>JAZGTH010000090.1:3010000-4362500 GCA_036877525.1 Chromobotia macracanthus | reverse complement strand
CACCACATTTTCATCATCTTTTTTGCAGCTCAGCATCTGAGTGATTCATTTCTGCAGTCTGTATAGTTTTATTTTCTCTTGTGCATTCTTGCTGTGAAGAGCGATATATTCCTTTGCCTCACAGGGCATACCCAGGGCCGGAAGGCATTTGAAAAGCAACGAAGGAAACTAGTCCTTCCCAAAAACCTGCTCAGAGATCAAATGCAGATATACTTCCTATATGTTGTTCTTCCTTTTAAAATATGGATAGCTGAAGTTCCTGTCTATTCTTTGTCTAAGGAACAATAAGAGCAATCTGCCCTTAAGCTTATTTTTACAATAGTGATGCTTTCTTACCTCACTCAAAGTTTGCAGACATGAAATGCTAAAAGGCTTCGGAGAGTGGCTATGAATTCACAGATACATATGTGCTGGATAGGATCTCTGATGGCTTTTGATGTCTGGTGCATTTTTTTCTATCTGTCTATGTGTGTGTACATCAAAATATATGACAAGGAGTTTGTCACCCTGTGCACTCAGTATGGTTGTGCTCGCAAGTGTGTTTGTGTGTCAACCACGTCCAGCAAATGAAATAAAACAGAACAATAAATGATTTCTCCACCCTTCAGGTACTCTTTGATGCCCATTTTCTTGTTCTCTTTCATGTGAGCAGCTGAGGAACCAGACATGCTGCACTCTTTACCATATCAAAGAATATCTCAGATCCCCTCTGCATCTCAAAAGAGCTTCACAAATAGACAAAAAGATAAATGCCTGAATAATCCTAATCTATTCTTTTACCTCCACTATAAATGTTTGTTTGTTTGCTTTCTGCTGCAGGGGCTTTATTCGATTTTATGCCTCCTGACTCAAAATCCCTATTTATACAACCCTCTCTAAACATTTTCTCAGCTACTGATCATTTTCCCAATTTCCCAAAAATGTCCAAGCTAAAATGATATATCACATCAGGGACCATTACACTAGGACCACAAAAGAAAACAAGAAAAATAGAGCTAGAAAATTTTTTATGCCCTCTTAGATGATCTAATTGCCTTCCTCTTTTCTCAGTGCTGATATTGGCTCTGCCATCATCTGTATGATAAGTTCTGGTTTCACTCAGCCCCTCTGCCGGAATGCAGTAATTGTCTCTCATCGCCTGCATTCTGTGTACTGAGGCTGTTTTGCATTGCTGATCTGAAGAGGCCACTCAGTATCACTCTTCCAAAAAGAGTCCATTAAAGTCAGTGGATACTGTATAATGTTGTTGACTGGATCAACACAAACTGTATGTATTAAGTAGAACGAGTACAAAAAGGTAAAAAATTCAGATCGTATAACTCACATTTCACACCTTCACAGAACTGTCATTATTACTTAGGCTTGGTGAAAACACAAATAGTGAAAGAAGTACGGGAGTTCAAACCCCATCCCTCTCTTTCTGCCTCTGTCTCGTTCTCTCTGACTGTCTTAAATATGCAGAAGCATAAACAAACCTACACATTTACATGTAAAAGTGACAGGATTGTTAGTGATAAAAGGCAGGATAAATAAACTGGCAAAGACACACAGCCCACTCATTTTAAACACTTTTAAACAGTTGAACAAACTGATAGTTCTGTCTCAAAGGCACTATGTTGGTTGAGCCAACACTTGTGTTGTACTGGCTGGGGTGCTCAAACAAACAGAACATGTTTTGAAGGTGTTTATGAATGGCTTACGTATTGACAACTCAATACGTTGAACTAAAGAAGGTATTTGACTATAGCTTCATGAGGAAAGGTATTCTGTGATAAGGACATAGTTTCAGAACAATGAAGATTCATTGCACTCACATGACTTTCATTTTCTGTTGATGATGCTGATTTTACTGGTATTGACACCAGCTATCATAATGATCTATGGCATTCATCATCACAAGCCGTAAACACAAGGTTGAGAGCATCTTTGTGGAAAGGATGTCCTTTAAAAAATAATCTTCAGAGAGAGTGTGAGAACAGGAAGTGATGTGGGATGTGTTTTTGTTATAAGTGGTCTAAATTATTAAAACATTGTACAAATTCTGTGTAAAAGTTTCATTTTTTAAAAACTCACTTCTGTTGATTGCATTTGAACACAAACAGATAAAAAGACCAAAATGACTGTTCAAATCAAATGCTATTACCAACCCAGTTTTTCCCACTACACACAAACACACTAGGATGTACAGACACAGTGCACGCAGTTCAACACATCAGTCTGATGTCATGCTGTTGCCACCACTCGGGGTTGGAATATGGGCTGTGGGTGATAAATGGCACCTCAGCACTGTGGTGACAGTGAAGGCACACACTGTCTACATCAGAGAACACTTCTCACTGGAGGAGCTTCCCCAGCCCTGAGGGAGGGAGATCAGCTCCATGACACATTTATGGACCAGAAAAAGTGCTGACCTTTCGGTTTCTCAGTGGTTGTGGTCGTAACATACCAGTGTTGCTCATCCTGACCCCCATTGCACAAGCGGCAATGTTGGTGAGGAAATAGCACTCAGTTAGATGACAAAATGCAGAAGACAGAGGGTGTGGATTAAGCATCTTCTAAGAGTTTGCTTGCTGTCTCCATTGGCTCGGGGTCATCAGTCCATCACTGATCCTTGATGTTATTCTTCTGTGTGTTTCCCCATTGTAGGCACAAAATGTGAATTTGAAAGAGAGAAATAGAAAAGGACTAAGGCTTGGTTTGCCAGGGCTGAGAGAGAGGGAGCGACACCCTGTTTTCACTCATTAGACTCTCACTGTCATTGCCTGAAACATACAAATATAAGTCAAGGTGGGGGAAGGATAGACAGCAGGACAGAGATACATAAGCACAGCAAGGAAGAGCAATCAGGCAGTACCACAAAGTCCAGAAAGATGTCTCCGATATGCACATGCTACAAAATGCAATCTGGAGAGGCTCTGTCGTCCACATGTACAGAATTATTCGGACTGATTACCCCTGCAATCATAGATAAAAACATGCCCCTAAAGAGAGCTAACTGATAAATGAGAACATCTAATGGACAGAATGGTGACTGGGTCATTTTAGAGGGTGGATGATCTAATTGAACAGAAATCTGTGGCACAGTTTCTCTTGAGGACCTGTCATTCCCGGCCATAATGAAGGAAGTAACCAATCTTGCACACGGCGGTCGCTGTGGCAGCTAATGTCTTCGCCGCGGGCTCACCCCACTCCCACTTCAGATATCACAGCTGCGCTCGTCACGTATCTGCTTTTAACACACCTCATCTCTGCCAGCTTCTTCCCTTTGGGCTCATCACAGAAGTTCTCAAGTTGACAGAAGTGTGGCAGTATAAAGTTAATGTGACCTTATATTGTTTGTATGCAGACAGATTGTAGGGTTTTATATCAGGCCAGCAAAGTCCATCAGCGCTAATTAAGGATCAAACATTCAGCCTTAAAGGGAAGAAAGAAAACACAATGACTATTTGAATTACTGTCCAAATAACACTGACTACACAGCGCTGCTATTTGCATCCCAATAGTCTAGGGTGTAGTTGAATAATTATTCAAAAAGCAGCATATTTTTGTTTAAAACAGAATAGATGTACTGACTTGTACTGACTTACAAAAGCATACCACCACTTTCCATTATAAACTGTGATAATCTTTCCTCTGTGAATCACAAAAGATATTTGCAGAATGTTTATGCTCTTTTTTAACGTCAAACAGGACAAAATTACACCATGAAAGTAGCATTAAAGTAATTCATTTGATTTGTGCTCTGTATTTCAACTCTTCTGAAGCCATAGCAAAATTGCTGTGTTAAGCTGTTATCCATTATATCCCCCCCCTTTATTCTCCAAAACATCTCAGTTTGCATTCTACAGAAGAAAAAATATATACAGGTTTTGAAAGAGTAAACGATTTTTGGTGAGCTATGTTTTTTAGTTAAAAAGTAAAAAGCAGCAAAACTGGTTTCAGATCAGTCTAAATTTCAGCTAATGCAAACAATTATGCATGCAATGCTTGAAGAATTGAATAAATAAGAAAAACTGAGAGAGAAAGATTCTATCCATCTCTGTTCTAACTACAGGGTCATTAAAGTGCTATATTTTTGGAACCCAGGCCATTTTAATCTTATTAGCATGTGCAGCATATGGAATAAAGCAAATAGATGTTGAGGAATTATCTTTGTCTATAGTTCCAATTCTTTGCCTCCTCTGCTCTAACTGTTAATTAAATGTGCTAATGACCTGACAGAATACAATTGAAATAGAGTTGAATAGAAGCTATGCAAAAAGACTACAGTAGTAGAACTGTGTTGAATGATTCTGGGCTGTGCACTTTAAATGCATTCCAAGTTTGTTTTCCAAACCACAGCATAAACGTGTTATTTTGTCTTGTGACATTTCCATTCGTGAGGAAAATGTTGTTCCCAGAGAGGTGATGGATTACATGCGTGGAAGAGTTTGGGCGAATGGCATTTTACTTTCTGTGGTTTACACATCTTACTCATTCATGAAGGCTTGAGTTCTGACCTAATTGTGTTTGTGTGCAATTGTGTAGTTGTGCTTTAGCACTCTCAAAGGCTTTCTCTTGACCCTGGGCTTATAGTAAACACAAATACATATGTTTAGAAGATATAAAGATGTTCGCTTTGAGTCTCACAAAAAGACTATATGTTACTATGGCAACTCCTTACAATATAGAGCCACTGGATGCAGATGTGTCCAGAATCTCTGGTCTTCCTTCTGTGTTTCTCTGTAAGTGTAGAAACAAAATATCCACAATGTACTGGATACTGGAGAGCAGATGGGTTGCTATTATGATCCTTTTATTTCCTCCCTCAGGCTGAACAGGGACCTGTGTGGTGTATTAATTGTGGCTCATCTCAGACACATTTAACGCAGCTCTCAGCAGCTCCAATTATGTTGCATTTTGCCACACGAGACGGTGTCTCCAAACCCCAGGACAAGTCTCTGGGTGAGCTGATTCAAGAGGAAAAATATGATCACATCCTCCAAAAGCTTCTGCATCATATGGACACTTACCCCACAGAATGAGTAGTCTGAACCCTTGCTGTAGTTTTCCCAGTGAAAAGCTTCTAAAGGTTCCCAGATCAAACTCAAATTAAATTGTATTAATTGTAAACGGTGTATATGGATACAGACATTCAGCTGTTACATTGCATCACTATGTAGTGGTGCTTACTAAGATGATGCTAAGCCTCTCTATTGCTCATACTTAAGGTTAGGGATTTGAAAACCCCAAACTCTAACTTTGAAACTTGTATGTTTTATATTCATGTCACATAGTTTGTTGAGAAGGGGTTTACAATTACTTTCCAGACTAACTTTTTACCTGGTGGAAAAAAATTGAGAAAGTATCTAAGTAAATAAACTCATACAATTTAATGGAAAGAGGAAACAAAATTTAACATCCAGAAAATCATAGATATTTAGGAGGGAGCTAATTTGATTATTTTGCAACCACCTAGCAACCACACCTAACACCCTAGCAACTGCATAGTAATGTGCTAATGACAACTCAGAACACCTTAGGAACCACAGAGCAAAGACTCAGAAAGTTCCCACGAATATCCTGGCATCATGTTGGTGGGTTTTGCACAGGCAAGCACAACTCACATTTTCTGTAGAAAATGTACGAAATAAGTTTTAACTATTTACATACCACAGTCAGCATGTTATCTGAGCATGTTATCTTTACAAAAATGTTTTTCCAGAAACACCTTTGCGAGGTTATTGAGTGCTGAAATACAGTAGACCATGTCACCATGTCATTCGTTTCTGCTCTGTTTTGTGTAGAAAAGGATCCGTCAGGAGCCTGAAGGAGGCAGCCACGGTGAAGAGACTGGTGAGATTATGCAAGCACATTTTGCATTTTCTGTTCAGCACTGTGGTTTGACTGTGACACAAAAAGAGGAGAATGGGCCGGTGCTGAGAAGTCAATTAGTACACTGTAATTAGTAAGAATGAAGCCTAAGCATTCGCCTATCAGACAGCTGATATCTAATTACACAGAGGCTGCAAGTAACAACAATAATGAAAGGTAAATGTACTGCTAACAAAGAGCGCTTGACCTGATTAAGATGCTCTTTTATGCCTGCAAACTTTATTTTTTTATAAACATTTGCGTTCTTTAAGGAACTTGAATGCGTGTCCAGAATTTTTGTACATGATCACTCCACCATTGTATTTGTATTTGATCATCATTTGCCATGATTATTAGAAAAAATACCCAGATATTTTAAATTTGAATTTATGTTTAACAGGCTGCTTTTAATGGGCAATAATATCACATCATTAATTGCACCAGGTAAATTTCACATTGTAGGTTTTGTTGATGAGTCACAATCTTTCACAGGTTCCCACTAACATGTAATCAGATATGATAAATGCATATTTGGTGTGCTGTATGGGGGAGGGCTCAAAGCTCAGAATTTGGCACAAACCCAGAGTACTCCACCCGACTTCCTGGGGAGAGAAACCAGCCAAGGGAGAGAAAATGTGGTGGCAGAGGGATGGTGATGGTTGGCTTTGTATATGGACCCCTTCACAATGATTGGTTGGATTACATGATTGTGCTCCTCCCAAATTTTGTTAAATAAACTTCATAAATGAGCATAATTTACATAGAATTTTTTAATGATTTCAACAATTTATTGAAATCAGTTTACACCTGAGATAAGTTCATGAACTGTGCCACAAGAGACACTTCTCCACCAACACTGCAGCAGTACTTACGGTGTAACAGTACTGCAGACAGTAAGACAGCTTTCTTTCACGTCTTGTCTAACCTGACCTCCTGTCTCCTGCAGCACAGAACAGCACTCCTGTCGTGTCTTGGCACGAGCTGGAAAAGGCAGGTGAGGCTGCTGAGCTTGTTCAGTACTCTGTTTCCATCAGCTCTCAGGCCCTGAGAAAGACATACGAGCTCGGGGCCGAGCGCAACTCACCAGGGCGCATCCAGCTGTCAATGGTTGCCTTACAAACTGCACTGTCATCACCCTGGCACCCCGGAGGTTAGGTCATTTGCTCAGGCTAAACACTGTGGCTTTGAAGGGACCAGCTGCCAAAACAAAAACAGCATATTTTTTATGGCACATTTCTGTGAGCTGCTTCTGGGGCTTTCTTGCAAGAAGGAGGTGCATAACATTAAAATGTTTTCAACAAGTGTATCTTGAATTCATTTTGTGTAGCAATTTTGCATGGTTCCACTTCAGTGTTTATTCACTACTTGAAAGATTTAAAGGGATAGTGTACCTAAAATTGTCATCAACTTAAAATACTTAAACAGGAATACTTAAAAAATTTTTACATTTACATTTTAAAGTAGATTATTAAAATTTAGTAGGATGACATTTTTTAGATTTGGCACAAATGAATGCACCCCCCACCACTGACATACCCAGTGTCTGTATGGTTTTACACTTTTTTATGTGTACTTCACTTTATGTTCATGTGAGTGTATAGTATGGGAAAACCCTGAAATGCAAAAAAGGTCTCAAACCTTTGGTGCAGTGGATTAATGAGGCATGCTGGGTAATTAAGGTAATGAGGTTCCAGTTTGTGTGGTTTGCCTCAGCACCACAAAAACTGGATGATAGCATGGTTATATGCAAGCATTCCGGTGTGTGTTGGTGTAAGTGAAATGTGTTTTATGGTCGGAACCCTTGTCTGCATTTTATGTGATCAATTAGCTGTTGCTGTACTAAAGGGCAACCTGGGTGTGATTTCATGCAGGAAATTGGAATTCATAGCAAACAAATAGACTGTTTGTGCTGCCCATCACTTGCCTCATTGTGGTCACATGATCAGCAGCTGTGCTGAAGGACACTGGGGCTGAATGTGATGCATGGCAGTCCTACTATAGTATTAGCTGAGCTGTGAATCAGACGTCCTTGCTTCTATTAAAATTCCATTATGGATGGAGGTAAGACCTTAATTTAAGAGTGCATTCACACACACAGACACACACATTCACAGTATTGGCCTGTAGGTCCTTTTAAAAAAATATAATTCTTTTTTCTATAGATTTTTAGTTTGATTGGCAGGGTTGACCCGTGGCATTCATCTGATGTTCTGATTTACATATTTTTTTGTTTTGCTGTACCCACAGTCATTTTGAGGAAAAGATTTAACATCATGCTCTGATTCCCTATAAAGTCAAATAACTTTTTGTTGGTAAAGCCCAACTTGCCTTAAACAGTCATTTAACCTCACTCATCTCAATGCTGATTTCCTGTCAACTCCAAGAGAAGCAAAGGTCCAATGGACCTCAGTCAGTAAGACTGAGTCAGTTATTAATATGTGTTAAGACATTGTCTATGGTTTTTTGTCTGTGTAAACTGAAATAAACTCAAATGTCACTCAGAAGGCAAAATTGTGGCGAAATCACTCAGTATGCACCTGTCCTAAGAATCTATGCTATAAACCTGATGCTGCCATTCACACACCTCATGTTTCAGTGATTCAGTACCTTTCCTTGTTTTTGTTCCATTTCTCTTCGTTTCCCTATTCTTCCTTTTCCTTTGAGTCTTCCAGGACTGCCTTTTAGGGTTCCCGCCCCAGGCTGCTGCCCCAATTCTTCTTCTGAATCAGGGAAACTTCCTCATTATGGCCACAAGGAAGACGGCATTGAGAAAATACAGTGGAATTGACTTTTCTTTAAACATTCCACCAGTGCAAAAGCCCTGTAAGATCCTCACAGCCACTGGACAGGTCCCAAGAACTGAAAACAGGAGTATGATGCCCACCTCATTGGATGCCTTGAGAATGGACATTATTCAGTCATACTGTCACTCCCCATCACCAGTGAGAGAAGGAAACTTGGCATGCCTGCACAAATGGACCGCTGGTTACAGAGGCAAACAACATAAAAGCCTTTCATCTGTGAGGAGCAGCTGGGAGACACCACAGTTATTGAACAACATCAAGAAAATGTAGGAGGTCACAAACAAATATTTGGGAATCAAAATGAAGCAACGCAAACAGCAATCCAGATTATGTCTTATGTCTCCCCAAAAATCTATTTCAACAAACAAACCTGCTTTGTGCTTTTATTCCTGTTTACACTCTTTCTGTACACACACTTAATTCCTGAAATATGTCTTCTGTTTCTGCTGTGGGTTTAACAAACAACTATCAATGTAAACACACTAAGCCAGATGCTACTGTCCCCTACCAGCCCCTGTGGTACAAAACTCTGTATGCTGTTGATTGTCAATAACCTTAACTCTCTATTAATTTCTTCAGCCCTCCATTGGGAGGCAGAGATGTCTAAATTAGTCTGGGCAGTTATTGTTGGTTAATCAGCTTTCATGCAATGAATTATAATCTTTCTTGACAGGGAAAACATCTGTGTAATTTCAGAAGAACAGCGTGAAGGTCCTTCCGCTTGCTGTGCAAGTTGCCGTGGTGACATTGTTTCACAGCTTGCCACCAAGCCAGACTTGTCATCCAAATTCTGTCCACAGATCAAGACTGTATCTACATCTCTCACAATCTGTATCTACATCTCTCACAAGCTCAGAAAACAAGACAGAATGTGTTTGTGAGAACACATCTACATATACAGTATATATAGTATATAATATAATATACAGTATATATAATATATATGAGCTTTCACTCTCTGTATATATATATATATATATATATATATATATACACACACATATATATATATACACACTGTATTATAAGGATCAATGTAAATATAAAATATTTTAAGTTAGTTGTTGAAAAAACTAAATAAACTAACACTAAGAGCTGTTATATAAACTATATAAGACTAAGCTCTTTCTCCCCGGGTGAAGTGTAGAGGTCCAGGTCTAAATGTTACCGAAATCTTCCTAATGTCGCCCAGCGAGAGTCCGGTCACAACAAATGAGTCTATAAACGCAGTAAATCCTCTGACATGTTGTCTATATCTGTTGGAGGTAATTTATTGTTTACTCCCAGGTGAGCGTTTGGCGGCAGGGGTCTTTTGTGCAGGGGTATATTTCTCACCCCATGATTCTGCAACAGGCATAAATCCCACCATTTGGTGTGTATATTGACATCCACACACACACTAGACAAGCCTCTATCCTGCAAACACTTCTAATCCTTAACTTTAGAGTTTAAACATTGCCTCACATAACTTGCATCTTTTAATTTCTTTAATGAACACAGTGATTATAATGTTAAAGGAAGATGGGCAGCCCTAGCAGACTCTCAGGGTTTGTTTTGTCTCTGCTACATACAGCTTATGTTTGTTTACCTTACAGTAACTTTCTTACTCACTGGAGGCTCAAGACATTAAGGCATTATTTTGCATGAAGCTGCTTTAAAACAAAAAGTACTAGACAAAATAAAAATGACTTGACTGACCATTATACCATTATTGATTGTAATCCAGAATTATTCTAGGTTAATCTTAATTAACAAGATAAAAAACAAGGCACTATATATATATATAACCTATTTTGTTTTTTAAAAAAAAATGAAAACTATTATTAAAATCAAAATACAACTGGTTCACAGCCATTGTACAGCCACAAGACTTAAATATTACATGTGTTAACATCAGTTGGAATCTGATGTTGGAAACTTATATGGAAACTTTGTCCTTGTAATGGAAACTTTGTCTTTGTAAAGTTATGTTCAATTTGACATGCAGTGTCATGATGCCATAACCAGCAAAACCTGTAAACCCAGTTACAAAGATCAGTTAAATCAAGTCAACAACATCATGTGTCCTGTGACCAAACGTCTACAGCAGAAGGAAAGATTAAATCAGTGAATACTGAGCTAAAATTATCTATAATTTTAAATGACTTTGAATATAGATCATCAACCATATGACCTCCTTTAATGCTGCTTTTCAGATTTTTTGGTGGTTTTTACAGACTGGCCATTATGAAAAATAAGCCCTAATAAAGCAGCTGATTCTTCACTATCAAACACACTTTCACAAATTCAAATAAATTAGACCGTAAAAGCAATGTGTGGTCTGCACAGATAAGTGCTATTCATTGTGCACTGATTGACAGTGTGGAAACAGCAGAGAACGAGGCAGTCAGTTAGACACATTCATTCATTATAGCACTAAAGTCAAAAGTATCTGGGGAAAATAAAAATGCTGTTTTACATGCATTAATGACACTTTAGCAGCATGAGACGTTACCTTGTGCACCACCCACGTGTAAGACAGCTTTAATAGACTCGAATTAATAGAGTTCTTTGTAAATGTTGTTCATGTTTTCCAGCTGAATTTCATGGCCTTATGTAAGTCAAACTATTTGAGAGCTCACACTGTACTTCAACCAGATGGTAACTCTTTCTTAAAGGGGTTATGTTGTGCTTTTTAAAAGATCTTTTTTAAAAGTGTTAGATTAAAAGTGTCTCACTCACATCTTGCATTAATTATCTACTGCTGCTAGCTGAGGCCCTCTTTCAGGGTTAGGTTATGTATCTGTTATTTACAGTTTTGCAGTAATTATCCACTGTTATGTCTTCGTGCTTGGTAGTTCTTGGAATCTAAGGTGTGTGAAGGTCATCATAACCTCAAAATATTCCAAAGACTAGGTATTAATATGTATGATTGTAAGATGAGTACCTGCTAGGCAAATGACCATATTAGGGTATAATAGTTAATAGTTGATGAATTGCTCATCACTGTCTTGAATATTCAACCCATGTTTTGTCTTCATATGTATCAGGTGCTAACAAAGAATAAATGAGCTTGAGCTAGAGTAGGATACAACACAACACTGTGTATGTCTCTTTCTGTTGCTCCCTGGATCCATTTTTCGAGTGTTCTTTTCTCATAACATCCACAGCCACAAGATTTGATTAATTTAGAGAAAGGAAACCCAGATACAAGATTGTAATACTTCTTACAAGTCATTTTTTATTGATACTGTATATGACCAATCACCTGTTCTCTGAACACTCAGTTTAGCTGCAGCTTGTCCTTTAAGACACCAGTGTTCGTATAGTACAATCTTCTTTCATATGTTCAAATATCAAGAACATTTTGGTTCTTCATGTTACAACCACTTTAAAATTAATTTTCATCTACCGGTAGGTTAGAAACGAATGCTGCACTCCAAACACAATGAAACGAAGTGAAAGAAAACATCCTTCTTTGAAAAAAAAGCAGGTACATGTGGCCTAACACTTAATTGAGGAGAACAAACCATGTCTGTGGTTTCAATTAAAAGCATACACAGAAGTTTACTCATTAAATTCACTTAACAAGATGAGCAAATACTTATAACCATATTAATGACTTACCCCATCCACTCAAAACAGAAGTGCTGATTAAATTTCAATTGTACTTCGGAATTGCCTTCAATCTGCAATCAATTATAAATTAATTATGCTGTCTTCAAATTGCTTTTATTCAAGCACACACTCAGTGGATGCAATCTGCCGCTAATTTGAGATAAACCACACAGTTTAAGCACTTTGTTGGGCTATTGTGAACATACTCATAAAAGCTGCCAAGATTTATATCAGTTTAGTAAATCCTTGGAGATGAATCTTGATAGATCAGAGAGCCAGAGGAACCGGAGGCTGCTAAATAAAACTCTTCCAAACTCACTCATGTGTGGGCCTGTCAGACTTGATTATAATTATACACATTATGCACTCTGGTCTGTGACATCATGAAACATGACTGATGGTTAGATTTCCTGTGAAGTGTCACAAGTTGCCATTTGTCTCTCTCTCTCACTCCATTTGTAGTTGCTTTCTCTTTGTCTGCTCCAGACACTCATTATGCACAGTTTGAACATTTTTTAATCCGTGCTTAGAGCTGCTGTGGTTTTAATATAAACAGCCAGCCGCCCCTCCCTCATTGTGCTCCAGTGATTGACTTGTGGGTTGAAATTAGTGATAGAAGGGCCATTATTATGAAGTACCTTTTAAACTTGTGTTCTAAATAAATGAAGTATTTTTATTAAAGGATGTAAGAGACTAAAAAATATCTTCTGGTCCAACTCAGGTACTTTAGTAATTACTTGATGGTATAACTGTGTTTACATAATTGCAACATAATGGAATAGTGACAGGTGGCTATTCCTCACTGGTAATGTACTCTGGAACACCATATACAGAGACAAGCAGAGTGATTCAAATAGTGACATACAAATAGATAAATGCTGTTACAATAAATGTCAGCACTCTGGAAAAATCACTTGGCCAATCATATTAAAGCACCAGAACTAATTGTTGTATAATAATATAAATAGGTACATGAAAATACACAGTATAGTAGGAATGACCCTTCCTATTAACTGAGGCTCCTCCAGTTGTCCTGAGGATCTTGAAGACTTGAAATAAACATTTGACTGATGCCATATATATACATCTGCTGGTGGTCAGGATTGCTCTGATAGAGCTCTGATCACAGCAGAGCATAGATATATTGTGATGTTAATATAAGTCATTGCAGCTGAGCAGATCCTTTGAGTTTTTTCTTGCCATGCTGGGATGGATGCAGACGGCCTTGGATCTAGTTTATACTCAATTTATTCAGCCCTACTTTACATGTTGCTCATTAGCAATAGACTCATGTTCATGTGGTTTCTTGTTTATGTTTGTTTTTAAATGAAGAAATGTGTACATTATATTGCCATATTCAGTTCCTCAATCCTCAATGAGGATTCATATTGGATTTTTAAAGTTTAAAAGTTTAAAAAATGTGTTTGGAATTGGGGGGATACTGATGTATGCCTGATGTGAACTAGGTTAGTTTACTACTAACTTAATAGTGTAGTATATATTATATCTTTCAGATTATTTTTTAAAGTGAAACAATAAGCATTTTGTAACACATTTCAAACTGTAAAATGCTACATTCTCACGTCACCTCATCAATTGTAATTTTTGGTTATAGTAGATATGGTTATTTTTCTAATTTAGTCAAAGATATTTCTGGTTCATTTGTCACAGTGAAAATGGAAGGTTAAATCAAGTGCATTGCACTGTGGGATACAATGTTCAACACATGCTACATCATCAGAATTAACATCAAATTTGCATACTCTACATGGAATATATAGTAGTACATACTACAGAAACTACAGCTCTAGTTTCTGCCCTGGTTAATCTTAATGGCTCCTCCCCCTGAATGTTAGCCACCCATTTCATGAGTGCTGCTCATGCTATTAACCCACTTTCATCTCTACTCTTCAACACTGACCTTTATTAGCCCCACTAATGGTAGATGAGCTCTATTGATTTTAGTATCTCCATACTGCTACACAGACATGCTATACATCTACAGACTACTTACATTTCATTTATTATAAAGCCAGAGAAGATGCCAACAGGTAAAAATGAGTCTCATTTACTCATGCCTAATTGCTCTGTTCAACCTCATCTACACACCATGTAATTACACTAACAAAACCTATTGTATATGCAATATTTTTTGCATATTATATATGCAAAAAATATATATATATATTTTGCATATATATATTTTGCATATATATATTTTGCATATAAAATATATACGCCCTTCACTAACAGAGGCAAGGCCTAGAATTCTCAGGAAAGTTGTTCAGAGCTCAGAACAAAAATACTGTACTGTATCTTTACTCTAAAGCTTCCACATGCATGAAATTTATTTACCAGAGGTGGGTGGTGGTGTTTCTATATTGTCTTTATATTACCCTGATTAAAAGTCTGTCTGATAGTGACAGATAATGATCCTTGGTATGCATTGATTTGGTATGCAAAACTAATTTTGTAGTGATGGACCAATAAACTCAAGTGTATACACACACACATTTAAGCAGTACATGAACCCTCTTTACATTAGGGTGATACAATAGGACATTTTAAATTGGCTCATAAATAAATTTAAAAGCTGTGGCGATCCATTCCTGTTTCTGGTATGAAGAGTTACTGCCACTTTCTTAGGAAACAACATGATGTTCTTGCTAATGGTGCAATTCACTTCAAGATTGTAGTTTTTAATTAGCAAATAAACTATTAGAATGAGAATGTGAGGAATATAAGATTACCCTTAGCCACAATGATGAAAACCACAGTAATGACTGACAAACTCTTGGTGGCTTACATTTGCGTATAAATAAGTAATTATGGTTTCAGCCCCATCATCCCCTGAGAAACTGTGTGTGATTGCCGTCATTTTCTCTGCTACCTATTCAAACAGTGACTATTTATGAGTTTATAAAAGCAAGCCTTTCTAAAACACACTCTTTGAAATATTGCGGCATACCCACCAATGCTGCAAAAATATGTGCATTATGTTTGTGTGCTATTTAATGAATAGTATACTGTGGACAATTTCATTAAGAACAAATTGTGGACCCTTTCAAATTTCAAAGTCTGGATCCTTTACAGAGGGTGGATCCTTCAGAGTATGCAAATTTCGAAGGTGATGGCAAAGGTCGAACCGAACCGAGATGCTCTGGCCTATGGAAGATTTACTATTTGCATTACCAGCTGTTCTCACACAGTGTTCCTGTCCCCTAGTGACAGCAGCCACTGGTACACAGCCACTGGTACACACAATGATTCTGACAGAACAAAAACAAACAAAAACAAAAAAAAAAAAAAAGGAGCTAGAAATTAAAGTGTTATCTATAGAATATTATGCATTGCTGTAGATTAAATAGTATCAACTCTCTCTCTCTCTCTCTCTCCCTCTCTCTCTATAGATGTGCCCCCCCTCCCCCCCCGTCATCCTACAGCTGATGGTACAGTTTATTTACGCATTCTGTATATGTGGTTTTAGTGCAAAGTAGATAACGTTGCATTCGAGTCCATAAAAATAAGTGCTGAACGCAATTTGCATGAAACACTTTTTCATCTTGCTCATCTTCCTGATTGAGTCCTGATACAAGAGATTACTGCAATCTACCATAATTTAGAGAGATTGTACAGCATGTCATCTAGGAACCTTAATCAGCATGCGATATCTAAAGTGCTTTCGTCGACACCGCGCTTATGGATATGAGCCTGGTTATTAATTTTTAACTGTCTGGATATGAGCCTGGTTATTAACTTTTTCCTAATCATTTATTCTTTATTTTATAAATTACTTCTGCCATGATTAATGGAAAATGAACATCTTTATTGTAAACATCTCTTATAAATTAAATACAATTTACCGTCTTGTTTCCACAGGCAGTAATAGTGCAACATTAATTGCGCCTGGCTGACTTGAAGAAGGGACAGTTTATAACAAGGCTAATTTATATACAAAATATACGTGTTTGCTACAATAAGTAAATTACAATTATTTAATTTACATGTAATGCTATTTCACCCCTAAAGGTTTCTCAGCAATTTATTTCACTATATCTATTTTTTTCATCCCATGCATTCAGTAAAATTTCCCAGGCTTTTTCTGATCCCAGTGAAAGCATAACAGTAATTTGTTAGGAATATATTTGTAATGAGGCAATTCAAGTATCCTGGGGTGCTGTGTACTGAAGCTGCTATAATTACAGCACTCTGTATTCATTGTTTAAAGTGGGATAGACCTATTTCTCTGGGAGTGCATAAAAAAGCAAATTTTCCAAAAAGTAACTATTGCTGCCAAGTTATTTAGTTCCTTTGATAGTTTGTCTGTTGCTGAACTGTTTGGATTAGCCGACAACCCACAGACTACACAAATACATTCGCAACAGACAAAATATCAAAGGAACTAAATAACTTTTGGCTGCAATAGTTTCCCTTTGCTTCATGAAATGGGGACCAATTTCTTGAGTGTAGCAATCAGACTGGGGAGCCAGTCAGCACTCGCTCTAATTGGACAGGTGCAAGCCACCAATGAATGCACTGAAAGGACTTATTTCAGGCCTAAGAACTCACTTGTTCACAAAACAAAAGAAGCTTCACAGACAATCTTTCAAGAACAGCAGAGCAGCAGTCAAAGCAGGGACCAATGCGATGCAAACGAGTTACTTGTCTTTGATATCTGCTTGTAATTAGATTTTTTACTGTGCTTCTCTAGTGGGTGTGTTTGTTTTCATCTTTGGTCCAGGTTCAGAGCGGCTGCTGATGTTCTGATCTTCTGGGAGCTCTGAGTGCTTTCCAAGCAGAGAATTATTCACATTAACTTCAATAAAGCAGTTGATTACAGTCACACTTTCCCCCTGTTACTTTGTTAGTCAGACTCACCAATGCACCCTTCCTCTCTTAATTGAAGTGTCACAGCTACACATTCATTTCTGTCACGGCACGTATGCTGTAGATAGGCCTGTTTGTTCATGTACTATTTCTGACTCACTCGGTTCTCATGCTTGTGAATTAGAAGGATTGCGAGACTACGCAAGTGTGAGTGCGCACGCCATGTTTGCTGAGCAAAGCGGGCCCCCGCAGCGAGCTCTCAGCGAGGGTTCCTTTACATGCGTGACTTGGCTGAGTTGGAGCAGCTAGTGCAGGCAGTCTGGAGGCAATCTCTTTGCTCCAAGCTCAGGCCATTGCTTTTACTGGGATGAGACAGTAGAGCAATTTACATAATAATAAGATCGTTTGTCCTTCTGTCACTGTTCCAAACATGGTAAAACAAACATCAATTAGTCACATATACTTCGGAGGAGGTTAGATCTGCAGACTAAGAAAGAAGGTGGGGCTTTGCTTGGTAAAAGGACCACTGATACACTAGTGGACCACTGGTGGGCCTTCTCCACTGAAGTCATGAAAAGAAGCAGTTAAAATATTTTTACATTAGTAGCATAAAGAACCATTGTAAAGGACTTAACTCAGATCCATAAGTGGACCAGAGGTGTTTGCCTTAATTCATTCACACTGCAACGGATATTCAAAGTGGGCTTAATTTAATCTACTGCAATTGAACTAATTTAGTTGTTGTAGGGTCTAACTAGACTCTTCATTTATATGTGTATGTAAAACACTACAACATTTTTGCAATGTAAAATTGATGATGATATTTATTATTATGTTAGGGAAGAAATAAGTGTGTCAAAGTTAACAAGTTGTATTTGTAAATTAAAATATTTATAGACAAATATTAACTCAAAAACTGTGATTGTGTTAACTGCTGGAGATTAACAGTGATTACAGTAACAGTGATTTTTAATCTTCTGACAGCCTCTGGGTATACAATGCATCCATACATAGAATACAGCAATATTACATTTCTGTTGTAATTTCTTATCCCTCACAAAGCATTGGAAAGCACTTTTAGCAAATTAAAACCTGAAGAAAAGTCCGAAGGAAAACATTGCATATTTGTGTGTAGTTCACCAAAGTTTTAAAACGTTCCTCATTTTCTGCCCTCAAATAAAGCTAGAATAAATAGGTCATCACTTTTTTCTTTATCATCATTACCTTGTGTGGTACCAAAAATATTTAGTAATTGTGAAAAACAAGCTAACCAGAGAACAAACTGTATTCAGAACACCTCATTAAATGGGTTCAGCTCTTATCCCATTTGTTTAGTTTGTTTAGAGTGTTTACACTTTGAAACCCAATAAACCAAGTGTGAAAACATGCTAACTTTTCAATTAAAGAAAAGCTGATCATGCATAATGTTGCTAAAGATAGTTAGTACATAGGGCAAGGGCTATCAGAGCCTTAGAGAATGCTAATATTGGGAAGAACAGATGCATGACGTATTGTAGAGGGTAATGATGGGGGCCTGTGTGCCTGGTAATTATCAGCCTCCTACAGCCTCACAGGTAATACAGCTTTCTTTTCAGTCATTAGGACATCCTGATGTATTCAGCGCATGCCCCACTGCTTAGGGGCACATCTCAGCCCGGCAGCTCTGGGTTTGGTGCCAGACCACATTTAAGAGACCTACAAAAGTCACCCTTGGGCTGACAGAGGAGAGCAGCACTGTTTTTCTGATGCCAACCTCTGTATGAGAGCTTTGGGAGAGCTTGCAGTTAAGGGCCCATGTTTTGGAGTATACTTTTGTATCTTTTAAATGTCATGAATCTAAATTTGTTAAATTAGTTTTTGTAGGTCATAAGTTTTTTAAAAAATGTTGTTGATTTAGCACATTTAATACTTTATGAATATATGTTTATTCAATGTTTTATTTGTCTGACAATAAATTGTTTTTATTCAGCATATTTTGACAGTTGCAGTTATTCATGATTAATTTAATTAGCTAAACACACTGCCATGTAATTAATTCAATTAAATGTTTTAATTGATTAATTATACCACATTTTATGCTATCAAATGGATAATAAGCTTTAGTTTAATTTCTTCTAGATAAAACTGTGGCCCAATATTTTCTTTTATGATGAGCTTCCTCTATGTCATGATTGGTTGAAAGCAGATGAAGGTCATTCAGACGCTGCCACGCCCTCTTTACTTGTAGTCTTTATCTTCTAATGGACTGAAAATAGGTGCATCATTCCACATTATTATTACCTAATCCTCTGTTTGGGACCGTAGCAGTCACAGGTTTGTTGACAACTTTCAGATGTAACTCATTAACACATCACAGCATTGATCCTACACTTGTAATTATGTGGGGTACTCTTATTGAGTTCAAAGTTAATGTAGTTCTGTTAATGTAGTTCTTAAAAGCCTTCCACTAAATTGCACCCAACAGCTTTCCAATTAGCCATGCTCTTCGTTCATATGGCCAGAAACACTTTATGATGCATGGCCATACATTCTGTGTCTGCGCTGTTAAAGGAAGGATGAGAACTTTTCTCAAACAAGCTTTACAATTTGGTTCAACTGCGGTCATGGAGGTGAAATTACATTGCTTTTGGAGAATCATTCCAGGGGTGAGTGGTGTGGAATGTCATAGGTGAATCCCATTAAAAGAGAAAAGGATTGAGAGAATCATTTTTTTTAATCCTCTTCACCATGACATTTGATCTTTTGCCTACACTCTGCCAGGGTCAGGATCACCGGGGACCCATCAGTCAAAATGCCCTTGTTGTGGCGTCTTGTCTTCCCAGCATGCATGTCACACCTGAACTCAGAAATCTCTGATATCATGACTCTGCATGTTAAGTGTGTGGTTAACATTTCTGTCACCCCTAACACCCCCCCCCACACACACACACATCGCTGGTCAGCTAGTCTCTTGATACTGATTTAAATATTATATAAAAGAAAAAAGTTTACTGACTGCTGCTGTGGATATTTTTATGTATTTTCTTTACTTACTATAGACTTTGACTTTAAATGTGCAGTTATGTTTACAATATATTAAATGGGACTGGTCAGGCCTAAACAAAGCTGAGATTAACAAAATAGACGCTGAATATACACTGAAGATCTTTATGTAGCCAGTAATTTACAAACCAGTTAGGATTTGAAAAGATTTTGAAGAGAAACTAAATTTTCTGAATTAAACCAGCTTCCACCTTTAAGCAATTTCTATGAAAATTTAGTTATGCTAATTATGCACACCTTGCATGAAGTTTCAATTTGCATTCCTCATTTCAATCAGGCACAACAACAGGTGTCATTTTTCATGGGCTGGCATTGTGTTGTCTTCAGAGCTTCACTGCAGAGTAATTTTGTGAACCAAGCCCTTTGATTCCACAAGGCTTCATTAACTGGCAGCGTCTGCCACACTGAGTATGTTTACAAGTGAAGCAAGGCATGGAATCAAAAGTTACTGGAGGGATGGCTCTTAGGATAGCTCCTTTTCCCTTGTGTTTTTTTTGCTAATGGAAAATAATGCTAAATGAAAAATAATGCCACATTTAAATTACCCTGCAAGTGTAATTATTTCAAAGCCAGATAGCTTGGCTCATTCCACTTGGTTTATGTTTATTTAGAGCAGTTAGAGGCTTGATGTATATGTTTAAGAATTGTATTTCCCTAAAGATTTATGTGTTATTAAAGCTACTGCATGGCAAAAAAATCCTTGCTTATGCTTATGTGGAGTCATTTGAAGTGGAGTGGATAAACGCACATACATAAACACACACACATGTGTGTTTGAGAAGGGGAACATCCATTAAATATTGTTCAAAATATTTTCAAAAAGATTAAATGTGATTAAAGCTATTGTGTGGCAAAAGAAAATCTATAATATTTATATTATATATCTATTACCTTACATTATATTCTACATGCCTTCTAACCATATAGATATTTGCTGTCACTTTGCCTGTACTCCACTGATAACTGGCCGGGGTTCTGGCTCACTATGGCTGCTGTGGCATCATCCAGATTCCCCCACTCATTGTGTAAAGTGTGAGAACGGTGCTATATAAATCGAACTAATTAATATGTGTTTGACCTGCTGGTGCTATTAATATTAAGCCCATCAAACACTAAGCTTGGCCAGCAGCAGAAGTGCGACGAGAACGGCGGGTTGAACTTACTGTGGGCACAATTCTATTAAACTACTGCGATGCATGAAAGAGTGGAAGTGGATTGCACATCTGAGAGCTTCCTGTGTTCACGCAAGTGCCCAGTGCAGTTAGCAATATTGCCTGCCAGAATCCACGGCTGCAGCTTAAACAGGCCTGAGGGTGCTGGAACATTCCCCCCATAATCTTTGTTTATTTGCTTTGCATATTCACATTAGTTTGACAACTAGCCCACGAGATGGCCAGCCTCCCTGGAAAATCCTTTGTTTTTATGGCCAGTCAATCTTTGGATTCTTTTCATTTTTTGTGGTCATGTGACAGGGCAAAGATGGTCCAGATAGGCTACATGTGAGTTTATTTAAGCTGATAACTTCATCCCATAAAACTCATCTTTGATTATCAAAGTGACAATTTTTACTTTTACGTGGACCCATCAATATGCAAATTAGTACCTGTCTCCACTCAATCACACCAGCCTGACCCATTCATTAACATGACTGGTTGTTTGTAATGTATAAAACAGGTAGTTTCAAACTGTGATTTTTATAGTGTTTTTGGTAAACTGTATTTTTATGGAAAAGTACTCTGCAGTGTTGCTGACTGGTGAATTTGCACATGGTTTATCTTAAAGCCTATTAAAAAACACAGACATATAAACATCATTAAAAACTAGAGTTTCTCCACAGGGGATCTTTACCAATAGCTAAACCCTATTTTTTTTAGTATAACAGAGATACAGTTGTGTGTGTGCATGTAGAAATAGACACCCATTCTCATTTCAATGATAAATGGCCCTACATTATTGAACTCCTCTAAGCATTATTTTGGACTTTTATGGGAGAAAAATACTTGTGTAATTGTGTATTCATCATAACAAGTATGTTAAAGAAAGCAAATACATTCAGCTGGATGCCCCATCCTGTCAGAGAGATAGCGGAAAAAAATGCTGAATATCAGCAGGGCCCTAAATGAGTTGCGTGGCAGAATCTCGTTCTGATAAATATGCTGTACCTCAGCATTTGTGAAAGAGTTAGGCTGATATGTGGGAAATGCGGATCACCTATTAAACTGTAGACATTTACCCCATTTCTTAATGTAAAAATACCTTCTTTCTCTAGGATCTCGTTATATCCCCTGTTTTGACTGGCAAGCTGTGGATATATATTTGTGTCTACCAAAAAAAGTGTAGTACTCTCAGCTCTGTTTTAACACATTTTATCATGATATCTGAATGATTTTTTCAAACAGCACAGAAAAACAGTCTGCAGATGCCACCTTGAAATCACACTAAAATTTTGTACCAAAGGATAATCATGTGACCCGCTCATTCACAACCATTTAATTAAATCTTAAGTGATCGAATTTGCATGTTAATTGAAATACAGTATGATAATAGAAGCTGAAAGGCCTTGTTGGAGGGAATATTTAAATTTATCTTTGAAGGATAAATCCTGTTCTCTTTTTTCAGTTTTTGAGATACACAGTAATTGTATCTTTGGACCATCATGTTTTGGTGTCTTCAGATTATTATAGAGGTCAGAGTCTGGTTTCTCTGGACCTTTGGGCATGGTCTCTTAGGGACAGAGGTTAACGTGTAAGCTTAATATGTCTATCAGCTTTTGAAGGACTATGTACCAGGCTTGAATGAACCTCAGAAAACACTGAGTAGTTATCAGATGTTATCAGGCCATGTGGCCTCTCCATGCGTGACTTCCTCTAAGACTTTAATGACTTGCATTGATATTTTCACTCTGCCAGCACAGGAGCTCAAGGAGCTGGAGTGAGCTTGAGCCAGCCTTGAATTCTTGTCTTTACTGTAATATAAGTGGGGATGTTCAGTGGTAGAGTACATGCTTTGAATGCATAAGGTTCAATCCCCAGTGCTGCCTTGACCTTAATGCAAATTTTAACAGTCCCATATACCTATGAGCCTTCGTATTGGTAGAGCATGGCACTTGTAACGGCAAGGCCATGGGTTTGATTACCAGTGAATGCACATACTGACTTCATGAAAAGAATTCACTGTAAGTTGTTTTGGATAAAAGCGTCTGCCAAATGCATTACTGTATACATATTGTGTGAAGACTTAGTTAAAATACATATGATTCTCCATCTGAGATGCTTTGTAATGCTTATGGAGAATTTTTGTTTTTTTCAGTTTATTACCCCTTTTCTTGTTAAGTATCTTGTTATTGCTGTTACGCAAAATCTGCTGGAATATGTGGTAGATTAGACTGTTCTCCTGGAATAATACACTCAACATCAGCTGAGAATTGATTTGGATCATATCCCAGTCTTGCGTAATGAACGACTCGTGTGCATGTCAAATCATGTGGAATTAGTGCGCTTGTGCCCTCCTAGGCATTCACATATTGCTACCCAGTTCCAAAACCTAGCGACCTGCCTACGTTGGTAGTATTTAAGGCATCATAGTTAAATACATGCCTATGAAAACTACTATGCCTTAAATTGCCTTGTAAAATACTTAATTTTGACCAAAATGTAAGACACCATCTTAGGTATGCTTTGTGGCAGAAGCAATCCAACAAAGCATTGAGCTTAGTGAGGAAAAGAAATTTGCTATGTGTAATAGTGTACAGTATTATGATGTGTTATATGAAAAGTTATGTATGTGTGCTTTGATGCGCTGCTGCCTATGTACAGCCCATTTAGATTAGCATGCTTCCTAAAGGCAGTTACCAATGTAAACAGTAGAGAGCAAGGCTTTCGATTTTAGAACAGAGCTGATAAATTCTTCAACTTGTCCCAGTTTGATGGTTTTAATTGACCATATGTAGTCATTTGTCTTCTTTGAATTTGATGTGACAATTCTTTAAAAAATTTGCTTTAATAAAAGGCCTGTGTGTGCCATCACAGGCCTTTAATGAAAGGTTCTGCAGATATCAGTTGTAATGTTTGTTGGCTAATAGGGGATTGGTTTGTAGGTGGTGGAGAAACATATAAGGGGTGTATAGTACGAATGTAAGTAGATTTTCACATACAGCATAAGGGCTGATGCTTTCCCCTATGAGCCCAAGAGTCTTTATTGACATATTTATTGGAATTTATGATGGGTTAGAGTGGATGTTTGCAGACGAAATAGAGGAAGTTCAGCAAATGAGAGATTGGGTTAGTGGAGTTGATGAAACACGGCAAGTGCTGTTTATTGCTGTGTATATCAGAGAAAAGGCTGTCCGCATGGCCGCAGAGAATCTGCTGAGGGGCTTTAGCCAGTGGCGATGATGAGCAGCCAAAATAAACTATGAAATGCTGAGATAATACAATGCACAGACATATCGCACATTAAGGATCAATAAGGTATAAAAATATTGCACAAAACTGTGTATTGCATTACACATGTGACTGGTTTGGTGTAAGGTTAAATTAACATGCTTACTGATGTGAAAGTGAAAATCTTTCCCTGAAAAAGAAGAAAAAAGAAGGAAAAGATCTCTAAACAATACCAGAGATATTATAAGGAGGTGAGATAAAACACTGAAATAAAATGGGATGGGAAAAATGACAACACTTAATATGGGGACTGTAGTCCCGCCTTATAGCTAAAAGAGCCAGCTGGCTTTGCAAGGCATTGAAGGTGACTATGGGAATATAATTGCAGTGTAATCCTGACCAACATTTTGTTTATTCCCCAATCAGGAAGATATGAGCTGTGCTTGCATGACTGCATAGAGCTTCCCAGGGTGTTTCCAATATGTCTGTCAAGTAAATTGAAAGTTTGGTACCATTTGTCTATGAACACGTAAAGGTCTGTCAAATGACAGAAATGCATTTATCCATTGTGCTGATGGTCACTTTAATGGAGATATTGTCAGATCTTTCCCTGTAATGCTGCCCCAATGTATGGAACATTTACTCTGTTCTGACCATTTGACCAGAGTGAGATCTGAAAGACAGTGATAGTGGTACACCACAGAGACTGTACTGTAACATTTCCCCCTTAGGCATCTCTTTCCTAATACAAACAACTCAAAATAGATTTATCACAAACATTGTATAAATTGATTCTTAACCATAAATCCGTCTGAAGCCTAAGCACATATTGCAGTACTGTATCCTTTATTGTTTTTTAATTCTTTCAAAGTAATTGAAAAAGTTTCAAATTAAGCAAATCATTGTATCATTTGCAGTTAAAAATTGTACTAATTGTATTTAGAATTCATTTTGGAAGTCACATCTAACAAGATGGTATGCATTATTTGAAAATTGGTGAATTCTTTGATAATGACTTGCCAGTGACACCAGCCATCACATGATCTGTCACTGCAAGTTATAGGAATATACAGGGTATCAGGAATTTAAAGGATATCAGGAATACTGAAGATAACTTGCCTGAAAAAGTCTTTAGCTTTATTCACGCTAGATTGTGATCTATACGGTTGATCTTCAGTAATCTGCTGCTCTTGTCTGTATGTATCCCTCCAGGCGAAATACTGAGCATAATGTGATCAAACCTTCATGCTCAACTGCTTTAGTCTGATTGCTAAGAAGCTACAGGAAGGATCAATAGAGGGCCATAAATCCTCCGACCATTGTGATGGCTATTGATTTAGCGCTCAGAGCCTGTAGTATCTGTTCCATGGCACTATCACAGATGTACTCTCTCGTATTTGCCATTGATATACCCTGGGGTGATATCTCACTGTTTTATCAGTTTCTCTTTCTATTATAGATGCAAAATCATAGTAGTCTGTTCTATGTAATTGCTTTGTTACCGAGGTCCCCACTGATAGACTAAAGAGTTTCTTGGATAATTACTCTAGAAATGAGTCAAATGGGATGCAGGTCCAATTTGCTGCAACACTGTGCTGGCCAATGTCCATTCCTCAGTTGTTGAAATTTAAATGATCAGAATAATTTCTCAAATGCATTCTGAATTTCAATAAAGTGGCACTTCTTCAGCAACTACATGCCAGTTCATTTTCTGAAAACACATTAGTATTAAACAGTTAGCGGGTCTTAAATAATGTTGATTACTCAATAAATGATGAGAGCAGAAAAACACATACTGACTTTTAAATGGACCAAGATACAAATATAATGATGAGAAAAATATTTGGCCCAGTTCTGGCCCTTACACTTTCTATCGCATCGTTGACTTTCTAGTCAGTTTTAAAGCTCTGCTGTAAAGTTTAAAATCTTGCTGAAATATATTAATGGAGATAATGCTGACCTTTATATAGAGATTTCTGTGAGTAAATTTCCCCTCTGGGATCAATAAAGAATTTCTAGATACCAGTGGCATGTGCTGTACTTCTGAAATGAGAAGGCAAAGTTCTTTCTCAGGGACTGTTTTTAGTCCAGTATAAATTTGTGTTCCAGTTCCATTTAATGTTTATACTGCTTCTGGGTTTAAGGCATAAGGAACCCAGTTTTACTTAAAAACTTTACTATCAACAAACACCAAATACTATACTACTTATAATTTACACAGATCTACTATTTATTTCAAACCGAGTCACAACAAAGTCAATGCATTTTTAAGTTTATGCACAGTGATAATGTTTGGGTGGGTGAGTTATTTACTTTATATTTAGTCCATCCCTTTCTGTCAGGATTACACATTCAGTACCATGCTGCTGAGGCAAAATATTCCTGCTTTTTACATACCCTCCTACACATTCATAAATCTACTGCCTCAGAACAGACATATGTCAAATGGGGTTTGAATCAAATACATACAAATACAATCTTTGCAGGCCTTAATACTGTCCCTGTTGAACCCTGAGATATTCAGTTCTTATTCTCCCAAACTACAGAACACATTCTCTCTGCTTTACACTTCATGGGCCAATGCTTTAATAATGCACCTCACGCATTTAGTATCTGAAGGTGTTTAAGGGCTTGGCTATAGCTGAGCACTTGTAAGATTATATGAATGAAACTATAAAATAAAACATCTCATATCTTTATGTTTTAAAATTTCATCTCTTATTTCTTTAAACTTTAGGAACCAGATTTTCAGTGGAATACAGAGATAGCTCCCAATAAAGCAATAAACTCCCCATAAATCAGGCTACCTGCTTCTGTGTTTGATGAAATCATAAACATTTTTCTATCCTGAAGTGCCCTTTAATCTGCATTATGTGCCTGAGCTGTAGAGCCTGATATATTCCATGTTTTATGAGGGGTTCAAACTGTCCACCTGCAGTAAACTCTTCATTTTTTTAGCTGTCACTACATCTAGCACTGACGGTTAGACTGCTTTTGGGCTCTAACACCTTTGAAAGCAGATTAAAACGAGGTGCCGTCCTTGCATGCCAAACATTGCGACTCCTGCTTCAATAATCAGTCCAATGGATCTCGTACATTGGATGCATACACCAACTGGATTTTAGAGGTGGTTCAGAGTCGTGCCCCCTCACCCCTCTGCCACCCACCTGGGACAAGAGAGGACGCAGCCAATTAAAAAAAGATATATACCAGGAGAATTCATGCAAAACGTTCTCTAGTTCTGCACTGTGGGTACTTAGCCGGGTCCTGTTGTACATCAGGGTCCTCAAGGGTAAAGTGAGCCTGTGCTGCCTACATGAGAGATGGCCCACGCTTCCTCGTTTTTCTCCTTTCCAGCTGAATACCTTCCAGAGCCATCGCCACGACAACGGCTTCTTTAATGGCCTTCTGTCTAAATCAGAAGCAGCAGCGTGTGCAGTCGTACTGCACTGACCCTGTCGTTATCCATTAGGCGCAGCGGCTTTGGAAACAGTGACTGGCTGTCTGCTCCATGCTGGGGGAGCTCTCATTTGTGGGACTACGTTCATTCCCAGATGGATGCTGGTGTTTTGTAATGAGAGTGGTGTTGGGACTGGCTTGGATGTGTGCAGCTGGAAGAATGACTTTAAAACTCCAGAGAATGGCCGAATCAGGCTTCTGAATGAGAAGACCATATAGGCAACAAAGCTGTTTACAACACATTTTAGGCTCTAACAGACAGAACAGCTGTAGATCTTCAAGACTGTAAGCTTGTTTCATACATCTCACATGTGCAGTATGCTAGCATCTGCAGCATGAGCGTTCACACAAAAATCATTTATGCCGCATCACACAGCTGTATTTCTTTGATAATAGCTATGAATTATAAAATGGTTGTGGGGAGTATGGGCCATTTATACTATTGCAAACTTAATTTCATCATCATAAAATTAATTTGGAGTGGGACCACATTTACATCCAAAGGGTGAATAATGCACATGAAACCCAGTCTCCAAAGTAATAACCTATAAACTGCCTAAATTGTCTGGATTTAGTCAGACTTACCAAATAGCCAGCATTGCTACTGGTTATGTAAGACCTTTAGTACATAGACTAAATAGTACATGGTCTGCTCCACATTACAGCTTATTTAGACCAAGTTCCCCCCACAGGAAGAGACTGTTTGCTTTGCATGTTAAACAACCAACCACAGTTCATTTTGTTTTACCTGCCATTCAGTGAAACATATAATGAAGTACATTATGCCTCAATAATAGAGTGCTGTCAAAAATAAGTTATGCAAATACTGTTGTGGGTGTCCCTGTGCCAAGCATAAAATCAGCCAATTAGAACAAAGCTTGCCATTGTGCAATATGCATCAGGGGGTCAGTGAAGGGATTGTGGGAGGAATAAATATGCGACACATATGCATTGCAGACACGATATGTGAGAAATTCCTAATTATTCAAATATACGTTAGAATGCTCCAGGTATGTAGGAGCTTGTGTCCACCCACACCAGCTCTTGGCTGTGACATTGTTTGACCCTCTTGACAATAACATAAACATACCCTTTCATTTGAACTTCATGAACATTAGTTAACTTATAACTCATATAATACATCAGGAAAATGGATCCTCTATGTCTGCATTCACATCCCCTTATTTGTAAACAGCAGTTGTGGCCTAGATAAGAAGGCCGAAGGTAATGGAGAGAAAATCCTTTTATAACTTGTCATGCCGTACAGTTTATAGATTAGGATTTCTGAATATAATTCTAATAAAAATCGGTGCTGGAAATTACTTTCTTAATCAGCTAATACTGTCATCTGTGCCAGCTGTTAGTTCACCAACAGCTCATGTTATCTTGCTCACATAGCTTGTTTACATCTTTCCACATGTAATTGAGACCACGTTGGTATTGGCTGGCAATAACAGACTCGACATTAAAAGGTGGAATCTTCTCATGTGATGAACTGCTGAGCGCAAAATGTGGTCAAGTCTTTGAGGAGTGCAGTGTGTTTCTATTACTTAGTTATTGGTGTTTGATTTTTTTTCTTCCATCCTAGCTTTTACGGTTTAGAAAACAACAGAATGAATGACCTACTTTGGAAACTAAAGGTTTTTTTTCTCAAGAACTGGCAGGCATTAAAAAAATTATGTGAAACATTTTCACAGAGTGCTTGAGCGCAGGGGTCAGCTTATTTGTTTGAGTCAGTCATTAGTCATCAGTCATTGTTTTTTCAAAGCATGGTTTCACTGGCTTCAGTATTCAAATTAAACTAAACCTTTTTATAGGTGTGTGTTTTATGCATAGAACAAAGAATCCAGCCTTAAATATAGCAAGTTCCTTTATTTTCCACACACAGCAGAAGGTTGCCATATATGTCCAGCAGGCTGTCCAATTTCAAGTGAGGATCTTCATGTATATAAAGTGACACATACGTTTTGCATTCATCTCTTGATTGGTGGGATGAGTATCACCCCCTCCATTGCACTGGCCAGTCTTTGGATTTCAACTCTCATATTCTGCCTCAAATGTTCCAGCTGCCATTGCAGTACAACTTCTCTGGCCCTCAACTCTCTCATAGCCAACGATGCCTGGAGCTTCCCAGCTGTCACTGTTAGGCCAGGGTCTTCTATCTGGAACCTGTGAGATGGCTTTGTGGGTTGCGAATCCTGGAGACACAGCAAGAAGCCTCTTGACATGATTGTGGAAGCGTTCGCAAGACGCAGGCCCTCCAAATAGCCTGCAACCTTCTCTTCCACTTCAATTCTCTGCCTATCAGAGAGCTTAGAGACCCCCTGATGATGCCCCTAATGAGAACGAGAGCAAAGTCTAAGAGAATATCAACAGACTGACATACTGATCAAACATCAAATGGATACTAATATCGAAAGGAGAGGTATTGAGCAGACAGGATGATAAAGCAAACTTCAGTATAAATGGTGTTCTTTTGCAACACAAATAATACTTTGAGAAATGATGGGAGGAAAACATGCCTCAGACTTAAACCATGATAGACATTAGTCATTATGAGTTAGACGTGTAGTTGTTCCTGTGCGTGTATGGGGGTCTAACCATCTGTGTGTCAAAGAGACCACCTAATTATCCCTCGGACCCACCACATTGGATTTTATACAATGAGGTATAATTTATTCAGCCAATAACAGAACAACAGTGATGAGATGACCTAGCTTTTATTAAATTATTTTAACTCTATCATCATCAGGATATTAAAACACTTTTGAAGTCTGTTGAAAGAACCTTTGAACACAGGTAATAAAACACAATGACGAAACTTCCAAAACAAACCAATTGTCTTGAGAAGAAATTAGAAAATACACAGAAACCTAAAAATGGATTAAGAAAAGGGGTAGGAGAGAAACAAAACTGGAACGAAGAACGAAGTGATAAACATTTCTCTGTAACTAAACTATGTAGGCAGCATTTTAAGGCATCATAAGCATGCCCCAAGGTGAAGGCTGTTCCAAAATGATTATGCTGTCCAAAACCAAACTTTAAAACAGTACTAGATACATCCTTTGTGAAGCAGGTAATCCCAAAATGCATTGCGCTAAGGTAAGAAAAAATAAATGGCAGACAAAGGGAGAGGATAGATGATTTTAATTAATTTATTAGACACAAAAAGTATTAATAAAAAAGATATTATTAATATGTGCCATGTATTTAATACTTATTAGTGCATCATCATTAGCTAAGTGACATCTTAAACTCATCAAAAGTGAGTCACAGAAATGATTAGCACAATTTGTTTGAAACACATTGTAACTTATGTAAAGCATTCTACAGTCAGTTATGAGGTTTAATTTCATTTAGGATGCTGCCTTAGAAGGCAACTTACTAGAATTTAGAACAGAGCCCATGTGAATTCAGGAGTGAGTTTATAGGGATTTTTGTTTTGTGATGGTCTAACTTGCGCTATCAGCATCTTAAGTGTCAAAACTGGCAAAGCTTAAATGAACTCAAAGTTTTCCAGCGAAATCCTGACCTTATTATAAGTTTAAGCCTTCCTGTCGGCACTCATGCAGGTGGATCTTATCTACTGATCATCATTACCTGTGAGGTAAGTGTGAGAGTGGACTGCTCTATTCGTCTGACCCTCAGTTCTGTCTGCAGCCTCAGCAACATCCTGTCAAGCTGCCTCACTGCCCTCTTGGCCTTGTCACTGTGGGGACACTTAAGAGTGACAGCCCTCTCCCCTTGTGGCCAATCGGCAGACTTTACCTCACACACATCAGCGAGGGAGCTGTCAATCACACTGTCCTGCAGAAAGACAATGGCATGAGTACAACAGGTCTTTCAAGAAGCAGTTCAGAGATTAAGATGTATTGTTCTTATAAAGCCGTGCCAGGTGCTTTTAGCTTTGCTAAATTAATTAGAAAGTTATCAGAAGACATTGCAGCAGGTGCATATTTAAAACCAAGACGTGTTCTTTGAAGACTATTTGTTTATCCAAAAGCATTATTATTTCCGTCGACATTTTTTTCAGGTTATTCTTTAATGAGCAACCATTCACTTCCAAATAATGTTAACCATTTATCAAGATTTTTAAATTTTCTCAAGACATTTTGTTGTGAGTGGTGATTCCTGGGGCATTGCTATGAAGATGTTCTAAGTGGTTTTAGGCACGTTGCTATGTGCTTGCTTACTGGTCATAGTCAAAGGAACCCAGAGCAAAGTCTCCCTAATGTCCTGGTTGCTAGATATGGCCTTTAGTCTATCCCGAATAGTATGCCTACAGGCTTTAATCTCCATCATCTGCCTGCCATTTTTAGTCGAATCACTCAGAAAAGTAATAGCACACTTCTACACCTCTAGTACGAGTAATAACAATGATGGCTGACTTGGCAAGCATCAGTATTATTTTTTTATTGTTCAAACATTAACATTAAATAAAAGCATTTCCTGACAATTATTAGAATTTCACTCTGTAAAAGTGTTCTGTGTAGGTGATGTGGTTCTTTCAAAGCCAAACATTATCTGAACGCCTCCAAAGGAAACTCAAGGCTTTGAAAACCTGTGCTAATCAACAGTGCCTCAACCAATAGCTGAAGCTTAAGAGCGTCGTCAATCACTCTTGTGTGGACAGTGACAAGACAATCCTTTCCAAATAACACTCCATTCCCAAAATGTTTGGCTTTCATCAAGCACCATGGATTTCCCATTGTACATTGTGGAACCAATGTTTGATTTCCATTCCCCAACTTCCTGCTTATTGGACTAGAGAACGCTGGTCTGTGTTTTTTAACCGTGGATTGAATTTCTGACTAAAGGCCTCTGAAAATTGAATTCATAGGGTTTAACGCATTTCTAGTATCTGCTGTTTTCAAATGCCCAGTGTGATATAGGTTATTTTATTCAGTGAAACTAAAAGAACATCATCAGAGCTTTGTAATACCCTTTATTTTGATTGCATGCCTTATAATGATTTTAAAGAACAACATGAAAGAAACATGGAAGACAAATGCAGATATTTCAATGCTCCGATGTGCTAGGAAAACTCAGGCCTTGCTCCACTTGTCCAGCTCAAAGATGGGATCTCAGAGGAGATCCCATGGGATCTCCTCTCTTACTAAAAGCAGTTAAAACATCCTTCTTTTTACTTCAATATGCACAGTCAGAGTGAAAAATTTCAACTTGAACAGGTGCCAACATGAGTGAGGGCTCTTGTCTAGCAGATTCTGAGCTTGTGAGCGCTAGTGTATCACGGTGAGTGACAGCTCAAAGCTGGACAAGGTTACCGTCGGCAGAGCAGCAGTCGGGGTAGCCGGGGTAATATACATATTAGATTTAGAGTCACTGGTTTTCGGACAGGAGAACGTGTGGCAAGCTAATTTGGTTGTTTTCTGATCTGCAATGATGAACCGGGAATGCATAAATACCTGTGATGATCAACCACTGAATGATGATGCAACAGCGTGAACAAACAGAATAATAAATAACGTAGTGCGTGTTAGAATTTCAAATTCATTCCTGCATGGAATATGACAAACAACAAACACAGTCTCACTTAGCCAAACCTTTGGCTTGGTATATGGTCTGGTGATTTTTACATCTTAAATTGTCCAAGAACCACCCACTTAAGACAGGAATAGCCATCTGACTAATATCACAGTTAGTTTTATGTGTCATTAGGTGTGGGGTAAAAATATTATACCATGACAACAAACATACGTGAAAAAATAAAGTGGCAAAGCAATGCAAACAACTGCAGAGTAAACAGAGTAATATAAACTATATAGAGGATTAAGTACATTACCAAAACCCATGTCAGCCGATCAGCATACTGCTTACTACAATAAGAGTCTCAGTTTGTGTGCAATATGCATCAGACAGAAATGTGGGAGGTTTGTGGATGTACTGTCTGACTATAAGAAACATACCATCCAGCACCAGAATAAAGGCTCATGAAGTTTCCAATCCAGATATGCTTCCAGAATTCTGTTCAGCATCTGTATTCGCTCCAGTTCCTACAACAAAATCAAAACATAAGCAGTCATTACACTCAGACTGGCTTTGTTGTTTTTAGAACAATTAAACCCCAGTGGCCCTACAGTCCAAGTACAGTTTTGCATGCACATGGCTGATGCTTTTACTCAGGGGCAATTTTTCCCCTATAGGAGCCCTGCTTAACACCTCATGTCTCTGCAGTTAGAGAGAAGAGCTCCAGGGACTTGAGGCTGATAACTCCTTTTAGTACCCCACACAGGCTGAAGGGCAATAGGGAGAAAGATCCCTGATCTGCCCACTATCCTTCACAGAGCTTGAAAAGAGAGAGCTATTAGTGTCTGCCTGGATTTATCCTGCATCGTATACACCAGAGACTCAGACTTGACACAGCACCCCACCCCTGTGCTCACTTCTGCATTTTCTTTTACAAACATCACCCTGAGAAACAATTACTATCGGGATAGTTATAGTCTCTTTGATTTAAAGTTTTACACAGTTTTAGGTCGTATCTGTTTCAATGAATCGATTCAAAACACTGATTTAACGATTCGCTTGCATCATCAATCAAACGTGTTCTCAGAAGTTTCCCCACATGGCATTTTTGCTTTAAAATGTTTTAGTTAAAATATTTATGTTGGTAAATATTGCTGTTTAATGTGTTGTTATATGGGTGCATATAAAAAATGACTAAATATAATTCTCTTTGTGTTTATTTAGCAAATAGTATTGTGGAATACATGACTTGATTGTTTAGAGAGGCATATTTTTTACTGTATTTACTTCTTGGAGTCAACATTTAGCATCTGCAACAGTAGTGTTTGGACGGAATGATGGTTCCCATAATTAATAAATACCCACAGTGTCTCTCTCTCTATATGTATATGTATATGTATATATATATATATATATATATATATATATATATATATATATATATATATATATATATGTGTGTTTATATATATATGTGTGTATATGTGTATATATATATGTATATATATATATATATATATATGTATATATACACACACACACACACACGATACTGATACTATACCTACAGTATAGTAATGGCCTTTTTTTCTTGCTGCCTCCTTCTTGGTGTCTTTCATTTATGTTCCACTCTTTGCCTTTTCACTCTTTCCTGAACAACCAGCCCTTTGTTAGATGTCTGAAGGAAGACTTTTCAGATAAAATACTCTTACAAAGCCTCTAAAGCATAAGAAAAAGATGAAGGGAATGGGAGAGCGTATGCCTTTTGACTTTTAAGATCAAGATCCGCCCTCTTCACGCAAGGATTTCCCAGCCTATCAATTTGTCACACAACAACAGAGGTGGTTAGCTTACTAGAACCTTCTCCAGCAAAAGCCAGGGGATAAAAAAAATACATTGACAGCTGCGTGCAATCATCCCACAATCGAAATGAGCTTGTTACCTAGCTTACGGCGATTATTATCGAGTGCTGATCACCATATGCTCTGACTGCGGAAAGAGGCACTTGATGTACGCCTGAGGAATACAGATGCTAAATATCTCCTGGGAGAATCTAAATTAGTAAAGGTGTTGCTTGTCATGTAATGACCATTATCACAGGCTTAAATCATAACAATTACCCAATAACCTTTAATGCATAAACCCTGATCTTTCGTAATCTCAATCTAATATTTCATTAAAACGTTCTTGCATGTTCAGGTCACCTTGTCAATCGCAGTCGATGTCGTGTTGCTATGATGGGAACCAGTGACGTTTGTCTGACAGGTAGCAGAGGTGTTAATACTGGAGACAACCTAGGGGTGAGATCACAGACTACTGCTTTATTACAAACCATATTTAGTTCTGTAGTTGTAATTATTTGAAACTATACTAGTTGAGTGACTTGCTCTGTGGGCGAGTCTGGACCTCTCCTCCTGGGCTGTGAATAAGCTCTTCCACTGGAGCCTTAGTTTTCCATATTGCCACTGTAGTGTCTGCAACACCTGGTCCTTTCTGAATGTATCTGTGGCTTCTTCTGGTCCGTGTGTCGCTATATCGATCTGACCAGGCATGATTCCCTGAAGAACCTTATGTGTCCACACATTAACAAATCATTACATTCAACACTGTGCATGCATCACTAACCTAATGGTGTTTTAGAAGCTAAAACATCTGCAGGGCTCTAACTATAATGAAACATTTAAAACTGGATTTTCACATTTACACTGCTAGCACATTCTGTGTGGATGCTTTTTAGACCAACAAAGGCGCTCTCCCCAAGTCTCTATATGATATTCTTGTCCCACGGCTTGGGTCCTTCCTTCCACATAAATCTGCCTGATATTTTTCATCCATTTTCAACTACCAGACATTAAATTGCCAGAATGCCTAAAACGTAATTGCACATCTCTCCTCAATAACCACACAATGCTTGCCTTAGCAAGCATCATTAATAAAACAGACAAAACTAAGACTGAGAAAGCCTCTACTAGATTAAAGGTTTAGGACTTGACCAATAAGATTTTCAATAATGGATGAAACAACTTTAGAATTGATCCAAACACAAACAGGATTTTATTCATTCTGATCTATGTGTGATTTCTTTATTAGAAAGCCAACTGAATTTGTCCAGCCTGGAGCAAACAGAACTACAAGATAACCATTTAGCTTATGTAAAGTCTGAAGCTAACATTGTCCTTTAAAGCCCACTGATTTAACTGAGTTTATGGACCTAAAATCACAATATAGTGCTATTCTGCTCTCTGCTGGCTATACATAGAAGAGCAAATTATTAGTGTTTAGCCTTTCCATTGCAAAAATCTATCAGGAAATCTATTTCTTTTGCAGCACTTGAGTTCAATTATTCATCTGTCTTGATTTTCATCACCATATTTATAAATCACACAGTCATTTCATAACTGCCCAAAACTCAAGATCTCACCTTTGGAGCAAATGAGAGCGTGTCTAACTGATGAACCTTCTCTGCCAGCAGGAACTCCAGCAGATTCCCGTTTGACAGTACCCAGCCGAATGCTAGAAGCAGATCTCGACTCCCCACTTCTTCTATGTGACTAAGGGACTGAGACCCCATTACCCACGGGGCCCCATAACCACAGTGCCACAAAGCACTCTTTACAAACAGGAGCTGCGTGTCTGCAAGCACAACAGTTAGACACAGTGGGGTATGACAACAATAACATATCTTATATATGCTATAGTTATGAGCAGCAATAAATATGTTACCAAAGCCTTGGTGTTTAGAGTCCGGGCACGCACAATCCAGCACAAAGGCCCTCTGCAGGAGACTACTTAACAAACTCCACATGTCCACTGCCTGAAAACAAACCAGCATGTTTATGAGCACACTTAGCAATTTAAGGTTGTCAATAATATGAAGTGGATATAAAAATGAGAATTATGTTAGCAGAGAAAGCGAGATCAGGGTCCCCTCACACAAAAGTACTGCGATGGTACCGTGTCCAAAAACATAGTACTACTATCGTATTTCTATTTAACAATTAGGTATTGATTGTGGATATTAGTTATGTTAGTTATCTATTAAACCTCGTTTGTTTGACGACAGTGTAGACTTGCACTGTCTCTTTTATAACATCTCACATTTCTATGTTTACAGGAAACGTTGCATGCAATATAACCTACTGCATCCTTTCTATTAAATTTGGCTCTCCTGAAGGCATCAGCTGACGGGATGTACTCGACACTCAATCCAGAGAGAAGACTACAAAGAGACGCAATACATTCTTTCACTTTAATACTCTTTTCGCGCTGCATTTTGCTGAACTTGAAGTTTGTTGACAGCGTTGATAGTCGTTAAGCAACATCCACTTCCTCGTTGGACGACGATTTGATTAGTTACTGTTTTGGCGCGTTCAATGATTGACGTGAAAGCCGTCCAATAAGAACACAACGTTTCGATGACGCCATTTCGAGACGCACTATTAAAAATAAATGTATAGTCCATTCCTAATTTACGAACATGTATGAAGAAATATTATCACTAGGACTTTGACACACGGTACAAGCCAAATGAAACGTTTTATTTTTGTATATTTTATTCTCTGTATTTTCTATACATGATACTGTTTTTAATTGCTATATTATTAAAATAAAGAAAACACTCAACGGACCGCATGTAACTCCTACACGTTAAAGGTATAGGAGAACCAGAAACTAATGTCGAAACAAAAAGTGAGCTTTAGCATGGTCAGTAAAATACGTAACATCCTTTCCTCATGGGTTGTTAATATGTTACATTTGTAGTAACTGAGGAGTGAAAGCTGAAAACAGTTATTATATTCATGGTGAGTAATGTTGTGCTAAGGCTTAGGTGCGTTATATAAGTAAAACTATGTGTATGCCATTTTAAAATCCTCCAGTGCCCTCTACTGTTACAACAAACTGGCTTGCTTGCCTTCAAAATCTGAAGATGGAAATAATGACATGACAACAATCTAATTACAACTTGTAGCCAAGAGACAAAATTGTTTATTTTTCTTGTGATATATGTCAGTAGACAGAATCAATTCATAACAATTAGAGAGGCACAAAAACTGATTGTTCATTTCTCATAACCATGCTTAAGATAAAACAATACAACTGTAAAGTTTTGTAATGTGTAAATGTAAATGTCTATTAATTTAAACATTTATATTACAATACTGATTATAGCACCACTGCCACAGCATGTACAAAAGCAGTATTTAACTCAAACCTAAGAAGTATTTAAATTACTCCATGGCAACATGCTTCAATAATTGTTCTCCTTGTGTTTACAATGTACTGTAATAACAATATATATTGTAATGAAACCAAAAATTTAGTCCCTTTTGTGGTCATTAATAAACTTCAGATTTAGAGCATTTTAATTAGCTTTATAATAAAGACATAGTTAGCAGGGCACCAATACAAGCAAAGGTTATACCCTATCATACACTGGATGCTGCTAACATGACCAGACAATTTTGTACTTTTAATTTTGTATGCTTTTATAACGTTTTCTAGAGTTTTAACATGTTTTTGGTCACCCTAAATAACAGTAAAACTTACAAAAATGTCACTTTCTGTGGTATTTAAAAAACATGGTGTCCTTCCACACAAGCCATAAATTATGATTTTATAACTCGTACTGTGCAAAATCTAAAAACAACATACCAACAGTATGCTTTATTAAATAGTGTTAAAGTTCAAGAAAATGAATGTAGCTTTTCATCTTATACAAATACCATAAAAAATTAAATGAATGAAAATATTGCACAGACTTCCATTGCTAAAATGCTGGTGTTTGAACAGTAAAATAAATACCACTACACAGTAAAAAAAAAATACCGTAAAAAAATACCAAGTTTGTAACTTTAAAATAAATTTAGTTAACTTTCTCCTTCAGCTTCATCTTCCTCTCGTTTGATGACTGGATTGCCTACAGATTAAAATTATTATTTTACTTTGCATATTTTGTCATATTAATGTACTCATAAACACAAGTACATTAATAAATGTTTCACTAAATAAAGTCTTACAGTCTTTTTTAAATGTCCTTGAAATTAACTGAGACGTGCTACTCACCATCTAGCTTTTTAAGCCTGGGAAGCCTCTTAGTAGCTTCCTCTATCCAGTTACCATCAGCAGCATATTTTTCTTCTAAGGGGTTACCCACAAACACAAGGTCCGCCAGTGATGGAAGGTCTGCCAGCTTTAGAAACTCAGCTAAAGGAACAAACATCCTTATAAAATACTGATACTACAGTGTCATTACACATTCATAAGGCTATATGATAATTACATGCCATGCTCACCCCACTCCTTCACCAAGTTGTTGGACATGTACAGGACTTTAAGTTTTTTCATGACATGAATTCCCTTTAGTTTTTCTATGAGGTTATAAGAGATCCACAGCTCTTCCAAAGTATCACCTACTGCCTCCTGTGTGGATAAAGGAATGATGAAAGGAATCTCTGAAATGCACATCCAGCGGTTTCCTTTATAGTATTAATGAATTTCCTTCAATAGCATTAATGTTTTGTTACTTTACTTACAAGTCCATTAAGATTTTTGATGTTATTCCGCCCCAAGGACAGTATTTTAAGGTTCTCTAGAGTAAAATTGTAAACAGACAGTTTGATTAATATAACAGTGATCTTGACAAATACACTCAAGTATGTGCCAGCTATGTATCTGTGGAAAATACTCACTTAAGCCATTCAAGTTGGCAATTTTTTCAATACAGTTTGTAGATAAGGACAATCTCCTAGACAGCAAAGAACATAGTATTGTTTGTGATTGCATTGTTATTATACACAACATTTAAGCTGTGCTTTTAGACTCACTCGCAGTTCACAAGATTGGAGAGCGATGCATCCATTTTCTCAATAGGAGGAATCTGACCGTAAAGCTTCACTGCTGTGGCCTCACTTGCCTTTTCTCCTGTTTTCTCCTCCTAGTAAGTCCCATTGCAATTAATTAACATTGTTTATGCCCTACATATAATACATTTGACACAGCAAGAGGAATGTTTATTGGGATAAACTACAAACTGTAATAGAATATAATGGACGTTTTACCCATTTCACCAAGGCCTCTTTAATAGTTGTTGCTTTTGCCTGAGGGAAAAACACACATAAGTAGTCGGTCACTCACAGCAAAATAATAATAAGTGATATGTGTCAAGATACATAATTTTATTTATATTTAACGTGATTTAAGCTGTACAAACAACACATATAAATGTCTATTCTCCCTGCATCTCTAAGAGTATGCTGCTATTAAACACAAGTTTCAGTAGACTGATGCTAACAAGCTCGCTATTCTACGTTAACATCTGTTTTCTGTCAACTAGCAATGCCTTTAATCGGAAATGAATGTTGCATTTAATACACCGAAAAGATCGTCATTCGTTGAAATGATCGCCCGTTTATTTGCGATATCAGTGATACATTATGCAGCTTTATTTTATGTAAAAAAAACATCGAACAATAAAGTGCATTATATGCTACGAAAAATGGGAACTTACCATGTTGTGCTTTATGGTTGCTATGGAACAACCCGGACGCAAAGCGCGTGCGCAAAATAATGCTTCCGACTTGAAGCAGTGAACCAATCATACGCGCAAACATCGTAGGTAAAACATTTTACCTTTATATTTGACATCAAAGTCATTTGTCCTCGATGATGTTCCCTCGATGATTTTCTCCATTTTGGTCGTGACAAATTTGCACTGGTTTATTACCCGCAAAAAGGAGCTCGTTGTGCGATTCCACAGTCATACCACTGGGTGGGACTGATGCAACGTTGTCAGTCCTTTTTTGATACTCGGTTTGGGAGACGAGTATTGCGTTAAAATATTGTGTGCATGTTTGGCTCCACCATGGAAGGCCGTTTTTTAAAACGTCCTCATAAATATAGTGATGTAAATATATCATGTTGCAACCCGAGTTGTGATAACCCACTAGGGTTAAGATGGGGATACGATGCCACTATGAGAACTGCTCATTAAATGTCCTCAAATGTCCCGCTGTCCTCAAATCTAACAGTACCAACAGATCTGTGAGAGGGTTGTGTTTATGGGTAGGGTTAGGGGTATGTTCAGGTCTGACAGGCTCTAAGACCACTGAAACCTTGTATAGAGCTCTTTGTTTTTAAAAGCTGCTCCATAAGCAAACATATAGGGTTACCACGATGATCCTACACATTCAATGAAAGATTTTAGACTTGACGTTTATTAGAAATGTAATATGGTATTTATGTGACTAGCACCTATGTTTGCATGCTTATGTTTGTATTGTAATTATTGTAACGGCTACTTTAAATTACTTTCTTACAGTCGTATTAGTATATGAAGTTAGTATATTTTTACATACGTATAGATACAATCAGCCGTATTAGGCTGACAAAACGATGAATAATGAGATCCAAGAAATTGATTTTTTTGGTGCTGAGGAGCGCTCGTATCGCGGCGATCGGATACCCGCATGCGCAGTGCAGCCCAGTGACTGCCGAGCTGCCTCCTCAAGAGCACAGCACAATTCAGACAGCAGCAGTCAGTCTACCCAGTTCCTGTTCCGCCACGACCCGCGACACATCAGCTTCACTAAAGCATACGCGTTTCGGAGATATTCCCGTGAGAAATCAAGGTAAGTGTGTTTTTACGAGCGCATTACGTTAAAGAAAACGACGTTTTTCTCGCCGGCGAGTTCTCTCCATCCCGGCCTGTTGCTAGCTAGTTCAATTGTGGTACGGTAAAAATAACGGTCTGGTTTGCTGCTCGAGCGCATTGTGTTGTCGCGCCGTGATATTAAAGTATGATCTGTTCAGACAGTCAATCTGGCACCATTATCAACACGACACGCTGTGTCATGTGTTTCTGTACTAGAAAGAGGTAAGAACGATGGCGAACAGTTACAAGTCACGTACAGAGAGCCTGCTTGCAGCGAATTGCACACAACATTTGAGAATCAGCAACGCGAATAGACGAAATGTTTGATAAATGGTTTTCATCAGAGCTGTTCAAGTGGTGCCGCGTAAATGCCGATATGTTGGGCTGGCGTTTGCCAAAAATCACAGCAGCAGTACAGCGTGTCTGTGTTTATGTGGCTAGAAAAGGAAAAGGGTAAGTTAACGTCAAGCCCCTGCCTCTCTCCTTACAGAACTGGATGTGTTTACTTTAGGATTCTTGTGGAAAAGCCTTTATGTAAATAAGGATAGCGCTACAAAGTGATGGTTAAGCACGCAGTCAACATTGACCTATCCTTCAAAATCGGTTTCTCAATTCTAAATAATTATTATTATGATGACTGTTTTCCCAAACTCAGTTCCCACAAGTCCTGTCATTATTCAGGTGCCTCAGGGTTCGGTATTGGGATCTTAAAATAATATCTTATTGGCCCTGGTGAGTTACTTACTAGACAAGCATGTTTAGACATCATACTGTAGGCACAACCTTTATTTGTTTTATCTGGTGCTTCTCTTTACTTAATCCATGCCCACCCATCACACCCTTTACACACATTTTAGGATTGGCACTACTAATTATCCTGTAATAACAATTTGGCTTTACTCTTTCAAAACTGGTTGTTTTATCTCGTCATGTCTTCTGCTTTTTAAATCGATACTGAGCAGACATTCGTGTCACTTAAGAGCCTTGTAAAATCAATGTCTTTTACAGATGTTTGGCCATAATGCCCAGTCACCATTTTCTAACATACACAATAACAAACTTGAATAATCTCAAGAAAATTTCATTTACTTGGACTCATGTGCATTCTGTCAACATTTATACATCTTTAATAATGCTTTTTTTAATGAAGGAGCTTATCTTGCTTGATTTAATGAAATTAATGGCATAATTAAATTCCCTGGCATAATTAATACCTCAGAAGGATTTTGATCATGTTTTAGGTTTCAGGGTAGAGGTGATGAAATGTTTTGCCTCTCAAGTCAAATAGTCAGCATCAAAAAATGAAAACTATTAAAGCAGCAGAGATTTAAAACAGGTTTAAAGAAGCAGAGATTTTTATCAGGTAGAAAAGCCCCTTGGGGAAACAACAGCACTTTTTCACTTTTCACAATGTAGTTAGAAAAAAATAATAGACTGAGTTGATGGATTGGACACTCCTTTTCTGTGTGTATTTGCCACAATCCTTAAAGCTATCTATCCCTATAACTTTCCCAAGGGCTTGTTCATTTAGCCGTGGGTTTATTACAGGGAATAAGAGGGGGAAAATGAATAGTTACACACACTGTAATTATGTTTTGTCAGGTCACCTAAATGTGCTTTATGTGGTTTTATTTAAGTAAAAACATTATTAATATCATCTAGATTAGGTAACCTAATTTAAACAACTACATTAGATTACACTAATGGAAGTCATTTTTATAGATTGACCTGGTACTAACTTAAAACTAAGTTAGTACCATTACGTAAGGTAACAACTGTATGTTTCCACTTTTACAGCTCAGTATAAAACTTTGTATTCTTATCTGAATAGATAGAGATTTGAAAAGAGAGCAAAAAATACATCTATTATATGTAAATATATAATAGATGTATATATTTGCCTCTGTACTAAAAGAAATGGCTCTTGGTAGACTTTTCTGGCAGGTTGTGATGTGGCCTTATCATGCCCAAGTTAAGCTTCAGTGAAGTGTATCTTTATTCCAAAATTGGATTACATTTTTATAAACTCTTCTACTGGTTTTTGATCATGTGTAAATCCTTAGTTATTAAAGGCTCGTTTGATTTCACAACTCTTACAAATGAACCATACACAAACATTTTGTCACAGGCCCTGGAGTATCATTGCAGTTTCTGCTACACATGAGTATTTTGCTCTCTGCTCACCTTATTTTTGTCATGAAACATTAGCTTGAAATGTGTGGTTCCAAGATTTCCGTAATGTTTCCACCAGTTTCCACTAATAGCTTAGTGTCTTCCTACATGATCCAAAGCTATCTGTACATGTGTTTTGCTATGTCTTCAACTGATATTTAAATAAATGACGCTGATGCGGTGGCTGCACATGTCAGCATGGTCATATGATCATGTAACAGGACACTTTATCTAGCGCAAATTCACTGCGCACGTCTGTCTTGTCATATTGGAGTAATGAACTGAAAAATCTAATAATGCCCACGATAGATAATTGTCTCCTGGGGTGAATTATGAAGAAGAATTATTAACCCAGGGAAAGACGGTTCTGGTTTATGCTCATTTTATTGAGATTGAATGGAAGAGTAATCGAGTGCAGGGCTTTGCTACTTTCTTAACATACTTTTCCCACATGCTGTGAAGTGAAGGTCAGGATGAGGGCTGTAATAAACCTCAAAATCCCAGATCAGACAGGAACGTAGGGATTCTTATTCTCCTCTCCCTCCCCCACTCCCCATGCTCATCTTCTCTATTCTGCCCAATATCAGGTGACTACTCTTGGCTGAGTTTCCATAGCAATGTGGGCAGTGGGCGTGGATAAAGAGTTTCTGATCACTTTTAATGATAGTGTAGTTTGCCTCTCAGAGCAGGAGATGAAAATCTCTTCCAATAAGTTTTGATTGGTATAAAAAAGAGTTGTGGGATGGGACGGCAGGAAATAGCCTATATGCGCAGGTGTGTGAGTTGGAGAAGGAAGCCAGTAGTAGCATGGGGGGATAATCACAAAGACTAGATCTTTGGCAGGGATCCTAATGGTGGACAATGTAGTGTTCCACATGATGAACATTTCTAATCACACTTTCCCCATTATAGTTCTGTGATGAGGAAAAACAGCCCAGCAGTCTTTTCTTCTTTCCAGGATGGAGGGACTATGACTAATTCTTCAGAGCCTTATGAGCATAGTAAAATCTGTGCATGTGTGCATGCTTGTGTGTTTGTGTGTGTTTTGCTGGTAGGTTCCTGGCTGACTGCTCTTGCGCCCATCAGATTTGACAGTGGCCAACGACAGGGAGCTGGTTTAGCTATAAATACCACACTGCAATGTGGAGTGTCACTCTGGCAGCTGCAGGGGAATTGCTCCACCATTGCCCACACAAGAGGAGAGGAAGGGTCAGGATTACACCAGCGACAGACCTTGTATGACCCCTGCAGAAAAATAATGTTTGCACAAACATATGGGATGAATGATTAAATAGACATATTCACTCATGAATTTTGCAATCATAATAGTCAGTGATTACCTACTTCAGGGTTTCAGTTAAACTAGGGGAAGTTTGTTGCACATGACTCCACTTTACTCCCAGAGTTCTCCATGCCCTTGCTGTTGTAGACAGATGAACACAAACAATTGTGTAAAATTCACATCTGCAAAAGCAGTAGACTCTCACTCTTAGACTATAGATTGAGTGGCTCTCGATAAACTAAATCGAGACCCTTTAGAGACCATTTAGGTTTATAGTTGAGAACCATGTCCATGTCCTCTGCTAAAGCTACTTGCAGACAATGAGGCCAAGCTTACTTTAATGCAGAGAAAGGGCGAACACTGGAATCAGAAATAGACCACAAGCATCACACATAGTACCCAAGATAAAACTGTTAGACTCCCAGGGAGCACATATAATAAGAAAATGTATAACTCGAATGTACTGTAATACGCTTTAGATAAAAAGCGTCTGCCAAATGTGTAAATATAAATAAGATGTATCATATTGATACACTCCATTATGACGTATTTATTGTTGTCAGTTAATGTTTCTCTTTATTGTGAAATGTCCAACCCAGTTATAGTTCAAATGATTACATATTTCACTGAGAAAATGACCAGCCCATTAATAACAACATCTGGCAAGATGTAATAACAAAAATCTGGCAAGGTGTTCTGTAGTAGCACAAAAGGTCCCCCATTTTCTGTTCCTCCCAGGTACATTATTTCAGCAAATTCCTTCTCTGTGACTGTCAGGATTACACTGAGAGAAGCTACCTCTATGCTTTCTGTTCTTGTTACACCCCATAATTCACCCTACACCTTTGTGCCAACAAACACACCTTGCCCCACCACAGTTGAGTCCTACGCAACTCTAAACCAACACACCCTCTGACACACACATCAACATGAGGAACATTGCAGATAGGCATTTTGCCCAACAATGAGGAGGTGAGTTAGGCTGAAATCCCAAGGGGCTCATGTCCAGGGTTAGGAGGATGGAACAAATTTTTTGAAGCATTTAGTCCTGCAGTCTGTATTGCTCAGCAGTTACCCCAGCAATAATGTGCTGTCTCAGCTCAACTGGTGCATGCTCAATAGCATCCCAAATGTTTTGTGGATCGCTAATGGCTTCTGTGGGACAATTAAGCATCTCTTCAGCGGTGGATGGAGCTCAGCGTAAAGAGCAGTGGTAGGGTCAGAGGGGCGTGGGCATGTCTACTGGAAAGTTATTAAACAAACCAGATTTGCAGGGGTAGGGCATATCCTTCACTAAGTGCCAGTCCTCAAGAGGCATTTGGTTGAGATCAAGCAAGCTTGAGCGTAGCTACAGTTGACGATTCAGAGCTGGGCTGTACGTCAGCATATTGTTATCCTCATAGTAGGGTTAGGGAATTGTCATACTAAGAGGATTCAGAGGGATATGGCTAGATTGGCATGATTGGATTTCATCTTGTGCTGATTGATATCTTTAGCACTCTGAAGCATACAAACTCTCAGACTACATGATACAGCATATCAGTGGCCAGGAGCATGGTAGGTAATGCACATAGCTCACAGGAGCTTTCTTATCGTTTGGTTTTGTGTGCCACCTTGGCTTAGACTATCCTGACTGTCTTCTTTCTCCGTCACTCATCCTCTGGGTCTTTGACAAAGAAGGCACAAAAAAAGAATCCAGACCAAACAGGAAACAGACATATTGAGTGTGCTTTTGTAATACATTTCTATGCTCATGTGATAGTTTTAAAATATTGACTTTAACAATTTCATGATTTTGTTGAATATTTCAGTATACAATTGATGTGTATTTATGTTGTAATTTCTTCATTTTTATAAGTACAGTTTAAACAAGCTTGAGTTTTGGCAGAAAATCTGCCAGTGACAGCCTTTACAATCTGTGACATTCCTTGCTTTATAGTTAATTCCTTCGTACTGCTTTTTTTGTCTTAGTTCTTATTTTTGCTATTGCTTAATCTTGTTTCTTTTCTTTCTGTCTTTTCTGTTCTCTGAAAAATGTTTTCCCAATCTCAAGTTTTCTACTGTAGACTTGTCCTTTTCTTTGAAATCAAGGTGTACTATAAAATATTGGAGGGAATGCTCAATGAGACTTTGTTAAACATTTCACTTTCACCCAACTTGAGAACTTGAGTAGTAAAATATTTGCCTCTCCATTGCTGTTTGCGTAAGCTGAATCAAAAACTTAAGTTGTTGCTCATTGTTGGTTTTGTGTGCAGATCTTGGCTACCTTATGGCTAGTGGCCCAGCTGCCCTGAACCCACTGGGAGAAGTTATAGCCCGAGGGTTTGGCTTAGGGGGGCTCTGCCACCTACACAACAAAAACAGCAATAAGCCACAACTAAATCTTGAGTCAGAAAGAAAACATGCAGTGATGTATTCATGTGTGTCTGTTTACATGATACAGTTTTCTCAAACATTAAGTAATAAGTGATAATTCCTCACAGAATTTTACAAGGTAAAGACAAGGTAATTGCTGTCCATATGTAATTAAAATCTGTGCAGGTTTGTTCCATTTTTCAAAAGCTCTCACAGTGTTTATCATCTGCTGGTGGTTTTCAGCAATACAGGAGTCAAATGCTAATTTTGTGCAGAGCCACAGAAGCAAACCTCATATGACATTCATGTCAGAGAGACAGGGTGCTGAGCAGAGATATGACACATTCTGGGTTCTATCCTTGTTTGCATTCCTCGCTTCCAGCTTTTCAGAGCAGTGCAGAAAAGTGCAAACTGGCAAACAGTAAAGGGTGGGCAAGGACCATTTTCCTCACCATGCAGGTGATGAGTTTTTTAGTAGAAATGCCCTGTCTTTAACCCTCTTTTCATCTGGCTCTAGCAATGTGTGTTCCCTTTATCTGTTGCCAGCCTGTGCCAGTGCAACCCTTTACAGACACAATAAAGCTTGACAGACATAAACTATGAAAAAAATATTATTAGGATGGTGATATCCACAATAATATCCTAAAAAATATTATTAGGATGGTCATTTTAATCCATTTTTCATTTTGATTGATTGATAGGTCTGAAAAACGAGTACTTGGGTTATTGATGATGATGAAAAGCATTTAATTAAAACACTTATTATGAAAAAGCATAAAATGCATTTGAAAATGAAAATGCTACGTCACTATGATGAGAAAATAACACTGCACCGTTTACTAGCCATTGGCTAATTAAAAATGTTTTTGTCACCTAGCATGAAATTTGGTTGCTTATTCAAGTGATTTACTTTGCATTTGCAGGAAGAGGAGTGTAAGGCAAGAAAGATCCTATTTGGATAATCTGATCAGTGGATTTGTCAACTTAATTTTTCGCTAATCCTCAGTGTTGTGGCAAACCTCTTCACGCTGAAGCGCAAGCACAGGTTGTCTTAATTGGGATCAAGAGTTAGATCATGCTCATGCCAACTTAGACATACTTTTCTTTCGCAAGTAGAATACAGTGAAACAAAATGGATGTTTATTTCACAGTATTGTTGAGCAATTTTTTGCATTCCTTTTTCATTTTAGTATACATTATGATGACATGCTAGTCAGGAATCATAAAACTGATTACATTTTTTACCACAGATTCAAAACAGAGAGATTGGATTCTGAAGATTATTCTGTTTACATTTCAAACATATTAATAAAATGACAAAGAGTACATGTTAATGTACATAAAAAAGAGGAGACGTGCTGATTGCATATTATTGCTCAGTCTTGTGACCATAAGATTATAATTAAACAGTAAAGAGGGCAAAGGAAAAAAGTAGCTGGGTTAATTCTTGAACCGTTTAAATCATTTGTATGACTGACAAACCTTAAATAACAGAAACAACAACAGGAATGACAGCAGTATGTGGTCCGTTTTGCTGAGGTCCAGACACTGGGTGAGCTGGCCTCTTTAGTGATCCACTGACATGCATGGTAATCACCATGCCTAGTGACAGACGCTGCGGTCGCTGTTCACTTGAGTTTGGTGTGAACTGATGTTTCGCTAATTCAGTGATTTACATGGTTTATTGACACAATCAGAGCGCCTTTTGTGAGCATTAACAGTCGTGCATAAACAGGCTGAAGGGAAATTTCAGGGCAGCAGGGATGCCCTTGGGAGGCAATCACAAAGAAGCTTTGCAAAGTTTCAGAACGCCTGTGGCCTACCACACGGCAAGCACTTTATGTTCTTCTGACATTACAGTGTTTATTTGAGATCAGTTACCATTATAAATTCACTGAACAGTTTCTTCTGTGAAGTCTGTGTGCTGCATTCATGTTTTACCTTTGTTTTACCATCATACCTTTTGTTTGGGATCTACCTTATATGTTAGGTGGAAACCTAGCGTGACATATACCAGGTTCTGGCAGGAGGCATGTTGCAAGAGACGTATGATTTGTTTGAATGAATCACCTCATCTCCTCCTCTCATGCCGCACACCCAGTGATTTTTATTGCGCAGTGTAATTGGCCACTCTGTTTCCCATCTGTTGCTTGCCTGCATTCCTTGTCGTATTCCCTCTGCTGTCCTGCCCACCTTCAGCTCCGGGAGCACAAGGGAGTTTTGTGTTTTTTGCCAACAAGTGACGATAGGAGCAGGATCAAATAGAATTCATAAAAGTCGATAAACATCCGGCAGCCGTTTCATTATCTCTTTCATTATCTTTGTGTCTCCTTTCTACAAGTTAGAGGTGTGGGTGCCATTTATTTTCAAGAAAAAGCCGTGTACACTATTGATGAGAACTTTTCTATTCCACATTCTCGCCTTCGGCAATGAATCAGACTGTTGGACTTTTCTTGCGTCTGTGAACTCCTCCACAATTCCTCAGTTTGTTTTTTGTTTCGTTTTACATCCAGACAAAGAGTTGTGGTCCATTACGTATGTGAGAGATAACCCATTGGTTTCAACCCACAACCAGCTTATGGTTACTTTTTGATTAGTTAAAGTTAGAATTTAGGAAAGATGTTCAGTTCTATGACTGGTGTAGTTTTATTATTGGCAGCATTTTAAAAGTATTCTTCTCAGTGCCAATGGTACTCTGGCCGAGACACTGCACACAAAAGCCTATTGTTTTGGGTCTCTAATTAATTGTCTTAGAGCAATGTCTTTCGTAGGGAAGGCTCCTCCACATACTGTAGAGCATAGAGGCCTCTTTCACTGTCTTCTCAGAGTACAGTGTTGTCAGATTTCTTAGTCCTGATGTGTTCTTTGAGTGCTTTATTTTAAGCTTTTCAAGCTATGGGTTTGGAAAATGCAAACAGATTCTCAATTCCCTTTATATACAGATGTCAAGGACTCAATGGGGTGATGTAGAGTAGTGCATGCATGATAAAATTGCAGATGACAGGTTTGTTTATGCTATGCATTCAAGAAAACAATGTGAAAGATGCCTTGATCTGAAAGGCTGAAGAAATGACAGCCTTATGACTGCAGGGTTCTTTGATATTTTGAAGGATTTTAGAACAGTAGATGGATTAGTTTTCTATATATATGTGTGTGTGTGTGTGTGTGTGTGTGTGTGTTTATGGCACTGACTAATTTTGTAGTCAAATGTTATATCTTATTGGCCAGCCGTTCACCTGTTTCCCTGCCTCTGGCTGAGATAGCTGGGATAGTCTCCAGCACTTGCCACAACCACACATAAATGATAAGCAACATAAAGGATGAATGAATGTTATATTTTATCTTTGTCAGAATGTATCGTCCATTTTAGCTGTGCTGCAAGAATAATGTTGTAAAACATTACAGTCATGTCTGCATATTGGTAACGTTTGCACTTAGAATATTCTAGTTAGAGGCATGAGGCGTTTTATTGTCCCAGCAATTACATTTTATTGTATCAGCCCATCTAGTAAGCTGCCAACCAGCTGTTTCCTGGTGTGCTACTATACTGGCACCTAAATGGATATTTACACTTCATGTGTTCTGTTTCATCAGATGCTGTTTGATTGGCTATTTACACTTGGCCACTCAAAAGAGACTTCTCAATACGGATATATCATTTAATCAAATCTGATACTATTCCCATGGCAAATATAACAGTTAATTTTCATGATGGCGCTAATTCTGGACATTGAATTTTTGCTCTCTTTGCCCATATGGCAATTAGTGCCATGGTTGCTCTATACATGGGTCCATCATGTTTAAATGAGATACATTGCTAGTACAAAAAAGCTAGTTTTCCTTCGTAAAAAAAACACTTTCTTATTTGAAATGGTATTTTGCTTTTCTTGATTCAGATGTGTGATTAGATGCTTAATCAGACTACATTTCAAAAAATTCTAGCATTCCATCTGTGCCTCATTTTATTAAAAGTATCCTGAGAGATTTTGACTATCACATAAGCCTGAATGAAGTAGGCGACCGGTAGCGATCCTTCTGCACTGCACTGCCTGTACCCGACCCATCAGCTCAGTACCACCACCCTCAGCCAATTGCCTTCAAATCAATCTTGAGTCTCTGCCCAGAACCTACTGAAAACCATCTGTCAGACAGATTCTCTGATATGCACAAGAACACACCCTCAAATCTTTCTCCACGGCATTACCAATTGTTGGTTTGATTCAGTCATTCTTGATCACTGAATAGGCCCGGTTCTCTGCCGGCCAAATTACATTTGCACACATACATCAATTTGGTGCAGGTTGATGAGGGCTTAATGATGTCGAAACTCATCACCCTCATGATGAAATGTCTTGCATGTAGAGTTAAGTGTAAAGATCACCAGACCCAGTGATAAGTGAACTTCTGCAGGGCCTTGTCTGGCATCGCGTTCTAATTGCACTTGTACAACATTTATCTTTATAATGCTGTCATTAATGTGGTGAAACTTGTATTTAGGATTTTCTGAGCAATCTGTTTGGTAGGAGGAGTGACTCCTAAATAGATCCAGTTCTATTTTGGAAAATGTATTAGGATAAGTCTGCCTGCCTATGTCACTCGTAACAAGGCATTTAATGCAAGTCACGTCTTGAAAGATGTATTTTTAAAGCTGCAATTTGTAACTTTTTTGGGTTAAAAATGAACAAAAAGTTATTGAGCAAATACAAAGTGACTTATCTTCCCCCGATTTGTAATGGTAAGCTAATAATAATGATTTAGAATTTAAGCTGTCTTATCTGTTTTTTGGGAAATGTTAGTGTGGCTTCATTTGACTTCAACATATGTGAAGTATGTAACCTGCAATTTTAGATTTTAAACAGAGGTGGTGACAGAGAGACAAAAGTTAAGAATAGCAGCTTTAAAGCAAGTCTGAGCAAATAATCTCAAAGTTTTTAAGGCTTAACCAGGCCAATGTTCTGTAGTTGTATTATCTAATGGAATATAAACTGTTCTATGTCACACAAATTATATCACTCGTGGTATCACCTGTGGCCAATAATTTTATTGAATAAACAGACCATTGATCTTGCTTTTACAAATTGGATTATCTACTTTATTCTATTATATGAATGATGTCGCCTCTGTCAGATAAGTGGTGTGCATATTTTATAAGCCTGCTCCTCGTATGATTCAGGTAGGTGCTAATTTGTTTGTTACATTCCCTCCTTTTAATCGGTGGTGCTTCCAAAGCAAAATCTGTAACCTTATTCTCTTTCTCTGACCAACCCCCAAAGTGGGTAAGTCATCCCACCCCATTTGTACAACAGACATGAATGATATCTCAAATCTTCCAGCTTATTGAGAAGAGCTGTTACTTTTCTGAGTGGTTTCTGAGCTAAAATGTTCGCCTAGCTAATGAGTATGGGCAACAAAAATTCAAAAGATCTAACATTAAAAAGAGAGCAGTATCTCTAGGTCAAAGTATTACAAAAACAGACACTCAGTAACACATAGCAACTTACTAGCTACACCCTAGCAACCTGCCACAAAACCCCAGCAACATACTGTAGCAGGTCAAGCAAAATGCTCTAGCAATATCTTGGTAGTAGATTATAACAGAGGCAAATTTTAACATTGTGGTGGTAAGTTTTATATCTAGTTATATAGAATTATGAACTATGAAAGGCTGCTTATCCAACTTGCATAAATGCACATAGATTGTGTGTGCTTGTATTACCAGATAGCCTTGTTTCATCCACCTGTTCTCATTTCTCCAGCACTTAATTTTCTTTCTGTGTGGGTTGTATGCTCAGAGGCCTAATATTGTTGTCATTTGTCAAACATGACACTATTGATCAATTCATTCTATGCAAGAATCTCAGGAAAATGCAGCAAACAGATTTGACCTCCCTTACCCTGAAGTCACTATTCTACCATAACACCAGGCAGCTAATCGGGCCATTTTGGGATGCTTTACATACAAAAAGGCTCACAGGCTCACAGTACATAAACCACAGCAGTCCTACTGGTGTAACCTGAGGTTAAACACCTTACTCAAGGGCACAATAATGACAACTGGGATTAAACACCAACATGCACACTTTAAAATGTTCTAGAAATAAAATGATCATCCTTTAGACATTTTGGCTGATTAATTTATTAATTTATGAAATTATATTAAATTAATTTCATATACCCATTATAAAAGCTTGGTTAGGTTATATAAGTTATATAAGATGATAAATCTTTCCTGACAAGCAGTGTTCACACTAACTGGCCTAATCAAACAATTACAGATATTTGCAAAAAGTAATATTGGCTAATGGATATAATCACTGATCTATTCTGCATTGATAAAATGTACTTGGATATTCTAAACATCCTGGCTACTAATGGTAGAACAGCCCCATAATCATTGTAAGATTCAGTGTCAATACTAGTGAGTAGTGACTCTCTAACATGCTTCTCAAAGGTGCCTAAGAACCACGAGAACAATCTTCCTTTGTTTTTGCCTTTTATTTTATCAATATATTTGACTCTGACCTTGTAATATCACAGATTTTCTTTGAAAAAGGTTTGTTTATTTCAGCTGGTGATTTCTTTAACAGTATGGATCCCAAGCCTCTAGCAAAAACAGTTTAACAGCCAGCCTTACTACAGGATGAATAAGGAACAAATTGGTGAGTGTGGCCTGAGGAGAAAACCACATTTAGCTGAGTTTATTCTTTAGCACTGTTCCCACCCGCGTGCTCTCTTCTGTCGTCCTGCCTGCTGCTCCCTAGGGCAACATCCAGCATTGCTTTTTCTAAGAACACAACAGCTCCTTACTCTCATCAACATATCATTAAAACCAACAGCAGAGCCTTAATTCCACAACGAACATTACTTTACATAATGTTCACATGCCCTGCTAGCAGTATTGTACATGGGACTTTATTGCTATGTATGCATGCGGCCATGCATAAATATCGTGGTGTTCTAAATTTATACTGTCATCAGATTTATTAGCAAGTTATGGTAGCACTTTGTCCATACTAGATGTGAACATTGATGCATCCTGGCATGCCACGATGGCTTGAGTCCATCTACACTGTAAGCGTCAAAGTTGCAGCGTTCTTAGAATTTTCAGTGACACAGACCAATAGCTGTAAGCCTGACATATTGCGTTCTTATTCCAATTTGGTTTTGACATTTTGGTGTAGACAAGGTATTAGTCTTGCAATTAAAAAAGTGAATTGTAAGGTGCATATGTGTCTATATTTTCATGCAACTGGAAGTATATGTAGCTTTAGGATTTCTTTTTTATAGGGGTATAGCTCCATGGTGCTTCAATTTTCCTTCCCATAATGCTTATAGTTGAAACTGCTGATCCCACTGACTGCTCACGCATCCTTATTATTATCTACTATGCAAATTGTTTAACTCCCTGATCTGCATGGCTCTAAAAGACAGCACAGCACAGCACCTCTTTCACACTGTCTGTAGTTAGAGTGTGTTAGAAAATTTATGCTCTGTGTAAAATATATTGCATACTTGCAGTACTCAGCATTTGGTTCATAGCCATTAAACATTCATTTGCAGGGCTCAAAGGAACATTTCACCCAAAAAGGAAAATTCTGTCATTATTTACTCATCCTCATTTCATTTCATCAAATCTGAACTTCTTCCTCCTGGTTCATTTTTGAAGAACATCCTGGCCCCGTTTCCGTGTTTTGACAGAGGAGGAGTGTGGCTTTAAAGCTCCAAAATTTAAATAAGTAAATAAAGAATGTTAAAAGTATTAAACATGGTTGAAACATCTCATGCGCTATATTTCTCTTATAAACAATGTCTGCATGTGAGAAACAGCCTGAAGTTTAAGTCATTAACTTATCATTTCTAACTCCAGTGAGCTGGCCAACGTCATTGACCCAGTAAGAGCAGAATCAGTCTAGTTTGTGCATCAGACCAGGTTCACAAACTGGCTTAACCAATTCATTTAACGAATCTACCTCAAAAGAATACTTTGTTCATAAATATCACAATTGTTTCTCATGCATTTCATTAAGAAAGTACAGGTGAGCAAGAGCAGATGTTAAGATTTCCACTGAATAATTAATTTTTTCCAAAGGTTTTGAATGTAGACCATTAGAAACATTGAGCATGTTTATCATACTGTATATGATGATGATTATATTTTTTCTCAAGTCCTTATTTATTTTTATCATATGGAAAAGTGTTTCCACAATATATGTTTTTATATGTTTTCAAAGTACAAATCTGAAACAGTGATAATGATGAGTAAATAATGGACAAATTTTAATTATGTAGTAACTATTCCTTAAAGATTACCCTCCTTTAAACATGCGCACTGTTTGCTAACAGTTGTGATTGTGTCTGTGGGAAGAAGTGAGGGAGAAATGAGACTTATTTCCATGCTGGGTTTTGTTTAGCCTATTTCAGTCCACCCTGCATTTTTCTGTCTCTTCTTTTTCTGAGACTTCTTTTCTCTTTGGCTCACCAGTTTGTCTGGGGACCTCAGAAACACATACACAGAAATACACTGCAGAACTAGTGTAGGTATTTTCCAGGACTCAAAATCTGCAGATCATAAAAGATTTCTCATCATAACACAAGATCATCAGTCTTAGATCGTTTAGCATGGGTTTCTCACCAATGGATGATTAGTTACCTCTTTAGTTGTTCCTCAGGCTTGTTTTAGTTTGCATGCCACTTTAATATTAATATTTCATGTCAATGATAATGTCAGAACATGCAACACATTACAAGCCAGTGACTTTAACCATCCAGCCAGTGTGTCCAAAATAAAGCAAACTGTATCATACAGCCTGAGGTTTAAAGATCATTGATGTCACACAGCCTGCAGTGGGATTTACCCTGAATCTTATACAGTCTGAAGAGCAGCAGTCGTGAAAGATTGCAAACATAGTGATAGAGTTGAGATCTCTTGTCTATTCTACACTTTATAAAGCAAGCATATGTTTGTTACTGTGTGTGACTGTGTGTTTGTGAGGTGCTGTTGCAGTCGTGTTACAGGCCTGCCAACGCCTCCCACTGCTTTTGACCCCTCCAGGAGATGCATTCATCCAGAAAAGCCCATCTGTGTTTCTGCCTCCTCCAGCGAGAGCCGCATGTATGCGCTTATACCTGGCAGCTCCACACACATTTACAGTGTTACGACGCCGCAGGAGTGTTTGCAGTTCCCTCCGTGTGCTTATAGGAAAAGATGCAGGTCTGCAGCTGCTGCTCGGCGTGAGGAGGAACAGATTACAGCGGTGCACATCACATCCCCACTGACACTTTACCTTTCCTTTCACCTTTGATCTCGAATACTGCTGACTTACAGTAAAAGGCTCTGCTCAGTGGTCAGCGCTTTTAATGAGCTTGATGGCATTTGCTTTCTTTTGCACACATGCACTGCAATCACACTGAATATCACCAAACTCAAAGTCAAGAACCCGAGATCGCAGAGTTCTAAAGGCTTATTCACACTGAATTTTTGTCACTTTTTTTGTAAACAAGATTTGCAAGAAAAACAATACATTCCTTTGAAGCCTTTCAGAAGATTTGATGTGTAATGATAAAACAATGATTTTTACAGGAGTGTTTTTTCTGGTTTTGATACTGAAAAGATCTCCAATCAGTTTTTGGATCATGCAACCAGACATTCAGTAAGGTTAGAATTAGTCCTAAACGTGAAAAGTGACATAGGTAATTAATTGAAGACAAAATACAACCACACTGAAGTGTATTGTGCGCTAAACCATGAGAATCTGTATTGTCACAGGACAACATGAATAACAGCTCTTCAAGCATGTTAAAAACAAAAACCCAGCATCAGTGTGGGTAGTTTTGGTGCAGAAAATTATGAGACCAACAGGATTTCATCGGCCGACAGGACTGACTATGTTTCTTAGGCAGAGAATTTGTCGTCCCGAACTATAAGAGAAAACAAAGTGGCGGATCCCATCCTGGCAGATGACCAGGATGCCAATGACCAAACCCCTCATAAATCATTCGGATTGGACATTGTGGAGACAGGAGCCACGCATCTCCCCTTCGCCACAGTCAGAATTCCAATGTCTACCACTGAAATATTAAGCACTAGCATCTTGTAGGTGCACTGGCTCTGGAAGAGAGCCTTTAATAAAACATACCTAGCCTCTCCCTGTCTCAACTCTAATATCTCTAGCATAGGATTTGTTCTCATCTCTCCCCTTTCCCATATGGGAGTGCTGTGCTATGAAATATGAATCATTTTATTAGAAATTAGTGTTGATGTTTTGTATACCAGATTGCATCTAAATTATTATTTTCTATATTTAATAGTAGGCATGTTAAAGTAACCTGTGCAGTTTTGTATTTGCATTACATTTATGCATTTGATGGACACTTTTATCCAAAGCAACTTACAGTGTATTCAAGACGTATACATTTCATTTTGTGTTTCCTGGGCATTGAACCAATGATCTTGGCTTCACTAGTGCATCTTGGCTAGTGCATTCTGATTGAGCTTCAACTGAGCTACCAGTTGAACCCCTAGTTTGGGTGTTGGTATTTTAAGTACCATTTAAGGATGTTTATATGTGTATGTGTCTATGTATGTCATTCCTTTAGACTTGAGCCTTGCTTAATGGGTTTCTGTTACAGCTGATGCCACCATCCATCCTAAGCTCTGTTGCCACGGCAGCAGAGGAGAGTGGGTGTCGCTGTTCTGAGCCATCAGCATCAGCACCAGTTTGGGGTTGGAACAACGGGTGGTTCTTGTTCAGAGCATTGCATCTAACGCAAACACACACACACACACACTTCAAAACTTTTACAGTTTTACTTTATACGGTGACTTGTTACCCAGATGCTCTTTCCAGTCCTTCTCGTGAATACCCTTGAGGAGAAGACAAATTACCCCTGTCTGAAAGCTATTTTCTTGCTGACTGCAAAATCGCGAGAATATTTACTTTGTGTCAGTAATGTGAATATTTCTTCTTGTGTTACAGGAGGAGAGAACCATCCTTGCATGTCACAGCTAAGCATATTTATACACATAGTCTGGTAAGTGGATTTTGTTGCATTTGGGGGTCTGTATATGCACTTTGGTTGAATGTTTTACTGTGGTAAACAACTGTCGACATTTGGTTTAGGTATTGCCAGCTACTTCCAATTACCTCTAAATTAGATACAAATGAGATATTAGATACATATTTGAATACACATGTTGTGTAGCAAACATGCATGAAAATATAGATACAAGGAACTAAGAGTTTTTAAGTAGGGGCTCATGGTCCTGGGGTTTTTGTGAAGATCCAGGAATGGGTCAGATAGGATGGGAAATCATATTGGATTCTGTTTAAAAAGTTTGTGATACATCAGTCAATTGTGAACCATTATATCATGTTTGTTTTAAAATGTAGCTCTTTATATAAAAGGTCTACAGGTCTACAGAGGTTGAAAACCCCTTATCTAAAGTATTAGTTCAATATCCACATGACACGTCGCACAAGTGCAGTTCTTGTTGACACAATATTTAACAGGAAGGATGTGTGTGTGTGTGTGTACATTTATGAGTACAGGATCCAAATAGCATCTGCTGAACTATTTTTTTCTTTCTCCACGTATGTTCTTTCTACACACCTCTGTGTGCTGTGTGTGTGTAACAGGTATGGCAGCACTGAATATGAGGCCATGTTTGTTAATGTTCCTCTCTATATGAATTAATGTTCTCCTCTACGTGGGCTATGAAAGTACTGAGTGAATCAGGCATGTTACTGCTGTTTCTGTCCAGGCTCAAAGCTGCTCAGTGAAGGAGAACCCCAGAACAGACCCCCCCCCACCACACACACACTCCATCTTTAACATGTCTCAACAATCTTTCAGCGAGCCAACTAGAGCATGACAGGAGCCTCGCAGACTCATACTCCTGAAACCCCCTCTAAACACTCTTCCTCTCTCTCACTCTCTCTTTTTCTCTCTCTTCTCCGAAGCCACAGTCAGAGGGCAAATGTGTCACATCTCATAGCTCAAGAGTTTCATTATTAGGTCTTTCCTAAAGATAGCTGAACAAAATGTGCCTCTTCATTTTCTCTATGTTTGAAATGACAGATGTCATAAGGTCTAACGTTTCACTTCAGAAGCACCTACGTTTCCCTGCAACGTTCTTACAGGCTTTTCATCAAATCAAAAGAGCAAAGAGTTCCTAGCAAAAGCATAACCTGCTAAATGCATTAGTCTCCTACCATGACGGTTAATGAGAAGATATTAAAGGCAAGGTATTGACAGACATGCATTTCTGTCATGGGAAACAAACTCAGCTGCAGGGCTTAATATACGTTTCAAAGCAGAACTGTGGTTAGGAAATGTCCCTGAAGCAGGTACATCCTTAAACATGAACATGCTAAGATGACAACTTCTGCCTAGAGAGTTGTAATTCCAGTCTAAATTTGTTACATCCTTTATTTGAAGTTCCCCTTTATGCCAGAGTGATAGATGGTAATATAATTCTGGACTTGTTAAAGTCAGATGTAGTTTTCAGCCATGTTTTTCATGTTATAATAAGTTCTTGAAATGTTTTTTCAGATGTTCTTTAAATATATTTTTAAGTTTGAAACAGATAGAGATGACAATTGACTAGACAAGTGCAGACGAGTGCAGTGATTTAGACCATCACATCATGATTACTGTTTTATATAAAATTGTACATTTTTGCAACAACTAATGTTTATGACATCACAGAGATCATTGTTCTGGGAAGTTTGAGAAAAATTTGACAATCCTGTAAGAAACTAATTTTAAACTAGGTTTTGTCAAACTTTGAAACTAGAGGTCTTATTGGTCTCTTTAAGCAATACTTAATATAATCATCAAAATCACAATTGAACATGAAAGAAAAAACTTTGAATATTTATTTACAAAGCATTCACTCCAAGACCACTGTTTAATAAGAGTGAGGTGTGTGTGTGTGTGTGTGTGTGTGTGTGTGTGTGTGTGTGTGTGTGCAACTGTAATAAGACTGTTATTTCATTCTGTCATTCTGTTGACATGTGACAACCTTTCACATCAGGTTGTTTTCTTATTTATTTGTTTTTATTGTTTCAGTTTGAAATAATGTGATGTATGCAAACACACAGGGAGTTAAGAAGTAGCTAGACTTTAATTTTTCACTTCTTTCTAACACATCTCAGTTACAGAGATGTGTAAACTTCCTACCTCTAATCACTCGCTTTTTAATCAGGAACTCACTGATCGGCTAAACAAACAGCTTTTGCAATCATTACTAGGCCCAGAAGGAATAAGCAGACTTTTTCAGATTTTCTGTACTGATTTTGGAGAAAAGTGTCTAATGGAATTAAATATAGTATAATGTGTTAAGTGGAGTCGTTTTAAGTACCACACACTTATTGGTAGCTGAAAGCATTAATCAAGTTCCCCAAAATATTTAATAAACAAACACACAAGGGGTGGGAGATGCTAGAATGTTTCAACTGTGCAGAAATCTGCAGAGCTTTGTGTGAAAATATGTGGGTGCAGATTCTGTGTGGGCCTGCTCATTATGCTCACATCAGACCTCGACATACACACAATCACAGGGATTGCCTCAAATATAAAGTGACTATGTTACCATGACTCTCGCACACAAACAAACATGCGTGCTTAAACAGATCCATCAGTCACTCTCTCCAACATACAGTACTGTAATATACATGCAAAGACTCAACATGAGCTCACAGCCAGACAAGTAATTTTAATGCTTGTTATTGATGCTTGTTGTAGCTTCCACATGCCAGCCTTCTCCATGTACTTACTTAAAAACTGTGGTGGTGAATAATTTAACTATTGCAAAAATTCTGATTGCATTTAAGTTAAAAAAACACTCAGATCAAATGTTTTTGTATGTAAGATGTCTGGTCTATTTGCATGTTGCATTGAACTATTGAAGTGTGTCTGTGTATTTTAAGAGGATTTTCCTCCTGCAGATGCTGAAGTTGCTTAGCAACAGCTGTTTGTGCTCTTCAGGAGATGTTGGCTTGGGGGCTTTTTGCTTGACAGTGCTTATAGGATCTCCGTTCACTAAATACCAATAAGAGATGCTCATGGCATCTCTTTCAGGAACACTCACATACACTATCTGTAAATAAAGGGTGAAGGGCCTTTATATACGCCACTGTGTACTGTGACCTAATGTTGTCTAAAAATACTAAGGTAATCATATAAACTGTTTCCTGTTTTATCACTTTAATAGACCTCAATGACTGTTAAAATACACCAATATTAGAAAATACAAGAACTTTGTCAGTTGCGTGCAGCTTTGAAAAAAAATCCCAGCTGAAAAATAAGGAAAAGCACCTGGTGTTTATGAACAGAACCTCGAAGAACATCTTCAGCATGCAGTGACACAGATCACTGAAGCACATACAGCTAAGTTCATTGAATACTGGTACTTGGCTAAAGTAGCATTGGGTCTTCCTTTTGAAATGTCAGTTGTGGTAAAAATCAAAGTAGTATTTTGGAATACAACACTGCTGAGATTATAAATAAAATTAAAATAAGAGCTATATTTTATTGTACATTTTCTTGTACATTTTCATGCTCTGTCAATGTGTAATCACACACTGACGTAGTAAGTTTTGCCTGAATGTTTTGCCTGTCATGATAAAATCAGGAGGTCCTTCTGTAAACAATTGTTGAAGCCGGGGTAATAGACACTTGGAATGTGAAATATGAAAACAATGATTTCACAACACTGATTACCTAAAATTGAACAATGGCGTATAAATTATAGATGTAAAAATACAGATGTAATGGAAATAATAATTAATCTAGACACACCTAAACACATTTAGGGTGCGGCAAAAGAAACAATTATGACGTAAATGAAACAGCAACTTCAAAATGAAGACTATAAATCAGGCAAGAACAAAAGATTCACAAAACTGTAAGATAACCCCACCCATAGGAGCAGCACATATACATATATAAACACGCACATGCTGTGCATGCAATACTTAGAGTAGCGTAAAGGAACAAGGAAACAGTAAAAAAGGCCAAAGTAATAAAGTAAAACACTGCACCTCACTTCCTTCCTGTGTTAGAGAGAGGAAGGATCATGTGGGGTTTAAGTGGTTAACATTGAAACGTTCTAGTAAAGGGCTTAGTCATGTGGAGGTGCATTTACTGTCTTTCTTGACATATATGCTGCATATTTGCTTTGAAGCTGCTGCCACAGCAAAGGTTTTCCACCAGTGCCTGCTTGAGGTGACAGCTGTTGCAGCCGTACAGGGGAAAAATGGATTGTGTGTTGACCCACAGAATGCTGTGATGTTGACATTTGTGCGCGCTGTGTGTATCTTCTGGAAAGATCATATCGTAGCAACATCAAACAGTACAAACATCAACTCCATGAGATCTGTGTTTGTAGTTATGAGATAGCCTTGATAACTTTTGTGTATGTGCTTATAGGGAAATTGTGTGTTTGTGTTCGTGTGGTGTGTATTTGTTTGCTCTCCAGGCTGTTAATAATGATTTTCTACATCCCTAACTGGGACCAGGCCCAGACTCTGCAAGACCACTTCAGCAAGCCTGCTTAGAGCCACCAGCTTCATCCATCCACAGCCAACCCTGACAGCCTTCGAGAAACTGAGAATCAAACAAAGCACTGTCTCCTCACCATTGTGAGTCTGAGATTAGATGCTTGGATGGAGGTCACCCATTTCCTTTGTTTAATTTTAATCGGGAGATGGCCTTGTGGACCAGTCAGCGATCACTGTCCTCTATTGTTTGGAGATGTCAGGGGAGGTTTTGCTTAGACAGGAGCGTTTGGATATAGTGAGAGCCTCCATTGTGGTTGTAACGAAGAAGGGTGAAGTGCCTGGATCAGCCGGAGCTCTTTGGCTCTGGCTTTGTTATGACTTTAAAATGGTTGGCCAAGTAACCCCAAACGTGGCAGCATTAGAGTCAAAGGGAGATGGAACCAGTGCCGGTTGCAAACCCTTTAAGTTATTAGCCTCCATATTTATAAGGATAAACAATATGCAATTCACATTCTCAAAGGATTTTTGTAACTAAAGGGGTTTGTTGTAACTGGTTCCTTTCTAAAACAAAAAACACTGGGTGGACCAACAGTCAGATGATGCCAAAGGCAGAGAGATAAGATGAGGTATTACAAACTGTTGAAGTCTGCCAGATCAACCTAGACAAACATGACGGCTGTGCCTTTTTCCACTGAAGCGTAGAATCAGCATAGACAAGAGAGGGAGATGTCAAGACAGAACAATAGCAGGCAAGGGAGAACTCACGTGAAACATATGTTTAAATTATGAAATGACATATGTTTAAATTATGAAATGAAAACAACAGGGCGAGACGTTGGCAAAATTTCTCCTATGTCAGTGCGCTCAATGAAAGGGAGTTGTGAAGGCAGAGTCCTAACACGCCTCCTTACCTACACATGAGCTTTCCTCATGTTCTTTCATCTCCTATAGGCGGTCACTAACCAATTAGCCCTACAATCTCCACTGAGACCAACTTCTTATTAACCAGGCAATACTCAGATCAGCCCGATTTCAAACAACTGTCCAGACTTGCTAGCACAGAGACAGCAACAGCGACTACATTACAGCATGTGGAAGGACATCTCACTCAACTGCTAAAATGCAAAACAACCTGCTCAACTAATTGCTTCCAAGCTCCACTTTGATGGAAACATACTTGAAGAAAGTAGAGGTAATTGATTTACATTCTCCATATTTCAGTCGGAGGCTTTAAGGTTTCTCTTTCTCTGCCATTATCTTGTCCCAGGATTTGAAAAGTTGTGAGTGATTGTACTTTTCTTACTCTAAACACTATCCTTTTTGATTGTTTTATGCTTCCGTTTCTTCTTTCGGGAGTCCTGTGTGTGATTGTTTGGTGGTGAAGGAATGTAATCACCATGTCAAGAACACACCGTTTCCTCTCACCTTAAGACTTAAATGGAGTGTTCGAGACTGTCAGACGTTTTGCGCTCACATTTTGAGCAGCCACAGGTCTTCAAATACTTCCCACATAACGCTGCCTCTCGCACCTGTGACCCAAGTCACGTTTCATGGCTTACTCACCATAAAATTCATAGCTTGTACAGTATGTAGTGTATAAAAACTTGCTCTTTGCTTTGATTCCCTCCATTTGTTTGTTATGGCTATAATATATGGCTATTATTCTTTGTATAGACCATCAGCAATTACTGCTGTTTGTTCACTAATAGCTTAAGGGCAGAATGTCCTCAGTTTTCCTTTGGCCTTTAGCATTTCTATGATACATGATAGAACAAAGGTCATATGTTGTACCAGTTCATAAAAAGAGCAGATCAGGACAGAGTCAAGGCTTGTTCTATTATACAGCCTCAATCAGCTAACCTGGCATTCAAAACATTTGACACTCTTCCAGATAGCACTCAGTGACGCTTGACATCTAATGCCTTTTCCATTAAGACAAAATATTGCTCTGTATTTACTCTGTTCTTAGTTCTTGCTACCTGTAGGCTATAATGTGTTTTTTTACTAGGCCTGTCAGTTGTTTAAACAAATGTAATTGCAAATACAGTAAGCACATAGTTTTGACATCTTTAGCAGTAAGACTAAAGTCTTAAGTCACTTTAAGAAAGCTGCATAAAATGCCTATGTATAATGATTATTTATTTGCATGAAACCAAAGTGTAAATTTATGCAGCAGCACCCGTCACAGGTGTTATTTAAACTGTCAGAAACATGATGTAAAAAAGTATTGCCTACTTTAGTAATAAGATAATGTTGCCTTTAAGAGTTGTATGAATACCTGTGTTTTACTCACAGTTACATACAGTATTTTACTTGTTGGGCTTCAATAATGGTAAATCTTCATACTTTTACAGTCAGGTTACAGTAAATTACACAGAACAGCAATTTGAAACACATGTAATTAATCTTATTCATTCACACCTTAATTGTAACACCCTGGTTCTCACTAAATATCCATCTCTCACTATGGTAGACAGACAGGTAGACAGACCATAAAACAACCACCCACAATGTACACTCAGGCTCTCATAAGGAGCTAAATCAAATTTATCCCCAACCTCACACTCATATTCCCAGTCGCACTTGTGGCCCTCTGAGAGTCATTAAGTCTTTTACAGCTCTTGACTCGCAACTCTAAAGGACTGAAATGATTCAGCAGCTGATTCATTCAGCACGGTTCTGGCTGCTCTCTGTTGCTGGAGATCTATCAGATATGAATGTTACAATTAAATAGAAAGGGCTGTGTAGTATTACACAGTGTCAACAGAGGTTATGGTTGTTAGTGGTGATTGCCAAGGGAACCATTACTAATATTATTGGTCATTTTTTGGGGATGCTATGTATTTCATGTTGACACATTACAACCTCGCCTGAACTGTTTGTGCTGTAGGCATGAATGGGTCAATTTGTGTGCCTCAAATTGTGTGCTTTGTTAAGGAGAGACGTGCTATTACCTTTCTAAGTGATTTGATTTTTGCTAGAGGAGAGTTATCATTGCAGTGGGCCCCTGAAGTCATACACTGTCTAGGGGCCAGAATATCATAGATGCTTGGTGGGTGTGAGTGGTTTTTTTTTTTTTTGACTATGCAACTGCTTAGCAATCACTAAACACCTTAACAACTCCTTAGAATCACACTAATATCCATTTAGCACAGCTTGGGTGGGTTGATATGGCTTGATTTCAATTTCCATTTCGGGGTTGCATGTGTTGTATTTAAGACAATGCTGAGAATAAGCATATGCAATACTGTTAGTGTACAGTGTACTATTGTACAGTATGTTTTGTATTGTAGAGGGGTTAATACCTTCTTACTGGTATGAAGTTGCTCAAGTATTCAGTGTAGTTCAGATCGGTTTTGTTTACACATGCTTATACTCAAACTGAACTACAAAGACAACACCAGATTGCCTTAACAGGTGTTGCCTGCCTAATGTGATACTTACTGAATATAAAACTGACGAAAGAGACAAAGCTATCCTCTCCTAATTGCCCTCCCACCCCCTGTTCCGACAGGCCCACTCTTTTACATAATTGTTTTTTATACACACAAACCCTTGGAAACGTGTCTGTTCTTTCCGAGCAGGTGTGACCTTTTCCCAGGTGATCAGAGATAGCCTCAAGCCACACCTTATACATATACTTTACTCAGTGTCACAGCACACTAAAACAAAACACACGCACAAACATAACCAGGGTAATGCATCCTGTCTCATCTCACTTTAGTGCGACTGTTTTGCAAACTCTGGGTTTTCTTGCAAAACTCACACTTTCAGCCACAACCTCAACAGTCTCACCATGTGTCTGGAAACCTCGCACAAAATGTTCACAGCTTAATTTTCAAAGAAATAGTTCATCCAAAAATGAGTATTCTCTCATTATTTTTTCACCCTCAGGTCAAACTTGCATGGCATTCTTCTGCAGAACACAAAAGAAGAAATTCTCGACTTTTTTCACGCTGTTTCCCAAGCAATTACAATAAACAGGGCCTGAAGGTTGCTATCTAAAAAAGAATGCAAAACCCTTGTAAAAGCCATAATTAAGGTACACCATAAGACTGTATGTGCTATAATAAATCTATCCCTGCAGCCATACAGACCAAAATTAACTTTTTATTTGTTTAAAATTTTGTCTACCCGCACCTTTCTTTGGCATCAGAAAAGTTCATAAGAGAAGTATTAATGTTTAATTTGTGCATGAATCATTTTTTGAGTTGGAGCTTTTGACCGGTCACAAAATTAGTGAATTATTCACAAATCAGGCTGACCTGGTTCTTGACTGACTCGCTTACTCAGATATTTAGTTGCAGTATTTTACAGCTTACTGGAAGAGAACATTACCAATGAATAATGACTGTTTTCACAGTCTTCAGAATTGTGTTCCACAAAAGGAAGTTATATGGGTTGAAACTTGAGGGTGTGTAAATGAATTAGCCTTTGTTGGGTAAAATAATAAAGATATAGGATGGCAGACTGTGAGTATAGTGTCATAAAGATTTAATTGTTTAGCATGTTTTCTATTCAACGTATACAATTCACAAGCATTTGGGGCAAACACACAGCAACAAGACTTCATAATAATACACATTAAAGGCAAATAAAAGGTAGAATGTTTCAGCAGGTAGGTGTAAAAATATTTGGAGGGTCATCAAAATGGGGCATGATGTCCTTGTAGTGCCAGAAAAGTGAAGTTCTTTTCATGCAGGCAAGCCAGTAGGTCAAGAGATACTATGCCAACTGGCCGTTAACTTTGTTGCAGTTCATCTACAGTTTGTCACACCATCCATGGACCTTGAAGACACCTGATGCACATGGAAAGACCACTCCAGAGGATTGACCTAATGCTGGATTTCTAGCTGCAGTAATGAGCCACAATACGCATCAGGTGCACCTCATCGCATCCCGCCCTGCCAGAGGTGTTCTGTGTCCGTCCTCCTGGCCACCTGCTCATGCTGTGACTCTGGACTTGGGCCGGCAGTAATAGGGCAGGAGGGCTGGTGATTGGAGGGAAGAAAAATTCTCTGACACAAGGCTTGTGCCACAGTGGGGACTATTTGTGGGCAAATTAAAATCATTTATTGCCCTTTTAAACGCTTCATAATAGCGTAAACCAATGTTTCCTCTGTTTATGTTCTAATGCAGAACAGTTTATTTCCTTATTAGGTTATTTAGCAAATGTTGGAAAACAAGACTTGATGCTTTTCTGAAGTGGGTAAACAAAATCCTATTATTTGCATTGAAGCCGAGACTTTTCAACAATTCTACAATATCGGAGGTGGACTATTTGGATTTGGGCCAGTAAGCAACCTCCCACAACACCCTAGCAACAGTATAGCAACATACCAAAACCCTCTTTAAACACCTAAGCAGCACAGCATCCACCTGGCATCTAGCTGCAACCAGTGCCTCTGGGGGGTTTCATATGTTTGTGGTTATTTTTTCTCTTTGGTGCTGCTATGAACTTGATATGTCTGCACTGTTCCAGGATGCAGTTCATCTAGTGTAATGAATTTGTTGATTTAATCGCTCTGCTTATTTCCAGACACGTTTTATTCATAGCTTTAGTTACATACTGAAAATCACACGCTCATAAACTCATTTAGTTCTAATTTAAGACGTCTCTCGGATTCTACCTTCTGAGGAAATGTTTTTTCTGTCTGCATGCATTGTTGAGGGAACATTGATCAGTCTACTGATATGCAAAATATGCAAACTGAATTTTAAGCCCACATTTTCTTGTAATTGATTAGCATGTCATTATTCATAAGTAAACAACTGTCAGCTTCACAGTAAGAATTAACCCTGGCGTGAGCAAGTTTGACCTGATGTTTGATCAAGTTTGTTCAGCCCCTCCTTTAGGCGTATACAGAAAAGAATGTGGGTAAGCAGAGGGTGATGGGTAGGGTTGGGATTTTACAAGTACATCAGGCGAGTATGAGTGCTGAAGGTTATTTATTCTGCTTAACTGAATAAATAGAGGAGACTGTAAAGTTTGTCCCTAAATGCTCCACCCAAACTATTTTTAGCCATTTCATACTTGCATTCAATACAAAAATTGTCAACACAAGCTACAATTTTTTAAATAAATTTAGATGTTGGTGTTATTTGAAAATGCTTTTTACAGGGCCGATTCTCTGCTCCAGTACAGGAGATGTTAGCACAGTGGCTCTGGGACTAGAAAGACTAAACACGCCTCTGACTGCCGAGATAAGATGCAGTTTCCTTTTGATGTGTAAACACCTGATGGTCTGTAGCTATTCATGATTTTAAGCCATAAAATACAGTGAGCGCAGAATCCATGGAGAGATTTACAGTGTTAAAAGTGGAATGGTGAAGTGCTGTTAATATCACATGATAATGAGAGGGTTGGCATGGTTATAGTTTCTTTGTTAAACCTTTGAAAGAAACAGATACTTATTTTTTCTTGTCATTTTCTTCCATTTTTACATTGAAAAGTCACCAAAATGCTTTATACATGAAATGTAAACATATAAAAGCTACATTTAAATTAACTTTCATGTCATGTGACCTTTTTCAGCTCTCTTTCAGCATGTGAATTTCAAGTGAATTGTGTTAGTGAATCGTCTAGTTTCATGCAAATTGTTTTAAGTAAAAGCAGAGCTGTCCTTCGAGAAGTTTCTGAGGAAAACATTCCATCACACGTTACATCACAGGCCCTGGAATTTGTCTGATTTCTGAGGTTGAAAACTTAAGCTTTTTTGAGCTTTAATATAAAAAAGCAAGGCCTGGTGATAGATATTTTAATTGAACTAAACTGGATTGCTTACATTTGATGTTTAACCTAGGTTGAGTGTGAACGCAGAAAGGACCAAAGGACTTTGTAAACTTTTGTTTGTCTGTGTGATGACCTCCCTAACCTGCTCATATTTAAGCCTTGTAGGCAGTACTGTTCTAGTTACTGTACACAGCACATTGACAGTACACACACAAACACATTGCGTACAGGCCACACCCGAGGATGACATACTTGTATTTCATAGCTAATGATTAACCCATTATTCTTCTTTCTGATTGATTAAAACATACCTTCCGCTAAAATAGAGAGCATACAGAGTTCTCACAGGACAATGGATCTGTACTAGAGTCTGATGGAAGAACAGGCCAGATAATGCTGTTGGGGGAGTTGTCGATAGACATATAGTGCTCCCACAATGCACCTCTATTGATGAAAGTTCAGCTGACATTATGTGCAGAAGAGAATAGGAAGTCAGAGAGTCCATTATTTTGGATGGTGGTGTGTGTGTGTGTGTGTTTGAAGATTTAACTTTAAAAGTGGAAAAAGGACCATCATCTCTATTTATAGCTGCATAAGATAAAGGATGTCAAAGTCATTTTCAAAACAACAATGTGGTAGGATCAGAAATTTACCAGGGCTTTAAGGAAAAATGCCCTGGATATATTAAAACAATCCCTGTAGTGAGATTCTCTTTGTCTGATCTGTCGTCTAACATTTGAAATGGTTTGGGGTATTCTGTTTTGGCTTATGGGTTTAGATGGCATATTGACCATTTGATTCAATTTAAGTATTTGACACAAAATGACAACATGCTGTGTGTTATGAGACAAATATGTCTTCATAAAAGTAACAAAATACTTCTGAAAATTGATTTCAGAGGGCAGATAGCTTAATGGAAATGTTCATTCCAGACAGCAATATAGTTTAAAAAATCGAAATCAAATTGAAATAACCAACAGAAGAGGGGTTACACACACCTCGGATAATGAAGGCGAGTCAACTCCAAATGTGTCCAAACTCTGTAGAAATCATTTGTTTTGTTTTAACGACATCATAACATTTAAGCAGGAAGTTGTGATACCCTCAGATCAATGAGAACCAATTACATACCTTAGACACAAAAGTATGTAATTAGGTTCTTAGAATGTTAATTCATGCTAAGCCTTGGAAGTTAAACTTATGGGTGGGTCACACAGGTTACACTCGTACAGCCTCATACACCTGCGTTTGAATTAAAGATTATGTGTGTACGTATGAAAAAGAGAAAGAGGTGTGTTACAAACCTTTAAAAATAAACCTTGTAACACTTCGTGCTATAGTATTACGTCAATCCATGAAGCAAAGGTTTGTGTTTTTCTCACTGTCCTGTCATGTTTTTGCTGAAGTAACTTGTTTTTTTTCTCCTATTGTGCTGGTGATTTGTCTATCTAGGAAAAAACATGCAAAACATATTTTGGCTTTTGGTAATTTTTTATTAATCTTCAGCATATGATAATGACATTCACTAGCACTACTACTAAGCAAACATGTACAAAGACCAATACTGGATTATTAGCTCCTGTCATCTATTGTATCATGTCAATGCGGTCTACAACATTAAAATGTTAAAGACCATTAAATATCTGCATTAATTAACATATTAGTGTTATATGAAGGGTGGATATTAATTCCCCCGTGGCCAGACATTTTGTAGATGCTGGCCATAACCTGATTGGTATGAAATTTTGTGGCATTCGGAGGTTGACTGATCCAAGAAGAGGTTTTACAGTGTGAAGCCAGATGGATCTATTATATGGACTGTGTACACCCTAAGGGATTAAGTAAGAACTCCAATTGTAGTGACAATGTTTCTTTGACAGTGTAATTTATTGATGAAATGTAATTTCTTTGCACTTATGTTATGAAATTAGATGTTGATTTGTGGATATACTTGTTTTGTTTATGTTGTTTTAACTTTTAAAACTTGTATTTGCTGTCGCATCTTTTATGTTCTTTGGCTGTCACAGTGATTGAGTAATCTTGTTATGGAGGCTTTAATGTGTTGTTAGAAGAGCTTATGTTAATTGTTGTGTTACTTTGGTTTGTTTCATACACTTAAGGTTGAATGCCACATGTGATCCATGCAATCTTGTGAGTTCTTGCAATTGCAGTCAGGCACTGAGGATGGTTACGTTATCGAAAAGTTTGCCTATTTCTGCCATTGTCCAGAAAAGTCTTGTACTTGGTGTCTTTCATTGTTGGAGTAGGCAGGCTTTCTTTTGCATTTTTGTATCCTCTTGAAAAGTTCTCCATGACTGTCTGCAGAAATGTCAAAACGTGAAAGACTAGCTCAGGTGATTCATTAAATGAGGAGGTGAGGGATGTAATGAGTCTGTTTTTTAGTATCATTTCTGTATAATTTAAAAGTGAATTCTAATAATAATGGCCATTTTAGTAATATAAATAATGGTGTTGATGTTTTGGTGTTGATGAAGTGGCGAGCTTTACTGATTGTGGGAGTACTGCAGACCAGACAGTTGGTAAATACTGTTGCAAATGTGATAGTTTGTCATCATAACATAGAATCGATAAATATTGATTTTGAGATATTATTAATTGACATTTTAACAGTATGTCATTTCCAGTTCATCTAAGAAAAAGCATTGTTCAACATTGTTAAAAAGCTCAGGTAAATCTGTCATGGTATGCTGAAGATCAAGGTATTAAAAACCAAATGGTGAAAGTCACCGTAGCATTACTGTATGAATGGCTGCTCAGCTGCATCAACTTTATGGGCTCACTGTTGTATAGTTTTAAAATGAGGAACATGCTTGATATTAGTGCTGGCTCTCAGCAAGTACCTCACAACATGTTACACATTAGGGCTTACCAAAAAAAGATGGCCAGCTGACAAAACAGTTCTCTTCACGGCCAGAGCAAATATAAATCTAAACTTGTATATCAAACCTAAAACCTAAGCTAATTGTGTGTGTATTTATGTGCATAATATATACACACAGTTTTATATTGTAATTGTGTGAATGGGTTTCATATCTGATGTTTTGTAAGCAGTTTGAACCCATGCATTTGTAACAATCTTTACTTGGTTAGAAGCAGTACTAGTGAAACCCAAACCTCCAGGCTAACCTGCCTAACCTAACCAGGTTGTTCAGTCTGGCATACTTTCAGAATTGCAGGCATTAATTATGTATTTATTGCTGTCCTTGTGTGCACGCTGCTGTGTCACTATGCAGATCTCAATTATTTATGAGCTGTAGGAGCGGGGTACAGGGGTGCACTCATGCAGGACGGTGCAGTTTACAGATTATTTCTCTTTCAGCACCAAATTGTCCGGTTCAGTTTATTGCAGCATTTTAATGACTTGCTCCCCATTTTCCATTTAAAACTAAGACTAATAGCAGTCAGTGGTGACATTTCTGTAATGAGGATGTTGAGTGTGTACTTACACCCGCTGCTTCTGATATATGTTTGTGTGGGAAACTTGGAATCTCTGCTTCACCCCTGAGTGTACCGAGTTAATTATAAGTTTAAATAAGTACAATGTCATTGTGGAGAGGCACTTTATTTAGTTTTGTAAATAGATGTGTCGTCCTGTATTGCACACTTCAGCCCTGGAGAAATTATATGTCATTCTTTCTTACAAAAGCATTAGTGCTGAATAAAGTGTTGAGAATTGTGCTGACCAAGTGACTTGATTTAAAGGGGACGTAGTCTACACTTTTTTGCATTTTTTTGTCTACACTTTTTTGCATTTAATTTAGTTTACAAGAAGTCCACTTATAATGTAAGTTAAGCCTAAAAAACTTAGGCTTAACTTAAGTTAAGTTAAGAATCTTTCTCCCTCTCTTTGAACCTTAACCATTGTTTTAATCCTAAACAATGTTAATGGCTAATGACATTTCACTGTGGGCGGAGCTAATCAGCAGGACACCAGAACTCAAGCAACTGTCAAAATGTCTTGTTGCAGTTGTGGATGATTCATAAAAAACAAAATCAGATTAACTTGGAAAACCTGTGATCTTTTATGACTTAATTTGCACAATATGCAAATTACCCTGTGCGTACTGGTAGAGTTCACACTGGCATTTATTGGAGGCGGGCGATCATATGTTAATATTCTCATGACATAAATTATGACATCACTGCCATTATTTCAAAAATGAGTGGGGAGGGAGCCTTTTTTGTAAATTTGTCTACATAGTGTGCTATCTCAAAAGAGTAAGGAAAATCCTGTTTGGCATGATAACACATTTTTAATGTGTAGCTGTGTTTGCATTAGCTTATAAGATAATGGTGTGTATGCTAACAGGAGTGTGTGCAATGCCTGTTGTTTACATGTAGAGCTCAATGTGCATATGTCCCGTTGACTGCAGTAGTGATGTGCATAAATAGCTGCTGGTGTGCTGTACTCAGACACTAGCAGAAGGTCACTCTATTGATTCACTCCCGCACTGCAGCCTTTGATTACCGGGTCTGACACACCATCGCAATCTATAATGCATTGTATATGCTCCGTGCAGAAATCCATAATGGGTCTCTATATTCCGCCCTCATTCATAACGAAGGATAAGCACTGCCTACGTTGCCTGTCTCTCACATACTCCCATCCGTCAGCCTCGTTTTACATGCAAGGTGAGTGGCACATTATTCCAGCTCCATAAATGGTTTGCTTTTAAGCTTGTCGTGGAAGTGCTGTGTGTATTAACTTAACATTGTGATACAAGTGCAGTTCAATTGTGATTGCTCATTTAAGTCAATAAATAAATGTACAGGCACTCTTAAGTCAAGCGAAAATCATAAAGCCGGTATGTGTGTGTGTGTGTGTCAAAGTGCATCCTGCGTCGCTTTTCAGCGACCCTGAATCTGCAGCTCCGCGGCAAAATAAATTATTTTGAGTCTGAATTGAGTGTGATGAGATAAAACAGAGTGAGTGTAGTACACAATACAAAGTCAATAAACAGACAACATGTATTTCTGTTGCTGTTCCTCTAGCTTAGCTGAAAGAGTATGTTGCTTGCAATGTTAGAGTTGTGGGTTTGATCCCAGGCTGCATGTGTACTGAGTGAATACTGAGGAAATGCACTGTAGTGCCGTTGGATGGTTTAGGTTGCATTTAAAAACAGGTTAGTGTAGTTAGACGTTATTAACTGTGCACAGTACACACAGTTTTCCATGTACTGCACAAACAGTATCATGATGTGGTAGACACATGAATTGGCCAGAAGACTTACAACTAACAAATTATCAGTTTTAATCAGTCCACGAATTCACAAATTTTCTGAATCAGTACTAATACTAATAGATATTACTGTTTTTAGCATGTAGTTAGGATATCCTCTATAAATGCACTTTTCTGATATGCACTTTAGAAGTTCATAATTCACACTTTAACTTTCTGCTGACTTGAATCTGACTCTGACTTCCTGAGCTTATTTTAATCTTCTTTAATAACTGTGTGACTGTAGAATTCTTAGCAGTGGAGCTCATTCCAGTCTTATATCCATGAGGAGGAAAGGGCGGAGCTGATAATCTCAGACCTCACTTATGTCTTTATCTCTCACTGTTACTGCAAGCATGTCCTGCCATCTCACTTCTCACACATGCTGCTGTGTTTTTACATAGGCAGGAACCCTTGGAGAGGCCCCGTAGGAAGAGCAACTAATCTGAGTCATCGTTCTCCAAAGTTCTCTGAGGATCTCAGCAAGACAGGCAGAATACAAGATCCACACGTATTCCAACTTCTCCCCAAGGGTCCGCTGTCTCCAAGTCTCCACACGTACACAAGAGAGCTCCACGACCCTTAACGTCCCCCCTCCTCTGTGAAGGAGCCTTGAGGTGGTGTGTTGCAGCTGGGGTGAGCATGCCTCAAACTCCTGTGTTGTGAAAGAAGGGGGTGCTGGGCAGCAGTAGGCGCCATGCGTCCGTGGACGGGCTCATGGCGCTGGATCATGCTGGTGCTGCTGGCCTGGGGCACGCTGCTTTTCTACATCGGGGGTCACCTTGTGAGGGACAATGATCACCCAGAACGCTCCAGCAGGGAGCTGTCCAAGATCTTGGCCAAGCTGGAGAGACTGAAACAACAGAATGAAGATCTGAGACGTATGGCTGAGACGCTGAGGTTGGTGTTACTGCTCTTATATCCCTCCACATTTCAAAGGGTTTCTGTATGAACATGGTTAGCCGGGTCATTTAAGGATGATTTGGCCTAAATCTGGGATATCAGGTGGAATCTTTAGTCTGCCAGTGAGCAGATGTAAGAAGTCTAAGAAGTTTAAGAATATAATGTTGATATATGATAACATAGTGGGATTAACAGGATAAAGACCTGGACAACAATTTAACGATTCACTAAGACCCCTGGATTCATTATTTTTATACTGTTTTTTAAATATTTTAATATAGTTATTCTTACACATATTCATTACACAAAAATAAATACAAATGATGACATAAAATGACTGATTGAAATCAGCCTTTTAAGCTAATATGTAAATATCAAGATTTATATATATATATATATATATATATATATATATATATATATATATATATATATATATATATATATATATTTATATATATATAATTTCTTGCTTTATTACTCAGTCCTGTCATCATTGGTCCTCATGAGACAGTGCAGGTCTTGCATGGCCAGGCTGATGTAGTCACTATCAGTCATGCTTTGAAGAGTTTATTTGATAACCACAGAGCTAAATCTGCTGCTTTGCTAGTTTAATGATCATTACCCTGGAGGAGGCTTTGTATAATCAACGGGCATAAACACAGTGCTTCACAACTCACCAGCTTGCTATAGCTTTCAACTGAATGCCTGTGTGTGTGTGATTCAGGTTTCAGTGACATTATGGGGACCAGGTGATAAAAATGTCATTAAGCAATAAAAATCAATGAAAAGTCCTCACAAGATTGCAAAACCAAAGTGTGTTTGTGTTTGTGCCAGGGTAGATTAATACTGTACAGTATACAAATGTGTGCACCACGTATTCTGTGATCTGTCATTTCTCTGCTTATGCATTATGTAAGCTCAGTTATCAGTGTTATAGTAAATTATTAAAGTGACCCGTGTGACAAATGTGCCCCATAATCTGATATTTGACAGTTCACAAATACACACACATATTGAATATACACATACCAGTGCTTGCAGCGAATCGAGACTAGTGTTTAAATTTTTACAATATTTAGGTTTTTGTTGTGGGCATATGAGATTATATCGCCAATCACCACTTTACAATTTTCATGATCCACTCATCTTGTTTTCAGCTGGATGTGTGCGAGATTCAACGTATGATGTGTCACCATCTTGCAATGTAAAGATTGCTATGAGATAAATTACAATTCAGTATTCACATATCCCATCGGCTTGCTGTAGATTAGTTTTTTTGTGTCAAAAAATGTCAATGAGAGGTCAATGGGAGGTTTTCTATAGTTAATATTAAAATTAGCACACCTAAAGATAAAAATATCTAAAAAACAAAGTCTATACCTATATATCTATCTCTCCTCCCCCCCTCTGAGGGGTATGTGTGAGTATATATATATAAATATATATACACACCACAATATATACACCATGGTGCTTTACAAGTACTCTCTGTAAGTTTCTGTGCTTTTCCACTCATACCTTATTAAGTGTGAGATCACGTATATTTTTTTATAGAACAGCTTGCCATACTTCCAAGAAACAGAATCAAATGAGCAATTCCTTTAAAGGGGTCATATCATAATTATTTTATCATTTAATTTCTTTTCCACCCTAAGGCCCACTTAAAATGTGAATATAAATTCGTCACAATTTAGTTTTTCTATGACCATTTTCCAACCTCTCTCTGACCTTTAGAATTAAACTGGCTGTTTTAAATGCTGTGCCTTTAAGACCATTTTATGTACCAACTCTTTACACGTGAATTGCAAAAACTGCTTACTGCGAGTTTGCTGTCAGGTCCAATATATTTGTTGCTGCTCCATCCTTTTTGGGCTTGACAATAAAATTGGCCCGGGGCCAGTGTAAGAGAAATTCGGGACAAGTAATCGAACTGTTATGTGTCCTACTGGACCAGTGCTGCATTTATGATAAGTCAGTAGCACAATCTGCATATCTGTTGTACAAGCAAACAACAGAAAAGTATAGGGACAGCATGCACAGAGCAAAAGCATATTGTATATTGAGCGCATAAACTACAATAAACACAGTAAGATAAATGAGTGCACGCTTCTAAAATCACAAATAATTTCAAAATAACATAAACAAATTTAGTTTCTGTTAAAGATCATCTCGCAAGTTTTTCGTTTATTTCCGGAAGCACTTTTTTGCAGTAACGTGTTGGTGAGAATTAGTAAATTAGTTACATAGATGAACAAATCACTGTAATTCCATAACTCCATACAGTATTAAAATACCCCGGATCAGTGTTATTAATTAGCTCATCAGTTTGCTAAATGTATAGTTATATATGGTTAAGGATTAATGTCACAGACATGTAAATATGTAAATAAACCAGGAACATTAACAGAACGTCAAACTGTATGTATGAAAGTCTTTATATACACCAACAGCATAACTGCCCATAACCCTTTCCCTAAAGATTATATGAAGATCAGCCTTCTGTAAACAAAACAAGGAAATGCAACATCCTGACTCCAGCACGGATGTAAACAAGCTTATGAACAAAACAATGGATCTGTTTGGTGCTTTTCTTGGCAGCATATCCACAGACACTCATGTTTATAACAAGAAGATTTTTCAGCTATTTTGAAGGCTTTGGAAAAAATAAAAGCATCTCTTTCAGCTGCACTCGCTTTCAGTGAAAAGCTAATATATTTCTTCACTATAGATTATTTTATGTTACAGACAGTTATATGTAGTTGAAACAAATGTTATGAAAGGTATGCCATAAAACAGTCTTTATGATTTTAGGATTGTCGTGACTGGCTCTAACTGGCATCCAGCAAGTCATACTGACTTGTTTCTTATTTTAACTTGGTGACGGCACAAATATTGCATCCATATTTGCATCAGTGATGCCTACTGGGTGGCGTTTGATAAAACGGGTGCAAAAAAACCCATAGATTGAGTATTGGAAGAGAAACCTGAGCCATATTTGGGGGCCAGAATATCATTATTTCTTTTGACTAATGTCAAAACCACCTAGCAACGACCCACAACACCCTAGCAACCATAGCGCAGCGCTCTGCCAACTACCAGCAACACTATTGTATTGTCTGTTTTTCTTATCGGTCTATCTCTCTCGCTGACTTTCTCTTCAGAATTGGCCATTGTTGTTTGCTCTGTATTGTGTTTACAGTAGCTCTGATCTGGCTGGTAAAGTAAACAGCACTGAACAGGCAGAACACATTCTGATTAAAGTGTTTGCATGCAGCAGATATTTGACTTTGTAAATGTGTGTGCTTGTGTGTGTGTTACTCAGAGTTGTACTGGATGGAGAATACAACAGAATACAATAGAAGCTTTTATTGGAAATTGTTGCATGTAAAGATGTGGGACAATACAAAGTATAGTGTTTAAGTATGTGCAAATGCAATGCCTATGTGTAAAGAAATGCGATGTACAATACACTATACAAAATACCATATCATACAATTCACAATATACAATACAGATACAAATGCTTTAGATGGATTATGGATGGGTAGGAGCAGAAAAGGAAGGCCTCAGACCTGTTTCACACACACAGCGTCTGTGACAGGAATTCGTTTCAGCTCCCATATTAACAGGTTACAGCATTCACACCCCGCATGTGAAAAATGTAGCACACTTTCAGCTCAGCTGAAACTTACAATACTCCAGAAACCTACTCATCAACACAACCTTCAGCACTATAAACTTTCATACAAGAAGTGTGATTGATGCAAATTGCACATGCAGTGACAGGCACACAAACACATTACCTTCATTAAATCTGCCTGAATCCAAATGATTTAAACAGGTTATAATGTACACTTTGGGAGTTAAAATGAATTAAAATAAATTACCATTTAGATGTAAATGTCACCAGCCTTCTTGCAGGTGACGATTAGGTTTGTAATAATTCTCATTGACCCACTTCCGACAACCATTTGTATTACAATGCTCTCTGTAATACTCTATTCTGATTGGTCAGTCACACCACCCAGCAGTCTAATATTCCTCAATAACTACTGATTTAATGATAGAAAGATGCTTTACGAGTGCTGCCTAAATGTTTTATGTAATATAATAATTCAAATTATTTTACCTCAGATCAATATATATCCAATTACTTTTGTGGACAGCATATGTAACAAGCAAGACAAGCTGATCATTATCACAAAATAAACTCCTTCAAGTCCCGATCACCCTGTCTGGGTTTATTTAGTGATAACGATCGGCCGACCAGTAGTATCCCTGTACATAATTAATGGTGGTTGTTAAAAGAAATACTCAATGTAGTAACCCAGAAATCAGTATGCAAGCTCTATGTCAGCCTGCTGTTACAGTCACACCTCTGAAAAAGATGAAAAAGAACTGATAGATTTTCATATGATAGTCTATTTTCATGTGATAGATTAGGGTGCCTCTGCTGCTGTTTGAAATATATAAACCTGTACAGTGTTAATGAATCGAAACAGTGAGCTCTCCTCCTATCTCTTCAGTTCACCGCAGTACAGTATCAACACTGTCAGTCTCTCATTAAGCACTTCCTGTGGGATTATCAAGCGTTGACACACACACACACACACACACACACTATGATTTCCCATCAGACCTCACTAAAGCTTTCATCTCTCTTTTATATTGATGCCTGTGTAAATGAAAGACACACACACACACAAACACACACAGAGGGTGAGTTCAGCAGATATATGGATGAGTGACGAGGCAGGCCAAAGATGGTGCTGTGATTGATCGAGAGGCAGGCAGCTTGATGGAAACGGGGGTGTGTGACTCAAGCACTGACAGGCACTCATTATCTCTCACACACACACATACACACACACGCACACAGAACGGCAATGTTGTGCTGTAATACAGTGATGAGTAGGAGGAGACCATCACAATGCAATGATGACAGTCCCCCATTCAGAGACCTGGTAGACTTTTAAATATACAGTATCTGTTGGTATATGTAAAAAACTGTGTGTTGGGAGTGGGTGATATATAACAATATGTTTGTGATGTTTTTGTTGGTGATGTATCATTAAGGTTTCCCAAAGACTGTCATTCAATAATATTGTAGTGTTAAAAAAACAGTGGAAAACATACCATGATTACTTTAATTTTTACTGTATTTTACTTCTTACTGCTTGTATGTAATGTACTTGACTATAATAGCAATTTGGTAAAAATGATGGTCTATCAGATTAAAAGAAACATTTCAGTAATAAGTATTGACATGTGCTTTCCTGATAAGAGCAGATATTTACATTTATTATGACAACAGCAGGGAAACAAACACACACACCCTTCGCTCCAGGGCACGTGCCAGCTTGTGTGAGACCTCTGGGTTTGTCTATATTCAAACTTAAGGCCATTTATGTCTTGTTAATGGACACTCTTGTTAAAGATAAACTTAAAAATAAACTATATATATATATATATATATATATATATATATATATATATATATATATATATATATTTTAAGACTTGAGTAAAAGTGTCCATTTGCTTTTTCTTATCTCATTGGTGTCTAAAAGAAACAGTGAAGAAATAAAATCTTGTGTGATTTTTTTTTAGTATAGGTGATCTCACAATGCTTTTGCATTGATTTTAATAATTGGCCATCCAGCCAATAAATTTTGCCCAGAGGCCAAACATATGTGAGGTAGGAGCCAATCACAGCCCAGGATCCTGCCTGTAATGTATCGCCATGGCGACAGTGAACCGTGGAATTGGGTGACAGTACATTAGTGCCTCCTAAATGTGACTAATTACACTCGGGCATAGACTCAGCCTTTTATTTGGCCGCCCTGTTTGGTGTAGCTGTAATAAAATATATCAAACTCTAATTAGCAAGCTAAAACTCACAGAGATGTAGGTTGCCCCCCCCCACACATATACACTAAGAAATTCAAAACAAACCTATTCTACAGGCAACTTCATCAGCAGTTATGTATAAAAGCAAGAACGTGCTTATACACACCCTTTCTTGAGAACCTGCACACGTTTTGTTTAACAAATAGTTACTTTAAGATTCAGTCCCAGCTTTTGCAAACACAGACAGGCGCTTATCAGAATCACAAACACACACAGACTGTGTGTTTATGGGACCACACAGGGCCATTTACATTGTATTCAAAAACACTTTCAGCTAAATCTTGCCAGACTAAATCTCTGTTGTCCGAGGTTAACTGCAGTTATTGTGTAGCTGTACACTCGGCTTTTCAAAATGAGCAAAAATACAGATACAGATTTTTAAGAGAAAGTGTATTCTGCTGTAAGTCCTGTGCCTGGTCACCATTTCTGTTTTTTTTTTTAGTTTTTTTTTACCATTTCAATCACCTTCATGCCTTTGTCAGTTCATTTAAATGTTTTTGCAGTTACACAAATTCTTACAGTGCAAATATTGTAGTCCCTTAATTAAAGAACAAATTTACAAAAGCTGAATGGCACAATATTTATTAGAATTATCAGATTGCTGTTTAAGATGGAGTACAGCACATCACTACGCAGGACATGTCAGCTCATTTATTCATCATCACACAACTAGGGCAGGTGGAATTTGAACTTATTACAAGGACAATCCTATGAGATTAAAGTGAGGTTAAGTCCTCGCTCAAGGACACAATAGCAATGGATTGTGATTGGCACCCTGTGGGAATACCAACCCACAACTTTTCAAGTTATCGGCCCTGAGTAGTTTTTACCGCTGTACCTGCACGGCAGCATTTCATTTGATGTGGTCAGTCATACCGTAACACCCTTCAAGTTGTGCCATCATATATTTTGTATTTTTAAGTACGAACACACCTACACACAGGTATCACACAAGCTGTTGTCCAAAACGTCAGAAACAACTGATGAGGTTAGCCGTCTGTCTTATTATTCACTGGCTGTACTGGCAGCTTCTGTCATTCGAAAAGCTGTCTGAGACAGTCGAACCCATAGCCTGCAGCAAGCCGTTGGTTCTTTTCCCAGAGTGTGACAGGTTTATGCATCTTTTGCCTTCAGTTTCCACACTTATTTTAGTCCTGCCTGCGTGCATATGCATGTGTGCGTGTTCTACTTCAGTACATGTGTCTGTGGGTTGGTACAACATTTCAGCATCAGCAGAAAACGCAAGGCCTCATGGGATTTCCATCAAACCTTGCTGACAGCCATTCCCACAAAGCGCTGTGTGTTTCTAAATGTTTCCTTCTGCCCCTGCTGTGAGTGATGGGTCCTCATTAGCTAGTGATTGCTGGTTATATAATGCCACATGATAAAGCTCAGGTGTCTGAGGAGTGATGATGTGTGAAGAGAAAGAGAGAGGTCAGAGCAGTGAATAGTGGAGCCTTTATTGTTGCAGGCTTAGAAATAACCGGATTAGAGAAAGCATCTACAGTTACTTACACACACACACAAGGTATGTGTAGCCCAGCGTGGAGGGCAGCTTCAGTTTGATGGTTATGATGTGGTTGATCAGACTGCTGTCTGTCAAAACTGTGTTTGCAGCAGCTGTCTTAAAAAGATACTTATGCTTAAAAATGCAAATTGTGTTGCCAGTTTCTCACATTATGTTGACTTTATAACAGTGGAACATGGTGGAACAAGATGAAAGAGAGGGAATATTTGTTTGCCATTTAATTAGGTAGTGAAACAGACATGATTACCTTGGTTACACTTGGTTAAATGAAAGTTTATTTCAGACAGGATGTCTAGGTTTAACTAGTTATTGTATTTGGGCAAAAAGCATTTCTCCATTGACAGCCATTCAAAAGCAGCGGTGTATTCAGATGATGTGCAACATTTTGCAAGAAACATATTTTATTATGTTATATTAAATGTTTTACCAGTGACATATATTTGCTTTCAGGTTTATTTACTGTGAATGCGTGGCCACTTTTAAATACTTGATGGAGAAAGATGGAAATGCTTTGAGTCCAGATGGTGTAGTAACAGCATCTACCAGCAGGGGCTAACTGATCCTTGCTAACCAGCCAAATCCTTTTGGTTTAATAGCACACACATTTATAGGCAATTAAAGTAAATAGGGTTCATTCTGATTAGGTTGTCTGTATCACAGTATGCCTCAATGTTGTCTTGATATATCACTCAAACATGAAGCAAACTACACCCCCATCTCTCTCACGCGCACACACAAACTCCATCTCATTTTCTTTCTTACTCTCATTTTGTCCTTGACCAGCCAAGAGTGACATAAATGTTTGACATCGCAATTTTTCTCCAATTTTAGCATCCCTCCCCCATTCATACTCTCGCCCATTCATACTCTCGCCCAGTCTCTGTCTTTCTCTCTCTTTCTCTATTGCCAGAAATTCATATGACCATTTGCATCCAGGTGAAATGGGAATGTGTTGTTTACCATTTCAAAACCCTAAACACGCCTTCCTCCAAATACATTGCTATCCTTTTCTCTTCAGATAAGACTTCCTGTCCCCCTCTCCTCATTTTTCCACTCTCTCTTTCTCTCTATCTGTGTCTCTCTGTCTTTCAGGTATGGCAGCGCTTCACAATGATTTCCATTCACGTCAAACACATTTCAAATACAGCTCAGATTTCCACTACAAACCCACTGCAATGACAGAGTGGCTGCATGAGAAAGAGAAGGGAGCTTTGTGATGCTGTCCCCAGTGTGCGTGTGTATGTGTCTACTAAAAGCTAGTCGTCTTATAAATTAACTGCAGTTGGTTAAAGGAGTGTCAGGTAATGATGGAGGTTCAGGTCTTGGGATGTTTGTCTATAATGAAGTTTATGAGATGAAAATGTTGGTGTGTGATAGGTGTTTGGAGCCCACGCTGGACAGGCTCAGGTCAGCTGTTTGTGTGTATGTGATGAATAGCCCCTGCCACCAAATGAATTGCCTGCAGTAGCTTTCGCAACAGATCATTGCATTAAATTGGCACTGGAAGCAAGGAGCATAGGAGCAAAGACCCCTGGGAAATTAGCCTACCACAATTCACCTTGACCCAGTGGGCCAGACTCTCACATCCACTCTCACTCATACGGGCGCAAAGGTTCACAAGTGTGAAAGCACAACTGGTGAACACAATACTTCCCCAGGTGAGGACCATGCTTATATCTCTCTCTCTTTCTCTCTTTTTCCCAGGTTGCCTGACGGACAGGCTGATGGTGGTGCAGGAGGTGTGGGTAAATTACGTAACCTAGAAGAGCAACTGATCAGAGCTAAAGAGAAGATCAACTCATATCGCAGTCTCCCTGCTGATGGTGCGTGAATACTCATTTGTTTTCCTAGCTGTCTAAATGAGGACATACCATTGTTTTCAGAGAAAACTAAGTCTTAACAGTACTTTTGCCAGTAGTTTAGTAATTGTACTTGCCTTTTCAACAATTTTACTGCCCCCACTACAAAAAGGATCATATTTTTGTCTCATTTTTTTGTCTCAGAGAATTTTATTACGTCATATATGCTGAGACATCTGTAAGTAAAGCATTTGTAGGTGGATTCAATCAAGTGTAAACACTGTTTTGAATCTTGAATCTGGTGCTTTCAGAACACTGCTCTGTATCTGTAAGCATCCTGAGCCAGACACAGCAGAATTGGCGCAACCAATGGCATGGGTTGGGGCTGGGGGAATCTGTTTGCATCTAATGTAATGACATTAATTCATTTTGTATTTAATACAATGATGTTTTTAAAGTATGTCTTAAGTATCCAAATACTTTCTGGTGTGAAAAGGCAGTACTGTGGGAATCCTAGTTTTAGCTTTGAACCTGTCCTTAGCCTGTCTAATGACCCTGAGCACACCCTCTGTGACAGATTTCTGGGTCAGCAGCTCTTATAGTATTGCAGGACTCTTTTGTGTGGCTGTGTTCTCAGGAAGCACTTGTGTAACACTATACAGAGATCATTGCCCTGTGCTGGATTGTCTTACGGCCAATGACACCCTTATCCACTTACAGTACACCTCAATTTAATCTGCACACATTTACATGGCTGCAGTACAATACACACACCTCATTACACTGCTGCTGTATTTCACACTCATACGGGCTACAGCATGTGAACTTTTCTCTTACTGTAACATTTCTATACCATAAATACTATAATTACTGATACATGCAATATCTACACCTACATTCAAAATAATAGAATATTGGTTAAGTAATCAATGAATTGGCTTGGCCGTTACAGTATATCAGTGTGTCACTTGTCATGATTTTTTCTTTAATAACATTAGACCATTTGCTTTGATGTGAATGTTTGTGTGTGTCTGCAGGCCCAGGAAAGGACCAGGAGGAGTTAAGGCGGAAAGTAGAGAATGGTGTAAGGGAACTGTGGTATTTCGTCCGCAGCGAGGTGAAGAAGCTGTCACTGGTGGAGACTGGAGCGATACAAAAACATGTGGACACTCTCCTGCAGGACCTGGGACATCAGCAGAGGTTACACAACCTCACAGTGTTTCCTTCTTGTAACACCACCCCTAAACCTAACCCTCACACAAAACGGCTGGCATCTGTAAAGAAGTAACACAATTTAGAACGCTTAATGCCATCTGGTTTATGAGGACACAGGAAGTTTGTAAACGTGTTTACGTCATCATACACATCATTATACATTATACATATTTGAGTCCGCACACACACACAAGCACACTTACATTTTTCATGCTTTAGCTCACATTCACCCATGATTATGTGCTACATTTCATTACAGGGGAAAATTTACACCCTCTCTAATCTCTTTATAAACAGCTATAATCTCACAGACTGTAATGCCATTACTGGGCTTTAATGGGTGTGTACGTTTACATAGGCGCATTTCCTCACACTTCAAAAGAAAGTTGCTTGTGTAATGCCAGGCAAGCGCTAACAAATGATGTCATTAATAGAGCAATCATAATTGTTTTTTGGATGATTAGCCAGGCTTAGGTCAAGATCACCTTTGGCTGAAACGTGACCACATGGCTAATTTAATATTAAGTTTATTTAGAAAATGCTATTAGACATAATCAATAGGTTCAATTAACAGAAGTTGCATGGTCCTTTGGAGTTGTAAGCTATCTTTTGTGCTAATACAGTATGTGTTTATGAACTTCAGGTCCATCATGACTGACCTGTATCATCTGAGCCAGGCGGATGGTGCTGGGGACTGGAGAGAGAAAGAGGCCAAAGAGCTCTCAGATCTCGTGCAGAACAGAATCATGTACCTACAGGTAGATCACACAAACAAATATACACGCTTCACATTGACTCATTGATTCTAAATGAAGGTAGTTAAGGTACTTACCATAAATTAGCCGTACTCCAAACTCTAAATCATTAATATTTATATATGTGATGTATTTTTAAGTTATATTATCATTTATTTCCTTTATGTAGCTTTTTCCTCCTAGGAACAACAAAACTTAGTTTAGAGAAGTTTTTTATTTAGATTTTGGTCCCCACAAAGATTTGTTTGCATATGGGGAAGTCAAATTGACCACTGTTATTCTCCAACTATGGTAATTATAAATAACAAAGACTATTATAAATAAAAACTTAATTAAATGTTAATTAAGTGAAATGTTTTCAAATATCATTATTTGTCATTATTTAGTCTGTAAGAAGGATTGTTCTCACAAGAAGGAGTTTACAGGTTCCCAGAATTACTGCTTGCCAGTATATGTTCTGATTTGTATGCTAATCATGGCATGCTGGTGTCCCTACCAGGCTTCTTAAGTAGCTAGACCAAGAGGACTTTCTTAGTTGAACCCACATTGGTTAGCTTCTAATTTTAGTTTTGGGGGAAAATGTTCCCCTTAATTCCTATAGTAGTTACAGCACTGGCTCTATCTCTCACATTTTCATTTTTATGCTTCACATAAAATATGGTGTCTACTTTGACTATGTTTTGTAGCAGGATAAGGATGCATGCTTTACACACACCTGGCTCAATATACGCTTTACCAGTATATTAGAAAGATGATTATATTGCTGCTGTGGAACAGCAGTATATTATCTCGCTTCATGAGAAGAGGGTTGGAACGGTTGTTCTGAACTAAATCCACACTGGAGACCAGAGTGACATCCAGCTGCAGCACAATGCAGTTCTTGCAGATACATACAGGCTGTAATCAGCAGAGCTGAGCTGGATTGTGTGTTTAACCCACAGAATGACTTTAAACCTCTGTCATACGCTCAAGTTACACTTAAAATGTCGACTGCGTTTTGTGGGTTCTGAGGAGATGATTTAAGCTAACCATTTTACAACCCTAAGATAGAAGTATGTTAAAGCATTGTTAATGTTGCCAACGTTGACAAAGGTTTTTTTTTTTTTTTTACATTTTTCAAAAACTGTTTTCGGTTTAAGTTTGGCCCATCATAGTTTGACACATTTCTGTCTTTGCAGTTATTGTCAACTAAAATGTTTTAATTGGCACAATTATATGCTGTTTCACACAGAGTAAAATGGAATAAAATCAATGAATATGGCAAAATATTGACTACATTTAAAAGACATTTTTTTCAAAAGAATTTGAATGATCACCGTGGTACAGCAGTTAGCACACGAACGGCCTGATAACATTACCTGTCTGTCTCCCCCAATAGTGTCCTGTCTTACTCTCTTCTTACAGGTTGTGTGAAATGCCTAGTAATAAGTTAACTTCACTTAATAGCTTTATGTCAGTTCTATTTCATTTTGAGGGCTTTCCATCAGTTGTGTGTATGTGTGTGTGAGTGAGAGAGAGATAATGAGTGCAAAAGTGTGATTAAAGTGATGGAGTGTATTTTACTATTTGAGTGAGAGAGAGACAGGTTAATAACAAAGAAGCCTGTCTGTGTGTCACTTATGAGGAATGACAGTCATGTCTCTCACTACACTACTGTCATCTTTTATCACCTACTCTCTCCTCAATTTCTCTCTTTCTTTCTATTCTAGTCATTCTCTTTTAAATGTCTGTTGTCTCTCGCCCTTTTCTATTTTCCATCCTGTTTGTTTCATCTTCTTTTATCTAGACTAGATCACTCAGACATCATATTTTTCTACCCTCAGGGCCACATTCATCATTTCCCCTAGCACATACTAAAAATATATTCCTGTAGAAAAACATTTCAAAGACCTCGACCAATCATCAGGGTTTGAATGCGTCTTGGAAAACCTGGAATGTGGTTTTGCAGCCACAGAGTGTTCAGTGACAAACTGCTGTCTCATCCTGGCAGAGGTTGTCACACCCCAGTTATACATGTATATACATTTTCGTGTTTTACATAGACATGCCAGTGGCCATGATGACATGCACACCCTCTTGCGTGTAATTCTTTAAATGTTATAGCTGTTAATCACATAAAATGAAAACGGCATGAAAAGATTGACAACCCTAAATCATGTTCTCCACCCTGTTTTTTTCATCCTTCATCATGTTTTTCTTTATGGCTGCCTTTAAAGCTGTATAATACAAACGTCTTGGACCTGCACTGCGCAGCAGGATATAGAAAAATCACTGAACTGTCTGAGTTTACAAAATGCAAGTTCATGTGGTGTTGCATTTTGACATCTGACAGATAAAGGAAACTATATATGTAGAGAATGCTCTTCAAATCTGTTTCTGTCTCTGCTCCTCTATATCCGCAGAATCCTCAGGATTGCAGTAAGGCGCGTAAGCTGGTGTGTAACATCAATAAAGGTTGTGGTTATGGCTGCCAGCTGCATCATGTGGTCTACTGCTTCATGATTGCCTATGGCACACAGCGGACCCTCATACTGGAGTCACAGAACTGGCGTTATGCCACCGGCGGCTGGGAAACCGTCTTTAAACCTGTGAGTGATACATGTACAGACCGGACCGGGGCCTCTACAGGACACTGGTCTGGTGAGTGATACACATATACATCATTACACAGACCGAACAGGCGCTTTAAAAAGGTTGGCAAGCACTATATGAGATTGTAAGCAATAATAAGCAATAAGCAGTAATTAAAGCAGCACTGGTCCGACAAAGAAAAGACATCCATATAAACTTGTTTACCTTAGTAAGTGCTCCTGTAGCTCGACTGGTAGACCAAGGTGCTAGCAACCCTAAGGTCAAGGGTTCAAATCTCTTGATGACGCATGTACTGGCTTACATGTATTGTAAGTCGCTTTAGCCGGTCAAGCAGCGCAGTGCTGCTGCCAGTCTGTGTACATTAATAGAAAATTATGTGTTAGATTTTTAAAGATGAGATGTGCTTCTTGTCCAACTTTTAGATAAATGTGTTTGTCAAATGCATATAGCAGAACTTCTGCTTGAGTCACTGGCTGTAGAATCAGACTAACAGACTGAATCCAGCATTCACGGGAATCTCTCTACAGCTGGAGTGAGCCTGCTGTGCCTCTTAAAAGGAAAGCGGAAGGGAACGAGACATTGCCTTTAAAACATGAAAGAAGTGACCTCAAAACAAAGCAGCACTTTCCCATCACTCTGTCTTTCTCCTTTTTTTATTCTCAGAGGACAGAATCTCTTTTAGTTTGCCCTAAAGCCTGAGTTTTCTTCACTCCTCTGCTAAAAATTAGATCTTAAACCAGCCTAAGCTGGTTTATTGGTCCTAGCTTGTTTCCCAGCCTTGTTTGGTAAGTCAGATATGCTGATTAGAGGGGGTTTATTCAACCAGCCAACCAGCTAAACAAGCCAAAGACCAGCTAGAGCAGCTGAAGATCGGATTGAACAGGATGAGACTGTGTAGGATCTTACATCAGCTAAGACCAGCAAACCATTTCAAAATCTTCTTAGTTTAGTCTAGCTGTTTTTTCTCAGAAGGCCCCATAGACCCTCTGACACACAATTTCTCTGACACACACAAGGCCAAAGGGCAGACAGAAAAATCCCAACACACACACACATACACACACACACACACACAGCATTAAAATGCATCAGTGTCAGTTCATAAAAATAATAAAAATTCGTCCTCCCTGATCCCCCCCTTTCAATATATTAATCAGAATGCAAAGACAAGATGTAATTTAGATTCTCTTGCTGCTTTAATGAGGATGAGAGAGTTATTTTGTTTATCAGTGCAGTGAGGGGTGCTGGCTTGGAAAGCCCATCTTTGTGCAAGCCCTGACAGCAAGGTTATATAAGAAGAACAGAGGAGTTTTTCTTGAACACTTCTTTATGTGATAAATTCTTTTTAACATTCAGTGCTGTGAAAGGCGTCATTTAAACTTGGCACATACAGTCTTTTTAAAGGCTTTCTGCTGAGGGTTTTTCCCTGATAAATACATTTTTCTAATACTAAAACAGGTGATTTCATCTTTCAGATTTTTGACTTTGCTGGCGTATTGTTTTGCTTTTGTTCTATCACAAAAGGGTGGGTCTAGAGATGCGTCAGTGTAGAAATTTCAGCCAAACTGAAATTGCAATAATTATTATTTCTGATAACATTTCTAATAACAGAATGGCCATAATTAAAATATTAAGTTAATATAAAATTAACAGTTTTCAATTTTTTTAAATATGTTACTTGTTTGCAAATTTTATATCTGTTTCCATTATAGGCTACAATGATGCGAACAAAAAAATTACAGTACAGCTATAGTACCTTAGTAATAACACACCTGATGAACTAGCACAGACAAGGGGATAGTATTCTGTGATGCAAAAACACACATGTACACGTGTACAACAGGTCTACACACTAATATTTGGCTAATATTTGCATTTTTGTTTTGCATAGAGTCTTATTCTGGCCACTTTCCTGTTATCAGCCCACACACTCCATTTAGTGTGTGGGGCTTCCCTTTTTAGGCTTTATTTGCTAATTGTAAATTGATCTCTTATTGGAAAAGCATGCTGGGCCAGTTTATACTCAGTTTATACCAGTTTATGCTGCACTATTTTATTTCTCCAATTAGTTCTTGTATCCTTTCCACTCATTCTGGTGTGTGTGTGTCTATAGGTGAAGCTAACGATCGGGATGTTCAGGTCATCGAGTTGCCCATCGTTGATAGTCTTCACCCTCGACCCCCATACCTGCCCTTAGCCATCCCAGAAGACCTCGCAGACCGACTGCAGAGGCTTCATGGAGATCCACCCGTGTGGTGGGTGTCCCAATTTGTCAAGTACCTGATCCGCCCTCAGCCCTGGCTGATGAAGGAAATGCAAGAGGCTACTGCCAAGCTGGGCTTCAAGCACCCCATTATAGGGTGAGACTGACACACTAAACACATCCTGCCATTAAATCCCTTCAGATGCTACTCAGTTGATTTTATTTTGATGGTATTTGTTAAGGGGTTTGAAGAAAGCCCAGATATACACTGTCAGAATGTTTGGTATTCATATGCTACATATATTAATATGATAAAAGACACCAACATTTAATTACCAAATTTTGAATTTTCAGTATGCATGTGCATGTACTGTATAGCCATTAACTGTAAACAACAGCTTCAAACACATCTCATCCACCTCATCTCCCCTCAGTATAGTGTGTGTGTAGAGCTATTATGTGAATACTAGATGTAGGGAACACAGACAGTGTCTTAGGGCACAGAGCACTCGGCAGGTCCTACAGGAGAAACCGGGAGAAAGAGAGAAAGGGCGAGAGACACTTTCACTCAAACCACTGGTGCCCCAACAATCAATCTCCACCTACATCCACTTTGCTGTCTACTGGGAGTCCAACCACTCACAGCCATCTCACTGTGTCTATCTCTCTCACACACACTCAGTTTTTTAATTCTGCCCCTCCTTCCGCTCGCACACAGGAACATAATGGTTGGCATTTTCAGAACTTGGTACCTCAAGTGTAAAAGCTTTAAACATCTGTTAAAAAGAACCAGAGGAAATTTTATTTCCCTGGTCGGTGTTTTTCCTGTTCTTTGTTGACCTTGAATCACTTTCTCACGCGGATGCACAATCAGCCTGACCCAGGTATTGCTCTTCTCTCCAGGGTGCATGTGCGGAGGACAGATAAGGTAGGGACGGAGGCAGCCTTCCACCCCATAGAAGAGTACATGGTGCACGTGGAGGACCATTATCAGAGTCTGGCCCAGCGCATGCACGTGGATAAGAAACGGGTTTACCTAGCCACAGACGACCCTTCTGTGCTGCAGGAGGCCAAAGCCAAGTGAGTGGGGGCGCCTGTCTAAAACATTTAAAGAACGATGGTTGCTTGATTGATTTTTTTAAAGATGTTTTCTGTCCAGATTTTGATTTTATGGATGTAACAAAATCCTGTGGGCGTTTTGATACATAAGGTTGTACAGCACAAGGTTGAAGGCATATCATACACTCCTTCTTTCTGCTTTCTTGCTAGGAATGTGATGTAATAAAATAACACTTCCATAATTGCAATTCAACATACTACATAATCAACCTTAGATAACAGAATGCTAAATACTCACAGATCTTAGCACATTTTGACTTTAGCATGTTGCGAACAGATGCTCAGCATTCTGTAGCTTGATTTTAATGAGACATTTTTTCAAAGTACTGTATTGAATATAGTTTAAAAGCATTCATTAATACTTACAGAGCTAAATTAAAAAATATATAAATATAAATATATACCAAAAACTGACAAGAAACTCGTATTACATTCTGGGATAGCCTTATCAACAAATTGTACATGCCATACTGATTTACAATTGTGCCAAAACAAGGTGTCTTTGTACCAGAATAATTTTCCTGTCTGCCGTTTGGAACAGTTTTTACATGAGAGCTCCTATGATGGTTAAAATGCTATATAATGTAAATAGGCCCCTCAGCTGATTTTGGAACAGTGCCAAATGTGCGTGTTCGGGAATGGTTTTTAACACATTTGTTTTTATTTGTGTGCACACAGGTATCCTGATTATGAGTTTATAAGTGATAATTCTATTTCATGGTCGGCTGGGCTACACAACCGCTACACAGAAAACTCTCTGAGAGGGGTCATCCTGGATATCCACTTCCTGTCTAGGACCAACTTTCTCGTGTGCACCTTTTCATCACAGGTACAGTTTGACCAACTTTCTGTAGAAGCTTTTGTTTTGTTTGTCTCTTATTCTCCTACATGGATATTTTGTCCTTTTGTTACTGCAGAACTCACTTAACTGTGATCTTTGTGGGTTTATACTGCCCAAATCTTCCACTGCATGTCTGTAAAGTTAAGACTTGACCATTCCACAACCTTCAATTCTTCATTTTTTAAAACATTCTTTTTTGGATATGCTTTAGAATTTTGGATCATTTTTTCTTGATCCACCCTTGGTTCAGCTTCAGCTCTTTTTGTGGATAGACTCATGTTCTCTCTCTGGTACAATGTGGAGTTTTTGTTGACTCTGAGTCGGTTATGGCAAGCTAATTTTACATTTGGTATAAACCTTTGGTTTTCATTACAGACGAGCTGTCTGGATGAGTGATTGCACAGAGCTATACTTTGACCATCGTCTGAAAGTCGATGGTCTAAAATTTTGGCTAAAATCTGTCCACTTCAACAGGGAGGTTTTATAGTCACTTATACAGGGAAGGTAAATTTGAAATTTATTTAGGTCATCCAAATAATTACATGGTCTCTGTAAATGTTAATACAGATAACATCTAAATAATTTTTTACAATTGTGTGTTCACTTTGGTCATAATTTCTGTTCATACAGGAGTAATCAGACTGACTATTTTACAGATCTAATAACAAAGCTGATCATACAGTTCTACTCAAATATTTCCCATTTATTTGCTACTAAGGTGCATCAAAATATTTGATGGCATGAATCTTAAAAATACAGAGATTAGGTCTTTTTAGACTGTATCTTCCTGCCTGGGACATTTGTGTTACAGCAGACCACTAAAAACCTGCACAGCCTGACTTCTGTAACTTACATACAGCCAACCAGTCAGATTGGAGATTATGCTTCCAACATGCAGTATGCATCAGACTGTGAACAGTCTGTGGGTACTTTGTTCCAACAGTCCTTAATCTTCACTTTAGCTTTTTATGAGGAGCATTTGCCATTGTAAAGTACATTCATCTTTGTCAAGTACACCTGCATGTCCTCTCATCTCCACTCTCCACACAAAAGCTAATAATCCTGCTTTGAAGCAGCATATTATCGTGCATCTTTGGTTTTCTTTTTTGTGCAGGTGTGTCGAGTGGCCTATGAGATCATGCAAACCCTCCACCCGGATGCCTCTTCTTTCTTCTACTCACTCGATGACATCTACTACTTTGGTGGCCAGAATGCTCACAACCAGATCGCCATCTACCCCCACCAGCCACGCAACAGTGATGACATCCCTTTGGAGCCCGGAGATGTGATTGGCGTAGCGGGCAACCACTGGGACGGCTATTCCAAGGGCATCAACCGCAAAACGGGTCGTACCGGCCTTTACCCCTCCTATAAAGTCAAAGAAAAAATCGAGACAGTGAAGTATCCCACATACCCAGAGGCAGACAAACTGCTCAAGAAGCAGTAGAGGAGATGGTTAAATACTCATATACTGAAATGAGGAAACCCTGGACCACCCAAATGGGAATGCACTTTGTGTGTGTGTGAATGTGTGTGTGTGTGTTGTCTAGGGCTTGTTTACAGGAATTTGGACACGTTCCTAACCCTTTGAAATGACTATCAGCATCATGGAAGACAAAAGGAATTTTAAAAAACAAAGAGGATGAACTTGACAACAAACAAAAAACAAATGGAGGGCACTGTACTGTAGCTACTTTCTAATTAATCTCCGGGTAATGAAGGGAACTGATGTTTATTTAAGTACAACTGGAAGAAGTGACTTTGTAACTCCAAACTGATCATGAAAATAGAAATTATGAACCCGGGTTACTCCTTCTACTCCCTCTATGCTCTTATACCTCCTCGTGCACAATGATGGCATTCTTTACTCTAGCCACACTCCACCTGTTTCTTCCCGACTCCCATGCCATCGCTACGCCAACTGGCACTCTTCTCCACACCCATGAGCTATTAATTTCCACTGCCATACTGTGCTTTTAAATGTGACTTATGCTGTTTTTATTTTAATTGTACGGGTTATCATGTGTTTGTGTGTGCGTGTGTAGATCTGACAACGGTGCCTGTGAGGGTATACGACTGACTTTTACAGAATGACGTTTGTGAATTTCGAGAGATTTGATTCTGGAGCCTTATGCACCAGCCTTTCCACGAAGATTTACACTCCCCCTCTTCACGCTGTGTCTTTTCCACACACACTGCTCCATCATGTTTTTTAAGGGATTATTTTATGTTGTTGCATTTTAAAATTCAAAACGGATATGAAAAATGACGTAATATAAAGATAATGATACTAATATTATTAATGATGATATGAGAGGAGAAAGAATAATTATGGTAACAGTGACAGTCATTGTCATTAGAAATTTTAGTTAACCATGAAGGAACTGTTCATTGTTTTATGTTTGCAGGCATTGTCTTTGGTAAGTGGATCAAATAAACTTGATTGGCCTGACTAGGTTTCTGTCTGTATTTTTGAATGCTGTGTATGGGTATTTACCTGTCTATATACACATAAGTTGGCTATCTGACAGATATTCCTTTTTGGGGAACATATGGGGATTTTCTCAAAGGTAAATCATTTACTTATTTAATGTTTAATGCAAATGTGGGTGAGCCTACCCATGATATTTCCTCATTTATATAGCTAAAGTAAATTTGGACAGCACCCTCAACCAGCAGTCTTGCTTTGACATTGGTTTATGCATCTGAGTGTGTGTACACGTGACAACTGTTTGTGCATTTTTAGTGTGTGTCATGGCCCATATTACAGAGTCAACAGAATGTGGATTTCTGTCAGGTGATTCTGAACACACAGAGGAACATATTGATCTCTGCAAATAAACCACAACACATTTTGAACATGTATTTGAATGAAATTGCAAGTTTCATCAATTCTTTCAATGTTTAATTCCAATGATTCACAGTGCACAAATAAGCTTCGATTCCCAGCAGGATATCATGTTCTTGGAGGCTGTCAGAAAAACAATGCTGTTGTCCGATGTCTCTTGGAATCCTCTGTGCTAGACTACTGCCTGATTCCAGTGCAGATAAATTAGACCCCAATAAAAACATGTTCATTGTGGATGTTGTTGTTTGTTACTCACCCTTATGTTGTTTCAGACCTGACATTTCTTTCTTTTGTGGAGCACAAAAAGATTGTTCAAAGAGCAGAGTGTGCTTTAAAGCATGCTGCTTTAAGTGAATACAATGCAGAGGCGGCTCCAGGATGTTTTAGTTGGGGGAATGGATAGTTCAGAGGGGGTGCTAATAGAGCATAAAAGAGGTTTTCATGTGAGCAACACAACAAAATTCTCAAATCTCATTATTCTTACTTTTCTCACTGTGATCAATTATGTGACAGGAGAACCAATGCTATCTGATTGGGGTTAATTAAATCAAACCCAGCGTGACACAGTTGGACACCCCTGGTTTGAATATGCAGAAACAGGAATTTGAGAGCTAAACTCAGCAGAAGGAAAGTTGGGTATTGAACGCCATGAGGGCAAATCATTTTTGTGAGTATCCCTTTAACTTCAAAACAGCGACTGTAGTTCTTCAGGAGACTAAGATGGAGTGCTTCAATAAAGAACAACATTTTGTTCAAGTATAAATTGAGAAATTAACTCACGAATAGGTTTTCCAGAGTGGTTATTGCCCAGTTAACGCTGCAGCCTCAATTAACTGCTGAAGACCCCAACATCTCTCTCTCTCTCATTGGCATAAGTTTGTATGTTGGCTACAGCAGCTTGTTTCTGGTCGTCTAGTGTCTGGGCTTTTAGCGCTGTTAGCAGCTGGGCTGATCTGATAGCATGGGTGATTAAGAGGTTGCGTCTCCGTGGCGACACACCGAGAAATTGCAGAATGCTTCTTATCTCTTCACACGTTAAACGTCTTTACTTTTACAAACGGTCCTCGTCTGCAGCTCGTCTTTTTCCATTCCTGATGCAGAACTTTAGAATAGAGATTTGAAGGGAACGGGCTATAGTATAATTTTTTCTGACTCTGGTACTGAATGTCAATGCCTACCTAAGCTAAGTTTTCTAGGCCTGAAGGCAAAAAGGATAAGACTTAAAAGTAAGCTTGACTTTAGTCACAGTTTCTGTGGACATTTTATCAGTTAGTGTTATGAAATTATCTTTTTATGATGTATTATAAACACAATTCTTCTATGTGACACTGGACCATTTACATTTATTTTATTTTTTTTTCCATTTTTCTGTTTGAATGTGCTGTATATTCAATTACAGTACAATGTTCTCGGTTCAAGCACTATGAATATCGTGTTTATGACATAATAAATTGGACTCGTCACTCAGAATTATGTTTACAGAAGGCCTTGCCCGATATTCTATTATAAGCACACTGTAAGTGCGAACTAAATTGGGGTTTTGACAAAACTGCTCTTTAAATTTGTTAAGAGGGTTAGTGCTGTGAATTGCAATGTATTAGCTAATTAATGCAAGTTTCAAAACAATACAACAATATTTTATAAGCCCACACATCGAGCTTTTGATCGCATACCTATGTGTCTTTATTTTAAATACACATTTTACAAAAACAATGACTTTCTAAACCAGCTGGCCAGTGCAGCTGACCTCCACTGAGAATGTGAAGCGGTTTAGAGATTATCTGACGCCTCTGGAAATGATGTCAACGACCCCAGAAGCTTTAAAACGGAGAAACTTTCTCTTACGTTTTCACACAGCCGATTGGAGGCGAGTCGTATGGATGCTTTGAAATGACAAATGACTTCGTCAGTGGTATAAATGAGAAATCGCTGAACCACATCAGACAGCAGATGGAATCTGTTACATTAAAAGCTTTTTGGGGGATTTTGCATTGAAAAGAAGTAATTGTCTGTCATTCGGACCGTCATTAAACAGACCGTGTATGCTTGCGTGTGCGCGAGAGCATGTAGGGATACGTGGATTGCTGTTCGCCCAATATTCCACCCTCATAAGCTCCTTTATCGTACCAGCAATGCTTCTTTAGTCCTCCTAGCATGGGACGTTTTAATTAACACTACTAAAGAATAAACAAACACTATTAAATGCTGAGCGCTGGCCGTGACCCTGTCCAACAGTTGGTGAGCAGAAAGAGAGAGAGAAAAGGAGCATAAAGAGTTGCCAGATCCCGGGACTGCAGGCCACCCGCGGTAATTAAGCTGTCAATCTCTGACGCTTAAATAAATACGTGATAAAGCAGTGTTGCTTTAGAAAGACAGAGAGGTGAATTCAATAAACACTAGCACCACTTTTGTATGCAGCTTTTCAAATTTAAACCTGGCATGTTTATGCACTAAAATAGAGGATAGAAAGAAACACATTTTTGGACCTGTGGGTCCTTAGAACGCTTCCCACTTTTCACCATTTCACATTGTTTCACCTTCAGCTGAAACCCTGGTGCTGTATTTACAATAAATGTACTCATGGCCTTTCTATGTAAATCTATGTAGATTTCTTTTTAAACTGTGTCTTTTAAAACCTAGGGCTATTTGACTCGCACAACACATGTAGTAAGCAAAATGACATTTGTTTGTGTACATTTTCTATTAACCATGACAGTAGCTATTTTTCAAATGATTTTAAAGGGGCACTTCAGATAGCTGTCTTGTGGTGAAGCAGTGCTGTACAGGCCCTGTAAAGTATATGGTGGTGGTGGGCTGCACCCTCCACAGCCAGCACTCAGAATCGACCCGCAAGATCTGCAGCTGCACAGTGCAAACTGCGTTCAGCACAGATTTTGTGGTTAGACATTAGCTAATTTGCATCTTTTCTTCAGTAAATGTGGCACTAAAACAGCAGACAGCTCAGGCAAATGCCGTACCGGTGTGTGCATTTCATTTGTGACCCTGAGTTGAAGAACAATGTGAATAAAGCTGAAAAGGATGATGGTGAAAGAAAGACCACTGTACATCATGTGAAGTTCTTTATTGGATCCTAAGGGATTATTCCATTATCTACAATACAGAGAGCAAATCTAGAACAGATACTCTTGACTCCATTTGATTTATTTTTTTAACAGTAATGGTCAAACTTTGCTTTAGTTTTGGTGGATTTGAGTTGGTGTGCTCACATGGCCTCATTGTTAACACATTTGACAGGGCGGTAAACTGTCATTGATTGTAAAAAAGTGCAGTGAAACTTGAGAAACTATCCAGAAAGCAAAACTTGCAACCTGTTGCCTTTATTCACACTGTAGTCTGTAATACTGTAATACTGGATGCACAAAAATGAGGACAATGAGGCCATGTGAGCACACCAATTCAAATCTTATATAATAAAATCCTATAATGCATATAATAGCATAGCATTTTCTGTGAAAGGCTACATAGGAAATTCTTCCTCAAACAGCACATTTTGTAGCCAAAAAAACCCCTCTGTTGTCTATTTTGCTTTATTTGAGTGTAGTTTGCCTCATAGAGAATGTCAATATGCCCTCTCTTTCTATCTCCCCTAGTTTCTATTAATTTTGAACAATGATTATGTGCCACATCTGGTCAGATCTGGAGACATCCGCACCTGTGTGTGTGTGTACTGTAATACGTGTCTAAGGCTTGTGAGAAGGATTCATCCTTGGCTTAAATGGGAGAATGAGTTGTATGTGGCAAGGAATGATGGAGCAGTGGAGTCCCCTGAAAGCTTGATTTGCCAGAGTTCTCTCTGGTTCAGCTGCTGTGACTGCTGCCTGGTTAGAGCTAAATAATGAGTCTGTTAAGATAGGGATCGTGTGCGAGTGTGTGTGAAGGCTTCGGTGGGCAGCTGACTGTTAGGTGTGCTAAATGAGGGTTTATTATCATTTCATTTTCAGTCTCTTTTTCGAGATTCCTACTGTGGTATATAATGCGTTTTCCTCATTTACTCTGTGAAAATGTATCATCTTGTTGTTTATGTCCCCTTGTGAGATAATGGAGGAGTATTATACTGAGTTCCAGTTTTGCAGTTCCAGTTTTGCCTCCTTCATTAAATAATAAACGTGTGCAGTTCATGGTAGATAATAAAATCCAAATCATTGAGAGATATTACACTAATAAATATGGTAAGTGTTTCTTAGGAAGTCTGCACCAGGTATATTGGCTATTGGGGCAGCAGTACTCGATAGAGAGTAGCGTTTTGACTTCAAGAGCCATTCAACAGTTAAATCTAGTGTCTAGTGTGCTACATTTGAACTCAATTACTGGTGAGCACAGCAGGTGAGATCTCAGATGATGTCACTGTGGACTGCTGATGAAGATTTGAATGTTTCTAAAATGCAGCAAAATATATTAAATTTTAAATTTTTTTCCCATTCATAAACGGTTTGGGAAAACAGTGCTGCAATAAAAATTACGTTTATGTACAGTATTTAGCTTATTGACGATCATTAAAAAAATAGCAACATTGCCTGTGGAAAGAGAATGTATATATACAAGAGATCCTTAATATCTCATTTGTTTGTGTCTTTTGTGTGCAAATTTAAGGCTACAACATAACTGAGAGCTATCAGTTCTCCTGAGCTATGAAAAAGCAATTTACAAGTAATAAAAATGTAATTAGGGTCTGTAATGTAAGAGCCTCACAGTGACGCTGTATAGGCTGTAGGCTGACAATGTCTGGGACATTGCCATGATAACGTGCCTGGGAGTTCATGCAGAAGTTTGCTGTGTGTGTGTGTGTGTGTGTGTGTGTGTGTGATGTTTTCAGCACAAAGTTAAGCTAAGCTTCAGTCTTTCAGGTTGAATAATTTAGAGGAACAGAGAGGCTTGGTCCACATGGTTTGCTCTGAAGACTAACACAAGCACTGAAGATGTACCTTGTGTGTGTAGCCTGTGTGGATTTGTGTAAACTTTTGTGTGTGAGTGTGCAGATAGAGATAATGTGTTTTAAAAGGTAAGACTTCAGAACACCTCTATCTCACTGAGTGACCTTTAAAGAAATAGTGCATACAAAAATGACATTTCTGTCATTATTCGGTCTGTGGAACCAAAAGAACTTAATATGAAGGAGTCTTCACACAGTTATTTTTACTGGTTTATAGTGTCCACTGCTGTTAATCTCCAACAATAACCTTCTAAGTCATGTAATAGCTTTTCTTCCCACACAAAGCTATTGTTGACTTTAGAAGATAATATAGCTAATAGAAATATAGCTAATTTTATGGTACTTCTAATTTTTTATGTTAGGTGTGTATGTTAAAATTTCTCCTTTTGTTCTTCACATAAAAAATAACAGCATATGTGTTTGGAACAACAAGATGATTAATTTTTGGCTAAACTGTCTCTCTAACCCAGGTCAGATTTAGTCATTTTATGACGAGATGCCCTTGATTCTGCCTCTAGCACAAGATCTTGGACTGACATGTTTCATTTCTACTCACTTTGAGTGTGAAAGGACAAGCTTCTCCTCCCTTTCTCCCTGCTGATAACTGAGATGAGAGGCTTGATGTCTTATTCTGATGAATATTTGATGAGGTTTGTGTTCTGGCAATCTGCTGGCCCACTACAGATACAGAAAGTTGCTCTTGGGTGAAACTTGTAAAGTTGCTCTTTGGGCCAGTGCCCAGATTTTGCTGTCTGAGCATGAAGCTGTAATGGCTCCTGACTGACAAGAACGAGGGCCGCAGCTGCGGAGTTGTCAGAGTCTGCAACCCAGTGTGACGCCATGTTTGAAATAGTGAAAAAGGAGAAATGGGCTGCCCTTGTGGTGACAGCTATAATGGGATGAAATGTGCTGACTCTGCAATGCCAAAGTCCCCTGCGTATGCCAGTGGGGGACCCTGTTACAGTGCGGTGAAAGATTTAGGTTTCTGTGTGAGTGTATTTTTATTGATCTTTTGAAATAAAAGGGCTTGATGTTTTATGAAAGCATATGGTTTCAGAACACATGTATAAGCATCCAATAGGTTCATAATATACATTTAAAAGTTTAGCATTGCCATTCATTTAAATGGCAGTTCCTAAAATGCACAGTAGGTTTCCAGCCCTTCTCTTGTAGTGCTGCTGCCCCGCAGAGTTTAGCTCCAATGGTAGTCAAAGACACCTGCCTTTATAAGACACCTGCCTTTAAATAATCCTGAACACCTTTATTAGCTGGTTCAGGTGTGTTTGATTAAGGTTGAAGCTAAACCATACAGGACAGCAGACATCTTGATCCAAATGGTAGAGTTACAGCATTAACACTACTAGCAGGGTCCAACTGGAGCATGTTAACCAGCAAAAGACTGTTGTTTTTTTGATAGTCATAGTCATAGGGCTATACAGTATGTACAAGTCAGCACAAGAAAACATACTATGGGAAAGTGAAGTGTGGAATATGGCCACAACAAACTACACAAATAACTTTGAGTAACAGTGGATAAAACTAAAATGATTAAAATGAATTATAATTGGTCCCCTTCAACTTTCTCTGTTTCAGTACAATGTGTGAAGGACTGTCTCACTGCTGTGAAATGCAGTACATTGCCTTCCAATTAAAATGCGATGTTAGACAAAGATGTTCAGCAAGCACTAAAGCTTCATTTCACATGATAAAATCATTTGATTTGAGCCTGTTTGTTTGTTCTTGTGCACAGAAAATGAGATTATAGCTCTAATTAGCAGAGCTGCTGTATATGTGCCATTTAAAGATTGCAGACTTCGAATGGATCTTATACAATACATCCATTCTCACAGAACACAAATAAGGTCACAGATTTCTCATACTTATATATAGATAGTTAATGGGAGTGAGTGTAGCTCTGTAGGAAAAGTCCAACAGTATGTGTCAATGTGACATGTTCCTCAGATGGTGTGCAGTGATTGAGACTGACAGTTGTGTGCTGACAGTAGGAAGAGAAGTTTGGAGTATATACTCCGGTAATTAGCAGCCATATATACCACCCTCATTTCTTTATCCTTTCTTTAGTAAATGCACTAGAACTGTGTTTGCATATAATATGCTTTCAGCCTTATTGTTAGAGAGGTGTGACACAGAGGCTAAGGTTAAAGGCTGGTTGTTGGAAGGTTATTGGTTCACGTCCTGACCACATTCTCACCTATACAGAAATTTGATAAATGAACATTTATACATTAAGTAATAATACATTAAGTAATAGTCTATATATGTGGACATATATTTATATATTTCTAATTCAACTAGTTTTTTAAAACATATTGTAAAATATGTGCAAACATAATGCAGAGAACATGGTTTTTCCCTTATATAATCTATTTTTAAATTCTTATGTTGTAGGAATTTATGATGTTTACATATATGTCATATATTCATCACATATCTGTAGTTTGTAGTATTTTATATGTTTTTATATGTATATATGTTGCATATATTGTATATAGCTGAAGCAACATATTTAATATTTGTAAAAGTAATACAAGAACATCTTATTTCTATATGGGTGTGCCCATGAGCAAGGCACCTAAAGGGGCAGTTCACTCAAAAAATGTCAGTTGTGTTGTAATTATCTCACTCTCATGTTGTTCCAAAACCTGCATTACCTTCTTCAGTGGAGAACAGCAGGAGAAATTTGAATACTGCTGACACTGCACTTTTGTTCCATACAAAGAACGTAAATGGTGACTGAGGCTATCTGTCACTAACATTCCCTAACAATCTCTTTTTGTGTTCACCCATTTTTGGATGTACTATCCCTTTATCCCCTGATTTATTGTCCCTGTATTAAGTGTGCTAGACATCACTTTAGTTTGTCTGCTAAATGACCGCTTGCTCAATTATTCTTAAAATGCATTGTTATTCAGTGTCTTTTTTCTGTGTGGATTCTGTTGTCAGCTGTGCTGGACGTGGTTCACACAATGTTGATGAAGCAGCTTAAATGGACTTGTTTACTCAGCTGACACAAACACCACGATCCATCACATCCTCAGCCAATAGAGAGAATGTACAAACAAAGTGTCTCTTTCTCCTCCATGGAGGAAACTTCTTTGCCAAGTTGAGACAGAATCCAATCACCAAACCAGTGCTGACACCCAGCAAGCAGAAGCTCTCACTTTGATGAATAATTCCTCCCAAATGACATATGTATGAGGACACACACAAACAGTCAATTTCAGCAGCTGTTCCAAGCATCTCATACTTGTTGTTGGTGAACTAAGGTAGTGCTGGTGAGCATATGGCCAGAGAGACACTGTAAGCAGAAGATAAAGTTGTCTCACTCCATCCTGTTCCTTTTCTATGTGTGCACATGTGTGTTTCTGTCTTTGTTGTGACTTTCCATTGAATCTTATTAATTTTATACTAGCTAATGATATCTTCTAACCCCCACCCCTAAACATCACCCTCACAGAAACCTCTTTGCATGTTGGGATTTTTTCATTTTTGGACATTATTTTGTATGATTTTCAAGCCATTTCCTAATAGAGACTGTTTATTAGAGCAGCTAGATCTCCCTGATGGTCTACAGACTTGGAGTATGTTTAGAAAGTGTGGTCAACTCTGCACCAAGCAATCCAATTTTGCATAAAACATGTCACTTTTTTGTCACCCCGATCAAAAAATGAATCAAGAAAGAGATGTTTGCTAATTATATTTGGTATTACTTTGGTTTAATTCTGCACACTGGAAAAGGATCAACTTGAATGCATTGCATTGTGGGATACAGTATTCCACACAGTGTGCTCTGCTGTATACTGCACAAATGTTCCAGGTCATTAGATTATTTTGTGCATACAGAAATGACCCATACTGTGCACAGTATACATGCTGTGGTATTTAGCTCCATTCTGTGAGGAATATAGAGAAACACACACACTCTACACAAACTCTATACCAACAATGGAAAGGAACCATGTGTAGGTTTTACCCGAATTCAACACACTCTCTAAGGTGGGTACAGGTGGCAAATCAGGTGAGGTAGACAGAGGATTCCTGCTGCCTGTTTCTGTCATGATTAACAAAAGTCACTATAATGATGGCGTATATTGGGGATGGATGAAGAGTGATACCCTAAATTGAATCTTTAAAATTTCTTGGGCCCATTTCACATAACATGGCCTCTGTAATGCGAGCGCAATGATTAATCAGGCGGGGCAGAGATGAGAGGCAGTGCCGTGCAGAGTGATGGATGTGCCAGCTGAGCAAGCTTGAAATGGAGTAACTTTATCCCCCTGTTACATGTACCTCATTTCCACATTTACCTCCATATCTATGGCAATTAGTGATGCAGGAATGATGTGAGGGAAAGAAATAGAGAGTCCAGATGAAAGGAGAGAGCAGAGCAGATAAAGTGAAGGACAGGTAAAGAAATAGAAGCATTGGGGTGAAGGAGGGTGAGAGAAAGAGAAGTGTATGGATGATGAAACACAGAGATGCAGATGAAGTTTAAACGAAACCAGAGAGTGACAAAGTAACAAAACAGGGGCGGGGTTGACAGGTAGATAGAATGGGCTGTGTGTGTTTGTGTGGATGGGTGGGTCTGTTTTTGGGAAGAAAAGAAAAAGTGGAACAGGAGAAAGCAAAGGGGAATAATGGGTGTGGGAGGACAGATAGATACAGCCTCATCATACTAACTAAACTAACTAAGAAGGATACAGAACTAAAGGATACATAACACCTGCAACAATATCGGCAGAGCAGACAATAAAGAAAGAAAGAAAACTAATAACTAGGCCAATCTGTTTCCTTTTTTACACTGAGTGTGAGGGAAATTTTGCATAAATCTGTGGAATGGATTTAAATATGATTAACAGAGCTGAAACTGTGCCATTTGTGTGCAGTGTGTGTCCCCATGACACTCTTTTCACGTGCTTGTTTTACATCTGTCAATTCATGTGATTCCATTCATCGCCAATAATAGGTTACAAAATTACATTCAAAATTACAGTCTACATTTTTACTTGAATAAATTGCTTTGTCTATAGACTATATTTTTTTGTATCTAGAAAACTTGTCAGTACCTTTCTGCTGAACTCTGATGCTGACTTGTAACCATTTGAAAATAATGCTGTGATATTTCTGACATCATTATTTAGAGGAATGACCTCTTTTTCATCACATGATTCATAAAGGTAAGTTACATTTACAGTCTTATCAGTGTTTCTTATGTTTACACTTTGGCTTCTTTAGATCACTCTGCTATGGGAGGAAATAAAATAAATAATCTTTCTTTACAGAAAAATTGCATAATGCATATGCAGTCAATTAGGCAGTGTAGTGCAATGACATTTATTAGTTACTCATTTTTTTCACTGACCTGTTCAACCTCAAAACATTTTGAATGTTACAGGTTTGGTACAAAATTTCATCAAGAGACATTATAATTTTTTTATGTATAATGATGTTAATTGTGATTTATTACATGACACATAGGAACTGAGTGAAATCAAATTAATAAGATGCCTCAGTTCTATTACTATGAATGGGGTAAATGCAACACAATTTTACTGCTCTCGCAAAAAAAAGTCCCGCCTTTCAGTAGAAATTGACCAATTGTCAATCAATAAACACTAATGATTCTCTGGGGGAGGGGCTTTGTACAGAATGTTGTGAAGTACTTGACAGCCTTTGAAGAATCTGGAGCGACCTGGAAAAAATATCACAATTTGAGCTTTAGAAACAAAATTTATGATACAGCTGATGTCAGGGTTAATAGTCGCTCAGAAATGTATTGTGTTACTGTGACCTTAGCCAGCGATTTTAGAGATATCTGTCTTCCCTCATTCAAGTGGATAGGACTTGGTCTTGTATAACTGAAATAGCTGCCTGGAGGCATTAGAAGTATGGCCGCCGAGTGCAGAGACTTTGGTGATACTACTAGAATTTACTTAAAGTGGTTTGAACTGCCTTCTCCCTCCAGGACATCCACACCAGATGCTGTGTGAGAAAAGCTCACAAGATCATTAAAGACTCCAGTCAGAGGGATGGTCCACAGCATCAGGTCCCGCACCAGCTGGCTGTGGGACAGCTTTTCCCTCTAAGCTATCATATTTCTGGACTCTGATAGCCTTTGCACTTTATTAGTCTACGCTGGTCTCTGACTAGCATATCGACAGCATATGAATGCTAATGCCTGTTATTGCACTCCAGTGACACATCATGTACCCAATATATTGTGAATTATTGTGTGTACATTATACATACTGTGCAGTGAGTGTATTGTGTATTCTGTATACTGTACTTTCTATATATCTTGTCACAAAAACTGCAGTATTGCAGGAACTGCAGCCAATATTTCTAGTTACTGTTATACTTGTGTTTATGGTGTAGTGACAAGAAAGTGGCTTTATTTTTATTATTTATTTGACATTGTAATGCAAATGTAACAATGTATGAATTCTAAATGTACTGTGTTGAATTTTTAGGTTTAAATTATTCAGGCTTGCTGAAAACCAAAGATGATCAAATAAAATGACCCTGCATTTAAAAAAGCATTCATACATAAAAACATCTATAACTTATAAATATAAACCCTTTACTTCCACCTCTCAATAAACAAACCATGTAATATGATTGCAACAATGTCAAATAAAGTCAAAACATTATTTTCATTTTCATCTGCTGCGTGAAGGTGCTGTGCAGATTCATTAGAATCTCAATGTTCCTAATTTCTCCAGTTTATTCCCATCAGTAACCAAGAGAGACGCGGCACGTTTGCGCACCCCCTTCTCACGCATCTCCACGGCAACTCGCAGCCAGGTTAAATCAGTTGTGAGTCTCACAGGGAGAACACACATTATCTCAAATAATTCCTCCCAACTAAAAAGCTTTTTTGTTTCGCTGTGACAGGCACAGAACGAGAGGGAAGCGCTCCATTTGCAAGTATCAAATAATGAGAGTGAAATAAAGCTTGTCTTTTTTCATTTGTCTCCTCTGATGAACTGATAAATATGGGTTGGCCTCTGGAGTATAGTCTCCATTTGGATGCCTCCTAGCTTTCACGTTTGCATATTAGCTTTTTAAAAAAAGTCAACCCCATGTTTGGCCACAGAGTATCTGAGCTTGGTTGGTTAAAGTACTTACATGCTTGCCAAGAAATGTTAGCCTGAAAGATAGTAGGAAATGAAATAGGATTCAGCTGGCCTGTCTGAATACTCAGACACCTGTTCTGTTTCCAGGCTTTAGAACGAGTTACAGTCAAGCTGTCTTGTTAAGGTTTTTTCACAATAGTGGAAAGTGATGAAAGACTTAAAAACACAAAGCAAATGGAAAAAGGAGGAACCTTTATAGGGTGTGTTTCTTTTAGCATTGAAGCATAATTGGCTACTTCTCTGCACACAGAGGAACTGCGAGTCCCTTAGCTGGCCTGTAAGCTTGCAGACGTCTGAAGATCAAAGACATGTAGACATCTACCCCTATGGAGAAAGAGCATGTGTGTATTGCATGAATATGTCTGTGACTATATCATCATTTCTGGAGTATAAAAATACAGTACACATGTGCCAATCCAACCATCAGAGAATATTACTTCTAAATAATAAATGAAAATAGTGTCTCACTTCTTTAGAGATGTATTGCCTTAGTCACTGATGTTTGCTAAGGCAAGCATCACTATTACTGTTTCTAAGTATGATAAGGGATATAAACAAAACCTTAACCCAATCTATTACACTTTGGCACAGAACTCATTTCATACAGTGTGTGCAATGGACATAAATCAAACTATGTGGATTGTTGAGCAGGGGTGTGCTATTACTTTTCTAAATGATCAGACCTAGGATTTTTGCCTTGTGGACCATAAAACGGGTAAAATAAATCATTGATTTACACTGAAGGAGAGGCCCAAGCCATATCAAGGGGCCAGACTAACATAAAAAACTTTGGCATGGCAGTAAACAACCACCTACACAGAACATTCTAAAAAAAACACCTAACATACACTAACAACTACATAGCAACACCCTGGCAATCAGCAACACCTTAGCATCATGGCAGTGAGTTGTGCACAGAAAGAAAATGTAAAAACGTAGTTCTTAGCATTATCTCACCCCTATTGCTCTTCTTTCCTTGAGGAAAGTTTAAGACACATAAATTATATGGAGTGAGTGAAACTAAGAGAGAGAGAGAGAGAGAAAGGGGGAGATCACATGTTGAGGAATAATTGGAATCACACAGAGATACACTGTTCATAATTGCAGTGCTTACCTCAGTACAGCAGGTCGCACTCATATTTTCTAAGTTATGCAATAATAACGATCAGCGTAATGTTTAAACAGGCCTTAGCACATTGTGTGTTATGAGGCCTTTCTGCACATTCACTCCACCTATATTTTATGACCCCGCAAGATTATTGCACTAGATCCATGCACAGCTATAAATCTGTACATGAGAATGAGCTCTTGAGCTGGTAGGGGGTTGAGGTTAGGTGCTTTTTTACAGCTCACAGATCAGAACATGGGCTCTTATCTGTCACCCTGCTCACTTCACTAGAATTTGGTTTCCCAGCATCCTCTTTGCCTGACAATCACTTTTCCCTGCTAAGCTGGTGAAATCCTTTTTTTGACCTTCTTGTCTTCTCTCCCTACCTCCACACCCCCCATTTTTTCTTTGACTTATTTTCTGTATTGCCGTATACCTGTATGTATGCGTTTAAAGAATGGTCATTCCATTTCATTCAAAATCTGTATGACTTTTTTTTTCTGTGGAATACAGATGAAATGTAGCATGATGCTTGACCTGCACTCCTCTGTACAATGGAAGTAGATTGGATACCAGGGCTTCCAAGCTCCAAATAGCCTAATGAAAAACAACTTGTGCACTACATTCCAAGTCTTCAGAAGGAATATGAGGAACAGGCTAAAATTTAATTTGTGATACATTGAAAATCTCACACAGCTTGCTTCCCAGCTGTGGTCACCATTCCGTTTCATTGTATAGACAAGAGCAGCGAGGATGATATAAACAAACTCCTCCAGTGTTCCACGAAATAAAAAAATAGGTTTAATACAAATAAACAGGATGAGTAAATGAAGACAGGGTTTTTTTTTTTTTGGAGGGAACTATTTCTTTGGCAGTGCTGAGCTTTCTGAAAGCTGTAAACTGTGTGTGAGTTACCAAGTGCTGCTTGACATTGCTGTATGATGCAGTTTGGCTTTACAGAACATATTTCAATACTACACAAGAGCACATGAAAGTCAAACAGACTGTGTACCTGTGGGACCCATTCAGACACCTTTGCTGTCAAATATAGCGCTGCTTGAGCTCAGCGGGTTTAGGTGGAGATGACAAACACCAGATCTGTTCTGAAGCCCCAGAGGTGTGTTTTATTTCAATTTCGTAATGATTTACATACTTATAATACCAATATTAATGTGTGTGTTATTCAAGGATGGCTGATCATCTCACTTATATATTTGGCTCTGCCTTTTTACCATTATGTTCTGTGAAATAACACTACTTCTGGTCCATTTGCCTTTATGAGGTGCTTTTTTTGTACATTGCCAAGAGCTTATTTAAAAATGGGGTCATTTTCATTTTGCACTTGTCATGATTTCCACAGGGATGTGCCAAAATAGTTGCCAAACTACACAAATATGTAAAAAAAAAAAACACATAACTGACTGGTCTAAACAGGTATGCTGAAGTCAATAACCTTTCAAGCCCACGGCACCGTCCATCAGCACGTTGCTGCCATCTACTGGCTCATTCACGCCACAAATCAGTTCATTTTTCAAATTAATAATTCAGTTCTAATTAATTATTAAATTTTTATAGCACTTTTCAGATTGTAGCAAGTCAGCCTTACAGAAGTTGAAACGTTTCAGTACAAAGAAAAAGATAATAATTTAATGACAATCACAGAATATTCCCCAATTAGATACAGGCATTTTGAGCAACCCACTCACAGCTAAACAACATGCGTGACTTCATAACACATTACTGCACCCACAAGACGTCACGAATAATTGCACGCACAAAACATCAAGAAATTATGTTTCAGGTCCAGTGTAATAATTGTATCCAAACAAAAAAATCTTTGTTATCTTGGTTAGAAAAAAAACCTTTCTGAATAGTTTTGGAAACAATAGTTTAGCGCCCATTGCTTCATAAATGACGAAAGCATTTACTTCTCAATACTTATCAAATAAGACTTCTCCGTAGTAGGATTCGTAATTTTTAGTTTATTACATGTATCTCGGCTTACACCATGTATTCCCCTTCTCTTTAAACGTAGCTAGTACTTATAAATAATTTATTCTATCATTTATACATTATGTTTTTCTCATATAATATATTGCCAATATCCATTTGTTTATTTTGCATTTTATTTTTTATTGTGAGTCCATTGTGGCGGGAGTCACTGTCTAAACAGACCCCAAACATTATTATTATTATTATTATTATGTCGTAAAGCCTCAATTAGTCACGTCATGATAACAGGATAAAAGTTTTTTTTCTCAAAGGGTAATGGCTTGTTTTAATTGTGCATCTGCATGAACGAAGACACACTTAACTGTTGAGAATTGAATAATGAGTCTTATTCTGTTTATTGGATTGTTAGGCCTTTCAGCTGTCCCCTGATTATCATTTCAAAGGGTCACAGGGTATTGTCTCACAGGGGCCGTCTGAGGTCCACAGGTCTTTGGGGACGCGGAATATAAATGAATTGGATATCTTTATTGATCGGTTATACACAGGCTCAATGGTTTGCCAAATGGAAAAGGTGACCTCTGTAAGGGTATGGGGTCATGGTTTGAATATAACAATAAGATATAACCAAATGTTCCCAAAATGTAACCAAAAAAGGTTTAGTCACCAAAGTTTGGACTAGATCCGTCAACCACTAATCTGAAATGTTATTTGTGGTTACCTTCCTGGGTTTCTATCAAATCTTTAATACTCAAAAAATGATTTAAAGTACCTGTAACATGGACTAAATGTGATTTAAAAAGGATTTCAATTGAAATGCTATTGAACTACATTGAGTATATGCGCTATATCTGCAGATAGTTATTGAGTTGCTGTGCATTATCCTTGTGGCTTGATTAAAATTACGACCGTTGTAGCGGCACATATGAAAATTATATGTTGTTACTCAGCAGGACTTTAATGTCCCCGGCTCCATCTATTGCCCCTCCCCTTTTACATTTCCCCAAGACAAATCAATAGCAAACTGAATTCAGAAGAACCTAAACCTCACTTTTTGTGGTCAGAGAATGTCCAACGATGGCTGTTTGTCTCACAGGCTGTAATACGTCTGAAATCCAATTATTAAGAAACCGTAGTGGAAGGACGCTAAGCCGAAACACACTAAAATGAAAAATGAAACAAGAGTGCATTTCACTCACTAGAACTGTTCGTGAAGCTGAAGCACAAGCTCAGTTAGGGCATGCTCGCTGGAAACGCGCATTATGCTGACATTAGCATAAATGGGTTATCGATTCTCATTGAAGTTAACCTTCGGTTCTGTCCTGTGGAATTAGCTGGGGTGGACTAAAGAACTAGCATGGAGTGTGCATGTGTGTGTGCATGTGTGAGGGAGAAGACAGTAATGAGGATGTGACCTTTTTGTTTGATCACTCCTGCCCCTTGTGCCCCATCAACGCCATATTCGCCTCCACACACACACACTTCTGCATCACAGTGTCATCTGCTTCACTCCTTAGACATTCAGTCTTCTTTCATGAGCTGTCATTGTGGACATCTATCAGCTTTAGCCCTCTCAAGTCCTTTGACAGGAATTTTTAAAAGCCTGTCTTAAAGGGACAAGACAACGTCTTTCCCATCATGCAGTGAGGGGAGAGAGAAATCGGGAGGGGACATGCAGTGAAGACTGACCAACGAGTAAGGAAGATCAGTAAATAACAGTCACCCCGGGGGCTGTGTCTGGGGTGCCTTCTCATCTGGCCCCCAGTCAATTTAATTTAAATGTAAATTTCAGAGATGTGTGGCGTTTAAAAGCTTATATTAGCAAAACGGGAAAAGTTAATGAATGTATTTCAATCTCTGTAACCACACAGCCCTCCTCATTTACCTTGTGGAATATATGAGTGGTGCAGTTGGAAATTGGGGCTGGGTAATATACATGTCCTCCAATAGCCCTCCATTCCTGTTAAACCAGTCTCCACAGTCCTTTATCTAGTCCGTCATCTCTGGTTAGAAACAACAAGCTAAGTTGACCAGGTAGGTTTTGCTGTTGAACAGCATGGTTATGGCGGACCAGCCTATCTGTGCTGTTAATCTGCAAAACCAAACCAGAACTAAACAGAATAAACCAGCCTAAACCATTTGGACCATCGGAATGTATGCACAAAGCTAGATAGGAAGAGACTGATTGAGAGAATGAGGGAGGTGAAAGAATGGAAGAGCAACCCAATTTACAGAAGTCAGGTTGGTTAAAATTCTGCCTGCATATGTGTGAATTGGAGAGCAGCCTCTCGTATGAGTGCTAAGGCTTTCCTCATAGAGTGCTAACAGTTGGAATGTTCATGTCACCTCTAGTGGGAAGGAAAAGCCTTTATCTTTTATTGCAAATACACACACATCACAGTGAAGTGGAGGACAGTCATAACATAAAGAATTGCTTTAGATAAAAGAGTTATGGAGTAATAGAGGCATAGAATAATGTCTGGCAAATCCCAATTATTGCGCCTTTCCCTGGCTCCTACATCAAGCTGAAATGCAAATTGTGATGTCAGAGCCACAACAAACATTTATGTAAAGCAATAAATATCACCTTGTATAAGATATAAAGAAAATCCATATGTATTCAATGATATACAGAATACAGATCAAAGAAATCGCATTTGAGATCATGTGTAGTGACCGCATGGCCTCAGCTGCTTCAGTTAGTGTTGGCAGCAGTGTTTGAGATTAATTTAGATGTTTGAAAGACGGATCTTGATAAAGAGGCATTTCTATGCTGTTTTTTGTGCTCTTCTGGCAGAACACAACCGCTCATTTTGTTGGCTTGAGCTTACTGCCAATTAAGAATGCTTAAATAATGACCCGCACAGAGCCGTTGTCCTGTGAGGCCCATGCCGACATGTTAACTTCTCACTTAACTCCAGAAAAGTCAGACTTGTATGAGATTAGGCAGATAAAACTGTTTTAGAATCAGCCAGGCTTGCTTGAAAATCTTCTTCTGACCCTTGCAATGGAAGGAGAAAGAGTTACTTCTATTTCCACCATAGCAAACATTCATGTCTATTAATGGACATCCCCAATGCCTTCTGTTTTATTTCCCATAATGCTCTTGTGCTCATGTTAATAAACTGTATTGTTTTCACCGAGGCTGCGCACCTTGCCGAATCCATTATCTAAGCTTGGTTTTCTGTGATGCAATAAAGTGTGTAATTAATTTTTGATACAGGTACCATTTCCCTGGCTTTATCCCTTACTGACACCCTACACCGCAGCAATATCACCAGAAAACATCAGCCCTTGATATGATAGGGAGCAGGAATGCCCTCTATAAAGGGATGCTGAAGGTGACTGACCATCACATGCTTCACTCCTGGGAAAGACATAAAAAAAGATGAACATACAAATGAGTGAGCACTATGCAGGCTTCACACCAACACATATTTAATGCAGGGAAACATTATGGCAAGAGCAGTCTTTCCCCTCCGAAGCAGGATCATTTATATTAAATATTGAACGCTTCGTTATTACACATTTTCTGTGCAGTAACAAGGCTATGTGGTGAGATTGATTTGACTATAAGCTTTGGGGTTTCTGAGTAGGATACATAATACATGGTGAACCATAGTAACATGGAAGAACTGAGTTTAAATGACAGTCCTATTCTAATGGTCTCGGCACAGCAACAGGTGTAGACCAGTTGTATTGCTCGGATTTTATCCAGGTATTACTACATTTAAGCAAAGTCCAAGGGGTTTTAAAGCTCAGGTTCAGTCTTTAGCTTGAGCCCTTGAGTATAGACAGAGAAGAGTATTTTAATTGACTTCAAGGATTATAATAAGATCTGATCTCATTAAACACTGTGACGTGTTTAAACACGAGTTGAGAATACTTAACTTTTATTGGTAGCTGAAAGCATGATCAAAATTATTTACTACATACACCTAATCACAATGATTCTAAGCAATTGTTTGCCAGTTTCATTCTTCTGTTCTGCTGGTGCAGCTTTTGTGCAGATCAAAACTCTGACTTTTTTGTCTGACAATTTGCAGTAAACGTAATATGTTAATAATATTTATATCCATATCCCTAAATTAATAAAAGACCTCCGGAGGAAAGTAGTGTTGATATACTTAAATATGCGAGCTAAGACTGAGTGACTCAAATTCAAAGGCTACCGAACAATCAGTTTTCCTGCTATGAACCTTTGCACATTAATGCTCGTAGACATTTCTCATAAAAACACAAGTAAAATAATTAAAAGAAGAAGCAAAAACCATACATATAAATCGTGATCATATTACAAGTGACCGTTTATACATTCTATATAACGCGCTTACATGCTGTTTTCTTAACCAAAATAAATTATGTATTTTTACACGATTGCGAAGCGCTTGGTTCGGCTGCTCTCTCCTGACTCCGCCCCCTCAGCTCGACGCGCTCGGCTCTGCTCAGGCTTGTCAGTGCGGGCGAGAGCGCTGCTAAACATGGCGTCGGACGGGATGATTTTAACTAACCACGATCACCAAATCCGAGTTGGAGTATTAACAGGTAAATACGAAATGACATCTGCTCCTTTTCCGTCTCGTCGCTCGTTCACATCTGTTTGTTCGTGCTGTTGCTTGCTGTGCTTTGTCGTGCCGGTTGTGATATGCTCGCGTGGTGATTCCTATCTGAGCGACTTCTGCCGATCGCTCGCGTTCCTCGACTTGTTTGAAGGCGACGGTGATCTGAGCCGTTGTTCTTCTGCATATTCTCTAATTCAGCCGTGCATCTGTGCATGCATGCATGCATGCATGCATGTATGCATGCATCCAGCTTTCTGTGATCTGCCTTTGGTCTGTCATGCAGCAAAGCTCAGTGTCAAGACAACAGTTTGTGTGATGAATTATTCATGCCTTGTACGCAAGACATCCAACTAACATAAAGCAGAACGCTGGAAAACCCTCTTATATATGTGAATGAATCAACCAATCGGTCGCATACGTTTTCGTAGCCATATTAATAGGTTTGTCCGATGAATACGAGTTGGTATTGTATATAGGGATACGAGTTGGTGTTTGGAGTTGGTCACGCAGTGTTTTTTCGTGGATTTCTGCACAGCTTAGCTTTAGGGATGCTTTGAGGCTTTATGTGTACACATGCAACATGATGCATAAATATCCACATCATCGGGTGCAGCAGATCCAGCAGTGTTCAAACGCTCAAAAATCTTACATTTCACGCGACTTCCAAGGTTACCGATCACGGCTTTAAGTGTGTGCACGCGACTGAGCTATACCCGTTCGATGCATTTTAATAGCCTTCGTTGATCGACACCCCGGTTTTCTCGCCTAATGGGAGACGAAGCAGCCACCTTCCCTTTAAATACCGCCGTGGCGCTGCCGTCGCCATGCAGCGGGAACGGGACGGAGTGAGCGATGAAATGCACACAGTGGCTGAATGCAAATGTCAGTGAGTTTGCGGCGTGACGCGTTTTCGTGGCATTCCTCGCGGCGTGTTTCCGACGCTCTCGCGCATCTATTCCGCGAGCGCGAGCCTCGGCGATGATTGTCGCGAGGGGGAATGGCGTAAAACAGTATGGGAATCCCCCATCACACACGCCCTAGTCAATGCAAGACCGCTGATCTAGGGTGCTGTCCATTGCTTTTCAGTGCTGAAATGTCTCCAGTCTGCTGAAGCGTGCTTGTTGCGCCGTTTTCTGAGCTCCAAACAGCCGGAAGAGAAACATGTTGGAGAAGGTGAGGGGGATTTTCCCGAGGACATTATAAGCGCCCCCTTTTTTTTTGCTGTAATACTAACAACAGTTGATGTAGTCCCTCATTAGTCACAGTCACGCCTAGGCCTTCTGGGAGATTGGTTAGCATGCCTTCACTGTGTAGGGGCATTTCGTGCACGCTTATTGATGAGGAACTCTGTGTGTGTGCACAAATGTGTGTGTGAAGGAGGCAGGGAGGGTGCCTGAGAGTGAGATGAAAATGGGACCGAGCACATAGAACTACGGAACATGCATACTTAATAGTGAGCAAGCTTACTGCAAACAGAGCGGTTTCTAAACAGTCACGCTTTGACAAGCCGGAAACCTTTTGACCTAGGGCATCCATGTTTAAGATGTTGCAAATTAGCAAAACGCAAATCAGTATTAATGGTTCGTGGAATGTGGTTTTCCAAAAATAGATTTGTGAGACATTTACAAGAAGTATTTAAAATTGCACTGAAAACAGAATTTGAATGGGAGACTATTGATTTTGTGCTCTTCAGAGTTGATGTGATTTTGTATTTATTTTTAGGGCAGTAGTTGAAAGTGAGTGTGCACGCTTTGCAGATGTTCTAAGTGGTTTCCAGGCAAACATTTTCAGTTTTCACAGTGTTCTGTCTAGTACTATCAATGTTTTACATGTACTGCTCATAGCCTCGTGTATTTAAGAGGGAAACTAGTGGAGAAACTAGATCAAATTCAGAATTCTAGCCTAAGGTTTTGATTGAATGCTGAGCTCAGAAGCATTCAAAAAGATGTTACTTTTTCTTATAGAACAAATATTACGTGTATCCAACAATCCAGTTTCTGAAGGGGACAGTTCGCATCAAGGGACTACATTTGCTATGTTGTAAATGCCTTGAATTTATTACATACATCAGGTTTGACCAAGGGTTGTTCGTTGAGATTAGAGTTTTTGCATACGTGTATTGCACACTATGGAAGGTCATAGATGGTTTATAGTTCTCTTTAAAATGAAACATGTAATAACACGGCACAAAAGCACAAGCCTTTAGATCATCTCCTCATTCTCCAGCTCTCATCTTTGCATTCAAAGGTTCCAGTATCAGAGTTACATTCTGGGCTGTAGAAGCTGTCAGGGCCTGTCTGAGATGTTCAGAGCGATTTCTCCCGTGTGGGAAAGCCTTCTCTGTGTTTCCTCCCTCTGAACAGCTGTCGTGCGTCAACGAGTAGACTAGTGAGGTACAAACCCATTGATGGCCTGTATTTTCTCAAAGACAATTTTTTTGTTTTTGTTGTAGGCACTTTCTGATCCACAAGGACATTGTTGGGACACCCTTGTAGTGAAATAGTGGTAGGGGATCTTTGTGACGGGAGATGGGGGAGTAATCGGAAAACCTGTTTTTGAAAACAATCATTATTTTTGTAGTTGTGTTTGGTGTCACTACAGGCCTAGAAATTGCACATTTCACCTTTAACACGTTTCTGGTGCTGTTATGCACTATTTATTGGGGCACGTTTTAGCTCACGTCACACAGTTGTCTTATTTGTTAATCCTTCTCCTAACCAGCTCACTCTGTTCCACATGTAACAGACACTTTTCTTGATACAGTCAATTCTTGATGGTTACCGTTAGGTCCGCTCAAAACTGCTTTCAATTGTAGATCCTTTTATGTTCTAAAACATGTTATTACAGAAGTACAATGAATATGTGTTTTGTTGGCTTTAACCACTAAACTACTGCCAACACCAGCTGATGTGTCATCGTAGACAGCGCCATCCCCTGAAAATCATACATTTTGCAGCTTGAGTTGCAATTTGTTTTCAGAAATAAAGCTGTTGGATGGAACAGTAACAAGAATTTATTCCAGTATATTTTTAGATTCTCAAAAAGTTGCTTATTAGTCACAAGTCATCAGCTTTTCCTCTTGGCTGTTGTGGTGTCAGAGCATGTTAGCACCCATGTGAGTGGTGTCTTTCTGCTAACACTCAAATGTACACAAGCACGGATCTTCAGACTCTCCAAAGTTTGAACTTCAGACCCCTGTAGCACCTTCTGAAACGCTCAGCTGGTGAAGGAGCAGACACTTGAATAGCAATTGGGAATCCTTGTGCCAGACTTAAAGGCAATAGAGGACCTTGTCTTTGAAAGACATGGGCTTCTGCCAAGATCTAATCTTAGCTGAATGTCAACAGTTGCCATTAATAAGCCTTAATGAAAGATAGTTCAGATGTCAGTCCCCAGGTATCATTTCGAAGCCATCAGTATTGAATTACAGGGACATAATTTCACAGATGTTGGAAATTCAGATAAGATCAATTCTGTAGACCGCCGATAACAAAGCTTTCTACTCAGTTTTTCAGAATGGCTTGTACATTACAGCACAAAGTACAGGCATGGTAGAGATTTATACAAATAACCCCATTCCATGTTGACACGGATGATATTTTTGTGGATTTATGCTTGTGTATACATACACATACACACACACACACACGCACGCACGCACGCACACATTTATGGTGCTTTCCATTTTTGCAGGACCTTTGTTTTCACTAGAGAGCCAATACAAGAGTGTACACTCATTTTGAACAATTTTATTTTTTCTTAGTTAACGAGGTTGTTGAAATTTTCAGGACCTACAGTTATTATATCATTCCAGAGGCATTTTGCCATTAAAATGGCTGGGCTACATGTACATAAATAACATTGCACTGTGACACCTTTGTGTTTCGCAAAATGGTGCAGCAAATAGTACACCTGTCCCGCAGTGCAACCAGAGAGACAAAAGCAGTTCCCGTAACCGTGTTATGTTGAAGGTAATGGATTATTAATCTATTCCATCTAGGGATTTTAGTCCAGATGTGTGTGAGATGAAATTGCACGCTTATGATAAATCCACTGCAGTTGTTATCTGCATATGTTTAGAGCTCAGCTCTCTCAGCATAAGAATGAGAATTTCTTTTGAAGCGGATTATCTTTGAAGCATCTCTCTGCCGTTCATAGAGCCATAGCTCATTCTGCGATAAACTTAATGTAAAGTCTCAGTTATATTGTAACCTCAATGGTCTATTCTTCTATTGAATTTGAACAGAAGGTTTTGTATGCAAGTCCTGTAGACAATTTTATGCAGATCGTTTTACAGTTAAACATTAGGTGATTAAGTTCTAATATCATAAATACAAATAATTCACTTGCGAGTATATTATTTATTTAGGCAATTATTTGAAGTAGAAAATATACAAATATATGAAGTTTATTCTTCATTTCCTAACATTGTTCAATTGCATTTGTTATTTTGGCTGTCCATTTACATTAAGACAACATACTAAATTATTCTTTATTTAGCTGTTATTTTACATAATTTATTTTGGCTGCCATTTGACATAGTTACAATCTGTTCGTGTAAAATTACATGTTTTTCACTTGCACATTGGTTGAGGTCTCAAGCCCTCCCATTCTGCTATTGGTTGACCTGGTGACTGACAGATTTTTTTGTCGAATAACAGTGTGTTCCAGCAGGATTGGCTCCAAGGAATGCATCTGTTACCACACCGCAAGCTCCATTCATAAATGCGTAATGGCTCATGATCGTGCTGGCTCTGTGTCTGTGTCCTGCTGGGGATTTGGAGCGGTGGGAAATATGATCCAGCAGGACTTTTATGCCGTACCGTCTAGCCTATGCTTCACTTCCCACTTGCTCTCAGAGTGTGTGGAAAGCGTGTGAACTCATTGCAGATGGTTTAGTGCATTATACACACAGGGATTGTGTGACCATTATAGAGCCAGTCCCACATATAATCATATCACCGACACACAAATTTCATTTGCTTTGAGATTGCTTTGAGTAAAACATTGGCTTTCTTCTATGTAAATACATCAACAAACTGTTACCTAATGTCTGGATGGTTGTAAGGCCCTGTATATAATAATTAAAATAAATATTCTGGTTTCTTTTTAATCTAACGTTTACATATTGCATCTGTGAAAGGCTGTACCCCAATTGTTTAATAGTGAAATATTGTTTGCAGAAATGCTTTAATAGTAGAAACGTAACAAGCATAAAATGTTAAATTAAATATTTAAATATGTTTTTCTAAATAATCTTTTTGAGGGGGGACTGATTTTCTAGGTGGAAGAAAATTTCGTTTTGCATTACCATTGTAATTTCTGTGGATGGACTTTGCAGTTTTACAGATAGTTATGCCAGGCCACTTCTGTAGTTGGTCCCTTTATTGGAAACCAGGTGAAAGTAACCAGGTTTACTTTAAGTTAGTCATGGCATAAATTGAAAGATGGTATTTAACTTATGGGACAGTGTTTGTGATTGATTATGTGTTGAAGTGTCATAGTTACACTTATGTGTATGTGCATTTTTTAAGAATTTTTGTATTGTTTCTTTGTGGTGTAAAACACTTGTCTGTAGGCTTCTGTCTAAGTATTTACTTAAACATATGCTCCATATTTTACATAGATAATAGATTAAAATTAACCTAGAATATTCCTTTAACGTTACAGGTTATTTGTATAATAATAGTTTTACAGTCAGGTGTATATTGCTCTTAGAATGGGTTGTGTCAGATATTTTAGTATTTAATTTTGTGAAATGTAGTTTCTTTTGACTAAGATTTTATGTGACGTGCACAGCAAAATAATTTTTTAATGCTTTATTGTAAGTCTAGTAGCGTAAAAGCATCTGCTAGAAATAGCCTGCTAAAATCATAAATGTTGATGAGAAATTAATTTTACTCATTCAGAAGACATTTATATGCTCAGACAATGGAGCACGTTTAAAACAAGAAAAGTGTCACTTTTAGTTCACTGACCTCATGCTTTCTTCTGCCGGTAATAATCAGGAAATGACCTTTACCCTCCTCTGTCCCATGATGCCCTGAGTGTTGGCCTTCAGATTCTGGATTTATCATGTTTGTCATGTTGCTGATTAAACAGCTCTGTGGGGGTTCATGGCTGGTCATATATTTGTCACATGATCCACTGTTAGCAGAAGAAAGCATTAAAGATTACACAGCACACAGAATTGTCTTATACAATCCACCGGTTTCATACCAGACTAATGGTATTTTCTATACCCCAAACCTTATATACTTCTGTACTATTAAGATTTGTAGTAAATGTAGTATATATAGTATGTATAGTATGTAGTATGTATAAATGTATACATATGTAGTATATGTAAGTATATTTGTGTTGTAACTACAGTGTTACAAAAAATATTTGCTTTTACGAGTATAGCTAAACCTGTGCACCAAAACACACACACACACACAGATATACCAGTACTGTGACTAAAATACAGCAGTATTGGGTAGTTAGCACAGCAGTGGCTGAAAATGCGCATGAAAATGCTCATGCAGTTTTAATCGGGCTTTAATCATTACACTCATTACACCTTCACTGTCAGCAGCTCTCCAAACACACATCTGTACAGCACTACACACATACAACTCTCAATACATAATGGAGGCCTGTGAGTTTGAGACAGATTGAGAGCGGTCATGACATTTTTGACACTTTTGAGGGTTATGTCCTTTTGTTTTTAAATGCAATGACAGTGTGACATGTTATATCAAACTATTTTAAACCATTTTTAAATTCTTGTATAACAATTATGGATGCCTTTTTATCACCTCATATTGATTGTCACACCCAAGAGCTATTGAAAGAAATGTTTACCAGTCACAGCAAAAAATGTGATGTTTAAACAATATGAATGGGTGTGATCTCCCACAGCTATTGTTTTTTCTTAGTCGGCATAAAAATAATTTTTAGCTCTTTAAGCTTTTTGATATGCTTTACTATTTATGTACACTACCAGTCAAAAGTAAACTTTATCAAAACTATGAAATAACACAAATGTAACTTTAGGAATTGTGTTGTTGTTGTGACTAAAGAAAATTAAAAATAAGGTAAAATAGGATATATTCTAGCATATTGAATATACTCACCCTTCATCTAGAATTTACAAAAGTCACCCAGTTTCTTGAGGAATCATCCTGAGAAGATTTTATAAGAGTTTTGAAGGAGTTCCCCTCTATCCTGCGCTCTTATTGGCTGCTTTTTTCTTCATTATTTGGTCCAAATGATCTATTTCAAAAACATTTTTTTTTTTAAATTGTAGTTTTCTAATAACAAAAATTAAATTGAAATTAATATGTTGGCACAATTATATTTTTTATTTTTACATTTTTAAGGTTTAGTCAAATGTCTTCAGATTAAAAGTTTTTTTAAGAAACATTTCAGTCAAGTGTTTCCAGACTTTTGACTGGTAGTGTATATCTTATATCGCAGCCATACAGTGTACAGCCAAGTACACATTACTTGTTTATCAGCTTTTTTAGGGTTTAAATTAAGTGTCTTGGGAGGGCAAGATGATGCTTCCTGATCTAAGATGCATCTTCATCATGATTCAGTCAGGAAACACTAATAGAGATGGAGAGAGTAGACAGTGGAACGGTTTAATAAACAGAACTAGGAAGTTCACTGTATACAACACAAACCAGCAGCTACAGTATATTCTGGAAACACCTTTCACAGTGAGGTAAAACTGTATCTGTAACAGCGCCAAAGCCCCATATGCTCGAAACAGATTGTGTGAATGAGAAAATCTGCCAAAGTGTCTTAGTAATGATCTCTTCTCTTAAACATACCTCCCCATCTGAACATTCCTGTGTTCTGTTGGCTCATGTCGATGAATAATTTAAATCAAGCCTTATCTGGACACACTGTGACTGTAGCATCTTAGATAATAGAATACAGACATTAATCACAGACACCCCACACACACACACAAGCACCCACTTCTCAGGAATCTCTCTTTATACGATTAAACTCACAATCTGCTTTTTATGTTTTTGTAGCCTGTTATAGTGCAGTTGATGTTTTTTTGCACTTGACACCAGCGGGGCATGTTCCATTTTCTGATTTCTGTAAGGGCACTGATTGGAACAGGCCATTGCGGGTCCCGAGGAACAGGGTGGTTAGTTATTTGTTATTGGAGGTAACTTAATTTGACCCGTAGATGCATGTCTACTACATTTGTGTTTATGCATTTTGCAGACACTTTTATCCAGTGCAACACAGTGCATTTAACCTATGCGATTTTGTTAGTATGTGTACTTCCTGGGTTTCAAACCCATGACCTTGGGCATTGCTAGAGCCATGCACTACCAAAAGTCTTTTTTTGTTGTTGTTGAGCTTATTTGAGTCATATTAGTTCTTTGTAGTGTAAGCAGCAAAAAATAAATATAAACAAATAATAAATAAAATTAAAAAGCATTAAATCCTGGTTGTTTTAAAAATTGGTTTGATATTTGTATTTGCAAAATGACAGTATGGACAGTCAGTTCAAAGGTCAGATTTTAAACTAATTGGATTTGGGTGAAGTAAACGAAGAATAAACAAAGGCTAGGTAATGGTTCTTTTGGAGTGAACCTACAACGTTCCCACGATTGTGCTATATCTACTTCATCTGGAGATATCCATTGCAATATGGGGCAGTTGCAGCCTACTGGTAAGTGAGTCAGGCTTGTAATCAGAAGGTTGCTGGTGCGAGTCCAGCACTGGCCGGTAGCAACTGAAGTACCCTTGAGCAAGGCACCTTACCCCCAGTTGCTCCCCGGGCACAGTAGTGTCCTGCCCACTGCTCCGGGTGTGTGTGTTTACGGCTTGCAGTGTGTGTTCACTCCTCACCAGTGATGGGCTAATACAGAGTTCACATTTCGGGTATGGGTTACCATATCTGACAAATGTCACTTTCATTTCACTTTCATATTTTTCCGTAAGGAGAAATAGGGAAAGAACATCAAGACTTAAAATACAGTAAGGCTTTTATAAGACATCTTTTGCAAATTGCATGTTTCAAAACCAAAAACCAGCTTCACAAGTTCATTGCACTATACAGCAAATTTTCAAAGGAATGCAATTTGTTCTGAATTAAAAAAAAACTATAATGCTAATTAAAGTATTGATACTTGTCTTCAGATCATTGATTCTGTATTGCAATGAAAGAGTAACGTGGTAATATTATTTTAAATTGGTTTAATTATCCCATTTCTCACTAAAATGAGCCTAACCTGTTTAAAATGTTGGAGTAGGCTTGCTTGTATTTGAGCACAGGAGAAATATGCACATTACAGCTTAATTGGGTAATATAACATGATGGTGTGATGAGTTGGAGTGTGCTGAGGATTGTTAAGGCCATCAGTCAGACGTGAGTAGATGTCTATGGGGATTCTTTAAGCGCATTTGTATTCTTTATATATTTTTTTATTTCTTTCCTATGTTTTCACAGAAGGCCGACTACGAGTTATAAGTGGTTTCTAAGAAAGCATCACATAAATTGGCTTTGTTCCAGCCCCTAAAACCTGCTGGTCTCGAACCAGGAACCGCTAATGTCAGGGGATGGAATAATGTCTGTACCATGTAATGTTTTCAAAACAACATCTTAGTCTGGCAAGACTGACACAAAACTAGATTTCTCATCAGTTTCTTTTTTTTTTTTAAATGTTTACACTGAAAACGGTTTGGCAATGAGCTGCAGGAATGGCTGAATGGAGTATCTGTTAGGCAGGTCTGTATGGGAGACAGGTTAAGCGTCAGATTGGGATGCAACATTGGATTGTGGGATTACAGCATTCGCACACTGGAGTTTCACTCCGCAGTATTACTCACTCCTCTCTGATTAAACCCCAGTGCATGCTAGTGAAGGACGCTGCTGCTGTCACAGTATCCAAACATGATTTTGGCAACTCATCTGCTACCTCAGGCCTACAGGAAGGTGATAGTTTGTTATTCTAACTCTTTTTTTTGTAGAATATGTGTGTTTAGGCAAGTCTCACAAACTTTGTGTTAATGGATGTTTAACCAAGGAAGCATCTATTACAGAGGGGGGGGCGGTTGTAATCAGAGAGTTCCTTAAAGAAAACATCTAAACTATTGTTTTCATATGATACAGTGATGGCAGTAAGCAGTTTATTTTCTTTGTGTGTGTGTGTGTGTGCTTGTATGTGCAGAAGTGCTAATGGAAGCACAGGGGTCATCTGCAATGGGCTTGAAGATAATTACCAGCGTTCACAAGGGGAACAGCTCTGTGTGTGTGTTTTTGGTTGTAAGGGGCTTGCCTCTGTAATTTTAAGTCTTTTATTCCTCAGTGTGTATATTCTCTCTCTCTCATTTATCTGCTCTATTCTGAAGAACATTTTCATCCATCCCAAATGTTCCTACAAATAAAGTGCAGGCCAAGTATGGTAGCCCATCAAGTATGGTAACTATACTTGATCTTAGCCAAAAGGCTGATGATGTGCATGTAGCTGATGTGTATGTAGCAGATTCCTAAATGAAGCTCTCCTAAATATTTATCAGTGTGATGATAAAACATTAAAAAATGTCTAAAAATAACCTAAAAATAACCCCATCTCACAGATGCATTTAATGACTGAAATTAAAACAACAAAATGTTGATTTATTTTGGTCAAGTTAAAATGAAAGAATTCAAAGTTAAAAGTATAGTTCAGTCAAAAATCGTTGATATTCCACTTTAATGTTCAAAACCTGGATCCAAACCAACATGTTTGTCCTCAGTGGAGCACAAAAGGGGACAAGGGACAGCTGCGGTCACCAATTTACTTTCTGTACTGTATAAAAATATAACAAATTAGGACATAGGACAACTAAAGTGTTTATTTAGTAAGTATATACAGTATTCCTTATGAATGCATTTTCTGTTAGAATTTTTTAAAAAATCCTTACGCTTATCCTTACCTTTTCTTTGTCAATTTTGCGGTCGCACCAAAGACAGACATAAAGTGAGATTGTAGTTGGCTTGTTAATAGTTTTTTTCCGTGTGTGTGTGCCTGCTTTGTTATAGTGTAGTCTTGCTGTTGTCAGTGTATGTGCTCAGTATTGACAGATGGGACACATTTTGCTGACTAAGTTAGCTGTGGATCTGCTGTATGTGATGTTTTATTAATCTGCTCTGTGGAGAAAAGGAAGACCAAGGCAACTTTCAGCTTACGTTTTTTAGTCATTTTATATGCCGGCTTAGATTACACTGGTGTTATTTAGCCTCACTTTACTGAAAGTTGTGATGCATGTTTTGAGTTCTTTTGATGCAGAGGCCTGTTAGGTCAAATAATATTCTGTTTGAGGTGTCTGCTGTTTGGAAGGCATTACGTTCGATGATTGACGGAAAAACAGCTGTGCATTTTTGTATGGTTGATTTACAATAGGCTTGAAAACAGGAAGAAAAGCAACAAGGAATTTAGAAAGCATTTAATTGGTCAGGAAATGCAAACCTTATCTGTTTTTTGGTAATATGTTAGATGATAGAATATTTTCGGATTTAGTGTTAAGATCTATGGAGGCCATCTGTGACATGCTGTTTATTATTAAAAAACCTTCAGGTTGATGTGCTGGAGTCCTGCAGTAGCCTACAGAAATTGTTTGGAAAAAGTTGTGGCTACCTGAATGAAAGAATGACTGGTACTCTCTGTCACTGTATGAATACATATGGTTGTATATATGTGTGTTTTTGAGGAAAGAAATGATGTTGGTGTTTTCTCAATGATTTAATTAGACGTGTAATATTACACGTGTAATATCTATTCATATTCCCTCTGCACACACTTCCTCCAAATAATTTTTCCTCTTTCTCCCTTTTTTTGCTTTTGTGAAACGCTTATCTAGAAATTGAGCTTTTGTACAGACTGTGTATGATACCATTTGTATAACGGTGCTTTGAAATGCAGCTCACAGATTTGAGTTCTATTGTAGCGTCCTCTGTTTTCAAACATCACACACACACACACACACACTTCATGTCCAGCACTGTTAACTATGTGCCTTACGATCAGCATGTTCCTGTCAAGAACAAATAAAATGTGAACGGCCGGTGTTTCTTATTGTTGACTATTCAATATCATTGTGTGAGTGATAGGGTACACATCATGAGTTTAGTTGTAAGAAGTGATATTTTATAAAAATGAAATGATTAAATAAAATATGTTGGAATATGTTTTTTACATGGTTTTTTTTGTTTGCAATAAGTTCATTTCTGATTTGTTATATTTGTTCTGTTTATATTAAAATCATATTATTTGAATCGTCTGAGGGCAGTAAATGAAATGAGAATACTATTTCTGTTGTTTCTTCATAAAATGTATTTGTTAAGGAGCTGTTATTGATTAGATTTAGAGAGCATGGGTTGAGTAATATATAATGTTGCTGTTGGGGAGTTGTTCAGGGGTCTTCTCTGATTGGTCAGCAGTATATTACTCATGTTTCAATCTGATTGGCTGCATGACTCAATGGAGACCTGAAGACATGAGTGATGCTTGCTAAGGAAAAACTTTATGTGGTTGTGGGTTTGTTTAGATCTCTAACTTAAATTTTAATTGAGATTTTTTTGATTCTTAGGAGAGGTGAGTTGTTGTTTTTCCAAACCATTATTATTTATTCACATGCTGAATGAAAAAAAATCCCATAGACTTGAATTGTGGAAGGAACCTGAGATGTATCTAGAGACCAGAATAACAGAGAGTTGGGGGTGGGAATTTGAATTAGACCAATAGGCAACCACCTAGAACACCCTAGCAACTGCATAGCAACATCCTTGCAATCACCCACAACACCCTAGCATAATGCTAGTGAGTTTTGCACAGGGATGAGCTATCCACTTCATCTTCAGAGTAAAAATAGTGTAAAAGTGTAAAAATATAGTAAAAGTGCAAAAAATATAGTAATATTTCAGTGCTTACTACAAATAATTATTTTTAAATAGGGGATTTTGGCGCCATTTGCTACACAGTGTCAGGACAGACATAAATACATTAAGGAGACTAAAACAAGGCAGAGGAGGTTATTAAACAAACTTGATCAGCTGATCGTCCAAGAAACAAATGTGTCGTACCGTAAGTTGCTCTGTCAGAAGTTTTTATAAGTAGTCTTTTATAAACACGAGTGAATGCAACTCAGAGTTATGTTACCCTAAGGTGAGCTTATCTGCTCCCAGGTTGGACCTTTAAGGAATAAAGCGAGGTCCACGGGTCCTCTCTGAATGTAGTCAGAGGTTAATGAGATGGGGTTTTACAACAGCTCAGCTCATGCAACTCCAACTATACTTGCAGCCGCAGGCAGCACACACTCGCACGCACACACACAGTCTTGCACTGAGAGGGAAACTCTCACCTCACCAAAGCGTCCATGCAGACAGACTTTTCCGTCTGCAGAGCTGTGAGTCACAAACATGAAGTAGACAGAGTGTGTGTGTGTACGTGCACTCTCTCCCTACAAACAGAACTTGAAGGATTCTGTTACCATGGAACATGAGAATTGGCCTTCAAAAATCCTTTTATATTTATATTTGATACATCTTTCCTTTTCATCAACAAAGAAGTACCAAATGTACTATGGTAATATTGTGTGTTTGGTCATGTTTTATGATATCTTTTGTATTAACATGTAAATACTATGAAAAATTATAGTAATTGTATACTGTATCATAGTAATAACATATGTTATTATTCCTGAATATATAAAGTGTGAATATAGTATTATTTTGAATATGATGGTCATTGAATAATTGGCCGAATAATGGCTGACAGACACAAATAAATGTGTCTTCTCACATTCTCATCTTGTCTTATCTCATCTGTCAGTATCTCATCTTGCCTCATCCTGTCTCATCCTGAGATGAGTGCCATTAACATTCTGATAAACATCTCTGATGAATGTTCCACCTGCTGTCTCCTTTTGTTATACACATACACACACACGGTCTCTCTCTCTCTCTCTCAGTCACTTACGCATTGCCAGTACTCCTCATTCATCCAAACAAACAGAGGTTGGTCTGCATGCCTGTGATAGAAGTTTTTTGCTGTCTCTCTGAGGAGATCTCACTTCTTCTGCCTCCTGCAGGGAACACCAGCCTATTTATAGATCAAGGGTTAGCAAGAGAAAGAGAGAGAGCAAGCGAGAGAGCGAGAGAGCAAGAGATGAGAAGAAAACAGAGGGGGGAGAGAAAATTCTGCAATTATGAAGCAAGTGTTGCACCGAGTGCTTGTGCATGATGGGGAATGTGACGGTGAATCGCCTGCGCTTTATTATTTATTTACACAGCACGGTCATTCTGCACGATTTTGACCTGTTTTAAGCTATGCTAGACCCTTGCCCAGTGTGGCTGAAATCGTTATTATTTCCGTTATTATTGTTACATGCTTGTAATATTAGTTGCAATAATATTAATGCTTTACTTACAAGTAAACATGTAATAGTGTTCACATCTCGTATTGCTTAAATGATACTGCTACTGAAATAGAATGTATATCCGGGTGCATACATAAGAAAATAAAAATATAGGATGGGACTTTTATTTAGGAAATGATTTGATCATGGAAAGCTGTTTCTATAGGACAGGTGGTTGGAAAACGAGGGACTGGTGACATCAATGTAAAAAGCATTTTAGATATTATTAAATATATTTTTTTTGATTAAAGTTTACAAAGACAAGGCAATGAATTGTTTATAATAAGACCAGGAACATGTTTTGGGGAAATATAGGCTGTTTTGCTTTATGTTAACTTTAAAGAGGCTATATTTGACACTTTTCCATTTTCCAAATTCACACAGGTTTGGAACAAGAGGGCAAGTAAATTATGACAGAATTAAAATTTTATTGGATGAGCCGTCCCTTTAATTCTTTCTGACAGTGTGGCCTATGTTATTGGAACACATCTGGGCCTCAGAGTATGATTCTCCATGCTTGTAGCTGTGTGCTTCTGTTGACTAATGTGTTTTGACATAACTCATATTCTCTCAAACCTCAGGACTAATGTGACGTTTAAGGAATGAGATGTATTCGACCTGAGAACGGGCATTCTGTTATTTCCATGAAATTATGTGCTCTTTTCTTTTTTTTCTTTCTTATGCCTCTCATCGCTTTTTCATCTCTCCTCCCTGCAGTGAGTGACAGCTGCTTCAGAAACCTCGCTGAGGACCGCAGCGGAATCAACCTCAAAGATCTTGTCCATGACCCATCCTTGTAAGTGACTCGCACAAAACACACAGCCATTGTCCAGTATCTCTCATGCATAAAGTCCTAAATAGTAGGGGTGCGATAAAAAGTCAATACTCAGATGCATTGTGATTCGTAAAAATTCCGAATCGATTATGCGTTCAATTCAAATTACAGCAGAGTAATTTGCAAGATTTTTATGTCCCTGATGCTGTCACAGTCAACACAAAATGATTTTGCTAGGATATGTGTGTGAACATTTGTTTTTCTGTTTTTGCTGCACACTCGGCCATAATTTGATTTGAACACAGAACCGATTCTGAATTTTTGAGAATCTGAGAATCTGCTTTTAACAGTGCATATTAGATGTTAAACTAGCATACTACTTTTCTCGGTCACAGGTCATTCAAAGGTCTAGACAAACAGTTGCAGGACTCGGCTGCTGTAGACTTATGAGAGTCTACTTATGAGAGCTTGTGTGCAAAGTATGTCTCATGGACTTTTACAAGTAGGCATAGTGAGGACTCTTCACATAATGCAGGCCTCTTGTGGCCATCTACTTCTCTTGAACTTCAGTGGAGGCCTCTCAGGCTTGCATACACTCAAAGGAGAGTTTTCTTCCAACTTGTTATCTAAATGTTATCAGGGCTCTGTTATCAGCCCTCAGTAATACTACATTTTCAAGCCAGTGGAGATATATAGGTGGGAACATCTTAATGGTCTGAAACGGCTGTAATTCAGTGTTCATGTAACATGCTGTCTAATAGGATCCTGACATTCATCAGTTTTTTAATGGCAGCATAGATCATTTGCTATCTATGATATCCCATAATCCTGGATTATATAACATAATCCTTTGTGTTTGGTTTTGTTTGTCTGTTTGTTTGTCTGACTAAGAGATGGTTGAAAAGAGTAAATTAAAATACTATGCTATAGCTTATTCTGTTTTTGAACAATATGGATTGTAGTCAAAAAATGTGTATATAAAGCTCAAATTTGTTCTAGATCATTAGACATGATGTTTTGGGAGCCTTCATACAAACACCCTGTCTGTTATGTCATTGATTGACCAGGCAGCAGAGCAGCTGACTTTGGTTATGCACACAGCCAGTGTGTCAAGCCCCTTTTGAATAATTAAATAATCTGTGTGTAATTGGTGGTGGGGCATGATGGGTAAATGGGGCGGGGCAGTAGGTTCAGAAGTCATTGTGATTGATTGGGTAGTGACAGTAACTTATGTTCAGACTGCAAAGAACCAGAACCTGTTATGCCTCTACGTTAGCATTTGTCACAGGAAAGCTTCATTTCACCAAGGGCAGGTGGAAGGACTGAGACAGCAGGAAGTAGGTCTCGGAGAAGCATAGGGTGCAGCCAGAAGGTATGAACGGTTGAGAGAGTATTGATGGATAAGGTGTGTGTTGTCTGTTGACTGGTGAGCTCCTCTCTGGTGCTCTGTCAGGTCAGGTGAATTGATTCATCGGAAGAGCTGTCAGTTTTACTAACGAGGTGTGGTAAAAATAGAGCGGAATTAATCATAGCGGGGACACGGGTCGCTCGCAATCCTCCGGGTGGAGGCAATTCCAAAGTCTTCACCTACAGACAGGCAGACGAACAGACGTTTTTGAAAGGGACAGCTGAACTCACCTAAGAAATAGAGATGGACGTGTCCTCACACCATAGGAGAACAGCAGAACCTCAGAAGGTGACCAAGGTCATAGTTTCTTATGAGAGCAACTTTCATTTGCTGTGTGCCTGCGGACAATTCTTTATTGGACTGTCAGAGTTTGTATTTTTTGGGGTATGCTGGGGGGTGCTTTTTACCCCTATTTTTATTAATGAGGGGTTAGACTGGGACAGTGTAAGCCGGATTTGAACCTGCATCCCACATGAGCATCACATAATGTTTTTTCATATATATATATATATATATATATATATATATATATATATATATATATATTATATATATATATATATATATATATATATATATATATATATATATATATATATATATATATATATATATATATATATATATATATATTATCCAAAGCCTCGTCAGATCAGTTGGCTCACAGATATGACTCCCACAAAATTTCATAAATTCTACAAATTCAGTTATAAAATATTTTGGCTAATTTCATTATGTTTTCTTGTTTGGGTTTGACAAAGGCAGTGGCATCCACATCACATACACATCTCTTGATAAAACCACACACAGTTCTGACCAGATTCAGAAAGCACCTTTCAGATTCAGGATTCTACCTCCACTTTGCTTTATTTGGGTGTGCATGTGCGTGTGCATGTGTGTACTCACTTACACAAACAAAATACCCAGGCTGAAATCCCAAACTCATCTCCGTCTTAAAGCACCTCTCCCCAAACCCCCAATCTTCACACACCAGCGGTTTCCCTGGCAACCGGATTAAAGAGCTCTGCATCTTTGTGTTCAGCATATTCTTCTTTTAGTCTCTGCTCTCCCGTCTCTCTCTCTTTACTTCTCGGTCTCTATTTCTTGCTCTTTTGTGGGTATTACACCATAATAGTTAGATAGACAGATAGATGTGATTTGTTGATCCTTAAAGAGAAAATTCTAAAGCAAGAAGCAACATAATCAATGTAAAGTGCATAGATAATATACAAATGTACATACACATAATAAGCTGAAGAAAACCAATCCTGAGCTCGACTGTAAAATTGATTTTGCAAAATCTTTAAAATTTTCTGACACATGAGGGTTGTCCTCAATTAAATAGCTCTTTGGTTGGAGCCGGGGCACAGCGATTATTGCACATGCTGCTGCACATTGTTGTGCTTGTGTGGGTGATAGAGGATTGAGTCTGGCTTGCAACCCACCTCTTTATCTGTCTAATACACAAAATATAAATTCATAGATAAACAATCACAAGAGTTTTGTTGTAGTAATGGTATTTTAAATAACAAATGCAGCCACCTTGTGGCTCTAAGGAAACAATACACAGTAGACACATGATTTTAATACTAATATTGAGAGCAATATATGTACCAGGTGACTAGGTTAAACTTGCCTCATCACTTAACGGGGTTGTACAGAACCCCCCTGAACCCCCCCCCACACACTTACACAAACACTTAATTTCCTATGTCCACACCTAATGACTGACAACTCTGAAAAACTTGACAACTTTAAACATTAAAAGCAGGAAAATAATAAAAACAATAGTATGCAGTTTTCTTTAGTAGTTTTGTTTAGTTTAAAGTTAGGACAAATTCTTCTAAAAATCATTTAGAATTTCTTCAGCTGTCTATAATTTGAATGATTACAGACTGCAGTTCCATAAGCAGCCACTAGTGTGTGCTGCATTTCAGAATTTGAACGGTGATTTCTTTAAAGGTCTAAAAATGTCTGTTCCGATTTCCCTTCCCTCTGGAGAATTTACGCCTGGTCGTTTATATAGGAGGCCTGTGCTTGAAATCTAGCCATTGCACCAGTCCACCTGTTTTGTGGCCTTAAAAGCAGCACTGTCAGCGTTGAATCCTTCATGAACCGTCACCTGTGAGAATTCAGAAGTGAATAAAACAGCAGGGACTCTATGAAAGAGAGAAGTTCTTTTCTGACTGTCACTCCTGTTGTGTGGGGATGTATTTCCACAGCTTTGTGATTTCTCTGGCATTGTGTTGCTCTTTCGGCTTCCTGCATGCAGTCACATTGTGTTTTTTACTGCTGTTGGGACCAAACACGTGCTAATACTTGTTGTCTCCTGTGTTTCATCCACAGGCTTGGAGGTATAATCTCTGCATACAAAATAGTCCCTGATGAGATTGACGAGATCAAGGTAACACTTCCTCTCAACCCTTCCATGAAACCACACATACATTTACACATGCATTGCCCCACACTACTGCCCCCTAGATACCAGTAAAAGCATTGCATACACTCCACTTGATATTCTGACATGCATCATGTACTTTAATAGTCACTTGAGATTACATTCTGTTTTTGGTGTTTCAATCTTCAAATGATTGCTTGTGCATACAGTGGCCCCAAAATGTATTTGGATACATGTAAACATGCATGAATATCATTGCATTAGATAATTTAAAGAAAAAGATAACATAAGCACATTTTTCAAGCAAAACATTTCACAAAAATAGGTTGCTTACTTGCAGATATGCAACTGTATTTATGCAGTGAAATTCATACTTTTTTAGTGTGGCTGTTTTTTTTAAATGTTCTGTGAGGCAACTGTAGCCTATGTGATATTTGTATCATGTTATGCTGATAGCAGCAGTTTATGAAATGTTTATATATTTTATTTATCAGATTGCATGGCAGGCCAGACTTTGGACCTTAGCAAACTAAAATAGCTGATATGATATAGCAGCAGCAGACTGCAGTAGACTGCTCACATAATGCACATACACAGATTACTGATGAACTTTCTCACACACTGTCAGTATTGTTGATGTTGTGTGTGTGTGTTAAAGGAGACATTGGTGGACTGGTGCGATGAGAAGGAGCTCAACCTGATCCTGACCACTGGTGGAACGGGCTTTGCACCCCGTGATGTCACACCTGAGGTAATAATGTTTTTGTGATTGTGATTTTTTTTCTTTTTTGTTTATGGTTTTGAATATGTGAACATTGTTTATTTTTGTATATATTAATTTATGTATGGTTATATTAGCATTCATACACTGTACTTATGTAATGTACTGTAAATTGCTTTAGATACAAGCATGCCCAATGTATACATTTAAATGTAGCGGTAACTTTAATTGACTTTATATATTGAGCAAGAATTATAAAGGGAAATGAAGGATGCATAAAGTAGAGGGCTGAATGGGGTGATCTTGATTTAAACCCACTTTGTCTGAATGTGCACCAAAGCTTAATTTCTGTGGACCATGTCTGCTAACTGCTAGGTCACGGCTCCAGCTTTTTCTGTAACTAGCTGGTTGCATCTGCTGTACTTGGCCATTGACTGTAATGAAGGCCAGAACCATTGTCTTAAATTTGACCCAAGTGTTGGGTCAAGTTTGAAGTTTAGAAGCAGGCTTGTCTGAGAGGCCTAGAACTGAATACAAAGCAAGGTAAAAAAGAGGTCAAGAAAGGTTCATGTGCATTTGCATAAAGTTTAAGTCTTGTCGACTTTGCTGTCGGATTGAACTTTGCTTAAAATCATTGTCAATGTGAACTGGAGTGACACTGAATGGGCGGGGCCTAAGCAGAAACTAAGTGGACTGAATTAGTAGTGGACTCTATTTGAATGTTGAAATGATGAGCACTGTGTGCTGTGATGGATGTGAATATGTGAACCGTGTGGGGGATGCTTTGTTTGCTGTGTGTATCTGTATGCTGGTCTGGTGTGGATTAAGCCTGTGTAGTTCCTCTTTTGATGCCTCCTGCTCTCCTTTTTCTTTTTATTAAAGTGAGTATTTGAAGTGTCATTCAATTCAAGGGCACAATGCGTCACTTTGGAGAGAAACTCTCCTTCTAGTCCTTGTTTTTTCGGCCCCTCCCTGCTGCGCACTTTTCTTTTGACTTTGCGTGTGTGTGGTTTCGTGTGTGTGTTTGTTTGAAAATTACTGTGCATGTGTCCACTGGGATGGGACAATGAAGATGGTGGGGGTTTGAGTCCCAGGGGATTCTGGGAAGGGTTCTGTGAACAGTGATTTCAGATGGAAGTGGAGAAACATCAAAGGCACCCTGGAATTGTTTGTAATGAAAAACCGCAGTAACTGGCCTGTGCTTATATCATGACTATTGTGGGAATGCTACAGTGCTGTGACAGTGAGCTTGTTAGCATGCATAATCGCAATGTAAGAAAAAACATTTTGCAGATAGAATACGGTTATTAAAAAGAAGCTCAATATTTACATTTATTTTAATTCATTCAAGAAACAGAAAGCCAAGTTGCATTGGTGGCATACATTCAACAAAATAGTTTTATAGTTTTTTTTTTAATAGAGTTTTATTGGTTTTGGTCCATGCATTTTAGCTTTGAGGTTGTCTATATGCTAATGTACTCCTAAAAGTTTTCAAAATAAACTATTTACAGATATCTGCCTTTACAATTTACACTCTTTCTCTTCCTGGAAAGAACGACCAAAAATATTAAAGACTCTCACTGATGATGCAAACTTTTCTGTCTAATAAAATCCTCTGTTGACTAGAAAATGTCCCCTCGCTCTTAATTATACAAACAATTTCCCTCAAACTAGCTATAGCAGGTAGCCACTGTATAGATTGGAGCCACTGTGCTTATGTGCAAGGTAAGTTCGAACCCGGCTTGCAAAATAACCCATTTTCGATACCTTTTCCCAATAATTTACCATCTGTTCTTTGCTATATCTACAACTGACACACAGAATATTTAAGTATATATAAGTACAAATATAAGTACAAGCTAAAATTGATGGTTGTATGGTAGTTTATTGCTTATATATATGTGTGTGTGTTTTCTCCTCTGTAGGCCACCAGAGAGGTGATCGAGCGTGAAGCTCCAGGGATGGCTCTGGCCATGCTTATGGGCTCCCTAAATGTCACACCCCTCGGCATGCTGTCCAGGTGAATGCACATGCATAGACATGCCCTCTCCGCCTTTCACACTTGAACACTCCAGTGCTGAAAGTGATTTGAATTCTGATCAGACTGAACACTAATGATCTCTTTCCTGCAGACCTGTGTGTGGAATAAGAGGCAAAACCCTCATCATTAATTTACCTGGAAGTAAAAAGGGCTCACAGGTAGGCATACTGCTTGTGTGTCTTTGTGCATATGTATTCTGATCACTTCCTGTTCCTTCAGTCCTTTTGAAATGCTTCACTGCAGATGTCCTTTATATTCCTGTTCCTCATGCATTCTTTAACAATGTTTTCATTATTTTTAATGCCATTTGAAACAAGTTACAATTTTAAAACCAAATCGTAACATAGCCTAAAATACACAAACAAACAAAAAGTACGACCGCACACACATACAGAAGGGAATTTAATCATCTGTTAAATCAAGCATATTCCTAAAATTTGTATTTTTCAGGAGGTTCGTATAAGGAGTCCAAATATCTTTAAAAGCTCTATATTTATTTTCAGTAGCAAATGTCATCTTTCCATTTACATATTAATTTCCATTTCTTTTAAGGTCTGTTTTTTCCAGTGTACCATGATAAGCTCTCTGCTTATAAAATACACTTACATAAATCTTACATAAATCTTTATAATTTATTTTCTAGCTGAGATTATGTTAGATTTAAATCTTATTGGTTTAAAAGAATAGTACTGTTAATGATTGTCTATCATCTGGTTTACTTCTTTATTATTGTTATTATTATTATTACTATTATTATTATTATTAATTTACTCACTCACTCACTCACCCCCATGTCGTTCCAACGGTATGCTTTTGTGTGAACTCCAAAAGTAATATTTTTAAAGCATCTTTATGCAACTAAAAAGAATAAATAAAATGCTACAAAAGTAGTTCATACAAGGCTATATATATTCATATTGTCTATATATGTTCTTCATAAAAATTACACTATTATGAAGGACATGAGCACAAGTAATTAATTTTAATTTCATAAATTTTTAAAAACCTTTTAAAATGTAAGCCCCTCCCCTTTCCTCACCTCTCACACACACTTTGCCTCATGCTTACCGTGTTAACATTGTGGCCAATCCTATTACAGCTCCTTCCCCGTAGAGCTCTGCTGATAGGGCCGTGGTATTAATCTCCATTACCCATCAGCCTCAGCCACGGAGCACTTCACTGTCACTGGCTCTTTGAAGTCCAGAAGCTGAGCCGATAAGGGGATTAAACTTTTAAGAAGCCCTTTATGTCCGGTCCAGCTCAGCTCCAGCACTCCCCTTCTCCCTTACTAAATAAAAGCATCCTTCCACCCCACGTCCGCAACCTATGAAACCTCCTCACAGCCTGGGCTCCTCTATAAGAAACACTCTTTTGCCAGACTCAGTTCGGTCTCCTTGGTTCTAAAATGGAGGCAGACAAGTCAAGTTTGTAGAGAGATTCTGCAGAGCTTTTAGCATGTGAGGGTTAATTAAATCCAAGTCTGGCTCCAATCTGGAATGGAACACTCACTTTCCAAAAGTCCAGTTTCTTTAGGAAGTATATCACATTATGAAAGAAACCTCATTTATGTTAAGAATGCTATTCCATGTTGTTTTTAAATATGACGTATCTGAAAGTTTTCAGCAACAGGTCATTTTTCTGTTTGCGCTGAAAGTGAAAATGCTGTACCTGGTGATAAAATAAAGCCAATGATGCAGCATAAATACTAACGTGACAAACAAATTGTTGCGTTGTGCGCGTTTTATTGCATCATGCATGGTTAGCACACAGTGCCGTTGTCCAGATGATTGTAGTAATGCTACAATAAGAGCCACACATTAGAAGCTTCTGAGAGTCATAATGATGGAAAAAATATGAAAGTGCTAAACTAGTTTACTAGTTTACTGGTTTAATTCTTATAGACATTCATACATGATATTGTATTATTTTGATTGTTCTTTGGTTCATTTTGTATGTTACTGTTTTTATTTTGTTTTATTTATACTATTTGGAGTTTGGACTATTTAAGCAAACACCTTTTAAAGATTTTTAATATCATAAGAAAAATAGCAATTAAGTGACCTTTTGGCTTCAGTATCTTGGCTTCTTTGAAGATACTAAAATATAAATCGGTTTGAATTTGTTAAAAAAATGTTTTTTAGTCATTTTAACATAATTCCCAAAGTTATTTTTGTGTTATTTCACAAATGTCTCTTGTGTTTTGATGAGTAATTAAAAAAAGGAATGTGACCCTAAACTATTGAACAGTTGTATACATGTATTTTATCTCACAATAACAAAACATTATTATAGTTAAGTCGTCACTGATAACTTGTAATGTTCAGCCATATATTACATTTTACAAGTTTTCAAATTATTGATTTAAAAATCAATCAGCTGATTAATAAGGTATCAGCCTGGTATTCACTTGGTATCATCAGAATACAGTTATTCTATCACATTTGACATGTTCTCACATGCTCCTGTTTTTTCATTCTGTCTGAGTTTCTTATCAGTTTTTCCTGGAGCTCATGTGCCATTTCTCCTACACAGCACTGTGCTCAGATCTGGAGTGTCAGCACACACACACACACACCCACACACACACGCACATACACATGTGCCTCACCTTGCACCAGGAAGACAAAAATAGACCACTGCTACACACACTAAAATGACATGAAGTAGCCTATGGACTTTTGATGTCTCCACACATTAATCTTCCTTTTAACTTTGAGTCATAATGGAGGGATGCAACCACATCAGACCTGAGGTGAGCAAAACTCCACTGCATAATCTCTCCCTGGACTTCAGTCTCCATCCCCTCTGCTGTCCATTCCTTCATAATTTTTAATGTCTCCTGTCTAAAGTACTTAAGCAATGCTGTTTAAGAGCTATCCAGTTCAGCCACCTGTGTTACATTCACAAGCTGTGCCCTTATCAGACTTCAGCACCTCAAAATGGAGACTGTCCAACTGTATTAGAAATTCCATTAAGTTAGAGTCAATAGGTTGGCCTGTAAGTCGTTCTATTAGGGGAGTCGGATAGATAGTGGGCCGTCTCTAACACAGCGTTACGTGGAGGAGAACAAGAGGGACTTGTGCTGTGAAGACCTCACATTACTGCTAAACGGTGAACACAGAGCCATGCAGATGTTAGTGAGTGCTGACAACAGTAGAACCCTGAAGAGATGCATTGTTGTGCATATTTGGTGATTCTGGTAGTGTTTATCGCAATGATTCATAAGGAATTTCCCATTAAACACAATTAAGCTTTAGAATATCAAATGATGTAATACAATAGGAAAAAGGAAAAGAAATGATCAGAACTTCTTACATCAAGCATATCACACAAAATATATCACACCAAATGACAATAGAGGAAAAGCATGAGAGAATTTTAGAAAGTTATTATAGGACTAATCTTTGTCTAAATCCTATTGAATTAAATCTTAATATGATGCCGCTACTTATCTAAATTCTTAATATACACTGTTGGTCTTTTTTTCATTTTTTTTCAAAATGGATATTCTGGCTCTGTTTCATAACCTAGTGATTTGCCTCTCTACCTCCTGCCTTCTAAAGCAGCATCCTAAATTAACTGGAACCTCAAGAGACTCACATGCTGCCTATAGAGAAGGCTTACTAGAATTTGGAACACAGCAGCTGTCTTGTCAGATGACTTAATGCCACACCATGTTGTTTTTTGAAGTTAAAAACCTTTTGACACATTAATATTACATTTCCTGATATTTATGTAGCATCACTATAGGATTGAGCTTAAGTTTGGTATGAAGGAAGATGTTTGGGGCTGAAGGACATTTTTGCTTCTCTGTTATTTACTTTCTGTCCCTTTATTTCTCAGGAGTGCTTCCAGTTTATCCTGCCTGCTTTGCCTCACGCCATCGACCTGCTGAGGGACGCTGTTGTGAAGGTAAAGGAGGTACATGACGCCCTGGAGGACCTGCCATCTCCTCCTCCACCTCTCTCCCCTCCACCCACCACCAGCCCACACAGGCAGACAGAAGACAAGGGTGTGCAGTGTGAGGAAGAAGATGAAGAGAAGAAGGACAGTGGTGTGGCATCCACTGAGGACAGTGGCTCCTCTCACATCACAGCAGCTGCTATTGCTGCAAAGGTGAGTGCCACTGCTAGACAGCGCGTTGGTCTGTTGCATTAACCGCAACGTGCGATCATATGTGTGATTTGAGAACAAGTGGTGACATCACCAGCTGCTGATAGAGAGATGTGGTGGATTAGCGGGTTCACTCTTACATACAGCTATTCAAACAGCACTTTTAAATGCATTTTGTGCTTATTCATCACCCAAATTATCATATAAGTACATCAGTAAAAGTTTTTACCACCCAAGGGAACATAAATTAATCACTAGTGATCACCAACATCTTTCTTCTTTGTTGTGTCAGCTGCAAAGTGACATTAAACTGTTTTTATCCATCCTAAATACTTACTGCAAACTACTTTTAGCATAGATAATCAACACTACGCTAACTTGTTTGTAACAAGTTATATATATATACTGATATCTGCACTTTTCTCAGTGGGCAGTTCCCACTTCTGTCCCGCTCAATAACTCATGCCAGAGGGTCTGTTTTAAGAATTCAAAACTCATGGCTGAAAACTTGTGAAAACTGAAAAAAGTGGCACATTGCGTTTGATTGCAGTTAGTGCACATTCACTGTTGGTGCAGTGTTTTGTAAATATAGACGTGACCGTAGGTTTGTTACGAGCTTTGGCACAGGTTGCGATTCTAAGTGAATAACGCCCTAGTTTTCTGTACTGTATGCATTTCTGTCAACTTATTACGCTGATTTGTATGAAGATATCAGCTGTTCAACTTTTTTAATTGGTTAAAGCTTCTTAAATCATCTTCCTACGTTTGTTGATGTTTCCATCACCTATGTATTTGTGTGGGAATGTATGAAAGAAAGTTTGTGTAAAGTCTAATGTCTCATGTTCATCATCAGAGCATGAAGTCCCATTCCAGCCATGCTGTTTTCATGGCCAAAGGTGGGCGGCCCTTGAGTGGCTTAATCCCGCCCACTTCCATTCCTTCCCATTTCACCTGCACTTGCAGTGACTTGGTAAGCCGCACACATGTACATCCCCACCCACATTCACCTTTCATGCTGTTTCATTGTACTATTGAGCATTGGGATGATGTTTGATGATTGATTTGAGGTCTGACAGGCCTGATGGACTATAATAGGTGGTGCATACCAAGGCAAACGTCACATTAAAGAAACCCGTAACCCTAAGTATTAGATTTTAACTTGTCCACAATCATTTGTGCTAAGGACATGTTATAGATTACCTCAAATCTTGAAGACAACACAGTCAGAGACTGTGTAGTGTGCTCTTCTCACCAATATGCAACCACTGCAACATCCTAAAAACTGCATAGCAACACCCTAGTAACACTGTAACATTATGATGTTGGGTTTATGCATAGACAAGCACCACTCACAGTTTCTTTGTAGGAATCAAGTAAGCTTATACTACAGTATGTTTTGTCAGATTAGTCTCTAGTAAGCAATATTTTTATTATCCAGCCATGCCGGGTCTTGTAAAGCTTGTCACTGATAATAGAGCTTTGAATATATATCCTGTATTAGCTCTCTTTATATAGTAATTATAATGGGGTCATGCAGGTTGGCTTTACTGTGTTCTCCATGGGGAGCGATTGTAAAGCGAGTCTCCCGGGAGGGCAGAGGTTGTGTTAAGGGCTATTATTAGCGCAGCGTTAGCATCAGCACTGGGTAATTATAGCGCTTGTGTGGCTGTTCTTTCCTGCGAGGCCTTGATTTAGCCTCAGTGTTAATTAGCCTTCCGTTAAGCCGCGGCGTTACTGTGGAAGATCCCTGCGCTCTTCACTCTTCTGCCAGCCAGACTCGCTCATAATCCCACAACACTTCCTCCAGAGAGCATAGCTGCAGTTTGTTACTGCACAAAGACTCGCCTTCGGGATCAAAGGCAGAGACGGTGTGAGTCTCGTCTTCAGTCTGACTGCAGTATAAAATATCACCCTGTATAAGTAATGATGTTTCGTATATTATGGGCACATTGATTCCTACTAAAGACGTATTCTTACACTTTTGTAGCATTTTAATTCCACTTTAAGTCTGATTATAATGTAAGTCAAGGCTTATTGCACCGGAAGCAGTTGGAATTTAGGATTTATGACCAACCTCTTTTTGGTACTGTATATAAATTTAGTTCTGTATATAAATGACTGTGTTATGATTGGCTAATGTCTCGCAAAGCCCCAGCCAGCACTGTCCTGCTGAATATGGAATAGTTTATACATAAATGTGCCAGTCATTTGTTTATGAGTGCATTTACAACAAAAAACACTAACCACCAAAATTATCTCATTATAAAAATATAATGGGCTTACATACAAATACTAGCTTACTACTAACTTCAGCAAATACTAACTCTTTAATGACCATAAGTCAGCCATTGATACGTCTCATTCTTTATATGGAAATGCTAAATTCTGACAGTGCTTTGCAGAATTCGACTGACATGCTCTAATGGTCTTGCGTTTACAGATACCAGAATCCATCATTTCAAGAGGTGTGCAAGTGTTACCACGAGACACCGCCTCTCTTAGCACTACGCCTTCTGAATCTCCTTGTGCTCAGCAGTCTCGCCTCTCCACTGCCTCCTGCCCCACCCCCAAGGTAAGACTTCACCCACTCTCTCTTTACTTACACCATTCCTTCTTTCCTCAAGCTTTTTGTTTTTCATGCTTTTCGTATGCTTCGTGGCTGGATCTTCATCTGTTGTCACCTCATTGGCTGCTTTGACACACTGCTTTGCATTCCAGACAGCAGTGACTTTGCTCATTGGGAAGTCTGACAGGAGAGACGAGGCTTCTACACTGGCTGAATTTCAGTTTGCTCTTTTTGATTCACCTGCTGTAGCTGTGACCAGTGTGCTGTTTCAAATACAGATGTGTGACTCGAGGGCCGTTACATATGTTAAACCTTCTTTTTTTAAGACCTTCAGTTAGGAAGTGTGGAATGTTTAAGTGAAGGGTTTTTATTTTCTTCTGTTTTTAAATCTTTAGGTTTTGACTTTTTTCATGTAGTTCTAAGTATTATTTAAAGTACAGCATCGCTTACTGAGGCCTTTCTCACTTTGGGTTTGCCATTGTGTATTTAGTCACTTTATAAATCATGTTGAGTTATTCTTATATGTATGTATGTATGTATGTATGTATGTATGTATGTATGTATGTATGTATGTATGTATGTATGTATGTATGTATGTATGTATGTGTGATGTATGTATGTGAATGTGAATGTACATTTTTTTTTGGAGTGTGTGACAGCAAGATCCTTTAAGTCACAAAGAAATCTTTCCAGTTTGTTTCCTCATCTAGTTAGTGGGTGTGTGACAGTGCTGCTTCTTTCTCAAATGCCACCCTTAGCTCATGCTGTTTTTCTTACAGTCCAGACTTTGATGATGGTTCCTTGAGCTTTCACCTTTGGCTTGCTCACTGGGGATTTCCCAAAGCATTTTTTTTGTTAAGCTTTATGTAAGAAACAGTAGTGTGTGTAGCTCATCAGAAGATGGGTCCAAAGACCATATGTGTGCATGAACTTTGTCAGCATTCTGTGAAGTAATAAGTGGCTTTGAAAATCCAGTGAAAATCTCTCTCTCTCTCCCCCATTCTCTCCCTCTGGTGGACATGCTGTGTATTAATATATATATTATCTTTGTGACCTTAGGCTTTTAATTAATTTTTGAACATATGTTTTATTGATTTTCACTTTTCCTTTTATACAAAGGGCTTTTAATTTTGCTTACTGCTGTTTTGAGCTTACTGCTAGTTTTACAGTAGCTGCTGAACGACAGTGTCAGATATCACTTTGCAGTTACAGAAGAGTCTACAGAGCAAATGTTTCTGTGTGTGTGTTTGTGTGTTTGTGTGTTTGTGTGTGTGTGTGTGTGTGTGTGTGTGTGTGTGTGTGTGTGTGTGTGTGTGTGTGTGTGTATATGTGTGTATGCCATCACACACATGCTTTTGTAATACGCCTTAGACATTGGCAGACCTCAGAAAATACTATGCCTCAGTGCATCACCTCGGTAATATGTGCAGTTACATATAACTCTCTCTCACTCAGTTATTTTGTCTGGAATTGTTTTAGTTGAGCCTGGATCTCATTTTTCATTTATAAATTTAAATTTAGATGTCTGTGGTCTTTCCTCATCTTTTCTTATTGTTCGTTTTCATCTGTTTACAAAGCAATAAAAGACACAAACAGAATAATTAAATATGCAGTAGAAACATGAAACCCAGCTGGGCTTATTCATCTTTCCTTGTGCGGCAAACGCATTATTAACGTTAGATCGGCGCTTTGCACACTTTTCCCTGTCTCACTCCACCTCTCTCTCCCCTCCTACACTCTGTCTAGCTTCATGTGTGTAGCGTGTGTGTGCCAGTGTGCGCATAGGAGACGCGCAGCATTCTGCTGTGTGTCGGGATAAAGCATGGTAAGCACTTTCTCCGCTGTGATGCGTCACTCTGTTTTGTCGTACACGTGTCTGTTTTGGATGTGTGTGTGTGTTTGCGCAGGCTTTAGGTGTGTGTGAGGAGCGTAAGACTCCAGACAGACTCCAGGGGAATCCGTGGCAGATGTGCCTGGGTTTGATGCTCCATTCTGGGGTAAATTCTGCCTGTGGTCTATGTCGTAAGAGCGGCTGCTCGCCAGTGTACAGTCCTGTGATTTCTTAACAGCTGCAGTGCCCTGCTGTAGTACAGGAAACATTACTGTTGGGGTTTCCGAGTGGAGCAGGGATCAGTTAGGCGCTACTGTTGATATAGTATTAGTGCTGTTCCAACAAGATCCTGTGAGCTCTTGGAGATGTTTGTACCATGTGTAAAACATCTCTACGGGTAAACAGGATCTTGTTGCTTTATTTTCTTGAATGCTCTGCATTCAGATGTTGAATGCGTTTATCTATGGCTCTGCAGCCACAAATGCACATTCCTGCACACTATGTGTGATGCATAGGAACTGGTTATTGGAATATTGCGTGTTGTGGAGGTTGCATGTGCACTGTGTGTGTCCATGTGCATGCTTGTGTGAGACGGTGGTGTTGTGCTCTGTTGCACATTGCCGTTTCTATTTTAGAGAGAGTTTTATAACAGGCATTTTATGAATGGAATGATTTTGATCCAGTACGCAAATTTTAATAATATACAGTACCAACAACTTTTGGACTGATATGTCAGGTACCTAGGATGATACACAATAGCAGTAGTAAGCATATCTGATTTGATTTGGCCTGGGGGAAAATCTAATTAGTTTTGTGAAGGTTATATTAACTTGAATAATACAAACTTAAATTGTCCAACTAGTACAAATTTTCAGTTGTTTTTTATATTGAGGTTGTGTAAAATGAATGTTCAAACCAGTTCTAATAACTAGCGACCAAAATGTTGACTATGTCAGGGCAATAATATTATCTTAGGTTAACTTTAACCGTAGTACATATGGAACCTTTTTTATTATTTGTTCTTTAATACATTTCAGAGGTTAATGACCTTTAAATGCTGAAATGAATGCTATATCAATAATTGCTAAATCAATGCTCAATAATAATAAGTTATAAATCATTAATGTATTCTGACTGGTAACCCCATAGACAGGTTTTCAGTTTTACTATGACAGATGGAAATGGCAAACACATTAATGTCTAAAAAGCAAATTCTTCAAAATCACCACATAGTCGTTTGTTAAAATAGACATGTGAAAACCTAAAACATATTTTGTATTTCACACAAAAATGATACTTTAAATTGAAGAGAATTTCGAGAATTTAGAAGACTGTTCTAACAAACAAATAGACTTTAGGTCAGAACTATAAATTTCTCAGACACAGTTTGCTACACTCATTGTAGAATGACCCACTTTGTATGTCACAAAATATAAGACAGACTGCAATACATTGTGTATTGTTACTCTTGTATCATGCTTATCCTTTGATGGCTGCTGATTCCCAGCATGTGTTGATTCACATGCCTGCTGATTCACATGTATAAAATATTAAGAACAGGGATTTGGAAGCAGTATGAAATATAGACTGGCAGGTTCAGAAGCCCTGTGCTTCACTGGCTAGAGAGGATTGTGTAGATGCTTAGAGGGACAGTGTTCGAGCATGAATGTGCTCACTGATTCGAGTGTGAGGCGTGTTCACTGGTGTGTGGAGGAGTGAGGTTGGCCAAGAATACACTTGGTGGGCCTTTCAGCCCCATACTCTTGTGCAGACAGACTGTAATTAAACAAAGAGTGTTAATACTAATTAGAGCTGCATCTTTTACCTACGCAGGACACTAACATATGAAACTTGTGAAGCAGTGTGTTTTCTATGCACTCCTTCACACCAAGTCAAAAATATCATATTGCAGTGATTGTCTTTTTTTATTTTGGATTCCAAACAATTGAGGTATCCAAACATTTTCAGGTAACACTGAAATTCGTTGATCTACCAAAGTCACTTTACAGTGTGATAGGAGAAGGTGTTTTTATAACACCAAAAAATTGCACACGCCAACAAGATGCATACACCCTGACAGGAAGCACATGCTTTTGATTGGATGTGTTTTATATTATTATATATAGAGGGAGAGTACCTTAACATCTCCCTTTATGGAGGTGTAATGAAAGAGCATTTATACCCCCTAAGGGGGGCATAACATATAAAAATTCAAGAGATTGAAGGTCAGCCAAAGGGGAGAATGGACCCTTGTGTTTACCATGATGATTACTACATGGCCCTGTCATTGAGTCTGACAGGTGTGTGACAGTTTTAGAAGAGATAAATATTGTATTTGGCAATGACTCTGCATTTAATTTTTTCATTACTCTCTCACTGTGTGCGTGTGTGTGTGTGTGTGTGTGTGTGTGGCTGGCATTAAGAGCACATACAGAGAGAGAGCTCTGCAAGCACATTGGTGTGTTATGTTTGAACAGTGCTGTTCATTTAAAAGTATGTGTGTGTTTGTTCATTTTCATAGGTCCAACTCCATTTTATGTTCTCCTTATTTACACACTAATCCATCACACATCTCCCAGCCATACCACAGGTGCATCTGTTAGCATAGTTTACCTGTTTTGACATGTACACAGGGTCCAAAATTAACATTCTGCTAAAGCCTGATGAGTTTATCTGCTATAAATTTTCTGACCATGAAAGTGTATTGTTTCAATAAATTCATAAAGGTTTTGACTGTGTTAAGTCCAGACAAAATGAAGTGGGATTCTGGTCTGTTGGATGTTTCCTCCTGTAGAGTTCCTTCTGATCAGCATCTGCCAGTAGACCTCTGTAATAATGGGAATTTTGTTTGTATGTCTTTCCTCTGCTTGTGGCTGCAGTGTTAATCCTCCTGTTCCCTCTCTCCCTGCACCAGGCCCGGCTCACCTCCTGCTCATCCACTTATAGTGTCACTGAGGTACAGCATGTTTTACAAAGCACTGACCATCACCCTGCAACTAGCCACGCCCCCTCTCTCCACTCAGCCAATCATTGCTCACACATCTCACTCATCACTATTTGGTCCATTTATTTACCCCCAAATATATTCTAGTTTGTGTGTGTGTATGTGTGTGTGTTTTATTGTGTGTAATTCATCAGTTGGTGGCTTTAGCTCATTAAGTTCTCATGAATTCTGAACTTTTCTGTCTAAATACGTATAGACGCATAGCTTTTAACAAGATAAATGTGTATTGTGAAATGTGAAGCACAATTATATTTTATGACAAAATTATTAATTTAAAGGTGCACTAAGTAACAAACTTCTCAGTCAAGGCTTAACCCTAAAAATGAAAAGTACTTAAAGTAAAATATTTGTTGGAGACACTATTAATGGCCTATTAAAAGCTGTGTGAGGCGGGCCACCCCTTATGGTGGCTGCCATGCTGAGATCATGTGGCCAGCCAAATACTCCTCACTTTATCACAGCATCCCTCTCTATAATCAGACACTTTGGATTGTGCATTAAATTCATCATGGGTGACAAATTCACGTGTGAAAGGAGCATTTCTGCAATAGCACTAGTAACCAAAAGCATTTGCCTTTACATCATTCTACATCCACACCAATAGGTGTCCATGTTTAAAACCACTGTTTTACTGGCCAATGCAACGTAAACAACAAATTTCCTAGTGCACCTTTAATGACTGTAACTAACATACTCTTTGGTGTATAAAACATAATAGCTCTCACAATAAAGTTCTTTTCATAATAATGTTCTTTTCACTTCCTCTTTTACAAACTTTCACAGAATAATTCAGAGCGTTCATTATTCACAGAAGTCCCTTTTGTTCTTTGAAATTGTCGTAGCACACAGAGATGCACTGCAGCTGCTTTGCTCTTCTTTGGTTGCGTAGTAGTTGTGGGATTATTTTGCTTTGATGATTTTCCGCTATATTCCCCCTCACATTTTTCATACCAGTGTAAGCTGGTCCCTAGATAGAGTGTATGTTTGTGTGTGTGTGTGTGTGTCTGTGATAGGGTTTATTGTGTCAGTTTGTTTGTATGTTGACGGGAATGGCTGTCTCAGGTGAGTTACTGTCCTGTGGCTTCCCCCAGGCCTCACGGAGAGAGTTCAGGGCTCATCTGGATGAGGTCATCACACTCAAGTCAAGGTACTCTACCTTGGACCAGGTAAACGGACATTCCCTTTCTCCCAATAACCTTCACATTAATTAGCACTCAGTCAATCACACACACAAGCTTGCACTAGCGTTCTCTTTCAGAGTGTTGCTCGTGGCCCACAGCCTAATAATTGTAGTGTCAGGACACTTTTTGTTTTGTATCTTTCTGTAGCTCTGTTTAAAAAAAACTAGTGAGCTGAAAATGTTTATCTAGTTTATGTTTGTATGCATTTTTATTGTAACAAGTATATTTATAATTTGCCTGCCATAATGAATGTTTTTTTTGCACTAAGCTTGTAGCAGTGCATTCTGGGATTGCCTTTCCATTTATACCTATATGATTTTCAGTAGTAATTGCTGCTTGTCACACTGTGCGAACACCATCACTGTTGTAAGTCATGTTACACTGTGGGATCTCAGCTGTCAATAATATCATATTGGAGGACAATCAAATTTAAAAACCAGACACATGCAATAAGACTCGTCCGGGGTTTTACGATTTCAGTCCGTGACATGTTTGGTACAGGTAAACTGCATTGACACATGGAATCAAAATGGTGGCCAGCAAACAGAAAACGTTAATGTTGATCTGTTCTCCTATTGGTATTTTAATGTGACTTTGTCGTAGGAGAAGCCACAGTGCAGGACTGTGCTTAAAAATTTCTGACACTGCCAGAATATTATTGGAGAAAATCAGATCACAATAATCATTAATTGGCTGTTTGTGAACAATGTCAAACTTGCGATCAAGAACTACTGATTTTGGGCAAGGATTTAGGAATCTTTCAGGATTTTAAAAATTTGTCTCAGACGGCCAAACCATGGCTTTTGTGTTTGGAGTGTATCTTTGATGATGCCTTATAATGTTGTCTAGGTAGGCAGCTCACTGGTTTTTAAAACAGAGGCTTTCTTTCTTTTCTCTCTCTCTCTCTCTCTCTCTCTCTCTCTCTCTCTCCCTCCATCTCTCTCTCCCCCCACACATCTTTTTATAAAATTCTGATTGGTTAATCACAAAGCAGAGTTCCCTCTATTAGCCCTGACACATAACTGATTAATTCATTGCCCATTGCTGTTCCCCCATTACTCCATCTTCATTTCACTGACCAGGGATCAGCTCTTATCTGCCCGTATGATGATGCATCACTGTCTACCTTCTGTGTGTGTGAGAATGTGTTTGTTTGTGAGCGTGAGCTTTCACTTCACTGAATCCTTTAGTCCGGCTGTGATTTAAAAAGATCTGACATCTCTGCATTGTTTTCATTGCATCTGTCTGTTCCTTCAACCCTTCCTGTGATCATTGGTCACCTCTCATCTTCACCTTAAGCTCATGTTGTCTGTTGTTTCATGAAGGAAGGTTAGATGTACAAATAAAGAGTAAAAAGGAAAAATAAAACATTTGTGCCAAGCGTAATTTTCGATGTACATGCTTGTTTAAACTGTGTGCAGGTTGCAGGTCTGTTTGTATTGTGTTGTTATTGTGTCTTATACACAATGGTTTTTAACTATACTTTTTTCTAAATTGTACATTCAATGGCAATATATTTAAGGAAAAGAAACTGTTAGGATTGTCATCTTAGCTAAATACTTTGAATACATGTTTATCTCAAAAGTTATCAGGTTTTTAAGTGCATTTAAGCAGCTATTCTAATGCTGTCATCATCATTTGTCCATCCACTGATCTATACACCCATGACCCTCCTGACCGAAATCTCCCACATTCCACACATGCACACACCCACATACACAATCCCCTCAGACCTCATTATGCGACTAAAACAATGAGATATAAACTATGACCTACTGTATTGGCTATCAGTACAGATACAGTCTACATTCTACATTCTAATGTCTTTTCCTGGTGTCCTCAAAAATGACTGGACTGGAAGTGCAGTATGTGCTGTGTGATTCTGCTAACTGTGCTGAGCTGAGTGATTTTGTGCCTCACCGCACCCCTGTTCCCCGCTAACCTGTGCTAACTTCCTGGCTGGCTGGCATAACAACCCCTCCCCCCTTTTTAAAAAAAAAATTAGCCTACAACCGAATGACTGTCCAATCAGATCTCCTCACCTCCCAGTCCTCGTTCCCTGTCATCTCTTGGCTTGTTCTGTGTAAACTTAGCAACTGCTGTCTCTTTAAGCCTTTAAAACTCATTCGATTTTCTTTTTTTGGTCTCCCAAAGCTTTTTCTTTGCTCTGTCTGTTGTAAATCCTTTTGTTTCTGTTCATTGCCAAAGCTCCACTCTAGGCTGGAAGGGCTCAAAGATGATCGCAGGAACCATAGGACCTTCGACTCGCGAGTAACTATTCCCCACCCACGCAAAAAAAGGAGCTGCTTCCATCCGCAAACTCTGCTTTTCGTCAGGAGTCCAAACTCCTTGCTTTACACTGTTTATCCTTGTCTGTTTCCTGCCCTCTCTCTCATAATCTTGTCTGTGGACGTTGCTCTCTCTAATGCTCTTTGTTTTATTAGACGTTTGGTGTGTTGGAGTCTCTTGTGGACCTTGAGTTCTGTTTCTTAGATCTTGTTATCGTTTTCTCTCCTGTTTTCTGTTCCTTTTAAGTTTCGATCTCCATTTAGATGCAGTGTTTTATCGCTGTTTGCTGTATGTCAGCTGCGCCTCATCTATTTTTCTCTTTCTCTCTGCTCTGTGTCGATCATTGATTTGTCGTGTTGGTGTTAGTCTGTTGTTACTGGATTGTGAGTAGAAAGAATTTTGGACTTGCTTGTGTGTCTCCCCTATAGGCCATGGGCATTGCGTTTCAGCACGAAGGTCACGTAAAGGGCTGTTTTTAAAGCTTTCATGCAGTAATTCAAAGACTTAACTATATTATTATTATAAACCTTCATAGCCTCAAATCTATGTGTATTTTCTTGCATGGAATTTGATTGCCCTTTCATACCATTACTCTTGGCCTAAGGGAACCTTCATAGTTTATAATACTTTGTATTGGTAGATTTGACAGTTTCAGCTGAATGTAAAATCAAATTTGCTATTATTATTATTATTATCGTAAGACAATAATGTGACATTTTGTGAGAAATTCAACTTAAAAGGGTTTAAAATGAATGGAACGGGTGGGTGTTCTTTGCATATTGAACATTTAAAGAGTCCCTTGAAGCCAACATGAAATCACACATTAGAAACTATGTTAACTATCAATACAGCAATAATACATGCATTAATAGCAAATAATTGTAGATGTTCTAAAGAAACTTTTTTCGAATATTTAGTGAATGTCACATTACAGAAATAAAATGGTTTGTGAATTCTGTTTCATGTTGACTTTAATGTCTGCTATAATCATGAAACCTGGTGGTTTTAGGTACTAGAATCATTCATGGTATGAAGCCTTCCACTGAGCATTATATCAAGACTATAATGATAATGATAATAATGGCAGTAGGCGTTTTCAGTTCGTTTTTATAGCTAGTTTCATTTGGTTTTGTTTGAATGTGTAGATGAACATTCAGATTTTTAAGAATCCTGTCAGTGGAATGCAAACACTCCTGGACGAAGGATAAAGCTCCTTTTGCTCCCTAACTCTCTTCATCTCTCTGTTTCTTTCTTTTTTCGATCCCACCTCTCTTCCTCATTTCCTCTCATTCTCTGTCTCTCTCTATATCTGTAGGTTCAGTCGCGATGCAGCAGCAAGGAAAACATCTTGAGAGCAAGTAGGTGACCAGTTGTGCATTATCAGTGAAGTTTGCTTGTGTGAACATTTGCGAGCGTTTCTAAACTTGTATATTTGGTCTCAGGTCACAGTGCAGTGGATATCACCAAAGTAGCTCGGAGACATCGCATGTCCCCCTTCCCCCTCACTTCTATGGACAAGGCCTTCATCACTGTGCTGGAGATGACTGCTGTCCTGGGGACCGAAATCATCAACTACAGAGGTAAGACGCGGTTGTTTGTACAAAAACGTAGACTTAAAACCTGGTCACACCAAGTCCCACAGATATTTTTGTTGATTACTTTTGATTATGATTTAATAATGATAATGATAATATATATGATATATATATATATAGGTGCTACGCATCAACAATAGCAAAAAATGCACTACAAAAATGCCATAAATTCAAACTTTTCATATTCAAACTCCCTGCATTGTGAATAATGACAAACCTGATATAATGTCTCATGATGTGTAAAGTTTGAATATGCACTGATTTTTAAAGTCGTGTGTTCATTGAATAGTGTCCTTTTCAAACTTTGACAGCCCCTTGTCACTGCAAAGAAAAGAAACACTGTGAACATTTTTCAAAACATTTGCTTTTGTGTTCTATGAAAGAAAGAAAGAAGGAAGGGTTTGGAGTAAATGAAAAGAACCTTTTAAATTTTGGGTGAACTATTCCTTGGTGAAATACTTTACTTACAATGGTACCCAAATGGGTTCTCTCATTGGCTGTTGGACTGTGGTGTATATAGGCCAGTAAGTGCTAAAGGCATATTGTTGCCATGTTCTCAATGCTTTTCAGGCTTTCAGCATCGCTCTGTTGCTTTTTCATCTTTTATGCCTGTAGCTGCTCATCTGTCATACATCTGTTCTTTCTTTCATTCCCTCATCTCTCCATTCTTTCAGCTTTAATCTTGTCCACTGTTGTCACTGACCTTCTCTGAAGCTTTGATGCCATGTGCGGTTATTTGAAGACAGGTCCTGCGTTTAGTTTCCACACAGTTATGTGGCTGCCTTTATAACAATCCCAAGTGTAAAAGCTTTGGAAGATCTTCCATTGCTCTCAGTGCTTGATCTACATGAACATAAGGGGCATACTGCAGAATTTGACTAGTCTCACAGGCCAGATTGCATCCCATAGTTTTTTTTTTTATTTGCGTTATGGTCGACACACCAAAAGCTGTTCCTCTCCTTTCTGTTTGGTTTACAAAACAGCCCATGTTGTTTCTTTTTGGTGGGTCCACTTTGATTTCCATGGCCATCACTAACACAGAGCAGCCACCCCTGCATGTGGATGTGAATTGTGCCATCAAGATGCGGGCTGTGAGTTGGGCATTAGTTTTCTGTCCATGTGGTGGGGGATTGTGGGATTGCCCATGTGGTAGTGAAATGTGCCATGCGTCTGGCAGGCCCCAGCGCAGGTGACATGGCCCTTACAGCACGAAAAGGCGTCTGGCGCCAGAGTGGCTCCAGCTGGCGGAAAATTCCTCTCTGTTCTGGCCCAGAAGCAAAATCAGAGAGGAGGTCCTTGGCCAGTTCTGCCCACACCCCCAAGTATTGCACAGGTCAGTGAGCACCTTACCCAGTATCTTCATGTCTGACGCACACCTTTGAGCATGCCCGTTGCTCATCAGGGTCCAGTAATGCTATGGAACAGATGTCATCCATGCACTAGCGTCATTTTATCTCCAGACCAGCAAGGGGCGATAGAGAGATGTTTGTAATTGCTAACGAGTGGGTGGTGGAGTGAACAAACCAAATGTAAAAACTGATCTGAGCATGGCTGAATCCTTATGTACTTCGATATTCTGGTTACTAAAAGTATTGTTTTGCCAGCAATGGTAAAATATATAATTTTTGACTATGACGTAATCCAGTACTGAACAACATTATTTGGATGCATAGTGTTAAGTCTTACAATTGCATATTGGTGGTGTATCAGTATATACTGTTTGCAAACCTGTCATCTTTCGTAGTATGCATGAATCCATCTGTTGACAATCTATACATTTACATTTATGCATTTGGCAGACGCTTTTATCCAAAGTGACTTACAGTGCATTCAAGTTATACATTTTATCAGTACATGTGCTCCCTGGGGCATGTGCTATACAACAAACTACGAATTGGGATGAGATGTATCATATTAGACAGATAGTATGTAATTCAGGATTCCAATTGCAGCCCATAAAAGAAATGCACTAGAGTATTTTCTGCAGCACCCTTTGGCATGTTTCAGTGATTCTGCGTTGCTGTGGAATTATGTGCCACATCATTTACCTATGAGTACTGCTATAGAAACCAGTACACTTATTGATCACAGCTGACTAATGAACTAGCTGGTCTATAGAAAGCCCTTTATAATTAGAGATAATCAGACTTAATGTTTTTTAAGGGTCATTTACATGCGATGCATTGCATTTTGTTTGTCTCAATACAGACATTTTAAAAACGCAACACTCATGACACAAGATGAAGCAAAATCAGTGAGACATGGCATAACATGAGACATGTGGCTGTGTACAAAGGCCAACTTTAAAAGAAAAGTACATGCTTAAAATACCAAAAAGAGAATTAATAGAAAAATAGAATTGATTAATTGGTTGATTAATCACTCCACCATCCTGAACCATTTCTAAAACTTTTAGCCAAATATCTTTGGCTAAAACCAAAAAAACAAAAAACTGGTACATATACATACTTTTCAACCTAAATCAAACCCAATCAAACCTTCAATAAACCTACTTTCGACATGTCACCTCCTTCGCGAAACCACCAAAATTCCTTAAACAAAGCTTCAATACTTCAGTAACCCTGTGTTGATCCTCATTGTTCCCTGACAGATAAAAGTGATGGATTTTCAGCTCAGTGTGAGCGCAAGGAGACCAGGTCCAGATTAGCGTAAATAGAGGAAATATCCTCACCCAGCCAAGTAATGTCACTCATAAATTTTTGAAATAGCGTTGTTCACACACCAAGATGTGTGTAAGTTATGAGCGGGTGTATGTTTTAAAACATCTCGCTGTCACTTCAGTTAATAAAATGAATTTAAAGATTTATAAATGGACTCTGGGAGAAGATTGGCTATTAAAGATAAGCTTAAGAGATGGGACTCTTTCTGTTGGAAGCTGATGTACAAGTAAACGTTCCTGAATTTTCAGCCAATACCTTTAGCTGTTAATTACTTTGTATGTTATGGACAGTAGCCAGTATATTTGTAGATATAAACAGTGAGCCTCAGGAGGCTGTGCTGTATTATAAATATACTGTGTTCATGGCTAAAGTACGTTGATAGGCACATATAATCATCACTTCAGCCATTATTGCTTTAAATGCCTGTAGTTATAAAACAGTTACTACCTAATTAAAAAATTAAGAATATGCTTGCGAAACCTTTTTTTGAAAACAGTCATTATTTTTGCAATTCCATGTGGTGCTACCCGTGGCACAAAAAATATGAAATTCGCAATTCTTTGAATTGTTGGTGTATGTAAACATGCACTAAAAGATGCTTTATTGCTTTATCGGTGTCAACATCAGTTTTAAAATCAGTGGACCAATCAAATGACTCTGGAGGTGGATAAAGCATATCTACATATTGCTGAAGCGAATTAGTTGTTATGGCTGAGTGCATTGATATGAACGTACCTTCCATTCCTTTACTCTGCATTGTAGCTGTTTGTAACGCCCTGTGTTTAGTGTTTGTAGTAGTTGGTGAGGACTTTTTTGGTCCCTGCATTTAAATATGCGCTGTGCTTCTGTGTTGAAGAGATGTGGACTTGTATGTTGTATTGTAGCTGTGAGGAATTGTTACAGTTTCACAGTGGCTGGGTTGTCAGCGTTCTTAGTGATGCAAGGTTGTGTACTCATCGCTGTGTATAGATAACACCATACCCATCTGTTTGATCTCCCAATCCAGACACGCACTATATTTAGAGCCTCGTCAGATGTGCTGTTTTAGAGAAATAAGTCTTTTCTAATCAGCCTCCAACCGAGCAGAGGCCTCATTAGCATCAGCTTGCTCTCCCCTTCTTATTCTCATTCTTTATCTCTACAAGGGCGCCTTTGCTCTTTCACTCTCTCTCTCACACTCTCCTCCTATATCCATCCCTCTATTTCTTTCTTTACTCTCTTTCTCTCTTTTTCTTTTGCTTTCTCTCTCTCTCTCTCTCTCTCTCTCTCTCTCTCTCTTTCCTTCTGGCTCTCCCAGATCTTTTATTCTTGCATATTTTTCTGTCGTTCTCTCCCTGTTTTTTCTCCTTTTCATGTGTGGGTGGGCGCTTGTTGCTCCCTCCAGAGATCTCAGGCTTTGTGCGTGACTGTGTGTGTGTTTGGTGCTCAGAGGAAATGGCACATCTGTGTTTCAGGGCACATACAAGTACACAAAGTACACACACACACACTCATCCACTGTTCCTACCCCTCCATTTGGAGTCTTCTGCATGCATCATCCGTGTGGCAGCATGCGTACATGTGCCTTCGTATGCAGCTTTTGCCGGCTTTTGATCCAGGCACTCCAAGTCCCGACACATTTCCCTGTGTTTTTTCCCCACTCCCACACAAATCAAACTTTCATTGTGCTTTTTATTTATTTTATTCATGATTGTCTACGCTCAATGGAGCTGTATCTACAATGACCTTGACATCTCTCTCTCCAACACTTTCTGTTTGCAGATGGAATGGGTCGCGTTTTGGCTCAGGACGTCTATGCCAAAGACAACCTGCCACCTTTCCCAGCATCAGTTAAAGATGGCTATGCTGTCAGAGGTGAGATCTTGTTATAATCAATTGACTCCCTCTGTGAGATCTCATTTACTGAAACAATGCTGCTGTTGGACTCAGTTCTTCATCATACTTCCACCAGTATCAGTAGAAAAAGTGTACATTTATCAGAACTGATTATTTTATTTTTATTGTTAATGTTTTATAATAACCCTCACCATTTATAACAACATTAAAATGACCTTTTTATCATTATATCCTTTACCAAGTCATTAATCCTTAAAAAAGGTACTAAGGATGAATGTGCTGTTTAAAATGACAGTTTTAGTAAAATGCATTTATTCGCTGTGATGATTTTCCTGTCTCTCAGCTGCTGATGGCCCTGGGGATCGTTTTATTATCGGGGAGTCCCAGGCTGGGGAGCAGGTGAACTATACTAACACACAGTAGTTCATCTCACCCTCACATGTGCCTTTAAACCTGATGCAGAACATGCTGATTCTCTCCTTCAAACACTCACACACATTGTTGAAATACTTCTGCACTGCTGGAGACTTGTGTGCTCAGATGGCTAGAAACCTCCAACCCAGTGAGCATGCTGTAATGAACGAGAGAGAAAGAAAGATGGAGAGGGAGATCCCCGTGGGCCATGTGGAAAAGAGTGCAGGCCAGCACCCCAGATCTCATGGCTGATATCCGTAGAGACCAGGGTCTCTACGGATACACCAGGAGTGTGTGTATGTACAGGTTTGACTATAGAGGGCCACAAGTTAAGAAAACACAAGTTAAGAAAGCGTCCTTACAAATGTAAATAAACCTGTCAGAACTTGTAAGGATATTTTAGGTTGTCCGCAGTAGTAAAAAGCAAAACCTCAGCAATAGGCTAAATCAAGTTTAACTTAAAATTAGTCAGCAGGGTTGTAGTAGGGTTAGATTTAGGAGTAGGGCATAGGAAATATTGTTAGCCTGGAATGAAGAGAATAATCAATGAGGTGACTTCACTACAACAGTGAAACAAACCCATTTGTGTGTGTGTGCCATTTTAGTCTCTCAGCTGTTGCCATGCAGCTCTGATGAATTTGACCTTATATTTTCATGTATGTAGATTTTACGCAGTGTAGGTGGTCCAGGAACGAATGTGTATTTTTTAATTCAAACATTAGTGTTGTTTTGCTTTCACATTGCAGATCACAGAAATACAGGTATAACATTCTGCGTAGATGTAATGTTCTGATAACTAAGAATGTGTGTGTGTCTGTGTGTTTGTGTTTCTGTGTGTTTCTGTGTGTTTCTGTGTGTTTCTGTGTGTTTCTGTGTGTTTCTGTGTGTTTCTGTGTTTCTGTGTGTTTCTGTGTTTCTGTGTTTCTGTGTTTCTGTGTGTCTGTGTGTCTGTGTTTCTGTGTCTGTGTGTGTGTCTGTGTGTTTCTGTGTGTGTCTGTGTGTGTGTCTGTGTGTGTGTCTGTGTGTGTGTGTGTGTAGCCCACTCTCACAGTCATGCCAGGGCAGGTGATGAGGGTAACAACAGGTGCTCCAATCCCTTGTGGTGCAGATGCTGTAGTGCAGGTAGAAGACACAGAACTGCTACGAGAGTCTGAAGATGTAAGTTCATCACACACTCTCTGTTACATTGTTGTCCAAAAAACAACTATAGCTAAATAAATCCACCACAAACACACACACCTATATCAAAAGTATATCTAAACTCTTTTGAACTTTATCTGTAGTCATAAAAAAATGACAAAAAAATGAACATTCAAAGACGCTTGTATCTTACAAGACACAATGTCAGTTGTATCTTCATCATAGGAAGCAGACAGCATGATCTTTACACATGTGGTTTATAGGGTACGGAGGAGCTGGAGGTGAGAATCCTGGTTCAAGCACGCCCAGGACAAGACATCAGGTCAGTGGTACTGGAGACTTTCTTTACAGTCTGTTTGCAAGGAAGCAGGAATCCTATAGACTAGTGCTGCACAATATTGGAAAATAAATGAGATGAGATGTGAACTTGCTAAATAATGTGATATATGGTATGCAATGTAATAATTCTTTAAATTTGTAAAATATATTCAAATTATATTAAAAAATGTTTAAAACTAAAAATAAGCAACATACGTTTTACATTCTTTCTGGGAAAAGAAAAAACGGACAATACATAACTTCTCCTGTCTGGCACACACAGGCCTATAGGACATGATATCAAGCGTGGAGAGTGTGTGTTGGCTAAAGGAACACACATGGGTCCATCTGAGATTGGGCTCTTGGCCACTGTAGGAGTCACAGAGGTGGAGGTGCAGAAATTTCCAGTTGTAGCAGTCATGTCTACTGGCAATGAGGTATGACACTTTTCTCACTTGTGGCTTTTCTCTCCTTTGCTCATCGTAATGTGTGTTTGAACTTGACTCTGTGTTTACACCTGCAGTTGTTAAATCCAGAGGATGACCTCCACCCAGGAAAGATCAGGGACAGTAACCGATCCACACTGTTGGCCACAATCCAGGAGCACGGATACCCCACCATCAACCTTGGCATTGTCGGAGACAAGTCAGCATTCCACCACACACATATATAACACAAGGATGATTAAATGATTCCATCCCTTTAAAATGTTGTAATCTTGGTAAAACTATAACTGTATATGGCTAATGTTATTGCCTCCTTATGATTTATCGCTTCAATGTTATTCCTTACCTTGTAATTTGCTTTGGATAAAAGCATGTGCTAAATGTAAATGTTAAAATCTCTTTAATTTCACACTGGCAATAATCAAATGTAGACTAACAATGTCACCAATGTGTCAGTCATTATATTTGGCATTGCTTACTCCCCCTGCAGCCCAGACGACCTGCTGAGTGCCCTGAACGAGGGCATTAGTCGCGCTGATGTCATTATCACTTCTGGAGGCGTGTCTATGGGTGAGAAGGTGAGTTGATCTGGGTCATCTCAAAGCACTAAAGTGTTCTGAAAGGTCATGTGAAGTTTTACGAAGGGCTTCTGATCAACTGCAAAGCTCTGCTTTGTCAAGTAATGGATTCCATAGGATTGCCCAGAGCCATTGTGATCTCAGATCAAACCCCTGAAGAGCTCAAGCCACATGTCACAGTGTGTTGTACTGCCATCTGGTGTTCACATTCAACACTGTTTCTCACCACACAGCATCACTTTTGTTAATTTGACCTTTTATTCTGGGCTTTTGCCCAGCAATGTTTCAACCCTGTTGCACTTGATTTTACGCCCTACTAAATTACCCAATGTTGCACTTCACCACATAGTACTATTGGACAGACTGAAATAGATGTGTTGTACTACAGGAGAGGTGAAACAAGCACACACACTCAACATTTAAAGTCTCTCTTTCCCTGCAGGACTATCTGAAGCAAGTACTGGATATAGACCTCCACGCTCAGATCCACTTTGGCAGAGTGTTTATGAAACCAGGGTAAGTGAGGAGAGGTCTAATCAGAACAATCCTACAGAGATTCCAGCCAAGAACCGCTCGCTTAAATCTGATGCCATCTGACCAGTATGTAAAGTGACAAACCACAGGACATTTAAAGGCGGAAAATCTTTCTTTGATAATGTGATTGTAATGATTGTAATAAACCATTTTGCAACAAAGTGGTAGCTTGATATGGATGTTGTCGTATCTACAGGCATTATCTACATAAAACAGCATTTTATGTATACAAAACAAATTTGTTGAATTTAAATGACAATAAAATATTTGAAAAGCTGCCATATTAATTGACAAGGTTATAAGTCTGATGCAGGTTTTGGAATCACCAGTTCTTTAAATCGACCAATCACTCATAGTTATCAGTCTGCACGATATTCTCAGAATGGCCAGAAATTGTCCTGTTAACCACCTGATCACTGATGTAATTTGCATCTTATGATTCATGATCTATTCATAGAACTTAAGTCTAAGACTGAGACAAGAGCAATCAAGCTAAGAATGAGCTGCAGAGGCAAAATATTGATGTGTCCTCTTTTATTTGCAGTTTGCCTACTACATTTGCCACCTTAGACATTGACGGTGCCAGAAAACTGATTTTTGCCCTTCCAGGTATGTTGTGCTGTATATTTGGTGTGTTTGGGTCTTTGTATGTGAGTGAAAGGGTTTTTTTTGAATGGCAAAAAAGTGACTGTCTACTCTTGAAACTGTGTAGCGTGCACACACACGCACACAATAAAACACATTAATATAAAAAAAATCCAGATGCACTGGTCCAATAAGAAAAATTTTCTTCTTTCTAACTCTAGTGTAGATTTCTACACTAAATGGTCCTCTCCCCACGCATTGGTATTAGCCCGCAGTTGCCCACTTCAATACCTGCAGCCCTAAACTCCATACTTCTGCTCCCTGCTTGCCGACTTGTCTGATCAGTGTCCCCAGGCTTGCCTCCACCCCAAGTCCACTGTGCTCCCACCTTTGTACCTACAGAAAGCAGGTGGTTGAGGCAGTGGTGACAGTGGCAATTTCTATACTCCCCTTCAAAGGTAATTTCACCTACAGAGACACAGGGGTGACTCTACTGGAGGCTGTGCCTTTAAATGACATCGAGGCCAGCAAACTTCCTGTGCCCCCTCCCATATGTGGAAGTAGGTGTTAATTCAAGAAATAAGCCCTGTCTTCAACCCAAACTCAGAAAACGGAAAAGGACTTAAATTTTGACACAAATCCCCAATTAACTGGTTTTCTAAACCAGAACAAGATTGAACACAAATTGTCTCTTAGTTTCTCTTGCTCTTGGGAGCAGTGTGTTATAATTATTGCAGACATACGATTCCGAACCATAAAAAAATCAACAACCTCAACTAATCTAACCAAACTCGACTAATCTAACCAAACTCGACTAATCTAACCAAACTCGACTAATCTAACAACTTCAGAAACACACAATGAAATGGAACATCAGCATTACAAAGAAAAACCTGGGAAACATTTCTATTGTAATTTTAAATGGGATGCTTTCTGATCTGTTTTCTGAGAGAAAAGCTTTGTGCTTTTGTTTTTTTCTTTTTTTGGATCTGTGGCTCTACATATAGCTCTTAGTTCTGTGACAACCTCCCCAAACCTACTGTTTGTGTACTGTGATGTGGCATAATGTCTGCTATTTGTCTGATATTTTTGCCCCATTTCCTCTCATGTCCTCTTTTTGCTTTCAATAACCCTGTTCCCTTTCTGTTGATGTTATGGAGGACACCTGACACACTCTTCTGCCCTGTCTGAGGAGACTTAGGGAGCATCCATGGGAGCATGTGTTCTTGCTGTCAAGGATAGCTAGACATGCAATGAAATAGAATGGAACGCAAGGTTTCAATGTGCATTTTCAAAATAGTTTTTAAACTCACAGCAACGTGCTTTTAAAAACCACAACAAACATGGAATGTGATCCTGAAAGAACAGTGAGATATGACAGCGGTCAATGATGTCTGTTAACATGAATTTATATTTATAAAAGCAGCACAGGTCGATACAAGAATGAGTTTTGTGTTACTAGTCCCTGTTTCTGTTTTTAAACTTGATACGATTGGCTACCATACTTCTTGGAAGGCATTAACCCCACTTGTTGTCAGCAAACGTGAATCACCTCTGCAAATTAGATCAGAAAGCTTTCATTTTAAATGTAAACTATACTGGAGTGAACATGAACCATACCCCAAATACCCATTTTCAAAAAGTTGTTTGGTGCCCAACTGAGTTTGTGAAACTGCTTTAACATCTGACCTCAAATGAGTCTGCAAAGTAAGGACGTTTATGGTTCTTAATAGGGAGTCAAACTGGAGTCATGTCAACGTCCTCTATGATACAGTAACACTAAACACAGCTCGCATTAAAAATATTAACATATACAACTACACCTAGAGTCACATTTTCATTGATTATCCATAACTGTTTTGATCTCTTGTACGGAGTTACTACCCCAAACCTTCAACCCTACCCCAAAACCTTAAAACTCTGTGCCTGTATTTGTCACCTCAACATTTTTGTTCTCTCTCTCAGGTAACCCAGTGTCAGCTGTTGTAACCTGTAATCTCTTTGTCATCCCTGCATTAAGAAAGATGCAGGGGATTCTGGACCCAAGACCCACCATCATCAAAGCCAGGGTAGGAAAACTACAGTTCTCATTGTGACATATGTTGTGTATCTGTTGTGCTGGGATCCCCTCAGTATTGTATCCTTTTCTGTTCAGCTGTCCTGTGATGTAAAGCTGGATCCGCGTCCAGAGTATCATCGCTGTATATTGACGTGGCATCACCAGGAACCTCTGCCCTGGGCACAGAGCACAGGTATACAAACCTGATTACTAAACAGCCCTCCTCTTTTTCCTTATTCTCTCTTGCGCTTTAGGCCCTGGTATTTTCACTGTAAAAATGCAAACTTCTTTTTCACTTGGGGGTAGAAAGAATTTAGAAACATCTCTTCAACCGTAAATTGTTTTCAAATATTCGGATGCTGCCCTTGCACTGTTGCTGGTGTTGTTTTAGAGAATTATTTAAAGATATGATGGGTTAAGGAAATTAACTGGAAAAGATGTTTGGGTCTGAGAAGGTGGAACCCCCAGTCACACCCACTTAGGTGAACCACCCACTTGGATCAATTGCAGGTAGAAGATTTTTCAACCAGAACAAAATTTTAATGAAAGATTATGGTGGGTAGATGTTTTGAACCACTAAAACAAACTTTTAGCCTGAGTTATAGCAGTTTGAAATTGTCACAACTTTTATTTAAATATACCATATAACAAATACATTTAATGATAATGTATTTATATAAATGATTTTTGTCAACAAATAATAAAAAAATAGGAATGTGTCCATTAATTCAATCATCAGGTCCTTCCAGTGTAGATAGCTTTGTTTATTATAATTGGGCAAGCTATTTTGTTTGCAATTTAGTTCTATTAAACTGAGTTGTTGGTGAGAACTTTTTGATGAGAGCATTATTTCTCCCAGTTCCTGGATTAAAGGGCTTACGCAGAATTTATTGTTCCAGTCCAGAATGGAACAGATTGAAACGTGTGGATGTGGGCCAGATTGAGCAACCAACTCTGGTTCCAGCATCAGCACTGGCACCCTCTTGGTTGAAAAGGGTTAACAGAGAACACAATCAAAAAATATCACTATTGTACCTTTGAGCAAAGTACCCACTTTTCTCAAGTGGGAATGTTGCTGCAGCATTCCATAAATTGCTTGGGATAGAAAGTGTTGGCAAATTAACACCCTGTGTCTCCTCCGTATTGCAGGAAACCAAATGAGTAGTCGGCTAATGAGCATGCGCAGTGCCAATGGCCTTCTGATGTTGCCCCCGAAAACAGAGCAATATGTGGAGCTGCACAAGGGTGAAGTTGTGGACGTTATGGTCATAGGACGGCTATGATGTCATCTTAAAGGGACAGACCAAGTAAAAAGCAAAGAAAGTGGTGCATGTCCACATATCATTACTATTATGTAATATGCAACGGCACAGCTAGTTTTTATTGATTTGGAAAAAGTTGATCCAGTATAATCAACATTTCAAACAAAGACGAATATGTGAATTTATGAAAATGTGACTTCAAAGACATAGTATTTCAATAACAGAAAGTATACCTTTTAAAATGAGAATATATATATGGAATATAAGAGATTTATTCTGTAATATATTGTTATAATTATTATGATTATTAATTATGATGAATATCATATTAAGCAACTTTGTTCTCTTTCATTGCAATTGCTTTGTGTGTTCAATGCTAGAACTTATAGATAGCGGTAGCATTTTAATAGACAGCTGTTGGCGCCTGACACACCCATCAGGAAGCTTATTTTCTCATCAGTAGAAAATGTGTCACTGAGAGATGAAAAAAATCTAAGAAATGACAACAGAGGCCCCTTTGGATCCCTGACTGAAGGGGCTTGGATCTTTTCACCTCTCCTCAAAGTGCACCAAGGTGACCCAGCTATCTTTCCCTTAAGTATTATATGCTCCATACAGACATTATGCTTCATAAAGGGTTTACAAAACTGCTTTGCTTGTCGTTTAAATTGTGAGTCGTGTTTATGTGCGCAGTGCCAAAAGCCAGGGCTGTGGGTCATGAGGTTACAGATGTGAAAAGCAGTGGGTACTGCTGGTAACACAGATTTTGTACAGATCCCTCAACTCTGAAACATTGTTTTCACAAATGATGACCAGTTAGTGAACTTCTGACGGGTCTGTGTAAATTCTGTGCTATTTAAACGCACCCTATGACGTATGCTGTGCAGGCCACTGTGGTCTGGAGCAGGCTTCATAATAAACTGGCCCTCATAGCTCTGCCCTTATTACTCTCTATTTTACCCACTACCCTTACATTTAAACATGCCCAGCCCGCTCCTACAGGCTGAGCTTCCTGGAAACTTTATTTGTTTAACTTTGGAGATGAAGACACAGCTTATTTAAGTGCTGACAGCCTTTTTAAATTAATTACATAAAATGTACAGTCAAAAAATACAAAAGTGATATTGTACAGATAAGTGACCAGCACTCCCGAGGCAAATACTAAGGTATTGAAAAGATATTGAAAAACTGTACTATAATATCATTTTCTGTAATACTGATCTAATGCGAGAATTAAAATTCTTGATTATTATGTAAAGACGTGGTTCAGTTTCTTTTTTTAAATAAACACAAATCTGATTGAAGTTTTAGTTCTCTCTTTAGTTCTATCTATCATTTATTTTCAGGCATATGAATATTACGGTTGTGTGGTTACAATTACTAAAGTTGACACTTATCACAAGTTGGCAAACACTTTCTGAATTAATATCTTTTTTAAGCATTATTAGTTTTTACTAACAATGCACAGTACTTAGTCATTACAGTAATCAGTCATTAGTTATTGCAGTAAAATAACAATAAACATTACTTTAACAACAGCTGTATGAATGCACTTTAAGAATATGAATTAATAATGAATAATAGTATATTTATAAATATACTAGATACATTATGTTGTAAATAAAAAAAAACATTGTGCATGATACTTTATGCATTAACCAATAATCCTAATCATTAATTCGGTTTCAATGAAAAACTGACCGCTTCAATCCCCATTCACCGTCTTGAAGAAAAGCCGCATCTGATTGGACAGCGGAGTTTAAGATGCTGTTCAATCAGAAGCGTTGTCTCATTCGGTTACCGGAGGCGCTGTGGAGTCACTGTCGTCAGAAGCGACCCGTCACACGACATAATAACATAGTATGCTACGAAACCGACTGTTTGGAAGTATTTACATACTTGTTGGACTGAAGGATCGGCATATCTGACTAAAGAGGTAAGCGTCGTGTCTCTTTAAAGTTGTTTGATCCGTTTAAATGCGGAGTGAACGTTGTTTGCAACAGGTTGCCTGGACGAGAAAAGCTTCGCTGCACTTCGGGAAGTGATCAACTAGCCGTGTTAGCTATGCAAATAACACTAAACAGATTTCCAGATATCTCAAACAAAGCGCTGTGAACCTTTATGAGACGGTTTATGAAATGTATAGGTCATGCGTTTCACTTATTTTTCTTCGCGTTTCTACCAAGCTCATACAACAGCTGTCTCTGAAAACCTAGCGAGCTGGCTTTCCAGACGGCATTTGTTCGCATTAAATGCCCCAGAATGTTTTCTAAGTAGGCAGCTCACTAGATATTGAGACTCCCACTTTGTTGTTGTGGATTAATACATCAGTCATAACGCGCTGTCATATTTATATTCACGTTTATGTACTTATATATGTCCTCGTTATCCCTAAGGTGCTGTAAATTCGTCTGATTATATAATTATTTTCTTGTTATAAAGGTTCAGACATATAATAGTCCTCATCTTAAATTTAATCTTCAATTTTAAGATTATTTTTGCTTTACGTTTAGTCTTAGTCATTTCACTACGTCATACTGTGTATGGTTGTATATCTGATCATTAAAATATGGTACAGCGAAGTGATTAATCCAGAACTGTAAATAATGTGGATGTTTGTTGTTTATTGTTCATACAACTTCATTACAGCCATTAGGGCACAAATGTCACATTGTTCCCCTTGGTTTGGTGTTTTCATTCAGACATCTGATAGCACCAACTCTTCATGTTCTTAATGGAATAATGACTGGGAAACTAGGGATCAAAGCTGACATTGAAAGGAGTTATCATCTTATTGTATGACTTGCTTGGGTGGTAAAGTAGATGGGACCGTATTCCACAGCCCAGACAGATCTCTAACGTAACACGTTTATCTTTCTTGCTTTATTAATGACTTGAAGATCCTGTATCATGTATAAAGAGTGTCTCAGTGTCTGGACCCACTAGCATGTGTTAACAAAGCATTTATTTGCATATAAAAGCTGATGTGTTAAGGGTTTAAGTTTTTGTCTTTACTAAACAATCTGGCAGTTTCAGCTAGTAAGGTGAGGGAGATAAAGGGCTGAGGTTCAGTGGTAGTAAATGTTTTTTTTTTTTACACAGGAATCATAGTAGTGATCATATTAAATGAGAACTTTGAATGTTCAGTATGAATGTTAAGTCTCCAAATTTCTAGGTTTAATTACTAGGTTTTAGAACGTCGCATCACTTTAATTATTTAGTTAATGATGTCAATCACTTCAGCTTAAAGAAGTATTACACCGTAAACAGAAGTTAAGCTCTGTTTATAGTATCTGTTACATGTTGTTTATTACCACATTTTCTACTCAGTAGGAGACCCAAAGACTTGTATTGTAAATGCATAACTATCAACGCATTTTTGTTTTTGTTAGTATTGTAGACATTCTATTTAGTGTGTGTTTTTTTTTTGTTACCAAGTCGCCTCAAGTTAGGGTCAGTCCCAGCAAAGGTTGGCTTTCTCTATTCTATTATTAGGAACACAATTCACAGTCTTATCATTTCCTCAGATCACAAGCTGTGAGTCAGCTGGCTGCTCTGTGTTGTCTAAAGATAAGTCTTCACTGCACACGGTATATAATTCAGTTTAGAGGCAGTCCTAGGTAACCTCAATCAGCACCATCACTGGTGATAACCATCCCTGCATGTCATGCATGTAATGATATCAGAGGTCATTTGTTGTATAAAATGGTTCTGGTTTGTTGATGATATCAGAAAAATGTCAAGGTTATTGTTACAATTGGACATTGGACTTGTTTGCCATGTCATGATCCCAGAGGTGATGAAAATGAAATGTTATAATTCTAAAGGTATTGGCTTACTGCACAAATACATTACACTATTACATTATAGAGGATTTTGGATGTGGATCAGTTGATTAGGTAAGCTGTCATTCAAGGGGACAGGGTGTCCGTTTTCAGAGTAGAGAGAGGTGTTAATGCCATCACACTCTAGAATCATATTACCTCATCAGGATGTTTCTTCAGTCTTATGAAGATGTGGTTTTATCAGTACTGTAGGAGGCTCTTTAAAGAATATTTGGTAGGTATAGAGTACAATGTGTCTCCTGTCATGGAAAGTTAAAAGAATAGTTATCTAAAACATGAATATGCTCTTATTATTTATTCTTATCCTCATGGCTTCATAGATGTCAGCTCTCTAGATACTAGTATATTCTATTGACCATTGGTAAGCCTGAATTGGTCACCCACTTGTTCATATCCATGCTACTGACAAATACCAGGATCAAATGTTGTCAGCAGATACTCTGCAGTTATGTGTGGAACTTGAAAGTAGGCTGATAGTCTCAAGTGTCGCAGCCTCGTTCCCAGGTATGTATGATGTGTTGGTCGGCAGGAGAGGTATGAATTTGTGGACAGGACATCTTATCACTTGGACAGTGGTATGGGATGGGGCTGGGACCTGTACCAGGAATGTACAGAACCCCTGTGCTCTCTTTGACCTGCCTGTGTCCCTAGAAGAATTCTCAATATGCACCAGCTCTGCTATCCTAATGGACCTCCATGGCTAGGAATTAATAAGCCTGTGCTGTCCGCAAACTCTCCTAGAGAGCCTTTCTGACTGGCCCAGGGCCTGCTGTCTAGACCTGGATTATCTTGTTTTTAGGGGGACTGTAAAGGACAATAACAGAATGCTTGCCTTTCAAGTGTTCATACTAACCCTTGAAAGCAAAACTTTTCTTCTCAGCTGTACATGAAATTTGTTTTGACTCTGCTAATGCCGGCTATGGGGAAATCTTTCTAAATCTCCTGATAGCACTTGGGGGTCTCTCAGATCTCTTAGTCACTGCAGAATGGTGTAGGTGCAGCAGGCAGTGAAGAGTGGGTGAGCAATAGATCACAAGCAATGTGTGTAATAGGCCTCCAGTGCCATAAATTACAACACATCAGCACACCTTAAAACAAGCAGTTTAACAGAAGTATTTAACAGAAGTAGCTGCTTTTTCTGCTCTGTTGTGCTAGTGATATTATGTTGTCACTTGTGATAATTTATTACTCCGTTTTACTAACTGACTAGTAATCCATATGCAGCATTTAGGGCCTGGCAGAGGTTGATTTTATTTTGTAACAGTTGAAGCTAATTAGTTATACACCTATTGGTTTCTTGAATATTATAATCTCAATGCATAGTTGCATGCTCAAAATCCAATGAGTTGTATTCTTACTGTTTCCCTGTAAGATATTTAACAGAAGGCTAGTGAAACGGTTTACTCATTAACAGCTTTGAAAACACACATGTGAAGGTCATGTGCTAGTTTTGTTCTCTGTTCCCAAATTCCGGACTGTTCCTGTAAAATCTTCCCTGCACTGCTCAAAGTAATGTTTGTGCATTTGTGCTCTACCCTTGTCTATATGCCATGTCTACATACTTGTATAGCTTCATATTTAGCCGTGAAGATGCAGTCCATGAATTTTTCCCTCTTTGTCTCTCTTTCCTTTTCCTTGCTTTTTGGCATTACTTTTCCTCCTGGTACTCAGTGGTACATGCCTCGATTCTTAGCCTGGAATCTGGAATTTGGTACGCAAGCATTGGGTGTTGGAATGTTGAGCTGGAGCTTTGGGGTAGATAACGATCCTGGTCTGTTTTTCCTCTGTAGTGACAGCTGTGGAACTGTCTTTCCAGATTTCTTTTGGTTGCTATTACTTCATATTGTGTCATCTTTGTTTTACAGCTCTCTGAGGAGAGAGCTTGAAATCTGTTGAGTGTCAGCTGGTGGACTCGAGAGCTTTGATATATTATAATGTATGATATGCAGATGATAAAGAGAAATTAGGATAAGCTCAGGTGCTTATTGGGGGATGTTCCTCCCTTTCTCATAGTGTAGGACTGTTGTGTTTTCCATACCGCCACTCCTCAAGACGAGCCGTTTCATGTCTGTCAGTATAACAGGTTCATCCTGTGCTGGGTTGAGGCTGTAAGACCAAGGCCAAACCGTCCCTCCCATGAATAATCCAGGTTTCTTTGTTCTTGAAGTGGAGCATTTTGTTTTTATTTAATTTGTTTTAGCTAACAGGCCCTAAAGGTTACAGTATTGCTGTGAATGATCTTTCTGAATGAGAAAATCATATGACATTAGTGGTGTGTTATTAGCGAGAACTGAACAGGTGAAAATGGCTGATTGTGAAGGCTGTTTGTTTTTAAGCAATTTTATCAGATCACTTTGTCAACCCTGTTGACTTTTTCTTTTTTTTTACATTACTGAAACTACCCAGTTACAAAAGCTTGCCAGGAATGCGGCTGGTGAGAGTATGTCATGCCTGTTGCGTAGTGTGTGCTCACAGCCGCAGTTTCTGCAAAGACCATTTCTCAGGTGGAATGATAAACAGCAGGGTTGTTGACAGTGCCTGCTAATGCCTTCATCCCATTGGATGGGGTGAGAGGGCCACACCCACAGCCTTAGAGCCAGCCGTGCTGCACCTGCTCTGGCTGGAAACACCTGCGTTCAGCCATGAACCTGCTCATCCTAACCCACCCTATCTTATACTTCATCCCTATTGTTCTGTGCTAGGAAATATTAGCTTTCCATTAGCTTTCCCTTTGGCATTTATCAGAAATCAACTTCTCTATTTAGCAAACAAAGATTGTGGTTTGGATTTGGGTTAGAAGAGCTGATGCTAGATCAGTTTTAAAGTGTGATTTTACCAGTCAGAGCCCAGATGTCCCTATTGCCTGTATAAGAGGCGTGTGTGTTGCAGATCTGTATAGTGTGGTTGCAGAACTGTAGCTGAACTCTGGCCAGACTGCCACTGAATAGAACAGGAGGGTTTGAAGTAGGCTACTTAAGCTCTTGTGCGGCAGATGGTTCAAGGCTTTATTTATATGTTTTGCAGTCTTAAACTCTCAACAGCTCCTGTGTCATAAAGGAGGGGTGTGTGCGTGTATGTTCATAGATCAACTGAATGTATTAAACAACTTTATGGTCACAGTTGACAGCACCAGGTCAAATGAGGATTACATTTTTTTGCCTCACCTGCCAGTGGCTGGAGAATTAAACATTACCTGCCTTAAATATTTTTGACTTGCCATGAAACCAGCCATGAATGAACATTACTGGTGTTTTCACGATTTTGTTCCTCAATCTGTATTCCTGTAGCTGGTAGAACATGCCACTATTATTAGCAGGGTCATGATTTCAATTCCCAGTGAATCATGTATGCCCTATTTTTGCCTTCCTAGCTCAACTCAGTTTTTAACAGAGGTAAAAGTTGATTAAAAAGTCACACAACAGTTATTGAGCTTTTTCAGTAGATGTCTACCTTTCTTATATATGTCTTATGTCAGGAAAAAGTAGCATGAGTCAAACTATAATTCTTCAGGTTTTAAACCACTTTGTAAATAGACAGTGACCAATTGGCCAGTTAGTTTCGTTTACTCACCCAAGCTAATTTATACTTGCATCTGGTACTTGTTGAGGGTAATTGTGGACCCCGGACAGCACTTTACCTCAGTCTACCATCTAGCTGCTCTCATGAACCATTGATGGCTGTTATGCAAATGTGCAGGCCTTGTTGCCATTGTCAGTAGGGGTATTGTTTCATTTGGCTGTGTTAGTCATTGTCCGAGATAATGAATGGCCTTAGAATTGTTCTTATCTGTAGCCAACAGGATGGAAAACCGTCCTTAATAATAACATCACCATGAGCACCTGAATGTAGGCAGCGTGTAAAGCGTATGTTGGTGTAAGCTATTCTCAGGCTGCATCTGTGTGTAGGGGCAAGGCTGCAATCCGCTTACCTTCTTAAAGAAAAGATTAATTGGATTTTCTTTTGTTGATATCGGCACAGCTGCATCCAAACAGGTAGCACTGCCTTAAAAGACTTCATGAAATAAATCACGCTTTGTGTCCGTTTTTACAGTTTTCTCTCGCGTTTTTTAAATGTAACCTTGACTTCAGGTTTACAGTAACAAAGATTAGTTGTGAATTGAGGTTGCATGAGAAACCACACGCGTACACTCACAGGAGGCCCCATGTACTGTTCTGGTCTGCAGAGGAATGCTGTTTCACATTACGTTTTTGCATTATGAGATTGTTGCTCCATCAGTGCACAACAATGACCTCACAGATGACTGGGTATTAAAATAGAAATTTAAAGAACTGTAAACATAATTGTGTGTAGGCTGTTGTTGTAGGTGTCTACAGTGTATGGAGATCTGGTCACTGAGTTGCTAAAACTATATTCTGTAGCCAAAGTGTCTTGAATAACTTGAAAGGTTCCTTTCTTGTTCTTGTGTGCTTGATAAATAAGGATATATCCTATCCTTTTTTTGTTCCCCATTTTCTCCTAGATTTACTAAAGATGCTCTCTCTTATTTGGTAATTCTGCACAGTAATTTTATCAGCTCATTAATTCTCATTCATGTCATTGTCAACAGCACTCTATAGCACAATAATTTATGTTTGTCTGTTTATTGATTTATGTTCATTTAATGCTTGTTTAGTCTGTCTCTGCAAATGATTCATTTATTTCTTGGCTTTTTAAAACTGCCTCTGTCCTATAACATCTTGCATTACTTAGGTTTGGACATAAGCAGATATTTTCCGTTACAGAGGATATTCTGTATAAGAATGATTTAATTAGGAAAAGGAACTACAGTTTAAACAGGCACATATCAGCTGTTTATTTGGATTTTTTTTCTTGATGAAGATTAAGATGGCTTAATCTTAAAGCTAGTGTAACTTTGCATTTGACAGATGCGTTTTTCCAAACTGACTTGCCGTGCATTTGAGGTATACATTACCCAGCAGTCAAACCCATACTCTACCAGTTGAGCTGCAGAACCACTTGTTTAGAAACACATTTACATGACATGCATAATCAGAATATTGACAAATTGTTGTTACTATGAACCATCAGATGGTTTTCATCTACATTTAAACACAGTCAGGAACATCAGTAACCTCCTTGAAAACAGGCAGGTTATAATACTGTTGTCTGGCATCTGCTCTATACTTACAAATTCTGTCTGTTTATTTTAGGTGGGGTCAAGAGAGACAAGCTTTATCATAAGGAGGCAGACAGGTCAGGACTGACAAGAGAGGAGATCCTGCTGCTGCTGGGTTTATCCTGGCCTGGAAAACACGGGTGAGGACCCCCATATAGCATCTACTCACTGTGTGTGAGAGTCTTTAGACTTTCTAAACTTCCTTGCTTCACAGACCTTGGGACCTCCCGCCCACCGACAAAGCTGTTGTCATGGCAATGCGTTAGGCAGTCGTGCAGCACAGTAATCTCGGAGCAGGCAAAGGGGAGGAGGGGAACTGTGGGAGGGCATGAAAGAAGTTAAGGGAGACAGTTCATTAACAAGAAGGGAAACTAGACTACATGAAGGATAGTGTTAAAGATAAGAAAGTGAAGGATGGTGTTTTTTTGGAAGGCTGGCATCAGAAAAAGAGGCTCTGCGGAGGTCAGATTGAGTGGCTTAATGAATCAAGAGTTTCCAACGAACTCCTGGAATTTCATCCCAGTCACCAACTTCTGTAATCAGCACTATTTGCTTACTGGCTCCAGCAGGACAGGCTGCCTTTTAACACTTTCAAAATTTGCCTACAGCTTTATTTATAGCTCATATTAGGTGTTGTATTCCTTAAAGAAATAGTTCAGCCAGGGCTAAATATTCAGTGATCGTTTATTCATGTCATTTATTGTTTCAATCCTTCAGAAATTTTCTCATTTTCATATAATAAAACATTTTCAGTTGTTTTTTGTTTTTATCTTGAACATTTCAGAGCCTAGCTAGATATGGTACGTGTTTGGTTTGGGGATGAAATTGTACTGATTTAACTGTTTTATCCCAGTATCTAAGATATCACTTTCCATATCTTACATTCATTCCTAGGTCATTATATGTATTACATTTGATCAATAGTGGACAGGTTCTTATATTGTGTGACCACAAAAATGGTTAGAAGTGAGGAATTAACAGCAGAATGTAGGAGGGGTAAGTAGAGGTAAAAAGGTCTCATTCATTATCTTCTTCCATTATTCCATTGCTTTATCCTGGATGGACACACCCACTTTGTGTGGTGTCTCTCATGCATAATTCAGTGGCAGAACATTGGCATCCTGGGTCAACAGCAAACACTTAAAGAATAACTCACTCCCCCATGAACACTCTTATTACGAGAGCTGTTTTATGGCATCTCACCTCATCACATGACTCACTGAGTGACAGAGCTGTGACTCAAAGCTGTTTGTTATGAAATCCGTTTGGGAGGATAGAAGGAAGAGCGTGGGGGTCAAGGGTCAGGGCCAGGGTCTCTCACATCTGCAGGCTCTTGATGGGGGAGAGAATGTGGGTTGGGGTTTTCCAAAAGTGCCATTTGTCAGAAACAAAGATGATAACGGGCAGCTGACACACAGCAATCTCGAACACAAGGCGACTAATGTGGAGAAAAGGTGTGTGCGTTTGTGTGTGCATAACTTTCTGTTTATCTCTGTGTGCATGTGGTGTAAGGCTTGTTTGTTTAGTTCTACTTATGGAAAGTACTGTGTCATGTTTAGTCATGTTTATTCCTGTAAATAACTGTACACTCATGCAGGGATGAATGCCATAAACAGCACATAAATGAATCAGCACTGCTGCATGGGAAAACAACTTTCTGTTGTGATAGTATAGAGGCATTTGTGTTTTGCATATTCATTTTTCAATTATGTAATGTGATGCCATAATCCTCTTGACACCTTTTAGAACATGCTGTATTGAGTTTTATAAAACTAATAAAACTATGTAACAGGCCATGTAGCCTGTTGATATACATTTTAATCGAATTTAAATTGTATCTTAGTAAAGATTTCTGTTGTGAACAGTAACATGTCATCAGACTCAGGAGCAAACCTCCTCTAAACACCGTTCATTTTCTTCCAGGTGTGGCTAACTCTCTGGAGCCGCTACTGACTTCAGCCCTGCTGTTATGGCCTCAGCTCTCACAGCATGCAGAAAACACCCCTCCTAACCCTCACCCCCCACACCCACACACACCCACGCACACACCATACACTGCCACACACTCGCACAGCCACGATGACCACCTCCTACATGAACGGATATGTGACCGAGTCAGATGGAGGGGGAGGGAGTGGAGGAGCCACCGACGGCCAGGAGGAATTGGTGCAGAAGCACAGGGAGATGGCGGTGGACTGCCCTGGGGACCTGGGTGCCCGCACCCTGCCCATCAGACGCAGCGCTCAGTTGGAAAGAATTCGCCAACAGCAGGAGGACCGCAGGAGACGGGAGGAGGAGGGACGCAAGGAGCTTGACCTCAACTCATCCATGCGGCTCAAGAAGCTCGCCCAGAATCCCAAGGTGGGAATCGATAACCCCACCTTCGAGCAAATGGAGGGTCCCGGAGGTTCCATAGGACCCCTGCAGGGCCTCACCGCACCACCAGCCCTACTAGGTGGGTGTCTGAACTTCTTATTTGCATTGTTCTAAGCATTGGTGCTATAAATTGTACCTCCCTTAACACCTGTCTCTCCCCTCTTTTTATATTCTCATTTCACTAGTGATATTTATACATTTGGGCCAATAACCTGATCTGCTTGGTTGATTAACAGAAGCTTTAGTTTCAATCTTGAATCAGTTTCAAAATTTATCAGCAGCCTTGGCAATGTGAATTGAGTATAAATTGTGAGGGGAATTAATGTATATTCAGTTTATATCTGAACATTCATTGTGTATGTGTGTTTAATACCTTTTGGAGCCACTATATATCACCATTACATCTGCTATTGGCTTCCCTGCTCTCTAGTCATCATAGGCCATTAAGCAACCTCTATCAGTCAACCACTACTGAAAGACAAGAACAAAAGAAACATGATGTGGGCTTGAAGCTGATGCATAAGAACTGAAGGGCACTTGACTGCTAAAATCAGCATGCATGAGTGAAGCCATTCTTGGAGATCACCAAACAAGACTCCTCAAAGCCATGTTACTGATGACTAAGAGCATTCAAGAGCCAGAAACGGACTGAGCTTGAAAATAAATGAGTACAAAAGTCCACTTATATGCTCCATTATTTCATATTGGCTGATTTCTGTGAATTTGACAGATTGTTTTGCAGCTCTTTCTGCGTTCTGATTTTGTTTATTCGCACCACAACAGCGTGTTTCTTCTCTTTGGTTCCTCTCAGCACGGTTCCTCTTGCTTTAGTTTGATCCATGGGGTTTGGATATACACACCCTCAGCCCCGCCAGTGAATTCTTAAGTTTGAATAGTTCTCGCATTAGGGGAAGTCCAGCATGGTAGGCAGAGAGGAACAGACAGAGTTACTGTGCAAATGAGAGGCACTCGGTGTGGCTCCTGAAAGTCATGGCCAATAGATATGTGTGAGTGGAATTCCTCAGGGAGGGAGGAGAAGACCCTCAGAGAGGGAGGTTAATTAAAAAGCCTTTTATGAAACATTCTGACCCAGACTACCATTCCTCTACTGATATTTTTAGCTTTTTTGTTTCGTTTGCATTTTGTCTCACTGTTTATCACACTCTCCCTGAATTGTTTTAGGCTGCCTAAACATTTATGTGGCACTGCTTGAACAAACATGCATGAAAATTTCCACCAAGGTCAAATTAAAGGAAACACTTGGGTTATTTGATTTGCCTACAAATGTCTCTTATTAGCCACCCACTTAGACATTACACATCCCGCAAGGAAAACACCCCCTGTGTGTCACTGCCATTGTGTCTCAGCATTCCCTCATTGTGGCGTTAGACACTAGAGAGGCATAGCTGAAGTTGTTTCGTTAAGAACTGTGTTAGAATAGCTCAAGGTTACTCGGCTCCATGCACTGTGGAAGAAGTAGAATTAATAATGCTCAATAGGGGAGTCTTTGTCTGTGGCAACATCATCAGTTTTCCGGGTGAATGATTGGGAGGTATGTACCATTGCTTCTCAATAAAGGCACTGTTCCTTTTGTTTTTAGGCACAGGAATTTTATAGTACATGGGTAATTGACAAGCATGCATGAGACTCCACTTATGAATTCTGTTTATATGTGTTTCAGAGCTGGAGGACCTGTTGATGTCCCTGAAGCAGGTGCAACATTGTTTGAATGACTCTCAGAGTCAGGAGGACGTGGAGCTGGTCCTGCAGCTGGTCCAGAAGCACGACTTCCAGCAAGCTTTTAACATCCACAATGCCGTAGCACACTATATGAACCGGCCCAGCCCTCCCTTCCCCCTGATGGACCATGCGCAGACCCTTGCACAAGAGGTGAGCAGCACTTTATTACAGGTACAGGTGGGAAAGTTTGAACATATCAGAATGTAAAGGTTTTAGGCTGAACTGGTAAAACATGCAACATACAAACAGGAAGAAATGGACATTGTTAGCCTTTAGTAGGTCTGCTGACAGTGTGGTTTTGTGCCAGATATTAATGTTATATTAGTGTTCTGACACATACGAGATCCTTCAAGTTAAAAGCAGCCAAACTAAGGAAGGTAGAGGGTTTTTCTTGTTGAAAGCTGTTGAGACTAGGTGCTTGACAAAATAAACAAAAGAGCTCTCAAAAGACTTATTTGCATCTGCTTTTGAATTCCTCACACACAACAACTCATGGCTAAATGCAGCATTCCACAGATATAATGTTAGCATATGTGCATCATATAATGACCACCCTCAACCTGGAGCCGAAAATGAAGAAGTAACTAAAGTGTTTTTGTGAACTAGTTGATTCACAGTGGAGTCAAGGGCCTTGTGCACTTGTCAGGTACGAGAACATCCTGCTTTCTGTTTGAGAGAGACGAGTAAAACAAAAACTTTTGTGTGGTGCCCTCATGTGATATTTCTAACAGCTTCTTACAAAGTGTCATCCACACAAACTTTTGAAGCGAACACTAACAAACATAATTTTGCTTTCATTCTGTAGAAAAGGTAATGCTCAAATGCCTTGTTTTACAGTAGAAAGTTTTGTTGTGTTTGACAGCCCTATTTCTCATGCTTCAAGGCTGTTGTGCTCATGCACACCTTTCTGTGGAGTTGTCAGGAACGCATACTTCATCGTCATGGCAACAGTTTGTGATAACTGATTACATCACAGCTTTTAGCTGTCTCCTGAACAAACTTTCTTGCGTCTGCGTTTCTTTTCTGCATCACGCTCTTAATGTAAGAGGCACAATATGTAATTTTCACCACTAGAGGTTGCATTATCAGAACAATAACAAAGGCAAGGCTTGATGATGCTGTGAAGGAAATAGCCACAAGGAATGTAAAGTTAAATGCTAAATTATTAGTGATATGTGACTTTATTTGTCAAATGATTCGGTGGGTTAACACTGCAGTTTTACATGTTCAAAACAATCATAGTAAAAGTAAATTTTAATGTACTCACAGTATTTGCTGTAAAGGCTTACTATTTATGAGTGACACAGTGTATTTAATTACACTGGCATAAATTTCACCTTGACTTGATGAACAGCGTTAAGTACAAACCAAGTGCAATATTAACTATATTTGCATTGGCATTACCCACACATAATACACATAATCTGCTGTAAAAGTAATGAAAAATCATTGTCCATAGTGAGTGCAGGAAACAACAACAGATGGTGTGTTGCCATGGTTTCTACGGTAGTACCAGCAGAAACCTGGGATAATGAAGAGATTCAGTCATTGACCTGGGATGTGCACTATTTAAAACTGTGTATTTCTTTAGGTTTATAAGTACTTGAAAACATTTGTGATAATGCAAGTACACAACTGAATAAAATATGTAAAACTGTGCAAGTGGTTTTTGGATACTCATACATACAAATTGTGAAAAAATCATACATATTGTGCCTTTAACTTGTCATTCTGTGTTTAAATGTCCCCTGTTGATTTAACTCTGCATCCTGAATGTATTACTTTTGATGGAAATACTCTGTGTATGTTTGTAATTTGATATCACTGGTTATATATAATCACATAATAATCACAGCTTTTGCGATTTAAAAATCTGAATCAACATGATTTTGGTTTAAAACCGATTAATTGTGTAGTCCCAGTGTTGACTGAGGTGCAGATAAGGGGAGAGGGATATTGTGGGTGTTCCTTACCTGCTCCCACGCCCAAGATGAGATTTGAGACAAGAACTCTATGCATCTATAAAGCATGTGCTTTATGTCTGCTTCAAACCTGATTTAATGTTTAACATTGCATCTACACTACCGGTCAAAAGTTTAGGGCCCCTTGAAGTGGTTGTCTAAAAAAATGAAAGTCTAAAATCATATGTTTAAATTTTTACATTTGTTTTTAGAGAAAACTATAATTGTGCCAACCTGGTTATTTCTTCAGTACATAACAAAAAAATCATGTAAACAATTTTTTTTAAATGGATGACTTGGACTAAATAATAAAGACAAGGCAATGAGAGCCCAGTATAAATGGGAACTTCTTTAGTACTGTTTTAAGATGCCTTAAGAAGCTGGGTGTTAAAATGCCTAAACTTTTGAGCATATTCATCCAACACAAAGCTGCTCTGTGGACCATCTTAGAAAAGATGATGCTCTGGAAATAGCTTTTCTTGCTTCTCAGATATGGGCTGCCCTGTGAACCCAGAATAGTTGACAAACAAAAAGAGAAACAGTTGGCTAAATAAAGAACCAGATTTTTTTATTTAATTTATTTAGTTATTTATTTGGTGTGATATTTCAGGGAACCTATTTCACTGATAATATCAGGTAATGGGGACATTTATTTCCTACTTTTCAGGATCTTTACGTCCCAGGGCTGATAACCAAAAGGTTGCTGCCTAGATTGATTTCATGAGCCATTATTATTGTGCCCTTGAGCAAAAGTCTTAGCCCCAGGTGACTCCAGGGGGATATATAATAAGTCCCTATAATAAGTTCATGGTGCCATTCTACTGTGTGAAAGTCATGGAAACAAGTTACACCTGCCCTAGTTATGTGATCAGATGAAGTATATTCTTTTCAGCAACATTTTTACAAAAAGGGAGAGATAAAGTGACACTTTGCCAAATGTTTGTCTTTTTTATTTAGTTATTTTTCTGTTGATGTTACCATATTCATTGAATCAGTGATGCATAAAATACTTTCTTAGAAATGTGCAGAATGAAAATTAGGGACAAATTTTTTTATAGTATACAGTAACCAACAACAAAGAAACAAACTGTTTTAAGTGAATAATATCTCAAAAGAACACTGGAGGTTTTGCATGGAATTATTCAACACAATACTTGGGAAACAGTCAAACAAACCTGTTACTATGGCTATGCACTGCACGGCAAATCTAATATTTTGACTCTCTGTCAGTGATAAGATACCAAGCAGTACCTACCTAGCAAATTAGCAGTATTTTTACAAGTCACATTTTATTTTAATGCAAAAAATGGCATAGTTTTTTGTCTTTGTGTTTAGGAATATTTTAACAGGGTTGATATTTGTATTAGCCCGCAAATTGATTGATAAAGCACCATGACTCCACTAACTGTCCTTTATGATTGACACTTAGGAATTCCCTTTGTGTTCACAAATTTTACCTATTAAACAAATAATGGAGTAAAATATGAATTAAGGGAGCATAGATGTAAATCAAATGGCAAGATATAAGATGTAGAATCACGTTTGAGATAAGAATCAAGTTCATAAACTTGAATAAACACTGGCTCTGAAGCTACAGAATGTCAGGCTGTACAGATTATGTGAGCGTTTGCACTAATGAATCTGATTTCTGATGAAAAGGCTCTTTAGTTGGACTCACTGTTGTGTGCAGTGCTAATGAGAGACTGATAAGCTCATGGTTGTTGTTTTCAGTTCTCTCACTTAGTACTGGAAAATAACAAACAGAGAGCTGCTCTGTCCTTTGCATTCATTAAGACCCAGATCCACTGACCTGTGCTCTGATCTCACAGTAATACTCCCTCTCATGGGGACCCAGTGTGAAAGCCTTTTCAAATGTGGGTGTATCTCAATCCAGATCCTATCCAGATCTTATATACTATCTCCCTAGCGGATTCAGTTTTCACACATGTACTGATAAAATACACCACAAGTCACTTTGGATTAAGTATGAATTTTGCCTAATGCAGAAATGTAATATAAATTATGAATCATGTGTAAGTCTAGGAACACGTAACACTTAAGCAAGTGAATATGGTACCATTTTCTGTTATCTATGAAGTCACTTGTGATTTTTCGTACAAGTATGAAACAAAATTTCCGTTAATCTTCTCTAACAGTGGTTCATTCAGATTCAGCACTATCCTGTTTTTTACAGCAGTATTTTACAAGCTGATTGCAGTGGGTTATTGTGGCAGTGGTGGTGTGGTATTGGTTGGTTGATGTGATTTGGGATAATCCACTGTCCTCACAGGTCCAGGCCATGCTGCACAACAGCTCACAGAAGGAAGGGCTGGAGCTACACAACCTGCTCACAACTCCTCACATGCAGGTCTGTCTCCATCATACACACACTCAAGCATACCAATTCAGCTGTAAATTTTCAGTGGCTTGCATAAAGTTGCTGGTTAATTCTTGCAACCTAAAAAAACATTGAAATTACATTACATACACTACCAGTCAAAAGTTTGGAAACACTTTTTCTTTGTTCATATTTTCTTTTAATTTATGAATAATAGTAAACTTATCAAAACTATGAAACAACACAAATGTAACTTTAGGAATTACGTTGTGACTAAAGAAAATTCAAAATAAGGTAAAATAGGATATATTCTAGCATATTGAATATACTCACCCTTCATCTAGAATTTACAAAAGTCACCCAGTTTCTTGAGGAATCATCCTGAGAAGATTTTGAAGGAGTTCCCCTCTATCCTGCGCTCTTATTGGCTGCTTTCTTCTGCTTTCTTCATTATTTGGTCCAAATCATCAATTTTAAAAACATTTTTTTAAACTGTAGTTTTCTAATAACAAAAAAATTGAATATTTTTATTTTTACATTTTTATGTTTAATCAAATGTCTTCAGATTTTTAAGATAAGAAACATTTCAGGCAAGTGTTTCCAAACTTTTGACTGGTAGTGTACATATATATTAGAATACTGTGGCATTCTCTCTTGCTTTCTCTCAGGCTGCATTTCTTAAGGTGAAAAAACATGCACTACTGTTTGGTATAAGGCTGGAACATCTGCCTTGAGTTCTAGAGAACATGCACATTTTACAGCTGTAAAATTATTTTTAACTAGCAGTAAAAGTTATTTTGTGGGCCTGTTAACTTTATTTAACTTTTAAACTAGAACACTAATTAAATAATGGGAATTTCCAGCTATGTAAAAATGTTCTCATTTCAAATTTAAATTGAAAGCTATAAAAGCTGTTTTTTATTTAGGTTGTGACTACAGAACTGTTATGATTAGATGGCAGTTTTTCGTTGACTAAATATACTGCCTCCACCCCCAAAGAACCTCACCTATTTGGCCCACTCATTTGTGCAGTTGAATAGCCCTGTCCTACACATTCTATCCATGTCTCCTCTGTACTGTTGAGCTGATGCCCACAGCTGTGATCACAGTCCACGTTCAAGCGCCTGAGAGCTCTTTGATCTAACAAGACATTAAGGTCAGGCTCATGGCTACTCTGAGCTCTCAGATGGGCTGCCAGTGAAAAGGTTCAGTAGCTTTCATCCTGAGTGTAGCTGCTGATCATCTCTGTCTGAATCCTCCAGGCGCTCTTGATGGCCCATGACAGTGTGGCTGAACAAGAGATGCAGCTGGAGCCTCTTGTTCCTTCCCTCAATTCAAGCGAGACTCTCACCCAGTGGGGAGGAGAAACAGTCAAGATTGTGCGGCTTGAGAAAGCCAAGGACATTCCACTGGTGAGGATGACCTTTTTCTGCCTCTTTTCATTTCTTAACTCATTTTTTTAGCTTAAAAAACTTCTGGTTCATCCAGAAATGAAATATATGTGCCCCTTTTGTAATTCTAACCAGCTTATTTTTATAGTTCTGAAAAAGAATATCTGACTTGTTAATTTTCATACATCATAAGTAGGTGATTCATAAAGCCAATTTCCAAAAAAGGACATAAAAACATCATAAAAGTGGCCCATATGACTATATGACATAATTCTATTATTTAACTCCCATGATAACATTCCAGCATTCTGCCTAACACCACTCTTTGTTGTTGGAATGACACGACAGTGAGTGAACAGTGACAGATTTCCTCATATTTTTTTAACCTCCGTGTGCATGTTTGCATAGGGAGCAACCGTGAGGAATGACATGGACAGCGTGGTCATCAGTCGCATCGTGAAGGGAGGGGCAGCAGAACACAGCGGTCTGCTGCATGAAGGAGACGAGATCCTGGAGGTCAATGGTGTGGAGATACGCGGCAAAGACGTCAACGAAGTCTTTGACATCCTGGTAAGAGAAAGAGAAATACAGCAGGTCTAAACATCTAGATTTGTTTTAATTTAACCCTGGAAAGTAGACTCAGTTTTTTTAGAATAAGATAAAATGTGAAATTAGTGAAAGATGGAGATTCTACCTTGTGTTCACAGGTGGACATGCATGGCGTACTTACTTTTGTTCTGATCCCCAGCCCACAGATCAAACAACCTCCCATTAAAGAGACTGTGGTGAGGCTATTAAGCTAAACTCAGCTCTTAAATGAATAAATCAAATATTGCTACCTTTCTGCAATAAAGTCATTTATTAAAAAGACTCATATTTCTCCACTCAGATGCATGTGAAAGCACATTTTGACTATGACCCTTCAGATGACCCCTATGTGCCGTGTCGAGAGCTCGGCCTTTGCTTTCAAAAGGGAGACATCCTTCACATCATCAGCCAAGATGACCCCAACTGGTGGCAGGCCTACAGAGATGGAGATGAAGACAACCAGCCTCTTGCCGGCTTGGTCCCTGGTACTGAATCTCACTTGCTTCATTAGAACTACGTTATGAAACAGTCTTTGCTCATGTTTAAATATTTAAGATAAACTGTTTGAATTGTGTTAGCAGCTTTCACACTTTGATTTGTATCTAATGACCCAGGTAAAAGTTTCCAGCAGCAGAGAGAGGCAATGAAGCAAACCATAGAGGAGGACAAAGAGCCTGAGAAATCAGGTGAGGGACACAAACACACTCATGCTATGGACATGTGAAAGCTACATCTTAGAAATGCAACATTTTTGGTGGTGAGATGCTTGAAAAACAAAGTTCGCTAATTAAAGCAAAAACTTAAGTAAAAACCTTAATGAAAGTAATGTAGGAAGAAATCTAGATACACTTATCAACCTCTGTATTTGACTTAACTTACATTGTAGCGTAAATCTTAATTGGCATTAACAGCTATCTTGTTTTTGGCAGGAAAACTTTGGTGCGCTAAAAAGAACAAGAAGAAGCGAAAGAAGATGCAATACAATGTTAGCAAAAACGATGGTGAGTCAAATACATGTTCTTCAGAGATGCTTTTGGAGGAAATGTCAAGGAGTCTCTAGCACCTTGGAGTGCAATTCTTCTGCAATTCCTTTAATATTTCTAAAAAAATATTTAAAGTGAAAGGATTATTTAAATATAAAAATATTTAAAAATTGTTTACCAGGCGCTCCTAAATAATTTGAGTATTTAAAGATTTTCACAAAGCAGACTCTGAGGTTTGTTCCCTCTTTTTCATTGCAGACTTTGACAATGAGGAGATTCTCACATATGAGGAGATGGCATTGTACCACCAGCCAGCCAATCGTAAGCGTCCCATTGCCATGATCAGCCCGCCCAACTGCGGGCAGAATGAGCTCAGGCAGAGACTTCTCTCCAGTGAGCCAGACAGGTTTGCAGGCGCTGTCCCTCGTAAGTACCTGAAAACATTATCAACTTCCATCTGTATGTGGTGGTTCATGTATACCTTCTTCTTACATGCAGAACTTTATTAATTCTGAAAGGAAGTTCTGATTGTCAGCATATTTTCCTCTATGATGTTGTAAACAAGAATCTCTTTGTGTCACAGACACCACACGAAACCGCCGTGATATCGAGGTGAACAACCGCGACTACCACTTTGTATCTCGTCAGGCCTTTGAGATGGACGCTGCAGCAGGAAAGCTCATAGAGTCCGGAGAGTTTGAGAAGAACCTTTATGGCACCAGCACAGACTCGGTCCGACAAGTTATCAACACAGGCAAAATCTGCCTCTTGTGTGTCCACACTCAGGTGAGTGCAGACAGAGTGTGGTTAAGTGCATTGTGGAATTTAATGAGTCAGTGATTAATAATTAATTTCATTAATCACTTTCATCTTTCAGTCTTTGAAGGTTTTACGCAGCTCAGACCTGAAGCCCTACATCATCTTTATCGCTCCTCCATCCCAGGAACGCTTGAGGGCGCTCTTAGCTAAAGACAACAAAAACCCAAAGGTAAACATCAACTTTTTTAGCACCGCATCATAAGTCATGTTGGAAGGATTATATTAGGAGAGCACGCGAATGCTACCAAGATATTGTATATATCAGTAAGAAACTCTGAATCTTTTTTTTTTTTAGCCGGACCTTCTGAATTAACTAAACATGATTGTCAATTAAACAGTCATAGCAGAAGCAAAGTAGCACTAATTTATAAATGTTTATGCTGTTGTTAAGGAATAATAATATTACTTAAAAAGCAAATACTACTTATTTAGTTAGTTTGAGAGCTGACAAGTTTGCAAAGCAAAACTACATTTCCCATTATCCTGTAGGGAAGCAGAAGAAAGATAAAATACTTACAGCATTAATTGCACACCGTAAATGCACACACATGGAACTATATTTTACTAAAATCTTTTTGCCTTTGGTGGAAAGGAAATAAAGACAGCAATATAAACGTAAGCTCAATTATAAACTTATTTTTTTAAATCAAAATCATTTGAATTACGACTTCAGAACTCATGAGTTGGAGCTTTCAACAACACACTTTGACAGTCTTTTGTTCTTTTCTTTTGCGTCAGCCTGAGGAGCTGAGAGACATCATCGAGAAGGCCCGCGAGATGGAGCAGAACTATGGGCATCTGTTTGACGCAGCCATCGTCAACACTGACTTTGAGAAGGCGTACCAGGAGCTGCTCCGCCTCATCAATAAACTAGACACTGAACCTCAGTGGGTCCCCTCATCCTGGCTGCGCTGATATGAGATAAACCCCACTCACATGGTGACACCTCTGCAGATGGGTGTAAATGAAGGGCAGATCTCACAGTTTTCATAGCTAACTGAATGTTATTGACTTCATGTTTTTATACTACGAGATTCAACTAGAAGGACACTGCGACACCTCAGGCCCTGACAAAAGTGTCAGTCTGCACTGTGCTGGGGTGAATATAGTTTTTATGTCATAATTTGTTTGATCATGGTGTGTTCTTGAGTCCAGTCACTCACATTCCAGAGACCTGTGAGAGTCAGCAGCACTTGGTGCAGCAGTAGAATTAGGGCTTCTGTATTGCTTTTGATAACTATTTAAGATTGTAAATATCCTGTATGTATTTTTTTTAAATGCTTTTGGACAAATATGGAGCTGGGTTTGCATTGTCAGAGAGCAGGACACTGTTAAAAGTAAAAAGGTCCAACGGGGGGATGCATGATGGGCTCTCCAACATCATGGGCTCACCACCAGAATGGTTTGGACCCCAAACTCCCTTATTAGACAAAGATATTTGTATAGGAGATACACACTGTGGTTCTCTGCTTCATCGCCTGATGCACAATAATATAAAGATATACCAGCTGTGAGTTCAGTGCTCATTAAGCACGACTCTTCCAGGCTTCCAAGGCTGAAAAGGATGAATGTTGAAATGAGTGCAGTAGAACCTGATGCCTCTTGTTTTTCCTGCGGCGCTGCCTCAGTGTTTCTATGGCAACCATCACTGTAATTATGACAGTTTAATAGTAAACTTTAGGTTAAATGTTTTCCCAAGTATTTGTAAGGCCACATCTGTAATAAGAGCTAATTGTAAGTCTGTGCTCTCTGTCTCAGTATTCACATACACCTCCAGCATGTAGAAGTATGACCAGTATTGTAAACAGTATTTGAAAGCAATACAGCGAGGTTCACGATCTGAGTATCAACACAGCCTAGTCTTAGTCAATGCTACAACACAACTTCAAATGATGTTTGCTCTGAAGTCATTTTCAGTTTGGAGAGTGTTGTATTTTGATAGCTTTCACGAGCAAGGGCTTGTGTAATATGCTTTTAACGTCTAACAAACGGTTAAACTGGTAACACTAAATATTATTAAGGTCAATCTCATGAATCCTGTCTTAGTCATATTTCACCCCCAAATCAAAATAAAGAAATAAGTTATTGTTTTTTTAAAAGAAGATTTAGTTTATTGTGGGAGAATTATCTTTCTGCTATGCTCCTCTTTCTGCTAAGAGGAAAAATCTAATTTTCAAATTTGTTTTACTGCCTTTATTAAATCTTACAGTAAACAATTACACAAAATTACTGTCTTACACAAAATACTGTCTTCTACAACATTATTAATGTCACAATGCAAAACAAATTTCTAAAAACAGGCTTCACATTATTTATGCAAAATGTATTTTTTCCCATGGGGAAGTTTATGGTAAAATGTGTTTTGATGAGCTTCACCTAGTAGATTTTCATGACTTCTGAAGATCCAGAGTATGAAACATCAGCTCCATGTTAGTGTGTGTGTGTGTGTGTGTGTGTGTGTGTGTGTGTGTGTGGCCGTGGCCCTTGAGAGCAAATTTTGAAAGTAGGGAACCCTTGATCATGATCAACAGAAAGTATGTCTATACATTAACAACACCCTTTTTAAAGAAAGGACTGTCAGTTATTGCAGACAAGCATCATCTCCATAGCTGAATGAAACACCCTGGAAACGGCTTTATTGGGACTTGTTCTGCAAAACTGTTTTACCGCTTTGCTTCCTTAAGAAATCCATGTGTGTTTAGAAACTAATTATCTAAACATTTTTTTATTTACAGTAGATCAGTAATAGATCAGTCAGAAAACACACCCTTAAGTTTTTTATTCTTGTGCACTACAGCCTGTTTTCCATTTTCATTTGTGTTCTGATTTTGGACAGAGACTGTTGAACTTGCTGTGCAACACCTCAGTCTCATGTGATCTAGTTACATGCCAGTAAACTGGAAGAATTAATGAATGTAAAAGAAGAATCACCTTTTCTTCTCAGCTGTTTTTTGTGTGAATTAAAGCCCAGATTATTAGAGCAAGTTCTTTGAGTTTGACTGTCATTTATATTCCTACAAAAATCTGTCATTGTTACTGAATTAAAATCAGCTCAGTTTACAAAATCATAGATTCAGTGAATCAAACTGAATCAAATCTCAGTTACAAAGGCTGATAAAAATTATTTTTGTAAAAGACACAAAGTATAAATTAACCAAAGACTATTAACCAAATGTCTTAAACTGAGTAGCATCCAATCATAAAATCTGCCTCTCAATCAATACACAGACAAGCAGCATTGACCTGCATTGGCTACATCAGAGTTGTTTTCGTGAACACATTTTGAAATGCAGTTCTCCAAATCAGTAGAGGGCGATATAGAGCGACCCAAACTGCAGACAGAAGATGCTGTGAAAGCACTTCCTCTTCCGGCTGAATTTCAACATGCTGATGAAATAGATTACACAGACAGCAGTCTTCACTTATATCTTTTTCTGGTTTACGCACTTAGATTTCCATCAAATAGAGGATTACAAGTATCTCCCGTAATACCTTTGTACTGCACAGTGGTAAGTGAAAGCGATTATGGTACTTTAGCGAGAAATGTGTGAGCTGTGCTGAATTACTCACATGGCAGTAAGCTGTCGGGTTGTCTAAAGGATGAGGGCAGCTTTTATTCGTACAGTTTGGGTCACTTCATAAAATTATTTTATATAGAAAAGCCCACCAAACTGAGTGCTACTTTAGATCGTGCACTATTAATATAGATAACAGTAAACGGGACTGTAAGCTGCCTACCTAGACAGCAAGGTGTGACAGCTAGTGTTTCTGCGCATATTAAAAATGCTGTGACGTGCTTTCTGCTTCCCCCAGGTTCAGGATGCCCGGGCTCAGCTGTAGGTTTTACCAGCACAGATTTCCGGAGGTGGAAGATGTGGTTATGGTCAATGTGAGGTCGATCGCCGAGATGGGCGCCTATGTGAGTCTGTTGGAATACAACAACATTGAGGGAATGATCTTGCTCAGCGAGCTCTCCAGACGACGAATCCGATCCATCAACAAGCTTATCCGGATCGGCCGCAATGAGTGCGTGGTGGTCATTCGTGTGGATAAGGAGAAAGGTGTGGATCGCTGCATTAAGTCTATTTATGCTGTCATAAATGTACTGTAAACACACAGCAAAAAAATGTAATGATGTTGATTAAAATCTTCCGCCAAGCAGTGTACCTCAATACTGATGAAATGTAAGCCTAGGTGTTTGTTTACAGAGTAATGCACAGTGGTTTGGCTCAACCAATCATAATCAAGCGCTGAAACTATCTGTTTCATCATTTTTTAACCTGCCTGTTTCCCCAGGTTACATTGATTTATCTAAACGAAGGGTATCGCCCGAAGAGGCCATCAAATGCGAAGACAAGTTCACAAAATCCAAAACTGTGAGCATGCTTCGTCACTGTGGTCTATTTACTGGCAAATGCCCTTTGACTTTCTAGTGACAATGGTTGAATTGTGATGCTGTGCAAATGGCCTCATAGGTGCTGTGTGTGTTGTAGGTTTACAGCATTTTGAGGCACGTAGCTGAAGTTTTAGAATACACTAAGGATGAGCAGCTGGAGAGCCTGTATCAGCGAGCAGCGTGGGTGTTTGATGAAAAATACAAGCGACCTGGATATGGTGCTTATGATGTCTTCAAGCAGGCTGTGTCGTAAGTATATGACTGATTCATATATCAACTATTGACTGTAAAATCATCGTATTTCTGTTACATAAAAATGTGCGTGTTTCTTTTGTATAGGGACCCGGCCATTTTAGATGGCTTGGATTTGACAGAGGAGGAAAGAACTGTATTGATTGATAACATCAACAGACGCCTCACTCCTCAAGCTGTCAAAATAAGAGCAGGTGCCAGATTCAATAAATGCAAAAATTTCGCATTCGAAATTCGGTGCAAAAATTTTAATAATCAACGTTTAATTTGGTTGATAGTTCTCAGTTCTACAGTTGTTTTCTGTTTTCATGAACAGACATTGAGGTGGCCTGCTATGGCTATGAGGGAATTGATGCAGTCAAAGAGGCTTTGCGGGCTGGTCTGTCCTGTTCAACAGAGGCCATGCCAATCAAGGTAAAGAACTCCCTTTTATTTTCCTGGACCAACATGTTTTTTGTTTTCTAGTTTTACTAAAGCATTATATAAAAAATGGTTTTCCAGATTTGTGTTTATATTACATAATGCCATATAGGTTTTTACTTGTTATTTTTTATTTATAGATTTACTCACGGGTGGAAATGAAGCACATTTTGGGTTAGAAAATAAGACTCATAGTAAACTAGACTTGCCCATTATCACATTGCTTTTGTTGCAGATCAACTTGATTGCCCCTCCTCGGTATGTTATGACCACAACCACACTAGAGCGCACAGAAGGTCTTTCAATTCTCAATCAGGCCATGGCTGCCATTAAAGAAAAGATTGAGGAGAAAAGAGGTGTCTTCAACATTCAGATGGAGGTGAGAAATGATTTCCTATTCTTGAGGCTTACTGTCTTTCTGGCATTGAGACATTGCTAACGTGTAACCCTGGGAGTGTCTACCTAAAAATATAGTCCAGTAGGTGCTTCAAAGCCTGTTCTGCTTTATGTAGTATTAACCTCACTGCCTCATTTGAATATTCTGATCCTCCTGCAGCCAAAAGTTGTGACGGACACAGATGAGACAGAACTGGCTCGGCAGTTAGAGCGATTAGAGAGAGAGAATGCAGAGGTTGATGGAGACGATGATGCAGAAGAGATGGAGGCTAAAACCGAAGACTAACATGAAGAATGAACCAGTATTGCCATAATCATTCAGGGGACTTGTATTGTATAACATACCACAAAGACTGAAGAAGCATTGATTGACAGATAGCACTGCTGTTATACCCAAAATAATGGGTAGATAATGAGAACAATTTTGTTCCGTTGTGGCAGGAAGTGGAAGAGGTTTAAATTCAGGAATGTTTGCTAAACTTTTAGAAGGCACTTCTTTACTACTATTTTGCTTTAAGGGTATTAATGCAAATACTATTTCACTGTTGTGGTTGTGACCTTTCTGTCTCCCAGCCTCATTCTGAAGAGATGGTTTGTTTTTGGTCAGCAGCCTAAAATTCTGGAAAAAACATCAAAACAACAGACCAGTTTACATCTCAAAATATGGTGTGGGTGCAAAACCAATAAAAAACAAGCAATCTTTTTAAAAATGTTTTTATATGTATATTGTTTTGTGATGTCATCAGAAAATGCACCTTGCTGCATGCCCAGGTGAAAATTTAAAATTCATATTTATGTAATTTTCTATAGTAACTACATATATATTAACCTGATCTTTCGGCAGAAATGATGTGGATTCATAATTTATTTTATAGTATTATATAAAATATGCATTTGCAGCTTAGCTTCATACAATGTCATACAAATATAACAGTCTACGGAGAATAGAAAAGCACTATATACACAGAAATTAAAAAGATAACATTGAAAGAATACACATTACAGAATACATGTTAAATTTACTAAGAAAATAACAACAATACTTAAAATGGACAGAAAATACAGTTAACACTGTAATTTATACTAATAAGCTCAAAATGTGTGTTTAAATATGTGCACTCCGAATACGTCTTAGCTAACAGAAAACATATCGGAATATATATTTTACCGCAGAACACTGTATGCAATAATCTTAGCTGCAAGTCGATCTCTTATAGAAAGATGGCGCTATTGCATCAATGTTTAATTCCCACCAGCACTGACGGTATTTCAGCTCAACAACGTGATCCTGTGAATCCTCTACGGGCTACAGCTACTCTGTTTAATTTAAAGACGAAGTTGACTTTAGAAAACACTTTAATCTCTTGATGAAGGATGAACTTTTGAGTTGTTGTGTTTACTAACCACCACGTGCGCTTGATAAAATGACGTCAGCCTTAAATTCACTTTAAAACGCTGAGCACATATAATACACATATGACTTTATAATGTTTTAATAACTTTATGAATATCCATTTGTTTTCAAAATAAAGAGTGTTATGCAACATTTCTGTGACATGAAAGCGTTGTTTAGGCTTGTCAGTGGTATTTTATGTTGGGTGCAGAGCTGTATAGGCTGGTGTTAAAATCGTTCGCTGTGATTTTTGTGATCATCATTTGTGATCATCTGTGATCATCTTTTGTTAGCCCTGGAACAATATTCCTGTCAAAGAAAGCCTAACCATGACTGAGCTCTCAAATCAGAGGGACATAATAGGCTGAATATAATAAGAATATATACAAGCCCAGTTCTTGAAACTGTGTTCCGGTTGTCTATTAGCTCTCACAGAAAACCATTAAGAAACACAAACTATTAGGCTATTTCTTACCTGTGCAAAACATTACATTATTATCTCTTGCAAAAGTAATATAAATAACATTTCTTTAAACACTGAGTAATCACACAACCACAGTAATGGTGTTTACTGATGCTTCAGACCATCACTAACCACTATAAACAGAAATGCAGCTGTGAATTATTTAACTTATTTAAATATTTAAATTATGTTTGTGTCTACCATCTTGACTCACACTTTACGTGTGCGCGTGCGTGCGCGTGCGTGCGCGTGTGAAGGTTTGGCTATATTTGTGATAACCAAATATTTAAAATCCCACAAATATAGTGAAATGTCCATTTGTGAGGACTAGGATTCCAGCATCTATGAGCAGTCCTCACTATTGCATCTTTAAAAGAATCTCTCTCTTTGTATTGTTTCATGTTTTTTCTTAGATATACTATAGGCTAAACTCTATTGAAGACCTGAAATCATTTTTTTATTTGAAAGTTGAACTTTCTTCAGGTCAAAAGGTGCAAAATAGACCTATTTTTGTTTTGCAAATTAATTTTTTATGACGTTTAAAATAAACAGAGAGGGGTTGTTCAGAACTCAATTTTAAACTCTACAAGCATCGCACCTGTTCATTTAATTGTAAGAAATCAATCTCTGGTTGCAAAATCGAGTTAGCTCCCCATCACTGAACACTCAGTCAGATTAACATGATTACCACATAACGAGGGGTTATTTCTTTCACTACTGCGTCAAAGACTGCATAAAGTCAGAGAAAGAGAGCGCCTGTAATTAAGAGCCGTTTGCTTATCGTCTTGGAAAAATAATGCCTTCATTATCACCTTTATTATTAATTAGCCATCACAGTTTTCTTGCCTCCTATATAATTACACATTTCCTATGATAACATTTTGTTAGGTAGGCTTACTTAAGAAAAAACAAATCAAACTGTGTTTTTCTTCATGTGGAATGTGAATATTTATTTTTTTATATAACATTTGTATTTAAGTATTACTATTTTTAGAAGAAACATACCACACAAAAATGATCGTGTATGGGCTATGTTTGCATTTCATCAGTCTACCAAGTGAGGGAACCAAAGTATCAGTAACCATGGTAACCATGAGAGAGCTTAAACCCATTTGCACTATAAGTACCCCCACATATAAAACATGATGTAGATAAAGTATCAGCCTATGATCAATGTTTTACAGGACACAAGGCAACCTTTTGGGTAGGACCACTTTCCTATTGGCTTATAAAGCATGTAAGGCATCTTAGTAAGCCTCACCTAGGCGCAGAGCCCGAGACAAAGTTCCTAGATGCCCAATAGTAGTTTTTTGCCCAATGTAATAATATGTCAGTTTTTTCTATACTTTCCTGTTGGCTTGATTATCTTATTAATGTATTTGTATTTAAATATTTATTTAAAGCTACATTTGGATATATACATTTGGAAATAATTGGCTTATTTTCTCATGGAAATATTGAAAAACAATATTCTAGCCTGTGTAATCTTTCCTTTCTGGAGAATATACAAAATATATATATTAAAAAAATATATATAAAAATAATTCAAAAGTGTTATAACCTTAAAATAAAATAGGCCTACTGCATCATTGTCAGAGTAATGCTACTAAAACCATTACATTGCAATATAGTGACCTAAACCAGAAGCCCCGGTGTCCCTGTGGACTTTGTTACTAAAACACAATATACAGTGGAATAATATCATTGGAAGATTTTTCTTAGTTAATGATGTCATGTAATGCTTGCATGTATAATGCATAAGTGCATAAAACATGATGTAAATAAAGGTGCCCACAAGTGCATCACTGCTGTTTACTAGAATTATCAAGTCCAGTAATGCATCCAGCAGTCTTTAATCTCAATCTGTACCTGCGTAAATCGCAGATTACTCTGGTTTGTCTATTACTGGATTGATTGGAATAAGGGCATGTTGCAGATGGGATGTCTCCACAGGGCAGAAAGGTTAATTAGCAGAAGATGATGAGTTTGATGATGGATTCAGGTCTATACTGCAGCGTAGACATGTTCAAGCCTACAGATGACACAACATGTTCCCCTGACCTGTCCCATCCACCTTCATCTTATGCAAGCAAATGTGCTGCCTGCACTAATGCTGCTTGCTGAAGATTCTACACCGCTAAACCACAATCCACATTGCTTACAATCAAACACTGTGGTCAAATGCAGCTTTTACTCACTTATTTGGAGAAAGCTGCCAACATATCAAGCTTAATGGTTTCAGAAAGGTGATATTCATTATGGACAGGAACATCCATCACATTCGTCAACAGTAAAGGTCTGCTTCCAGGATCTCACTGCTGTGCATTACTGATGCCTGGAGTGTTTCACCTGAGTTAATGAACTTTCTCAGTTGTACCTGTGACATTTCTGTTGGACTGGAGGTTTGAGCCTTGTTTCGGGTTAGAAATGTTTCAAGCAAATTCAAATAAATCAGTCGAGGAATTTATTGCACAAATACCGCTGTTGGATCTTGTCTATGGGGAATAATAGTCCTCATACTTGTTCTGAGTCATAGTTTTCATCACAATTGAATTCCTTTGCTCATTTAGTCAAGTTGTCATCGTTTGGCTTCATCAAACCAGTTAAAATCTCCACATGATCAAAATCTCTTGACAGCATCAAGGCTCCTTTGGGAATGTTGTTTCCCCTTAAAACAATCAATGTTTCTGTGCTGTAATATTTGATTCTTGGATTGTAGCTTTGATGAACCGCTTCATATTGGATACTGCAGAGCTGTTGGGTTTTTGTGTGCTGTGCATCTTGAGCAATAAAACGGTGTGGGCTTATACATAAAGTGTCAGACTGGCTCCCATAAACCACTGCTGCGCACCTGTGTTGATGTTTCTTAATTTCTCTGATGATATGTGGCAATAATCAGAGGAGATCCTGAACACAGATATGTTCTCTCTTGGCTATTGAGCCATCACCGCTTCCAGCCATGCACCTGCACCCCCTCATTGCTCCTGCAGCAGCGTAGCATGTTTTGCTTGGCATTTCTCATTAAAAACTTGCTCAGTTTGACACCATGGTTTCCTAAGTGAGGGTTTCACAAAGAATCTGTCAGTACAAATACCCGACAGCTTGTTAATAACGGATTTCACAACAACAATAAACCGCTGTTGTTTGGAACGTCAGTGGGCAGGTCAAACCTGATCTCCACTGCTGTGCTCTAGGAGGAAAAGAGCGGTAAAAATCATGTCCTCCAGATATCAACATTTTTTTCCACACATTTGTGGCTAATTGAACATAAGGTGGTAAAGGTCAGGCTGACTTTGGAAGGACACTCTGTGCCAGGACAACTTGGGCGATTTGGATGGATCAAGATAACGTGACCTCAGTGTTCAAAAACATACGATGTACATGGAATTTATTACATTTTATCGGACTTGGTTTTCCAGCAGATTTTTTTATGGTGGCGTGACACTGCTCTGAGCCATAAGTAGAGTCTATCCTCTTTAGTACAGAATGTAATGATGCTTGAATGTGCACTCTCACATGTGTGGCCCCTGCCACCAGAAAACTTTTTGAGAGGCAAGTTAACAGACCGTGAAAAGGCGGCGCAGATGGCAACATCCTAGGTGGTAATTATCCAGCACCTCCTCTTGAAAATGGCAAGAAAGTAGAAAGTAAAAAAACAAGATGGGTATTACCGTCAGGTCAGACTCTGACATCTCTTGTAAGTCAAATCAAATCAATAGGGTCCTGTGGGGATGGAGGCGGGACCAATGTCACAGGTCACATCATCCAATAAGAGGATGATTTCTAGCTTCAGTGCTTTGCATGCCTGACAGGAATCCTAGTGTGTCACTAATGACTTGAGTGTGCCTGAATGTTTTTGATTGGTTCTTTTTTGTTTCTGGTATGTTTTGTGTATTAGTTACATTCAGTGGGCTGGAAATTTGCCTCATAGCGAGACCATAACTAGCTGAAGTGTATCGGTAAGGGTGAACCAACTATAATAGGTGCATTTATGCAACATTAAGCAAGTCAAAGCTGATGTGAAGAGCTTAAACGTTTATTTTGGTGCAGATCTATTAAAATCAGAGGTGACAGTTCATTTGAATTCTGTTTGATTTTTTGGGTGGAGGGATTCAATGCAAAGTGATAGCTGTTCCAATGTACAAGCCTCCATGCAAAAATATGTAGATTCTGCCCATATTAGAATCTTTGTCTGGTTGTCATTCTCACATGTGGCACATCAAAGCCATATGACCTGATTTTGCACCTGCTGTTTAATTAAATTTACAAGACAGACACACTCACCACTCCTGGTGATATACAAATCAGTTTTTATTACCCCGGCCCTGTAATTTACAAGGCAATTGACTGCAGTGTGGAGATGATGCCTGCCAAACTGGTCCCTCACAAAAGATATAGAAACTCTCAGCCCTGCTTTAGTTGGGCTGCTTACAGGTGGGCCCGCACACTCTAGATGATGAAATGCAGGTGTATATCTACACTGCTGTAATGTGGACTCTAGCACAGGTTTTTGGACATTCATAAACTGGGGTAACCTTTCCTGCACTAGCACTAACAAAAAGTGCCATAGTATTAACATTGTTTGGATAGGTACAATGGAAGTACCATGGTATTCTTTGACACAGTGATGTTCCATGTAAATACACAGTACATGAAAATAGTAATCAATCAGTACCATGTTATTGGAATCTGATAACATTATTTTACCATGTTACCACTGCAGTATGTTTTTATTTCAATTTTTTGTGGGAAGGACAAAATGCCAAAATTTCTTTCAAGTTAATACAAACAATCTCAAATAAAAGGCAAACAATAAACCATGCATGCCTATAAATTCTCCAATTTATCTATTCAAAGGGCTTAAATGTGTGGCCTATTGTCAATTTGGATTTGGTCTGATACTTTCTATTGTAGTTTATAGTTTAATAAGTTGATCAGATTTATCTTCTGCTTATCATTCTGAGCAAACGGCAAAAAATCTCCCCTTAAGCCAGTAAACCCTTGTTATATCTGATTTGAAATTGCAGGGGTATTTCAATACAAGAAATTCCAACCATCTAAATCCTTTAATTCTGTTGTAACATGTTATATTCCATAAAGCCAGGCAGGCTGAGGACGCATCTCCGTGCTCAGTGCAGATTTGTGATTGCGTGTGATTCAGGCATGCCCCTGGTCACAGTGGAGTATGCTTCTCAGGCAATCCATAATAGATTATGAAATTTGGCAAGCCCTTGAGCCTTATGATCCATTCTTCCACCTGCAGCTGCTTGTTGTCCCACAACTCATCTGTGCTGACCAGGTTGTGCGCCAAAGTACATGCATGGGTCCCAGCTCTGCCTGCGAGTGCTCTGCTCCTCCTGCAACTTTCCATTATTCAACACATCAGATTGTTTATTAGGGTTTCCTCTTGTAGCACATTTGAGGATTCAGGATGCTATGTACTGTATTTAAGGATGATGGGGAAAGTACATACTTGTGTGTAGTACATACTGCAGTGTCATAAATTTGTGTGTAAGATCTTTTCATCACATACTGTTTGCATTTGCAAGTAAGCATTAAGAAAATGTATCATATTATCTAGCAATCCGCCATTTTTTAAAATGAAAAGGTTAAAAAAAATTCATCACAAATTTCTCACCCTATAGCACAAGAGATTGTGGGATATTATCCCAAAATGCATGCATGGATGCATTCTTTGAAAATAAATCGGATATAGTATCCCATCCAAGCATGCTATGCTGTCTTCAAGTGCACCTGGGCATTCATTATACAATGTTTGAAGCATTTAAATTCAGAAACAAAATGTGGAACTGTAGGAACAAAACAGCAAACAGTGAATGATGGCAAAAAATCCTTAGCATGAACCAAACTATGAATAGTGAGTCACTAATTTTATATTAATTGACTCTAATCTCTGTTGTATATAACAAATTAACATTTTTGATATATCAATTTGTGTTTCTTGTGGCCTCTTTCAATATCATCTAGAATTCGGAGTTTTGACATCTAAATATGACTTAGGTTTGTCATTTATGTACTTGGAACTGGAAATATGTGTCCACTTGAGGGCTACCATTTTTTAAAGATACTATGATTTGCCATGCACAAATGCTAATGCAGTTTTTAAGATGCCATGTCAAGTTCCTGTAGCTTAATTGGTTGAACGTTGCATTAACAGAGCACAGGTCGTGTTTGATTTCCAGTAAACAAACATACTGATAAAATGTAATGCACTAAAGTCACTTTGATTAAAAGCATTTGGCAAATGTGTAAAAAGTTAAAAGTTTATCTTTGAAAAATATATCTCAGGTCTCCTGAAGGTTGTTACATATAAATCCTACAAATATAGTTTCCAGTGAAACTCTTAACAGAAAATATTATTCTTGATAAGACAATGACTCATATTTCTTGCTCAGCCCTGACAGTTTGTGTGCCTCTGTCTCCATTGTTTCAAAAGCTGTTTAGGAACATTACTAACTGAGTTTCAGTAAACAAGCAAAAACCATCATAGCTGATCTGAGACTCGTGTGAAAGTACTGAACATCTCTGCCAAAGCAAATGAGGTATTGCTCATTGCTCACTCATAGTGTCTCTCTCTCTTTCACCCAGGAGGTGCTGGCTGATTGATAGCCCAGGTTGAGCCGGTATGGTAAGATAGCTGTGAGATGCAGCTGTTTTCTCAGAGCGAGAGAATGAGAAGAAAAGTTTGGTTTTTCGCTTGCCCTTCAGGCAGACCAGGTGCTCACTAACTGCTCCCTGTGTCACTTCCCCCATACTTGGCACTGCATTCCCAAACAGGTCCACTGCATTGTCGATCTCCCTTAGGGTTGGGCCCAAATTAACACACGCATATTGCGTGGAGCAAGAAAAACACCCCAAATATGACGCCCAGAGTCTGGGTGCAGGGCAGGATGAGAGAATTTTTGCTGAATAGAAATGAGAGATGGAGTCAGAGAAAGCCAGAGAGACACACAGGAGAGCTCCATTTGTTAAGGTGCAGGTGCAGAATTTGAGTGAATGCCAGGTTGAGCTCCTCTTTTTATTTCCGTATTAACACTGTCAGCTTTTTTGTTCATATCTAAAGCTTTTGTGACAATGCTGCCTGCTGCGATTTGCTCATTTACTGTGTGGTAAAAAGTTAAAATTAATCTAGAACAGCCTGTTGTCTTTGTAACAGCTAGAAAATTAGCCATGCACCAATCATTAAAGAAGTCAACTCAGAAAGCATCAGAATGCACAGTAGTTGTTCTACAGTACTGTACAACTACTACTAATACATGGTAGTACAGTACTTGTTGCATGCAAAAACAATTTATTTACCAGCATGCCTAAATGGGAAGCTACAGAACAAATGGCCACATGCCCCTTTTGAGTTTTGAGCAATGCACTATACTAACACATAATTCACACATATAACAAACTTGGTTGTTTTGCAAAAAAGTATTTTTTGTCTTTGGTCATGTTCTATCTTATCTAGCTCTCCAAGTGAGCCAGAACAATGCCCACACAAAAAAAGCAGGTGCACAATGCCTCTTGGGGAGCCATTTCATCAATCTGAAGTGGCCTCTGTGAAACCTCATGAGACAAATTCTTAAAAACTAACTTTGCAAGAAGCTTTGTCATATTTCATGTATCTGTCCATTACACTGTGAGAAAAGAACAGAAGTTAACCGAGAGTCTCCAAAAAAGGCTTAGGACTTGCAATTTTGATGATAACAGTTGGTATGGGAGGCGTATGAGCCGCAGTTAAAATTGAATAAAACACAAGGCGGGAGTTGGATGACAGCTTTAAACAGGGCAGGCCACGAGTCTTTTCTTCTGTCTGCAGGAACAAATGCAGTCCTGCACCAAACATTGGCAACTGCAGACCACAGCTTGAAGGCAACGGGAGAAAAATAACTTCTGTCAAGAAATGAGAACAAAGGAGAGAACACTCATGCCTGCACTTTACTCTTCATTATTTCTTCATTTTATAATGATGGATCTGATCTGCTGAAACTGTGGACAGCTGGTCTGGTTCCACCACAGGCCTGTTGGGATTTGTAGTTCTTTCTCAAAGACGTGTGAATCCCTGCTGTCCCTCCCCTTGTTCTTGATAACGGCCGACTTTTTCAGAAAACAGAAGGGGTACAGCTCTTTATTTCCTCTCTGCATTGGATAAATAAAACATTGGACACTCTTTGAAGGTCCAGGCAGGGGAAGCAGGGATTCAAAGGGATTGTTAAGAACCAGTTCCCTGTGTTGTACATGTAATGCTGTGTTTGCGGGTCACAGATTGTGCTGTTTTTTCATTCCCTTAAGTGAGATGTAAAAGCGAGGCACCCATCTGCCACATGGACTCCTGCGGCCCCTGCAAGCGCGTGTGGTGTGTGGAACGATAAGGAGAGAGAAGGAAGGCAGAGGAACTAGACCTTTAAAGATCAAAGACTTGCCATATCAGTAATGGCTGTAATGGCTGAGAACAAGCAATTTACAGACAGAAATACAATGTTACGTAACACCTGTTAGCTAGAATGTTTTATATATACAGTAGCTATTTTCATAATAGACCTGTTCTGTTAGGGACCATTATAATTGGGCATGGACATGCCCCCCTTATGTTTTGGAGAATAATCAGTATATTATCTAAAAGTTTTGGCTGCCAGGAAAAAAGACTAATTATCGGCAACGTAAACGTTGACCTCTGCAAACCACTCGCTTCTTTAGCAAACTAAACAAATGCACAAGAGGTCAATGATAATATACCATACATTCATTACCTGCCAGTAAAGACTGCTGGACGAATGTTACATCACCTAATTAATATTAATGAGTTGATAGGGATCATAGTCTTCCCCTGTCCCCACATTTCAGATCATTCCCACAGCCCTGTAATGAGGAATATATCTCAAATGCATCAAGGGGAGTATTGCAATACATAATATATACATAATTATACATAATATAATAAAGCAATGAGCTACATAACAATGATTTTACCATTGTAAAGAGATGTTATTCAGTATGTGGGGGCGGGGGAAGATTATAATCTTATCAACTCATTAAAATTAATTTGTGATGTAACACCTCAACACGTGTAGAGGTGAGTGAAAATCTTGAGTGCGGCTCCAGACAGTGCAAATACAGTATGTAACAGACATGTAACAGTAACAAAAATATACATTTAACTGTATATTAATACAGCTTCATGATATATTGCTTTCTTAAAATGACAATAAAAAAAGTAATGGCGCCAACGTCTAACAAATAAATATATTTTTAATATCTACAGTAAACATTTAGCATAATATAGTAATTGATTATTGTTATAAGAGCATTGCTGTGTTGATATAAAATTAAATTGATATGTGGTCACAGGTGTGTTTTACAAAGATTCACAAACACAATCTTTACCAAAAGATCATAAAAATGTCATCAAACGAGAGTAACGCTCAAGTTTTTTCATTTCAGCAATAAATCATATTATCTTTGAAGCTTCTCTTATAAGCAGTCCTCATTTGAACCTGAAGTTTGGACTAAACTGGTACATTGCTTCCCACATGGAACCTAGTTTGGGCTGTGAGGGTTTGACTGCTAGGTGGAGAGCAGGTTGGGTGGAACTTCCTGTTCACACCTCCCACTCTGCTGTAAGCAAGCTCAGGAGTGTCAGCTCCCCTCTCCCCACTCACAGCTGTCTGTGCACACACACACACACACACACACACACAAAGTCAGATATTTTTACAAATGCTTTACACCTGTAAGGTAACTGCATAATGTTCTCATACAGATCAAGGGAGAGGCTATGTCAACCAAATAATGGGGCATTTGGTGAAAGTGTCACATTATTGGGCATATCTGGTCATGTGAAATGGCCATTACAGACAATACAGTCTTTATATGATACCCAACCAGGAATGCGGGAAATTATTAATAATACATGTTTATACCTGTTTAATTCAATGTGATGCACTTTCAGTACAATGTGAGTTTACATCAGTATGTTTGCCCTCTTGGAATTGATCCTACAACCTTTGCACTGTACCAGCTGAGCTACAGGAACAAAAATGTGCCTTCCCTGCACACTGTTACATGCACGTGATGTCACCGCACCATGCTGCCCTCTTGAGGTTTAGGGAGCAGACTGAGGTGAATTGAATTGCAGAAGAGTTCATGGGCCACCATTTATGATGCTTGAAACTGAACCCTTTGGGTTGCTAACCCTGCTAAATCATCCTATTAGGGTGCAATGACAAGTCTGAATGTTTGAAACTGTAAAAGATGATTCATTGTCTTTAACTTTTGAGCATATGAATGCTAAATATCTTGCTCGAGGGCACAACGTCTGTCTGTTCATGTTAAATTTAACATGAAAAGCTGAAAGATGTATAGCAACATGTAGGTCCCCCAGCAACTGCTACATTCTAGTGCTTATGAAAGCCTTTGTTTAGAATAACAAAATCCGGTCCAAAACTGGATTCTTTCTTCCAAAAAGCATCACAGCACATTAGGAAGCAATTTCTGTATGCATTAGGAATAACAGTCCTCTAAAGCAGGGTCTACACTATTTTTTGTGATAAAACAAAAATAAGCATAAACATAATTACTGTAACGAAAATCATAAGAGAAAAGACCCTGTTCAACATATTAAAGACAAAAAAGAGCACAAAGAACTCAAAGTCAAGAAATATGTTTCACAGGAGCTGATAAACGTAATGATCTGTCTCCCATTAATCCATTTCAGAAATTCAAGAATGCAGTTTTGCTTTTACGCACACTGGACTGTCATAATATCTTTTTATATATAATGATATCTCATAATATTTAATATGTCATAATATCTCATTTTGATTTTTACATAAATATGAACAAATTTTTTTAAACAATGACTTGTCTCCAAAAGTAAATATTACTCAAAGCCCCTGTGGTTAAATGTCTATGAATGTCTATGTAGTGTTTTAATATGCTTTTAATATGCTTTTATGCTTTTAAGACAAACAATGTGCAAATTCATCGGTCAACACTAATGATGAGTATTTTCACCTTAAAACCAGTTTATGAAAGACAGTCTCAAACCACCAATGTTTTGTCACAAACATGCTGTAACCAATCATGTCACACCGAGCTTGTGACTGGGTTTAGGCGAGGACTAATTTTCATATATATGGATCTGCATATAGTGACTGATGCAAGGGTGTAAAGTTAAATTCATATAACAAAAAGATTTTTGCAGGAAAATTTCATTTTAAGTTCTAAGTTCTATTATTTTAATATACAGTAATTAATAACAAACAAAGAATCTATTACAGGCAACAGAGCAATAGAGTATGGCTGGTCTTGTTCATTTTTTAAAATGTTGTATTGACTTGATAGCAAAGTACAAGCCATGTAAGTGCCATTGAGATGAATAGGAATGCTAACAGATACCTTCTACAAGTAATAAACACCTCCCTGCCTGAGACCAGAAACAGCACCTGCTTGTAAATCAAGTTCATGACAAAACACACATTGCATACTTGGCATACAAGATCAAATGTAGCTTCAAGCAATGAGAGCCTTATTTACACCCAACTACACAGCTTACAGTACTTGAGAATGTGGGATAAGAAGTAAATATGATATTCTCCCACAGGGAATTCCATGGTCAATTCTATAGAATCCCCTGATGTGTATCTGTGACAAAAAGACTAATTTTTACTACAAAGACTAAACCAATAACAGTAGGAAATGCAAATTATTAAATAAAAATCTATCAAAAAAGACAGCTAAAAATAATATATTTGGCATACTAACTGGACACATGTTGTTGTCATACTGTAGACAAGCAAAACAAGTAAAGAAGAAATGAAGAAAATGAGGAACTCAACAGAAGCTATGAGACCTCCTGTGTAAGTGAACTGAAAAAGAACAGATTAACAATATTGCCTTAAAAATAAACTTACTGGCTCTCCTGAGTGTACTAATAGCAAACCGAATATATTTTTTAAAAGTTTTAAGACACCTTATTCTGTAATGTTGCATGGATAGTTTTCTACTATGTGCTCAAAAATTATTCATTGTATAATTTTGCTGGATTTATGATGGATGATGGAAGACAAATAATCATTTTTAAGATGCAAACATGAATGCTGTTGTAGTCATCACAGGGAAGCATATTTTAATTTGAGCCCTGATTATCTGAGTTGGGGCCATGTCAATCAAAGAATCACTGCAGAAGCCAGTTGGTAGTGGTCAGTGTTTTAAATGTGAATGTTGACTGAACAATTTAGTCTGTAGCCATTTTTTTGTATAAAAAACAGATATAAATCTTAAATAACATTATATATTTGTAGTAGGCTTTTAAGGCTATGGTCAAATGCCAAATAAACAGTTCACATAACTGCGGCAGCATGTCAGAACAGATGTCATGCTAAAATACATAGATAAAGCATATACTACAGACCTAATGCACGAAAGCCCCCCTACCATTATATCCATTAAGTGTGTACTGAAAAATGAAATGCATTTCTGAGAAACAAAGAAAAGTTGTCTGGTGAAAGCTTATAGGGAGGAAAGAAAATGGACGTTCTGTGAATATTGCATTGCCCATCTAAGCTCAGCAGGATACCTGAGTGGGCCTGCAGTTAGAGAAAAAGAAACCATGTAGTTATTGAAAAGTAATAATAAAAAGAAAAATACAGTGTCGCTCAAAGCCTATTCCCTTTATCCAGACATACAGGAAGGCCATGGCTAGCTGTGAAGATAAATGTCACTTTCAGCACACACACAGGCCTTTCGGTGAACGTGTCATCTCTACTCTTATCATTGGTTTCACACACACACACAGCTCTCTTTTTATTTCAGGAACAATTAGCTTTATGCTGAGGCTGAGTCTCTGTAATGTTATTCAGCGAGGTGAACTGGTTATTATATCACAAAGACTGCAGCTGAGTGTATTATTCTGAGTGAATAGAATTGTGGGTAGAGAAAGAGACAAGAGGTAGAAAGAGAGAAACAGAGACAGAATTGTTTTTTTCCTAAATTGATGAAAGTATTTTTAAAAGAAGTTAGATTCACTGGATTTTGAAAAAGAGAGTTGAGATTTGTTGCAACGGCACATTCAGTCTCGCAGTGTCACATTTGGAGCTTCAGAGGGTAAAAATTAACCAAAAAGACAGCAGTAAAACGGCATTCTTTGCAGCTCTATGAAAACAGAAGAGGCCTGGCACTTCTCCACACTGTTTCTAAAGGAATTCCAACACATGAGAGGGAAGTATAAGCCTCATGCTTTTGTGAATACATGGAATATACCTTAGGGCTTTACTAAGGTTATAAAATAAAAAAATATATAGTTATAAGGTTATACATAGTTTTATAGAACCAGACTATTGAATATTATCATAAAGTTTTATTAACTTTGCAGCATATTCTGGTCAGTTATATTCTATGTACAGTACTTGCTACTAGTTGCCTTAAACAAAACCTTTTAACTTTAAGGGATTCTGTGAACCTCACAAATGTTTGTGAATCCGGTGATTATTTCTCCCTCTGAAGCACTTATTGCATCAGACTGGTAGCCTATAAACACAACTTTACCTGGCGGACCAATAAAAACCTTTGCACCCTCACTTCACACAACATAATATAGCACCCAGCCAATTAGATAACTGGCAATTATAGCCAGTTCATGCATTTTTCTGTGCAATTTGCGACAGACACTCAGTAAATGGACAGTCTATGAATGTCTAATGCTGAGACTAGATAACAGAAATATCTATAAGGTAATCCATATGGTTATTAAATTTGAAGTGGCTCATTGCAAACTTTCCTGTTCCAGACCGAAGAGCCAGATGGAGCTCTGTACACACTGTACAAATGCTACACCCATTGGGACTACTGCCCAAACACACACACATACACCTGTTTTAGGCAGGTGTTGGAAAAGTTGCTGCCCCCGTATTCTCTCCTGCTGGGGGTCTCCACACTCCCCCTGCTGAGAAATCGGTCAAAATGCCAGCACAGTCCCACCTGGGAGAAGCCAACCCTGTGGCACCTGACGGGCCAACGTCAGTGTCACGCCAGGCCCGAGGCATTCACCCCTGACGGGAACACAATGGTGTGCAGCCTGCCGGCAGGCACGGACACTTACAGATAATATTGTTAATCGTGCAGAATGGCAAACAGGCCTCTCAGGACAAAGAGGGATTGCGGGGCAGTGATTGGAGAATATCTCCTCTCCTATTTTTCGCTATTTCTCACCATTTAAGCACAGAAAATTTCATTTTGCTATTTTCCACCTCACAGCATCTATCAGCCAAGGTGTTTGGTTCTGATATACCAGAATGGAGAGTTTTGCCTTTTATGGCAGGGTATGAATCACAGAAAACATACCCGTCCCCCTCCTCAGCCCTCATTCTTAATCTAACTCAGGCAACAATGAATGCTCATTGCTCCAGAATCTCAACATTGTTTTGCCTCTGTTTCCATTCGTCTGGATACTAGCAGATATTCTACAGGAGTGCTTTGTAAAATGAGATAAGCACATTTCTTTCCCCTACAAGCATGTTTAATTTCTCATATATTTTAAAGAGGCTAAATGGCCCCATCTGGGTTTGCAGAGCATCATCTACTTATGTTTCATATTTTGCGTCGCATCCCATTAACATCGCATTAAAAAAAGAAAAGAAAGCTTCATCTGTTTATATGCACAATAAATAGAGGTCTGTATCCTCGGCAGTGATTCACAAAACTCCACAAAAAACCCAGGGGGATTATGGGTAAGATGAACTTCTGTAAATTGTGTTAAAATGGCTTTTGAAACTTGAAAAAAAACGGCGAATTAAACGCTTAACTTATTCTAAACTTGTTGTCAAGGATGTAGCTGAAAAGCAGCAAGTTCAAACATTGAAGTTGTCATCTTTAAAGTGCTTTTATAAAACTAAATTATCAAGGTCATGATGACCTCATCACTTTTTGCAGATGTTATTATATTACCTACGCATAAAAGAAGAAGGCCGTCTTTTGATCTCTGCAAGCGAGAGTGAAAGAATTGAGTTTGTAAATTGTTTTTGATGAAAAGGGTCAGCGCAGAGGCGTTTAAATGTTAGTGGGTTGGCAGTTCAAGCAAAGTGTTCTTTTAATATGCTGTGGTCACAGTTGATTTAACAGATTGTCATGCATGTAACAAAGCCAACACTGAGGTAATAATAAAATGACTCCTAATGATTTCATAACCATACAGACTACAAGAAAATTCTGTTTTCACATATGTTGCCATAGAAATTTCCTGCATGTTCCATACTTTGTGTCCCCAATGCCACAAACGGCAGGGTGCATTTAGGATTAATGCATGCTTCAAAAAAGTCTTGTTTTCCAGTAAAAGTAGCACAAAAAGGGAAAAAGCAAAATTGAGAATTTAAGATTTGCTTTCAGACAATATATCTTGAATTAAACTTATTCTTCTCCATTGCCAATTTTTCTTAATCTTTATTCTTGCTTTATGCTTAAAGCAAGGAAATATATTTGCCAATGAGCTAAGAAAAACAAGCCTTAATTCAACAAAAAAACCCTTATAAAACAGTTTTCCCAAGTGAATGTTTAGATACTTTTAGTGGAAGAGAACTTTTTCATAATAGCTCCATTTGATCAATAAAATAAAGTCTGATGCCTGTAGCTCTTGTAAACCCAAACCAAGGACAGCGTCTTTGTGTCTGATTCTGTTAGAGCTGTGCGGTATGGGCCGAGACTCCTGCTGCTGGCAGACACAGTGGGCCGCAGATTGAGTGACAGCAGCAGCAGCCCTGGTACATCTGGGGTGTGATTGGAGCAGGGAGCTGAGCAGAGGATGTGTCACAGACAGCACTGCATCACAGAACCCCACTCTTTTACACCTGACAGCATCCATATTCATGTGCCTGGATCCCATCCTTTTCCAGACATGGTGAGTGCAGCCTGCACTCCCCAATCAGAAATAAAGACATGTTTACTAAAAGGCTAGAATGCTTTCTGCAGATGGTTGCTTTGCCATGATATTTTATGTGTGAGAAGGAGAGATGCACAGATTTTCCTTTTTTTCTGTTTTTAAAGGTATCTACCTCCCTTGAGGTATGAGTAGAGCTGCTTTGTGTAACGTTTTGAGTGGTAAAGTACTTTTTCCTTTTCAAGTCCTTTATGTTCAGCTCAAAGTTCATAGGTTGGACGTGAAGTTTTATGTAAGAGTGTGAAAGATGTGGCAGAATCTGCTTGGCTTTGGCCCAAGAAGCAGCTCACTTTTACATATAAAAGCTGAAATGAATGTTTTTCAGCTGAGGTTTACCTAATAGGAACTGAATTCTGCTTGTGAGATTTCCTGTCCGTTCTCCATTACATGTCTATTTTCCATTATTCTATGATTTCCAGTGTATTTAATGACAAACAGTGATGAAATGATGTGTTTGCATGGATTATGTCAGATTGCTCTTCAATCTCAACCCTTTCACAGTAAAACATTTCCCCTTTCTGACAAATACACATGGCTGACAAGCCCACCAAACAAAGCAAGATTAGGAATAAGGACCTCCAAAACATGTCTGCGCTGACCTTAAAAATGAAGAGCTGGGCGCAACATCTGGTTCATCAGCTGTATACTATGCATCAGCGGGCAGAGGGACACACTGGGAAAGGTTTGGCAGCTGCCTTTGACAGCAACAGTTAATTTTCAACATAATCAATTTATGTGGAGCTCCATAATAACCATCTGTGTGCTTCATTGGAGACTGAGCTTCTGAGGAACAATGCGTTTCTTTTCAAATGTCTCAGCTAGTAGGAAGACATGTCCAGTTTTGACATATGGAACTATACGCACTGTGTGGGCTTTTCTGATGTGCAAAACTATCCGGTCCTTGTATTTCAAAACAATTTTCAAAACTAACAAATGCATTCAATTGCAAATGACTGTCTTGTGTTTTGGTAAGGCGCAATTTGATGGCAAAATTAGAAGCATCTTGCCAGTGTGGCCCTGGCCTCTAACAAGGTTACTCCTTATGGCAACTTGTGACACACACCCTCTCCCTCAACTTTGGTGTCAAAGTGTGGCAAGGAACGTGCCACTTACGCAATTGCGGATTCACCCCTGTGAGCCAATTACACTGAGCATGTCATAACTAAATGCAAAGAGCAGCTCATGTACAGACGGAAGCAGAACAGGCTGTGTGATGCAGGGTAGGAGAACAGAATCCCGCTCCCCGCCCTCTGACCCCAGCGCATGCTATTAAAGTGGCAGGTCTAGCAAGGTAACAGGTAACATCTCAGCACTCTTTAACCTTTACCAAATATCCAAAGGTGAAAGAGAACTCTCCCAGAACAGGAAACCAAGCCACGTGATTAACATGAACGTGATCGTGAGCATCGTGATCTAAATAAGAGTGGGTTTTAAATGCAACTTTCTTTGCATTTTTGATAATTAAATTGTGATTATTGTAAATAAAAAAAGTAGTTTAAAAAAACACTGTGGCAGAAATCATGATGCACAGTACCACTGTTAAGTTCAGTTGCTATTTGGCTTGATTTATTAAAAATCCTATATGTTAGCATGTTGAAATCAGGTCTCCTTTCACACTAAACAAGGACTGGACCACTAGACTCACTTGAATCACATCTTATACAAAGAAAGAAGTATTAAGCAGTTAAAAAGCTTGCAATTATTGTAGCTCATTTGGCATGTGGAGCTAGCCATAACAACACAATGTGATTGATACCTATGGAATGATTGTAAATCAATGTATAGTTGAACGCACTACAGTTTCTCTGGCTAAATGTTTCTGGTAAATTGTAAATGGCCTTTCTGGTAAAACAAAATAGAAAATTTGAAAAGTAGCAATCAGGATTAAAATCAAACCCATCTCAAGATTTCTATTGTTGCTTTGCAGTTTTAACATGCTAACAGACTCATAATGACCTTGACAAACTTAATATTAAAGCCTCTTCAGTAGTTTCCTCACAGTTTCTATGTTCTCACCAAATGACACGCAGAGTGCCGTGTGTCCTTGTAAAGCCTACAAACACGCTTTCCTTTCCACTAATTGATATGCAAAGAATCCCAGCAGCTGGGAGGCTCTCTGTGAGCCCCAGCACAACCCTGGCCACCTGGACATAATAGCCATCAGCTGCCACCATCACCAGAACGCTTTGTCGGCAACACATTACAATATTCCTCCCTTTTATTTATCTCACAAGGACTGCTGCCACTGACTGTCCTCTCTTGGCTGGAATGAAAGAAGAAAGATTTCCGACAAGCGAGACACATTTTAGAAAGTTTGATTACTTGTCCACTAACCGAACGCATTTAAATGCAAGACTCCATATATCATCCCTTTATATTGGAACAATTATTGTCTCTGTTTGTGGGAAAACATATTGATTTTCTCTTTCTCATCTGTCATTTAGAACCTGACACATTTCCTCCTCATCTTTAATTCAGGAATCACTTTTGCTCTCTGCTTTCCAATCGGAATCCTTTGATTCTGCTCCTACTTCTCAATTCTTTATAGAACTCTGCATTTCAAAGAGCTTGCTTTCTTATTCAGAGGCGAATCACAGGCCAAGTCTTCGAATGAGACTGCCCATCTGAGGTTATCTGGTTTCAGCAGGAGTTTGCTCATCTCCCATTCAAGTCGTCCTCAACTGCACAAGGGGACATGAAAGCCAGCACAGCCACGTCTTGTGATCCCAGTAAGCCCAGCTGTTAAAAGGCTTGATCAGCCAGGCTTTCACCTGGACTGCCTAACCAGAGAAGAGATTGCACTCAGTGCTTTTTAAGAATGTAGTGAAAGTCTATTGAAAACACAAGATTGGTAAAATTCTGCCCCTTTGATGAAGTTTTCCACAATGTCACCTTATTTAGTTTTATGCATTTGGCATACATATTTTACCCAAAGTGGCTTACAGTGCAATCAACAGGAAGACTCTTAAAAGAGAAATTCCTGAAAGAGGAATTCCTGAAACTCTCAGAGTTACAATAAACTGACTTGACTGCAGTTTTCTGCAGTTAAGTTGATGATTTTCCAAGCAAAGTGATGTTTGCTCTCCTATTTTGAGCACATATGTAGTACAAAGTGCAGAACACATTTAAAAGGGCTGGTTCTGTTGTTGAATGCTGGTGCATGTGTGGGAGATAATAATAATAATTTCATTTAATATTCCATTTTTTTCCATTCTATAAACCTGGGTTAGAGATTATTGTTTCAAATGCACAAATGAATTGGGTTGAGCAGCTGAAATGGCTTGTTTTGCTTTCTTTCCAAATGTTCAGTCAGTTTCTACTAATTGTGAGTATTACATTTACATTTAGTCATTTAGCAGATGCTTTTATCCAAAGCGACTTACAAAAGGACAAGAGCATTGAACATTTTGCCTTGTGAGCCGACAAGCCAAGTCTACATAGCTAAATTTACAAGCGGACATTGTATTCTGCTACTAGAGACAAGATGAACTTGAGACAAGGAATTTTTTTTTTTAATAGTATTAATAGCACCATTCATTAGTACACACTATCTGTGTGGTTTTATTGCACCATTTGCCAAAAATGTTTTAAAAAAATGTATCTACAAAAATGTATCTACAGAATCTGTACCAAATGCATCTGGAATGATCAATTTGCATTTCTTTTTACCATTATGACTGCTAACATGATCATTAAAAACTTAAAATAACTAAAAATAAAACTCTGTTAACTGAGTCCTTATCATGGCCAGTAATAACCTAATTTTAGTTGCTGTAGTCAAATAGCGCACAGTTTTGTAAAGGCACAATCTATAATGACCGTAATTTACATAGAAAGAAGGCATGTTTGTCCTTAAAACAATGACAATGGCTTCATTTAAACTGTATTGTAGGTGGTTAGTGAACCAGCAGGTTTTGCACTGAAATATTGACCACAAAATTCGCCCATCATGTTCTAGAGTTTCCAAAGGTAAAATGACCTAATCCTAACCAAAAGCACCAACATCTACGCTAATATATGCATAGCGAACCCAAGGCTACCCATCGCAAATAAAAGTACACAGACACGAAGAGACAGCCGGCATTTGCTGTGTTTGAGGAATTTGGGATTTGATAATTTCCTGTTCTCTGAAAGGGATGGCAGCACCTGGTCGGCACAGCTGTACTTCATTTGGAGAGCAATTTGAACAGCGGAGAGGGAGGCAAGAGGAGCGCCTGCCTTGTCATTAAGGGCTGTAGAATGGCCTCTGTTTGTTAGACACATGGCACAGAGTTAATGCTTTTGAATGAGGAGACGGCCGCTGTTGATGCTGTCGTGAATTTCTCCTAAATGTTGGCAACATTTAAAAAGCTACTACAGCAAAAAGAGAAAAATCACATTTCCAAAACTGTCGTCAGCAAGTGTTTTAGACGTTAATTATGAAATAATGTTACCCATGAAAATAGTATATCAATGAAGTTGGTAACATCACTCTTCTTTATTGCTCACTGGTCCTGCATATTTTGTCTGCATGCATGTTTTGCAGCTTTGACACACGCACAGATATGCACAAAGAAAACTCTTTCCATTGATCATAAGCAGAACCTAAAAGAGGGGAAATGATTTCAAAGCTACACAAGGACAGAAATATTGTCGATTTGGCGGTTAGGATCCGTCTCTCGATAAATGATGTAACTGATTTTGACATGCACATGTGCGTGGTGATGGGAGAGGCAAAGTATGATCAAAGGGGAGTTCTTTATCACCGCATCAGAGATCCCTGCTGCATTTTGTATTCTACCAATCTGTCCAAACAGTCCTGTGATAGGGCGTTAAGTTATTTCCTCCTCTTTCATTCAGCCACAGATGGGGCTAGAAGTACTAAAGTGCGTCGAGAAAACACAGATCCGCAAAGGTGAAAAGAGCTTCTGCAATATTGAGATTTGGAACAAAGTAGCAGCCTGCAAGAGAAAAAGATGGTATATGTTTGAAAAGTTCTTTTTAAATATTTCTGCAGAACACTATCACATTTCGGAGAAATACTCTTTCTCTTTTAATTTTTACCTCAGCTTTTGATGTTAGTTGTAATTTTACATTGCTTTCATTTGTTTAATGTGCTTTAAACAGATTTGCAAAATGAATGACTGTATTTAAGCAGGTTTCACAAACATTCTCCTCACCTGACATTGGTCAATCAAAAGTCAAACAAACAATCCCGCCCCAAATTCACACCATTGGTTTATGCCATATTCTATAGGCTTATAGTGTTTTCATCAATCACAACATACCAATGACTCACTTATAATTACCTCTGCCTAGACTAGGATAGGAGAAATATGTAGGGAAAAATTACATCACCTTTAAGTACTTGGTGGTGCAAGTTTCATTTTCCTCACACATGCACCTGTTTTCATAAATAATAGCAATGGGACACCATGGATCCTCATCATGGGTTTGCAGCCCCCTGAGGAGGCCAGTACAGCATGCTCATTGTTAATAGTGATGTTAGTGCGTCTGCAGGCAGTGAGGGGAGAGCAATCAGAGTTGGACAGAAAAGGGGGGAGTTTGCACCTGCCAAGTGTTGTAAAGCTCCATCATCAGCATCCACGAACCCCACAATGCTGCGCTGCTGCTCTGATGAATCAGACATGCATCAGTCATGTTGTACATCTGCATTGTGTTACTGCAGTACAGACGCACATCCACACTTTTTAATCCTCTCATCTGCTCATCTATTAGAACTGTTTCCATTCCTGTATCAGACATTCCATTCTCTGTTTTTGTCTCTGTAACAATGACGTTGCAGGGACAGTTCATCTAAAGATGAATAATGTGTTGCTGTTTCAAATTGTTAAAAAAAAAACAGCACAAGCCAGTCTGAGCTGGTTTGCTGGTCTTATCTGGTCTAACTGCTTTGGCCTGATTTGGTTTGCTGGTTTTAGAGGCTGGTTTTGGGCATTTAAGTTAAAACCTGTTAAGGCTTTAAAGCGTCTAAGGCTGGTTTAAAATGATATTTTTCAATAGGGCTGGCAGAAAATCAAGACTAGTCTTTCTCATACCAGGAAAGTGAATGCAATACTGGGGGTGTCAAGCTCCAACAAGGGCAGAAACGTACAAAAACAGTTGTCCATAACTTAAATTACACTATATTCCAAGTCCTGTCATGTGTGAATTAGATTTGATGGCTATGATGAAAGGCAAGATGGTGACAGAATTTTCATTTTTGGGTGTAGTGTCCCTTTAAATACGTCATTACGAACAGCATTCAGAAACAAAACAGACACACAAACAAACAAACTACCTCACAGCTGTGTGGAAACTTTAGTCTGTTTAAGTGATGTGGCGTGCGGGCCTCAAGGGGTGATGAGGAGATGGAGATTTGGGTCATGGAGGGCGTTTGGCTGCTCTCCTCCCTCCTGTCAGATGCCTTGCATCCAGACCGCGGATGTGTTCAAGTGTGTGCGTGTGTGGCACAACCAGGGCCCGTCTGCAGCAGATGCGAGGCCCTTATGTCAGAATCAGGCGATGGCACGGCAGAGCTGCAGAGTCCGATCTTACCTCATTGAGCCGTTTCCCCCTTAGCAGATGGTGCGCTGCTGCGGGCGCTCCTCTTTCTGATAATTACCAGCCTTCGCCACAGATGGAAACGTCAGTCAGCCCTTACAGGTCCTGGTTCCTGCCATTGCCTCCGTCCACCACCCCCTCTACCTAGGCAAAGCACTGCCAACCTTCACCATGTGCTTTGTGACTGCTGACTAGGCAGACAACAAAAGATAGAAGGCGCTTCATAAATAGGCATGCTGAGATTGTAGGTGCACCGAAAGGCCTCCATGCGGTTTGGTCATTTCAGACCTCAGCTTACATTTGCACCTCTATCACCTAGGCTCTTTGGTAATGCTTATCACCTTTTAGCCTATTGTGAAGAGGGAAAAATGAACGTGCATTGCTGGTTTTCAAGGGGCATATTTAGGAGATTAGAATAACTGTGTTTGCAAAATGGATTAATTCTAACAGATGCTGGGACAAACCCCCACTTATCTGTGATAAGGTGAGCAGATGTCCCAACTTGGCACAGGCATGCAAAGAGTTTTATTACTCTGCATCTAAAGTATCCCCGGAGATGCTCTACACAGCAGCCGCACATAATCTACCTTAGCTGAGAACAAGACTTCAGGGTTTGCGTTGTTATTTGCCTTGCCAGTGTAAGTATTTGTGCAGAAATGTTTATAGCGTTTAAAAGTTCAAGTAGATTAAGTCTGACTAATGCTCTAGTGCAGGACTGATTTAGTGTGTAATATAGTGTGGAAGTCTTAGAGTGATCAATTACAGCAGACAATCTGACAGAAACTGTAATTGTGCTACTTTATATCTTTGAAGGCCTGATGCAGTTAATAATAATAAGTGTTAGGTTTTTATGAATTCATTCTCCATCTAATTATTTATCTAATTAAATTAGAAATTGATTAAATTGTATTAAATAATGTGCAACCTCACTGCACCTTAAATATATATAAACGCCTTAATTCTATAAAATTAATTATATATCATAATCATATGTCACATATAATCATAATCATATAAACCAAAAATAAATACATTCATAAAATGGATATGTTATTTGTTCTATCCAAACTGGGAAATGTAATTTGCTTTATTACAAAAATAGTTTCCAAGGAAATTTCCAAAATATTCACAGATTGATTGTGCAACTAAATTATATATACTAAATAATATATCTCTGGCAGCCACCTGGAATCTGAAGCGATCTAACACAATGAGAAAAATGAACACGCCATGAAGACTAATAAACAAAATGGCTCTGAATTTATGAGTACCCACAGAGAGCTCCACAATGCAACTTCACTTGATATGGGAAACCACAGGAAAAGTGGAAATGACTCATAGGTGATATGTAAGAAGATAATTCACAGCAAGCTCAGGTGATGCGCTGTGCATTGTGTCATTGTCTACTGTTGCAGTCTGGCTGTGCACATACAGTAGGTGTTGATCCAGACGCCCCAGGAAAACTATTAGTATCATGCTAAGACTGAGTCACGTAATACAATGTAGACAGGCTCCAAGACACACTAATATTCAACAAAATCTAGTTTATATTGATGAACACCACTTCTAGGGTCCATTTGCTTATGAATACCTAGATAGACCTAGTTTTTTTTATAAACATATGGGATCTAAAAGTCAGCTTTACAATAACTTAGAATAGGAGACAATAATATACTAAGTAGACTAAGTATACTTTAAGTAGACAGTGCTTTGTTTGGTTGTCTGTCAACAACTTTTTAATCCCTGTGATTTCTTATTTATAAAAACGGCTAGATGATTACGTCTGAACTACTAAACAAACAACATAGGCTCATGTATAATTTCAATGACCAAGGTACAAATCCTGCCTAAAACCAGCATGATGGTGCATAAAACAGTTTAGCAAACAAACCTGTGGAGTGACAACCGATGCAACACGAGCAACACGCATGTGCCAATAGCGGAACCTGTTCAATTCACATCCCTCCTCAAAGATGTAACCTTATTATTTTGAATATCCTGGGGCTTAACAGGTTCCTTCAAAGTTCAGAGATAGCAGAGATAGAAGTTTATTCCACACCTTTTTGAGATGCTAGTTTCTCTGCACCATTTATTTATGAACTAAATTTCAGTTTAGTGGTGAGCAGTGCTTTTAGTTATTTATATAGCTATTCATGTAAGATGATATTTTATGGTATGTGTATGAGTAACCCTATGAAACAAGAATATCAAAATATACTTTTAATAACAAACTCAGGAACACAGAAGAACAGGGGAACTCAGAAAGACTATAACCAACATGTAGACTCAGACGAGGACTAACCAAACACTGAACTAAACCAAGGGTATAAATACACAAGGGTGAACGTGGGAACTAAAACAAGCCACAGGTGAGACTAATCAGGAACCAAGGAAACTCAAGGGGTAACCATGGAAGTAAACCAGGGACTATTTAAAATGATAATCACCTCAAATTAACTAGAATACATGGAAAACAAAAACAGCACAAGAAAGTTACAATCATCACATTTTAAAAGGAAAGCACAACTGGCACAAAAACTGGATGATGTGTACTAAGTGTCTTTTTAAACAGTGGAGTAGCTTCCAGCATTTTTTTAATGATTTTCTTTTATAATAGTTTTTGGCTTTGTGCCTTTTTATTTAAAAAAGTGATAACCTTAGTTATCCCTAAGGTGATAACACAAAAGTGATAACACAAGAGATAATGTCTGTGTACCCTGTGTGCTCGCAAGAGCCCCTGAAATGCACCCCATACCTTTAAATGATTATTATACTGCATTTACACATTTACACTTATTATTGCACTGCATATGACTGTTTAGCTATATTAACAACAAATCTCTGTTAGATCTCTGTATATAGTTATGCAAATATATAGTGTTGAAAAGACATGGATGTATGGATGGCAGTATGTATTTGAGGGTGGGATGATGTGCTGTGTGTTCCTCTTGCAGCCCTGAATCATTGTGGAGTCTCATTTTGATTCCCACCCCATTATGCAGATTGTATGAGTTCAGATGGGGAATATAAGTGCAAAGGCCACAGCCCTCCTTTAAGCCTGGCAGAAATTTGCACTTAAAAGCCATTTGTTGCAGACAATAGCACAGGTGCAATGTCCTTGACAACGCTTAATTTTCTCCTGTGAGGCAGAAAGTTGGAGTCACACCTGTTTGGTCTTGTGTACCCTCTCGCTCTCACTTTTGTTCTCTCTTGCTCTCACTCAAGAAAAAGAGAGAAATGTCTGTCACTCTCTGTTTTTCTCTTAAAAAAGGTTTCAGATGTTAGCTGATTGATATTATAGTTGAATTAAATAGGGATGAGACCTGTTGATACAATATTATATTTGTCATCCCAGTATGTTGAGACATTTGCATCCTTTTGGATAATACTGCAGTTCTTTAGAGTACAGTTATTTAAAAAGGTGATATACTTGTGTTTCTTTCATCTGCATTGGACTTTGGTAATTTATTCAGGTAGCTAGTACTTAGAAATACTTTGAAGTAGGTAGCTTCTTAGCTAGTTTTGAGTTGGGTGGGCATGGCATGGTTGGGTTTACAAACTCAATTCCCTCCTTAGTCCACATGGTAAACATGCTTAAAGACACCTAATACAGGTAAAACTCTGTATTAGGTGTCTTTAAACACTTAAGAAAAAAAACGTGATACATTGCACTTACTATGCACATGCATGTTGTTCTGGTAGGTTTTCTGTTAGGTGTAAGTTCAAGATTGTATACATGAAGACACTTTATATATAATTTCAATGTAACAACATGTACACAATAAAACCATATGTACATTGTATTACATTTATGTAAGTATGCTGTAGTTAAAGACAGATAATATAAAAATGGGAGCCAGTATTTACTTAGTAGATTTACACTCTGCTTTCACATTAGTTCAAGTGCTGGTGTTTGACTTTGTGCCACCATAGCAGCAGGATTGACCTTTCCTTCACTCTGCTGCCCAATAAAATCATCACCTGACTTAAAATCATATTTTTATGATGTAGATTAATTGCTCCCCAGTTTGCAGAATCTTGCATTTGACAGATTAATAACCGGCCATATGTTATTTGTAGCTTATTGAAAATGGGATGTGATTTTCATTATGACACTCTGTAACAGCCAAACTCAGACTCACTCACATTGATGAATAACCATCAATTTATACACTTTAGCTGAGATTATAAACACAGTAAATCTTAAAATAATCAACAATGGGGGTATTTTCATATAGTGTTAGGATTATTAAATGCAAATCCTTGCTTTTATTTTAAAAGTTCTCTGGTTTTTGGCCTCATGAGGGTTGCATGTAAATTTTCTCACACAGGTTTATAACCTTATTGATTGACAGAACTGATCTCTTCTGTTGTATTTGAAATGTGAAATTCTAATGTAAATTATACAAAAAAGTAGGGGAAATTCACTTAAACAAGTTTGTTGTACAAACAAACAGTTATATATCAGTAATATATCAAAAGCCATTGTGCCCATCTGACCTTATATGCAGTGAAACAACAGTTTACAGTATTTACATAGTAAGAAAAGTGAGAAAGAGAGACAAAGTGAGCAAGTGAGAGAGAGATAAAAGCTAGGTGACCTTGTTACCAGTTGGGCTGAGTTGGACAGGTTGGTAGGAGGTTCAAGTCTACGGGGAAGGACAGACAGATGCTCACTCTTTTTCCCAGGGTGAGACATCTTACCCGGCACAGGCAGCAGACAATCTGGCCCTAGCAGCTGTAACCCTAATGATCACTGGTGGTGTTGCACCTGACCAGCTTAACGCTCGCCCAGCCCGCATGCACCCCCGGCCTGCCAGTCTCCTCTTTGACCTACAGCAGCTCCAAACTCTGTGATGCACACAGATGAGCACTGTAGTCTGAAGCTCCTTCTCACAGGCAAGCAGAGTGAGGAGAGAGAGGGAAACAGAATGAGGGCCCCCTCCCCACGGATCCCCCATGATCCTCTATGAGCTGTTTATCTGAATGCTCCCATACTGCTCTCCGGTGGCCCAGGGGCCCTGGGTCCATCTTTACCTAGAAGGCTGTTCTCTAAAGCGGGCTGATACAGTAGTTTCAGAGCTCCTACTCTGATCCTAGACCCTCAGAGGGAAGGTTTATAAGGGTTTGTGCTGGATTAATTACACGCTGTCCGCTGAGAGGTTACACTCATCTGTCTGACCACACAGTGCACTGAACTAGTGACACAATGCAGTGTGCAAGTCTGCTTGTTTCCTCAACTTCTGCTATGGATTCATGAGACTGTAGAAAGTTTTATCATTGCTGTTAAAAAAATTGGGGGCAAAATTATTTTTAATTATAGTAGTGGCCCCAAAACTACAAATTCATTCTAAGTCATTATGTACTGATGCTTATGTCATTCTAAACCTGAATGCCGTTATGTTTTCAATGAAATGTAAAAAAAACAATACACCAAAATAAATGGAAAAATATTGTATAATGAACAAACCAAAATTGTCATTCATTCATTCATTGATAGTCTTTACCTCCGATGCACTGTTCATTTTGTTGAACAGAACTGGACTTTATGGACTGGACTTTTAGGTACTTCTATGGTACCTTTTGCCTTATGTAAAGCTTGACAGACATGCTCACAATGAAGTGTCATTGTACGGAATGTACTTTCTATGCCAATGAATAAAAATCAACAACACAAGGGTGAGCAAATAATGACTGAATTTTTATCTTAGGTTTTTCATTTTACTGTACTTTAATATCTGAGGAGTCAAATAAAACATTTTTATACAAAAGGACATTTTCTGTAAAATTGCCCATTGAAATGGGTTATTGAATAGATCACAATCACAAGAGAAAAAATGCATTGGACTCATTCCGCATGCTCAACTGTTCAGCAGCGAAGACCAGATGCGATCACTTCAAAAGGGGGTGCTGGTTAGCTGCTGTGAGAACTGCCTCTTGGCTTCACAGCGAGCGAGCAGAGATCTGTGTGTAGATTAACCAGTGCACAGCACGTCTTTACCAAGCTAATTCTAAAACTTCAAACCTTTCAGGCACAAATCTGAATCGGATGTCAAAACAAGTACCTTTCCTCCCTTTTAATGCGTCTTATTATCCAGCCGTCCTGATCATTTGCCTGAATAATCAGGATGTGACGTTTTGACAAAACTACACTGCATTACTAATATAACATTTCATCTGCTCGATAGCCGATATCCATGACCAACTCTCACTGATGAAAAGATTGGGGACTTGAGGCTTACTCATGCTTTGATATTCCAATGCATTCTCAAACAGAGTGGAACAGACTGCAGGGTACGTAAGAAATGTCTGCTGTTGTGTGGCGGCCAAGTCCACAGACTGACTGCTGCTCTGTGTATCTGTCTGCTTTGGATAGCACATGTGACACAGACATTTCCCAGTCATTGTGACAGGAGACTTTTCCAACACTGCTCTGAGAACAGTTTTTATTTAGGCGTATTTACATCAAGACAGGCCAGCTTCTTTCAGCTTCTCTCAAGAGCAGGGTTGTGTGTTGTTGTCGGTAATGTCAATCTGTCACCCTTGACAACCGTGGTATTTACATAATGCTTTCCACTTTTGTGGGTTAAACAGGCAATGTGAACATATGGTACATTGATCCAAAATATAAATCTTTATCATGGCACTCTGTGCTGTGCTGAGAACAATCCTAAAACCAACCACAACACGTAAAAATAATAATAATAAAAATATTAGGAAAAATGGGCCCTGTAGTTTCAGATGTGCTAAGTTAACTGTAAGATTGTTCAGTTGAGAGGCCCTCAGCTCAAGGACCTTAATTTAAATGGTAATAACACTGTCCACAGTCCAGATGCTGTTATTAATGTGCCTGTATATTTCCAAACTCTCACTCTTCCAGCGGTTTCTTTTATTAACATAATACTTTTCCTTGCTCTAAATGCAAAGACATTGCCCATCAGTAACAAATAAGCATGCCTCTATAAATAGATTTCCTGAGAAAACAAGAGGTAATATGAATTCCTTCTGAAAGTTGCATTTTGAAATTACATGAAACCAATGACCAATGTCTCTGCAATAAAAACTGGCCGCTGCCTCCATCTGACGCTATAGTAGAGTATAAACAGGGGTTCAACTGCAAAGTTTGGATATTGGAGGTGGAGAATTTTAAGATCTGGAGGTGAGATCAAACATGACCCCCAAACACCACCCAGTTCATCCAAAAAGCATAACTGCATATTTCTAAGCACAGCAAAGAAAATTGTAAAATAAAAAGTAAAAAAACCCCCCCACATATTAACATTATTATTTTCAGAGGGGGCTTGTTGGTCTAGTGATATGAAAACTGCAAGAAGCCCCAGGTTGAAAACCTGCGTAGACCTAATTTTGTAGCATGTAGCATGCCTAAATCGAGCATGCACCTACAAAATAAAATGGGTGGATAAACTATCAAAACTAAATGCATAGATGGTTTTCACTCATATTGTCATAACTGAGGTTAGCTTATACATGGCCGTCCTGTCTGCGAACAAATATCTACATACAGTATATCCACTTCACAAAACTATGACCAACATCAGTGACACCACCGCTACTCGTGTCATCCAGCAGTGCTGCACATTACCAAATTAGTCCCAGTATCAGCTGTTATCTGTTGCTACTGTGGCTGCGGCTGCCAGGGCAGGGCTGCTCTCTCCTCTTCCACCCCTTCACCAGCTGCTGCTTGCTGAAGGATCCCTTGTTGATCCTCCACAGACTCCAGGAAACGTCTCTTTCTTCCTTTAAAGGCAGCAAGCTTGGCTGTGATGTATAAAAAAACATACTAGTATCAATTATACATACATGTATATATATATATATATATATATATATATACATATATATATAATGCTGGCTCTTTTTGAAGTGATTTGAGAACAGAGATGTGAAACACTGGCACATACTCTCATGCACTTTATTTTCAACTGATAACAGATGTCTCTGCTTGACCCTTTCTACAGTGTATGACAGGAATGACTATGGCTGTCGCCTTGGCAGGCGTGTGAACAAGCAGTACAGCCCTGCTGAAATAAACCACTTAAGCCGGCCTAAGCTGGTTCGCTGATCAGGTTGGTTTGTTTGGCCAGACTGGAAGACCAGCTAAGCACTGGCTTAGCCAAGCTGGCAGACAAGTGTGATTAACTGAAGACAAGCCAAGATAAGAAATTAACTTAAACCAGTTAAGAACATCTTGAATTGGTTTACTGGTTTTAGCTGGTCTGCCTGGCCTCCATAGCTGTTGTTTAGCTGGTAAGTTTGACCAGATGACACATAACCCAAAACTCTCTAAAACCAGCAAATAAGAGAAGCTGAACTGGGCTTGAAGACCAGCTTAGACCCCCAAAACTGCTTAGGCTGGTGTTACAATATTTTTTCAACAAGGCAGACACAGAAAATATCCGTATATCCTTTGTTTGATGTTGTGACTGAATACTATCTCAGAGTTGCTCCACAAGAACCTATGCTTCATACTTCAGATGTTAGTTTATGATTAGCTATTGGAGCATAGACTGGGGGTTAACAGGACGACAGCAGGCCTTACCCCCTTCATAGACTCCCAGAACAGCAGGTAAGGGTACATCATGGGCACATGGTGATGGCTGGCAGTAGCCAACGAGTGTAGCATACAAGCTGTGCCAACCTGAACTGAGTACTGCCATTCAAACATAGATAAGTCTTTTAGGCACTATAAATCCACATGCGCTGAAAATGCTTGCCAATGATTTTTCCTCTGTTTCTAACCTGTTTCTTATTTTTAGTAAATTTTGGATCAAAGTTTCAAAGGTTTGTATTTCAGATATAAAACTGACACAAATAAGACAGTTGTTGACAGGCAGCAACAGTTTGTGTCAATAAAATAGTATGTACAGTATAGCTCACAATTTGGTGTTGATTTGGTGTTGGATGAATTTAATTTAAGTGAATCTGACTTTTCATTGTAGACTTTGGCATCTTGGTAAATGTAGTTTGAGACATCTCTTCTGAAGAGACACATGCAATTACTCCATTCATTTAATCCTAATGCTGTCTGGGAGAAACAATCAAGATATTCAAAATATCTCATTTGTAATTTTTGTTTTTAGGGGGTTCATCTTACCACCCCCAAATTTAATCAACATTCCTGAGGCATGAATTTTTTCACAAATTTTCACATTTAAATAACATTTTATAAAAGAAACCATCAAATACAAAATAAACATATTTAAACACAATACCCATTCTTGCCAATTTTGTGAGTGAAATTTACACTCTTGTGTAAATTATTGATATAACTACTGAATAGAGTTTATTTAAGCATCATGGCCAAGTGTTTGTTGTCTTCACAGCTGTATTTCCTGATATCTTGCATAGCCTCAGGTGGACTTTACAAAAACCAAATATAAATGTGAGGGGCTGAACTGCACTGCTTCTTAAGCAACATTCACTCTGTTGATGGTGCCCTAACCCCGGGACACTTAGAAAGAAAATCTCCCATTGCCATGGAAACGCAGCACTTTTTTGCCAAGAACTTGACCTGCTCCTTCTACGAGTGGCTGAACTGCCAAACAGACTCTTTCCCCCTTGCATCCCACCACCAACACACCCCTCAGCCCTTGTGGCTTCTGTCTCCACTTAGATAGTCCTCCTCTATGTTCAGAAAAAATAAATAAATAAGGAATCCCCCGTAAGCCTTTTTTTTGCTATCGCATTAGGCCAGCATTGACTCTAAAACTCATAAGATGAAAGTTGCAGAGCATGCACAAATTTTCTGTGTCCAAAGAGTTTGTGTGGGGAAAGCTGCTGTGATGTTGCCGTAGCAAAGGTCTGTTTTAGAAGTTAAAGAAAAAAATGTCAATTTATAAGTTGGCTAATCTAATTTAGAATTAGCGCATAAACTATGCAAAAGCTTGGCTTTTCTGTGACGTTATATTCTGAAAAAGGGCATAGAGTTGCCTTGGCATGCATCATTTTCACCTCCATGCCCTTATGGCGAGCCAGTACTCAGGCTAATGTTTTCCTCTGATCTGTGAAATTTTTACAGCTATGGCTGTCTAAACCACCCGCCTCGAGAGGACCATACAATAGGAAGTAACACATTAGGGGAATGAGCTCCTGCCTTGTTAGTTAACGTATTAAAAGGCAGACAAAGCTTAGTCATTAGAACCAATAGGGATTTGTCCGTTCATAAGGCCTGACAGGGGCGACTGTTTGTTGACTCTTTTCCCATGGTCTTTGCTAATAGATGTGAGTGGAGCCTGTCTCTCTGCCTCTTAGTGCCCAGATACACACTTGGTAAGCAATTAAAATAGGATACAACCTTCAGGCAATGTCCCCACAACCCAGTCCCATTGAAAACAAACTGCATTTTACTCTATTACATCGCAGTAAGAATTAATAGCACATCTTGGATGGTTTCTTCAAACAGTGAATGCATTAATAATTTCGCAATACATCAATTTCACCTTGGCATGGCTAAAGAATGGCTGTTTTAATGCAAAGAGAAAGCAAATAACTGCCCCTCGTGACAGTAATCTTACCAATTTAGATCTTAGACTAATGAAAAACATTGACCTCAGCGGTACAGTTGAGCCGGCTCTATCTGGGTTTGTTTTCATTGATATCATTGTAAATGATGACAACACACTGATTGAAACACGATACGCTCATGTTCATTCACTGTATCTCACTGTTTAAAAGTCTCTTAGCCTAAGCTGATGCCATGGGCTAATTAGCATACAGTGCTACATCTCAAAACAAAACCCTTGTGGTTTGGCTCACTCGCTCTCGCATCAGACTTGGAAACGAGTTTTCTGTCGTCAGGTTAGATATGGGTTGCCTCTATTCTTTTCTTCAAAGTGTAGCTATATAAAATGTTATGTTTCAAGAGACTACATGGGCTGTGATGGTCCATTTAAGAAAATCAAAGCAACATTTTGGACTTTCAAGTGATGAGGTGATAATTGCATTAGCACACAACAGACCTGACATCACATACACCGTTCCTTAGTGAGCTGTCTTGCTGGTTACTGCCTGCATTGCCAGATGCCTTCAAAGGCAGCACACTAAATGAAATGGAACCTCATAAGTGACTGATTTGGAATGCTCTAAATACACATAATACACAAAATGTTCAAATACACAGCCCATGAGATGTGACTTGCTTACAGCAGAGTTTGGCACTAGCATGATGCTAAGCTAATGATGTAATACTCTTACAAAATAGCAATAAAAACTACAAAGCACACACAAATAAATTAGACTGGGCTATCACTACTGAAAAAACAACAACTTAAATTGAATTAGTCTAAAATTAGCTACGCCAACAGCATTCGTGTTTGGAGCACGTCAATGCTTAAAATGATGCTTTAAACGGCAGCTCACTAGGTGTGTGGAGCAGAGCTAATGTGTCCATTTGTATAAACACCATCAGCCTTTAAATTATGCAATCTTGTTGCTGTAAATCACAGCACATTCACGATTTCTTTAAAGCTTTTCTCCCATTTTGGAACTGAACAAATGAAACATTTCAAAATATCTCAAGTCTGTTGTGCTCAGTGCATCGGTCAGTGAGGCCTGATACATGGCAGATGCATTTTCTGTTTTTGTAATTAGAAACAAATTAGGTTAGAGTGCTTTTTCAGGCTGTGCACTGAGGGCCAATGTGCTCTGCCCCTCCAGGCGCGCGCACACACACGCACACATACAGAATTACACATGACACCATGCTGACAGCCAAATGGTGAAAACCTCCACTACGGCTGCTCATGAAAAACCTGCACCTGGAAAATTCATACAACTATTTTTTCATAATTAAAGTTACCTCCATTTGTCTTCGACACAAAGCGATGACTGAAGTGAAAGCCCGCCCCATATTTGCACAAAGAAAAGGACAGCCATTGGTTTCGTGAAGAATGCTCCCCCTCCACCCCACCCCCTTTCGTTTTTGTGTGCAAGCTTAATTGAACACTGATGGATTTACATTAATTTCCTGCCCACACCTGCTTCCTTTATTTCGCTTCAAGATAGTGAAGAAGAGCGACGTGCATCCACGCCATTATGACTAATGGACAACCACAGTGTGCAGGTTTCTGTAGGAGAGAGGAGCCAGTCGCCATAGTGAACATCTCTCTACCATTGAATACACAGCTGAAGCCTGGCAACACACAGACCTGGGAATTTCAGACATTTCTTTGCCTTGGCCACAAGCGCAGAACAACTGCAATGTGTTTAGTAGGCTCTTGTTTGTGGGAGAAACATGTAAAGATAATAAGTGAAAGCAGAAGGTATTTTGAAATGTTAATAAGCTATTTTGTAAGTTTGAAAAGGTTTGATATTTTTCACTTGAAAGAATTTCAGACATCTTTTAGAGATAAAGACTTTCCAGAATAAACAACTTTTTCCCTAATGTTGAAATGGAATTGTAACTGAAATGCACTGTAACTCACAGTAAGAACACAAAATTTTGTTTGCATCTACTAACATCAAGCATAAATGGGGACCAGCATCTTTGCATTTAGTAATTTTGCGCTTTGCTGTAATGGGTAACTGCACCAGCGGGAGGTGATATCAGGCCTCCTTTACTGGGACGGGGCAGCTCCCAGCAGCTGGAGCCTAATTGCGAAAACTGAAAGAGAATTAGCTTTATCATTGATGATCATAATTGCACACAGAATCTCCAGGGTATTGTTCTATTGCTCTCACAGTTCCTTTTACTCAATAATGTGTTTAAAAGCTTCAGATGGTACAAATGTTACCTTTCAGGATCACAGAGCTATTGTCATTTACATGTTTAAGTGCTTTATGAGCGCACAGATGAACCACTGAATATTCCTAAAACACGCTTGTGCCTTAATCACTCCTCAAATGGTTTACAAACACCTAAGTAGCGTGACACACACACTAACCCACTGTAAAGATTTGGATTATGTTTTTTAAAATCAATAAAAATAAACTTGGCATTTGTTTTGGACAGCCTCTGCCAAGTCACAACCTAACAAATAAGCAGATTTATAGTGTTAGTGCTTGATTTTTTCTTTCATTAATTTATATTAACAATAACAATTTCATTGTTAATTACATATATTGGATGTGCAATTAAAGACAACGTGCCAATCATACAATAAATGAATTGGTTCTTTCTATGCAGAAACTGACCTTTTGGCCTGCCTTCCAATCTTGTAATCTCTGAAGAATGCACTAAAATGCTTATGAATCTATGTTGAACATTAACAAAAAGCAGTCAATAAAGCACTCTAGTCAATGCCAATAGAATCTGTGCACACGTAGAATGAAAACTCCTCTATTTATTATTAACAAGACCGCAACTTTAACAGAGACCACACTGTAAAACATTGAAATGTTGTGTGGCACAGTTGTAATTGGTTCCTGTTAAACATTTACTGTATTTCAAATAGGATTTTTTTTTACTCATTATTGCTTAAAGGAACTTTAGTAAATATGAGGGGTGCATGTATGTACACTCTTTGTGGGCAACAATTATCTCATAAATTACTGCTTCTAAAATTTGAATATTTAATTCAAAATTACAGTCACGAATACTCTACAGTATATACAAGTATACATATATATGCACAAAGCACACACTCCACCTTGTAAAGCCAGTGCAGAGGTGCGTTTAAACATCTTTTATGTGACCTCTGAGCAGCAGGGGCAATGCCACTCTGCAGGTCACAGGGTTGACCTTCGACCTCTCCGGATGTGCCTCCACAGGGAGAAGAGCAGCAAGGAGTCAGAGAAATACAGGCGACAGCAGGGGCCATGTCTTTAACCAGATGGCAGGCTTAGATTAGTCATGTCCACACCGCATGACAAAAAGACAAGCACAACCCTATCAAATCTGTCACTTCTAGCACATAGCCTCTAAAGGTGAGTGATAAAAATGCAAAAACCATCATCGCATATTTCAGAAAATGACAGTGCAGTGGGTTGCTGTTCCGATCAATAAGGTCTTCATCTGCCTTCTCAGCAGCACGCAAGATAATTAGCAGAATTTTGTGCAGATGATGACAAAACTTGCCCTCATTATTGAGGGGGAGTGAATCATTTTGGAAATAATATCGAGTCATTTTCATATTGTAGCTCAGATGTTTTCCTGGCAGGACTCTTCGCCTACTGAAACTTAAAAAGTTTAAAAAAGCAAAAGTTAAAAAAAAAATTGGTGAATGTTTGGATACAGTGACAAAACGATACCTAGTTTTTAGAAAAGTTAACTCTTCTCGAATAGAAAACATGACAATTGAAACTGTTAGGAAAATTATGTTTTAAATATATTACTTGTTCATGCCCCAGTGCATGCTGGGAGGAGAGAGAATGGAACTGAATCACGCTTTTTCATTGAAGGCCTATTTGAAGTAAAAAAAAAACATCTGACTCATGCTATGTGTACTGGTTGCACTAAAAGCATCTGAGGGTATAAAAACAAAAATGCTGCCTCAAGATGCATATCCCGAGTTTAGGAAAGCTATACAGTAATTTATTAGAACTTTATATTGTAGAAAAATTACAACAAACAAATCTTTTCAATCTTGAATTGATCAATTTATTTTTTTGCAGTGAAGAACGGGGTAAACTTTCTAAACTAATGGCTGTCTGGGAGAGATGCATCAGAACAGATTGCTGGGGAATGTTAAACACACTACAGAACTCATAGAGAAAGAGAGAAACACAGATCATGGCCCCTACAGCTCTAGAGAGAGCAAGAAAGAGGACATGGTTAATGTACTATGACAGACAGGAGCCAGCAACTCTCTTTAATGTTGTCCCGTTAGAACGCCCCTGGTGCAAGCATCTTTTGCATCCTTTAGGAGCCTCTCTGCCAATAACTGGTGGGGGAGAGAGCTGCCGACCAGCTGCCAAACATGACATTTGCTGGCGAGGGGCACTGAACCCCAGCAGGTGACATCTGTGGAACAGCCTTTGCAGCCTTTCATCCCCCGTGCCTGGCAGTGGAAGGGTACCTGCACACGGCCCCAGAGAGGAATAGATGAATGTGTTCCATCTCTCTCGCCCAGCTGGGGCTCCGCATAGCCACAGGGCTAGGGCGGCCCACACTCCCCAGCTTCCAGAGGCAACATCTGCACCCACTGTTGCTTTTGTGCCCATCAGCAACTGATAGCACGTACCATCGTGGCCTTCCAGGGCAATTTAAACAGGGGCTGATCATTATGCCGATGAAAAAATGCTATCATCGTGAGAGGTTATTGCTTCATATCAGCTGTTTGATCAAATATGTATAGTCGAGCTGTGGATATGAGGGGAACATCAAAAGCTGCCCATCGTGTGGCACTAGGGTGATTTGTAGGGAAAGTAGTTGGCAGCTGATCAGAAAAATATTTCACTTAACAGTCACGCTGACATGGATGAGGGTGTTAGAGTTAAATATCAAGGTGCTTCTGCCTCTAGATGTCTTGTATGAAAAATGGGGCACAGTTGGCCTTCATAAGAAGGGGGTAATGTAGAGTTAACTGGTCATTATCGTAATATAAACCCAGACTGGGTGATCAGGGTGTATCACTCAACAGGGATTTATTTTGTCATAATGACAGAGTGGTTGAACATTAAGCTGCTTATTACACGGCTACATAACAAATAAATATATTAATAGATGTGAAATACAGATTGAAGTTAAAAAATTACCTTAATGTGCGAGAAGACTGGAGTGTTACAAAAGACATGAAACAAGAACAGTGTAGAGAAATGACTGCCAGAGTAAAATATGCTGTTTAGACCAATCAGAATAAAGTATTCCACAGATCCATGTCACATTTTGTGTAAAACTGAATTATTTACAGTTATTTAGTGGCTTATTGCTTGTATGAAACAGAGGCAACAGCAATATGATAAAAGACACCAATTAAGAGTTACATTTATTAATATTAATAATAAGAATAGCCAATTTCTCAGCCAAGTAATATAGTTCATTAGCATAACTGCAGGCTGTTTACTGTTGCCAAGCAATGTAGCACATTACCTGTCACATTAATATAGAATGCATGGTCACAGGTGTTCGCTTATCAGCATTTACAACAGCTATGAACAGACATCAAATACAGAGATAGTAAGAAACAAATGTCATTTTGTGTGTGTAATCAGCAATTAATTAAAGCAGGTCTAGCATCAATAGTACCTGCGTGCATTCTATTATAATTGTCTTTCACAGCAACTTTAAACGAATGCTAATTACACTGACACATGAGCAATGGCCCTGTGTCTCTGATGTCACTCAATCTGCAGAAGTTACTGACAGCATTTCTTCCAAATGTGCTCATAATTGGCAACCCATGGTGAACTGACACACACAATTAAATTTAATTCAATTCATGCAGGTTTTACTTTGGGTCAGGTTTAGCAACCATTAAACAAACTGAGGGCAGACTTTCACCCAGCACTTAACAGGTCTTTGAGGGTCTTGGTAAAACAAAACTGTCTGCATATTGGTTGTGTCGTTTAGTATTTGCTTTGTGTTTGGCTTGTTGATCATTTAAGGGTGAATTTAATGAGCGCATGTCAAAACAAATTTATAATGAAATAAAAAGCCTGTTTTTAGCACCATTAAGGGCTTGTGCAAGGTGGTATATTTTTTAATCAAGCAATTTTTATCTTAATGCTATTTTACTCAAGGCATTTTACTTTGAAGTTTGTAAAACTTTGTTTGCTTTAAATTATTTTCTTTCATTCTCATTAGTACTGTAATTTTTAGCAGTAACAATGTACTGTAATAAATAAGTTTAACAAATACATTGATTGTAAATCAATTTAAAGTACAAACTTATGATGTAGAAATCTTAATTTTTTTATGTACAATCATATTTTTCACATCACTGTAACAGAAATTAGATTTCTGTGAGCCAACAGGCTTCCCCGATGTTCTGCTTTCATCTTCATTTTCAGCTTTGCCCCAGGTCCACGCCTCCCTGATGTTTCCACATAGGTGGGCCACTGTACCCCCGCAAGTGCCATGTTTAAAAAGGGCTCCTGCCTGCTGTTCCCTTTCCCTTGCCACCTCTCTGAGTGTGAACCTTACCGCGCCGGCTGGCGAATAAAGCTGATTGTGAAGTGTGCTAGAAACGAAAGGAGATTAAAAGAGCACAGAGCCCTCCATGAGATCCACATATTCAGACTAAAGACAGTGACTAAAGATAGTGGTGCTTTTACAGCTCTCAGCATCCTGAGTTTAACTGTGCCGTGTGTGGTGGTATGTCTTTCAGCTTCTTCAACTGATTACATCATTCCATATATATATATATATATATATATATATATATATATATATATATATATATATATATATATATATATATATATATATATATACACACACATATTACCTTAATAGTGTGCCATGTAGACGACAAGTGATCTGTTACTTTTCTATGCAGTCAATTAGACATTAGATTAGACAGTGCTGTCATGGCCATCATCTTTGGTGGGCTGAGAGGGGTGCCCTGCTGCGCCCTGAGAGAATAAACATAGAGATGGCCCAAATATCCAAATAGTTCACTGGATCAATATCCAGCCTTATTTCACTCCAAACACAGAGCAGTATAATAGGAAAACAATAAAATCATCAAAGACGATTAATATATCAAATGTTAGTAATTAGAAGCATTATGTAAAATGGCTCATTGTCCTTTCTAATTGATGATGGATCATCTACTGATGTATCTGCTAATTGTGGGCTGGCTGAATCTAACACTTCTTAATTAAGAGCCAAAATGTGTTTAATAACCTGATGCTATCTATCTATCTATCTATCTATCTATCTATCTATCTATCTATCTATCTATCTATCTATCTATCTATCTATCTATCTATCTATCTATCTATCTATCTATCTATCTATCTATCTATCTATCTATCTATCTATCTATCTATCTATCTATCTATCTATCTATCTATCTATCTATCTATCTATACTCTTTAGTGCTTTTAAGAATTCACATGATAGTAACATTTCTCAATGCTCTATTCAGAGAAGCTACAGTGTTTCACCCCTGGCATCACAGGGGCTGGAAACTGGAAAAATGATCTAACAAATCACATTGACCAGGACCTTAAGAATAAATGACACAACATCAAGCACATGATGATCTCAGCCGTCCCATTCAACACACAGTTCAGTCACAATTCTGTTGTTGACCAGTGCAAACCACCACAGTTTGAATACATGGTAAATGAATGTGCATCATAAAATACAAGAAAAACAGATGAAAAGAAACAAAACAAAAGCTCAAAAACTTCAGTGTGAAGCGGTCAAGGTTAGTAAACAAACCTCAAAACCAGTGGTACTATTGGAACAAATAGGAGAGGTCATAAATTCATCAAGTGCAACTTTAAGCTTAAATGCATGTTGTCACTGATTACTCTGCACACCTCCTTCAGTCTGCAGTGCTTTTAAAGTAGAGGTCAAACAGAGCGGTGAGTCCTGGCATGTGAAAGGCCTTTATTATGCTGGTCTATAGACCCAATTTTTTATTCTGCAATGAAATATATAGCAAATTCATGAAGAAAATGTTTTTTGCAAACCTGAAAAACATTGAAGAACTTTTTTTTTAAAAAGTGAAGGTCAGCTCATAAAAACCCATCACCTGCTGTAAAGAGCAACAACTCTGAACCTTAACCTCTGGTAGAAATAAACAAATGGTTTGATAACGGATTTCACCCTGCCTTTAAACCACAATGTCTTTTGCCAGCTGTTAAAGATGGTAGGGGATCTTGGAGATCATTAGGTCAGATCATTGGTGTGCATTAAATTATTGTATAATGACCTATATGAGGAATATGACTCTACAGTATGAGATACACACCAGCTTACAAACACCCACTCACATACTACTCACATACTATAAAACTTCAAGAGTAATTTCTAAAACACAAAGATGAAGTCAATAGCCTCCTATAGCTTCTCCAATACCCAGATCTAAACATATGTACACTGTAAATAGAATGTAATGATTGTACAGTAGATTTTAACCTTCATCACTACAAAGCTGGATGGTTAAAGACTTTTCCAGAACAACTGCAGGTGGTCTGCAGATAAACAGTTTGGCTACTCCTTTTAAGGTAAATTAAATTATTATAGTGATGGTATTTGGGCATTAAGTGTGCATATGATCAATAGACTACTTACAAGGGTCCGTGAGTAATTTAAACTGTCCACTAATGTCTATAACAGCAGGTTACAAGACAAGTAGTGGAAAACCTGTTCACATGTGTTTAGTTTCTTACATTTTATCAGCACATTTCATCTTGGTGTACTCTAAATGTTTAATTCATTGATGCTTAGAAGTTAAAAGACAGCATTCCTTCTACATAATCCAAAGGTAAGACCTGCTTTATTCTATTCATAATTCAGCCCATTATGTTAACACCTGGAGAAATAGTGGGGCTGTAATTTTGCTCTGTGTGTACATTGCGTCTGCTCTGCATACAGATGTAAATCAGAAGTGGCAGTCCACTAAAGAAACCCAAAACAGCTAGTAAAGACTTCCTGAGTGTGTATTATTCAGGCCCACCACCAATACCTGTATCTACAGTTTGGGTGACTCCTCTTAAGAAAATTAATTAGGTTTTTTCACTCTTTCTAACCTGTAAAGCTTTAAATCACAACACTCACAAACAGATTCATAATAACAAATACCACCAACAAGGCCTTGTAGAGTGATTGTGTTAATAAATATAATAAAGATTTGAGATGAGATGTTTGGAAATGATGCCAAACAATAGAAGAGGGTTTCCCACAATCCTCCTCTTCTGTTTGTTATTGATGGTTCTCTAGGATCAGTTTACCCTAAAGTCCTTGGGGGTCGGAGATCAAAAACCTAACTTACCATCACCAAGTTGATATTATGAATCTTATTAAAACTGCTTTTATTTGATAACATACTTAAGCTCAATGAAAAATGTTACTATATATGTACACTCCATATATTTGGAGTATCAGAAACATAAAGACACACACACATATATGTGCCCATGGAAATATGTACAGAGCAATGTTTAATAATGTAATTTATTACAAGTACAACACTGAGGTCTCTGGGGCCCCAAACATAAAGAAATTAACACTGCTCTCATAGAACTGGTTTCAGGTCAGAGCAGGTTTTACAAGCGCAGACTGCTCGTCTCTCAGAGGGGGCAATGGGAGTTGAGGCCAGAGACAGTCTAAGAGTGCAATACATCTGACTGTTCAAACAAATTATAGTTTTGTGCCACCTATGTAAACATCACTGGGCTCTTGGCCTGATGCAGCTGAGAGATATGGCCCTGCCCATAGAGCCATGGAGTCTAGACTCCAGATGTGATCTCTCTCTCTCTCTCTCTCTCTCTCTCTCTCTCTCTCTCACACACACACACACACACACACACATAACATGCCCAGCTTCAGGCCAGTTCAATGTACTATATCATGCAGTAAAATCCATTTAAAGCAGTGTCAGATATTCTGATCATGAGGACAGTTTTCAGCTGGGCAGATTGAAGAACATGCTGCTCCTTATATGTGTGAAGAGAAGAAAAACTGAGAAACGCTGAGTAGTGAAACATGTCATCTTCTGTAATGCATTCTGGGGAACACTTGCGACGCTACTGGCACACTTCAAGAAAAAAGGAAGCAAATTAGAAAAACGTTGATTACTAATTACATATTCATTTTTATAATCGTTTTGAGAGATTAACCCAATTGCATATTGGGTTCTGTGGAGGATACTTGTTTGATGAGGGTGTGCATTGAGTGGCAATTTTGAAAAAACATCAAATGTGTGAAATGACGGTAAAATCGCTCTCATAACATAACAGCAGCTCTGATTGTGTCGGTCTCGACGCAATCGCTCTTTCTCTGGTGTCTGCGTAAGCACCGTCACACTAGCTATTCTTGTAGGTTTGTTAATTGTTTGTCACCCACCAGGTACCATCTGTCTAAATCCCTCAGTCCCTGAGCCATGTGTGGCAGTACTGTGTGCTGCTCCCTCATCAGTGACCTGCACTACACTCTTTTCTTCCTTACATTCGTACCATCCTACTAACATCACATCCTCAAACCTCTGGGAGGTGGTCACCTCCTTATTGAAACCTTTGTGAGCTCTTATCTAATTGAGGGCAAAAGCAATTAGAATGTATGTGGTTTTCAGCTGACAGTGTGGAAAATCTGCCTCCACCTTCTAAGTGAGAAAAATCACATTTCTTGTGATGTTAGCTTTGTCTCCAGCCAAGTTCTACAGGAGTATTGTTATGTACATCTTTAAATTGATGCACTGATGATACAGTAGGGGAGACTGGGGCTAGTTGTGACTTAAGGAAATGGTCAAAGCTTTAAATCTATAACAAAGTTAAAAATGTGTTTTTTTGCAGTTTAATTTGTTTGTTTTGAATAACTAGCTCAAAACCCTATTTAGGAAAAATGTGAAACCCCGTATTGTGTGGCAACATGTCACACTTTTAGGGCATGTTGTCACAAATAGTGACACAAACATGTGAAAACGTGTTAGCGAACCACTATTGATATTATGTTTTATATCTAATTTGTGTGAGGATATAAGGTCTTATGAGTCTTTATATGAACCTTTAATGAATTTTTTTAAAGAAAGTTTGAGAAATGTTTACTGGAGTAAAAAGTCACATGTCACATATGATTAAATGTCCTTCGATACATTCTTCTTGTAATGGTGACTGTTTGTAAAAAGAACAAAGGGTTCAGCCTCTGGTAGCAGTCGTCTGGTACGGAGTGGGTAACCTTCATCTGGGCAATGTGATAGGACAGTCTGTCTTTGAGCTGTGACGAATGAGATGTGGTGTTTTGGGACAGTGTATTGGGGAACCATACAGTCTGCTGGAAACAGGTGGCTAAGAGGTCCCAAGGAATTCTGGGTCACCTTCATACAAGGGCTAAAGGTTTGTCTGGTTAGCTTCAGCAGTCTGCCCCTGCTGGTAGATGCCATAACTACACCATTAAGAAAATGCATGTTTCTCTATTGTCGATCAAAAGTAGCCACGTATTCAGAATTAATACACAACATATCAATCACAAAAATATAATTATAGCAATGACATTGAAATAAGCCAGTTAAAATTGGCTAAATACAACCAGTTAAAATCCAAGATATCTGAAGAGTTCACTGCACTGCAATGCATTCTCAGTGGACAAATGTATAGAAGAACATACATTGCAAGTATTAAAAACCGCCATCCAATTATCTTTTCACTATAGTGTATACATAATTTCCAGCTTATCAGAGGCTTTGGGGCTAGAGCCATGTTTGATGATCTAGAAATCTCTTGCCAAGGGCAAACACAGATTACATTTCCTTAAACTGATTTAGAAGTAACATTTCTTAATGCCTAGAAACTGTGGCTTCCCAAATCACTGGAATTTCCAAACTGCAGTGTGGACTGTGTACGAGAGGCAGCAGCAGACATTCTGCTGAAACCACATTGACTTTACAGTCATGTAAAGTCATGATTTATTAAATTAAATATGTTTATTGAAATGTAAAGTAAATCTATTACGGATAAAATTATGCATGTTCATTTGTCTTATCAGACTGAGTATTCTCCCTCTTATTTTAAAAAACTTTATTTTTCTGAATAAACAAAGCATGCTGTAATTTGCTTAAAGTATTGTCATTTTTGGCACCAGTCCTATTGGATTCCGATGCTGTTGTTGGGTTTCCCTACATTTCTTGCTGTCATTCTGTCCACTTAGAGATGCAAAGCCCAAATTTCCTGTAGGATCTGGTACAGATGCTGGCAGAAATGATTATCAACTCCAGATTCTGCTTGCCAGCTTTCCAGTAACATTGCTTTACAAAAACGTGTCAGGAGGTGCCAGAAAATGCAAGCCAACAGGCACCAAAAATTAATACCAGCAATGGGGCCCTAAAAGTCTAGATTCCATTCTGAATCAGGCTCCAGCTTTGGACGCCTAACATTGTAGCAGTGACTGGAAATGATTTCAAGAGTTTTCAGAGTCCATGCACATAATGTGAACACACTCAGGAGCCTGTCAGTACTGTATGAGCCTCTGATGCAATAAGCCCCTCAACTATGACACCATCTGAAAGTTCTTAACATAATCTCTGCCCCACCCCCCTGTTTGCATGGGGCTCTGAACAATAACATTTACTTAGAGTGGGATCTATCTAATTCAACATATAATTATCTCTAGCCTTTTTTTCCAATAGTCATGGCTCCTTTTTTCAGACTGAATTATTAACATATGCAGAGAGTTGGAAGGGAACACTGCTGCAGTTGTAATGGAAGATGTTTCTCTAACAGTCAGGAATTGCTGTGGTCTGCAGAGATACTTGTGTACCACGCATCCAAAAATGCTTCTATAAAAAGGAATATATATAACAACACAAAGTTTTATACTGACTTTTAATTGTAAACGTGACAGTGAGATGAAAACATGAAAATAGTCATCTACAAATGTAATAAACCTAACCCATAGTTCTACCTAATTTAAAACACACACATAAGTGTTTCATAAACATGTTCAATTCATAGTATTTATGGTGTGTTTCCAGATCAAGTTGTATTAACGAACGTCATGTATAATAACACAAATTAAAGCAAGGCTGTGCATTAAAGTGATTTTATGATGGATGGATGAGGACACTTGTGCTCAATACATATGTACAATTATTAATATTTATAATCACAACGAACAATTCTTCTACATTATTATATAGGGCAAAACGGTCAGTCAATTATAATCCTAATAATGGTCTGTGCTAGGTAATAATATAATGAAACACTATTAAATTTTATTCTGCGGGACAGAACATTAATAAAATAAAAAAGCTATTTCCTAAAGTACAGTATGAAGAACTCAATGTTCTTAACATTTCTTTAAAACATCATGTTTTGATCTCTCATACAGAGATTCTGTTAGGTCATCTGCACAAACAGTATGCAGATATTGTGAGAACGTGTGCTTTTGCCAACTTGCTTTATTATCTAGACGCATGACCACACTTTCAGTAATAACACGTTGGCGAGCAGAAACGTTTTTTTTGTTTTCTTTTCTACATCATACTTAAAATCCACTGTTCCAAATCCCACCAAGCTGGAAACATGACGCTTTAATGTGCCTGCGACAGTGTTGACCTGACTCACATTACAAGAGTAATAATATTCTTGACAGAACTACAGCTCTGATGACCTGCAAGCAGAACAAGAAAAATACTACTACTATAGATTATAATGGAAAGCTAACTGGAAGGTGTGGGTCTGAGGAGAGGTCACAAAAGGAACACTGTCGTGTCAGGGGAGTTACTTTGAAACTATATTCTGTCAAGTTAAACTACAAGCTTCTAATAAAAGTAGCTAACTGCATTGAAGCTTTTTTATTTAATATATTTACTCCGGCAATTAGAAAAGTATTTATTTAGCACAGAAACAATGAATATTACATTTAGTTTGGCGGCTTTAAATAGTATCTGAACAGCTCAAATTAAATAACTAACAAAACTAAACTAACTGACACTAAACAAACACCATAATTTATATAACTGAAAAACATGCAGATAAACAGCCCTGTTTAAATAATTTTATTTTTTATAAAAAGTGGCGTTAAAAGAACTGCAAGTATCTGCAGGGAATTTGTAAATCATTTTTTGGAACTGCATGAATCAGACTTCTCAATACTTCACTTGAAAGCTGTCATTTGGTTGTAAAGTTGCATGTACAAGGTGACAAAAGCATGCATTGCATTGTGCGCTACACCTCAAAAGCTACACTTTTATACTGCTGTCATATTATTTTTATTTTATAAAAAGATATATTAGAAGTGTCATTACTTTTACATAGTTTCCTACCAACACATTTGAATGCACAATAAAGCCACTCAGGTGTTGGACTGCCAATCTGCAGGGTGACGTGTCAGTGACAGGCAGGGACAAATGATTTGCTGTCTGATGTGGTGCCATGGATCAGGCAATGCTACTGTGGGTGGGCTAGAAAGGAGGGTGTGGAGAGGGGCGGCCCAGCGCTGTCCCCGGCCTGCCCTGTTTGGATAAGGCCGGCAGAACATGTGGAGGGATCAGCATGAGCCATCACACCTGGAGGAAAAGACAACTAAACCGAAGCCCTTCACCAGGACTCTGGCTCCGCTGAGTCTAGCCAGCATCTGGAAGTGATATCAGGAGACATGGCCTCCAACCTTCATCGACATCAGGTCACTATCTGCCTTTAAAATGTGAGAACCAGGAGAGACAAAATTAACAAAAACAAATTAAAAGTGGGGACAAATCAACATAAACTCTAACACTGCCTTAAAAACACACTATATCTTTGTAAGTAAAACAAAACAAACATATAATTGTTTTTAGTTTGTCAATATTGTATTAGGATTTTCATGCATCGCTTATGCCTCAGCCAGACTTCATAAAGATGTCACAAGGATGTCAACAGATTCCAGATGATCTGCATGGCTTGAAACTCAGCATATTGTAGCCTATATTGTATACAGCACCACAGATACTGTGGGCTCTTATAACAGATAGATTTCTTCATTTAAGTCAGTTGCTATAAAAGTAAATTTGGACAAAAGCTAAATGAATAACTGTAAATAAAATCTAAATAGTCTTTTTAGTCTAATAGTTTTAATCATAATTTAAAAAGTTTAATCTTTGAAACTTATGTTGCAAAAATATAGGTCAAAGAGTTTAGGTTTGTCTAGGTTTGTCACCCATTCACATATCTAAATCTGATTAGCCAAATCAAACGTCACCTTTCGCTGATTGTTTGCTTCAAATGGACAATTCTGCCATTATCTTCTTACTCTGTTGCTGGGTGAAAAGAAACTGTGATTCCAGTTCATGGCAAACAAAACAAAAGCTACCCTTTTCCATCTTATATAAAAATAAGTCCTGGATAAGTAGTACTGGATGAGCCAGGACTTCCAAAAAAATGGATACATGACCCCTCTATCCCTCTTTTCTGCATGAGATACTGTAACTACTGTACAATACACTACAGGAAAGTAAGTACCAAATACTCATATTTCTGATCCCACATCCAAGCACCTTAAAACAGACTCCAGGCAGTGACCCTACTGATAAGATGCTCAAATATCTCTATGGCTTCCCTTCCCACAATTCCCAGCATGTCTTCTGTTTCCTGTAGCATAATTCCTAACACAGATAGGATTTTGGTTTATGGGTTACTTGTGAGTATCTTTCCTCTACAAGATTCTTCCTGTATATTCATGCTACGTTACGATTGTCTTGTACAAGCCAGTGTTTTTATTTCATTAATTATTTTAGTTTAGTTTAATGTCAGAGTAGATTTGCACACCATATAAACTGTACTGTAGCCATGCAAGACTTTAACAGTTTAAAAAGAGAAATTACTTTATTAAAATTCCAGCCATGTCTTTGGTGTCATCTCTACAAAGAAGTAATGTGCATTTGCTTTAAAAAACATTACATTTTGTAGGAGAATAGAAACAGTTGAAAAGAAAGAAAAATAGCACAATATAAAAATTTGTTTTATCATTTTATTTTAATTAACTACTTTTTTACAGAACAACAACAAGGGATATGCAGGACAAAATAGTTGCAGCTTTATACTGTATATTACTAAATAAACAGAACTCATTAAGCAGACAAGCTAGATAATTATCAAAACATTTCCAAATAGAAGATTAATTGAGTTCTAAACAACTCAGTAATTTACATTCAATGCTACTTACACATCTGGAGTGTAAAATATAATTATTTTCTTTTCATTTTACTTTTCAGGAAAAAATATCTAAACATCCCTAAAACAAGATAAATTTGCTTCCTGTGAGATAATAAGACTTGCTTATATATGTTTATTTTTCCTTTGTGAAAAGTCAATGTGGTTCTTTTCTTCTCCACTTGATGGTGCAGCAGATGATTATGACATCAGTGACATCATGATCTGCTCTCCTTCACACACGATCTACTGCACCTCCACATTCATTCACCCTCAGCAGCTGTGATGATCAACACTAGATGGAACTGCATTTCTGAATCAACACCTTTTGTCTAACAGAGGCCCATGCATTCGGCCTCTCATAGATCGGTCCAGAAATCTCGAATGCATTGAGATTAAATGAGCAATTGAGCACATGTTTGCCAAGATGAAATTTTTATCTAATCTAAACTCATGAAGCTCCATTAAGAGGAAGAGAAAAACAGTTTGTGTGCTTTTAAAACTAAACACAGAATGATTCGTTGCAACTGGATTACAAACATTGTAATCTCACCGATGTCAACAGATGTGAATTTCCTCATAAGCTTATAAAGTTTGATTGATATGGTCATTGACATGCTTCATGTTTCTTTGTATTAAAAAATGAACAAGCTGATTAATTTAATGTACCTGCCTCAATTGAGAGCTTATCACAAATAATCTTTTATTCTCCACAGAGTGAGGCATCAAAGTAACACAGCCATAAAGAAAATCTGTTGCTTGGTACAGTGGTCAAGTATACAGTTTCACAGACATTATAAAAAATATTTAACCTCAGAATACTGTGATTGTTTGACCAAATCATAATTAAGCATTCTGAAACACCATAAATTATGTATTTCATTGACGTGTTGATCCCATTGCTGCCCTCTCTTTCAAATAATTCCTGTTCAATATTAAAGCCAAAGCTAACGCAAAGTCAGCCCCCACTTTACTGTAACAAACAACAAGAACAAACATGCACAAAATGCTTTATAATTTTATTACATGAAACTGCTACATTGGCACCCATGATAACACTGAGCTATTGTGATGTGTCATGACCTTCAAGAGTATATCATATTGACCTTCCTAGAAACTAACGCTCAACAAAAATAAACAACAACACAAAATGACCAAAACCTTCAAGGTTAAATATAATGACCATTAGGCATGAGGTAATGAGTCATATATCTATTTCTCTATAAGTGAAAATATGAACATAACTAGTTGTTCTAGTTATGTAACTCACTATGGTACATAATTTGCTTATACTGTAAGTGTTAAAACAAATTTCGTTTATTTTACCATTTGTAACACTGTGCCCTTAAATTGAGCTTCCCTGTTTTGTTTATGACCCTCAGCAGATAGTGTCTCTCTGGGAGCACAAGGAGAAATGCTATCCAGAGTGACATCCAAAACCTGCTGGTGTATTTGTTCCTTCCTGTTTGCTCACACCTGTGTGCTCTCACTTATGATGTTATCAGAGACCTGCACCTGCTGCTCAGGTGGAGCTCACCAGCAACAAAAACAAAGAGTTATTAATATCTATCACAGCATTTTTGTAAAACTTGATACCCAGCTGTCACGTCAGGTGAAAGCGGTTCTTCTTCATCCTTTTGAAGGGCAAACCAGAGCTGTAAAACAAGATAGTATCTGAGCAGGTAAGGGAGGATTAGAAAATAGCAAACAGCTTGTTTAACCATTGTTTTGCTTATATATTAGAGATGTAGAAGGTTAATGTGGTCTCAGAGGAGCCATATAACGAAAAAATATGGAAAGTCACACCCCTGGTCAAGAATACCATGTTCACATACTATGTGCATTAAATCATACAATAGTGGAGTGTTTGAGGTCAAGTGTGTGTTGAATCTGAAAAAGCATAGACGCAAATTGGCGCCCATTTAATAACATTTTTGTCATGAGCACTATTAGAGCTGCTAGATAAACTATCTACATCTAACTAAACTAGCATTAAGTAGCAAGTAACAGTAAAAAAGTGATTAAACTAATGTTTCTTTCTTTAATTCTTTGTCTTAAGTCTATTGGACTACAAACCAAACGTTTCGCACCCTTTTGTGCACCCTATTTGTGGAAAGTGCCAAAATTAAAGCAAATGTATGCTTTCACACTGCGTCCATCTCTTCCTGTATCTCAGCCCTCTGCTTGACTCTTGACGGTGTAACTCGCCTCTTCCTTCCAGCTTGTGCGATTATGTCAATGGGAGACAAAACCAGCCATCCTGAATGGCACATTAATTTCCCTCTGCTCATCCGACTGTGTATCTTCCTCCTCGTCGCCTGAGGAGCAGCAACCCTGGCAGCCCCGGCCCCAACCAGTAAACACAATAACACTAAGCACGCTGTAAACTAATGGGCTGTTTACAAACAGGAGAGAGAGGGTGAGTGCCCCACACTAATGAAGGATCCATCTAGGATAATGACCCCACACTTCCCAACCACAATCAGCCTTTGTGGAGAAATTAGTCTGTGGTTCTGCCCTGGTTTGCCCCTCAACATCACCGTGATGTCTCAATGACATGGTGTCTGGATTGCATAGGTCTGCTCGAGGTGGTCTGCTTGAGTCCCACAGTCATTCATTGTTTATGAACTCTTAGTGAGGCAAAACCTGAGAGGAAAGATGAGGGAGGATGGTTTCCAGCTTCATCCTACCCAGCAATCTCTCTTTCTCACTCAAGATCGATGATACCACATTAGATGCTTGAGTACAACAAATGAATTTGTAATAATGAGAGCCAAATCTGGCCAGAGATGTGAAGCTATGGGGAAGAAACAAGTCTGAGCTTTTATTTTCTTTCCTCAATCTCATTCTCAGCAGATCACAAATGTCTGCAGCTTTAATGAGTTATCAAATGAAGGCAATTTCTACTTTGTGTTAGAACTTTTTATCGGAGTTTGTGCGAGGGTCAGCATGTCGGCATGGCAATGTGAGTCATGCATGCTAATAAAGGATATAGAACAGACACTCCCTGTGCTAATCTGTGCTTCCTCAGGGGTGATGTTTACCTTTATGGAGGTTATAGATACTGCTCAGCATGAGCAGGATTTAGCTAATCCTCTCATATGTGCACTTACAATCCATTATCATTCACATTTAAATGAACACACGGTCCAATCCACAAAACCCTGCGGATAGGAGGATATATTTTTTCACTCTTTCTGTGAGAAGCTTAGAGTGATATAATTCGCCTCAAATGAGTCAAAGCTGAAATCCTCAAAGCAGGTGTAATGGGGAAGAACAGTGAGAACTTGCAGTTCTGTGTAGCTTTTTTTCCATGGCTACGTTTACACATTGTTTGGGACTCTATTGTCCTGTTCATACATCAGCATACAGTAGCAGCTCAGATACAGTGTGTACAAAGAACTCATTCAAACTCCTTTCCAATTCTCGCAAAAACCAGGAAATAATAGTGACAGCGATTAAAACAAATGTCAAAGACTGTGACCTCTATAATGCTGCAAAGTCTTATCAATTGACGAGATTATTTAATGTGACTAACTGCACAGCTTATATCTCCATCTCTTTGAGTTTCCAAAACCAAAAACCTTTGCACCACTAACACAATGCTCTTCTGGTTGAACTACGGCAATTCACAACCAACATTGTAACTACATTGTATGATGTGACAGACAACCACTGGCCTAGTGTGATTCTGTTCACACAGCAGAGGTACTGAAGTCACTCTAAAAAAGGGAAAAGTTTGTCCGTTTTATTATAGAATGGGGTTGCTAAAGATCAAATTGTGGGTGAATGTAACTGAATTTAGCACATATGCCCATATATTTCTCTCATTTTAATCTATAAACTGAGGTAACGTGTGTTTTCCTGAGGCCATGGATTGACTTTGTATTTATGTTTTTGTGTAGATTCAGTTAAGTCTCTTTGACTCCTAAGCAGCTCTGTGGACCCTGCCGCCCAGATTAGGTGTCCAAGGACACTGTGCTGGTGGCTGATAAGGCTCCTTTTGCTGTCATGGTCATCTGTGGATGTCCGTCTGGCTGGCGCCTGATGTTGCTATCACTAACCAGACTCTGGGTCTGTCTTTGACCTGTCTGAATCCAACTGGTGACGGCCAGCTTTCAACCAGCTCTGGGCCTTGTCTGTTCCCCAAGATCATCCTTATCATCACTGATCCACTTAGTGCAGAAATGCAAGAATAGAGCCTGGGAAAATCAATCTTTTATCTCATGCAAGGATTGGTCAGAATTTTGCAACCAAGGGGTCAAATTTAGCTGGTTAGCATGGCTTGTTAGCCCCTGCTGCTAGGTAATGATTGGCCAACATTCTTGGCCATATATTCTAATTGCTCACAACATTTTATAACTATAATAATTAACAGTATTCACTATGTAATTCACCATCATATGTAATTCTTTGGTATGTGTGAAACATTGCTTAACCAGAGAGGAAAAAATGCCCAGGTAAACCCAGGGTTAAGTGTAATGTGAAAATTGTTATTTCTTTGATACTAAAAGTACAGGTAAAGGGACACAACATGGGCTCAAACCCACATTTCCCACCTGAGCTCCATAGCTCACCTGTGCTAACCACTAAACTATAGGCTCCAACATGGCTCTGTAAATATTTTTATTTTGCTAGAACTCCCTTCCACCCCATGTCCTTCATTTTTCTAAGTGTCTTCTACCATGTGACATCAGAATTGCTTTTACCCAGAACACACACACACTAACATGATTGATTTTCACCGAGTGTGCCAGCCAAAAGAGGCCACTGTACAGGATTTGAGAAAAGATGAAGAATAAAGGCACAAACCCTGTTGTTTTTTCTGCTCTAGAGCAGTTGAGGAGAGGTCACCAGCGTTACTGGTAATCTGAGCAACATCTGTTTGCCATCATCTGTGCGGTCCCGTTTTAGAGCAGTGTGAGAGCCTCAGAAGCTACGGCACACGCTTGTTCCCAGGCTTTTAGTATGAGCAGTTACTCCTGCACTTAATATTTCAAAGCCAAAATGGTGCATTCTTTCACCACAGCTACTGTTAAAGGGACAGTTTACTCAGAAATTAAACTTCTTTGAGCATTTACTTCTTATGTCATCTGTATCTCAAATCCATCACTTATTTTCATCCATCTTCCATACAATGAATGTAGATGGGGACCAGGGGTTGTCAAACTCCAAAAGGACAAAAATAAAAAACACTTGTGCTCTACATTACTGAAATATATTGTCATTATTTACAGAGAATCTTCCTTTGAAAATTGATGACAGTCGTGGTTACCACATACTTTCACTGAATATAAAAAAGCCGTTTGGACAAATAAATATTGGTTCCATGGATGAAAAAGTCCTCAGATGTAAAAGGACATTAAGTTAAGAAAATATTGACAGAATTTGTATTTTTTGATAAACTATAACCCCACATACTTTAATTTCCACACAACGTATGCACACAAATACCAAAGCTAGTGAAGTCTGAAACACACCCACAGACAGAGGTCTTCCACTATATCCTGTTTTCTTACAGACACTATAATTTCTGAACAAGACACATTTATGCAAAGCAGACATACTGACTGCCCCATCATTGCAAAATCTGAAGGAGAGTGCCATTCAAATTACAGTGTTGTCAGAATACAGACTGTTTTGGTGGAGTAATGAGGCTGTGAACAGATGCACATTTGTGGACGAGGGAGGGTGCGAGAGATAGATTAAAACGGGTTTACGTGAGCGCTTCCTCCAATCCCTTTCATTCAAATTGGCAATGGAAAGCTTATGCGATAAACCTGAAGATTTTCATATAAAAAGATGAAATGAAAAGATGTTTTCTCTGTGGGCTTATGGAATGTTATTTACTTTTGTTTTCTCCAAGCGGACATTTAGACACTGTTTAGTTCATGCCACTATATTAAGGCAGACAAATGCAAAGCTACATGTGTACTGGAGGAACAACAAACCAACCATGCATGGAACATTTATAAATGCACGTTCCTTTAAGATTGTTAATGATGAAATGTTACACTGTGAATAATACACTGTGCTTTCAAGTGTCCTGTAGCTAAACTGGTAAAGCATGCCACTAATAATCACAAGGTCATGGGTCACTTTGGATTAAAGTGTTCATAAATGCCAAATTCATAATTGTAAATACATTCACGCAGCCCTTCTATACTTTTACAGAATCTGTTTGACCTACTATGGTACACATTATGTCTTAAAGACATGAGATTTTCTGACATAAAATAGCTTGACAAAGGGCAAAAGAGGAAATGCATTACAGCAGTTCCATTGTGGTAAAATATGGCTACTTTTCCATCACAGTACAGATAAAGCTGATCCCTTAACAATAACATCTACAAAAATAGACAAAAAAATGTACAGTGGGTGTTAAACAGAGAAATAAGTGTAGCACTTCTGCATGGGTCTCTCCTTTATAAATGACACAATGTAAAACAGTCATGGCTTAAAAAACTTGTATATTACTGGTTTCTATAAAGACTGGCCCTTTAATTTTAAAATAGCTTTTTTAATAGAAAGGGAAGGAACAGCATATATTTATGACAACACCAAGGGTTCGGTAATGACCTGAATATTGCTATATACTTTTGTATCATACTCCATATTTCACTGTTCTTTTAGACTGTAATTATTCATTTTGAAAGGACTGAATGAAAGTGTCCAGATCTTCCCTCTCACAATCTCAGCATCCAGCTTTCATTTACTGTGGAATTCTGGGTAATAGCCTGTCTCAAATAAATGTCAAATCACATTCTGTGAAAATTCAAACCGCCCCCGCTTCCTTAATCCCACTGACACCATTCGATTTGTTTTGTTTTTTACGAAGCAGGCCAAGTAATTATATTAGCAGGCTGAGAAATGGTTTATGGGTCCCTGCGCATTAACATACACTCTAATTAAAGGAAACACAGCCCCTGGTGGAGTCATTCCCCCCTGATCGAAGAAGGGACCATTAAAATCAGAGGGCTGGAACACCTCTGGCTATCGATCGCAGCTCCCAGCCATGCAAATGTACTGCTTGCAACACCAGAACAGGCACAGAGAGGAAACATCCCACTGGGTGAATCAATAGGCTAGCTTTGGATAATGGAGGCCTTGTACTAACAGCTGTGTCCTGCCTGCCTGCCTCTCTCTCTCCTTCTCTCTCTTTCTCTGTATTTCTCTCTTTTTCAGCCACCACACACCTGCCAGAGAGAACCGGCACAGTGCGCTGGTCAATGGGCAGCTCCCCCTTACAGCTCAATTCACACAATTATCATTGCACACACTGCTGCTGTCCCTGTGGTACAGTAGCCCTGCCAAGATGGAAGCAAGCCTTCTGAATCCCCCTCCAAATGGGCATGCATTCACACACACAGACACTGCATTGATACTCTTGCATCTGTTTATTCTGGACATACATTAAGTAGTCATGCATACATGTGGCTTAACCCAAAGCGAGCCATGAAACCAAAGCATATGCATATGTTTGCATGTTCTTCTGCAGCTATATAAACACACGCAGACTTACATGCAAACACCATAGATGCCTCTTTATTGTCTAACGGTGGGGGGCCTGCAACACATTTTATTGTGTTTCTTTGCTTCATAAATCATAAAAATGCACCAATTAGTTAATAAAGAGTTCTGCTGCTTAATTCCAAGGTTACTTGCTTTCACACTTTAAACTGTAACCTTTTAATGTGTTATATCAATTACATTTAGCACTTTATTAACCTTTTCCCTAACACAACATGTAACACATCTGATGCTATTATCAAAGCTTTTTAAGTAACTAAATCTATTAAAATCTGCACAAAGAAATGTATTTAGATGAATACAACATCTGAAAACTTAGAAATTCCAGAGACATTTTGACCTTTCAACAATTAGTAAAAGTAACTGTTTTAAACCACCCACTTAGAAAAAAGTTTGAAATGCATCTCTGAACATTTAATCAGCTTTATATCTATTCCTGAAATCATGTTGTTTTAATCAAAAAAAATTTAGAATTAGAATATATTACATTCTGATGACTTCATTAAACTGTTGGTATGTTCTCATGATGAGACAAACTTAGTAAAATTCAAATACCAAACATTCTCTTATCTTTGAGCAAACCAATCAATGGAACTTCTGCCTCATGTTACTTGTGCTTCCATTAGTTCTTGTGCCATAACAGAAAGCTAACAAAGTATCCTTTGAACTACTAACTAATTAAATGCTCATAAGCAATAATTAGCATTCGTAAGGCCACAGTACAGAGGAGCCTGGTGTACACTAATTCATCAATATTTTAATATGAAAATCACTATTCAAATTTGACCTTAATATCTAGGGTATTTGCATAATTTGCGTATTTGAGTTGCCTAAGGCACATGCGGTCTCACTCTTGAACTGCTGAATAAGGATGTAACGAAACACAGACACTTTTAACTTTTGGTGTCCTTTTACAATTACATGGATACTATGGGAACTTTAACCTATATGATCTCCGAACTGTGTTGAGAACCTTCAATGAGCTCTGACTGAATTAATCTGTGTGTGTGGGCATTTACTTTTCATGAATGTGCCACTGCTTTACACTGCTCTACTTTATACCAAAACCTTGTTGCATTAGAGATATTCAGTGTGCATGACATAAGTCTAAGCATTCTGGGAAATTCTCTTAGAGGTCCAGTCATTCAAATCAGTTTTAAATGCATCCATTAACTCAATGGTTTCTGGGAAAGGGAAACAATACATGACTGCTTTTTAATTGCTTTCTTTTTTTATTAATTAGCCCACAGTTTGTTCTCACATGGTGTCGGATGGGCGGCAACAGGACACCTGTAGAGTCAGAATACTGTACTGCAACCTGATCATACCACTGCTGACCCATACAGCATCTGAATATGTGGAAACCCTACCCTTTTTCAACGGATTACCCATGCATACATGCTCTGTACTTTTACAATGTCTTACATTTGGTCATGCACACATGACCTGCAACTCAATTTTTTACGCAGTTCAAACCATGCTTGTTATACAAGGATAGTCTATTTAACAGTTACAGCACTTTATAATGACTTTCAAAAGTTATAACAATCATTATAGAATGCTTTCGTGTACACATGAATTTAAAAATACTTTTTGAATGTACACTAATCAATGATCTGATAAGAATAATATAATGCAGTTTATGTTACATGTATGCAATGTTTCCTGGACAGTGTTACATTTTACATGTAATGTTATTAGACAGAATGTTCCTCATTGTCACACCTGCAACAATATAAAGTAAATGTAATTTCCCCCCGGACATCTTATCTACAACTGTGACATGAGAGGATAGTCCCTGCTTTGTCTAATTCAGAGACTTGACCTACTGAGCTCTTCTTTCATGTGTGTGTGAGTGTGAGAGAGAGCGAGAGAGAATATGGGTGTCTGAGATTCTGCATTGCACAGTTAATGACATCTTGACAACTAACTTGACAAATAATTTAACATAGCCAGACAGCCAGATAATTTAACAACATGGGTGGCAGATACACAGACAGACAGACAGACAGATAGGTAGACAAATAGATAGATAATGCATCTGAAATAGTAAGAATGAGTGAAAACAGCAGGGAGAGAGCAAGAGAGAGAGAGAGTAAAATAATATGTTCTGTATCCAACTCATGCCACCTGCTCAGTAGAAGCACTGGCAGCAGTAGAACTGTAATTGTCAAAACAGAAATCTCCTGGTGTGTTTATAAAATGCTATTTCCCCATTAACTCCAACTGTACCAAAAGCACAATCAGCTGAGCTTGTAAACTCTAAAGCGGCCAGTCTGTCCATCATGCTCGTAAGCTTTTGCAGGACATAAAGTCTCCATTCTCCATAATACAGAGATGGGAAACATCTGACCACATTCCAACACGCCAAACACGTATTTACGCATATGCTTAAATATTTATTACAGTTGCATAGGTAAACATATGAAAGACATTTTCCCAGGCATTTCTAATATAGAAAAACATTTATCTTTATTGAATGGTATTATAAAGTATCTCACAGCAGCTGTCGGTAGAGATGCTTTTGAGATATTTTCTTGCCCATTACATATGAATACTAAAAATTTATCTCGTTTTCTTTGAATAGTGACAGGAAAGCTTAAGTGTGTTAGTCTTGCACCACCAGTGTCAGCAAACAAAATTTCAAAAATGTCTGTTTTCAATAAATTTTCCTGAGCTGTCCATCGTCTTCCATTGGTTATAAAAACAGATACTGCCACCCTAAAGCAGTGGTTCTCAACTTTTGGAACTGAGCCCCTCAAGTATCTTCATGTGGCATGATGTTCAACATGTCACATTCCAATTTGCATAATATTCGCTCTAAATGTTGTTCAGTGGGTAGGGAGAATTAATTTTTTTATTTTTTTTTTTTTTTTTTATTTTTTTTTTTTTAAAAAAACCCCCCCCCCCAAAAAAAAAAAAAAAAAAAGGGAAAAGAAATTGTGGAATGCGTCATTTAATTTAATTCAGTGCTTCTAAACCAGGATAAGCAGTACTTTAATATAGTGTAAAAATGCAATGAAGTGATCCTTTCTGGAAAGCTTATTTATGTTCACTGTGTGGAAAAGAGCAGCCATTGTGGATATTTGCAATTTCATTAAAACAGACATATATATTTCAGGTGACATGAGGGTGCGTAAATGATTCAAACTATCCCTTGAATTTAACAGAATACAAATTACCAGAATAGAATTAACAGAATAGAATACGAATTATTAATACTATAACTATTGGGAATTAACTGGTAAATCCTCTGCCTGCATTTGACATAGCTAGCTGCAACTGATGGATTCCATTGAAGGTACAGGTGCAAAGATCTCATCAGTCTCTTTCTCTCCCTCTCATGTTACCTCCATCTTTCTGAGGCATTGTTCTGTGGGGAATCACGAGCATACTCGGCTACAGGGGCTAATAGTATCCCAGGGCTATTGAAGGTCCCTAAATGGAGGCTGTGCTCTGCTGCTCCAGAGTGCTGTTTGTGAATCGAGGCTAATGCTGCCAGTGCTTATAATGTGGTTTCTGAACTACAAAGGACAGGTGTGTACGCACAGTAAATTGTGCTCCCCTCTTGTCTGGGTTTCCGAGTGGCAGGCCTCGTCCATTAGGTGCAATTTAGGAGGATGATCGCAGTTGCTTGTAAGGGCCAGATCAAACAGTCTAGAGAATTCCAGGTGTCCACTGAAGACTCAGACCGCTGCAATAACCACTAACCCACTTACAGCTAATGTATTCTGTGTGGGAAATAAAGATGACCTTTTGTTCTGCCCTTATGCAGGATGTATTATTTAAGTTTGTTGTCAGGTAGAGTTGAAAGCGTGTTTGCATTCTAGTAGGTGGTGTGGCATCAGCATGCATTACGAAGACTGTTTGCTTAGGTGGAAAGGTCTAGACATCACACAGGTAAGATAAGGTAGTACTGAGGCATTATAATTGGACCTATTTTTGAGATAAACAATCTTAGATCAAGTATCACCTCAGGTGGCCTTACCCCAGGTCTCAAATTGTGTTGGTCTGCGGCTCATTTTTGGTTTTAAAAATGAATCAATAATCCCATTTCACATAGTATTTTAAGATGAAGAGAAGCTACAATACATTATGCAGTCATATACCCCATGACTGAGAACCGCTGTTTCACCCAATGTTCCAAACAGGTACATAACAGAGTGTCATTCACAGTCCCACTCCACATACTTGCACTTCAAAAAAAAAATTAATTGTAGTACAAAAAATGTACTCTGAAGCTGCTGGACATGCCCACATCACATTGGCACAGTTACTGTCTTGGTTATCATCAACTCTGACAGTGAGTTTAAGTCATTCATTTTAAGCAGTGTGAACTGGGCTTTACACAGAATACTGATGCTTCATTGACTACCAAAAGAAAAATCATCTCTTCAACTTTTTCTTCTTGTCTTTCAAACTTTGTTGTGACCTTTCTTTGGACACCTTAATGGCACTTAATGTAGCTGTGGGGGAGTTGCTTTAAGTTGATATTTCATATCCTCTCTCTTTATATCTGGGACAAGGCCCAGAGAGGACAGACCAGGGGCAAAGGACACAATGTCCCATGTTGCTCCAGGTGATTTATGACCAGGCGCAGTGCCCTCGTGCTGACCTTTTATTTGTGTCACCTATGCAGGGACAGGCTCAGCTAAAAGTGACAAAGCACCTGTCCTAGGGTCACGACCTGCCTCAAAGACCCACATTCTGAAACTCGTCACTGCTTTGGACAGCGTCACTGAACTATAATCTCATTAAAAATACCAACCAGCCCTTCCCTAATTGGGTATACTGGATAATAAACATTTCTGAATTGATTTTTCCACTCCATATGATACATTTAAAAATTAAAGTTCAAGATAAGTGTTAAAAGTCTCTGACCAATGTAATACTCATTTGCCGTTTGGTGAGTCCCACCAAATGCTTACAGATTGAGTGCAATGATGGATTACTCATTGTAAACTGTGACATTATCCTTCACTTTGTAGATGTGTTTCATCCAAAGCCATTTATGCTAACTGCAATGCTAGTGACATGTTTATGAAGATGTTGATAATTGAATCCAGAGTCTCACATGCAGCGACAGACACACAACAAGCATTTTTATTCAGTAGTTTTGACTAAATCCAGATGATATCTACACCTTGGGGTTCCATTTTATGTATATGAATTACTATTTAAATGAAATATGGTCCTCCTCATGTAAATGAGATTTTACAACAGTCATACTATTACAGGTTTGTAATGTATAGCCTACAATTAAGAGAAATACTTAATGTAATAACCCAACATTACAGTATTGACTGTATAGAGTTCTAGATCTTTTATGCAACAGAAACAACAATGTGGAAACAACATAAGCTTGCTGTTGTTGGTTCTTATGTATGTGGTCTGAAACATGCCTAAGAATCTAAAGGTCTTCAGAGTTAAAAGATGGATCTGTGTATCCCAAAACTAGCATGATGTTAGTAGTCAAACACTGTGTTTGTCTCATTAACAAACCATGATGATCTCCTGCTTTGTGAAATGACCAAAGCATCGCTAAACTTGCTACCTCTTGTGAAATGCAACCCAAAAATGTAAATGGTGATCTCAATATGATCAGAACATATTGTACAAAAATGTTCAATTGGTTTGCCCTTCTAATGCATCTATAATATATTATGGGTGGTGCCAACAATTCACCCAAGTCACATCAAAATGTATAAAAATGAACAACGTATTTTGGACAGGTAAGTCATATCACTGACTAACCCACTTTAAAAAGCATTCATTTCCTTAGCAACCGATCAACAGATAATATTAGTAAGGCAGTTTGGAGCAGATGGCTTAGTAAATACCTTGCCATGTGTTCCTGGGGAGGAGCTAGAATATATCTCGAAAACACACAGACAAAGAGAAAAGGGCAAACACGCACTCTCAACACTGCTTATTCCTCTTCTGTCTCTGGAACATTTCGTTTGATCAAAACGTTCTGAAGATTGTTTCATTGACCTGTGGATATTGGAAATACATTTTGCCTTTATATAATATAGAAACTATAATTCAGTAGTCTTGAAAGTAGTTTCTGTTCCAAATAACTTACAGTTAGGTAAGTTATTACATTACAGTTATTACATTTAGCTTTCACACGGCTGTGGAAAAGTCTTGACATGCTATTCATAGACTGTTGACATGCTGTGCATATGCTTGTGCATTCTGCTTAATTTGTTTTCTTCTATGAGACACAGAAGGAGATATAATGTAAATGATGACACCCATTTATTGGGTAAACTATACCTTTAAGCAGTTTGCTAAAACAGTCCAAACAAGCAAGCACTCACAGTGTTTGAAAGTAAATTTCAACCGGCTGTTCAGTAAACAAGACTCTTTCCTCCCTCTGAGCTGCTTGTGCAGATGTGAGCATGGACTGGACCAGCTGGCCCGGTGAGTCAGAACGCTTTCTACAGCACGCGGCTCCTGGATCCACTCTCACACCAGCAGTGACCACAGACTGCAATTCAACGAACACCTGCACAATCTGACCATGCGACATGTGCACTTACGAATTTTCACAACTGCTTGAAAAGTGGTTGCATGGAACACATCATTCATTCTGACTAGAGTGTCAGGTTGAGCTACTGTTTTGCTTTTATGGAAAAAAATAGGAGACTAAAGGTTTAAAGGAATATTTCACCCTAAAATAAAAACTCTGTCAACATGCAGTAACAGACACTCAGCCAGCATTTCCAATCTGAATCTAGATGAATTAAGCAGTTTATGGCCTAACTACACAACTACACCAAAACTATACAAAGGCACTACAGGTTTAAAGGAACAGTTCACCCAAAAATGAACACATTTGGAACAAATTAAGTGTGAATAATCCAGACAGAGCTTTCAGTTTTATGTGAACTATCCCTTTGAATTAGCCATGATTTAGCTGTATTTTGAATACTTTTATTATTTTTGAATATTTATTAATTAAGTGTCTTAATTGTCTGCATGTTTTCTGCACTGCAATGAAACCTGGATCCATTTTATCACCACAAACTGTCTGTCAAAAAGCAAATGTCTGCAACTCAGACCAATGGAGCATCTGCTATGACCATATATGACAAACATAAGCTCCGGACAGGCCGACAGTCACTCACCTTGCTTTTTTCAAAAACAAAGGATTTGCTGTTGCCTGTATCCTACATGCTAACTCTCATCACTGAGCTTGCCTCCCTGTTTGTGTGTTTCCTGTACAGACTCCAGATGCTTCTCTCCTTCTCTCAGCCAAGCTGCAGCATGATTAAGCTTGATTTGTCACCAAATTATATACACAAAGTTTACATGCATTGTGTGCCACTCCAGCTGTTGCAGATTTGTGTGATGGAATAAATCCTTAAGCACTCAGTTTTGTAAGCACACACCAAAGGACTCTTCTGATTGAGAAGGCAATGAATGAACCTATGTGTCCCATGTTAAAGGAATAGTTTACCCAAAATTAAAGCTTTTTAATTTACTCTCCAAAAAAGGAGACATTTGAAGAATGTTCACACTGCTACATCAAATAAATGTGTATGGTGACCGGGGCTGTGAAAAAGTACTAAAGACGTCCCTGTTTATTGAGGAAAAAGCAACAAGTTATGGCAATGACTGAACTTATGTGTCCCATGCTGAATAAGATGGTGCTTTACATTATGCAGGATCTAACAGTATGTCTTTTCATTGAAGCCTATTCAAACCGCAGTGCTTCATTTTCCACTGTCTAGGTATCATTCCTTCAATAAATCACATAAATGGGACAAGCAATAATTGCTTTGTGGGCATCATTACCCAAGAAACCATGAAGAGGTTGTAATTAGAACAGACCCCAGAGCTCAGTAGACCTTTATCAATACCATTAAAAACGTGCACTTTCCTAGACCACATTAGAGTAATGTTTAAATAGAGAGTTTTTCTCCCACTAATGAATCTGAACTGTGTCTCCATTAACATATACAGTATGAGAGAAAGCTTTATTAACATAATCAAATCTGTTTCTCTTTTGCATGCACTGATAATATGGAAAAACAAAGTGAAGATTCTCAGTGTAATTAAGATCTTGTTGTAATTACCTTCACAAATCTCAGTATCAACAATCATTTTCTCATTTATTTCTCATATGGTCTTGTTTACCATATTTTCAGGCCCCAGAGTAATTAGGTATGAATAAAATGATTTAGATTAAACTGAAACGGAGACAGGGTATATAGTCTATGACTAACTGTGATCCAAAGTCAATGCAACGGTTCATCAGTCATTTAAAAAAACCCTCACCAGACTCCCCTGGGTAAAATAGGGAAGCCATTTTGGATCTGACTTTAAAGATCAACTTTAAGGAGAAAGAGATGTAAAACTTGTGTCACCTCTTTCCCAGAGAACATGTGTTTGTAATTGTTTCTTAAAGACATGGGCCTTATCAAAGATAACATGGCAGGGTGTTTGCATTGAAAAATCGTTATGATCAGCTAGTGTAATTACAGAAATCTAAATTTGCATCTTGGGTTTTAATTTATCATATCCATCTTTCCTACAGGCTCTTTAGTGTGCTCCATCTGCTTCCTAAACAAATGGTGGAAAAGACTGGGAGGCTGTTAGGTAATGTTTCTGTCACAATTACCAGGATGCTAATAGCTATTGTATTGATTGTTATTGCACCACGGAAGGTCAAGGTTGCTTGAAATGCAATCAAAAAGGACTCTTAATGTTTTATTTATTTATTCACACACATGAGTGACTGGTAAATGGAGGAACCTCTTTTCAAAGATGACAATTACCAGGAATTCCATCTATATGTGTTACACCCCTGGCTAGTTCCTCAATATATGTAGCAGCTTTAAAGGCAGATTTAGCTTTCAAGAACTGAGCCGCAACTGTGGATAGCTCCTCAGAACAAGTTCACAATTTTCTTCACAACTCGACAGTATGCTTGGGCGTTTGCTAATTTCGCTATTGTGCGATCTGGCTTGCGTATCTGTGAAATTTGATATTTTGGATGCAACTTGTGTAAAAGTGTGAAAAAGTCACAGCTTTCTGGGAGCCTCGTTCAGCTGCGTAAGAAAAGCGACCTGTGATACTGCCACTAATGATGAATTAGCTTGTAGTGTAAGCGCAGATACTGTATCTGTCATTACTTAATCAACTTCAGTTCTAGCGAGCGTAGCAATTAAACAACTCAGAGTACTGTGCTACAGGGGCAGAGAGACAGAGAGCATGGTTGGATTCACACGACTCTAATTTCCCTCCAGATAATGAGTTACATTCACTAATGTAATGTCAAAAGCATACCCAGCGTTAATAGAATGATTGATAGGACTCAGTAATAGCTTGCTGCTGCCAAACATACTCTCCACAACAATAGTGAGCAATAATTAATCCACATTACCGACTGTATTGTGCTGAGGAATTCACTATGTGTGCTTGAAACCTTTATCTCTTACTCTCCATGAGCAACTGTTCGCTGAAAGATTTTGATTTGTTTACTCACTTCCTGTCTTACAGGCAGAGCTAACACTTTCAGCAGTGGTAAAAATGATTATGAATCTGAGACTTTGCATCAAAACGCTGTAATGCTGGTGTAAATTATATAATTATGTTTGTTTTTGGTTTTGACACCAATGTAAAATGTTTTGTGCTTTGCAAGCAGCACATATATTTAACATGGCTATGTTGGCTGTTTTTTGGCTGTAATTTCTAAAATCATTAAAAATATCCACAAATGTCCTCATACAATATATTTAATTGAAATGTATTACCATGTATCGTGATGTATTTTTAGCATAGGAAAATAAGGCTTTAAAGCTATGGTTCATGACAATCCCCAACCCCTCACAAGTTATATGCATTGGGATGAGTAATAATAACTGAACTTTAATTTTTATTGAACTGCTCCTTTACTCTTTATACTGCATTATATGTTATTCTTTCTCATCACATCACACCTCGTTTCTGTACAACTCTGCTAGTCCTCTGCAGAGCCCAAAAGCAGGCACCTCACGTCGCAATAACATCTCTGCCAGTCGAACTTGTGCAGCGAAACAGCCTCATAGGTTAATCCTGATATCACACTTCACCACCAGTTCACTAAGCTGCTTAAAAGGACACATTATAAGTATGGCAATGACCTGCTAATGGTTTTACATTTCTCTGAAGCATCATGAGCTATCCTTGTCATTTTTATCTCATAATGAGATCTGTCAATTGCTCAAGAGAGAAGGAGATCCAGTGGCCAAGGACACTGATATTTCACCCACCCAGGCAGAATAAATAATAGCCTCAAAAATGCAGGGGACAAAACAAACCCTGATCCCCTTTATTACTCTGTTTTCATAGCAGGTGACTGCTTTGTCTCCTCCCCAGGGATGCCTGAGTTCTGCGTGGCTATTAGTTGCTTTGCCGCTGCAGGAAGGCTAGCCCTTGGGGCCATAACGCTGGACTCCATGTTGCCATGTGATGGATGACAGGTTGTTCCCTTGGGCAGCTTCGAGCTTCGTGCAAAGTTGCCTGAGGAAAATGGGACATAATTTATGATATTTTTACTGTATTGAGGCCAAATTTGAATTTTCTTTCCTGTCTCCCATCTATAATCAATTCATAATACAGGGCTATCTGACTTGAAAACAGAGGGTTTTGATGGATTTCATCTGAAGAATAGGGGTTTATTGAGAGTGTGTAGAATTACTGGTCACAAAGAGGAAATCTTATTGATCAATTTGATAAATCTGTTACATTGCACTTACTTACTGCCTTTTTGTTTAAAAAAACCTGAAATTAAATATTTCTTTGTTTGTTACATATCAGAAGAATTTAAAGTTAAACAGAAGTACTAGCCCACACAATAATCTGGACAGCATATTCATCCACACTGCACTGCTAAATGAACATAATATAAAAAAACTTTTTCAAAAATGTAATTGTGTTTGCTATAATCATAAAATCATAATGCATATGCATACTTTAATATGCAAAAATTATTCTTAAAAAGTCATTTTAAAATGACCACAACATATGTACAATACTTCATTTTTGTATTAATAATGACAGTATTATATTATATACAAGTAAAAGTAACTTAAGAAAAAGTTCTCCTTGGATAACTTTTTCAAGATCTTCTGCAAAAACAAACAAATAAATAAATAAAGATTACTAGGTCACCGCTCACCCTTAAGCTCCTCTGCATTATGTATTTCCTCTCAGGAGGACTAAAACTCTGACACATCAAAAAACAAGATTCACACCTTTGAAGATCCTAAAGCAAAACGCCTGAAGCCTTTCACAGTGTGCTTTTGGAAACAGTAACTGCCAGTTCTAATATCATTCAATCTCTGGACCAACTGTTTTCAGGCTGACACTATCAATGCCTGACACGCTAATCCAAAGACTGCAGGCTCTATTACTTTCAATTAGCTCTGACAGCGCAGGGCTTAATCTATACTGGGCACGTGTGTACGCTGTGTTGTGAGGTGCTTAGAATCTTTTAGTCGTAGCCATTTTCATTTGGTATTCCTAGATGAAACTTTTGTCTTTTGTGGCCATGCTCATGTGCCACAAACTCACAGGAGCAGCATTTAATAGAGTAGCTGTGAGTTTAAGAGAACTGTTTGTTTATCACTGCGGACATTTTAGGCAAAAAAAAAAAACAGATGTCACAAACATGCATGCTGCAGCAAGGTCACCCAACTTGTGAAGTCCAAGCCCACAAGTTGGGTCACTGTCTCAAGTGCGTACTGTAATTTCAGCAAAACAGGTCTGTTAGCAACTTTTCACACAAATTGTGATGCTGATAATATACATCATAAATAAAACATTTTTAAACATAAGAATGCAAAACTGAAGCATTACCATTCCTCACATTATCATCTCGTTTGTCTGTTATTGCAGCTTCTAGTAAAACTTGTGATTTTATTTTATGATAAATTTACAGTCCATCCCCTTTGTAACAGTCAACATAAGGCAAGGCACATTTATAGATCACAAACTCATATGGCCACAAACGGGTTTAGTTTTATGCATGCTCTCTTATCATGCCTATAACATATGCATGACACATATGCACATATATGTCTCAGGCCTATAATGTATTCATGTTGTTTAAATTCCCTAGCTCAAAGACTGAGCACTACAAAAGCAGCTCTACCAAACCCCCTGAAGCCCTCCTGTGATCCCAACATTGCTCATTTAAATCAGTGATCTTAAACATCTCCAGGAGATGTCCCCTGAGCAATGCAGCGATGACCTTTACATTTCATGCAGCAATGCACAACAAACACATGCAAATATGTGCCGTGTCGGAGCTCAGTGCGATATACTGAACTCTGAACTGAACTTGGGTGCTGTATGTTTAAAGGTCCAACATTCATTAGTCCTGCATATGCTGAGGTATAAAGTGTAAGTGTATGTGGATTTTATTTGTGTATAGGCATGTTCCTTTCAGGTCTTACCTCAAAGCTTCACACAAATAAAGCTTTTAAACATTTCGACCCGTTTGTCCTAATAAAAAATGTGACAACCTCCCTTACCCGACCAGTGTGTGGTTTCATTCACCACATAAACAGACGTATTTCTGCTCTGCTTTACCTGGATTCAATCCCCCCAACAGCACCATAAAATTTGTATTTGGATTGATGAAGGTTATGGATGTGGTTTACTGAGAGACATGGCTGTTTGAGTTTGGAATATCTGACCAGAATGCCTGTACAAAGCCATTTGCCTCAATGACAGAGTGAATTTTCTGTCTAAGGACTTTCAGTAAAAAACTCTGCTCTCAGGAAAATGGAGCGACATTAACCAAATTAATAGCAGTTTACAAAGACCCTGTAAACTAAAACCATTAATCTATTGAATGTCACCTGCCACATTGGAACAGCCACAGTTAACCACAGTTTACACAACATTTAACCAGTTTATTTAAGCAGAGCCACTATATACTGTATATTCATGGTTTTGCTTTTCATTCCATACACTTTCTAATTCTAAAGGTTATATAGTATGGAAATTAATTTCCATTTAAATCAAGCAAAACTGAGGTCACAGGACCACAGAGATATATTCTCTGAACTATATTCATCCTTCAGTTTCTCTCAAGTATACGCACAGGGCCCTACAGGAACATGTGTACACTATTCAAGGCTAAAGATTCAACGACCATGAAAATAAATTGTAGTCTAAATACCATCTTGTTGGTTGTACTTCCATCAAGGTCTAAAACACCAAGGGCCCAAAATAGAAATACAGATTTCAGTGTAAGCACCTGTCGAGAAAATCAGCCAGTTTAATATAGCCTACAGTGTATACTGTTTGTATATGTAGTTAGAGTATATGGTGATAGACAGGTACTATATCAAGGACATTACAGATAATAATAATAACATATTACATTTACTAAAGAAATGTGATTTATCAGGAGAGCAGTGGGTTGCTATGTGGTTGCTAGGGTGTTCTAGATGGGTGCTGTCTGGCCCAAGTCAAAAGGCTGACCACCAACTTTAGATTATTTTTGGTCCCTGCTGTAGCTATGGCTGCGGTGTGATTTTTAGCATCTGCTAGGTAATAATCTTATGTCCAATAGCACATGTCTATATAGCACAAAAACATTACTGATTATTACTGAAAAAATGAATTTATGACAAGCCCTGACTAGTAACAGCACACATTGTAAATCATGTTAAATCTAAACAAAGGCCTCCTAAGTCGCACGTTCACAAGAACACGAGCCGCCACGTGCAGAGGAACAGCGCATCAATAAAAGGTCCTGACTCACCTTGTTTTAAGAGCAAGACCTAATTGCTACCATCTTTTACAGCAGCCAATGCGAAGCTGGTATTTGCATAGATCTGCAAGGACTGTTATTACCTCAAAATAAAGCATAGCTCTGGCTCCTTCACACTCACTGCCTTCAGAGTACCTTGTGCAAAAGGCAATAGTGCATTTGTGTGTGTGTGGTGGGGGAGCTATTAGAATTCATCTCCTTTGACTCACAACCTACTGTTTGACTTATAAAAGGGGTCCATTATTTAAGTTTGAGATCTGCAAAGAGGAAGAATACATGAGAAATGAAAGCGTGCAAGTCATTTCCAAAGGTGCTGACAAAACAGGTCAAAAAGGACAAACACATTGTCACATTGTAGAATCTCATGTGCTGAAAATTATCATAAAGTTCCAGCTGTTAAACCCAGCATATTTGTACATTAAAAGAAATGTAATTCATTTATTTTAATATTTAAAGCTGCAATCCATAAAATCAAATATATACATAACAGATCAGTGTTCAGATATGTCTGATTACCATAACAGTAAGTTTATAATATAACTTATAATAATGATTTTTAAGAAATGTCAGAAATGTCAGTTTGGCTTCGTTTTACTTATATATGTAAAAATATGTAAAGAAAGGTATGTAAAATTATATGTATTACTATGTATCAAAAAGATTTAGAACATGGGTTTGATTCCCAGGGAACACACATACTGATACATTTAATGTAAGTTGCTTTGAAAAAAGCACCTGCCAATAAATTTACATGCATAAATGTTTTCTATTCACACTATAATCAACACAGTAAATACTTATTCATGACACAAGGTTGTTATTTGTACCCTTACAAAAAAGTACTGTGGTATAAATGTACATAGTATTTGGTGTTATACCATGGTAGGGTAAAGAGCATTATCATGATTGTCCAGAAACATTGGTAGCATCTTAGTAGATTTTTGTTAGTATAGTACTTACACTAAACTGCTGAATAAGTCATTAGAAGAAATTGTGGCACATTCACCCCTGTCAAATGTTGGTATTTCTGCCAAGGACAAATGTTTTGTAACTGAAAACACATCTTCCTGTTCAAATACCTGGAGGGTTGCACAGCAGGTCAGGCTAAACCAAAGTCTATTTCTGGAGATCTGTAGTAAATATTCTTATGATTACATTGGTGCAAATAAAAAAAAAAAATTAATAATATCACAGGCTGGTTGGCTCATTTGGAAATTTGCAGGTGTTCATAGTCCCCGCAGTTTCCCCATAATGCAAGCTGTCCTGCTGCCCAAACCTGCGGCTGACCACAGACATATAACCAGGTGCCTTTAGCCCAGCTGAGGGCACATGCTACACACTGTCTCTTTTCTTCAAATTGCCACTTGTTTGCTGCTATAAAAAAGCACCAGTAGATAAATGAACGCAAGCAGTGCCAGGATTACTGCAAAAGGAAGTTTGAATAGGCATGCTGAGTTTGGGTGCAGTGGTCTGCTGTAAGTCATTGGGATGAGAGCAGGGACAAGGCCATTTGTCATGCCGTCAGCGAATTCAATAATTAATGGGCCATAACACATCTCAGCTCTCCATAGCCCAGTTTAAAACATATTGTCCCTGCAGCATGGTCCAGCGTAGCCTATTTTAAATTTCTCATCATTAAGGAACATTCACTTGCACTACCAGCCATTTATTTGCTCTCTGTGACAAAGTGGTGGCCACTCAAGTTCACGTTCCTTTTCTCACATCCTCGAGCACTGTTTTAAATCACCCGTCCTCGGAGGGACGAGACCCTCCCGAGCTGCTGAGATATCTAATTACCCAGAGTCCAGTGCGATGATGATGACAAAAGAATTGAAAAAGAGAGATGTAGGTGGTGATGCGTTAATGTAACGCATCACCACCTCTAACCTTGAAGGTGGCATTTAGACTAATGTCCTCTCTGTTTGCTTGGAATCTAAACTTGAATTACACTTCCCAGCGTTTTGGAAAAGGCATTCTGATTTGATTATTGCCTGCTTAGCAGCAAGACTCTATGCACAATATTAGAGCTTATTAGAGCACAATATAGACCTTTTGTCAAGCTACAAAATTGTTTAAAAAAGTAGCCTGTTACTAAAACAGCTAAACAGCTGTTTTAAAAAAATGATAAATTACTGTCATGCCACTAAACACTTTGTCAATGGATGCATGTGTGTAGATGTGTGTGTGTAGAGAGAGAGAGAGAGAGAGAGAGAGAGATTGTGGTGCTAGAAATCTTTCCCATGGTCACGTCCTTGTTTGAGAGCACTGCGAGGTGACTGTTGTTCCTAAACACATAGGGACGTCAGCCTGCATTTGAACAGCTGTAGGAAGCCAGTATTTACTCATAGGAGGGAACAATGATAGTGGCTGAAACTGGCAGACCAACAGACTCCATCTCAACACAGCTGCCACCAGGAAGAATGGAGGTGAGCTGGAAAACATGGGCCTCTCTTTTGACAGATATGTGTGTGTGAGAGAGAGTGTGGGAACATGTGCAACCATACACATCCTTGCAATAAGATCAATTCACACATCTCAGAAATGTTATTACAACAGTAGAGTCTGTCGTTCACATCCAAACTGAAGCTCCGTCTTCAAGCTGTGGTTCAATAATTCCACTCTTTGAATAATGACTCCTCACCTCACATTTTAAAAGAAATTAAAATTCTGTCAGTATTGAATCACCCCCATGTTGTTCTAAACTTATACTTTGTTCTATGAAAGACCAAAGGAGATGTTAGACAGTTTTTAGCCACTCTTTTGCTTACAATGAAAGCATGAGTGACCAGGGCCAGTCAAAGGGCTTTCAAAAAGATTTCAGTTACGCTATGGCAGAGGAAAAGATTTTACATTGAATAGCGGCTTAAATCCTCACAGAAAGTGATCCCCATGCAATTTTGGAACAACATAAGGGTGAGTAAATGACAGGTTTTCATTATGGGTGAATTGAAGAATCATTGAGACAATATCAGTTCATAATGGCGTTAGATAATATAAAGGGAAATAAAGAGAAAAAATACACAAAGAAATGGGACATCACAGCTGGATAGCTCATCTTACAGAACCCATTTTTCAGTCCACTATTAGTTCAACAACCCTTCCATGGAATACATCCTCATTTTTTTATAGCTACCTCATTTTTCTCTTTCTACATGGTAGGTAACAGGTAATAAAAATGATGTGTGGTGCTTTCTGATGAAATCACATAGTGTAAAAATGTCAGCATCTTTTTTTCCTTATTGCTTTGTTTATGTTGGCATTTATCAAAAGAAGAAAAACAATAAATGTCAGCTTGCAACTCCTGCACTGAACCAAAATGGTCCTAACATGCTTATTGACACACTTCATATCAAATCAGTCATAAATGGGGGCAACAAAACAGGTCTGTGTGTTTTTCTTGTCTTCATTTTGTTGGCTTGATGACTGGAATCCCTCTGGCTAATTTTTTATAGTCTTTCATTTCTGTCAAAGAATGACTTGTGACTATTAACCCTAGTGACCTTATCATCCCAGTAAAATGCCTTTCTCTACAAAATGAATTTTCTTTACTCTGTCTCATCACAAATGAGATCTCTTTCATATCTTAGTCTTTTCTCCTATGCAGTATTGAGATTAAACAGAGAACAAATGGAGATTAAGCCTCCTACTCCTCAGATTTTTCTCCACTCACACCCATCTAGAGTCTCAAACTGAGCTGAGATTGGCCAAGATGTAAAAATCTGCAATGAAAGGATTTGAATGTGTACTCAAACATTTCTAATCAAATTTTTCCAAAACCCAATTATCTATCTGCATGCTATGCTATCCTCATTGATTTCATAGCTGCGGTAACTGTATGTGTCAACAATTGTTTCATTGTTTCTATTTTAATCTTTCCTAAGGCTTTTTTTCCTAAGGCTTTAAACATCAGAGACAAAAATGATAGGCTATTCACATGAAATAGATATGCAGTCCCTTAAAGGCAAATGCGTTAATTTGGCAGCCACATTGGCAATGCTCCCAAGCACATATTTTCTGTCGTACAAGTACAGCTAATATCTGCTTGAATGGGGAAAGACCGAAATCTTCAAAACCTTTTCCCAAGATGACATTCCAGTAACAATTCAACTCTGCAATAAAATCTGACAACAATGGTATTATAAATTACTCGTCACAAATCGCATAAAAAAATTATGGTTCAGGTACACGTTTAAGTAAAAAAAATTGGTTCTTTTAATTGTAGGGTGGAACTTCCATTCTTAGAGCTGCCAGGTAATTGACTTTTGTAACTGTAAGGCAGGAATTTTATTCATACAACTGTCCTGTGATTGGCTTTTGTAACTTTAAGGCGTGACTTGCATTCTTACAGCTGCCAGGTGACTGGCCTTTGTAACTGTAAGGCAGGACTTCCACCTCTACAGCCAACATACTAAAGCTTGTTATTTATCCTAATACTTTTATTATGTGTGGTCCATCTCATCACCTTAAAATAGCTACGATGAAACTGGCAACAAAATTGTCTACTGGGTTTAACACAGTATAAACCAACTGCAGGTAAGTCGTACCCTTAACAATAATCAAAGACACATATTACACCATTACATGTCCTAGTTATTATCAGTGAAACACAATGCAAATGTAGAGTTTCCATCAATGGGCTGAGTTCAGTTAATATACTTCCTTTACACTTCCTCATTTCCTCCTCCCCCAACCCCACTCTCTCCCAGGTGGCTGCAGGGGCATGGCTGAAAGAAAGGTGAAAGACCTAATCCCATTTAGCCTAAATGCATCTGCAGCATGAGCGCTTTCCCCCCATAGAGCAATAGAAAGATCTTTCCCCTTCAAACACACACCTAGAGGCTTCCTCACATCACATCCAAATCATTTCCTCAAGCATGCGGTTTGAAGAAAGCACAGGAGAACTGCATGTCCATGTAATGAATGACACATGTCAAGAAAAGAAACATGTCAGACTGGAATATTCTCTCTTCCAAAGGGTTGGAATGAGGCATAGAGGATAATGAGAGAGAGGGAGACAAGAGAGAGCACAATTGTCAGACATTTCTCCCTCATTATCCTGGTGCATTCTGGGAAAGGGTGCACTACAGGCAGACAAGGGCAGAGTGACACTGGAGTGGTCAATCATCTAAGACAGTGAGACATCATCACCCTCAGAAATGCTTTCATCATCTGGCTATTCTTTCCCATTGTCATTTACGCACTCACACAGGCTCATTAAAACACACTCACACCTTCCCACACAATCAGCCCATAGGGAAATGAATTGTTAGTGGTGATACAACCAGATCAAATTCACTTGCTGGCCAGAATATCTAAAAAATTCACCAATCACACTTTGACTCAGCATTTTTCTGACAGCCAGGCTGCATCATGAGAAAGAATTCTGTTTAAAAAAACAAAAATTATAAAGGGACACATCTCATATTAACTATTGGAGGCAAACAGGACATTTTCTTGACATGGTTTATTATACTATTTACTATACATTTACAATATAGAATATCTGCAATATTATCTATTATTTTAGCTATTATTTTTTCACCTTCAGAGATGTTTTGTTTTCTAATCATCACACTTTTACGCCAGTTGGATAGGATAAAAAGGCACACACCTTTTATTCTTGGTCACCAAAAAACTAACCATTTTCACCTTTATTGAGTTGGAGAAAAGATTCATTTAGCACATACTGACCCAACAATGGGACAGGTTCACATTTGGCTCATGCACATAAGACAAACTTACTTACAGTCTTTAATGTTAAGAAAATACCTTTCTGGATATTGAGGGTAAAAAAGACTAAAACCATCTTTATAAAATAATTAAAACTTATAGGATTCCTATGGCTCAGTTGGTAGTGTGCATGACACCTGCAACACCAAGGTTATGAGTCTGACTCCCAGGGAACAAACTGATAAAACATATAGTATGAATGCACAGTAATTCACTTTGAATAAAAGCATCTGACAAATACATGAAAGCAAGTGTGAAGAATATTGTGAAATACCAGAAGGATGATAATAAGACCAGGATTAATGAAAGCACTTCTCTGCTCTGCTTTTATGTTCAGGTGAGTCGCCTGCAGTCAGAACATGGAAAACTCTCACCTTACAGCAGCAACTACAAATTCAATAAATATGCAAATTCACACAACTTGATGAGGTGACTAACAAATGACCCTGAATAAAGATAAGCTTGTTTAAGGTTGTTCTATTAAACAGGCACCCACCCAATGTCACATCATTGAGTGACAGGCTCTTAAAAGACCAGCGATGGCAACCAAGCTCATACATTACAATACCTCTATGGTAAGCTACATCTACAGCAAATAAAAAAAAATCTATATATGAACCAACTGTAGATCTATATATGAACCAACTCTAGATTGAGATGAAGCCAATTTACAAAGTCTGTCTGGTTTTGTTCATTTTTTGCGTTTGTGAATAGGCGTGACCCAGTTAACAGAAAATGTTCTCAGATTTCTGAATTTTTTCTCAAACTTACATGCAAATATTTGTGTGGTACCTTTACATTTATGCATTTCGCAGATGTTTAATCCGAAGTGACTTACAGTGCATTCAGCCTTTACACATTTTATCAGTGACAGTATTCTGTGTATGTATTTTTTGGGAATCAGACCCATGAACGTAGAAACGTACACTACCACAAACTACAGGAAAGCCAGTAACATTAGGAAAATGTTACGTTAATGTTTTGAATGTTCCCAGAATATTTTGTAAAACATGGGAATGTTAGGAAAATATTCTTACAACCCAAAAATTGCTAGCCCGAGAGAAGGAAAGAGAACTCGGTTTTGGGTGTAAGGAAAGGGTAGATTGATTTGGTTCTCACATTTCCCATCATGTCTCTGGGTTAAACCCACTGCTTCTTTTTAACAGCATTCATCTCTCATCAAGAAGGGTATATGAGCTAAAACCAGTGACTGATTGCTTGGGATGGTCTAACTCAGCGGTTTTACAAGATTTCAGCTCAGATCCTTTCATCTCACATGCTGCTGCTTTTGATTGGTGAGCTTTTTAAGGTGGTTTTAAAATCCTTGAATGTTTACGAGTAATTACTGAGAGGGAATTAAGTGCAAAAGAGAGGTCCTCCTGAAGCAGCATGCCATAAAACTAGGTGAATTAAAATCATGATGATAATAAACTGAGCTAGTGTCCTCATGAACTCAGAGGGTGAAAGTAAGAGGGTGACTTTATCAAGTAATAGTGAGTCATTAGGTAATAAGGAGGCCAAGATGGCTTTGGGGGGGACAATCAGCAGCATTCTTCAGATTACATTTTAAATGGTTGTCTAACAAAGCTAAGAGCAATACAATCCAAATACAAACATTTACAATGTAAATGCAGAGAACATTGGAATTAGCTGAAGGATTTAATAAACATTTAAAGTGTGAATAAAGGCCATTGTAATTCAGAATGATGATGACCACCAGACCCTGGTCCCCATCCGGTAACAATGTATGAAAAAGAGCAGCTTTATTATTGCATTTTTGTATATGTTTTGCATTTTTGTGTGTGTGGGTCACAGAAAAAGGAAAGTAATATGGATCTGAAACAACATAAGCATGATTAATGACTTAAAATGAATAATGAATTTCGTCATTTTGTGGTTTACTGTCCCTTTAAAGTATTTCAAAAATGATTCAAAAATAGAGAGAGTTGCTCTGGATCAGTTCACAAAAAAGGCCATATGTGGAATGCAATAGACTTATCAGATGCAAACATTGTCTGAAGAAGTGACAGCTAGGTGTCGTTCTCATGCGTATGGACACACAAACACGCACACACACACTTTCCATGACACAAAGGTTGAATTATGTGGCCAAGGACCAATCATGATTAAAGTGTCCTGCGTTCACCTGCCCGAGTCTAATCAAGGCGAGCTGTGATTGCACTGGTAAAGTGACTGTGTGTGTGTGTGTGTGTGTGAGTGTGTGTTTGTGTGTGAGTGTGTGTTTGTGTGCGTGCGTGTGTGTGTTTGTGGACAGGCAGCTGGAGCCCTATGAGTGCAGCCCCCCTCCCCCCTTGTGCTCCTGTCAGAGGTGAATCAATCATGTCCAAAGATGTCAGCATCTGCCCAAGCAATTTTATATGGGAATAAATGGCAGATGGGGATGTTGTTCTCTGTTTAATCAGTTCCACCAAACGCGATTTTATCTCGTATAAAATGAAACCATCTGTATAACAGAGAGGTGTAAAGGTTCAAGTACAGAGCAGCAGGGATAGTTGGAGGAGGAGAAGAAGAGGATATGTAATGCTACTGTCTAAATCAGGGAACATTTTGCTCTCTGTTTAACAAGTCTGTTACTTTTGTGATTTAAAGGCTATTAAACATGAACTGGTCGCATGATGGGAGGCTTTGAAGATATGCAACACTACATTATAAAATAATGACAGGGAGACTAGTTGACAAGTTGTCACACTTTTTACTCCTGTGAGTGTTTCTTTTTTTTCTTTTAAACAGCTACAGTTCAATAAATGTGTACAGGTTTACCTAGCAAAACATGGTGATTTCAGTTTTAAGGACAGAATTCACAAAAAGTTTACATAAAGTTTTAAGGTACACTACTAAAAACATTTGTGTAAATGGATTCAGCCCTGCTCATTTTAGACACTGTAATGATGTAGGGGAGTTCAGAGACAATTGTAACATTTACATATTTTACATTACACATACATTTTCCTACATAACTTTTAGACCGCTATAAATCTACCTGTCAGTATAGCAATAATAAATGGGTTATAGATAGATAGATATTTGTTAACATTAGTTAAAGCTTTAGGCTAACAACCTAACAATGAACAATGTTTTACAGCATTAATTAATAAATTAATATTTGTTAATGTTAGTTAATGCAAATGCAATTGTTCATGTTAGTTCACTGTGCATTAATTTATGTAAACATATATAACTTGTTTCAAAAAAAGTATTAGTAAGAATAAAACATAAATACATACATATATAAATAAATACATATATAAAACTGTATATATAAATATAAAAATATATAAAAGTATTGTTAATTATAAGAAGTATTTTATAAGTATTGTTAATCATGTTAACTAAGGTAGTTAACTAATGTTAACAGATGAAACCTTATTGTAAACTATTACTGTAATATAAACGATTATGGACAGACAGACAGACAGACAATGTCTTTCAATTGCACTCGGTGGGTACTCGGTATTATTCTTAGCAATGATTGTTGAGGACAACCTATCCAGAGAAATTAAGCTGGATGGGAACATTTGCTAATTAGGTCACATTTAATGTGTTCTAAAAACAAATAAGTGATCTGAGATGAAAGGGTTGCGGTACATTAAACTGATGTTGTCGTAGAAAAATATATCTGATCTCATTGGAAAACTTTTCAAACTCATTTTCTAGTTAAATCTTTTCATCACTCAAGAAACCCATAGTACAGGATGTCAATATCACTTCATTTAACCTCCAAGCAATCAAAAAACATGAGGGTGTATCTGAAAGCTTTTCAAAGTAAAATCAATAGAATATGTCCATGGTAGTTCTGGACACTTAGAGTAAATCCTTTCAACACGGAGGGCAGCATCCTTACAGAATACTTATTTTGTTCCAGGTCTGCTTTTTTAATCTATCTATATCTATATTTTTGTTTTTTTTTCAAGAATATTGCCTACAAACAACACAACAGAGCATATGCAATACAGTATTATACTATTTAATAAATTACTGTATGAATTATAACCTTATTTATGGAGATCATTATTATGAACTTTTTTTTTTTACATGTGTAAAACTTGTGCAAAAGCAGCATGCTATTGCAGAGAACACAGGCCCCACTTATTACATGAAAGCCATCTTCCCCCAACCCCATATCAGGGCTTTTAATTAAATTTTCTGCTTGGTTTAAAGATGAGAGCTGCTGACCTCACTTCAGGAGCTTTCCTCCTCCAAGAGGCTCACTCTCATCATCCACCCTTATGTGACTGATACATTGTGACACAAGTTAGATATGTAATTTGTTCCAGAAAATGACTTAGCGTCATGCACAGCTCTTAATCGAAACAATGAGGGGGCCTGGGATGGCCATATCTCCAGCCCACAGAAGCCTTTACTTCTCTCTGTCTTTATCTAGCCAGCACATGAATATCAAATATCAGCAGACAAAAATTGCTCTAAATAAGTGGCGCTGATGAGTGATTGCCCACTAGCGAGGCACAGTGAGTCAAACAGCATGGTAAAAAGCTCAATTGTTTATGGTCAGGAAGGATTTTGAACAAATAAGAGCATATCATACAAAGTGACATAGTAACGCAGGCAGACTGCTGGAATAAGAAGCTGTGGGTCATTTCCAAATATATGGTCACATGACAAAAATTATGCACAGTTTAGAATTAAGGGGCTGACACATCTTACCCCACTGGCACCTACTTGTGATAGAAAGAGATTTTCTGTGACTCCACTAAAGTTAATAGCATTTCTATGTGTTTTAGCAATTATCTGCTAATTATGTTGTCCAGACGGTGTTAACCAGAATGACACAGGCTGCAATTAGCAGGCCATGAGCATGCATTATCATTAAGATTCAGAGAGTGAGTTGTGGAAGATGGTATGAGTCAGTCGTGTATTTATCTCCCTGTCTTTCTGGATTCTTCTCCTTGATTCTACCACCTGAATTAATAGACAGGTGCCAGACATCATGCCAGATGGGAGAAGAGAGTGTGGCAGGTTCACATCAAATGCTCATTTCCAGAACACTGGATGAAAATCTGTGACTAGTCACTGCTGCGGCAGATGGAAGGTGGGGAGGGACTTTAATCTCACATGTGAAGATGACTTTTGGTTTAGATGGAGCTGGAATGTAAAAGTGTAGAATAACAAGAACTATGCAGTATTTTCTTACCATATTTTCTTTAAATTCAAGGTAACTTCCTGTCAGCACGGCATTGTTATTTACTGAATATGCAAATGAGAATCATAATAAAACATTACAGTGCAGCAGAACATACCTGCAATTTTGTAACACAAATTGGTTTTTGGTGCAGGGCTTTAACCTATTCAAATCCCAAGCAATGCCACTCGGGTCCCTTTATCTATGTAAATATATGGATTTTTTTTTTGTTTTTACTATTTTATTGTCTGCTGGCAAAAGAAAAGCCCCACAATATCAGGCACCATTCATATCTACAGCACATGCCTTAGGAAACACCACTAAAAATATCATCCATTTCTTGGATGATTTTCTTCCATTTCTTGCATTCTTGGTCCCCTCAGTTGTTTTTGAAAAGAATTGTACTGCTCTAAAGCAAAGAAAAGTACAGCACATTTTCACCGAGCCAGTGAGGTTTGGTTATACATATGGATGGTTCCATGTCAGCCTTGCATTAAGCATCTCCCTCTGGAATCTAAAGCAGTGTGGCAAAGCAGCTCCTGAGGGAAATCAACATATCAGCCACAGCTAGTCTGCTCCAACCCTCTCTGACATCTCCATTAGCAACACAACCAGGAATATCTCTAACTGTATATTCTGTATGTGTCCCAGATATTCCCATGAAAGACTATTTGTTTTAGTGACAAAGCCTACAGGTAGGGTTTAGAAGCTGACTTTTTATTAAAATAAAGAAATCCTGATTGAACATGCTATAGTTATTACAACTTTAATTCATGACTATTAAAATATTCTTCAGTTATCATCAGGCTTACGTGGAAACAGAGGTCGCAAAATTCTGCAGTTTTCTGTTGAATTCAAACACACTTTTGTGTTTGCTTGTAAAGCTGATGTGTATTTTTTCCTTATTAATACTAAAATATTTTCTCTCATCCCTAGTTTTCCCATGTAGATATGTGTGTATGGCAGCTTTACATATATAATTATTATTAATATATTTGATAATGCTAATTTAAATCCATTCCACAGTATTCTGCTGATTTTCTATATAATCAGCGCAGGAAATGGAAAAAATACTATAAGAGATTCCATATAGGCATACTAATCACTAAATACACTGATACATTAACAGCTTATAGAAACCAACTCCCAGTATGTCTCTGATGCTGGTTTTGTCCCTGAGAACTATGAACACACAGGTCAGCTGAACTCATGACCCCTATATAAACATTGACCCCAGAGCAGCACTTAAAGGTATGTCTCATCTGGAGGAGTGGCAGCAAGAGGTAATTACAGCTTTACTGGGCTGTTATTGTTTCCTAAGCCCTTCAGTCACATTTTTAAATCTCATCCTTAAAGGGCCATGAACCCTTTTTTAGCTCAGGTCTGCCTCACAACCTTTTAAAAAATGCTATTTAAATTGGCCAGATAACTAGCACTGGGTGATATGTGAAATGTTTATTATATATTCTCAATTATTTTCCTGCTGAAGTAAAATCATTATATAAAATTTGTATTAAAAAGCATTAATCCTTATTGGGCCATTAAGTTTCCTTAATATCATTACACTAGTGTGACTATTTATCCCTGTTTCATGACTGTATGAAAGTGTCAAGAAAGATTTGTTTTAATAGTGAATCCGAATTAGAGTCATTTTTGTGAATAAGTGTGAATATGTCTGATTCATATCTCAAATGCTATGTCACTATTTACTATTACTATATACTCTTCGAACACAAATATTCACAGTTATTCAAGTTATTTAAGATATTTTACACATATTAAAATGCTATATTTAAATTTTTAAGTAAACAGTAATAAACAGAATTGCACCATTATTTGCAATACTAGAATATATATTGTTAAACTGTTGCATTTACGTGGATACGTTAATTAAGTGGAAATCCACAAATCCACATCTGCTCTCTGAAGAAGATCGTTGCTGGTAATGAGCTAGTCCTTTTGAGGCCTGACTTAAAGATAAGCTCTGTGTAATCTTTGGATTTTAATATCACAGCAGAAATTTCAGTGTTCTAACATCAACAGTTTCCATCAATACCCTTTTAAAAGCTACTTAAATCTTTGCAGGCCAAGACAGTGGTTAACCTTCCCTGATTTTACCCAATCAGGGCTAAAACTCTAACCATCTTTCTCCGACCTCTTGTACTGCATTGGCTAGCCAAACAGTGAGCTGTCTGTTCAAGCAAACGTTACTCAAATACGAAGCGACATAAGGACATTTCAGCATTTTTCTTAGACAAGAGAGAGTTCACCGACAAAGCTGTTTTGGTTGAGCTCAGCAAAAAGCGAACACTATGCTGTAGTGAAGAAAACAAAGAGCCATGTGTGTGTTTCTCATGTTGTTCCACTCACCCCAAGGACCCCCTCACACCCCAGCAATGACAGGCGTGAATGAGGGTCCACAGTCACGCTGACACACGCCCCCTTCTCCATTACCAGCAATGAAGTGGCAATGCCACAAACAAGCACAGGAGAAGAGTGGAGAGGTTGTAAATCTCGAGACCTTCAGAATGGCAACTATGTGTCTGTCATCTACATAACAAGAGAGCAATGACCCAGTATTGACGCACATCCTCCTACACATATATACACACACACATACACACACATACTCACTTGGTAAGTGTGTCTTGGAAGAGATTAGCTGAAAATGAATCCCCGCTGGCACAGATAGTAGAACAAAACTGAGACTAGCATTTATAAGTGAAATGTGTATTCTATTGTACATGATTAAATATATCAAGGCCTGCCAAATGTGGTGGTTTAAATCCATTTTAGGTCTTTTTCTGACAGACTGCCTCAAACCAAGAGTACGATTCTGAAGTGCAAGTATTGCAGTGTTGAACCTTATTTAAACATGCTGTGAAAACACCAAAGCAAGGAATATTCTGTGAAGGCCTGTGGTGAAAATTGTACATTTACATGAGTCACAGGTCATTGCATTACATTGGTCAGATTTATTCAGTTAAGATTATTTTATTTATTCAATTTATTTAACAAATAAACAATCAGAATACCACAAAAATAACAATAACATATGCATCTGCTATGTATTTTTGCGCTAAGAGAATTGGCATATTGCTTCAATTAATTTGTAAAAGTTGTTACCAACAAAAAGCTTTTTTTGGTTAGGATGTTGTCTTAGAAGTTAGCAGTACACAAGACATCTCATCATCATCTAGATTTTGGAACAGTGCTGTGGAAACAGGGTAAAAGGTCAGTTTTTAAAAATATATATCAACATGAGGATTGTTACATGGTGCGTAATCATAACGCCCCAGCACTTGTTTCACAGTTGTTAAGATGCAATTTCACAGGATTTTAGCCAGTGAAAATAAAGAGGTTCTGACAAATCTCATTATCTGTGTCATCTGAAAGAGATATACCAGATGTACACCACACACTGAGAGAGAGAGAGAGAGAGAGAAGAGAGAGAAAGAGAAAGAGATTGACTTTGTCTGTTTTCACTATTGGTGCATTTATGATAAGCATGAACTCTCTCTATCTTGTTCACTCACTCACTCCATCACCATTTATCTCCAGCAATGCTGCTCCTGCGCTGTCTGTATTGTAATGTACTGTGTATGTTGAAGAGAGAGAGTGCTGGTTTGTTGGCTGTGCAGTGATTTATAACCCCTGCAGTGTGCTCATAAATCACACCTGAGTCTGCGCACTTCTTAAACGCCCCATATCCTGACAGCGTTTACCTTTTATAAATGATAGGGCTTTACCTCCCAGTGAGACAAAGCCTTGGTTACTCCTCTCTCTCTCTCTCTCTCTCTCTCTCTCTCTCTATCTCTCTCCGGTCTCCGTCTCTGACTACTTGCTTTACTCTCAGTTGTGCCTTTCTTTTACTGCCACTTTATCTTGTTGGCCATCCCTCTCTTTAAGCTCCTTTAGATCTACTGCCTCTTGTTTAGTTTGTCGCTTTACATTTGTTTTTCAGTTGCTTTTAGAACTTTTACTTATTTTTTCTTTGTTTGTTTGATCATTCATAACTCTTTGCAACCTGTGACCTCACAAGGAAATGTAACAGTCAGCTGATCTTTGCAAATAATCACCCCAGCATGCAGCAGACTATACTTTAACCTGTACATTAAAATAATGACCTGCTGATTGTTCATTATTATATTACAGTTTAAACAAATAGAAAATGAAAATTAAATATTGATTTCAATGTATTTTGTTACAAGACAGACAGTGCCAGATATGTAATTTAATTTACTAACATTTTCCCCCCGAACAATATTTTTATTACCATTATAAGAGCATGTATTTTAAAAACCTCCTTAATTTTTGTAGCATTTGGTGTTTTCACCAGTTCAGTAGGTAATAAAATAATTTGTAAAATATATCTGCTGCAGAATGCCATGATTGATCAATCTGAATCAAGAATTGCAAAAATCCAGGTTATTTTGCATATGTCTTTTGACCGCACTTGTGATATGGATTTAATTTCCACAGCAAGTTTGTGTAAACAAATAGCAGGAAATGCAGGCAGGACAATTTTCCTATGCAAAAATGTTACCCAAATTTAACAGCGAGAACTCTTATGAAAGTCTCATGAAAGGCCAACCAAGGCACAAACAGTGTGCGTCAAAAAGCAGGTGGAAAATAATCATGTATTGCCATAAATCATGTACTGGATTTGATGCAGTAACTTTACTGACATTATATTTGACCTCAGGGGCCAAAAAAATAAAACAATTAAGCACGTCATGTACCCTATATAATCTTGTCTTTACTGACCCACTTCTCTGAAGACTGTTACTTCCTTGTCAGATCTCATCTCTTTTCTCTTCCTGCATTAGACAGACACAACTGAATGCTTCAGCCCCGCTAATTTACCCACACGGCAACATTCACAGTTAAATGAACCTATCACTATCTCTTATACATTTCAACATCCTTCCAACTGCCTGCTTTAAATGGTGTTTGTTTGTATGTGCATGTGTGAGAGAGCCTGGATCTTTCTGTATGGGTATTGTGTGTGTGACACACCTGTATGCTGTTTATTGTGCAAGCGTGAAGTAAAAGAGCAGAGCCACAGCTGCAGGATAAAGGTGAGGTCCCGCAGCAACACAGGATAAAATGCTCCTGACTCTATATAATAGCCTTGAATAGAGCTGTGAAAATAGATCTCTTCTTCTCACTCTTCTTTTAAAACACACACGCATCATATGGCTAATAATCACAGGCTAACACATTTTCTTTCACAAATGTTAGACAAAGATTACCCAGCATCCAAGCACACCTGTAGACCAGATTACACAAACAAATACACGCACACATACACACATCTGTAGAAAGTTGAAATAACTCAATTCTGCACACGAAATGGATACATAATAAATGGCACAATTAAATTTGCATGCCTTATTTCACATGGATGCAGAATTCTTAATGTGAACCGAGGCAGTGATGTATAACTTTGCTGTAGTCTTGCGCAGTATCTTTCAGTAGATTCATCAGTAAACGTAACAGAGCAGCATTAGACCTCTGGAAGTGCTAGCCACTGTAATTTATGCCTCCTGCACAGTCAGACCTGATGTTGTGAAATAGTACCATGCTGTAATTCAACTCATGTCAACACCAGCAACCATTATAAATCATGTAGCGCTGCATGTGGGTGTGCTCTAAAACCCTTTGAATAACAAAACAGGTTTTCTATATCATATAAGACAAATATAATATATAACTGTAAACCCTACAGTTATAACTACATATAACTGCAAATCCTGCATATAATTCAGAATATGTCTTTATTCAAAAACATATTTTATTAGTGTTTTTTCTAGTGTTTATTTAGTGTTTTTTCTTGGTTTAAACATAAACCTCACAGAAGTTTGTTTGCTTTCATTATTGTTTTTGTTTTGTTGTTTGTTTTCTTATAAGGAGAAAAACATTCTCTTAAATTAATATTTTGTTATATTTTTTATTACCAGTTGTCAAAATAATATTTTTTGTCAGAAAATATTTAAAAAGTTAATTAATATATTAAGCTTTATAAATATATAAAGCTTTAAGGATGTTTATTTTTTACTGGGAAACAAAATAACAATGTACTATGTAAAGATAAAAAGAAAGATTTTTCTACAAAAAGAACAATTTTTCTGATTTTGTTTAGAGAATATAATTCACTTCATCTGCCACAGTCATCACATGCATCATTGCACAGCCAGTGAAATACTGATTAAATGTAAAGAAATACAAACATGTAGCCATTTCGCGACTGTTCTCACTTATTTTCGTATGATCTAAACTAAACATTGCTTGTCTGTAAAAATAATAATAACACCACAAAGGTGATTCTTATCCAAAAACATTTTTACACAAGTTACATCTCAAATAACAGAAAACACTTCATTTAACTGGCCATGATGTATAAATACTATCTATGTATCAGCTGCTCATTTAGTCAGCTATCCATCTGTTAGATCGTTACACACTTGATCTTTCCTCAAAAAGATAATTTTTTTCAGTTCCAACTTTTCATGGCATGATATGAAAAGGAAGATGGGACATGCGAGATGAACCAGAAAGACAGTCAGAAATATCTGACTGTCATCATCTTCTCCCTTTTTCCACATTTTTAACGTGACAGTTGCGCTTTGTGTGTGTTGGCTGGGCTACAGTGGAACTGAGAAACACAGTAGATATGGAAAATTGTCTGCCAGCCAGGCTGATGGGTAGTTTTTTAGAGAAGAGCATTTAGAGAAGAAGAGCAGAGGAGAATGTTTGCTGTGGTGGTTCAACAGCACCAATATCATGTCATGCTCGCGGGACACGCTGCACTTATCAGTAAAACGTGTGGGGTCCCGCAATTTAATGAAACTCTTAAAGGCAAATAATAAATCACTGTCTTAATCTGTAGTTTTGTTTTGTTTTCAAGTTCCATATACTTTTAAATGTCCCCTAAACTAGATAAACGTACTTGAGGAGCAAAAATCTGTAAGATAGTAAGTGCTGTTTTCAGGGAATATATCTTGAATTATGTTTCTCTTATCCAAATTGTTGTTGCTTTTTGGTGTTGGTGAGGAAAAAAAGCAGCTTGTTTCTAGATACCCAATTTTCCACAATGTAGCTTCACAAGCAAAATCTTGTTAAAGGATGTTTATTTTTACTGGAAAAAAACTGCAATATTGTTGCTATATATGGTTATGTTATATTGTTATTAACTTATGATACAGCTAGTATGTTTACATGTGGAGCTCAGACATACCAAATGCAGAAAACCAACAGAGTTTCACATTAGCTTTACTGATGTTTTAAATTAACACATGGACCAACCTATAGTGTCGGGGAAACAGCCAGAAAATATTTATTGTAACTACACAGAGATCTTGGGTTGTGTGTTTATAGTTGTCATACCTGCAATATGCTTGTGTTTGCTGCTATCTGAACCCCAGTGCTGGAAACATGTTGACCCTTGCCTTACAAACACCAAGCGTCATAATGTAGCACACAGGGGTCATCACTCTCCTCATCACATATTACACTGCAGCCAAGGGCAATGTTATTCAGTTATTCAAACCCCCAGCTGCTAATGTAGACACTGCACTCACATGTTATTAATTAGCTATGAAACAGGGTGAGATCCAGACAAAGCCAAAGCAAAGGTTTTCCATGTATCACAAATATAACCCCTTTGTGAGCTCACCATGTAAGTATCTGGTTAAAGTGTGATAGCCAAAAACATGCTTTTAAAAGGGATTCAATGGTCAGAAACCTCTCAAAAATGTCTAAGGTGAGATACAAGTACAGTCACAGGAAAAGTATTTGGCTCATTGAGCCATCACACAAAAACATGAAATTTAATGATTGCTTTCTGCACCTTTGATAAAACAACTAACAGAACATGACTACAGAACCCATAAGGACACCTGGAAATGATCTCATACAGTAAGACTTAAAGAGAAAAGAAAACTCTGTCATCATTTACTCTCCCACAGACCTGTATTTGTTTTCCTCTTTGAAACCCAAAAGAAAAACATTAACTTATCACTTTTTCCATGCAATTATAATAAATGAGGACAAGAGCCTTTGAGCTTTGAAAAGCTGCAAAAGCAACATTAAAGTGCATAAAACTAATCCATAAGACTTGTGTGCTATATTTTGAGTCCTCTGAAACCATATGACATTAAGTTCAAACGTTATGCCATTGACTGAATGATTGAGTTGATGAGTTAAACTAAACAGGCACTGAACAGGTTTGATTCATGAACGAATCATCTGAAGAAGTTTTATGAATCCAAATGATCACAAATGGGACATTGCTACTCTGTCACAAGCTCTCATAAATGTGCCAATGAGAGACGTGTTTGTCTAAACTGTAATGTAATAAAAATGTCTTTTGTGTTCCATAAAAGAAAATGTATTCCTGTAGCTTAATTACAGAGCATGCCACTAGCAACGGCAAGATTGGGGGTTCAATCCCCATGGGCACACAAACTGATAAAACATACCTTGAACACATTGGAAGTCACCTTGTATAAAATATGTCAAATTAAGTTGTGTAAAATATCAGTCAATTTTGCAACAACATATATTTTTGGTTGTACTATGTCTTTAAGAGAAAAGAATGTGAAAATAGCAAGTGAACAAGCAATCCAACTTTAATGGGAATGGTTGGCCATAATATGAGGAAATATAGAAGAAATGCTGGATTTAATGACCTAGATCACTTTGAGCTCAGAGAACATCTCCCTATGACTGCACACAAGCCAAGTGATACTCTGGTGAGATGATTATAATCTGCTCTGCTGATGAGTCTTCTACTGCTCTCTGTTTTCAGGGAGTGCCGCAACATCCTTTAAGGAGGTCATTTATCTCATTTTTAAAAACACATTCATTTTCGTCCAAATGCTACTTTGGCATGTCAGGTCACACCAACCTTTCTGTCAGCCTGCTTTTCCAGTAAACATCATTAAATGTACCAGACGGCTAGTTAGGAGCAGATCTAGGATTGGTTCTGCTCAAAACAATTATGTATTTTTAATTAAATACAATTTTACAGTTATATTTTTATATATTATATCTTTAATTACGTAATTACAAAATCCTGAAACAACATCGGAAGGGTAGTAATCTAAACCTGACTCATGGGATAATTGGAAGGACGCTGTAACCATCTGTGGTCTTATACCTGCCCGGGAACCATATCACAGCTGCTAACAGTACAGAAAAATATCAAACCTTATTCTTTCCAAATAGCAGATTTCCTTCCTCTCCTTGCACCTGCAATAATTGCACCACAATGGATGTACTGTATGTAGCACAACATTTTGCTGTAAAAATAAATAAATAAGGATAAACAGCAGCTTTCAGGAGTTGTTTTTCCTCTATTTTTTTCCTCAGCACATGAACGAGTAATGAGGGACTACCTGTAATTACTTACAGCTGCTGTCTTCCCTGACGAACGCTAATTGCCAATAATGATTTTGGAGTGCTGTAAAATTCGCAGGCTGGGCTCTGGCATCGTGGTGGGGAGCCCTTTTACCACTGAGAAACAACGGTAATCTCAGCCGCTGACTTATCGAAAATCTGCCCTCACCTGTTTACCATCAATTTCATGAGCTGATAACAGGTTTACTGGAGCCATAATGCACAGGTGGGGTTTAAAGGTTCCGCTTGGGTGTGAGGCCCATGAAAATGTTGACATGGGAAAATAACAATAAGGATTAGGGACTGTTCAGATCATGTTGCAAAAATCATGGTGATTAATGAATGATTGTGTTGCAAAGGTGTGTGATAAGAAGGAAACTGGGTGAGCCAGGTTGTCAAATTCAGCGACTCGCAGCACAGATGAAATGTATGTAGGGCTTTTATCATCAGACCCTCTGAATGACATGTTAAGCTGCTAATCATTTTTACAGGCTGTTTAGGGTGGAGTTCATTCAGATTTAAACTGAATTCGAATTTAAAAAAAATCATGTTAATAAATTGATGTACAACAAATAAATAAAGTTGAAATAATAGCATGTATCTGCTAACAGCAGTACACAGAAAAAATAGCAGCGAATGTGTGTAGACTTTGTCATCAGGACTTCTGCCCCATCAAAAATAATAAACATGGAATACATGACAGACATAACTCTGCAAGCAAAAACGAATATACAATTTGCTTGAGGTTTTTTTGGTTGCCTTGCTACAACTGTGGGCAAATATCAATTTCTTTCAAAGATTTAATGGCAACAAACTGGCACATATTGGCAAATCTAATGGTTATTTCATTCTCTAAAGTGTTGTAAGCAATATGCATCAGGCGGTCATCAACTTCTGCCGTGCTGTCTAAAGCTGACACCATCTCCTTCCTAAAACTCCAGAAGTTACAAGGATTAACACAATTTGAAACCTCATTTACTTTCATTTTGGCCAATGTCCTTGCGACATGAGAGAAAATCTGTCTGAATAACTTCTATCTTTATTTGCTGCCCTATTGATTATTCTCTTCAGCGCTTTCGCTTGTCAGTTGAGAAAATAAACACTCAGTAACACTGTGCTGTATGCACTAAAGGTCTGCTTGTAAGACATCTCATAGAGCAGCTTATGAAGGCCTGCTGGCTGCTATCTTGAAACAGCAATAAGAATCATGGAGTAATGAAACTCATTGTTAGCACAATGCCTTTGCCACCAAGGTCTCAAACATGATAAAACTTTCTTTTAGCTCAGCTAATACATAATGGCAGTAGCAATGCCAAGGTCAGGGGTTTGATATTGGTCAAATGTAATGCCTGTAAGCTACTTTTGACAAAGTTTTGGCCAAAAGTCACTTGAGTGAAAGTTAAAACTTTTCCTATTTCCCCATATAATTTAATTATCAATACTAAGCCTAACTGTTAAAATTAAGAAACACTTTCTCAGTAACATTGATGCAAAAGGTTTAATCACAATATCTTGACTATGTACAGCTCTAGGACACAACAGATGTTAGTTTCACATTATGCAGAAGCTGATTGTATAGTTGAAGTCTTACATTTGTATACAGTATAGTTGCTTATAGACTTAATGATAAACTACAAAGATGTAGTGTGAAGACATCAACCGACATCCAGTAGCGCAACTGCAATTTGGCCGACCAGAGTTTGAGTCCCGGCTCGTGGTCCTCTCCTTTATCCCACACCCCTCTCTCTTCCATCTCACTTCCTATCCTCTGTCCAACTGCACTATACAAATAAAGTCAAAAATGCCAAAAATAAATCTGAAGGATGAATGACTACAAATAGGATCAATTTTAATTATTAGGTTAATATCCATAGCTCAGCAACATACTAAAGTACAGAAATATTATTTTTTCTTTATTACTGGAAAGATTTAAATTATGACGTAGGTCTAAATGAAACTGTAAAAACTATAAAATGTAATTTAGTTGAAGCACAATTACTCAGAAACGTACATCCCTGGCATTACTCATAAATGTCACTAAACAGGAAGGGCTCGGGATATCAAAGCATATATCACTGATACAAACTAGACCTGATGTTAATAAAGTGTACCTTCTGCTAGTCATACATCATACATCTACTGACATCATCCAGTATGCTGTTTATGAACTTATGCTGTTTAAAGCAGTGGACCTGAGGGAATGAGCCTGTGGGAACCTTCTGAGGAAACATCCTGTAAAGTAAGTTATCTTATCTGTGCCGGTGTGAATTTCAAAGGTTTACATGTTTATTGTTGTGTGTTCAAAGAGCAGTAAATTGAGGAATGATTGCAATTGTGCCAGCCTTGCTGATACCTTTACTTACATATCAAACATTCCTCAGTGCCTCTGCTTATCATTTCTGGCCTCTTTCAACATATAAATATGACATTTTTATCAAAGGCAAACATGTTTTGGGCCTCTTGCACAAGTTAAATGTGATCTATACTGTGTGAAGTAAGTGTAATGTTGCTCTGTGTGTTCCAGATAAAGAACGAGAAAGAGATATTGTCATACAGAATTGTTCAAAGTGAGATTTATCATTTCAAACAGAGTTATCATTTTAGAAGCCACGCCCACAAGACATTACAAATGGAGACATTTATGGTGTGATGGGTAAAAGCATTCTTCTGCAGAGCCAAAAAATATTCATTATAATTTGCTGATAACTAACAAATCGTTAAATGTCAAGACACATTTCAAAAACCTAAACTTTCAGAGAAAAAGAACAATTACAGTTGAATATCTTCAGTGCTAGTGAACCATTTAAAATGGACAAATTATAAACAGATAAAACACAGTTGATGGTCTTAAATTTCAGTACACTATTTAAATAAAAATGTCTCATCAGAACGCTTCTCTTTTCTTGTCTCCAACCTGCTTGGAGACTTGAGCGAAACGGCCTTGGATTTAGAATCTTGGCAGACTCTCAGGAAATTAAATTTAATATGGGCATGTGCACAGTGGGGAAAAAAATCTTTGGTAATTGGAATGGAAGGATCTGGGTGGGTGTGGGGGCTTGTAGTAGAAATTGAGATGTTGTCACCCAGCCGTCCCTATCATCGCCTGGGCACTGTAGAAAGGCAATTAGGGAATTAGGGGAGGGTGTCAGAGATTTTTACACAATCCAAGAGAGCAGAACGCCGGGCGACCAGTGGGCCACGACTGTTAGTGGGGTGCGGAGTAACTGGGGCTTGAGGTGACAGATTGAAATCATTATGGCTTTGTGTGTGTTTAAATGTGCTTTTGCGTTTAATGAGTAGACCTGCCTATTAATTTCCAACTGTAAATCAAGATTCCTCACCTCGGTGATTGCACTGGCAGTATTGCTCACATAAAAACATTAATCTCTAATATTGTTAGTTGTTAAAGATCAATTGCATTTATGGGAATCTCAGACGGTGCTGGTCTTGTTGCGCTGTGCACTTTACAATAGGCCTAAAGGCAGTGTGCAGCACTGAGAAATGTTGGGCCAATGTGTGCTGGTTTTCAAGGACATTTCCTGGCACAAAACAAGAGATTAATACCAATCTCATTTCTTTTTTTGTTCTAATGAAGGCATGCAGAGATTCAACTGGGCCAGCTCTGATTGATGCGGGGACTGTGGAAAATTAAAAAATTCTGACAATTACGAATAAAAATTTCGAGACCATTCATCAGCCCCCTTTTTCCATGCGTCCAATGAAGTTGGCTGTATTTCTCCATGGTATTGGCCTCCCAACCATCATGACCTGAATCAGATGGTAGATTATGTTCTGCTGAAAACGGTCATCCCAAAGGCTCTCTGCTCTCTCCATTTGAGAGGGAAGAGAAAAGAGGGGAAAAATAGAGGAGTAAAAATGACTGTGGCCCAGCAGGGGGGCCCATGCTAATGAACAGGTGGTGTGGGATTGGGAAGGTTAAGCCCATTCGGGTCGGGTGTCTCTGGAACCCCGTGCTGCGTGGACAGATGTGCAGACGTGCGCTTCTCTTCCCGCACGTGTTCTGCCAAGCCAGTAGCCTGTGTTCAAAATGCTCTCATTTTATCCCTCTTTGTTCTTTGTTATTTATGGACTGATACACGAGCAGCCAAATTGTCTCTCTCCGAGGAAAATCACGTTCTTCTGCTCTCTGTCACAGTTGTTCTCCTCCACGTGTATTGTGGAACAATGTTTCGGAATTCTGTTTGACAATGGTGTAAAAATGTGGATAAAGAACCCAAAATGGGCTTTTGTTGCCATTGCCAAGGAGCTTAGAGAGGGACGCAAAGAGCAGCACTGTTTAAAATGAGGGCTGTCACGCGATGACCTCTGTCCTCGCGCATGAGAGGAGGAAGTGGATGCTAAAATGGAGCATTTAAATGCATGCCCTTATCAGCATGTTGTTGGACAGTTACAGGGTCTCTGCAGGTGTCACTTTAAAGATATTTGGTTGCTCAGTTACAGTTGCTCAAACAAAATGTTAAAGCAGGGGTTCACAACCTTTTTTGGCCCAAATACTGTTTTTTAAGGCCCCATGTAACAGAATAAAGCAAAATACACTTTAGGATCTTACAGACAGCAAACTGCCCTTTTAAGTATAACCTCCATATTCTACTATTTTACCATTTACACAAGTTTATTATTATAAATTAGCCATGTTTCTCAGTTTTTTTCAGTATCTTGCGCCACAAAAGCCTATTTTTTAAATGTTAACTGTTTTAAGTTAGCTTGAAAGTGGTTTAGATTTAGAAAAACGTGCCTTAAAACCTCAGCTAATAGGTCATAGCAGTTCTTTATAGTTAATAAACAACTATTGACCAATCAGCATAGAGAACCGCAACTAACATTAAACTTATTATTGTTTGTCCTTTGAACCTTTAACTTATTGATGTCCCGTGAACCAATCTGCATTTCACGTGAGGTCACAAACCCAGAGTTAAGAACCTCTTCGTTAAAGTATTGTGGTTAAGTGTCAGTTGCCTCAACAGTGGAAAAAGACAACTGTCTGAATGATGAGAGATACTGCGATGATCCACTAAGAGTCAGACAGCGCAAATGTGAGTCAGTGCGGAAATCACCTGCTTACTGCTGTTCTTTCTCTAGATACTAAACGCTGCACCTGCCACTACAATAGAGGAGGAAAAAAATCAGTTAACTGAGTAACTCCTTTTAGACGCTGCTGCCACTGTTTTTTACATTACCCTCTGAGTCAGGCTGCTAGCCCAGACCTGAAAGTTTCACTTTGACACATGCACACACACAAACGGATACTAAAACCCCTGCTTGCCAAAACAAGCTGAGCAAATGACAACTCGCACTTGTGTCGCACAATACGTTGTCGCACAAAAGCGGAAAAAAAGTGGTTAACCCAGAACAGCCGTCACTGGTTTTTGGCGAACACAGGCAAAACTGGAGGTCAGTAGGGATTTTTGGAATTTTTTCTGTTGCCTGACACCCACTCAGCATGCCCGTTCTTTGAGCAAGGCGGCACAGCCACCTGCTTTCATTGTGGCCGGCAGCTTTGGAGCGCGGCAGGGGGGCCTGCAGGGACGGTCGAGCATGCAACATGTTCCGGCGAGTTTGTTTGGAAACCGGCGGGCTGGGCCAGAGCTCTGATCAGGGCTAAGACTGAGCCAAGCACAGCTGACAGACATACACGCCCACTCACTCACAGCCACTCGCTCACGACCGCCTGCTTCATTTTTGCATCAGTTTTTTCTCTTTCTTTTCTTTACCCTGCTCCCCATGCTCTCCCTTCCTCCCTGCAGGGGTCTAAAATCACACTTTAATTGCCCATTCTTTGCTGCCTGACCATCGCTGCTTCATTTTTGTGTCCCACAGGTGTGATGTCATCACTAATGGCCCAGACAGACAGCGCAGGTGAATTTTTATGGTCTGATTATCTCTGTGATTTAACTGACAGGAGCAGCCCACCTGAACAAGCCTCTGTACTCCCCTATGACTAATTTACAGTCAGATATATATTACCATGGGAACAACATGACTGACTATTTAAAAAAGGCCCTCATGTGCCACAGTGTCACACAATGTCAAACAGTGTCACACCCAAAACACAGTGCAAGATAACATGTACACATATTGCTTTCCAAAAATCTTGTGAGTTGCCTTTCTAGACAACATGTTAAGGGATCATAGGCTGAATCCAAAGTGAGGGTACATATTACATCTATGATAATTGTAGTAAAATCAGAGTAACCATAACTTTATCATTGTCTTACTTTAATACCCATGTTTTAACTATGATATTTGTAGTAAAAAAAAAAATGGTTACAGAAATGCTAATAAAAAAAAAATGGTCACTACAGTTTTTTTAAAGTAACACCATGGTTGTTTTTTCATAAGGGTGCTAACATCAGACTAGTGAGAGAAAATGCTTTGTGTGACATGCAGGTTGCCATTTACAAAGAACGTTTCAAATCAATTAAATTATGATTTGATTATATGATTGCTGGAATGCTACCTTAGAAGTCATCTGCATATGCAAGCAGTAGATTTTGAAGGCGGCTCACAGGTTTCACAACAGAATTTATTTAATAAAACAGGGTGAAGAAAAGCAAACCCCTCACACAGATTTGTTTGCTTTGAAAAGCAAAGCTGAGCTTGCATCTCCAGTCACAACCATGAAATGGAAACTTTCCATCCTGCTGTATGTAAAGAATGACATTCAAACCATCTCTTTTCAAATGTCACCCACTGATGCCCCTGATACACATGCATGATTGTATTTATGATGCATCAACTGCTCGTATCATATCAGTCATTCTGTCATTTCTGTTTATGATCACAAGACGGTTTTAAATGACACTTGATTTCATGTTGAAGTTGCCATTTCTCTAACAATAAACAAAATGTATACAAAAAATACATGCCTACACACATTGTACTGTTAGATACTGCCATTATCATAATTGAACCTGCTGCATTAAGAACACATCTGGAGGGGGAGACCCTTATTAAAATTGGTTTTATTATAGTAAAGGTGTTTTTTTTATGCATTGTTTTTTTTATATAACCACAGTTTTACTACAAATACCATGGTTAAACCATGGTTGTTGTAGCAAAACCATTAATTTGTGGTTTAACTATAGTAACCATGTTTAAACTGTAGTAAAACAATGGTTAACTTCCATAAAAGGAGAAAGGGAGAGAAAGAGACAGAATGCCCTCTGGGGGAAAACACCTGGACAGCAGAGGCACGGGCCAGTGGAGATGAAAGACTATGAGAACCGCTTTTTGATAGTTCTCTTCAAAGCCATAACAGAAGAGAAAGTCTCCCGGAAGACTTTTCTCACCTGCTCTATCTGCCGCAGCAGGCTTCCGGAGTCTTCTGCACCACACAGCACACATTTTTTAGAGCATATTCTCTTCCTCTTCCCCTTTGTGCTTAAAATAGTTTAAGCACTCAAGGTGTATGAGGTACCGTTATCCAGCTCTTTATTAAAGCTGGAAATAAAAAAGGAAAAGAAAGGAACATCCAAATCCATTCTATATAAATCCAGTAGCCAATAACACTGTTGTCCAAACAATACTTAAAAAACATATTAAAAAATTATATATATGTTAACTCATTTTGCACAAAAGTTCAGATTTCAATGACACACAAGATGTTTCTGGAACATTCTCAGATCATGCTGGAAGAACATGGATCATCAGATTAAATGACGCTGACATTAAAGCAAAAGGGTAATATAACAAATACTACATAATTATGGAATTTAAAAACCATATTATTCAATTTGTATTAAATGAAAAAATATTACAAAATCAGAAGCATTTTTACTAATGCTTAAATTATTTAAGACTAATAGTGTTCAATCAGCTTTGTAAGTACTGTAAAGAAAAATTAATCAAAAAAGTTATTTCAATAATAATTGAGGATAAAGATTGAGGGGGGAAAATCTAATCAATTATGTCAAGACAAAGAATAGCTTTATAAAATACAAAATAATAATATAAAATAAAATAATAATACATTTTGTACATAAAAATAGTTTTCTGAAAAATTGGATGATCTCACTGTTCCAGTAACATGTATGTCTGCATCTGATATATATAATTTTAACACTCCCTGAAACATTCATTTTTAACATTCTCTTAAATCTCACTGATATTTTCCTCTCTCAACATCATCCCCTAGTTCCTCTGATCCCCAAAACACAGCAGATTTGATTCTCTCTGCTAAACCCGAACCAGCTCCCAAAAACACCCCTTTACACACACGAGCCGAGCTTGTTAAACACTGAATCTACTTTTGTGTCTCATAAGTGATAAAGCATAAAGCATTGGGGGGTTTGCGAGAAGATGAAACTAACATCTATTATTGTTTTTTTTTATTCTTTTCCTTTTTCCCCATTTGTAAGCCTGCGAGGCAAGCCAATTATTGCGCAATCTCACTTTTTTATTGTTCCCAGCTGCTGAAATGATTTCTAAATGTCAGTAAGATGCAACATTTCCTGTGGAGTTACTGACAGTAATCACTTCCCCTCCCAATGCTGCAGTCTTTAATATGAATACACTACAGAGCAACCCGCCCTCTGTACTTTACACAAAGCCTTCTCCATTCTCTTTATTGAATTCCTCTCTTTCTAAACCCAATCGCGCTAAACACACACACTGCATCATTTTCTCATTGAGTGACTGTACCTCCTGGCACTGTAATAATAAAGATTCCTGTCTAGATCTGTTTCTACATTACATTTGTGTTCTGTGAGACCCCCGTTTCATAGCGGGGGGCTTTCAGGATTGATTACAGCCCTGCGCTTATGGACACCCACTCTTTTAAATTTTCTTTGAATTGACATCAAAAAAGTTGGGCATTAAAACAGAAATGCAGCACTGATCATGTCAGAAGTTAATTGGTGGAAATGGAAACCTCTGAAAGAGTCAACACTGTAATGTGTGAAAAGCAATGGTTGGTTGTCTTATGCACCAGTGCATGTTGGGAATATGCCCACAATTGGAGGTGGGAAACAAAAGGAAGATAATTATTTTAGTGAGACAATAGTTCTGGTGGTGAACCTGACTTTGAATTCCTGCTGCATGTTCTTGGGTCAACAGTCTGCTAGTGCTAAAAACAACATTCCTGACAGTCAATCAGGTTTTAGTGTTAATTTCTAATGTTAGGGTTTAGCTTAAGATTGTGTTAGGGGCTTGTACACTACTCTTATCAGTCTGTTATTTTCATCTAGTTTACGATGTAGTTATGGTTATAGTTATTGAAGGATTGTTGTTCCAGGACTAACAATAGATGCCAGGGAACATGCCTTGCTCAGCAAAATCAAGAACTCTAGAATAAAAAATCACAAATGAGATCTAAATACTATCTTAAAGTCTCTTGCTGCTTACATTGTTCATCTGATAAACAGGCTGTAGTAATTTAACATGCCTTATCTAGAGTTTCACAATGAAATGTCTCATAATGTCTCAGAGATGCTCAGGCTTGCTCAGGTAAAACCAAATTACCTGAGTTATGCTCTTCACATTAATTTTATAACTATATAAAATTAATGTAAATATATATGTTATGTGTTGTCTGTCCTCTGTTGTGTTTATTTATCAGGGAGTTTTAGGAGGTACATCAGAGACAATGTTGACTACTTACAAAAAACAACATTTAAATAAAAAAGAACCCTTCAAAAATATCTTAATAACGCCTCCTAAGAAAGAGCAATCTCTGAGCAAGAAAAGATCCCTCTGGAAAGAGAAAGCATAGAAGCTTTCTAGAGCAGTAGCTGCTTTATCAAGCTCTAAATGTTAATGCTCTTGAAAAATGCCACATCTTTCATACCACATACATCCCTAATTGCACTGGCAAGTGTTGCTTTCACTGTAAACACAGAGATCAAATTTATTCCATCAAAGCAGACATATTGACAAATATCCAAGCGGCGAACAAATAGAGGATGTTTATCCAGAATAAGAAACAATACATCTTACAAGAAGCACAGCTGTCACTTACCGGGGAATACGCGCATAAACACACAAACAGCCATGTGACCTCAGCAGAGGTTGAGGATGTCTAACTAGGGTCTGCAGACAAACATTCCTGCCATTTTTTGTCTTTGTGTTGGTACCTTGTTACTCTGGTTGGTTACTAAAGTGCTGCCAGGGCTGTTTGATCTGGCAAACACATAATACTCTTGCCATTTTTCTCTCCCTATTTCACACCCACATGTGGCATAAAGAGAATTATTTATTGTTTTCCAGTGTGCAACAAAGGTCTGGCAGCTGAAAGAGCATCTGCTTTCAAGTAGTTTGCTTGCTGTTAGTTTGGATCTATGTGCATTGATGGTTCAGGGTGAATCTGCGTGACCTGTGTGCCAGTGGCGTGGTGGACTTCTGAAATGAGGAGCTCTCAGAGACACATGCTCTATTTACACTTGATGTTTACCATTTCCTGAATCACATGGAACAGCATTTCACTTCATATCCAGATGCTACTGTATAACATTTCTGTAAGGATGTATATATACAGACATATTGTTTAATAAGTTTAACCAATCCACCAAATTTTACATTGCATGCAATAATAACTGTAAATAAAACAACATCAGCACATTTTGTATTTTTGTTACTATAAGTAAAATTATAATTGTTTGGCTTATTAAATTGTAATTAAAAAAGTGTAATAAAGGTTGTCACAGCGCTGAGTGGACGTAAACTAAAGCTCATCACAAGATCATCATTTGAAGTTTTCAATTCATTTATATTTCGATTCAAACCTGACCAAAAGTGCTGATGTCATACTGTGTGACATCATGTTTAGTTTTTAATTATTCCAATCCTTTTAATCAATGTGACTCATTTACATTTAAGCTGTAGACCCGGTATGAGAACACAATGTTCTTTTAGAAAAATGAATGCTTTACACACTGTTTGATCCTAAAGTTATTGTTTATCTAGTTTTATTTTTGTTTGTCATTTTCTCATCTTATTTAAAGCATTGCTTCCATTGCTTCTTTGCCTCTCAAAGAAAACGCCTCTGCTCTATGTATATGATACAAAACTGTCACATCGTATAAGGAGTGTTTGTTTTGTCTGGTTACCATTTTGAGGGGTTATTTTACCACAACAACACAGCAGAGTGAACTCATGTGAGTCATTGTTTTCACAGTCTTAAAGATAATAGGCTGTTCATTAATTTGTGTCCTGAAACAGAAAAAAAGTTTTTCTTCTGAAACTGCTCTCAATTCATCACTTCCTTGTTATGTTTTGAGTCATTATTAGTCAAAATGGTAATAATTAACTTTAATTTTGTTGTTTATTAACGTTATTTATTTTTCATAATCCGGAAACAGGCATTCTTGTTGTTCTTGTTCTTGAGTGTCACAAATGATGTCATGAAAATAAATTTTATGAAATAATTAGTCAATAAATGATGGTGCCTTCTGTAACAGGGGGACATTTTCCTATGAATCATCCCTCCAAAAATGCCCTGCTGAGTGCCTCATCATGCCACCTTCCTACTACCTCTTAAATGAAGATGTCAAAATATCAGGGGATTTTCCATGTGTAATGAAAACCTAATGAGCAATTAAAAAATATCTTATAAATCTTGTTTATTATGGACCCTCAGGCAGTTTGGGCTTCACTGTTCTCCTTTTTCACAGAATGTCAGGTATAAAGTCCTTTGTAAGTCGCTTTGGATAAAAGCTTGACTAAATGAATAAATGTAAATTAAGGCCAAAGACAGGCCACAACTTGTGAAAAACCTCATCAGTTAAAATTACACACATATTACAAAACACACATCAAGGTCTGTCTAGACGAGTGAATCAGCTTTTGTTGTGAGTGTCAGGCCTTGACTTGGGCACTCTGGTCTTTTGGCTGAGCTAGAGTCACTGCACACCGAGGTCACTGGCAGATTCACATCACTAGTCCCATTAACCAGTGACAGATGATGGTGCTCAGACTATGAATAAGGCAGAATAAAGCCATTCAGTTACTAGTCCTAAAACCCAGAAGAGAATAGAAAGTTTCCAGCCAATGGTTCCACACACTGGAAGTTTGAAGGGGTTTTAACATTTACACATACTTCTATTCAATGTGACTTACAGTGCAGTCAAAGTTTACATTTTTACAGTTCCCTGAGACGTGAACACATGACCTTGGCATTGCTGGTGCTGGCTCTATCTGTTGAGCTACTAAAACTTCTAGGGCAAAATTGTCTTTGATTTTTTTTATCTATTGACTTGTAGTAAAACTAGATGTGTTGTTAATGTTACTTTAGAAGATTTTGCCAGTTTGTTCTATAACAAATATAAAATGAAACCACAAAAAAACTACTAGCTCAAACCTAAATTATCAAAAGAATGTAAGTTTATGTGCTGGATAAATCTGACAACCGTTGTAGTCCTCATATTGCAACTTAGTATATAGCAGAAAATAGCACCAAAACATATCACAACCAAATCTCAAGTAATTAACCAGATATATTAATTCTACTTATAAATCACTGCCATCTGCTAAACAAACACTTGAAATTCAATTAATGGAGCCAATTAAGAATTACCTTTTGAGACTAAACAATGAGGTTATGATTAAACAGTTCTGTTGTAGCTCTGGTCCTGCTAGCTTGATCACTGTGTGTTACAATTGACTCTGTCTGCAGTTTTTAACACGTTTTAATGCTTTCATGTGAAGGACTCTGGCGATCTGGCTGTCTTGGCCACAGCATGGCAAGCACATAAATTAATCATTGAGGTCGAACCCTCTTGCATGCCATTCCACGTCTCCACAAAATACAGAGAAAGAAGATGGTCTGAATGAAAGATGTTTTTTGAAGGACAACACACAAATTCTGTCTGATCTTGTTAAGTTTGTATCAGTAGCATTAAAACTTTTGATTGGCAAAGTTCGTCTGAAGAAGGAACGTCTTGTGATTGCACTTATTTATTTATTTTTTGGACCTTTGCCAGGCTGCTTTTCTGGCCAAGACAGAGAAAACAGAAGAGTTGTCTAAACCTGGTAGACAGCACAGAATGTGTGAATTGACAGGTACTCCAATGCCTGCCAAAATCAGCTGTCTGAATCGTCCGCCTTAAATAATTCAGTACGTGTATATTCACAGTTTTTCTCCCTCTAGACTAAGAATCACAGAAAAGTGTATAAACTCTGGAAAAAGCGGAAAAGTAAATTACAAAAACTTTCCATTCCAGAGAGAAAGGAGGAAAAATCTTACCTGCTCAGAAAATCTTTTATCACTGCTAAATGTATTAATGGCTAATGCCCTTTCCAGTTAGTACTTCCAACTTTGTTTCTTTAGACTAGTTGTATTAATAACATAGTAATTAAATTAAATATTAATGCATATTAAAGACATTTTTGGGCTATATGAATGTTTAATTAACAAACATTACATTTCTCTATATCACACCACAGAACAACAGGGTTCCCAGCAGCCATACAAACACTGTTTATTCACAGACTCACCACGAGCAACATCACAAGCTTGAGATTTGAACTCTGGAGCAATTTGCATGCCAAATAAAAACAGACTGTTTCATGTTGCACTTAAATATAGGGCTTCAAAGATGTAATAAGCTGCTTTGTCTCCAAGAATTGAGCGCTGTCATTGGTGCTCCAAAATAAGTGCCAGACTCCCATGCTTGAGTCACTACCTTAAAATAATATTTAAAAGAAACATATATCCATCCTGATCATGCTCCTGCTAAAACAAGACAATAAAATATGACATCATATTAATCATGTGTGAGATTTGCTTAACTGTTTTTGGATAGACAGTTGATGTGCAGCCTACCTTCCTGTTTTCTCTTAGGACACACTGGAAGCAGATGAGACGCTCTTAGGCAAATGCCAGCAGACGAAAGGAACTCTACTGCTGGATTAGTGGAAGCCATTCTGCACGCCTTGATGAGGCTTTGGAACATTTCACCTCCATTTTTGAATTTTTGAAGATCTTTTAGAGACTGTGAGCCAAAAATAAGCTTGTGCCGTATGACAATATGTGACCATGTGGTGTTTGTATTTGCAGGAAATCTGTTAAAGGGACACCCAGCTCAGTGTGCACTGGCTTTGAAATATGAAACAACACTTTCGGGAAGTGTTCCGCACAGTGATGAATATGCTAACAAAATGCTTCAAACACAATAGGACAACCTGATCAATTACAATGAAACATGCAACGTGCAATTGACAGAAATACTCTGGGTTAAATAAAGCTAAACTGTATTGGACTCTAAAAGTCATTTTAATGTTGTATCTCAGTTTGTAAAAATAAACAAACTAAAAGGCTTTGACGTGCTTACAATGAAAGCATGTGGAGTTAATGTCCAACGGTTGCCTAACTGAAAAATCAGATTTTAACATTTTGAATGAGAATGTGAGGGGTGCTTGCCTATGCTACATTTGCCACCACAAAGCTAGGCTGTCGTGGCTGCCTGCAGTTGTTTATGTGATAATATGCTGTTTTGGGAGGTTGCTAGATGGTTGCTTATTGGAGAAAGTCACTAGATATGGTGGTCTCTAGATATGGCTCAGGTTCCTCCCTCAGAGCAAACATAAGGGATTTTTTTTACCTATCTTATCATATGCCAGATGAAAATCATCCAGTCACCCATAAACCTAATTAGCATACAACTTTTAAAGACTGACCTTCTAAAACTGTATGGTGAAGTTTAGTATTACAGTTAGAGGTTTGTTCAAATAACACTAGGTATGACAGAAGTAACAGACTTTGCCAGTGACATTAAAGGTTAGTACATCTTGACAAATGATGGACAATGTACTCAGATTACTATTAGGGCACATCATCCTTGCTGATGTCCTGCTTTTCTGCACATAGAGACACAGAGAAAGACTTATTTTCACATTACAATATAAACCACCTGCACCCTGAAGGGAACAAAAAACATTTCACAACAGTTATCGCACTCTTCAGTCTGCTTACCGAGTTTGGTATGAGTTTGCAGAAACTTTGCACTGATCAAAAATGAGTTTGGAAACCTTTCCAGTAATGATTTTGGTGACAGAACCTGATCTCAGATCAGCATAAACAACAATTTGCCCAGTGTGACTTTGACTACTTAGAACTACCATCGCTAACTGAATCGTGTGTTAAGAGGCCCACAATGAGCAGGAGTTAAACTGGCATTATTGGGGTGGACCGTAAACAGCAGACCCGTGGGAAGCTGTAAACAAAGCAAGAGCTTGATTATCAGCCATGATTAAGATGCAGATGTAGGACTATGCTAATTTTACCCTATATCCTACAGAAGTAAAACAACATGCGCACGCTTCATTAAGAAAGACCATGCATTATTCAGATAGCACATGTCCAGGGGACTGACTTCAGGCCAATTAAATGACTGCGCAGGAATTTTCTGTAGCCTGCACTTTCCTTTCAAACAGAAAAACAGACATACCATTCATTTTTAAAGAGCCGGATCTCTTATCATTATAAATGGCCAATACTGCTGAAAGGTCCCCGGCAGGGCAGAGGGACATACAAAAAATGCTGCTGATTGGTGGAGAGGAAGAAGAAAGAGCAAAAGAGTTTGTATCAGCTATTAGAATGCAAACTGTGCAGGTATCCCCAGGGTAAAATGGTTGACCTATTTCTCTAATACCAAGGTTCAGTTTGGCTCTTAAAAGCACAAGCAAAAGTTTAACAACATTAAAATACTTTTCTGTCATAACTAACAACACAACTGTAAGCAATTTATAAATGTTGTAGCTATTTGCATGTCTCTCTTTAAATACATATTTAAGAATGGAACTGTCAAGCATTCAATGTCCTGTGTGTGTGTGTATGTGTGTACACACCAGTAAATTTTGCATTGTGGGAACATTTTTAGGTCCCTATAAGGTAGGATGAGTGTAAAGGGATTACAACCATTACATCTATGGAATTTCCCCAGAAAACAAGAAAACCCAACATGTGTGTGTGTGCATGTGAGAAAGAGAGATTTTCAGGTTAAACATTAGCTAGTTATTGAGTATATAGCTTGGCTAAATAAATGTGACCTAGGCTGATAGGAAGTGACTCAGTTAACCTTATAAGCTTTGGTTCCCACACATATTTCATTCTTTTTCTTAATAACAACATCCTTTTTTTAAAAAAAAAAAGTCACCTTTAGTAGAAATTTCCCTGGAAATTTCTGTTCTACGCTAGAATTTAAAGCTCTTTATAAACGGACATGGATACCTAAGGGAGACTTTTGAACTGACTTTGTATTCTGGTTTTATAAAATGTAAAAGTTAGCATTTTGCCTCAACACTAATTTTTGTGGTTTAGATGATGCATTAATTTTTAAGTAACGGAAAAGGTCACAGGGACGCCATGTTTTTGCATCTTATGATTTTACTGTTATGTGTTTGACAGCAGCTGGCAGGATAGAGGGGTGTAACTTGCACCAACAGTAGGAAGTGATGAGGGCTGGTGACAGGAAGCCTGGGGTTGAGGTCCGCGCTAAACTAACACTGGGCCACCGGCGATGGAGTCACATGCCCTGCGGAGACTGTGGTCACCAGATAGCGGTCTGGAGGCCCAGCTGTCAGGGTGTAATGAGGTAACAGCGGGGGAAGTGCAGGGCAACGTGGCATGTGGCAACAGCCCTCGACTGTTAGTGACGAGCGGCAATTCATCCTGTCACAAGATTTATTACAACTATGTGAGAACTATCGACCCTGAAGTTTAAGACCCTATTGACCTTTCTGTTTAAGTGACAGTTTTGTGGGGGTGATGCTTTAAGATGTCCACAGGATTAGTATTATTTGGTTAACATCAATATAAAATGTTCCATTGTCTGACGAATTACCCAGTGAAACAGGAATAAAGATATGTAGGATGGGGCCTCATTTTATCCTTTGGGAATTGATTCGACTATGACATACAAGTGTTACATATGAAAATGGAGCCAGGTGGTTGGTGGGGAGGTTGAGAAATGCAGAGGTGTTGGTGATGTCACCTACAAATGAACATTTTAATACAGGAAAAGCAAGTTTTTAAATTATAGAGGTTTTGCACAGTTAAAGCCACACAATATGAAAGTTAAAAGGTTTTAATCAACTGTTTTCAGGTAAAGAGCTATAAAAACATTTCATTCTCCAACAGTAGGTTACTGCTGTATATGCTTAAGGTCTAGTAATTACTATACAAACCATATTAACTTAAAAATAAACAAAAGGAAAGCTCCTGCAAACAACCACATTCTTGGCTCCAACCAGTTCAGTCCAGCCTTTCAGAACATAATACAGAAGCTCACAGGCCTGCCTCTAAAGCAGGTCTCAAACATAAACTCATCTGTAAGTCTAAATCTATTCGGACTACATATCTGAACTTCTGCTCATCTTAGCTGGCCTCAGCTCTACCAGATCTCATTACAGTGTGGTGCTGTAGAGCAGAATCGTGGTTGTGAATTTTCTCTCCTCACCAATACAGCCAGAATACAGACCCATACGCCGCCTCCAGCAGTCCCTGAGGTCAACACCCCATCTGCTACCCCGACAAAGCTATGTTTTGACGGACATGTCATCAGGTGTTTCTGTGTACACTTTGAATGAGACTAATGCTGAAGATCTCAGTCTATGCACAACAGCAAATAAAAAGCCTCACCTGGTGAGTTACACCACAGCTGATTAGGTGTGGCAGATTGGTGGATGAGGCCGTACACGGAGAAGACATGCAGAGTGGGCGAAACATGGCAGCTGAGCCTGATGCGATCTCTATCCTCCACAGGAGCCCCTACTCATACTGCAGTGAAAGTGAAAAAGTGATGCATTATTTAGAGTAACGCATGGTCAAAACAGGGCTGGATAAAAGCAAATAGGCTGATGGTATTTATGGGTCTTATAAATAAAACAACAGTGTACCAAACCAAAGTTTACTCAGTTCAACAGTAAGATCCTCAAACACAAAATAAGTGTATCTGATTTATAGATTTGTACTAGTTTCATACTCCAAATAATTTAAAGGAAAATTGTCCGGTTCTTAAGCAGGATTATGATGCCGATGGCAGAATTGAGCCACCCTGCTTCTGAAGAGGGTCTCACTGAGTGTGCTGGCTTTTGTTCCAGCAGAGCTTCTAATTACCTCAGCTAATTGAGCTGTTAATTGAACTGTTGTCTTAATTAAATATCTCCTGACGCTTTTTTGCTCCTAGTTCCTGCCAACAGAGATAAGTGACCATTGCCACGCATACAGGAAGGAGCCCAGAAAATCCAGTCAGCTAATCAACCTCCTTCTGTGCCCTAAACAGCAGCAATTAAAGATCAGTTCATGATTACACTCAGATATAAATCAGAAACTCAAGAAATTAACAAGAGGTGAAATTGAAAACAAAATTGCCTGTTCGCCACATTAAATTAAGAAGTGCAAAAAAGATAAAGTCCATATCATTGTAATTTATCAAAATTTAGAATATTAATTTAAAAAGCAAATACAGAACTACCAATCTAATACAGTGTACTAACCAGGGCGACATATAAAGTGACAAGCAAAACTTATTTCACTTTTTGACAGCCACATCTATGACAGGATATTTGGTTAGTTGCTTGGTTTATAGTTCTGTTATTTAACCCTGTTTCAATCACAAATTTTCTTTCCACACAACTGCAAATCAAAAATAAAATATTTTCCTTCTAGTACAATGAGAGTGAATGGTGACCCTGGTTTCCAAGAAAGATTTTCAAAGCAAGATTTTCAGTGACTAACAGCTTTCAGTATGTTTCTCACACAAAGCTATATTGCACAAGTGAGAGCTGTCACATCACACATGGTTAGGACACATGGTGTTAGAAACAAAACTCAAAGAAAAACTCTCTGCTCTGCAGGCCTGTGAAGGTTAACTACCTACAACCACAACGTATTCCTTCACCCACCCCTGTGCATGCTCTGATTCCACCTCGTTACCCCTCCACAGAAACTCTCATGGGAGCCAAGTCTGGTCAGCTACACTCAGCTGGACGCCTGACTCACACAGACTTCCTGGAAGAGGCTAGCACAGAGAGGGAGAAGGATGCAGTAGGACGAAGATGCTAGCGATGATGATGCTAACTTTATCATCCACTCTCAGCCTGGTGACAGATGGTGCCAAGTTGCATTTACGACATACACCAGCATTTCCCACAAGCTGCAGCTAGGGACCACGTGAAAGGAGAGCTTTGTCACAGGCCTCCAAATGTCAACAAGAATGCCAAGACATTAGAGCCATGGCATGCAAGAGCCAGAAAGAGGAAGGGGGGTGGTTGTACAGGGTGGGTAGGTAACTACTTCTGCGTAACATTTAATCATGATAATGATTGGCTTTTATGAGGAAATGCTTCACCAGCATAAACCCTCAGTGTTTTTGCTCAAAAGGTTTTTTGAAGGTGGATAATAAGGAACAAGAAGAAATCAGGCTGAGGAATTTTTCAGCCTTCGGCATGAGTAGCAAGTGCCCTGCAGATTCTAAATGAACTATTATAAGTGTTTCCATGGCAGCAGTGCATGGTCAACATAAGATAAAATGTCCTACTAACAAAGCAGGAAAACAACAACAATCTGGCTAAAAACATAGGTAATGCTACATCATATTTCATCTTAAACTTTGTAATTTTCCTATAAATATCTCTAACTTAATAGTCAACACCCTTACAAACTGTGACTGGGTACGTTGGGTTGATTTTCCCCAGGGGTTGATTTTTTTATTAAAACTGTTCAATTCTATTAAATATTAACCTTAAAACAAGTCATTGCAAATCTTTAAAGTTCATTGCATAAAGCAGTATCCATCCCTCTAGTGATGGATGTGGTCACAGGCGAGATATTGTGACAGTGTTTTGCACTGACCAGCACACTGTTGTCACAAACACAAGCATACTCTATTTCTCTATTCCAATGACATACTGACAAAGAAGTGCAAATTTTGATTTACTTTCAGTTGTAAAAGGTTTAAACTAATGACATTGTATGACAACTTAAGGCAAGAGATCTTGTTCTGAGCCATATGGGCATTCTAGAGTAAACAAACAGTAATGTGGTTCTTTTAAGGGTAAGGTAAGGTGGGACTTAAATTCCTTGAGCTGCCAAACTGAGCATTGAAATGCTTCTATCAAAAAGGTGATTGTCTTTTTTAACTGTGAGGTGAGATTTATATAAGAATGGCTCATCTTACCTACAATGGTTTTGTTAATAATTTAAAGATAACTAGCATGAATGATTTACTGTAGGGTTCAAAGTTTCATGTGAGAAGTTAAATATGCTGTGGGTATAAATTTCAACAGAGTTATAGATCACCAGAGAGAAAGGCTGCCTGTACCCGTATGATTTAACACTGCTGCATATGGTGCAGTATTTCAATGATGAGGAAGTTCAGATATGGCACACAGGTTGTGTTTCTGGTGCCACTGATAAAACATGCTATTCTTTCACCATAATTCACATTCCTAACCCTAACCCTAACATATGTCATTATGCGGGAACAGTGAACGATTGCAGAAATATTTATTACAACACTGAGACTGTTGTAAAAGTTGTTGAATGTTCCAATACCAAACCATAGGCAAACCATAGTATTATAGATTTTTTAAAATAATCTCAGTTAGGGCCAGTGTTGTAAAATTACAAATTAATCAGATTATGGTCACTAACTTAATATTGATTGTTACTTGTTTGTTTACATATATTCTCAAAAGAATTTTGAGTTTATACACACTTAATCACCATGTCTTGAAGCACATGTGACTTTGTTTGAGATTTAATTTTTTAAAGAAAGAGAAGAAAGAGAAGAAGAAAGAAGAAAGAGAAACACAGACAAACAGAGAGAGTGAGTGAGAGAGCGCAAGGCGATTGTGGGGAACTTTTGACAGTTCTGTGTGTTTGTTCCAGAGTTCTGAGAGAGCAGCAGATGGCTTCACTCTGTGCGAGTTTGCTGTAGAGTGTGACTTTGCCTCTGGTTGTGCCACTGATGTTGCTATCCACCGAGTCACCAGCCAACCGGTGAAGTCAGTCTGTTCAGTCAACCCACCCTCCAACAAAGAGATGCTCTGTGCTTTAGTGAAGACGCAAACATAAATAAAAACATCAGTGCATAGCTTCAGAGTGGACAAAATAATGCAATAGCTCAGTCATAAAGAATGAATGCTTATCTTCCTTAGTTCTCTCTTAAACCAGCTTAAAATCGTTTCATCTATCCAAGCTTAATGTGTTGAAACAGCCAGTACTCCATTTGTTGGCGGATTTCAGTGAAAGGTATGAATACTGCAACACCTCTAGCATTGATCTAATTATTTGGTTGGCACAACATTGGCTCAGCCAATGGCATTAATTTGATGTGTTTGACTGATCAAGAGGTAGGATGGGGTAAGATTAGATATTTTGGAAACATTTTAAAACCATTGTTATTTTAAACTTTACAAACAATTCAAACTTTCTATCAATGTTTTCTTCATACTGCAGGCCTAGTAATTAATTTCTCACAATAATTTATCTTTTTTTTCTTCAGATAAACTTCCAAATGTTCCAAACGTTCCAAACGTTCCAACGTTCAAAGACACAATGACACGGGTTCTAATCCCAGAATGTGCAGCACGCATACTGATAAACCGCATATCCTCAGACACAACATGAGCTGCATTTATCTTAACAGAAAAACTTCTACTCAGAAATATTTTCAAGATGTGTAAATGCAACATTGAACCCGAGAACAGATATACTTGAGGTCTATGCTGGAATACAGGCCTCTCAACAACATAAGGGCAACATCACAAACACAAACTCAGGTGTTGTCAACTAGCGCTGCCAGCGTAACTCACCGCGCTCCCTTTATCTTCACACACTTCTTTGCGAGATGGGTTTTCTCTTTAATGGAACATGTGTTTTCCATCCTTTCATCTCATGGGATTTTCATTTAGCCAAGTTAATTACCCTATCAAACCAGGATGATTATCATATTCCTCAACTTAAAATAAATTATTAATAAAAATAGGTGGCATGATCTTGCTTCAGTGGTTCAAATCCCACACAGCCTCTACTGCAGTAATAGCTCACAGCAACACAAAGAACAGCTGTATTTGGACCGAGCCCCCTGGGTGGATCCTGCACTGTGTTAAATCTGATGCAGGTTTGTTGAACAATCTCACTGTAAACATTGCTCACGGATGCGCCTCCAGGGAATATAAGGAAACGTGTCAATGGTGATGAAAAGCAATTTATTGAATCGGGAAATAATCCTTGTGCCCTACTCTTAATCCGAACTGCTTCCTGAGCATAATTAAGCAAACATTTTTCTTTTACATCAACCTCCTTTGACTTTCATCGCTACACATAATTGAAATGTCTTGTTATTCTTATTTCAACCCTTTGATGAAAGTAATTAAGTTTCAGAGACATCCGGTTCTCATAAAAAATTGACAGATCTTTTTATTTGGGGTTTTGTCCTTTACACATTAGATGGTTAAACATGCCAAATTAGCATGCAATATTTCACATATTTTTACTCTCTAAGTTCTGAAGCAATTAGAAAGTACCCCTCCCCTAAGCTTTTGAACAAGCACAAAAATATGTGGATGGTTAAAAAGCTTTATATAGTCACAGAAGGATCATTACATGAAATAGGTACTCTGTACTTGAAATGACCTTTCACACACTGTCATTATTGTATTAATCTATTCTAAAGGTAATCTGTTAAATGAATTATACATAGCAGCAAGTCACAGGAGACCAGATGGCTCAGGGTGGAGCACTAACTGCTGTAAATTGTCAAGACGGAAATGGATGCTCTAAATATGGTTGTCATTCGGCTTGTAGGTAGAGATGATGATAGCATTAGATGGAGAACTTAAATGACTGAAGATACCACATAGCATCTTGGCAGACATATGGTTGAAGAAGCAATAAAACTCATACATGAAACTGTCGGCGGAGTCAGCTGATTGGATAAGCTGGTGTGTATATAACTCAAAAAATGAGTGGCCAGAGATACTTGCCACAATTGTTATTCTTCTTATTCTTCTTATACTTCACAATCATATTTCTTATTTCTCAGGGCAGAGGTTAATGGAAACATTATTAGACACTGGATTAATGTATACAAGTGAGGTTGTGTTCACACATGCAATAATACAATGAACAAACACATCTTTGTCATTACACAAAGATGCATGCAGGAAGACACCTTTATTTCCTTTTTCATCCATTTTAAAAATACTTATTGAGAACCCAGTGTGACAGCTGGCCTCAGTCTTACCTATACCCTCAATATATAATAACTGTACAATTATAACCATCTTTTGCAACAGTTCATAAAACACCTAGAATCATTCATTCGGGCATAGAAGACTTCACACTTTATCACTCTCTCACTTCTTTTTAGAATTCAATTTATTTGTGGCCTTTAGCCACCACATTTCATTGAAAATGAGAAAAGGAGGACAGAGAGAAGGACAGAAAAGGAGACAAAGAGGGTTTAGGACATGCTGCTAGCCAGATTCACAATAGCATAAATACCACAGTCCAATATGCAGGAGAATATATGCTAACCACTAACCTGAACTTTTCAGTGAGGTGAAATGGAGGTTAGCTTATCTTCAGATTAATCAAGTTACTCCTGAATGCACTGCTGCATGCATCAGACCTCCTTAATTCCAACCACATCTGTGTTGACTGAGAACATTTAGATAACTAAATATGCTACAGGTGCAGCAAATCAAACCAAAAATCAAAAATGTTTTTGGAAAATCAAAAAATGTTCACTTGGGATGTATTTCTGAGACTTTCACAGGCTTGTCAAACAGTTTTTCAGTCTAGAGCCAGAAAACTGTTGGAGTTATTGTAATGTAGCAGAAGACAGGGCAAGTTTCTCCAGGCAACAGAGGGGCTGCTGTCTGGCTGCATGGTTACGAGCCAGGGTAAGTGACTCCACAGGCCTCTGCTACTGTTTAAACCTGCGCGAGTGTCCCACATGCATGCGCTAATCGCACTGAGTGCTCCCTCACGTCTTGTTTTATTACCTTGTTGACACCAGCTGTTAGTTTTTAAGCACTTTTAAATGTGGGTGCGAGTGATGGCTGAAATCAGAGAATTAATGCCGGTATTTGCCACACATTTCTTTTTGGCAGCAGCTTAAACCCCAGACTTAACAACAAGCCTGTTTTTTATGCATTCCGGCAGCTGGTGGGAATAGGGCCCTTGCCAGTGGATAAAAAAGCTGGTACATGAAAACACAGGAAGATAAGTACTAAACACACATACCACCCTTGATGGCTGTAATTGTCAGTTGTGGGCCATTGAAATTTTTGTTGCCCGGAGAAAAGTTATTTTCCACTGTCCTAATATTAGCATATTGATCGAATTTTATCTGTTTGTTTTCGCTGCAAATGACATTTGAATTCCCTTATTTCCACATCAGCAGTGACTAGGGATCCAGATCAAACAATTGATAAGTATTCTACTGTGGCTCCAAATAGTTTCAGATGCTCTGAGCAGTCTGTGTTATTTATAGTTGTGGGAATGTGTGAGAGCATTAAAGAAAGAGAATTTACATCCTGGAACCTTAAAAAAATAATAATACATAAATAAATAAAAGTAATATCAAACAGTTGTAATATCAAAATGAAAACAGAAACAAGGTAAACAGCTTTCAAGAAGCAGTCCACACATTCTATATACTGCACTGTAAAAATAAACTAAAATTGAAAAACAAATTTAATCGTAATCTGAGATTTAGTTATAACTTTACAAGAACAAAAAAAAAAATAGTAAACCTAATTTCTTAGTTTAATTCTTAGCATTATATGATTTAAGGACCAGAAGTATCCATTTTGTGTGTAAAACAGCAACACACAAGCCACAATGTTAAAGATTCATGGCACATTTAAAAACGATGTGACCGAATGAATACATGAGCGGTGTTTATGATATTGTGAGATTAAGCCAAATGATGATAATGGCACAATGATGGAGTAACCTAGACCATACTATCTTGAGGCGCTGTCAGAACGGGTTGACTCTGCACACGAGAGGTGTCGTTACTGCACTGACAACAACAAGCTGCTAGCAGAGTGTGTGTGTGTGTGTGTCTGCTTTTCTTTGGTGTAATGTTGTGAAAGAGGGAGGATCTAAAGCCTTAGGTAAAATAAATACAAATTCCAAATGGTGCCAGCAGCACTTGCTTGATTTACATTTTCTAATTGCAAAAGAAATAAAAGCCAAACATAAACTGTCATCAAAATATTGACCAGAGAAAGAGCTAACGCACATGAAGTGAAGAATAATTAATTCGCAGACAGAATTAAGTGTGTCAGGTAGAGTTTTGAGGGCCTATCTCAGGTAGCACAGACCATGTTTTCATGTGGGCTTTCTAAATACATTTGCCTTGGACAAGTATTTTAATAATCAAGAACAAATGGGATTTTTTTGGTTCTCCATCACAGCAATAACATTAAATGGAGAGCAAGTAGAGACTTCTTCTGCTCTCCAGCTGCTAAGACGTCTTGCTGCTAAGGATCTTAGTAATATCACGTTTCCTGTAGCGTCTCAAGAATGTCACAAAATGCTTTCAGATTTGCTAAAATACCAAAGTCTACAATCAAAATCAGAAATTTTAATATGAACTTGATCAAAGTTTCCTATCAAATTCTTCCGAGATCAAATTATCTGAGCTATTGTATATATGCCAACAATTGCCTCATTTGTGTCCATTTTTATTCCTCCTAATAAATTTTAGAAGAAACATCTGAGACAATGTTGATCCTTTTGCTGTTTTAAATGTAATTGCCTGATCTTCGTCCGAGTTTGATTCTGCCTATTTGTACAATTTGGCTACGATTGTGTCATTAACATGAACACTAGTGGCATCTGCTTTCCTCTAAGTTGTGAATGTAATTTTTACAGAAAATTTCACAATTTTGCCAGACCAAAATAATACAGTCATTTTTAATACCAGGAATTAAAACCATAACCGCATAAACTGAAAATTGTTGGCAGATGAAATGCTTCATAACTGAGTCCTAGATCACTTTCAGAGGACTCAATTGGTCAGTCAGACAGTGACACAACATTATCTAGGTTAGCTAGGTCGTCTTTTGACACCTAAACCTGAAGCCCTCACAGAAAACCCAACAAACAACACCTGCACAAGCTCAAGTCTTGTCCTTGAGTGCATTCCAGTCACCTGAGAGTAAAATTTCCCAGGACTCTCTCTCTCCCCTCACTATCTCTTTTTCGCTTCCCTACACTTTCAGCACTACAAAAAGCATTTTGTTGTATATGACTCAGGTTGTGCGACACAGCAGAAAAGACAAACAATGGGGAGAGCGAGCAAGAGTGCAAACAGACTGTGGGTCACAAGTTTCAGATGTCACAGGTGTTTTTACCAAGAGTGGCACTAAAATTGGCAGGAACTTCACTGTTGAGCTTCCTAGTAATATGCCTGTTTGGCAGCCGAGGACACGGCTGTGATTAGCAGCAGCGCATTTGTACTAGCAGCAAACGGCAGCATAGGTAAAACCAAACAGAGGGGGCAAACAGCTGTCAACAAATCCCGTAACAAACCAACACTGTGCCAAGCTGACCGACATGTTATCAGATGTAGCTAATGGACTATTTTGACAGCGTTTTAAAGCCGTATTTCTGCCTTAATTTAGCAGCATAAATATTGTGAGCAGAGAGAGTGAAAAGGGAATAATTCAAGACACATTGTCTATTAAATCAGGTAACCCCATTGCAAGACTTCTAATAAAAGCTAAATAAAAAGAAAAACCATAAACCTAAAATAGCTCTTGCCACAGACCTTTTAGTGATATCAATGGGACATTAAAAATATGAATGTTTACAATTTTATTGACAGATAAAGTCAGAGATTGCTGTAAAAAGAACAAACAAGTCCATCAGTTATAGGTAATAAACAAACATTATTTGTAGTGCAACCTCTGTAACCAGTTCGCTAATCTTATGTTAATGTTGTGTGAGAAATGTGCTATGCTATGACAGTCGATTGTCAACTAGTGTTGACTAGAATTAATTGCACCGTATAAGTACCTCTCCACTCTATCATCTTAACAGTTGTAAACACATCTACTAGGAGAATGGCGATACATTTAACACCTTCCTCTCATATGAAAGCTGTAAGCCGTCTCCCTCCTAATTTCTTACCTTTTAAAAAGTTGTGAATTTTGCTGTAAATGCATTTAACCTCTATATCACGGATACCCTGGTATTATTTACCCCCACGTTTCGAATCCAGAACTGTGAAAAAGATTTATGCTGCTGGGACAGTACAGACTTGCACAATAAACTATTTGTAATACAAATATACATTTGAACTTTGCTTAACCGATAAGCAGTTGCTGATTTTGATGAATTACTGTGTTTACATATATAACTGATATAGCTTGTGTGCAAATGAAGGGAAGCTGAAGACTGCATAACGTTGCACCGGCATTTCACAAATGCACAACTGTTGTAATAATGAAGAGTAAACTAAACCCCCTCATCAGTTTTGGTAAAAAGGAAAAAAAGTCATGTAGGGAGCTGTCGGTGCATCAGGCTCAGTGTAACAGACACCTGACAATAGGTGAGAAATGTACTCTGTCAGACATCTTTGTCATGGCCACCTGCTCCCTGAAGTGACAAGACCTTCAATTCCTGCTCACTCTCACGCTAACAGTACTAAAAATATTTTGAACTTTGTGAACCCATTGTGAACATGGTCTACCAAGGTTCACTGGCTAGAGTTACATTTGGAAAGCAGTAAACATTGTAGTAACACTGCACAGTTTAGGTCATATACTGGATGGCTACTTTTTGAAGATAAACTGAGTGACAAAGCAAATTTGGAAATAAATATCTGAAGCAGATGTGAATTACTGTACATCACATGGATAAGGGACTACACAAAAAACACAGCACGTTTGCCTGGATTTATAAGGTTGTCCGATTGATAAACCGAATGATAAACACACACTAAAAGTGGAAATGTTATGATACTGTCCTAATGTTGCAAACTCATCAAGAAAAAATCAAATATAAAGTCAGACCATCTGTTCAGTTTAGTGGTCTTTGTTTGTTGCCTGTGATCCTGATCATATCGGAGCAGGTTTTCATCTGCCTGCAGTGGTTGCTGCTGTTCTCAGAGCAGCCAGGAGCTAAATGAGCAGTGCAGCAGCACCTGAGGCCTGGGGGCTGTGAGTCTGGAGTCTGCAGCTTCCTTCCTGCCAGTAGGACAGGAATAAGCTCATCACTGCTCTCCCCTGCTGTTAGCAGCCTGGAGAGCCCATCCACTCACTCAGAGTCATGAGGCTCAGCCCCTGCACACACACACACATAAGCACGCATGTATGCTTATGACTGCTTCATACATTGTCGAGGACATTCCTTTAAAGACATAGTTCACCCACAATTAAAAATTTATTCATTTACTCACCTTCATGTCAGACTTCTGTGGAACACAAAAGTGCCCTTTATATCTAAACCAGCAACTTTGTAGAAACCATAGAAAAAGACTTTTTGTTTTTTTAAGCTCCCAACCCCATTCACTTTCATTGTATGGAAAAAGGGGCCAATGATTTCTTCGACATTTCTTCTTTAGTGTTCCACAGAAGCAGGAAAAGTAATGTGAGTCTGGAACAACATGTGGATAAGTAAATGAAAGTATTTCCATTTTTGAGTGAACAATATTATTAAATGAGAGAATTCCATGTCATTGTTGCAATTCCTGGAAATGTAAACTGATTGTCCAATGGCCTGATTCTTGTGATCAGTAACTAGAATAGCTGATGTTCAGTAATGACTAACCAAGACACACTATTCATTAACCAGTTAGTCAGTAAAAAAAATCAATGTGTAATTCTTATGTAAAAAAAAAAACCCTTAAGCATTAATCAGTAAATACAGAAGTGTATAATGTAATTCAGTTACTGAACTTCATGGTCTGCATGCGGAGTGTCTTTGTATCAGATGACCTCTACTATATAACAGGTATAGAGCCTAACAAGTCAATTGTTAGGCTCTATAATAACAGGTATAGAGCCTAACAAGTCAATGATTTAATTACTGCAGAACTATTTTGTCTTTCACTGTCCGGTGAGCTATTTTGGAACGCTTTAGAATTAGGTTACTGGGCAAAACTTTCAGTACCCTTATCACCTTGAAACAAGAACATCTGGGAGACTCTAAACTCCCACAACATATTTTCATTTGTGTTGGTCTTCTGCTGGGACAACAGGGTTATTAATTTCATTTGGGCATCATTAAACCACATTCTGCAGTTGCGCTCTTTCGTCTTTAATCATATTTTCTCCCCTTTGCCAACAAGGCCTCCAGTGGCTTGGAGTGGTGGGTCACAATGGGTTCCCTCATCATAACCACAAAATGGATGACAAAAAAAGACCATTCATCTCAATCAATCACTGCTGGATCCGAGTCATTCAAACCTTAGCTGTAATTCATCAGAGCCGGAATACAAATTGCCGTCTTAATGATACATCAATGGAAAATGAGAAAACAAACAGGCACATAAAAGACTGTGAAAACACTTTTTGGATGAAATCAAACAATTTGTTAGTAAATACAGAGACTGAAATACAGTAGGAAGGGAGTCTGCACAAAGGCATTACACTTTGAGAAAAAATGGCAAGGCTGTTATGCAATATAAACTTCAATGTGAGATATGAAAAGATCATCATGATCATTCCTGTCATGAATAGTTTTCAGCTGATAAAAAATTCAAGAAAAATAGTTATCCATAAGGTCAATACATAGAAAATAGAAAAAAGATTTTAATTAACATTTTCAAATGTCTGGTTTAAAGTTAAACTCAAACTGAGGGTTTGCCAGGGCAATTTTCAGAAAAATATCTAAAGGTCAAAAAAACCTCTCAAAGTGTTGGCCGGAGACCAATAAACAAATACATGTTTACTTAACTTACATCAGACAGACATACAGTGAGTTATTAGATATAACTGACAGACTACGAGAGAGAGTGATCAATATGTGAAAACAGAGGTGATAATGCATACTATTGCATACTTGGCAGTCATTTTGTTTCGTTTGTTACTTATTACCGTCCTATTGTTACTAAGATTACACTGTGATAACTCAGTATTAGCAACCACTTTCATGAAACTAAACAAACAGCAACAAAACAAACCAGAAAAAGATAACAACACTGAAAGGTTTTGACACTGTTTGAAAAAGAGACCAAATTAATTTACTGTAGTTTTATGGTTGCAACAACAAACCAAAGCAGCTGAGGGAAACTATGGTTACCATGGGCACCCTATTCTCATAAGAGCAGTGTTGCCACCTTCAGTATCCCCTGCTGACCTCTTCAAAGACTGATGACACGAATAACAAACAACCGCTGCTATATTCTAGTATGCTATAATCATGATGTGATTCCATTGACTTAAATAGAGTTTAACTTAGCAGAATGGAGACAGGTCGGTTTCTCAACAGGAGGGAACAATAACCTCCCGGAAGTGCAGCCAAAAGCTCTTAGCACTGTAACAGAGCAGATGCCTGCAGTAATAGCACCGGGGATTATCCAATAATTGCGGATGCGTAAATCATTTCGGTTGGGTCTCCGTGATTATGGATGTGGGCATAATGTTCACAGATACGTCACTTAAAACAATGAAAGCATGTGAGTGCGTTCTGCAACGGAAGGGACCGCTTTATTTTCAACCGGTGCACGTATCTCAGACCGCACAGTTTTTTCTGCTGTTCTCATTATATTATTGCACAGGGCGGAATACGGTTAAAATAGGCCTTAAAGGCAAGACACTGCCCAAGGGGGAGGATGTTATCTTTGTATTCCCATGTTTATTTCTGTAATAGATCAGCCACGATGGAGACAATGACAGTCTCTTACTCACCTTGCTTTATTTAGCTTGCTTTCTTTAACGTTCGCATGCTAGGCAACATTTTAACCACAGTTTTCTTATCCACCAGGAACATGCATTGTTTTTTCGATCACATTGGCGGTGCGCTCTCTGTGCCTTAATTGCTTAATACATTTTATTCAGTTATGCATGAATTATTGTTAATTGAACTAAAAAGTAATTTTCTTAATTGAAACGTTGCGGGGGAGGGGCGGCATATTAACAAGGTTAAAGCAGCATGCTTACCTTGAGATTTGTAGTGTCATTTAATGTCAAATGTTTTTATTTAGTTAAACATAATATAGTTACATTTTTACAGGTAAACCTATGCTGTGGCACAAAAATAACACCAGTTCATCAAATTGCATGGAGCTTTGAGCTGCTTTTGTGTATCTAACTATTTTCTTTTATTGCACAACCTTTTGCAAACTATGAGTGGCATATGAAAAACATTCTGATATGACGTTAACCTTCCCCAATGCAGTTCATTTTATGCAGAGAAGTATCATAGTACAACATTACCTGAGGAACTGTGATGTACAGAAGTCAACAGGACAGTCAAAATTCAAACAATTTTTAACTCCAGACCATTTGAAACAGAAAATGATTACTGTATAATTTGCATCATGATTTGTTATGTTGCTGGTTTTCTTGCTACAGTACCTAACAACCACGTACAGCCACCCTTCCTTATGCTATCTGTGACTTTCATGTGGAAGCGAAAGGGGCGCATGACACTTATGGGATTTGGAGAGGGTTTGCATCCACAAATATAAGCGGTCTCATAAAACCAAAATTTGTTTTTCTTTCTATCTTCCAATATCAGCTGCTGCCAAAAAAGGTCAGTAGGACGAAACTTCAGGACACTTACAATGCTCCCATTAAACACTCTGAAGCTAAAGAGAGAAGCTAGTGATAATAATACCGAACATTACTGATAATAATGTTACAATCATCTTAACAAGCACTGCCATTGCCTTGATTGTCTGAAAACTCACTTAGATATGATGATGTTGGGAAGTGTGTTTATTTAATTTTCCATCAGATCAGTCATGTTTACAATGACGCATTAAAAGTAAGAGCAATCATTTCCAGCTGTTGGAAGGGGACAAAAATGCTGATTGTTCCCAGACTTATACAGACGAAGTGGCCAAAAACAGCAATATGACCTTTTAAAATATTGCTGATAGCTGAAGCACACAGCGTGTGAAAGAATGTTAGGATAAAGTTACTCTAAATAAAGTATCACTGGTATGTAACCGATGCTGGTGACAAATGCTCTTCAAAAGAACATCATTCTGACAGCTGGACGGCAGGCAGCGACATTATTGCTCTGTGTCCTGCTACCTCCTGTGGCCACGGCAGACATTAGACTTGTGCGCTGAATGATTTAGGTGATTTTAATAATTTAGTGTTTTCCTGAGCTAATTAGATAAGTGCCAGAGGTTTAAGGTCTTGCGGATGCCATGGAACGTGTAGAGGAATAGGCTGTCTGAAATATAACCTCTCCACTGTAGCTGCTTTACAATAACTTTGCATTGTATATTTATGCATTTCATTCAGCTCTTCAAATAGTTGAGGTCAGATAATAACTACCTGTAAAGTATTTATACTCAAGATCTAGACGTAAATAAATACAGTATGTAAGTCTAAACCTTTCCTGTCTCAACATGAAACGGTTTGCAACCTAAAGCCCTTATTAAATAATAAGACTGCTGCAATAATACATATTTTTAAAGGCATATAGTATAATTCCATATTATTTATCAGAAATTGATTGGATCACACAAAAATATTCCCTCTATGACAGGTGGTAATTAAAAAAACATGAGGAATTGGTTACATAATAAATCGTCATAATAGAAATATAGGAGTAAACGGAAGAAGTTTTTATAACTTGATAAAGGATTACGAAGACAACCCTTATTACATTCAAAAAAAAGAAATATTTCGTAATAAGAGCAGGAATGTAATAACCTATTAAGAAAGTAAACAGTCAATTTTGAATTCATGTTGACTTCAAATATTTATTTCAGAGGTTTATACTTTTGTTAGACCCTAGAGGGGATGTTGGACATTTTTAAGATCATTTACTTAAAAAGGAAAAGAGAGCGAGCATCTTTTCTGGCTCACCCTTCATATTTGCATGAAGTAAGCCAGAGCCTTCTAGCTTCTGCGAGAGGAAGTGTACTGAGCTGACTTTGGGTCAGGTCTTCAGACTGGAAAGCCGTCACCTCTGCCTCCCCCTGCCACCTCCACAGTGAGAAGAACCGCAGCTTGAGTACAAAGAAAAACAGATATAGCTCTTATCTAAAAGACTGAGGCTAACATACACAGAAAGTGTTTTTTTTTCACAGCACGGCCTGTGAAAACAGAGACCTTAAGCCTCCTAACAGAAAAGAGAAGCTCAAAAGTGAGTTTTTATCTAGGGAAGCAGAGACACTTAGAGAGGAAACATTTTTATCATCACAGAGAACAAGAACTATGTAGCATAAACACATCCTCTTTTATGAAGACTTGTCTTTATCAGCAAGATGTTAACGTGCCTGAATGAAACACAATATAAATCACATATAAAGAGAACTGCATGTCAAAATTACACTAATATGAGACCAGAAGCATATTGATAGCAAACATAGCTGTTATTGGTAATAGGTTTATACATTTATTATTGGCCATACAACAAAACTAAATGTTTGCATGTATAAATATATATTTAGATTTATAAATATATATTCACATTTTATGTAATTCTTTTTCAATACACTTTCATTCTATTTTATCTTCAGATGAAAGAATTCAAGTAATAATGTTTTAGTGTGTCTGTTGCCAAGCCTGAGGGTTTGTGTGATCACCAAATCTGACAAGGCAAAATCTGTCTGATATTAAGAACAGGAATCTTACAAAATACTTTTCTCAGCACAAGTCAAGTAAGGTAAAAAAAATCTAATAAAATGGCAACGATTGCTACAAAATGCTAAACACCCACAATAAGTAATTGTTTTTCTGTATCAGAAGACTTAGTCTTTACATTGGCTAGATTACTGAAAACAATCTGTTGTCAAAATGAGTTCACATTATTGACACTTAATGAAGCCAAATAAGATCACAGATTTATTTGCTTGAGAAGTATGTTTCAATACAAAGCAAATACAGAGAAAATACAGAGAAAAAACCTTGAAGTTTGAATTCCATCCCGTGAGAATGTTATGATTGAGCTCAAGAGAAAGACTTCTGTAAATGATCCAATCACGAAAGACTTTGCAGAAAATCTCACAAACTGACAGCAATGCATAAACCCAAACACAGAGAGAATGACACAAATGATCTAATCTATAAACAGTTTGTAAGGTTTATTCAGGCACTTGTTCTTAAAGGCAACTGTCCTCAGTTTTCTCAACAGAAAGGTCATATCAGTTCTGAAACATCACCAGTGAATGAGAGAGGTGGTTCATTTCTCCATTAAATGGTTTGTGTTCCTCAGAAGAATGAAAGTACTGTTTGTTTGCAAAAACATTAGTGTGAGTAAATCATGACATTTTACTGTCCTAAAGAGACTCATTTTTGGTGAGACCATGTTTACTTAGATTATCATAAAAAAAACTAAATATTTTTGTTGAATCTGTTCTGAAAGTTCTCAAACGTGTGATTATATCTCACCGTCTCATATCTCAGACAGGTTTATTAAAATAACGATAGAATTGGCATGAGGAAGAATGGAATCCGACCAAAAACTGAAATTTATACGCCAATTAAAACAATTAGATCCAAAACTTTCCTCTTTCTGAAATTAATCTCCTCATTCTAGAAGACATCTTCTCAAACTGTGAAGGTGCATTTCATCTTGCATTTAAGTGGGCGAGTCTTGAGATTCATGAGCAGTATCACACAAATGTTCCTGCAGCAGTTCTGCACACAAACGTACACCAGCCATCCTCCCACCTACACCAGCTCTGTTATACAATCCAAACTACAGAGGTATTCTGAAAAGAAAACATGCTGTCAAATGATCTGCCTCAATAAAGCCAAGATATCTGAAGTTCATTGTTTCATTGGGGTTATGGTTTTATATTGGTCAGACTGGCAGACCAGCACTGGATACTGGGGAGAGCAAAAGAGGTTAGCCCCAGCTCCATATGATGCTTCCTAGATGTTGCATATTGCCAGTGTCATCCAATCACAAGTAGTCAGGCAAAATGTGTATTAGTTTGAGTAACTAAAGTTTGGATGCATCACATGATTGCTGGATGTTTATATGAGCATGATGGGGCAAATGGCATAAGTTTACTATTCTTGTTTTAGTTCAAAGGTTGACTGACATGTGAGCAATGAAAGCTGATTATCATTTACCCTACAAATACAACTGTTCATAAAATGAGATGACTAACTTGTTTAGACTAGTCAAAGTTTATGCAACTGGCCACAGATGTAAGTAGGTCTCTGCATCAGAGAATTCTAAATTCTACAACTCTCACTCTTTAAACACAGACTAGGTAAGCGCAAACCATGATGGAAAAAAAAATATCTTACCCCCCATCTTTACTACACATCATCCCCAAATAATTTGCTTAAAGAGAGCAAAAAACAACAGCATACCATCTGTTTTATTTCTATTCAAATGCTGTATCTCAAATGGCAGAGTGATCAGTGTTATGTTAGAGCAAACATAGCAATTAAGCTAATTAAGTTCCTGCAGATTCCCTTTGATTTATGGCAGTCGGAGGAAGACGATTTCAGGAAACAGTGATTCTCTCCCTCCGCTGCGCCGCGGTGATGATGGGCCTTTAACAACAGCGGGAGTAAATGGCTCCTCCAGTGTCTGTCACTAACCAGGGCCAGCGTGGGATGAACAGTCATGAAGACAGGGCCAGAGTACCGTGTCAACTCGCTGACCCCAGCTGCCAATCACTGTATGACTGAGTGCTGTGGTGCAGTGATGTGCACTATAGCGAAAAAGAAGAATAAAAAGAGGTGACGTGGGGTGATGGGGGGTCAGAAGCACAGTACAAGAGATCAGATAATTTAAAAGATACAATTGTAACTTTTAATAGAAGCACATTGCCATATTGCATTATTCCTAACACCATAATCAGCTAATTGACTGAATTGTGGAAAGTCAGGTTATGTTACTTTTTCTCACAATCAGATGTCTGATGCTCTTTCTCTTTCAGGCCATTATGCTTTGCTTGCAGGTGTTTTTAAATTAGAAGTGCCTTTTTTCCAAGTGTTTGTCATCCCATTTTTCTTCTATAACATACACATGCCACACATATATTTGTGCAACTAAATATATTTATAGATATAGATAAGATTCCATAGAACAGTACTGTTTATAGTACTTTTCTGTTTTATAGAACACAACATGCCAAACAAACTATTTACACTTTGGAGAGGCTAAGATCAGATAGTGTGGGTATATTCACATTATTTCAGAAAATTTCAGATTTTTTGTCCCCCCACTGGCATAGCAGCCAATATGATAAACTAAAAAATTCCATTGTCTTACCTAGTACAAAGAAATCCAACACTGCAATCCCCTTAGACTATCAGCCTAAACTTGAAACTATGTTTGGAAGTTCATATATAAAATCCAGTGGATGCCTCTTTCACCAGTCAAAAGAGATGTCTGCTGACTTAATTTTCATCAAAGTCAGCTCAGTGCAGCTTAGCAATAACCGAAAGGATGGACACATATTATACTTAATTTCAGTTTCAGTTACAGCTTGGACATACTTCTTTTAATCTACAAAGTAAAAAAGAAACTCTATAATAATTTTAAAAATAAAGATGCAAACAAAATGAAATCAGTTTTCTCATTGCATTTATTAGCATAACCATGCCACATACTTTTTAGAACTACAACCCCCATCATGCTCACATTCTGAAACTACAAAACGCATCATGCCTCTGCACTGGCTTCTGTCAAGTGTTCAGTATATAAATTGAATACACAAGTCATTTTTTAAACTTAAAAGGTAACTTGTTACTTAGATGAGAGAATGTAGGTTATACAACAACGTTTTATGCAATACTAAACATTTTAGTGAAACATTGTTTTAATGCTATCTTTGAGTGTATATATGTTAGCTAACAACATGTCAACATCAAACTTAATTGTTGAGTTTTTTAAGCTTTTTTTTGTTCATTAATACATGGGTTAATACATTAAGGTTAATACATTACTAGATTACTATTAGAAGGCAGCTGCCTGGGCAGAAGACAGAAAGAAAAAGTTTTTAAAAAACAGAGCTATTCTTTTACGTGCCTAAAATACCTGCAGTTCTTTTGCAGTTCTGCTTTGTGCACGAGATGATGACCATGACTTTGGGTCAAATTGAATTACTGCAAGAAATAAACTCAATTTTTGTGTTCTCACAGCAGAGGCACTTGGTGCATATTTTCCTGTGGCTGTCCCCTCTTCTAATAATTTTTCCAATATTAAAGCACATTAAAGCCTTTTTTCAGCTGTATATGCAGCTGGGGATGCCTTCAGATGCAAAGTAGCCCATCTGAAGTACACAGAAGGTCCTTCATATTCGAAACACAGACCTCATCTTCTAATAATGGAAAGTGATGTTGTATCATGTTGTTAACATGATTTTATGTTACTAGTGGACATACCTGAGAATTTTCTCTGTAAGAACGACCTGAGGAGTGGGTCTCCAAAGATCTCACTCCTGAGAAGATAGATCAGTGGGTGGACAGCCAAGCAGCCCGGCCACAGCTGTGCCCTGTGAGATACCCCCAGCCACACCCTCATCCTGCTCAGCAGGAACATACAGATGTGGGTCATCAGACATCTGTTTCTCCATTGCTGCCCGTATTCATTTTAATAACCACTCCCATAATCACACGGATTATTTGAATATTAGTGAGCACACTCAAAGTTGCGGGTCAGAGTCTGGCTTTGGTAAAGAATAATGCAGGGCACCATATGGTCAAAATGTCAGGCTTTCCTCCAGCTGTACAAAGACAAAAAGCTGAAAAACCCAGCTAATGTTTTAAATATAATTCCTTCATAAACAATAATTTATAGAAAAAAAGAGCAAGGATCAAAGTTTATTCAAGCAAATAATGTACGAGAAACTGTGCTATAATATGAATATAGACAGCGTCAAGTGTCGTATATTTATTTGTGTGTGTATGCCATTTTCATTAAAACAAATACACAACATGGCACATAGTCTCAGTATGCACTGCATTATAAACAAGAGTTTAAAAGTCTAGAAATTGCCTAAAAAATCTGAGGCAAAATTGTCATTAGAAGAACTGTAATCGCATTAGAAATTTGATTTATGTAGCATGTCTGAATTTGCTTATCTAATGAGATGCAGAAAACGGGGATTTTCCTAATAATCTGCCAACAATGCACGCATCAATTAAAAGCACAAATTTAAAACATGTAAAATTATGCCTCTTCTGATTATTCTGGGTTTCAGAAGCAAATAATCCTTCCCTTTGCTGTCGTACACACTCCCACACACCCCCCCACCCATGTGTTTTTATTACCCTTTTTTCCTCCTAAGAGATCTATTTGTGGAAGTCATGGCCTGCTGGTGTTTACGGTTCTCAATGGACTCTCAGTACTGTTACTACTGATGTTCTGTGCCTGCCACTGCAGCAGCTGCCTCACCACACTGAACACCACACACCCCCATCCCAAAACCCAGCTAGAATAGTGAAAATGCCACTGTATTTTTTTTCTTTTTACTAGTTTTATTTTAATTTTATTTTGTTTGTATCTTCAAAAAATTAATAGAGTTTTTATTTATACTTCATCAAAATGACTGCTTGACAATGTCAATATTAGACAATATCAGAAAGTGCTCTCATTGGTTGTTCTGCATGTCAGTCAGGCATCTGTTTTTTTTGTCAGATTGGAAGGTTCTTTTTGATACAATACAATGTTAAAACCAGGCTTTGGAGATTAAGCAAATCAAACCATCCAACATTAAAAACACAAAAACTACATTTTTTAACATGTTACAATGTGTGCTCTTCAGCAAACCCTAGTCAGTAGGGAAGGGTAGCTCACTTTTGTTTCTTGGTGACATAAACACACTCACACATCACATACACTGCAGCCAGTAGCAGCTTGTGAGCACATGGACTGATCAGCCACAGGCTGGGAAGTTAATGACATTTGTGAGAGCTTTTGACTGAACCCACATGAAGTGAGCAGTCTGGCAGGGACCTTAAGGCCACACACACGTGTATACACACATACTGTAAACTGTGATATTCACAAGCACTTGCATACAAGAGATGTAAATATTTGCTCTGACAATGTCTGTCTGTTTTGATTTAAATATGCTTCTTAACGAAATTATGCAATGAATAATGAAATCTGAAATTTGGTAAAATGTTGGTATTATTGTAATATTTTGATACAATTCATAAGTTAATGCATTAACTTAAAATTTATCAGGTATTACCAGTAATTAAAAATGCAACCCAAACAACCCAAAAATGCAACCCAAACAAAAACACAGGCATTTTTAACTTCAGGTGATTTTTCTCTCCACATCAGAAGCAAAACTGCTCTGTGATGTCACATAATAACATTTGCTTATCACTGCTTGTCATATTGCACCTGGTTAGAATACAGTGTAACACATTCAAACTCATACACACAGGGGACACAAAAATTACCCTATATGTACTTTTGTATGTATTATATTGAACTTGATCATTTTGTTTTATTTGCGTCTCTCATACATAGATAGTAACATGCCAATCAATTTACTGCAGCAACCAATTTACACCATTCTGACACACATACACTCCCCAAACTGTACAGACACATTGTAAGCGTTAGTATAGGATAGAGTCTGTATAGCCCAGCAGTTGATTGGTGGACTGCAGCAGGTTCAAGAGAGAGTGGCAGAGGATCTATTATGCAACATTAGAGATCCTGCTAATCTGCTTTGGCCGCCTGCTCCTCCTGGGCATCTCTATCATCCCCTAACACACAATCACCCCATACACAAAAACACAGGTGTCACTAATGGGTTTAGAAGCATTCTTTAAGGAGACCAGTAGTCTGGCCTCATGCGCTTGCACGTGTTTAGAGTATTAGAGAAAGGAATGGGAAACACAGAGAAACAACTAGGAGAGTAATGTAGATTTCTGTACCTTCTTTGCCATGTTTCATCACTTGCATCATATGAGTAAATAACACAAAAACGGGTCTAGATCACATTTCACACCCTAAAAAGTAAATACATTTAATTTCATACAAAGAAAATAAAGCCACTGCATTGTGACATTGTTTTCATTGCAATTAAAGACAAATTTATCCCCAAATTCTCAGTACTGTAACATATCCATACTTTTTTGTAATTTCCATTTTCAATATTCCTTACTGTATTACAGTTACTACAGTTCAATAATTATTTAAACCAACTTTAAATATGCTTAAACGTCATGACTATAATGTCACATTTTTTTTAATTTTGGGATTAAAAATGATCCTGACAGGTTACATAAGACACACACAGTAGCTTTTTGTAATGGCTTTCGCTTTCAATGGCTTGACACAAGTTTGCTGACTTGGGTTTGTGACCTTCTGTACATCTGATGTGGTTTTTACAGAGCCTGAATGCTGTAATGAGATAAAATATGCTTCCTGTTAAATAAGGCAACAGGAAAAGATCTAATGTGACAAGCTGGTTATCAATACAACCTATAGGTTACTTGGAGCATATTATGTCTTGACCTGGTTTCAGCTGGATGGGGGTGACCCAATAGCCTAAATGTTTATCACACTAACAACATTTTACCCTAAATAACTTAAATAACACTCATATCCAGTGTTACATATGGGTCATGCTTTATTTGTTCCTTGTGTCTTTGTGGGTCATGCTAATTGCAAATGTCTGCTTTGATCTGATGTCGTTCATTATCCTACACAAAAAGGATCACCTGTATGTTGGTGTCTAAGCTTAATCATGATGGTATTACTCAGCAGGCATATCTGTCTTCTAGATACTAGCTGTGTCTCTTCAGAAGAAACCGTCTGCTCACCTTTTCAATACCCAGTGTCACATGGGCAAGACACGGGGTGGATTGATCATGTCATTGATCTAAAGGGGTGTGTCTACGCACACAAACAGGCACACACATACTGTCAGCAGCCAGCCAGTCATCCTTAGAAGAACCAGGGCAGCTAGTCACTAAACCACATCATTCTCAAGCTGTGCAGGATTTGAGTTAGTAAGAGATCAAACACACTACAGCTCATCTGGAAGCTGCCCTGCCTGCTCGCACAGTTGTTTCTGCCATGAGAGAGACTTTGTTCTGGGTTGACTGTTTCTCTGTTGTGCGTCTGGAATAACAACATGGAAAACATTAATTAATGCAGTGATAAAGACATTATAGAAGCAAGACAGATGTAAGAAAAGACAGGGGACAGACAGTGAGAGGCGCACAGCGGGAGCTATTTGTGGCTTATCACATATAGTCATGTATGCAAATGGAACCTATGAGGCGTGTTTGTTACCATTAAGAAAAGAAACTAGACTTTTACATTTTCTAATCACAACATTAAGGCGCTGCCACTCTCCTAGCATGTGTGTTGTGGTGGGTTGCCAGGATGTTGCTATGTGGTAGCTAATGTGTTTTAATGATGTTGCTAGGGATTTTTGGTGGTTTAATTATATCATATATTATTACACATGACATATTATTACATATGTTATTGTTTGTGATGCCAAAATCATATATCCAAATTGCTTAGAAACATAATAGCATACCTTTCTTTCAAAAGCCGACCAATTTGAGGTACTATTCATGTCTATAGCGCAACGGTGTGGAGCAAGTTGTTTGTTCATATCCCAGTCACAACATGTAATCAATATTTGTAGTGATGCTTCTCTTGGCAAGTACCACTAGTAAAACACTGAGATGGAAATAAGGGTATGCAAGTATGACAATAAGGATGGAAAAATTTCCCATGAGGCCTCTCTGCATCAATCCATCTTCCCTTTAGTGAATGCTTCATTCTCAAGAGGACGTCAATGAAACTCAATATTGTGGCATGTGTCCAACTCATTCTACTAATCTGACGATGACAATACACACATACATAGTTGGTAGAAGTACACTATGATAGAAGATAGAGTCTTTACTTTCATAAAGTACTAAAAGGTAAATCTGCTGTGTTTTTACTGGACATATACCATGGTAGTGCCGTGTTATCATGTGTAGTGCCTTGTGGTAATATGGTACATACAGTAAATGTGGTAAATAGGGTATTACAATCAGATACCACATTACTGTCATCACTTTTGTAAGAGCTTAGACACTCAAACTAAAACAACATTAAAAAGCTTTATAAATAGTATTTCTGTTGCTCAAATGGTAGATATAGCAAGGTCATTTGACAGATTATGCCTATACTGATAAAATGTATAGCTTGAATGCACCATAAGTCATTTTGCATAGATGTGCCTGTCAAATGCATAAATGTAACTGGAAAAATAACCAAGTTTGATGTGAACTGCTAATGATTTCTAGCGTGGTGTCTCTTCTTTGACCCTGTACCACCCCTGTCCTCTCAGTTGAGCAGCCCCAACATGCACGCTAATTAACACTCATTAGTTCATAATTGTCTAAACCTCTCCAACAAGCTCACAGATGTAACCAGGAAGATACACTGCTCTATTGGAGATAGACTTCTGTCTAGTGAGCAGCCGTGCAGCTCGGCAAGGAAATTATGACAAGCCGCAGCCAGCCACATGCTGAGAGGTTGTACGACTGCAAGTGATTGAATGATCATGGTAATGAAGAGATATACAGGGTACCAATGGGGTGGCGGCCCAATGTTTATGGAAACCACACATACTGTACACATGTATTGACTCCCATAATAAACTGCAAGAATCTGGTGGAGGACACATGAAAATCAACAAGCTCAGTCTAATGCTTACAGAGAGATCAATTTCTGTGCATCCCACCTTTTTACCACTTGCAGTCATTTCAGTCCAATGATCTGCAGTAGAATCATAAAGAAACATCTGCGTAGAGGCACACAGCAACCCCAGAGGGAGAGAGCGAGAGAGAGAGAGAGAAAGAGAGAGAGAGAGAGAGAGAGAGAGAGAGGGAGAGGAACATGACACTAGCTAACACGATGAAAACAGCAGATTAGTGGGCAGAAGTTGACACACTTATCTCCCACAGGAAGATCTCAACATCATACGCCTGCTCCACCATTATCCTAAACACTCCCAACACAGTCCCACATTAACAGTTTATGTGCACCCACTGGAAAGTTTTATTGCTCACTGGTCTCTCTTTTATATGTCAGTCATGTTTTATTGCAGTAGCAACTGTCTCTCTAATATTTCTCCTGAAATTAAGCAGTGTTTGTCAAGACAGCCTCAAGATGACAATCTTAATTAAAATAAGACAAAACCAAGCATTACAATAAGCTATGCCAAGCTCTAGAATATTTTATTCTATGAGGGGCTTTGAAATCAAAATGGTTGAGATCCACTGCTACAAAGTGAATGTGGATGGCATAGGTGAGATCAGTTGGTCAGTTGGACAAGAAATGTGTTTGAGAACCTTTGGTTTTGACAATTTGAGCAAGGTTTTGAGATCCTTTCTGAGCATGCAGGAGAAATGTATGAGTCCCAGGAAAAACAAAATCAAAAAACGTCTTACTGGTTAAGATAGTTAAGAAGCCTGGTGGCAACACCAGCACCCCACTGGGCCAGCATCCAAAACACAACATATGTTGATTCTTTTCAGCAGGTTCATTTCTGTCTTTTATCCTAACTACATATCCTTCTAAACTGCAGCAGCTACTGCCGTGCTGGTATTAGGATCTCCAAGGCCCCTTCACGCTGAGATCAATGTACGGTCTAACATTCTCAGATATAGCCCAGTAAAGGTCGTAAACCGCCTGCTCTGTGTGCGGATGCTGAGGTCTGCACCCATCTGCCCGGCTTCTGCCTACTAATCTGCTTCAAACCATAGAGGGAGAGACACACTGCAGATAACATAAGTTGTTGTAAGCGTACCACCAGAGGTTGCATCCGATTGTCCACTGTGACAAATGTGGTTTAGAAGTTACTGATTAAACTGGAAAGCTGAATGGCTTGCCTTGCAAGAGTAGCCATCTTCTACGGAGGCTCTTGGACAAGACATTAAAAATCTACAGGCGCAATCAGTTCATATGCAACAGCAATGTCTGCAAGAAATAAATGCACAGTGCATGTTTCAATCAAGCATGCAGCAACAAGCAAAGATAAATGAGTATGGATTATTATGGCAGGGCTAACACTCACACTGATTTATAGGGCATAGAGCACATTGTGGTTTGCATATATGTGGCTGTGCATATGCATCCCACAGAACATTAACAAGGATGTACATACGCTCTGTTCCCTTTTCAGTGAAACATGGATCTTATCTCAGCCCAGGAAGGACCCAACGAGCATTTTCAGAGTGGCATTTTTAAAGGAATCAGACCAGAGCTTTCAACATGTTTGCCAAAATCTGCACAGGGAGTGAACACTCCACTTGGGAACAGATGGTCATTACAGTCATTTATAAGTTATTAGCGCACATGATCCTACCTTAGCCTGTCTAATCCAACAATGCCTGTTTCTATCTGTTTCCATTCAGAAAAACATACCTGCCCGATATGACGGCCTAATGATCAAGATGCTACAACTCATCTTATGTAGTCAGTGATGCAGATGTTCCATCCAGCTGAGACACTCCTCTTGGTTTAAATGAAGAGGGGTTCATAATCATAAACTGGTATATTATTACTACTTGTATAATGTAGTTTAATGAATTTGGGGCCCTGTTCAAATGTGTGATTTGGGCTAATATACATGCAATTTCTACGTGCAACTTTGGCTAATTAATGCTGGTTATTACTGGTTTCATGGTTGATGGACCAACATAGCCATAGTGTTCACCAGCAAAACTTAGCTGGTCAAGCAGGCCAACCAAAGATGTTTTGCTGGTTAAGCTAATTAAGAATCATGGTGGGAACACAAGTGCATCAACATCCCTATAAAAAATCTTAATCAAATAACTGCTAATTAAACTAAATAGCACATCATAGCTATATCAGTACAGTTAAACCAGCATTAACCATTTACATTTGGCAGCTTTTTTCCAAAGCTACTTACAATAAGTTCAAGTTACACATTTTGTCAGTATACATACTCCCTAGAAATCAAACCCACAACCTTTGCACAGCTAACGCAATGCTCTACCAACTGAGCTACAGAAACCTTCATACCAGTGTAAGCTGATATTTTGCAGTATATCTAATATCTCTAGATAAGTCAGTTTCAGTATGTTCTGGATTATGTACTGAAAGCTTTGGGAGACACATGCATGAGATAAAATGGTTGCTTTTCTTTCTCCTCATCATGAGCTGAATGGCAGTGCTGTGGAGATGAACGGTTTTCTGTCATCTCCCATGTTGTCTGTGCAAACAAGTCTCAGAAAGAACACCCCTAAACAGGTGTGCATTGACGCTGGATGTCGAACAGCCTGTCTCTGTCACATGGCGAGGCAAAAATAGAGCCAATCAATGTCCTGCATGGCTACAATGGGTTTGTTTGTTCTGAGTGCCACAGCCTCAACACAAAGAGAATCACTCAAATTTCTGGTTTGTGGTGACATCAGTTAATTCATGGAACAAAATAACAACAATTTATTTTAAATGGTATTAACACTGTATTTATGAATGTACTTTAAAAATGTATATGTTATGTACTTTATATTTAACCAAAACAATAAATAAAATGACCTAAATTGTGGAATAGAGATGTTGCACACAGTTGCATAAAAATTAGAAAATAACTGAGGTCTCTTTGGGCACCTCCCACATGTAAACATGTTAATTAAGGATAATGAACATGATAATCATTTTGTATCATGGAAATATCAAAGTACAATGACAAGCAAATCTGATGACAGACTGAGGATGGTATCTAGTTAGGGTGGAGGGTGTGTTCTTGGGATGCTATAATGAAGTTACTGCTGGCAGGGACCAGAAGAAGCAGCTTGTTCCCTGCTGCCAAAAAAAAAGAAACAGGAAGCTTTTCTCTGTAAGACAGATGGACACTCGTCCTGAGGAGCAGCTCCTCTCCTGCAGCACCTCCAGCCATAATGTCTTCTCACACAACGCTAAGAGAAAAGAAGAGAGCGAATGGAAGAGGTGTGACACGTGGGATTTCTGTCAGGTGGGGTGAAAAATGCGTCCATTGATTCTGCAAGGTGCCAGATTGTGAAGTGACACGGGCAATCGTACAGTATATGTTACACGTTTTATTAGGGTAAGAGAACATGCACTTATATTTTTGACATTGTGGTGCACATTTTGCAAAATTGCAAATTAGGTGTGTCAATTACAGCACCTTTCCTCTCCCATACTCAAGAAGCTCTATATAGAAACATGAAGAATAAAATCAACAAACAACATGGAAGAAGTGCTTGGGGGTTCTGAATAGAACAGAAATGTGGGCAGTGGGTATCTGGCACTTTTAGTTTAGTTGATTACAATCATGATTCAACACAATCATGGTCACTATGACACTGCGTTATCTTATTCATCAGCCACACAAATGCTACCATACTGAGGACTCAAAGTCTCCAATCTGCAGAGCAACAGCTCTTAGCATAACACACAGGTAAATATCCCTCCTGTAGCCAGATGGGCCTCACTATTACATATGAAACACAGAGCTTTACAAATCCTGCACCCGCCTGGCCACAACAGAAGTGTGCGGAAACATCTATTGCCACAGAGAGAGAAAGAGAGCGAATTAAACAAACAGAGACCAAAAGAGATGGAAACAGAAGGAGGGGGCTGTGTGCTACAGCTGGTATGGAATTCACAGTGCCAGTTGCCAGTGTTGCAGAGCTCCTTAACAACTTCACAGGCTGCAGAAAAGGGCTTTAAAGTGTCCACATGGCCTCTGCAGCAGGGCTTAGAAGGGTTCTGCTCAGCTCCCTCCACCAGCTGCTGCTGGGGACACCAGTACGTCTGTCTGCTGGTGTGTGTGCGTGTAAGAGAGAAACAAATCTGTGCAAAACAGAAAGAGTGTCAACGAAGAGAGAAAACAAGTGTGAGGAAAGAAAAAATTTAAATAAAAAAAAAACAATGCTAGGAAAGCAGACTGATGATGTTACATAAAAATGCATTTAAGGAAAACTATGTACATTTATTAAAATAATGTATATGTTGCTGATCCAGGTCCACCATAATGGAAAGGTGGGTGGCTTTAAATGCATTGCTGTGCAGTTCTGAGTGTTCTTAGTAGTTACTAGGATATTCTGGGCAGTTGCTATGTGACTGCATTCCCGCCAAAACAGCCTAAGTCTTTATGAGATATAGCTCAGGACCTTCTTTCAATATAAGTCTGAATGCTTAGAGGAGTAATAGCACACCTGTTCTCAACAAGCCACATGATTTGAAGTATCATTCAAATGGTTTGGGATAAGTTACATGCCAAGTTTAATACTTAAGATTAGGGGTTCGTTCATAGTATGAGCAACAGAGTTATAGTGACGCTTGCCTTGTCAGTCATCACCTCCAGGTCATTTATGTTTTATACAATAAACTGATTGTCTATCATGGCTTCTCTTGATCTCTATGATGTTATAGGGTTTCTTGTCTCCATAATGTTCATGCTTTCCAATCTACCAATATGAGCATAATAATATCTGAGGCTTGGCCTGATGGCATTCCTTTACACAACCTTGTTTCATGTGTGTGTGGGGGTTGATTGGAGGCAATGCCTCTATGTTCTTTTGTCTTTTTTCCTGAATGTTCTTTTCTCACTGGGATCATCTAAAGATGTTCTTTACAGAGCATATTTCAGTAGCGTTATGACAAAAGAGGGTTTGTGGGGATCACAGTGTATTCCCACCATCTCTATGCAAGCCTGGGACGCACTCGCTGTGGACATTAGCATTTCAAGGAGTTTCCATTAGCGATGGCAAGAAAAGCTTCTCTCTGTGGGGGGAGATCCATTTTGTCCTCTTTTCCAACATCTGTTCTAACCTTCAGAGCCAGAAGGGGAACTAGATAATGCCAAAGAGGCTTTTGATTTACAGTAATGACACCACTAACCAAGTTCTGCTAAGAACAAGGGGTGCAAGAAAATGGCAGACAAAAACAATTCTGTGTCGTCTATAATAAGACAGTTCTTGGTTCTCTCAGGAAAGCATCAAAGGTGTGTTTTCCACCAACTAGAATGCACAACCATATATTTGTTGAGAAAAGTTAGAGCCGCATTCTGGAAAACTTATAAAGGAAATTTAAAACGGTTCAGTTTTCTTCAGACATCATTTAACTTGTAGATTAGTGGAGAGTTTTGATTTTTGAAGAGATAAAGACATTCAGGGGTGTAAAAGGTGAGACATTCATAACAGAGTTTTTTTGTAAATAAATGTTTGATGGAAGAAAAGTATTCTTTTTTCCTAATGCATTTTCATGTTATTAACCTTAAAGTACTCAAATTAAAAAGATTTTATTAATTGAATGTAGAAAATATTACTAAACAATTTGGCCAAAATAGCTTTGAAAGAAATAAAAGCAGAGTAGTTTACATCTCTGAACATTAGAAAAGTTTATGGCAGTTAGGAAAGGGAATAAGCACAGACCTGGCAATACAGGAGTGATCAATTTCTAGTCATTAAAAGTGTGATTCTTTATATTTAAAGATATAAGGAAAGAGAGAGACAGTTGACAAGAAAGTGGGGGTCTTGATCCCCAGCCCATCTGCCCGCTCATTGCAGTCTGCTGCTCAGGCAGCAGTGAATGGCAGGAGGTCTGCTAGCCTCACAGATGCTGCATGGAGCTAAACCCTCATGCTCACGGCTCAGGAACTGAGGCATTACACACGGTCTGAGCGGCCCACTCTCAAAATCCTCCAGCCCCACCTGCCACAGACTCAACACTGAGGAACAGGTGACTTCAGACAGGTCAATCAGTGTAACATGCTCAAAGGAAAATCATGCTATTTCAATTTTGACTTTGTCTGATGTCTTTTAAACATTTGTTTTAAAATTCCCAAGGAACACATTGAAGTGCTGTTGAGCTTTTTCCAAAACTCTAGAGTAATATATGGGATTACAGAGGTCTTTTATGAGAGAAACATCTGAGAAGGACCCTTATTTGTATTCCATTCAATATCATTGCTGTCTGAGAGAAACAATTGATATGTATGTAGAGATCTTGTAATTTTTTTATATTGAATTAAGAGGACTATTTGAAGTTTTACATTTTAGAGAATATCTTTTAATGTAAATCTCCAAGTTAAATAAAATGGTAACATCCATTTTGGTCAACTACATGGAAAAGTGCTATACTAAAAATATCTTATTTAAAAAAAGAAAACGCTTATAGAATTAACTAAACAGATAATGGCCCAAAAGCACAGTCTCTATTGTATCACTCTGTACTGTAATTTAAATGCATAGAGTCACCATACTGTGGTTCAAAAGACATTTTAAGACAATCTGTTGGTCCAGTTAACAATATAACCACTCTTGCCAGAAATCATCTATTTCCAAGTGGAAATAGATGCTATGCATGCATAAAAAAATCTTTTCTAGTGTGAGTTTCCATTTTTTACATTTTACAAAATATTGTTCATAGATTTACCAAACAAGTTCTACAATGTGATGTAATCAAACTCTATTTGTCTATTGAGTGGTAGGTTTGGGCCACCTGCACTGACCACCTGGCTGCTTTGTTTAGGGATTTTATTGTTGTGGGCTGTGGGTGAACAATTCATGTTCTCTTTTTTGGACAATGAACTCACCCTCTCACATTTTTCATCTTATGTGATTGTAAGAAAAACATGTGACCTGTCCATGCTAAGCCAGGTGGCATATTCTCTTGCCGTGGCATGGCACTGTGGTCAGACAGACTGTTCAATTATTTCCCCCATGTGGTCCAAACATGAACCCATCCTGATGTCCTGCAGACTAGTGTTATAGTGTTTACAGCTGGGCCCCAGAGAAAAACGTGTGTGTGTGTGTGTGTGTGTGTGTTTGAAAATTATATATGTGTTAAGTCATTGCCAACCAGATGAAATACATGTATTTTTATGTATTGTATTTCTCCTCATCAATTTTAGAAAACAAATATCAAATATCTGAGACAAAGTTGATACTTGAATAAAATACAACTGAGATCTCAATTTAATCTCCTATAGAGCTATAAAAGAGCAACCTCTGAGAAATAAAATTTTGCTCTGGGATGTTTTATGTGTTTTGGAGTGTGTCTTGTCTGACATACATAGAGTCACAACATACAAACACACACACATACACACAGCCAGATGGGCTTCAATACTACAGCTTTGTTTAATGACAAAGAACCCTTAATCTGGACAATATGGTTGGATTTAGCTATCATTTTAAAAGTCCATCTGCGAGCCGTTTTAAATGCACACTTCTTTGCAAGGTCCAAAATTACTTTTTGACACCTGTCATTGGCAAGTGAATTAAAAACAATTCCTGACCACATTATGACAATAAAACTGTATTCTGCATCATTGTTAAAAATAAGACCATTTATTCTTCTCTTATGACAACTGGATTTTTCTAATGATTTTTCTTCCTGTTTTTTTCTGCCATATTGGTGCCAAACTGCACTGGTCCACTTTACAGGTATATACCACATATGATAAGACAGTAGTCTCTGTCTCTCTATAAAACTGCAATTTAAAACATGAAGACACATGAAATTGCTCCTGTTATTTTGGATTCAGTGGTGTGGTAAAGAATATTAAATTCACTAGCAAGTTTTATTTTCTCACCAAAGCCATTTTTATTCAAATTCAAAGTGTGTTTAAACATAAAGAGTCCACAGACTTGTTTATCTGTTTGCACATGCATTCAAATAATGAATGTTTGAAGATGAAGGTGTCATGCCTTCAACCCTACAGTCATATCCTAAAATGTGATGTTACCACAGGCAGTTTATTTATCAAGTCTGCTGCAGCCTGGGCCAGCCGGGTAGCAGAGAGAGAAACAGATAGACAGACTGACATCTAGGAGATAGACTAGCTACCTATTTATAGCCCCGGCCATCTGCAAAAGCTCCCTCTTGTCTTTGGTCATCCTGTTCACAAAGGCTAGGAGGCAGATTCCAGCAGCAGCCGCTCCATTCACTATTCATTCCAGGGCCCGGCAGCTCCATATGGATCCGGCCCACTGCTGGGCCCAGGCAGGCTCTGTTTTTCCCTGGGATTGACATGGTAATGGAGCTGTGGAAGAAGGAGCTGTTCTGAGATCAGGCGAAGGCAGAGACCCCTTAGCCTTCTGCTGATAGCAGGCTCCTTCTTGCACAGCTCCCAGGTCAGGTCTTTCACCCCTTCCGGCCTCCAAGGCGATCTGGGAGCACTATGGGCATCTGTGAAAGGCTAATGACAGGCTTTTATGTTTGGCCAGCTTTATTATAGCCCCACTAACCCTGTCTGTCCATCCAAGCAATGTGCTTCACAGTGCAGCAGGGCATCTGGAGCATCCCTAAACAAATCATCTCACTGGCCCACTGAATGTTTTATGTGCCATATAGAAAGAGATTAATTTTAATGCTGTGTGTTGCCACTGGGGCTCAGAAATTACACAGCCCATCTTTAAATAAATTAATCTAAAGTCATCCCTGATCTGTGCCTACACCTAGCTTTCAGGGGACATTTTCAGAACATTGGCTAACGCTTCTCTAAAACTTCTCTCAAAGTTCTCTCAAAGTTTTCATAAATGTTCTCGCAGTAACATGTAGAAGGTAGAATGTTCTTTTAACAACATATATCATATATCAAATATGTTATACTTATGGAGTTAGTGTAATGTTCTCAAAATGTTACAGAATTTAAAAATGTTAAAAAAACAAATTAACTTTTTCTTATAAGAAACATTATAATAATGTCTAAAAATGTGGACATTTGAACATTCCTACATGCTATTTTGCAATGGTTCTTTTTGGCACTTGTATTCATATCAGATTCAATAATATAAATGTGGGAGGACAGAAACTACACACAAGAGGGAAAATAGGATTGTACAATTCTGCAGCCCTCAAATTAGCATCACGCATATGACCACTACAATGAATATAATACATTTTGAATATATTAATACATATTCATTTTCCCAGATTCCTCTTTAACATACAATCAGCATTATGCAAAGGCATCTTGAAATCAGTGCTGATTCAAAGTGAAACTGCTTCAGTGCCTCACTGGTGAAACTGCATTGGGCTCAGAGTACAGGGATCTGAGAGTATTGCTATCCTCTTACTGTCAGGAGTGGCATGGAACAGCACATGTGTCACAGCCAACATCCCCTTCTCTTTCTCAGATCCCCTTTCACACACTCACAGGTCAGTGTGGCCATGCAGCATGGATCAACACACAAGACGCAGGGCCCTCAGGAAAGCTTGTGTGCAGGGGCTTCATGCAGGGCACCGACACTGCCAAGACCATCTCTGTCAGCTTTTCATTGTCTCCTGATCTGTCCCCACTGCTACCACTGGACATTGGACAGCTATTAAAGAGACCTTTGAAATTCCTTAGGGAGTCATTAGCATAACATGAATAATTCATAAGGACATTGGATGGGTGGTATGGGGGCGGGGAAGAACATTGCCTCCATCAGTGTACACCCAGCCCAGACTATTCCCAAAAGTCTGCCCCTTTATTAACCACACAGCAGAAGAATCAATACACCATAACATTAACCAGCATTGATGCGCTCCCGACCCCATATGTTTTTTGTCACACATGTGGCAGGGGCAGGTTGAGGTGGAGAAACTGAATGCATCACAGTAGGTTCAGTTAATCAATATGAATTAAAGGTTAGGTCTAATCAGCCTGTACTATAATGTCCTTTGATTGCAAAAAAAGGAATTAGTGCCATCTTGTTTAGTGACTTTTTAATTGGCCTAATTAATTGGTCTGTATACAGACGTTAGAAGAGTTGCATAAACAGGAAGCATATACAAAAAAGCTCCAGTCCAGTAACTCAACTGTAGGTATGTTGCTCGCAACACCAGAGCATGGGTTCAAATCTCAGGAAACACACAAAATCATCTGCCACATGCAAAAACACTCAAACCTTCAGGAAGTCACTCTATTATAAACTGAGAAGCTGAACTCTAGTTTGCAGAGGTGTTGATTTTTCCAGATCACCAAAACACAGTGATACCTTTTTAATGTAATCCACTACCCTTATGAAATACTGACACAGAGCCATGATATCTGTCTTCAGCCTGGATGAATGCAGAGCCATGCTATTCTCCTACTGCCTCCACAGCACCACAGAGAGAGCTAAGCTTCATGAGTCCTTACTATAAAAACGTCACTGTGCCAATGAGAGGACATCTGATATTGATAGAATAAACAGCCTTAAACTTGTGGTGGTTTTAAACGCTCAGAGATCTCAAGAGTTTGCAATACTGTATATGTCAAGATGACCATCACCTGATAAAACAAACTTTAGGTATGTAAATAAACCTGAGACCCAGTGGTTCCAGACAGTGTCACAGCATCATATTATAGTGGATCACTAAAAGCCCAATGTTTTGTCCACCTCAGTAATTAACACTCTGTTTGTTCTCTGTACAAAGCACAGCCCTTTAACATCCATGACATTGCTGTTTGAAAGCCTGCACTTTAATTCCATTATCTTATTATTCCAATCAGTCGCAATAATCTACCATCACACTAAATGTGGGTTCTCCCTCCCCAAACAACAGGGTGTGTATTCTCCATCTTAATCATTGGTTTGAATGGGCAACTGTCATATCATTAAATATACAGTACTAATGAATAGGTTTGATTTAGAAAGCCTTCAATAATGTCTTTACATTTGGTGTAAATATATATGGGCTTTTATATTTTCTACCAGTATTCATACATTTGGTCAGAAAGACCAAAGTTAAAGGAACTGTCAATACAAGTTAAGCTCTAACCAACATAATTTGTGGTATAATTTTTTTTTTTTGATACTTTTTAAAGGGTTGCAACAGATACTGCTTTAAATATATACATATAGATTAATATATAGATACAGCATATGTGACATATATGCAATACTAAACAAATAAACATCTTTTTATTATTAAAATGCCAATAACATTCTGACTGATGACCGTGAGAGCAAAGCTTTACACACAAACCCTCAGACCCCTCACTTGTCTAAAATGCTCTCCAGCTATTTAATAGTGAGAGAAACCAATTCCCCAAAGACTCTCTCTTCCCTGTGAGCTATATAAAGAGATGAGATTGAGTAAGAATCTGATGACTGAGAGCAGAAGCCAGTAGGGAAGTGGCTCACAATCCAGCACACAGGCTGTAGTGGAGAAAGAAAATACAACCAAAGCAGTCTGAGCTGCAGAAGCTGCCACAAAAACCAAAATGTTGCATGTCCATACAATATCAGACTAGTTTCAGGCAGTTTCAGATCTCCCAAATACTCTCAATTCCCTAGTGACACTGAAGACTAAAGGTACTTGGACTGAGAAAGAAGCCTTTCAGGATTTCTCTTCCTCAATAATACACACCCTTCTCTTTACTGGTTTCCCTGTACTGTTTACAGACCTTATGCTCTATCTCTGTTTTATCCTGTATATCGTTTTATATTGTTTTACTGCTACGATAATGCTGCAATCCATAACCTGTATTGAACTCGAACTTAAACTTAAACTTGCCCTTGCAACTCAGATAAAGGTTATGAGTGTTGTTTTGAACACTGATCTCAATAACTGATTTTTGTTCATTTTTAACCTTTTAAGATGAGTGCCCGGTGTGATTGTTGTTAAAATATAATCTCAGTGAGTTCGTAGACAAAAGCGTTTAGAAGTTTATTTTTGTAAAATTGTGTGCAATGGGAATTTTTGTTATCATTAACAAGATGTCTTGTCAGACTATATGTCTCTCTAAATGACTATGAAACACTTAATCATGTTAAAGGTAATATAACTAATATATTAAACCACTGTTTTGGCCAAAGGTCATTGAAACCAATCAATTATAAAATGTTAAAACAACCCTCGACTTATAAGGGGCATCAAAAATACCTTCATATAATAGTTGACCCTTGTTTGAGGGTGCTGTACCGGTTTCCATGTTTACTTGAAAGCTGCTGCGAAAAATTGTCTACAAATTGTGCATTTTCCCCTGCGTGTATTTTTAAAACACCCTGACAACTAAGGGGATAATGTTTCAACTGTCTATCATATAAATGCAAACAGCCTGACTGCATTAGCAGCCAGGAAAGACACTGTTTGTTTCTTGAACTGCAAAAAAGAGGATCTTTTGGGAGATGAACAACAGCTAAAAGCAAACATGAACGCCACGCCCATGTGGTCGGTGTTGCTACAAGAGTCGCGCGCTGCACTTTCACGTGTATACTGCAGCACGCGACAGGCGCGTGGGAACCCGAAAGCCTCCCAGAAAGAAAGAGAGAGAGAGAGAGAGAGAGAGAGAGAGAGAGAGAGGGAGATCGCGTTAACAGAAACGACTAGATGCGTGCGGAAAGCGTCAAATTTGCCTCGATAAAACCGTCGTGAAGTATTCTGCGATGACTCGAGCTGAAACGAGATTATTTGGACAGAAATACTATGCTTTATCTATGCTTTATCCTAAAAGGTTTGGATGAATGGTTTTAGATCGCACTTTTTTAAAGAGGATTTAGGCTTCGTATATTATTCGCATCGTTTAGAATTTAAACTCATTTGCGCAGCGTGTTATTAAAAAGACGCTTCAAGAGTCTTCAAGGTAACTTAATGCTAATATTTTCGCTAGTATTTTTGCTACTGTATGCTATTTTGTATACCGGTTGTACTTTAATGTTTTGAACATTGTCAGAAGATCGCACACAACAGTAAGTGTGTGAGTAAAATGTAACTCTTTGAGAGCTGATGGTGATGAGTTGCGGACTGGAGGAATTGTGCAGCAGAGGAGGCGGCACAGACATTCTGACTCCATCCCGTGGAGAACTCCAGTGACTTTCCGCCAACTTTAGTTTGTTTTCTTGTCATTTTCCGTGTTAAGGAAAACGTAACCGTTTTTAAAAATGCATTTGAGGCATATTGTGTCGTCAAGACGCTGAAATTAGGTTAAGTGTTTAATTTGAGCTTTCAATGAATAATGCTTTTTTTTTACAAATTCATTTCCTTTTGTTATGCTCTCGCCGTCCTAGAAAGACGGGCGCAGGTTACTCTTCCCACATGGGTTTCAAAGTCTAAATTGTTTCAAAACTCTGAAAGTCGAGGAGTTCCTCAAGTTACCAAAACGTAACCAAAGAAATGCAAATCGATGCAGGTGTGCGGGCCTCGGAGCGCGGGAGACCTGACGTAACGAACTGAACCCCGATCCCTCCGTTCGAGCCCCATTGATCAGCTGAGAACCGGCACTAACTAACTGTCCCAGTCTCCATAGCAGCCGACCGGACGGCGCCGAGAGGACCGGCTGCTGGGCCGATGTGAATGGGTGACGTCACGGCGCTGGCGCCAGAGAGTCTGCAAGAGCGTGAGCTCGCAGCGCTGATCTGTAGTACTGCTTTGCTTGGTGCCATTCATCACCTGTCAGGGATCAGTCAGGGTGTCATGCGAAACGTACACAGCTGTGAGAACAAAAAGAGACGAGGGAGAAAATGGAAAAAGACAGTTGCAGATGCGGACAGGATCACAATAGTCCTGTGTTTAAAAATGTGCGAGACCCGACACAGATCTCGATCTCGTGGAATGCAGTTTTCGTGCTGTATTAATATAAGGTGAACATTTAGATCCTTTACAATCGTGCCGTGAAATACGCAGCAGCGAGGAGATTTGAGGACAGTTTGCAAGCACTTTGTTTTTTAAGGAGTGATAATGAGATTGTATGAGCTGCATTCCGACACATCAACACCACTGCATTCCGACGCATCTCTTAAAACATCTGTTAGTCGGATTCGCACAAGCAACCAGGAAATGTTTCTCTATTGTTGCTTAGCGTGTGTAAACAAAGTGTTTTTCTTCTATTTATCACTACCAATCTCGTTCCAGACTGCCAAAACAGTTTCTCAAAAAATGGAAATGTAATCAACAAAGCATATCTATCTGCCAGGATAAAAATGTTCTGGAGTTCCAGAAAAATGCATTTGCATTCTGTTGCAGTTATGCAATTTCAAGTAACACTTTCAGTATGTTTACCCAGTCCGTCATTTCAGACCATGTAAATGCCACTCGCATTTCTTTCTGGCTGCGCTTGAGAGCAGGAGGTGTTGACTGAGTGCATCTCCTGTCTCGTTAAGTCCGACCAACTGTCATCACTATTACATCCTAAACGACCCTCATCATAGGCCTAAAGAGTGCTTCCCTAATCTCCCGCATTCACCATGCGTTTAAACAAACATAAGCATTAACACCACACCACCAGCTGCCTAGCACACAGATTTAAGACTGGTGATATTGTGTAAGTGATTGCTTGTGTAAAACAGATTAAATGATGTTGGGACATAATTTCAGTACACAGAAACAGTAGGCCTATAGAACAGTCACTACAAGAGACTGCTTGTAACATAATGTAACATAGGGCAGTAAATGTTACTAGCTGCATTCAGTTTTTAATAGCCAAATATATAATGACGATATATTTATTAATTATAACATATATTTAATTTGCATCATACGTATTAACGCCTTGCTGAATTTTTGATGTTATATATAGACCAAGAAACAGTTTAAGTCTGTTCTGATATATTTTTGGTTGTGGCGTTTGAAAGAAAGCGATTAAACAACCAAATGCTCACAAATCACTAATTCTGTTGATCGGAAACAGGTACACTGATTTGAGAAATTATCCGTGGAAGCTGCAGGCAGTCAGCGCCACCCTAAACACGCGCTTTGACTGGTTAAGAACGCGGAAGAAAAGGGTGGGACTTGATAGCTCAGCCCCGCGACCAATGCCGCAGCGCGAAAGCGATGAGTGACACCGCCGTTTACACCAATCAGCGCATCGCAAACAGCGCGTGAACAACCCACCCAGCTGGGTATATATTCAGCGATGACAGCCAGCTAATCCACTGCGTTTGTTTCAGCAGCTCAGTGAAAAGAAGAGGTCTCTAACACAAAAGCGATCCTTGCAACTAAACAACTAATAGAAGTGTCGACATGAAGGCGATAAGTCCAGTGAGGTCTTTCCGGAAAAATAACGTAAATGTGACGGAGCACAGTCTGGGAATCACACGGAGCAAGACCCCCGTGGACGATCCCTTAAGCCTGCTGTACAACATGAACGACTGCTACTCCAAACTGAAGGAACTGGTGCCCAGTATCCCGCAGAACAAAAACGTGAGCAAAATGGAAATCCTGCAACATGTCATCGATTATATTCTGGACCTGCAGATTGCACTTGACTCTAACCCGGCGATCACCAGTCTCCATCACCCGCGAGCAGGGCAGGGGACATCCAGAACACCCCTGACAACGCTTAACACAGACATCAGCATCCTCTCTTTACAGGTAAACCAATGATCTTCTGTGAAGTCTGGAGAATGCACAAACAGAAGCGCTTACGCCTTAAAGTTATTCCTTCAAACCTTTAATTTAAGGCAATTTAAATTGTCTTGCTTGTCTTTGCATGTGCATTGCAAGTGTCAGTAATGTTACTTCAGCATGTATCGTTTTGCTTTGAATGTGCAATTTTGGCTGTGTAAAAATGATTGGATTTTATTTACCTTTAGACACCGGAGTTTCAGTCAGACTTGGTCACAGAGGACAGCAGGACACTTTACCGTTAATCAGGTAAATGCACTGTTTTTAATAAGATCCGTATTATATACTTTAAACGACGACAAACGCAAAAAGTCCTTGTATACTACCGTATATGTGCGACATATTCTGTCAGCAAGCGTTTGTCTGCTGGACAAACATTTTTAACTGCACATTGTTAAACTGTGTAATCATATAGCATAAGGACCATTATGGCACTTACTCGGTAAAGTTAAAGAATATAATAAGCGTCAGCGGAGGCTGGATATATAAATCCGCCCACTGAGTGCAGCCAGAAGTTGTACTCTTGTACATCTGGAGCCCAGGGTTTTGCTCAGTCTCTGAGTGTTTGGTTAAACTGCGGCTTCCTCTCTGGCGCCAGGCTGTCCGGATCTTTGCCCTGTTTGCATTCTCTAAATGCGCCTCTTTCTCAATCTTTTGCAGGTGTTTGGTTAAGACACAAGAACACACAGGACCTGGGAACTTACTTTTCCTCCAATTTCTGTTCTCAGCCTGGACTTTTTCCCTCCTGTAATTGAATCAAGAGACTTTTTTACTTCTAAACGGACAATCCATGTGATGTGTTAAAATAAAGCTTGGACATTATTTATCTTCTAAAAAGACTTACCTGGTCCTTTCTTCACGAGGAGGAAGCACTACATTCCCTAAAAATAAGGGAAACAAATGAAAATGACCACAAGGAATCTTTTCTCTACAGTGAGAAGTCATTTTCTTGTGAAGACCGTGTGAATAGGAGAAAATGTGGTTAGTTACTGTACAAAGTTTAAGGCTGTCTTTTTTTGGTCAATTATTTTGGCACATGAAGGACTGGACATTTGAAAATGACACGAAACCTTGTGAAACTCTCTCTGAGAGTTTTATCTTGTATAGTTGCAGAAATTGGACTGTCAGTATCTGCAAAGTGTTATACTGTATGCTGAGACTTTTTATAAAAGTAATATTGTAAATCATACCCTTTTTATACAAAATAAACCAAATGCTTTATTTGACACTGGTCTGTTATGGTTACATGTAAAATGTTGATCCAGCAATACTGTTGCCGGAAAACTCATTGGACTGTATATTGAGCTTGTCTTTCATATCCAGCACTCTATAGCGTATCATTGACGCCTGGCCCATGACACATTTGTCCATTATTGACAGGATATGAATTAATCTTTTACATTGCCATATGGCTGTTTAAAATGTAATTTCTGTCTATAATGGGGAAACTGCTTCTTCCTAAAGTAACTGTACACAGATCAGCCTTTCAGTTTTACGAATGTCCACTCTCTTATTCCCTGTGTGGCAAAACAATTTCTTGAAAGTGTCTTGAAGTAGGACATAAATCATTGTCACAGACCGGTTTTTTCACCTTTTACAGGTTCACTCACAATCAATCTCGCAATCAATCACAATGTATGGATGAAATGTCAGTTTAAAAAAAACGTGAATTGTGTAAAATAATTGCCTGTGGGCCTACAACTTTTGGCCTGACGAGCGAGAGGGAATAAATCAGAGACCCGGAGGATTTCATTATGGATGTGCTGTATTAATGGTTTTGAACCGCTACTGCTTTACACGACAGCGGGTTAACGTAAAGTACAGCAAAACTTAGTAAAATGGCGAAACTCTATAGCATTCATTTCCCTGAAAGTGAGCATGATAAATCGGAGATAAAGTTTGATTGGTAGCATATGAGATGTCGGATTAAAAGGATTTTATTCATTTGCTGTGAATGACGCACTTATCTGAAACAAATTTTATTTGTGAGCTTTCAATTATTTTGTGGTATGTGTCATTCGGGGTAAATCATTTTATTTAAAACACGACAACACAAGACATGCTACACAACACATGCTATACAAATACTTTTCTTGCAAAGTGTGAATGCAAACATTATTGTAACCAGCAAATGCGACCTGAGCGCTTTCGTTACTGTTCTTGCTATGAAGAGTGCGCCACCTGCTGGCTGCCAAACTTCACCTCGGGAAAGACATTTGATTGACATCTCTCGCTATTTACAGGGAAATGTCAGAACATCGTTAAATGTACAGTTATTGGAAGTGCCGATAAAATCTTTAATTCAGGTTACTCTGAAAAATAATTTTCAAAAGACAGTGTTTTAGTGTCCAACCCACCTGCGCAGGTCTGGAACCTACATATCCATGACTTAAAACAAACAAATATTAATACAAATCAAGTAAGCTTAATCACAGAATGTGTTCAAAATAATTGATAGGCACTCATTTCACTATAACAAGACTCCAGTGTATTCAAAAAGTTGAAAAGGTTTATTAATGTAAGAAAATGTCACGAATGGCAACACATGGTATGCGCACAAATCATGACTCAGAAGACAGATCGTCATTATATATTAAATGTATTGTTTTACTTTTGGCGTAATGCTGATGCTCACAAACAAATGTTTGTCTGATGTTGAATCTGAAACACTACAAAGTCAAACAAACTATAGGGATGACCTAAATGAACCAGGCATTCAATCATTAATAAATAACAGCACAATACCAGTCACAGTAAAGATACCAACACTATCTATGTGTGGTTAAATTAATCCCCAGTTATTAATCCCCACTCTATTTGATGATATTACGGAGTAATCTAGACTACATCTTTAATGTTACCAACAGAGCATGAAACAACAGCTTTTGCACTTAATAAATCACAACAGCTTCCCTGTTTATAGCTTTTTTAATACACCAACAGCCACAATATGTTTATCACTTCCAATCCGGATATTTAGGAAAATTTTGAAGATGATTCTGAATCTGTTTTAATTACGAAGAGAATCGAATCACTCCACACATTTAAAAAACAAATCTGTTCTAAAAATATGGCGCAGCTTCTCCACAGAGCTAAATGACACATTAAGTGTTTGCTGCTTTTTCAGTGGTCACATACTAATTTGAAGATGCTCTCCAGTGGCTGGAGGAACCCCAGCAGACTCCTAGAGGACGCTTTCTATTTCTTCAGTAGCATCAGTGGCAGGCCCGGTGGATGTGGCCCTCTTCAGGTGGATTCCTCACTCCAAAGTCAGATAATTTCCTCTCCAGCATGATGCTGAAAATTAATTATGCTTTTCCCTTTGGATACAAGGCCTAGATCTGGTTCTACAGTCCAGGTTTCCCCCTTTAGCAGTGGGGTGGCATCTGTTTCCTCATCCGCTGACTCTTTTTCACTGGATACACATGGCCCCTGACCTTTGTTCTTGTTCTTGTGGGAATTTGGAGGCAGATCCATGCTCTGACTTTTCATCTTCCTCTGTGATGGGATCTAGCAGGCAGCTGTCAGGAACAGAGGAGAGGTCTACCACACTTTCTCCAGGTTTCAAACTCTTATTTGTGAAGGGCTTGCGCCCTTCCTGTTCCCTCTCCTTGGCATTCTCTTCAGAGCTGGATGGGAGAAACTGGCTGGCAGGAGCTCGAGCGGGACTTTCTCAGCCAGCAGCAGAGACTTCCAGATGGGCCATGTGGGAGATGTACTCCTGATAGGCATTGTGATACTCAGCCTGCTGTTTATCAGTCAGCCTACAAATGTCATGAAAGATTGCTTAGAGTTCAGGCTAGAAATACTGGGTGTTCTGTAACTGCTGGCCTAAAAGATAAGATCAGGCTGATTATTAAATTTAATAATATGTGAGGAAAAACATGGGGTAAGAGCCAGTTTTTGGTAGCAATCACAAAATTAGATATTTAAAGAGACAGGTCACACAAAAATGAAAATGCTGATCTATTCACTATCAAAAATTTTCCTTCATTCTTTCTTTTTTCTTCTTTTTTTACACAAAAGAAATTATTAAGCAAAACATCCATGCTTTTTTTCTGCCATAGAGCAAAAGTAGATAATTGCTTCAAATATGCAGAATTCAAGTGTACTATGCTCACATGATGTCCATATGATAGCTTTGTTTGAGGAACAGGCCAAAATGAAGGTTATTAACTTTCAAACCTCATTTACTCTTCCTCATGTTAACATTTTGGCACATTTGCAATACACGAGAGGTTTGCATATAAGCACAGCAAACTGAAAAAAATGTAAAATTAAACACAAACTTCATTGGCTCTTGCATACATTGCGAATGTACCTGGTTTGAATATCCAAAATAAGAAGGTGGTATGAGAGCTGGGGTGTAAGGCAAAATTTTCAGTCGAAAAGGACTTTCACTCTGTTTTTTGCATAAGGTAAGCACATGGCTTCAGAAGATTTTAAATAGGTCCTTAATCCTGTTTCTGGGGACCCTCAGCACTGCACATTTTGTACAAGTTCATGGAATGCTCTTCTGGCGAGCTGATGATATGAATAAGGTGTGTGAAATAAGACGTCCAAAACGTTCAGTACTGTGGGTCTAACGGAACAGATGAGAACCACTGGAATAACTCCTTTTGTGTTTAATGAATAAAGTTATGCATGAAGTCTATGATGAAAGAAGCAGATGAAGGAATGTTCATTTCTGAGTGAACAACCTTTTTAGAGAAGCAAGACAACACAAAGCGATCTATACCACAAGCATTCATGATGCTAATCTAAACCATTATGAGCTCTTGTTTGTGTGTGGCAATATGCAGTGACACCTTGCCAAGTGTTAACAGATGAGTGCAGAAATAGCTATCTCTGTGTGATAGAGAGCGAGGGTGTGTGTGGTCAGCTCCTCACTTCCTCTGCCCATTCAGGACAAAAAAACACTCAGTTTCTCACCCAGTAAACCACATGGTGTTTTCATTCTGATGAGACGCTTTTAAAAAGCAGAAGCTAAGATCTAGAGTTTTAAAAAAATGCAACAGTGAAAAAAACATTTAGGTACTTAAAAGGCAACATTTTCCTTAAAAGGGTTTATTTTCTTTGTTTTCATGCATGTGTTTGTGTTTGCCTCCATGTGTATAATTACTGTCTTCGCGTGGTGTGTACCTGTGTTTGTCTATAGACTGTACTTCCCCATTGACCGGCTGAAGGTGTTTGTGTGCACAGCAGTACCACGCACCAGCCAGTGGGCACTGTGTTTCCTGGAAGGCTCCTCGAGGCCCACGCCATGGCTGAGGTTGTACGAGAAGTTCTCTGGGTTTATCGTTACATCTTGTGGTTTCAGAGGGTCTGTGAGATTTGGGTTGAGTCAACACGCTGCTGCTCTGCTCACTGCACGACCCCAATTCATCACGCAACAGGTGGAGCTCCATTTGATGCTGCTCTAGAACCTACAGCATAGATAAGAAGGGGGAGTTATCATTCATTACAGTGATGCATGAGTTAAACTGAGCAAAATGTGTTTTCTGGTGTTGTATTCAGCAAACATTAGGAGGCAAGATCCTGTACATACAGGGTTACATATGTTCATGTAAAATATGGCATTTCTTAAATCTTAGAGGGATATTCTTGTTTCCAACAAGTCAAGCTCTGTTTAACCTTAGTATGTATGTTATGCACTTACTATGGAAGTCAACAGGGCAAGCATTCCACTATAGAGTTGCATTGCAAGTGCATTTCTGTGCAGGTTCTTTTCCTTGTTTGTATATAACCAGGATTTTTTAAAATAGACTAACAGTATTTAAAGTTTTAAACAACGTGGACACAAAACCCAAAAGAAAATAATCACATGCTTCACTAAGGCATTTATGTGAAAAACACAGAAATAGCCAAAGTACTATGTGAAACTTTTGAGGGGCATGCCAATATTACGACTAGCCCCAAGTCCTTTGGACTTGTTTCCAGCCTAAAGAATGCTACTTTCATGTGAGCGTCAAGCTATTCATATCTTCAAGTGGACACCGAGCTCCCACTGACAATAACCCTCCTTCATCCAGAAAGCAGCCATTTTGGACCAGATGGCTGCCTGCTTGTTGGCAATACAACATTCGTTTGTATAAGCGCAAATAGAAATCCGATCAACACGGCTACATGTGTTCCTTATTTCAGCCCCATCCAGCCTCTTTCACTATAGAGAAGCATTAAAACAGAAACCATGTGAGAAACCATTAATAGATGTGTGACCAGCACTAGTACAAAGATCTGAGCATGTACAATTAACAAGTCATCTGACATCTTACCATGGTCCTGAAAAGATGCTAGTCTCCAATAGTTCATATTTATCTCCTTCTTGAGTTCATCAAGGTTCCACTGAGACAGAACCTGGCCGTTAACACTGGCCTAAGTTTAGGATAAAAGAATTTAACAAAAAATCTGACATTTGAAAGACAGCTAATAACATTAGGTCAATTGATTTCATTTTCCCTTGTCACATTTTCAGCAAAACAACTTGTTACTTTGTGCACACCGCTATGTGGTAGGGCAACACAGAGCTCACTTTTACAACAATAGAGATATTTAAGCATGCAGGCTGATGCTGCACAGCTGGCAGGTTGATTAATGGATGTCTAATGGAGACATCAGAAATGTCATTGCATCGTTGATATGTTGTGCAATGGAAAGAAAGCCCTTATTGTGAAACCTCTGTATGCACCACATGGAGCTGATAAAGCTAGTCTTTCCAATAGATAAATTGGTATTTACAGAGATGGATGAATTTACCACACCCTGTCTCTCTGCTGTTTTTCCTCTTTCCTTTTAAACAACTGTTTACAGGCACATTTTACAAATGGGGTACAAAATAGGACCTAAACTAATTTTTCTATCCCCAAGAACAGGTCAGCAAAACCATTAGAAAACCTAAGAAGGTGAAATTATTATGCTAACATTGAATCAGGCCTTTGAAAGTTGCCATTGCCATTCTGTTAATACATTTTTGGAAATGTTTCAATACAAAACTCCTTGTGAAACTACCAATAAACATTGAATGAACAATGATTTTAAATAGACTGTATGCTAAATTAACCTTTAAGCACACTTCTAGGATGTACCTTTTTATTGTGTTGATGTACTCTTCCAGCATGCAGGAGTCCAGGCCCTGGATCTGTCTGAGCTTCTCACACACAGCATCAATGCTCAGGGAACTGAGGGGGACCTGGGGTCCTGAGTTCTGGTACAGCCGTACACATACACACCCACATATATAATAATTAGTTACTCATTCCATTCATAATGCATTCTGAGATGGCAAAACTTGAGTACAATCAAAGCCATGACATGCAACAGCAGTGAAGTTCAAGAAGAGGCACAGCAATAATGCATTATTTGCTGCATGCTCCTTATACAAAAGCAAAACCAAGCATGTCATCACAGAGTAAGATAGACTATAAAAGATGGAGATCTGCTATATGTTTATGTCATGAAGACATGACAGTAAAGTGCATGTTTATTGTATAATGCTTCATGTCAAAGCAGCTCTCTTTAAACTACATCTGCTGTAATTGGCTAATGCCATGTGAGGCCGTCAACACTGGAAGCATTGAAGCTGCACGTCCCCTTAGAATCTGTACTAACAATGGACCTTGAGGTCCAAAGCTACAGCCTTGAGGCTAGACTTATATTTAAATGTAAAAATATTCAGAGCAGTCAATTTTTCAAAAACATGGAAAATAAAGTGGCTGAAGTAGTGACGCAAGCACATCAAAATTAGAAACAGGGCATTCGTCAACTGATGACGCAACAAACGCTTCCAGAGAACAAAAGGGGGTGTCTAGTTTTGTGGTGTTGACTTCTCAACTGGTCTGTTCGTTAGTGGTTAAGTGACCTAGTTTGCTATGTGTAATGGTTCATCACTGTGTACTAATCTTATTAGATCTGTTGCAGTTAACCCAGACAAATCATACATATGCTCCAAGTGGTTTTTCAGGAGTGATACTATAACTGAAATTCTTATCAAATCTTAAACTAAACGCTGAGGTGGTTCCTTAGTGAGGCTTGGTCTTAGTGAGGTTAATGTTTGTTATGACTCAGGATTAGCAACATGCAGGCTTGTTCTTCATGGGATGAAGATTGGGCCATGCGTCTGTATCTGGGTGAGCCTGTTTGGGAAACATCTGATGTGATGAGTAGCCAAAGAGATGATGACACAAGAAAAAGTTAGTATTTAGCTGGTCATGTGATCCCAAAATTGCTGCCACTTTGAGACAGGACTATTATGTCAAATAAAAGAGGCTAGTCTGCTGACTATGTCATTATTTTTATGTACATTATTTTCCACGTGTCAAAAATACATTAAGGAAGGATGGATATCTAACAGAGCTGCAAGTTCAATGTCCAAACAGTAAAAACTACATGGAGCATATTTAGTCCCATCACTAAATAGGGCTTTACTAAAAATATCTAAAAGATATTCTTAAAATATTGTTTCCCCACATTTACATATGTGAAACAAAAGAAAATATACCATGTTTAATTTGTAATAAAACAACTGGTTACACTGTATTTTAAGGTGTCCTTGTTACAAAATAGTTATATGTTTAAGAACTGAGTAATATTAATTAATAACGTGTACTTATTATAGGGTTAGGAATAGGTTTTGGCTTGTGGTTAGTTTCATGTACTGTAATTATGTATAATTCACTGTTATTGCTATAGTAAGTACATGTAATGTGTAAGAAAGATACTGTAAAATAAAGTATTACCAATGAAGTATTCACAGAATATAATTAGAATATAATTAGAATATACCTACATTCTAATGAAAACTAGTACAGACGCAAAGTAGACTACATGTAGGCTACATAGTCAAAAATATCTAGTGCTGCATACAATCACAATCTAGAGAATTGTGTGTGCCAGCTGTGTGGGGTGGTACTTTTCTATTCCAGTTTGACACTGGTGCTGTGCAATAATCCAGGTCCATAAAGAACCTGTTAACAAAGCCTGGTATGGAGGAACTTCTCTGGCCTGCAGAATTTAATCCTACTGAACCTCTTTCCCCAATTGAATTGGAACATTGCGAGCCAGACCATCACCCAGCCTTACTTATGCTGGTTTCTAAATGGAATCAAATACCTGCACCCATGTTCATCCAGAGGAAGAGTGATATCAAATCCATATGAATGCTAATAGTATTGAAAGTAAATGTTCAACAAGCACACATGGGTGTGGTGTTCAAACATCCACATGTCTGGTCATATAGTGTATTTAAACATAAATTTAACTTTGATTTAAAGTGAGGTGAGCCTACATGAGCAGGAGAAAACCAACGGGTTTCAGTGTTTGTACCCGTTTCACTCTGTAGGGTTATGATTTTATCTGGGAATGACAAAATGAGAGAGGATGAGAGGAAAAGAATGTAAAGGAGGAGAAGGAAAAGAGGAATTAGGTCACATGCTTAAATCATAAAAATTCATAATAAATTCACATAAACACAATAATATCATTTTTGGCTGGTAGAGGTATGCACGTTTTCAACTAGTTGGTGGGTCGTTTGAACAACTAGTTGACCTGAAAGACTAGAAATTAGTCTTAAGGAATCGCTATATACTTAAGCTGGTTTTTGATTTACTAAATCCTCATCAAATGCATTTCCTAATGGGTGATAAATAAGGCTCTTGCTCCCATGTTAAAAAAATGCTAGACAGAAAGCAACAGAATGAAACAAATAGGTCTCAAGGGGTATTTTTAAAAATGGGACTATTTTAAACTTGACACACTATTTATAAAATGCAATGCTCTTGTTTATAAAGGGGATGAATTGGGTTTCAGTGTGCAAACTGTCCAACAGCAAAAAAATAGTCGACCTAAATGACTTGTCAATAGTTGCAAAACCCATCCCCACTGACCTGCATGGATTTCCCAGTAATGATCTGATCAAGTCAACTATAGAGAGTACAACTATACAAAGGGGGCAACTGAAAATAACATTTTAGAGAAAAGGACAAAATGCAGAAAAGAAGGAAAACATACATACAGTACAGAAAGAGAAAAGATCAAACAGAGAGAACTCAAACACACTTTTCACAATTTCATGGTTGGAAGAAATTTAATTTCAAAATGGCCCCACCCTGATGGGCGAGTGTTAGAACCAGGTGATAAGAGTGTAATTAGCGAGAGGGGCTGGGAATAAGGAAACAGTCGTGCTTGCTGAAGGCAGCATCTCTCTGTGCTGATAAGAACAGCCTTGTTCAGCATTCCTGATGCTAATCCATACAGCGACTTTCACACCACACAGAACAAAGTAACATGCGGAGGACACGCCAGAGAGACAGTCAAATGATCGAGGTGTGAACCAATTGAGCTATGAATGTGGCTATTCCCGAAAGGACATTTATTTTGTATTTTGTAGTGAATCTTAAGCAACATTTGTGCAAATAAATGTTCAATTAAAATTCAGTAATTTTGCTTTTATTTTCTTTATATTTTGCATTAAAATCATATCAGATCCAGTGCATGCTGTTACAACAGTAACAGGGGGACATACTAAATACCAAGACATTCTTCATTAACTTTTTAATTTAGTTGTAAGGGCTTAAAACTTAAACCTTGTAAATAGAATGTAAAACAGAAGAACTGGCCTCAGACTTTTGGATTCCACTGTAAATGTGCCGTATATCAGCCAGACTTCTCTGTAAATATAATTAATGGCATCGGTCATTAAAACCCCATATAATAATTGGCATTGTTTGATAAAGGACCCCAGATTTATGATGGCTTAGTATTATGATTCAAACAGTATACAGCAATTTTTGTCTTCTACACCAAGCGTTAAAAGACCCAGTTTAATCTTTGATATGTTCTAATGCCTGAACTCACTCTATAGCATGTCAAAGTTTGAACACTCTGGTGGCAAGCAAAATGTAGTATGGAGTTACAATAATGGCATCATAACTGTTATCCCCTACAGCATTAAATGATCTTATAATCAGCATCAGCCAAAATTATCATTTGACACATCTCTGGCGTTAAGTGTGAACAAAAGTCATATCTTTACAAGTGCTATACCAAAGACACTATAATGCTTTAATGAGACAGAGCTTCGTTCACATCACTGGAATTTTGTACTAATTCACTGTTTATTCCCCAGGCAAACTGCCAATTATTTATGTAGAAACTTTCAATTAACTTAAGATGTGCAATGGTTCAGCAGTAGATCGCATAAACGCAAGATTTTCCACTGCAGTCAAGGTTAGGGGTTCGAGCATTGCAACCATAGATAGGATAGCTATTGTAGATCAAGTGCCACATGCTGCTAGCTTCGTGAGTGTATATGTTTGTGTGCATGTGTGTTGTCAACATAGCAACAAAAGGCTTCTCTGGATCTTGTTTGCACATATATAAACACATACATACATATTCCAGAAGTTACCATAGCGGGGGATGTAGGAGAGGGAAGACCCTCACTGAAGTCTTCTCTGATTTTATCCTGATGAAAGGACACATGGATGACAGAAGAGCCAGAGGATTAAAGAAAGCTTTAGAACACACACACACTCACACAGATCTTTAGTGTGGACACTGTTTAGCGAAAACAGTGATAGGTGTGAATTATGATGTTTATCCAAATGTTATTTCTTTAAGATAGAAAATCCATCAGGTCTTAAACCAACACATCAAGGAAAACTGGATTATTTTTGATTTTTTGTTTAATTTAGCAAGACTTTTATAGAAACTAAGATGCAAAACTGGGTCATGCAGAAATGTTGATGGTTATAATGTCATAATCATAAGCGCTGTCCACATTTACATATTAACTGCCCTTCAATATTCAACTTTGTTTAGTCTCATCTTAAACACAATGACCCTATTTCCTACGAAAAGACGGTAGAGACAATCATAACAGAGGTCATTTACATATAGATGTCTTAAAGGTACAGTAGCAATAACAACCTGTTGACTTCTAAGGCTTGTTTCACAAAAGTTTAATGCAAGCAAAAACCCTAATAGCCACTGGTTGTTTATAAGGTCAAAAAGAAGTTGAAACAAAGTATGAATACAGAGAAATATAAACAGCATCTTGAGACATAAAAGACATTATTATGGCCATATACTTTAAGCACTAATAAAATGTCTCCTTGCTTGCTGTCTGCATATCAAGGCATTTAGCTGCCGTACTTACTAGTACTATGCTGGAGACCTTATGGAGTTCAGTGTGTGGACGTGAGGGAGGGTGATGAGGTAGCCGGGGTAATTTCGGGGAAGGTAATAAACATGATGGGGGACCTTAGAAGCATTTGTGCATTTTGTTGCTGGGGGCCAGTAAACCCACTTAAGTAGCTGCTGTAGGGCTAAGTGTGTGACAACACACCATCAGTGGGGAAAGACCCAGAAAAAGAGCCTGTAGGAGAGCACGCCTAAAGTCTGCTGCCCAAACATGGAGTGAGGCCGAGGTGAAGTGCCTTGCAGGGCCATTGTGAGATAGCTGACACCTCCAAGGTGCATCTGTTCTCTTGCATCTCGCTTATCTGACAGATTGAAGACGGAAAGGATCAAGACAAAAAAAAAGAGAAAGCGCAGAAGAATATAAGATTCCAAACACACTTTAAAGGTGTTCAGTTTCTCACACTCAAAGACAAAACAGCCAAACAAAGCATTTTTAGTAAGTTACATGCGTACTAGAAAAGGCCAGTGATTTAATGAATTTGGAAGAACATTTATGATTATACTGAGTTTTTCCCCCAAATAAGGTGGGAGAAAAGCACCTAATAATAATAAACCTAGTAATAAACTAGGAAAATTACTCACAGGGAAATCTATGGTACTTCTGACCTCATATCTTGTCTCAAGAGCTAAATCATACGTCAGGATTTATTTGGAAGGAAACATTACTTCTGAATCAGCCGAGCTGACCAAAAAAGACAGGCTGGGTGACTCATAAACAAGCTGCTCATGGAGCTTCTGTGATGTTTCATTTCCTGAGGAGAACACAATGGAGATCTTACTCATCTCTCTGTGCAAAAAAAAGCTCGTTTGTGAAGCCCAGTCTATTGTCACACTGCACCAGCAACGTCTGCTGTCTCAAAGCACGACACAAATAACTGATCATGTGATCAGATAATATCAGCTCTGACTCTTGCAATGATTTCAAGGAATCTACAGCTATAAACCGAGCATAGGACTTCTGTGTGGGTTTACTTGCTTTGCTATACATAAGACTTTTTTTACATTGCAAATGTAAAAATAAAAAAATATATGTTTTTGTAATACATCTACATTTATGCTTTTCGCAGATTCATTTACCTAAAGCAACTTACACTGCATATATTACAAGATACTCCTTTTATCAGGTTATCATGCATTTTCTGTTAATCGAACCCATGATCTTGGTGTTGCATGTGTAACGGATTGTGGTGAATATATGATTTTATTGTGGTGAATATATATGATTTTATTGATGTTGATCCACAGATGGAGGCCTGTTTAAGCTGGGTGTGACTGTCAATAAACCCCATCGGTTCGGAATGCAGTTGTTGTCTTGGTATCTCTCTTTTACACAACGCAGAGGAGAGTAACAGTGGTCAGAGCCAGACCGGTTACACATGCACATTGCTATGCTTCTACAGGAATGCTATAAAGGCTTTGTGCTAGGGTTAGGTTCAAGTTAGTCTGTAGCCATTATATTTAGCTCATAAACATCTATTGCACACATTCATTTAGATAGTCATGTGTTTGTGTGTGTACCTGCAATGATCTCTCTTAGTTTGGGATCCAGGCTGACAGTGCAGGGCAGAAACATATTTACATCACAGGTGGTGAAAACAGGGGTGTGTGAGGAGAGAAACTCCTTGAAACTGCGAATATCGCCATCAATCTCCAGGCAGAGATGGTGGGGATGTTTAAGAGATTCTGTAACAAGATGGTGCCCATTGAACATACAGCTTAATTAATACATGTAAATGGCTCTGTAGTGAATACTGATGTAGACTATATAGTAGCCTAAATAGTAATTTATCATCACGTTGCATCAGTGTATATTGTTAACATGTAAATCTACTCTAGTTTGTGGTAAGCTAGCTCACAAGCTAAGTCACAAGCTCACACATTTAGCCCTTGGTATCTTTGAACATCAGCAGTTATTTCTGCAGAACAATGGCAGGCGCTGTCAGATAAATGGTTTCCCATCGTAATTTATCTTATTGAGGGGGGTAATTCATATAAAATAAATCTGAAGATTCAATTCACAAGATTCACTGCTCAAACCATATTTCTTCCTTTATCTCCTTATCTGCCCTGCAACCCATGCTTTTGTCTCTCTGGTAGGACAGCCAGTGGTACGGTTATTTGCAATTGTGTGATTGGTTGTTGAAAGGACACAATAGAATCCCCTTTTTTAAATGATCAAGGCAGGCTGCGCCTCTAACGGGGTGATTGGACAGATTTGGACAGAAGACATATGATACAACGACCCTCAGAGGACATTTCTTTAAGGATGGACTAGGCCCTCAAAACAGCCTACTGTTCCTCTACTGACCCATCCCAATATACTGTGTAAGTTTTCCCACTCTATTAGCATATATATATCACATGCACAGCTTATAATGCAAGTTTGTAAAGCTAAAACTCGCTTACCTTAGATTTCACAAGTATATATTTATAATGCAATACATTTTTGATCAGGCATTACAGACATCCACCTCCTACAAGGCGGGCAGAATTCTGGGAAGGAAATCACACCAGTCCATAACCGAGACTTTAACCAAACTGAAATGAAGATGCAGCATAAACAAACAGTAATGCTCAAACCTTGACGATACACACTTGAAGGATGTGTCTCAAATGGTTTGCTTTTTGTGTCTCTTTTATGTGTCTCAAAATGATTGCTCTGATTTCATCACCCTCTGACGTTTGTATCTCTCATAAATACAGATGAGGACCAAATGACTCACAATTCCTGTCTAGAAGTGTGTTTCAGGGAGAGTGAATGGCCGGGTGTGAGAGCAGATGTTGAAGTCATTGGACAAAGGCCCACACTGTGCTACAGCAGGCCTGTGTGTCAGCAGGCCAGGGCAGGATGCTGTGCTAATAGTCAGGTGACCTTTCACATGATGGACATAAGGTAGAAGTCTCACACTTAGGGTGGATCTCAAGGACACAGCAAACATAAGGTCACACTTACAGGCTTTAGTGCACTATAGCACGCGCATGTACGCACCAGACTCGCTTTGAGAGGGCTGAGCAACAAAGACGCGTTGTGTGTTGGTCAGAAGGGTTTGGTTCATTTCCCACACACTGGATTAAGCAGAACTGGGCAGATTGTGTCTCTTCCGAAATCCAGCTGGGCTTGTTTATTTGTGTGTGGTTGTGAGCATGCTCGCAGACAAACGGGAGCCAGTGACAAGAGAGCGTCTCTAGAGAACCAACTTCCTATGTCACAAGACAGTTATATACCCACACACAGACACCACTTTCCATTAGTCATTAGGCTGTTTTGGTAAAACCTGACTTACTGACAAAGAGTATTTAAAGCAATAGTTCAAACGAATAAGAAAATTATATCATCATTTATCCATTACTTTTTCTTATGACTGAAGAATAGAAAAGGAGAATATTAAAGAATAAAAAATATTCTGGCTACTCTTTTCCATGTAATTAAATTGAATGAATACTGGGCCTGTCTAAAGCCCAAAAATGGCAAAAAGAACAATAAAGGTATCAAAAAGTACCCTGTATGAATAGTGTATAGTGTATAGCTATATTACAAGACTTCTCAAGTTATGACAATGCATATTATGTTAATTAATGTCTGCTGGGGTAAGACTTTGTGTAGCCAGACTTTTGACTTGCAGCACACAGTCTGGTCCATACTGCAGTTTATTCTGGACAAGAAACACCCACTTGGACAGGCAGAGATATAAAGCAGCCAGCCACAGTTTGTTTCGGCCATACAGGCCATTTAAGGGCGGATAATTCTGAAATAGATATCACCACAATAATAACTGGTGAAGATAAATATATTGAATGAATGAGATGAATGATGCCTCAAATCTGGCCTCTAAATTTTTTTTTTCCCTGGCAGTCCTGAAAATAGGCATAAAAATCCGATAGACCCAAAGAAAAGATCTTATATATATATATATATATATATATATATATATATAAAAGATCTTATATATATATATATATATATATATATATATATATATATATATATATATATATATATATATATATATATATATATATATATATATATATATATATATATATATATATAAAATATATAGACACCAGACTATCAAAGATTTTTTTAACTTGGGTCAATAAGCAACCACTCAGAACAGTATTGAAGCCGTATACAGAATCAATGTGCTAAAAAATACTCAACTCTTTTGTAACCACAGTTGCTCTGGCAACCACCCAAAACACTCTAACACTGTGGCAGAAAATTTTGCGCAAGTAAGCACCACTCACAGTTTCTACATGCACCACAGCAAATATTCACACTAGCAATTTTAAATTGAAGCTCCATAATGAAGGGTTTGTAATTATGTCATTCTAAACTGAGATGTTTGTCATCTACTTGTTTATGAAATACAAAAATAAATGCACGCATACATTTTCAACCATACAGAGAGGCGTAAATGAGAAAACTGCTGTATTTATTCTGGCGTGCAGTGAGACAGCGAAAACACCCTGACGCAGGCCTCTTCCAAACACAACACCCAGACTAAAACATTCAAGGCGTCCATAAACACACCAGAATTACGATGTCATTCCAATGACTGGCTAAAACAAAACTAACCAGACAAGGAAGAAGAGACACATCTGCAAGCCCATGGGGGAATTTTTACTCTTAGCTAGAACAGGTCATCTCCTCACACAACTCAATGTGTTGGTCTCCTGCCTGTTACATGTTCGTTGGATTGTTATTTGGCATTTGTTTTGGAAGTTACAGAGGAGAGATGCCAAAAATGATGGTAAAAAGATTAACAATAAGCTAGGCACTCTGGCTTGATGTGTCTTGATGTGATTTTCAGCTGTACACAAACACATACACATGTACTGTATGTGCATCACCAATGAACTGCAAAGTTTTCTGCAGGCTTACAAAGGTTTTGCTTATAGTCTTAACATCCGCTTTTGCTACATGCTACAAGTGCTATTTATAACAACTGAAGCCAATGAATCTCTTCTAGTAGAAAAGATCTGCTTTTGAAGTTGGTGGGAGAAAACTTGGCCTGAACATCAAGTGATTTGTTTAGCAATTACTTTTGACATTTTAAGCCTTTTCTATGAGAACAAATTGAAAAGGAAAAAAGTACTATCATTCATCTTTCATGGAAGCAGTGGGATTAAGGGTAATTAAACTCTCTCATTCAAAGTAGTTGGCATTTTAAACGTACACACCAAGAAAAAAGCAGATCAAAAATACCAAAGTCACCTCAAGAACAACAGTTCTGTTGACTGGGCTGCATTGCGTCACTTGGGCTCTTGAGGCGGCTGTCTTAAATATTGTGCTCTTGAGAGGGTTCTCACTGGGTTTATCTAAATGCTAATAGATCCCACTGCTGGCTTAGTTTTACTCTTCCTCCTCTTCTTCTTTTAAGAGACTCCCACACATGGCAGCTGACGGAAAGAAATAATTCTCCCACTATTTCCTATTTGACTGGGTGCTGAATGTGACACTTGACTTTGCTTACAGCCACCCTTGTGTGGATGGTATAAGAACACTCTCAATGAGACCAAAACACATCAGTGCCACCCTGCCCTTCCATAAGTGGCCCAGAGATGCAAAATGCCAACATGTATATTTTCTAAGCTCTATAAAGAGAGTCAATGTTCCCACCATGAAAAGAACAACAGTTGCTGTCAACAGCCTAAGTGGTGGTGGCCAGTGGGGTGCTAAAAGAGGCGGGAATGGGGGTTGGCACGTGGAGCGATGGCATCCATCAACGCACACTTGGCAAAGAGCTGCCAGGCACTAAATCAAGCAGTCAAAGCAAACACATTTGCATCTGTTGTGCTGCCTTATATCTGGAATTCACAGATGTGCTTCTATATGATGGGTGTCATCTCGGAATTCTTATCTAGTTTACACTTCTGAACTTGGTAGATGTTCATTCCAAACCTTTACTGAGATCTGCTTAAGTCTTAGATCAAGTTCTTTGCCCATTTTTATCCTCGGCAGAGCTGTGCAGTTGTAATCACAAATACAAAAAGACCGAAATTAACTGAACAATGTAAAGAATACAGAGAACCCTAAGAAATTTTTAAGAAATGAGTAAACCCATCAGTAAATAGAAGCTTCCTAGAAGTTAAAAAAAACTCCAATGAGCTTTCATGGGATTTCACTTTTTTCCATTCATAAAAAAGCTGAGAGCTGTCCCAAAGCAGTAATGCACATTATACTGGAACACAATGCATAGATGTCTAATGATGTAGGCCTAACAAAGCTTTATATGGAACAGAAGGAGGAACTTAAGCCAAAATAGAGAAGTCTGAGTAACATGGTCAGTGCGAATAGTTTCTATTTTTATACAGCCCATGAGAAGTCAAACATCCAGAGCCAGTTTATTTAATCAATTACAATCTCTTTCAAAATAACTTCTTTATAATTAAAAATATTGTAAGATCTGGTCTCCTCAACCAGGCCTTAGACACATTTACATCACATAAACCATAACAATAATGGAACTATCTAGAACCTTGTGTTCTGCAAAGATCAATTTCAATTGACTGTGATGACTAGCACATGCACCAGACTAGCACCAGACCTAATTTGGCAGCTCATTAGCCATGCTCCACAGTTTACAGGTAATGCTATTTATCTTCCTTCTTGTGTTTTCTTTCTTGTCCTTTACATAGATCATTCAAACGGTCTTACTGTTCCAGGATTGTTGTTAGACTTAAATCCTCAAACAGGCCAGTTCTGATCTTTCTGCAGAGCTCTATAATCACACATGATGAAAAGATGTGATAAAAAGATGTGATCACATGAAGAAAGCATCAACCCCACACCCGACAGGAGTACATTCTTTTGTTTTTCTCCGGCCAATCTTAGAACCTCAGATTTGCTAACATAACAACTTGGAGTTACGGATGTGCTTGCTTTGAATGCACTGGAATGGTTAGGAAAAAATTAATGGGTCTTGACACTTGTGAGCTGACATGATGGCTTTTCCCTTATTCTCAATAATGGGCAAGACAAATGGCCTAACAGACCATTACAGCTGCAATCCAAAAAGAATTAGAGCAAATTTAAATGGTTCTGAAACTAGGGAAGAGGCTGTGGGCTGCATAAACCCATCTCAGCAATCCAAAGGTCACTTTGTGCCCTCAATAAATGCACTCCCTATCCTAGATAGGGCTTTTGTCCTTTGGGAAATGGATGTGGTTTTTAACAGCCTAATGATTTATAGGGCCTCTGGGCATCTTGGCAAAAAATGGTTGCATTTTTAAATTACTAAGTTTACCTCTTCCACCAAAGAGTTCTTGAAGGACTGGGTTCATGGACAATAATATCCCTCCACAGGAAAAAACACCTCAGGATTGTTAGCAGCACATCAAGATGCTAGAGACAAGAATGGTACGTGACAAAAATACAAATTGCCAATGGGGAGCCAGCAGTAAAGTCCAGACTCAAAAGCTAAGAGGTTTTCAAACAGCAGAATAAAAGAAGCAGTCTGCTTTTGAGAAGAATTATATAAAGGCTTATTAAACTTTTCACATAAAGGAAATCACATAAATGAGCTTCGGAAGGCGCTTTTATCTCTGAACGTAATTGCGACTAAAATTACAATAATTGTACCAATTAAAGTAATCCTGAATGAACGGCATGTCATCTTAATGTTTCAGTACTTGGGAGATGAGCCTGTCTAATTAGCTCCAATAGCTTTACACATATTCACTTCGAGTGCCATTAGTTAGAAAGTTTCAATGAAATCGCTTCAAATCCTGGATTTGGAACCCAGCACTGAGCAGCAATTGTTCCCACAATGAATAAGCCAAGCATTGTGACAGGAAGCATTGTGATAGGGACAAGCCTTTTGCAAGCGGAAAGGTTTCCATGTACTTTATTGCCGGTGAATGTCACACTGAGTTGGCACGCTGCTGTGGTGCTGAGAGGGGAGAGGGGGAGGAACTATCAGGGAGAGGTGAGGGAGGTGTGGATGAAAAGGTGAGGGGGCGTGTCCTCTTTCCTACACTTTTGCATTCGGCCTCTCCCGCAATTGGCTAAGCTAAAGCACACCACGCCAACTCTCCTGGTGGGTTAATTAACAAGGGCCCCTCTCAGAGTAGGGGGTAGGGGACATATGTTACCGGGCCAGAACCGGCTAACATACAGGGCCAGCCCACTCAGGTTCTGTCGTACCATCCTGGCACATGCCAGATACCAGATGTCTGAGCAGAACCAACTCGGCGGGCAACACCTTGTAACAAGTAAAAAATGGAGCAAAGAGCCATAAATAAACTCCCAGTGGACCTGACTCTGCTCAAAAAGCCCACTACAGATCATGGCCACCAGCCACTAAAAGGCTTGTCTCTTTCTCTTTGTTTGACTTCCGGCCCCTTGTGTTTTATGGTAAAATGGCCCAAATGAGTCTCACTATAACTAAGACATTCTCAGTCTGGAATAATATTCATGAGACCAAAAAACAACTGTGACTCACAGTTCTACAAACATACAGAGTAGTGACCATTGAGTCTGAACTAAAATGCCAAAGAAAGGAAAGCAAAGGAGAGAATGAAGGATAGTGTGGTGAAGAAAGTGAGCAGAACAGCAGAAGTTTGGCAGAGGGGCAGTTTGCTGAACATTTTCCTTGCAATATGAATAAATGCTGTTGGCAAAGGGGTCCAAGTATACCAGGAGGAATCTGTAGTTTTTCTTAAAGTAAGACACACCAGTCAAGAATTATGTTTGTCTTTCTATATCTGTTGAGCATATATCTGTTTATAACAAATTTTTTTGTTTAATTAAAATGCCATTTATTCTAAACCCTTTTGCTTTTTGCATTAACATAAATCAGACTTAAACAACATTTACAATTTTTTAGAATTTGTGACGAGCTTCTTCTTACTTCTTTCTATCCATCAAGGGGTCCCTGGCCCAAAAACAGCTTAAACCTTTAAATAGTCTGATTGGTCTGGCTCTTAAGAGTCATTGGTTTGTAAACTAAACTATATTGATCACTGCTTGTTTTGGTGTGCAGCTAATAGAGACAATAGAAATTCATGTTATTTATTGACTATGCAGAATTATGCGGTACCCACACTTTGTATCCCACTGCATTCATTCTGCAAGATTCTGGTAAAACAGAATTTCTTCAGTGGTTCTGTAGATAGCAGTGCAGGAAACACTGGTACACACACATACTTTGTTTGATTTAGGTAGATTACAGAAGTGCGAAACAAGCCAGTGTACCCTGAGGACACAGTAATCTTTGTGTTACGCTTTCTCGAACGGATTACTGTAGCCTGCAGAGTCTCAAATGTTAATCATAAAACAAGCTGATGTTATTAACAGATTATTCACATTCTGGTGCAGATTAAAGGACTGGCTCGCTTTGTGACTAGACAGTTGTTTCCATACTACAGGCGATATAAAAGGTAACACTCATTTGTATTGAAGTAAACCAGAAACACAAACTACACAACTTTGCAAATGCTTGGGCACACAGTTACAAACCTCAGTACTCAAGAGGGGGAGAAAGTTACCTTCAAATATTCATGCCAATAAAATACAGGCATGTTAGCTAGCTATAAACATGTTGTAACTAACAACCTACAATCAGGAACTCTTTCAACTCTTTCAGGAGCTTGCTTTCAGTAGTCAGTTATTATTGTTTTGTACTAACTGTATAACCCCTTTATTAAACCTGAATTATTTTTTGTTTGTTTTTGGTATACTAAAATACTTTGAGAAAAAAGATATGTTGGCTTCACTCATGAACTACTTGTTGGAGGACTAGCTGATAAAGCTGAGATGAGGTGCTGTAAGGCTCATCTTGTGCAAACTGTTCAAACAAAATATGCACCAAATAAACACACACACACAGACACACACATTAAGGCACCGTGGAGAGCTCAGCCTTACAATGCATGACCATGGAGGAATGTAACAAGGGGATTTCACCACTTGTCACTTCTAAGAATTTATATTAATGTGTGTGTACAAGCGAAAAAGAGAAGGATGTAGAAAACCAAGCTAAACAGGGCAACACATTCCTGTACATACAATATCAGTTCATTGGCTTTAGACACACACACACACACACACACACACACAGAACACAAGACTGAAACTGAGAATAGCAGATGACCTATGACTCATTCCTAACACCACACTCACTGACTGGTCACTTTTAACATCAGTGTGGATCACACACTGCATAAGAACCATCCAGATTGCTTTTGTCATGTAACAAACATATTGCACTATATTAAAACCTATTACTGGGTTTAGCACATTAAGCCATGTTAAGTGTTTTCTCTTCAACAGATTTCTGTGGAGGAGAAAGTACTTCATGCTCAGAATTCTGCAGCTGTTCAAAACCAGTACAGAACATTCTGGCCCCAGACATAATCGTCAAAATCAGCCATGTGCTAAGTGAGAAAACTCTACTGACACAGACATCAAGTGGACACACGCAGGTTTGTGCTTGTGATGGCCTCTGCGGTTCACCCCTGGCACACAGAAAACAAATGTGCGGTCAGATGACATCAAGAGTGTGACAGAAGTAAGAAAAAGAGCACCAGCAGCTTTGACAGTCTGTTATCTAATCAACATCTGTCACGGATAACAGAGCAACATGACAGACCTCTTTATATTAACATCCTCAGCAAAAAATTAAAGCCCTCTGTCACCCACCTGCACAGAGATCTCTGTACTATGATTGTAGAGAGGAGGGTGACGAGCTTGGGGTATGAAAAGGAGAAAATTAGGCAAGACAAAACGCTAAAGGAATCATGGGGGCTGGGAAAGAGAGAGAGAGGGAGAGAAAGACATAGCAAAAGAGGCAGAGAGAGAGAGAGAAAGGGAGCAAAAGGCAGAAGATGAGAGAGCAAAAGAAAGACTGGGACAGAGAGACAGAGAGAAACAGAGAAAGAGAGTGGAAGAGAGAGAGAAAGAACAAAAGAGAGAGAGGTAGCAGATGCTGACTCTAAGATGCTCTGACACATCTATAGCTCCGGGAGTCACAGCATGTTAGTGCAGTGTGACAGAGAGCAACCTTTAAAGGCCAAACCCAGAGCATCAGCAGCTTTAACGGCCTCAAATTTCCCCTTACAGCATCTACACGCACACACCACAAACATCAGGAGAGAATGCAGCAGATGCAGTAAATGTGTGTTGCATGTTTGATAACAATGTAAGAAAATAATTAAAGTCTTCATCCACTGACAGAGTGTTAATAAGGCAGAGACTGAGCATCATGCTACAGTTGTGTTACTGTTCATATAGGCTGTGAAAATCCTGCCGTCTCATGAATGCATGTAACTAACTGGCTGAAAGTAAAGCTCAAAGCTTGAATAGTACATCATATATAACGAGATATCATGACTTGAAAAGAATCATGCTGAGGAACAAAAGCAAACCAAGATTTTACTGCCACCTGCAGGTCAGAGCCAGTATTACATTAAGCAGTATTATTTCAGAATATCGAAAGGTTTTTGAAAGCAGTGAAAATTAATATTTCTGAAAATATTCATATAAAATGAACATTTTAATTATTCATAAGTTAAGGTAAATTCATAATCATGACATGCTAAACCGTAACATCTAATGTATGATATAGACTACATACACTGTGTATTGTACCTGAACTTTGGAAGCCCAACAGGAGTCTGTGTAATACCTGTAGCTCATTTTTCCATATGCCTTTTCACCCAACTGAATGTTCCTGTGAACTCAGCCGTGCAGTCCTGCGGCTTTAATAACAAGAACATTCTGTTTCAACAAGATCTAATCCTATTCTTCACAATTCACTCTCTCACAAACACACACGAATGCTGCTCCATACATGCAGCACAGTGGCATGTTTTTGTACACTTAAGTCACACTTATGTTTGACTGTAATTACACATCATGTTTAAATGTAATTAAATTGCACATCAAGTTATGTACATTTTTACTTGTGACTTAAAAGTATTATGAATATATTAAAGCTGCAATCTGTAACTTTACCTCTCTATCGCCATCTCTGTTTGAAACATAAAATGGCAAAATGACAAGGTTATTTTTATATGTGGATGACAAGTTTGAATTCAAATCAACTGCTGAAAGAAAAAGCTACAAACGCAGTATACTAGGTCTGTATATTCTGTTTATGACAGTCAGTCAAACTGACATTTTGCATAAAATCAGGCCCAGCAGCTCAAATTATAAATCATTATTATAAACATACCTTTGTGAATCGGGTAACACTGAACTGTTATGTACTTGCTTAGTAACTTATTTTGTTTATTCTTAACAAAGAACAGACACAGGCTGCAGCTTTAAAAATATAATATATATATTTTTCAACATGCATGTTTGTCATTGGTCAAGTATGTTATGAAAAAATACATTTCAAAAGTAGGTTGATTCGATTCAGTGGAACAGTGTCTGGCCAAGTCATTGTGACTGGCTGATTGGTGTCCATGCTGTCATCATGAGGCCTGGCTGACTGGGATATCTGTTCGTCTCTATAAGTGTCAACTGGTCCAGTATGAGCACAATGCAGAGCTGATCACGAGCTCTGCAGGGTCAGAGCTTTAAGCCCACTTTGAAGTTTTTAATACTGAACTTGTGACTTTACTGCTGTTGAAACACATAGCCAACAACAAATTGGCCAAAGTGTTTTTTGATGAAGGGCAACTGGATGGGGTTTACAAAGCCTAATGTAAATTCTGTATTGTATTCAAGTAAGCCTCCAATAAGAAAATCTGATGTGAGATTGATGGAATGATGTGGAGGCAGTAAAAGTTTCACGCTTATATTGGTAAATGAAAGAATTAACAAATTAGTCAAAATATTTCATAAACAACACAAGTCAGGGATGATGAGGTTTATGATTAATAGGTGTCCGTTTCTTCATAAATCTGTTTTTTTGGAGCGAGTTGGGCACAGATTCACAGTATGCCTGCCTGGCCATAAGAAAAGATGGTCCAAACCTCAGTGATGCAACTCATTTCCTTTTATCTGGCATAATATTTGCTCTGGAGGCCAAAAAAACACCCCTGCAGAACCTTGGTTTGACCTTAACTCCACAACGAAACATGCATATCAGAGGTTAAGCCGAGCCAGATCTTCGGCCAAGAAACAGTGGAGGCAAAACAAGAGGAGCGTGGCCCTGAAATAAAGAGGGGCCAAATAAAGGAGGCAGATAAATCAGCCAAGCAAACAAACAGCCCTCACAGGGCGAGCAGAGGAGCCACTTAGCCTCCTGCCTCCGTGCCACCGTGCCAGTGCTTTATCACCAAGACCCACTGCTGCTGCACCCCGTCATTAAGCAATGGCATCTCAGCAGGAAGAATAAACAGACATTAAATCAATTACAGATGATCCTCTGAAACATCCAGGGTCTCTGACAATGAAACCCCCCCCAACACATACACATATTCTCTGATAGTCCGATATGTGAATAATAAACAGCACATGGATTTTAGCATTTTAGGACCAATAAACCTGGTTAAATCAGTTATAAATTTGTTACTAATGAGTTAATAGCATAGCCATATGGCCTTTGGTCCAGCCGCCCATCTTGAACCATGTTGATGGGAAAAGGTTGGTGTGTTGGCTAAGTCTTACCCTTCGGTTCAGTGCTGTTTTACTGCCCTGTCTGCCCTGCTCGCTGAGACTGTTCTGAGACAACTTCCTGTCCATGTCCCCTTGCCACGCTACAGATGGAGAGAGTCAGATGTTCAGAGGAGGCATGACAGCAGAAAAGCTGTGCTGTTAATCTATATTAAACACGATACAGCACAGATGATACACTCAACAGTCACAGAATATCTTCACCAGATATCTGATCACATGCTTCAAAGAACAAAATGGGTTCAACATCTATAAATAAATATTTTATTTCATATTTCGTCTAAATCCCACTTCACATTTTATTCACAGTATATAGTGTGCCAGGGCATCTAGTTTAAGCATTTTCATGCACCGTTGAATATCTACATTATAGCTTTCTACGAACAACTACTCATTTAAAGGGCTTATGAAGCAAGAAATTAACAATGTGGCTGGTTTATTTGTGCAACCAAATTACAGCACAAGAATGATAAAATCCACAAATACAGTGTCAGTTTCACACCTAATGTAATGATATTTTGTGTCATTACAGTTAAATCCTTCTCGTCATCATCGTCTTTTTAGTGAAAGAGAGAAAGACATAAGAAATTGCTTAGCAGCCTGTTTTATTATAACCAAACTTGCTTAACCATGTATAATGCCATAATTAGGATTTCCGGGACTGGAACTGCCTTGGAGGACTTGAACACAGTGTATATAAAAGGTCCAGTTTGAGGATATGAGGTTGATTTATAGCTTTGATGATGATATGAGGGTCCCTGGTGAAGATAGAGATGAAGGGGACCTTTAGAAAACAGTATGCGAACCTGCAGACACAAGACACATCAGAATATTTTCTCTTTATATGATACCTTCAAAAATCAGTTTCTTAATGGAGAAAAATTTTGCTTATGGAACCCAGTTACTGTGCTTTATTATAGAAAAGTGCCATAAAAGTTTCCCTTTTATATATTATGGTTTTAGTTTAAACCGGAACAAAGTGGACTGAACACAACAGACTAACATCTAAATCTCTATATGCCTCATTACAGTAAGTATACAGTGAGTATATAAGTATGTATATTCTATTCTTAGACCTCTTTACAATAAATGCAATTACTCAAGATTAACTATAATTCTGTTAGACTAGATGTATTACACAGGGTCATTACACAGTCTTCTGCCTATAGTTAAATTTATATGTAGTGTATTATGCGTCTCTTTACATAAGCCACAGACTGTACACACACACACACACACACACACACACACACACACACACACACACACACACACACACACACACACAGTAATTCAAACATGATGGGGGCTTTCCAGGCTAATTGGAGACATTGTAATATGGCCAAGTGTCACAGGACACTGATTTGTACACGGTTTAAAAAGTTTGAAAAGGATTGACACACTGTTTTAAAAGGAACGACACGCATCTCTGGTTCAGTGTCTGCTGTGAATTATGTGCTTACATTTGCAGTTCTCCACAGCAATTCAATTGTCTCTTGATGGCAACAAAATACACCATCTCCACTTGTATCCATCATTTATCTTATGGAACATCAGCTTTACCAATTGAAACAATATTTAGCTTGAAGGAAAAATTCAATTTGGTAATTCCTATCAAAATGAGAGACAAAAAGATCAGAATTTAAAAGTGAAGCACCTAATTGCACCACAAACGAACCTTTGAGGGACTTTGTAGGCTCTCTGGTAAATGGCAGATTTCATTAGCAGTGAGCAGGCTGCCAACACAAGAGGATTATACCCAAATAATGACATTTAGCTGAAGGAAATTCCATTAGTCCAGCTGGGAGAGAGGAATCTAAACTTTCCGAGCTAAACAAGCCTGAACTCCGAGAACTGCTCCGTGTCAAAGGGATGCTGGAGAGGTGAAGGGGCTTGTTCTTCTCACAGATTGAACCTTAGTTCTGCCCCAAATAATCAAAGAGCTGCTCTTCATAAATGAAGTTAATAGAGTTTAATGTTAGCATGTTTTTTGTCTGAGATAATCAGGTAATTATTTTTGTAGTACTGAATGACATATACATAAGCAACATTTTTCTCAATTCATGTATGTTTTGTTTTACTGAGCTTGTTGCAATGCATTGTAGGATTGCCCTCTCTTCAAACGATGTTTAAGAGGCTTCGAATTTTGCCAATTTATGGCAAAAGTTGCCTACCTTTTGGAATAGCCTTTGTCTCTGAAGCGGGCCTAGGATTTCTTAAAATGCTGCCTTACAAGGTTTTGGAACAGAGCACTTATATGTTCATATAGTCAAGAGCAGGAAGTGAAGTGAATTATGTGTGTGTTCAGACAGAGTAAGTCTTTCATATCTGCAGCTGTTTCTTGGCACTGGTTGAATAGCATCCAAACAGGATGGTAAATAAGATTTGTATCTTTTTATTCACATTAGAGATGCTTAATGAGGTTCAATACTCCAGGAATAATATAGGGCTGTGCACACTTACTGTCACTGATTTACTGATTTACTGAGTAAAGCCATTAATGGTCTTGGCCATTTTAGCCATAAGCTCTACTCAGACTTCAGAACCTGAGAGAACAAAGGAAACAGCTTTGTAGAGCACAATTTTGTACCATTTAGATTTCACTGTGGGCGGGGCTACAGGATGACACAACATAAGTGGCACCATGCAACTGACTAAGCATCTTTCTAAGCTGGCACAATGGTGTTAAAATACCTGTGCACACACCAGTACTAAATGAAAAGATGAAATGAAACACCACACGTATAAATGCGCCTGTTGGCTCACCTTCATAAATCCCTCACTCTTCAGTTTGTGCATACTGTTAGCAGCATTGTGCAGTCTTCTCTGTGAGAGCAGAACAGAGTCAGTCACCAGCCACCAGGTTAATAAGCACAGCCTGACCCACCACACTGGCCATGGCAATCAGAACCGTGTTCTCTGTGTCCACCTTAAAGATGGCCAGCAGGGTCATGTCCGTGATCAGACGACATGCTGTTAACACAAACAGCATGAAGGAAGGGATGCAGCATGTTTTCTTCCATTTCTTTCCTATTAGGAACATTTTAAACATAAAAAATGGACAAATGTGTGCTGGTGAGCTAAACTGATCTTTATATAACTGAATGTTCATGCTCTTAAATGGCATAAGCCACATTCAAAGCAGCTGTAAAATAATCAGCCAATAAGCACACACCTGTGACCCCCACGTCACTGGAATTTTATATTAATGCACCAGGTTGCTTGGCAACCATAAACATCCTACAGCCAGGTTAATTAACTTTTTAAATAATGATAATCACATTAAAAAGTTTTCTAGCTTTACATTTAATTATAGGTCTTGCAAGGTGAGCACAATATTGAAATTTCTCTTAATAAAATTAATTAATATGCATAACATATTATTTTCTGTAATTACTTCCAACTGAACTGCCTAACGTACTCCATTCAGACTTTGTTTTGTAGAGTCATGATATTTTACCTTACAAAACTTTATACTTAAAAAATTAAAGAGAAAAAAATCTCCCAATGACCTACATTGCTAAAATATTTACCATTCAAATTCTTTAACCGATAGCTATAATGTTACAGTAATATTTGCATTCTGAATTTTGATTGCACTTCTTTCTTATATCTATTTGCATAATAAATTGTGATTGGTCTTATGTTTCTTGTATTTACACAAAGATCTGCACCCTGCAACAGCAGCACATCTTAATCAGAGCCTTTGTTCAGGAACTGCTAATCTAGTTATTAAACAACATAGTATTTTAGTCACACTGCTGTTGCTGTTTTTTATAATAAATGCAATAAACCACACAAATCACTTCATTAACAGTGATTTTACCATAACTAAACAGAACAGGAAAAAGATTTTTGTTGATCCATGTTTAAAGCAACATTTAACAATTGTAAAAATACACTTGGCTAAACCCACATTAATAATAATTTGGATTCATGTATGGCTTCATGTTGGACTGGATAACTTTCATTTAACTGTGAAAAGGCAAAATATATTTTCAACAGGCATACCTTGAGTCTCATCCTTCTTAAAGACCCTGAAAAGTTTGGTGGCCAGGAAGTCAAACTCTCTCTTGCAGACGTTGGAAGAGTGGCTATCATCTCCACTATAGACGTCTTCCCTCCCACACTCGACAGACGGTTGTAGTCCGTGAACAGAAACCTGTACAGATGGAGAACAAAAAAGACTGGGAACGAGCATCACACGTGTGTGATTCAACACAATATGAAGGTAATCTAAGACATGAAATCAAAATTCACAGCAGCTTATTATTCTGCCTCCAAATCATTAGCCAATGTTTCTTCCTCTGTAATAGATACATTAAAGATGCTGTAAGCAATATTTCACAGAACGGGATGCAGAAAATGCCCCTATTACCTGATAGACAAAACTGAAATGGGTGTTCTGAAATACTACTTTTGACTTTGCGACATCACTGGATTGCAGGGCATGGTCAGATTCTTTGTTTAGTACTCTAGACTCTTTGATTCTAGATTCTGTTTAACTCTAAACAAGTCAACTCTATTTTTCGATTGCTAATCCTATAGTATCTACACTGTACATGGTCTGTCCTGTACATGTTATAAAACTCCAGAGTTCACCAATCAGGTTTATTTGATTTCTTGTTTTTCTTCTGTTATTATGTGCTGATGCTCCATCTCTGTTTATAAAGGCTTCCAAACATTGTACAGTATGACTGCATGTCTTTGAAGGATGGGCTTTTGGAAGAACGGATTGTGTCTGTTTCGGAGTGGCTAACATCATTAACAGCACCTTTAGATCCCTAAACAGACTAAACCTATACAGTTTTAAATTTATTGATTTTACAAAAGAACAAAACACCAATTCTCTGTAGAACTGGTCTGTATAACATTCCTTCATTAAAGATTTATTGACTATGAAACAAATCTCCTCAAACGTTGCAGTGGATGAACGTCTTTCTTTAGTAATCAGCTGACTCACAAGCAGGGCTTTGGTGGTCTGTTCCGGAAGCTCAGAGGGTTTGACGAACATGAGTTTCAACAGCAGCTCCATGTAACCAATGTGGCCGGCCAACCTTGTGCTAAGCCCCCAGGCTTAGCTACAGCTCTCCCCTGCTTTTCTCCCACCAAAGTAAACCAACACTGCATACATTGGAAAACAGCACAAGAGACATAGGGTAAGGCAAAGACGCTTGTTCATGTTTTTCATGTGTGTAAGACACCAGTAGACCAGACCAGTGAATCTTAACCTTTTTGACTTCAAGACCCCCGCATTGTCTATAATATTTGAAGACCCACTCACAATTTCTACCCATTAAATATTCCAATCCAAATATTCTTGGCATAACTAGAAAGAAGTATATTCATTATAAATATAACCAAACACTAAGAAAATAAGCATTATATGCATGGGTTTTTTTTTCATTTTAAGTCATCTCATCTTGAGGCACCCTTGAACGTTTCGTGAGGTCCCCTAGTGGGCCCTGGCCGCCTGGCAGAGAAACACTTGACCAGACAATTCTTCACGAACAATACATGAGATTCTAAAGGACTGTACAATGCTGCACTCTGGTGGACAAAAATATAATAACATAAAATAAAAAATAAAATAATTCAGTGTTTCCTTATTGTCCAATTACCTGAACATATTTACTCCATACTTTAAACTTAAGTACATTTAGCAGACGCTTTTTATCTGAAGCGTCCTTACAAGGAGGAAAACAATGAAGCGATAGATCATAAGGAGGCAATAACCATTTGAACTTTAAATTTGATAAGTTTTTAATGTAAATGTCTGAAGCAGGAATTTTGGGATTGCTCCTTTTTCCAGTAGTAGACAGGCTACCTCCACATGACCCTTATAAGAGGCCCACAAGTATCCATTTTGAATGTCTTTTCAGGCATCCATTTTGAATGTCTTAAAGTGTGTATAATGAACTCATATGGCTGAATATGTTTTGAGATGCAGACAATCTCAGAAAATATATCCAGAAACTTCCAGGAAAGCAGAACTTTAGTGTATTATATGTTCCAGTGAAGTGGGGATTAAATCAACCCAGTTGGGATAGTTGAGGACAAAATTTCATTTTATCATTTTAACACATTTATTTTAAAAATAAAACCAGTGGAAACCACAACAGTGTATTTCCATTGTATTTCCAAAGAAGTTAAACAATTAAAAGGGGAAAACTTTGAGTCATTTGAAATGGAAGAACAATGGTTGATTTAAAAAACAGCTGTTTGGCAGTAAATGTGCATTAGTTGGGTCTTACCATGTCTCTGTGCTCCACATTGGCAATGTTCTCCAGAAGTTCCTTCACCACCTCAGTATGTCCCTCTTTAGCAGCTGAAATCAGTGCTGTCCAACAGTCCACAAATACATGGAAAAAAAATTGTTTTTAGAATTAGGCTGATAGAATTCCAAGAAAAGCTCAACTTCTAGTCTTTTAAAGATTCCTATCAGCTGGTCATACCAGGTGGTCATGATGAAGATTCTTTGATTGACCAGAAATGTTATATAGCATTCTGTGTCTGGTTTGAGAAGCTCAGGGTGTCTGTATGTGCAAGCAAACATAGTCATCAAGTGACAGTGCAGTGTGCCAGTTACATAGTCCCACCCAAACCTATGAAATCATGCAGGGTTGAAAAATTACACCTGATACCACCCAGACCTAATGACATCATAATGCCCCTGGCAACATGGTAATGTAATATGTCTAAAAAGAGTGCAGCAGGATTCAGGGCCAATCACTGCTTGGTAAAATGTTCTCAGCAAGCTTCAGTCTGACTACATTAAAAAAGTGAAGTACGATTGTTGACCACACTTTATGCTAATAGCCAAAAGTTTGGAAAAACCTAAAAAAATACAGCAAATCAAACCAAACTGTACCAGATTTGTCATAAATATTGTGGTTATGATAAAGATTCATATCTCATGTCGTGTCTTTCATCAGGAGTGTTTTGAGTTTAAATGTGAAGAATGACTCACAACATTGTCCAGGTTGACACTTGTGACCCTCCTGATGAGCTCCTGCACAATCTCCATACTGCCCTGCTCTGCACCATCAGAGGAGTCTGGCCGCTCTGAAGCACAACACAATGCTTAAGTACACAGGACATCAATAATGAAGCAAATTTATTGTAGTATTCCAGACAATATTAATGGATTTACAGTAAATATATTGTTCTGAAAGAATAACCATTACACTTAAATATGGGCTGGTGTAACATAAATTCTTACTAAACCTTTCCATGCAACTCATGCAAGCAACAAAACTGTAAACCAGGTTATTTTAATTTGGTACTCATAAAAGGATACCACAAAGGGGTTGACAATGGGAGGAACATGGAATGGATGTGATGTTTACATGAAACAAGTCCTCTTAAAGAAAAACAAAGTCTGTAACACATAAAGATGGCTGTGCTAGGAATTCCACTGGAGAATATTGAAGAGAGCAAGAGGAAAACATCATTAAATGAAACTCTCCTCTGTTCACTCATTATGAAACTCAATCAACCATTCAGACTACAGAGAACTCTAAAAACTGCCTTCTGCTCCTACATCTGGCCTTCACGCCACTCAGATTTGGAATAACAAAAGTCTCTAACAACCCTGTCTTGCTGAATTGCACAAATTGTTCAAGTTCATTATGACCGCTATGTCAATATTAATTAGAATAAAGCTCACATGATGTTAAGATAAAAGTCTCCAAAAAACAGCAGTTTTTTAAATCAGAAACAGTAGTGTACATTAAGCTGTTTATGAAGCATGGAACCAGTAGTTTAATCCTCCTAATGTTCCATAGAAGGGAAAATAGTATGAGCAAATTTACGAGGCTTAACCCTGGCCTCAGAAATGCATTATGCAGTCCAAGCCCATACATTAGAACAGAAAGAGAGAACTCATATAGAAGAATGTTGCTTCCTATCGATACAGACAATGCCAGGGTTACAACAGGTTTACACTCTGTCTATGTGGTGGCCCCAAAATGTATTTGAGCATCAAATGGCATCTGCAAAGTATTTTTTTCAGAACTTCTTAATTTTTTTTAGCAGTTTAAGCAACTGGTTCAAAGTAATTTTAGTGGATGTTCACACTTGAGGGTGTATAAACCCAACTAGTCTTGATTTTTAGACAGTATGCACACTGCTTTACATTTAAAACCTAACAAACATGTTTTTGTTTTGCTTTTGTAATTTTTCTTCCTTAAAAATTGTGCTTGTGCTATGTTTGTTTGTTTAAAACATGGCTTTTATCTAATGCAATGACTTTAATGAAGTTTTAAGCACGCTGTCCAAAATCCTTTGTGAGGTCACTGAGCATCAGGATAAATTTAAGATCTAAATGTTAAATATAAGGATCAAATAGCAGAAGTAGAACTCAATGTTGCTGGCACTTCTGGTGCCATTTTGCCATTTCAGCAGCTCAACAGATCAGCCCATCACAGCTGAACCTGCTACCAGCTGAGCACATGCAGAGTATGAGAATGAGTAAAAAGAGCCAGCAGAGCCTTAGCTTCAAAAATCCACTCAGTTCAGATCAACTACAGAACATCCACGTTCTATAGACTAACTCACAAAGCTTAAATGTAAAAAGCAGAAATAAAGATGACAAATCCAATGATCTAAGACATCCGCTTCCACCAGTCTTTGTTCATTTCTGAACTACTGACATATCCTTTAGTGCTTTCAAAGCATCCCAGCTGCTCCCCTAAGAGAGCCCAGTCAATGCCTGGAGACAGACAATCACAAAGCATCACAAGAGCCCCTCAGTCCAATATGAATATGAATCCATAGTCTAATATTGATTAGACTGAGACTGGACCTCTCCTCAGCCCCAAGTTGCACAAAGGACAGTTAAGATAACACAACAACATTTAATCTATTACTATGCATTTGTTTGCAGTCACAAACAAAAACGCACATGAGTAAACAAGTTCACACTATCATCGTGAAACATGAATGAGAATTTATAACTTTTGCAAGCAGCTCCATGCACAAATCTAAATTATACTGGCAACTTACATATCCATCCTAGAGAAAAACAAGGTTCAAAGTAATCTGATATAAATCACAAAGTTGATTTGCTTTCCATAATCTTGTTGACGGGTTGGCAGCTTCATGTTTGACTACAGCACAGCCATTTTGATCGTGGAGGTGTGAATGAAATTAAAACCCTTGACATAGCCACGCCCATATAATGAAACCACGCCTTCTCACGCTTTGACACCGTTCATCATGTTTGTTATTCAAAAGGTATAATAAAATAAATTAATAAATTAATTTTAATAAAAATTATCTTATGAATAGCAGGAAATATTTAAAGTTACCAGTTACCAAATATACCATATTTACTTTCATGGGAGTACTGGAAACGTCATTAAACAAACATCACATCAACTTTATTAGAAAATAGAAACACAATCTAGGGAAAGACATAGGGTTTATTTGTTTTGTAATTTTATCATCTAAGTAGTGGAATTACAATATTGTTCTACTGTATATTCAAACAAAATTGTTTGGCTTGGTACAACTTTAGAGCCATCAGTTCATCAAACACTTCAAATGATGGGTAAGCATCACATCTCAATTTATGATTATTACACATTTTAATTAAGTAAAGCAGAAAATAAAACTGAAAACATTTGAGACAGTGTTTGCTCCCTTCTGGTCAGTTCTCAATGCAAGTGCATTTGACAATAAACCTTCAACGTATTGGGATGGATTTTATATTATATATTGGTAGATTTATACTGAAACAGGTAACACAATATGTATTACTTTCCCTGTATATCTCCAGAACCTTGTTACACTTTAAACTATCCTGTTTTCTGCCATGTCAAAATTGGTCAATATGAATTACAATGGAAAAGTTAAAGGATTTTGTGCAATAACTGAAAAGCTTCTGCAGCCAGTTAGGATGGGTTTGCACGTTTACACAGTCACAGAAAAACAACATTTGAATGACAACCAAACATACGGACAATACAATGGAAAAGGACCAAACAGTCTGGTGGATAAGAGCCGCAATAAAATTATAGTAGTCTAAGCAGTTTTACATAGCTTTGGTAATTTTTTGCAGAATCAGTAGTTGAAAATCAATGATTGACTGAACTAACTGAATTTTAATAAATAAATGAACCCAATATATGCATTAAAAACCTCTTGGGCCTTAAGACAGAAGATATGTTGTACAGTATCTGAACAAAATGACAATGTTAATACAAACAGAGACTCATCTAGCATTATTATATGGATAAATCATGTTTACAAAAAAAGAGATAACACTGGAAAGCTAATCTCATTTTAGAAAAGCTGCTACACTGAGAGAAACATTGCGGGGAATTTCAAGCATTTATTTAGCGATCACACACACAAGTTTCTTGCATTGCTCTGGCCGTTTTTCTACTTTAGCTCTATTCTGACTCATTCCTACCAAAAGTGCAAAAGGGAAGAGAGTAAAAATAATTGCTCTTCAAATCTCAGTAGGTAAAAATAATGTTCTTTCAAGACAAAATGATTCACTCATATAAGATCTCGGGTACAAATCTTTCATTCTGTTGTAAACCCATACAAATGAAGCCATCCTTTCTTTGCATGCATGCAGCTGCACACCTCACATGATTTGGCACTTTTGAAGCAATTTTGCATTGAGGTGCTGGTTATGTGGTTAGTACACTGGTTAGTGAAGAAAATATTCCCTTTGGGCACAAAAACCTTTGGGTTAAATAACAGTTAATCCGTTTAAAAAATGAAGAGAGACAAAAAAGACAATTTCTTTTTAAACTACCGGGCTGTTTAGCAGAACTCATTTAGCACAATCAATCAATTTTAGCCATGCAAAAAATAAAATACCAAAAACAGTTTGTCATTAATCTGCCTACTGGCTTTGCAGTTGTTAAATCTGTACAATTGGGGCGGTAATTAATCTGGTGCATGGTGTCAATTCAAACACAGTTAAAGCTTAGAGAAGTGTGCTTACGAAACCACAGGGGGCTGGGTCAGAGCTGTTCTCCAAATGGAGAAAAGTTTGGTCAATTTCATCCACCAAGAAGAATGTTTAATTTAAACTCACTTTGTTAAATGCTTTAGTTCCTTCAGCCCTGTATTATCAAACAAACAAATTTTCCTCACCTAATGTGCAGAGAACTGAGTTGATTTTCCAAAGGGTTAAAACTTGTGGTAAACAAAACGTATTTATAACCGTCTAAAATCATATATGTTAACACATGTTGTTGCAGGTTTCATTAGGGCCACAGAGCACAGAAATGCCTCATACAGAAAACTCAAAAGATGTGGTCAAGCACTGATATTACAGTAAATAAAAGGCTGTATCTGTGTTTATGTGATAAGAGAACAAGCACTGTTTTTTAAAAATAATGTGATCTTTCTGCTCAACATGCACCTATCAAAACAATGTAATACGGTTATTGCACTTACCACGTCTGCAACATAAAAATACAAGTTTCAATAACAAACAAGCTGTGATATTGAGTAATATTGAACGGTCTTCTCTCTTTTCTAGATCATAGAGGAATATCTGGTCATTTGTTGTGGTCTAAACCAAGACCTGTGAAGCCCTGAGAAACCTACTATCCATTAAAATTACATAAATACAAACCCCAATCAATCTGAAAGCCCTTGAAAAAAATCAACATAAAAATCACTGGAAATTATTGGAGTTTGTAAAATGGTTTGTAAAATGAAAACACTCCCTTTAAGATTAACCCTTAACAAGCCCAAGAAAGCAGCATATTACAAAGCAACGAGAAACCCAGAGAAAATAACAAACAATAAAGATGGCAATAAAACTATGGCAACAGATACTGTAGGAACCGAAGGCCTATGAGTTTGGCAACATATGAACTGATTTATTTTTCATTAATGCATGTATTTTTCTAGAAGAACTGATAAAGAGGTTACTTTGTTTTATTGACAATGGCAGGAACCCTTTGAAGTACCATGAAGGCTGATTCCAGTGCTACACTTCTTACACTAATGTAGTGATGCTATAAGCCAACAATGACTGGTCCATTCCTGATAACACAATCTCCATATTAGGCTTCTGGCTTAAAATATATAAAGGGTTTAAGGCAACTTCAGATTAACCGGTGTGTAAGTCAATTATTCACTGCTTCCTACAATCAAGTCATCAAGAACACCCCCAATTTTCATAACCTATGAAGATTTCCTGTTTAAAAATCCAAAGCAGGACGAGGGTGGTTCCGGGGTTTGGTGTCTCTGGTCTCTGTCTGTTGTTGTTGTCGTAGTTTTGGCCTTGTTATTGTCAGTGTCGTTTGTTCTAAGGGAATAAACAGCCGCTCTGGGTTTCTCAGTATTGATGTCAGAGTTCCTCACAGCACTGTGTGCGGGCGAGCGGGTCTCTTTCTCCTTATGTGGTTTTCTGCTTCTGGTTGAAGTTTTCTGGAGATGAGAGGCAGTTGTGCTGGTTGCTGCTCTGATGCTCCTCTTGTTTTGTGTGGGAGCGTTTGGACTTCACAGGTAAAACCAGCACCAGCAGCAAACAGATCAGGTGAATACAGAAGTACCAGGATCTAAAGACACATGAGAAATGTACAGTTAGTTGTTCTAATGTTTGTCAATACTTGGGCAATTTGTGTATGATTGAGATATGATGCTTTGTAGCATTCATTTGATACTTGCAGCATAAGCAGATTTACACAAATATTCTGCTAACATACAGAATCCATTCAAACTTTGTTGTGTACTGTAGATTTTTTCTGATTTATTTAACCTTATAATTGAGAAAACCTAAAAATTAAAAGGTAAACATCTTTAGATTTATATTAGAAAATACATTAAAAATATAATTATTATTATAAGTAATGTTAGAATGGTTAGAAAGACCAAAATTAAAAATGTAACCTATAACAGTGACATCATTATAATATTGGCATACTGAATTGTGACTGGCCTACTTTCTTGCAGTTATTTGCATACTTAATTGGGATTCAATGTTGTTTTCAAAAGACTTTTACACAGAACCCAAGTTTAAAATCTAATTCTATCTAAACTATTCTATAGTATATAACACTATAGAATAGTGTTATATACTATAACACTATTCTTAATCTCCCTTGCAAGCACTGGTTTTACTGAAATGCAAATCTTGTTATGTATTGTCATATGACACCAAGGCCCAATGTGGCAACTACAAGACATCAGGTTAAGTTATAGAGGCAGACCTCACTGGAGTAAATAGGTCTAAATGTCTTGTTCAAAAGCACAAAGAGGTTGCTCATTAATCAGCAATCTCCAACCTTTGGAGATTCAAAATTTCAGCCAAAATCTTTAACAACCATGCTAAATCTCCACAATGAAGCCTGGGGATTTCTCTGTACTGATGTCATCACTGAAGCCACTCACCCTATCACCTGAACATGTTTCTTCTCTTGGATGGGCTCCCCCATCCTTCAATTCTATCTGCGGTGGTCACCATTCTCTTGCTATTTAATGACAATGCTTTATGTGCTTCACAGGCGAACTCATTTAACAGTTCTGCTCCAACAAATGACTATCATAGATTTCTTTTATCTCAGCCAAGCTTGTGAAATAAATGATCCACTCCTAGATCATAAAGTGTCACCAAACTGTGGCCTGTAAAACCATCTAATGAATGTATTGAGACTGTGGCCGGGCACAGATAAAATCACACTCTCATTTTTACCTGTCAGCTTTACATTGTCCGCTAATAACTCTTCAGCAGCAGCTCAGCAGTGCAGGTGGGTTTATAATAGGTTCCTAAAGCATATCTCTTCTTTATTAAGGTTTTATGACCTGATCTCATGCATAAATACGATGAAATAGTCTACTGTGTGTTGATCTGCAGTCCAATAAGGTGAGTCCCCTATTGTCCAAGGGTCACAGATATTAGTGTACTGTTTAAACAGGAAGTGACATATTTGTGTGTAACTAACCTATAAAACTTTAGCGAAGGCCCCACTGCCAGCAGTACAAATGGCACGACAGTGTAGCAAATGGCGATCTGCGTGCCAGCCCACGTGATGACGTCATAGATGAGCTTAAGTGTGGCTGAAGTCAGGAAGTGCTGTCTCACATTGTGTCTGACCTGAGAAACAGGAATACAGCTTTAAAATGTATAAAACACACATTATTCACATTATTAGAAAACATAGATTCCCATCAGAGAAAATTTGTGAATGGGCAACCAGGTGAAAAGAATGTGTAAGTGTTGTTGAGTGAAAGCAGAGCGGGAAAAGGAGTTGATCTTATTATATGCACCATTGGGGCTTGTTTTTCATGCAGTTACTTGTAAATATGGCCAGTCATGGGTTGTGTTGGGCTTATTTTCAAAATACAGTTATGTATTTGGTCTTACTAGTTCTTGGCCCAAAATACACAAAAAAATGACAGCTTTTAAGTATCCCCACCTGCTGTTCAAGCTGTTCTGGAAATACATTTTTTTTTCTGCCCATTTACCTTCCCTCACAGTGTACATGAGAAGTCAAATGTATTGTCCCCATTTAATATTGCAGTAATATTTTTCAGCAAAATCCCTCCCATCTGATTTGCTCTTAAAACGTTAAAAGAAGTGGGAAATATTTTTTAGAGATAGAGATTTAGGTGCTCTGCAGAGGTTTGCTGTGACATAATTCTGAATTAAACCTTGCCATGTAAAAAATACTCACTGCCCGAGCTGCCATTGTCATGACGATGCCTGTGACAAAGGTCAAATAATAACCTGGATAGACTCCGTGCCACATGGCAGAAAGCAGGAACGTGGCCACTGTAGGATTGTACGGGCAGCGCTCGTAACACACCCTGTAGACAACAGCAACATCAAAGTTCATAGTGTTTCTGAGACTTTAGAAAAAATACGGCTGCTCTTACTATTTTGTTTTGAGGCACTCACCTTTTTAACCAAAGGGCTGTCTGAATGTTCCAGTTATCCAGAAACATCTTGAAGCTGGTGGCAAACTGTGAAGAATGAAGATGATATATTAGGGTTTGGATTCATGGAGAAGCTGAATTGGTGGAAGTAGCACATTTTGGCCTTGTCCTCAATTTTACCTCAATGTCCAGTATTCTTAAGTTTGATATTCTGTCCCATTTTGGGGTTCCATCTGTGTTATAGCCATTAAATCCAAAACCAGCTGCATTATTGATGGCATCAGCTGTGAAACAAGGAAAGTATTTATGAATTACTGATGCTGTTCTAGATCAAAATGGGGGTCTGTGCGCCCCAGAGAGCTGCAAAAGAGGGCTGGGGGAAAGTGTAAAATCCAATGTAAGCAATTTAATTTGGCAATTTTATCCGTAAGTTTGCATGTTACAATATATAGACATCTTTATATTTTAGGATGGAAGTTTCTTGCAAGGGAATCATCACATTTGGTGGTTACTGGTATAAAAGCATTTTGAAAACCACCAATCATGAGAAGAACAGAAAATGCCACAGAAAATGTAATACCGTTTTTGACTGCAAGAGGGCAGTGTAATACACCATCTGAACATGCAAGAATTTCTGTAAATCTCAAGAGAATTTCCTAGATAAAGAGCTTCTGAATATTCTCTATTAAAGCATATATATACAAATTGAAATCTGCCATTTAAATAGCTGTGTCAGCTACGTGTATGTTCCATACCAGGTGAACATATCTGTCCCACTCACCTAACGTCCATACAAAGTAGTACTTGGGCCGTAAAGCCAGCATGGAGATGTAGAGGTACAGGACTTGGATGTAAAAAGGGTTAGAGGCCATGAAAGACTCATCAATGACACGCTCAGTGGGGCAGGCGGTGTAGATGACCAGATAAACCATCAGAGACAGAGCACATGTGGACAGTTTCTGAATCACATCCCTCTATAGCAATAACACACACATTTCAGTCACATCATTACAATCCTGAAGATATGGTTAAAAAGCCACTAAAATGAATCACAGCTGTGGTACAATGTTCAAAACAACACAAACAACATTAGTTGAGCAAGTTGTCACAAATGCAGTACCTCATTAACTATATGCTTGAATTGAACTGATTTTTCAGAACTTCAGAAAATAAAATTTTATTACAGAAATTATGTTAAGACCGTGTTTATCACCAGAGCGCTACTCAATCACTAGGGCTCAGAAATATGACCTGTCTATAACTTCTTTCATTAATTCATTAATTTATTCATTCATACCTAAAATCATCATATTAAATAAAGCTCTACACAAAGACATGTAGTCTAGTTCTGTAGACTACAGGGCTACATGTTTAGCTTGTGAACTTTGTCAGCTTCATATCTTCCTACACAAGAGCAGCATTGCTCAGCATTGCTCACAAATCAAGTTTTCTCATAGAAACTGGTCCTGTCTAATGCAGTGCTCCATGTCTAACTACATTCACCATGTTCTTTCCTATCATTTACACTTATCTTCATTTAAAGCTAAAGGAGAGATAAGGAACAAGGCTTAAATCTCAGGTCTGATATTAAACACATTTGATCACCAGAGGGCGGAAGAGCGCACAGGGGTTGCCATACCTTAGGCGAAGGGTCGCTCTGCTTAAGCTTTCCTTTCTCTTTGCCATTTGACTCCAGGTGCTTGGGCTCGTAGCATCTGCCTTCAATAAAGGCAATGTAATCATTGTAGGAGCAGGTCGGGCCTGCCAAAATCCCCATGAAATTACAGTTATAACTCAGATACTCTAGCAGGCTGGGCATCTTTCTGCACAGGAAACATAATAAAAACAGCGACAATAACTCACCATGTAAACATAATGAAGTCACACACAGTGTTAGGAACCAAAATATGCTTTGCTTGTCTATTTTTCACCATTATCACATTCTTAATTAAAACTTTACTTTCAACATTTTAAAACTAGGTTTATTTATGTTAAATTTGTTAATACACATTCATGACCCTGGGACAATTTAACAGAAATTTCACTCATTCAGTACATGGTAGGTTGTCTAACACTGTGCAATCACAACAGATTTTGAGTCATAGGGAATTTGAAGCCTTAGTGCAAACATTGTTCCAAGCCGCAATCCTTCTAGGATGTTCCAGGGTGTGATTTCCTAACCTTGCAGCCCCCCATTCAGAATCCTGACAACTTCCTATGTGGATCCTTGCTCACATGGTGTAATGGGAATGTTCCGTTGCTTAGCAGCAATTTTCAGACCCTGGTTGTGAATGATATGCTGCTTGTCAACTGTGCAAGTGATTTGACGGTTTTGGAAGCTGTAGTGCAATATTACATTCAAAATTGTTGTTGTGAAAGAATGTTGAACATTGTCTGAAGGGGATTAGTTTACGCACTTTATCAGTAATTGGGGCTCATAAACATATTTCTGCCTCAGTTAGAATAGACAATTCTTAAACTGTATTTTTTTAATATTAAAATACTTTCTCCTGACCATAAATACTTTCAGTTCCTCAAGAATGTACAAACGTTAGCTCTGTAGTGTCAAAAATATTGTGTGGACCATTTTTGGAGTGTTCTGATACAACATCTGCCTCAACCAATGTTGTGAGTTTGGAGCGAAACTAGGAAGTTTTGTGGAAGATAAGAGGAGTGTTCCATGTAATTATTTTTGGCATTCAGTTTTGGTGCCACTCCTGGTGCAGGAATTCCGCACTGTGCCTTTAAGACGCTTAAGACAGAAGACAATTTCAACATGTCATTGAATTTATATGCATGCTGTGAATTTTCACTTTTCATTACATTGAGTACACAAAGGTGTTTATGGCAGAGAATAAATAAGTAAATAATCTCCACCCACACAAACATACCTTTCACACATACCTGACAGCAAGCAACTTCTGACTGGGCTTCAGATGCTCCTCTCTTTTTACCAAGCCTGTGAAAAAAACAGATTATGCCCCCACTTATCAAACACATACCCACAATGCACTGCGAATTAAGATCATTCTCAGAAACCAAAAACAAATAAGAGATAAAGTTCTGTTTGACTATAAGGCAGTAGAATTACTCCAGTAACAGTGTAAGGGTGTTCTGAGCTCAGTGTACTTCGGTACAGTAGTGTGGTTTACACTAACCTGCAGAAATAGCAGCTAAACTCAGACAGCAAATCTGTGAATGAACCCCATGTGATGAGCACAAATCACACACACACAGCAAGTACAAACAGAAGCTATAATCACATATAGGTGCCAACACATTCAAAGTTTAAATTAAACTTACAGTCACTGAAGGTCACAGTACAAGCAGTGTCATTACACAGGCCTATCAAGTGCATTCTGAAAACAGCATACTACAATTTAGCTTCAAATTAGTGTTCAAAACTAACTAAAGGTTGGACTACACCACACAAATTCAGCCCCATCTTGTTCATTTCCATCTAGTCAATCAAACATGCGTATATATTTTTAGCCAACTTCAAGTGGATATCTTGTAGTATATGATGTTCCATGACTCAAATCTGCTATACACTGACCAATAGAAATCAAGCATGCAGGTTCTCAAAGTTCTCGTACATCCATGTTTGTTTGCATCCTTCTCCCAGCAACAGGAGAATTTGTGTTCCAGGTTTGTTTTGTACAGAACAGTCTTACTTTTGGGGTAATGTGTGATCCTCAGTCTATAATTGTGTGATGCAGTTTGAAACTGTGTGTGGTCTAAAACTGAAAGATTTTTATAAGCGGTGTAGTGTAATCCAGCCTGAACTACAAGTAGCAACGCCGATACCCTCACATTTTTCAGAAGCATGACAATAGCTCAATTGGTGTAGCTTTTGTAGTAACAAACTACAGTATTTTTTTTCCCCAGCTATGAGTAATTTAACCGAACAAAAATCAATGTAGCTACTTTTAGCTACTACAATTATCTAACTTTTTGTTCATAATTTGTAGTGTATCTAACAACATTTAAAAAAATAGCTTGACTGTAGTTAAAGAACTTGAAGACTTGTATCTTGACAAGTTAAACAGGGAACATGTTTTATTAGCTGACTGTAGGTGTTAATTAAGAGTCTGTCTGCAGCGCTGAGCAGCTCTGCTTCAGTCTGGGGTGTGAAGTGTGCCGCGTCAGTGAAGAAAACCGATCAAACGTTGTTCATTTATTACAGCGAATGAACTGACAGCTAGATTAGTCCCCCATCAACTCCGGTAGCCCTGATGGCTGCTGGGAAGTTGTGCGTAACCTGTGGCGACACATGCGCACACACAACCCTGTTTTATTTAACAAGAATGTGACAGCATCAAACAGCAACAATTTGCTTACTGGGCTGGACGCAGGTACTACACGGATGTGCGGAACTTCAGCTTTTATTTATTAGGTTGTTTCTGCAATTAAACAAACAGTACAGAAGAGACTGAGGGTAAGGAAGAGGTTACTAGACCTCACAGGCTAGGTTTAAACCTGTGCATCCTGTGTGAGCGCCATAGCTCAGCACATATAGGACATGTATGCAAACCACTAGGCCACAGATCCAACAAACCTCAACCTTTTAAAAGCATGTAAAATCAACAAATATGTCATTACAATAAGTGTAATTTAAAACTATGGCTAAGGGGAAGTTATACTTGATTTTATATGCACAAAACTACTCAGGCCCCTGTAACAAATATAAGAAGTTATTTTTTTAAAAAACAATAAATCATACATAATAATAAATGGCAAATGTTAAAGGTAAATTAGGACTGGTTTAAGTTTAGTTTTAGTTAGTTTGTTGCATAACTTTTTTAATACACATGGATTATAATGTCATGTGCTGTCTGCAGTAGAGCGGAGATTTGCAGAACTAATAGCCAAGCATAAAATGGCAATTCAGAAGTGCTGGGCTGCAGTTTCGCCCAGCTGTTTCGTGAGCTAACGCTTCAAGGAAACGGGGTGTGCCCTCTTCATTTTTCCATATCCGTGTTAAAGGAAAGGTGGTGACTGTATTTCTGTGTCACTGTGACTCAGTCCCATCTAGCTCTGTGGTATGCTGGGCTGGTCCCTGATCTAGTTATCTTATCAGTGGCCCTGTTAGACTGGGCGCTCTGCCAGTCACTGATAAAGCTAGAACAGTTTACCCAAATATTTAAATTCTGTCCGTGTAAAAGGACTTGAACTTTGAAAGGACTTGAAAAAAGGCTTTTCTTCTGCATATACTGTGAAGGAGAAGTGGGGCTGTCCAGCTCTTACATGACAATAAAGCATAATAAAATGGGGCATATGATTATGTGGGCTTTATTTCAAGTCTGCTGAAGCCATACACTAGTTTTATGAGAGAAACAGACTATAACTGTGTCAGTGAATTGAACCAGATCAGTTTGATTTACAAACAAATCATTCACACAGGTTCAATGAACTGGATTAACTGATCTGGTTTAAATGTGCGATTTGTTCACAAATCTAACATTACTGTTACTCCCATGAATATGCCAAGGTGATTTACAAGTGAATAATCAAGTGTCCAAATTTCTGTCCATTCCCCACACAAAGCTTTCATATTCTTCAGAACTTTTCAGGGGAATTAGAATATATTGGAGACATTGAGTGAAATTCATTTTGTTTTCATTTTTATTCGGGATCTTCTAACTACCCTTTTGCATTCCATGGAAAAATGCTTATATGGGTTTAGAACGACATGAAGGTAAGCAAATCGTGACAGGGGTTTGTTTTTGGACTGTACTATCTCTGTACCATAATCAGAGGAAGGGAGGTCTGCTAACCCTGAAACCACCCAGTCTTGATAATCCTTTATCAATGAGCCCCATCATCCAGAATTATGTGGAAATGCAGCCTAATCAGCATCACAGTAAACACAACTAACAAAGTTGCATAAGAAGTCACAGTGATTAGAATGAGGTGAATGTGGTTTATGCTGTGAAACATCCAGCTGGCAACCCAAACAACATTGGCCCACTCAATGGTGTGCAGAGCCAGCGGTGTAAATAATATACGAGGACATGGCGTATCAAGAGGGTTCAACTGCTCTTATGTAATTCACTGAGCATTTAACACTGGTATGGAAGGAAACCAAAGATTTGCATTTCCTGAAGGAAACACCAGTGCTGTAAACAGGCAGCAAACAAAAAAGTTACAGTTTTGTGTTTTCGGCCTTTAGTTCTATGCAAATATAACGTCACATCGGCTAGATTTGCAGCCACGACACTCAGCAAGCATCTTTTTAGAGTATTGTTATTAACTCACATTGTGACTGCTTTGAGGCAAAAGACAAATTACAATTCAGCTTGCAAGCAGATTCAAGAAAGAAAACCAATCACGTGTTTTAAGCAAGTATTACAATTATGTAGGTGGCATTAGGGGAGAAAAACATTTATGTTTTAGAGAGCACTTGACTGGCCAAAAATCAGAATATTTTCCCAACCGTTTTTTCTGAAAAAGACATTTATTGTAATTGTATGTATCTGCTAAAAGGTAGATTTGTCAACTTCTAGAAGTATGCTAGCATATAGGTAAAAACCACAAAGGTCCAATTTTGATTCTATGGGTTCTTTAATGCTACCACATACAATGACAATCTATAGAATTATGTCCTTCATCCTTTGCAATACTTTTGGAAATGCCCTTCTCTGTTCCAGCATGACAATGACCCTGTGCACAGAGAAATGGTTTTTTGATATAGAAGATCTTCACTGGCCTTTGAACACCTTTGGAATGAATTGGACTCACTGATACTCTGAATGGCAGCAAATCCCTACAGCAAAAGCATTCAGAGAACAGTGGAAGCTGATGTAGCAGCGACAGGAGAAATTAATCCCTATGGCTTTAAAAGAATTATTCATCGTATCTACAAAACAAATTCTGAATGGAGTTTGTATGTGAGTGGTCTCAGCCGAACCAACTGCTGAAGTTTAATTCATTGGGTGGAGATTTAAAGACTAGGCAGAATGTAATCAAGCCTTGCAAATACTGTTATTGGGCAGGTTTTTTAATTGATCATTTACTAATTATGGTTTTTAAACCATAAGCGACCGATTTGGAATGGCAAAAAAACAATGTGTGAAATTCTTACCATCATGAATCTCGAAGGCCAGACTTGTGATCTTCTGTGTGAGAACCATCATAGGCCTTAAAAAGACAGAGAGGAAAGAGATGACTCTTGAGTAGTTGTGTGTATTCACTATACATGGGTTAGGGTGATTGACTAGTCAACTAGTTTCTCAGTTAGAAAGGTCAGCTAGGTGACCTGTTTCAGCTTTAACATTTTTAGTCGTGGTACTTGAAAAGCAATTAATTACAAGACAAATTACCTGCTTTGAGTAATGTTCCTGCTATTGTACAGTACATAATACAACAATGGACACAATAGGTAAGTCTCAGAACTGTGATAACTGCATGCAATACAGTGGTAGAGATATTTAGATGTTTTATTTGTAGAATATTAGTCAGCTGCCTTATTGAATGGTTGATCGTTTAGAATTTTTAGTCAGTTTTGTTCAGTTTCATACAGTTATTAAACTGTACCAAAGTCTTTAATGGGCAGCAGCAGTTTCATTGGCTTTTCTGTTGAGTTTTTGAACTCATCCTGCGTGATCTGCCATGACACTAAATCTAATCTAATAGCCTTCCTGAAAAACTAGACCACTAAAAGACTTTTTTATATGCTATGCGCAAGTGTCTAATCGTGTCTACAGGATTTATATATGAGTCTAGCAGATATGAGATCTTTCAGCCCTACCGGTTTAAGCTTTTCATTCCCTCATCCCCTCATTCATTATTTATACATCAGAAAAGACCAGGTCTCCACACAGACTCGTGAAGGTGGAGTTCACCTTAGCACAGCTCTCATCTCTTTCATCAAAACTGCTTCAAGGTTAAGCTATGATTCTGATCAACTTTGATCCTGGAATAAACCTGCCACTGAGGTCCAAAGTTACAAAGTATATTTTATCATCCAAATGCAAAGCGTAGTTGGAACGCTACAGTATATACAAGTGTAATACACCACGCAGTGTAGTCTTTCTTTTCAGTCTATGGGTGGTGAGATATTTGCAGACACAATTAGGACTAATATCTTTACGACTGTTTTTATATTAATTGGCTTCATTTAAAAAAATAAATACCTAATTACTACTTAACTTACCCAGTGAAGTCTGCTGAGTACATGCCATAGTCAAACACATAGACTCTGGTGATCTGGCAGAAACTGAGGTAACCCATGGTAACCAAGAAGCAGTATCTATGGAGAGAATGGCAAAACAGGAAACAAGCTTTCATATGTGTGATTGTCAAATGTTTGAAACAAAATCAAGACAATTACAAACACCAACCTAAAACCAACTAATCAAAATTGTCTTATTACCAACTCATTACTAGCATTACTAAATGTACCTGATAAATCGATACCTGTTTTCTACCACTAATTTAAATTAAAGAAGGGTATTTTAACATTAAAGAATCTTACAATTCCAAAAATAAGTACTTCACAGAAAAAGAGCACAAGAAAACTAGTTTTTACAATACAACAGAACAGAATACATCAGAGAATAAAATGGCATGCTCATTATTTTTGGGGTGAGCATTTGTTATCCCCATAAATACCCTCAGTAAGAGACATTGCCCAAAAATAGCTCTAGCCATTACATTAATGAAACATCTGTAATATCAGATATTAAATGTGAGCCAATTCATCAAGTAATTTGCATACTACACAAACAGATTTGTGTGGGGGGAGAGAGTGAACATTGCTTTGTTTTATCACCACCTAAAGCATGAGATCAGAACAACGTTATCAAACCATCATTTTAGTTTTGCTTATTTACTTCTTCCCACAATACAATTACGATGCCCCTTCAAAAGTAACGATAACAGGCACTGAAAGTTATCAAAAACTAAAGTGATGTTGAGCAGGGCTTTAGTCTGAGGCAAAAGTCTTTGGATTTCCACACAACTTCAGTAAAACAACACTACATTTCAGTAACACAATAGCATGCAGCCTTTGATTTCTCACAACAGGCAAATGTCTGGAATTCTAGATTCAGTCTATTTCTCTCAAAAAGAGAGACATGTTCTATCAAAGCTGGTTTATCATATCTACATACATAAATCTACTGGCAGCTCTGAGAGGTAGTGCCTGCTCGGGCTACATACTAAGGGCCCTCATCAGGCCTCTGAGCATCATTGTGTGTGCTATTTAAAATAGTATATACTGTATACTTTTTGAAGCAATATATATAAATGCATTATATATCTGTTCTTCCTTTTTTTACTATTCATTTCAAGAGAATAAGGAAGGATTGTGAGGTTGAAGCTGCCAAAGCATTTCACAACACTGTATGACTTAATACAACTTTTATGAATATAGCCAGACCTTTAACTACAAGGGGGTGTCCATAAACTTCAAGCCTTGAAGAACATGGACACCCCCTTTTAGTTAAAGATTAGACCATTTCAGCTACACCCAGCATTAACAGATCCATAAGTTCAAGCATACAGCCAAACATTTAAGTAACATCTAGCATGACAATGCCACTGTGCACATAGTGATATCTATTAAGAGCCTTATAAAGAATTCGACTGGCCAGTACAAAACCCTGACCTAAAGCCTATTGAATACCTTTGACATGAATTTAAATGCTGACTGTGAGCCAGACCACAGTCATCACTCAACATCACTCACTGTTCTTCCACTGTGTCTAAATAACAGAAATTCCCTGCAGCAATTCTGGAAGCTCTTATAGCAGCAAAGGAAGGGAATAAAGTCTGTTTTTTGTGTAGATGTTCACCAGGCACAAGTTGGTGTTGTGCTCTAGTGTCATAAATACTTCTGGCCACGTATATTAACCAAAAAATTAATATATTAACCTAACTTTGGTGTGTATATTTACCTAAAAGTTAAGTATAGTAATAATGAATTGTAAGGTAATGACTGTAGTTAGATTTAAACCCGTACGTGCAAAGAGCATCAACTTTTATCACACTGAAGCATGTACTAACATGGGCATACTGTCTCACTTCATACACAATAGCATGCGAGTAAGACGCAGAAATCATCATGCTATTGCTGTCATACCCATGAGGAAACCCAACATATGCAAACCATGAGGCTTTTTAACTCAAAGATAAACTGACAAAGCTTTCCTTTAAAAATACATTACAAACATTAAAAAAGAAAAAAGTGTACAAAAAAGGTTGTAACAGTTGTAACAGTGCACAAAAAGGAGACAAAAGCAGATGTTTCTGGTGCAAGAAAAGTAATACAGCAGAAGTACAGAGCATGTCCCTTTAAATCTAAGGATGTTAACAGAAAGAAAAGTGTTATGTAACTGATCATAGGATGAGAAAGACACATGATTTAGTTCAGCTTTATTTCAGCTTTATTTCACCACTTTAGTCACACAGAATATTTCACAAGCGAGCTTTACCAATAATAGTAATCAAGATAGCCACAGCAACAAACCAGAAACAAATATACCGTGAGCAGATCCCAGTGATTATATAAAGAGCACAGAACATCTCTGTGAACTCTGTGAATCTCTAGAACTTAACCTGTGCCAAAAATGTGATCTGTGCACACAAATCCTTACCACAGTCACACACTGACTCTAAGTTGGACAGATGCTGTCCACTCACAGCCTTGTGGAGCTTGTATTTATTGTCAGGTAAAAGAACCATAGATTAACACTGAGCATTAAAAACTGAATGTGAAAATCAGCTGCATAAAGTGAGATGTTGTGTTGTGACCATCAGATTACAAAAATTAAAGAAGTCTGTGAATTTTAGATTTTGGATGATTTAAAACTAATACTCAGTTGAAGGTTACTAGGACAAGAAAGACAACTGTACTTCAAACAGCAATAAGCAAAACAAATCACAGCAGAAAGATATCTGTGCTGACTGATAAATATCAGAGACATTTTACAATTCAGCTACATGGTGTGGTTGTCAGGTTTATAGTCATCAGTGTCCCAATGCGCAACGAATAAGGGACCTTGCCAATGCCCGAATTCCTGTATGTGATACTGATTCACCACCCAGGGAGCTGATTGAGACATGCTCATATACATTCACACTGTTCAACTCCAATAAGCGCTCCAGTGACCCATGATACAGGAAGCTCTCTTTTACACTCTTTTCTGATTGGTTCTATTTTCGTTTGCCAATAACGGAGTCCTGAAATTGTCATTTATAAAGGTGAGACCCAGAGGTGAGTCGTTATCAGCACAACAGAAGACGAGGTCTCTTCTGCGCCATAAATTTTTCCTTTACATGCCTGAGTGAAAACATATTAAAGCAATAAATTACATCACAAAGGTGTCAGTTTTAATTAAATGCGGCGCAATCGCACCACTGTGTGATAGAACAGGATCATAAAGAACTTCTTTTGTCCTTTCAAATCTCTGAGTACAAATCAGTAACAAAGTTGTTCTCCTGTAGCTCAGTGGAAGAGCATTGCGTTAGCAGCGCAAGAGGTTGTGGGTTCGATTCCCAGGGAGTACATGTACTAAGAAAAACGTATAACTTCAATGCACTGTAAGTCGCTTTGAATAAAAGCGCCTGCTAAATGTAAAATGTAAAGTTGTAGTGGCTGTTGTTGAGTTATGATTTGAGTGCACATGAAAAACAAGCCTGTTTCTTACCGTTAACGCTACTTGGTACTATGACCACCATTGTGGAACTAAGGTAGTGTATAACAATTATGCTGTCAGGAAATACACATCCATAACAGCTGTGGATTCATTGCTGAAGGTTGGCAGGTTGCTGTACTATTGGTCGCTAGAATGTCTAACTCAGGTTTGTCCCATTGTCAATGTTTGCTGTTGCTCACACCTCCAAATGGCCAAGTCTATTTGAAAATACATGCCTTTCGCTGGCCTTTTCACCAAATATTCATTATATGCTAAAAATGCAAAGAAAGTTTGGAACAGCATAAGGTGGCGTAAATGATGACAATTTTTATTTTTGGTCAAACTACTCATTTAAGTCCAGAAAACAAAGAAAGAAACAGAAAGAAAGAGAGAAAGAGAGAAAGAAATAGAGGGAGAGAGAAAGAGAGAATGAGTTAGATTCAGTGCTTTAGGACAAATTCAAACATAAAATACAAAAATATAATTATCTCTCATTTTTATCCAGCAGACCTAAAAAATAATCATAGTTTTCATTAAATGAAAATGAATGAATAAAAAGTTTGTACAATCAGCTCAGCAGATTTTTATGGTAGTCTGACATAATGATACTCCAGGTGCTAAAACAATTAAGTACTCAAAACAGATTTCTGCAGCCTGTTCATTGTAGTTAATTAATTAAAATGAAAGATCTCAGAGTTGAAGCAAGATAATTCTTACAATATTCTGACAAAATTAAATTTCACTGGGTGAAATCAATTTACTTATTTGCGCTGAGACTACATTTCATTGGCCATAACAAGATATAAAGAAAACACAAATCAAGACCAACACAGACACATCGGAAATTACTGTCTGCATTATTTTAATAGCATATGTTGCTTATTTAAAATATGGTTATTTATGTTTTTATGTGTTTATTTTTTGTACGCGTGAATAAAAACAATTACATAGTGACACTATTTAGTATTATAATGTAATATTCCTAATAAGAAATATTCCAAATATTATGCAGATTTATCGCGGGGCCTAAATTAATTCAAGTTCATACAAAAAGATCAGACCAAGTTCATTTACGTTTTTTTTTTGTGCATAACCTGAACCTCTCAAATTATCTGTCCCCAAAACCCCTGCACAAATACACCTCACATAAACAAACACAAATATCTGTTTTCCACTGCTGTTTTTCAATTTCCCATCATCCTTTGCTTTCCGCTCTCATCTTCCCCAAGCAGTGGAGCATGGCATGACTATTACAGAGTGATCAGCTCCTGGAGTCTCTGAAGGTTTGTTCTATAGTGCTGCATTCTAAACACGCTCTGTGTCTATCATCTCACAGAATGCCCGCAGAACCTCATATCAGATGTTTTCTATAGTTTACAGATCAGAAGTCAGTGCTTTTGCTTTTCTTATAGACAAATATTCAAAGGACAAATGGCCTGGGTCCAAAGTACAGTATAAAAGAAATAAAGTAATATCATTATTGTTCATTATCGAATTACGAAACTACAGATTATTGTGTGACATGGCATGCTACCCAATATGCAAAGTTCAGGTAAGTAGCCTATATAATTAGCCACTGGAGTAAAGTACTAGATAAATCACACATTCAACATAGTACTGTTTTAAAAGCATCTGTTCAAGGTCTAGTTTGTCTAGTAGCAACCAAAGTTTAGGGGTAAGGAATGTTCTAGGTTCAACACAAGGCTATATCAGTATTTGTGGCATGGCAACAGATACCACAAGAATAATGTTGACCTGCATTTACTATAGCAGTCTATGGAACAAGCATACAAGATTATGCATGAGCAACTAGTATTTTGTTAAAGCAATTATTATACTAATTATTCTGAGTGTTCTATAAAGTTCTGTGGGTTGTTTTACATTCTGTTTTTTCTGGTAACCTTTCAGGTTTGTTTTGATAAGCTATTTTATCATTTTATCATTTCACATTAACATGTATAATGTTATAGTCTTGTGGCTATATTTTATTTTAGTGTTGCTTGAAAACTTTTATTGTAAGTGCATTAATGTATACGCAAACTGACAAGCATAGTTGCTACATGGTAAACCTGTATAGAACCTGGAACATAGTTACCTGTTTAGAACCCGGAACATTCTTTTAAGCATTGTACCTGATATTCATGGTAATTTCACATGGAATTGTCAGACACCTTGTCTGATAATAATCAGTGATGCAAAAGTCTGGGGGTCGAGGGTCAAATTGTCATTACAACCTGTTACACCAGCAGAAGGTCACAGATCATTCTGACAGGACTTTTGGCTAGATATTCTGATAAATGTGCCAGGGTCAACTGCTCTAGAACAGATGAACCAAAATGACAGAAAACATCACTAACAGGGTGACTGGGCCATCACCTGAGATTAATGCACCGCGACATTTAATTCAGATGTCATGGAAATTAAGTATAGATGTTCCTACTTAACATCTCAGGCTTTCAAATATATTTACATTGACTTTTTCCACTTTCATTCAAAGCAACTTACAAAAATTAGCAAAACAATAAACTGATTTAAATGAATAAAGAACTACAGTGTAATGCTTGCATTTGTTTTGCCAGTGTGCGATTATCAAAATCACAGGCAATCATTTCCTGTGTTTCATAATTTTTTCCTGCATTTTCTTATTTATCATTCAGTTATGTAAGAACCTCCGTCTCAATACACGGCATGAGTTTCCAAGTTGGGTTCTACTTGAACAGTCATCAAACTGCTCAAGCTGACTGAAAAAAAAGTTAATCATTCATAACTCTGTCATAACTCTGGTGTACTGACCACATTGTGGCAGGACTTTCCTTGTTTTCAGTTGATGCCGTGTTGTTTACATAACCAAGAACTCGATATGTGCTGGTCGGAATAGTAATCTGTATTGAGCAGCACTGTTTATTTATAGAGCCGCCCTGAGCAGCAGAGCGCACCACATGGTCCAGCACATCCATCCATCCAACCTCAAATCAGCAGACACTCAGCATGAGACTTACGGAAACAAATAATGACAACATACGCTTACTGGTTCCCCTGGGCTTATGTACTGCTAAGAATGTAATGGATGAGTAAGAGCGATATGGATTAATCTTCAACGAGCCAATCACAAAGCTAGATGAATAACTTACCATATTGCTTCTTATTTACAAAACAACACTGAACTGGAGGGCAATGACTTATTGACTATGTCATTTGACTATGTCATCCAGTGTGTAGGGCACAATGGGATATAGCACAGTGTCATGGTACATTTGCCTTTTGATTTTACACCTGGTTGCTCCTGTTATTTGACAATGCAAAGTATTGTGGGTATTTTCAGAAGCCGGGACCCACCTGTGCATGTGTTCAACTCCTGTGAAAATCATAACGCCATAGGCAAGGCCACTCTGTACCAGGAAATGTAAGGCGTACCTGAAACAAAGAAGATGCTAATGAGAAGAGAAAGACATGATTCTATACAGTCCACAAGCAAAATGAACATTTCAGAGTTATTACATTTACATGAAAGACTACAAACTTTTTTCTTAAAAATGATGTAAATTCATGAATTGTGTGCCATAGGTCCAAGATACGTGTTTTAAGTGGTACATGATGATGTTGACTGTTTTTGGACACAACCAATGACTTGCTTAGAAGCTATTAAAACCAGGCCAATTTACTTTTGGCACAAGACAAAACATAAAATTATGTTCAAAGGTTAATGGAATTTTTTTGATGCTTGACACGTTGGATTTAAAAAACAGCTTTGTAGTTAAAGGCAAATACTATCACTATCACTTTAATATGAGGTTATACATAATCCATTAGCCCAGTTATTAAATATTGGGCAACTTTACTACTGTAATCAAAGACCTCCTGTTGTTATGTTTATTGCCTAATAGCTTCCTGTGTGATGTGGGCATGTTGACCTCTGCACAGAGATCTATAACAGATTGCTTAATATGATCAGATGCTTTTCAATGAGCGTTATCTTAGGAATGAGTCCCAATGAGGCAATGTATTCACACATACATTTGTGATCACAATGTGACAACCATTTGACAAACAACCTGTGATTTTTGTCATTTTTGTTGGTTTGGTTGGTTAGTCATCCAACAATTTTTGGATGTCAACTGCTGTAGTTTATCTAGTGAAAAATAATTTCTTAATGTCTTCTTCCAGAAGGCTTTCATTGTAAAAGAATGAAGAATTGTTTTACTGCTCATACTGTGAAAAACTAATAAATAACTGAAGGGCTCTGGATCACTGGTGAACTGTATTAGTGGGTATTACTGGTGATTTTTACACTCATTTCAGACACAAGATAACATTAAACAAAGGCATTGCACATCATCATAACACAGAAACCTAGATCATTTACAAACAAGGTCAAAGCTCTAGTGAGCAGCTGTTATAAACACACAGCTGTACCTGTGCAGAGACAACAGCTCATTACCACCAGGCTGCTGTTTGAAGGCTGTATCATCAGGGATTCACAGTATCTCAGCCTTTAGAAGAATGTACCAAGGACATGCAGACACTCTACTGTACGTGATAATTGGGTCTAGTGAGGGACTGCGTAAATCTTTGGGCTTTTTTGAAAGATTCTAACATTTTTCTGAAGCTACCATCTAGAACACTGTAATTAAGGTAATGAAAGGTGAAACATTACAGGTACGTCTAGGGATTAGGAAGGTGTGAGGTTTAAAATACCTCAAAAGAATGTTTTGCTTACAAACATTTCAGAAGACTGAAAATTATTCTAATCTACATTCTTTGGTCGGACACCATGTTAGACCATGTTGTTTAAATCTGCTGAGAGGTACAGGTTTACTACAGCTCATGAATGAAGAACTATCCCTCTTGTGATATATGATATCTTTTAGTCGCAGATTGCTTGTAGCATTCCTTGATGTGAGTATTTGATTAGAGATAACATTGTAAGTTTATACATAAAAGTATTCATAAAAGTTGATGAACTTCTAGCAGCTTTATGCATTTAAACTGTACAGTTATTCAAATTTTGATATTAAGATTGATGTCATTATCTTGTTCACATTGGCAGATACAAAATTTTGTCCAATCAAATGCTCTCCAGAATGAGAATGCCCCCTTCCCTCCAATGTGTAAATACCACCTGCCTCTGTAAAGCAACAGCAAGCAGCAAATAATGATTTGGTTGGACTGTGACTTCAACTAAAGCCTATTGGTTATATTAGTAAGAACAAGCCCTTTAATAAGGCCTGCCCCCACTGCCTGTTTTAACAGGAAAACCTCGACACAAGAAAGAAAACTGCGAAAGTCAGGCTTGAGTTGTTCAGTTCATTTGAAGCAAGTGTAAAATATATTTACCACAACAGGAACTAATCATTATATGAAGTTGAAGATTTGAGAGTTTTGGCAACTGACATTATCTGGAAGCCAGAGGAGAAATCAGAGGTGCTCACTGGACCGGTGCATACTACTGTAGGTCAGCCAATGGTCAGCCAATCATAATAGAGTTAATTTGCATATAGAAGTGTACAGGTCTTAATGGCCTGTACACTTCTATATGTAGCAATGGCCTGTGCACTTCTATATGTAGCAATGGCCTGTACACTTCTATATGTATCTTACTGACCATTGGAATTACCAGTAGCAAAAGCCTTTCCACTGGTAATTCCAATGGTCAGTAAGAGGGTGCAAAAAACCTTGCCTAACAATAAATGAATCTCAGACAAATAAAATACTACAAAAGTGTAAAACATGACCAATCCACTGTTGTAAACATGTACAGATCAATACAGAAGTCTGCACCAGAGTATTAAGAGTTCCACAAACATACAGCACACAGTAGCGAGTGCTGGCTTCGGTCTCCAGCTAGCAAAACACAGGCTCATTATAAATGGCCCCCTAACCACCTATTAGTGACCCTCCCATGGATTTATATGGAAGATCTGAGATATATATGGGATGAAATCAGACAGAAACTCACCAGCCAAAGCAGAAGAGAGCCAGATACAAACCCAGCAATGTAGCGACTACATGTCGTATGAAGGGGCTCGTCTTGCTGGGGTGCAGGTAGAGTCTAAACCAGAAGGCCGTCACTAAGGCAAAGAGCTGACATACCACAAAGTTCACCTGATGATGACAGAGAGAGAGAAAGAGAGAGAGGTTAATCTCTAATATTTAATCAAACACATCCCAATAAATCACAATTAAAAAAAGATTAAGTACAAAAGTCATTGCTATATTGTTGTAGTTAGCAATCTTGGCATTAGTAAATAAATACAATAATACATTTTCAAGTTGTAACAGGGAAGCAAGTGGCTTATTGCTTTCACCCTGATTCCACCCAACTCACTATCAAAATCTTTCTCTGATGTAACAGCCAATCATAGCGGACAAGAATTTGGGGAGGGGCTATCTATCCCAATATAAAATGACTGAACTGACAGCATTCCCTGACTCAGAGTAAACTCCCTTATCCGAAATTGCGTCCTGGAATCCTGGAATTAATCTAGTTTTGACACAAAACTGAGCAGAAAAATTACACTCATGAGAAGCAGCAGTTTTTTGCTTCCCAACCTATCACCTTGACAAAAAACCTCACAGTGATAAAAAAGACACTCACAATCCTATGAAAGAGGGCTGTTTAATTTCAGTTTACACCCCTCTGATACACTAAACGTGTTCAAAGGGCTGGTACACAAACAACCCCTCACATATAATGTGACAAATTGCATGCACCTTTATGCAGTAGAAGAAACCACACAGGTGTAATACCCTGGTGTACACTATATGCTATACCCATAATGCACACATGCAGGTCATGTGACTTGAGTGTATGATGCACGCTGAACAAAGTCAAGTCCAGACTTGTTTCTTGTACCTTTTAACTCAAACTCGTGGCCTGTGTGTTGAATCTGCCTTAATTTCCAGAACTTTAGCCCATACTCTTCCTAAACAAAAGCCTGTGCTAACCATGGGTTAGTCACTGATATTGATTAGTACCAATGGTGAGAGGAGAGATATGCCATTATTTCCATTAGCTAATAAACAGTTTATCAGTGCCAAAGCTGCTGTTCTGTCATTAAGCAAGCTGGTGAGGAGCTGACTATACCCATAATTAAACACTAGCATACTTAAGAACATTCACTGCACGCTATTTTTTTAATAACAGTATGCAATAAATTATGCAGTATGTATGCATCGTGCATCAGTGGTTGATATCTTGTGCAATGTCTCTGAAATAGGAGGACAAGTTGAGCCCATTGCATTTAGGGATGTGTCCACTGGTCGTATACTGCACATTTTTGCAAATGCGAAGTCATAGAGGTATTCCTGAAAATTTGCATACCGTGCACACCGTGGGTACTGCAAAAACAGCATGAGTAGTATGCTGTTCTGAACAAGCCCCTGGGATGGGATGAGGAGTCACACAGACACGGCACATTTTCCATGCTGCTCAATGGTCTTCTGACTGTCCTGAGTGTGTGTGTGCGTGTGTACGCATGTATGTGTGAGGGAGAGAGAGGTAAAGCAAGTGTGAGGTTATCTTTATATACCCCCATCATGCAAATGAGCTCCTGCTCAACAAAGCAGCCATAATAAGTCTTTTCCACTCTGTCCTGCTTTATTTATGTCTCATGATTCATTCATTTTACTCCAGTTTAGTTCACTCATTACACTTTATTTGACAGGGATAAGTGCAGGTCGCCCTCCCTCATCCTCTGCCTGATGATATAGTCAAAATTTTGGTATTATGACAACACTAATCCAATTACAAGTGAACAGCCAATCACTCAAACCAATTCGGAAGTGGCCAGAGGATGTGTGCGACTGCATCGCATTTGTAGTGCAAACACTAATGCATGGTGACGCTTCCCAGACAACAGCAAGCATCACCCTTCCCTTGTAACACAATTATTGTGATAAATGAAGGGCTTTAAACAGGGAAACAGAATTTCAACAACTTATCTGACTTGGGCTGGTGTGTAACCCTTATACTCTAAACACCCTAGCAACCACCTATGATCAACACTAAATCCACTCAGAATACATGTTAAATGAACACCTTAGCAACCGCAAAACTGTGCCACGGCAACCATCATCATTTCCACCACAGAAGCCCAATAGTAAACATAATACATATTTTACATATGGTAAAAATGAAATTTGTTGGTTCTGATAAATGATAGTTCACAAAAGAAATCTTCTGGTATGCATCTGTGTCCACAAAGCAAACGAAAATATACTCTAAAGTTTTGGGAGTTTCAAGGCCAAAGTGCCTGAGGTTAAAGAACCACCAACTTATTATTTCAAAACTCATTTTAGGCAACACACTCAAATCCCCCTGTTCACACTGGTGTAAACACTAGTCTGAAAAAATGAGTGTCAGTGGTAAGGACACAGGGACAGAAAGAGACTGATGACAGATTTGGTCCCCCTGTGGCTCTAAACTCTCTCCTCCTTCCAGCCAGCCATCTGGCTCACTCTCCTCAGGCACCTAGAGCTATTTTAGCTGAGAGAAATATATGAGAGCGACATATGGGGACTGAGAGGAAAGATGTATTAAAGGTCAATATTAGAGTCTGGCCAATATAAGAGTTTGTTGTGTAAATACCTCAGTCCAAAGTAAACCAACTAGACTGTGTTTTTAAGAGGACATGTGTATTGCTGCAAGGGGCAAATGCTTAGATTAAACTGAACTAAAATTAAACACAAGCTTCTAAAAGTGACACACTATTAGTGGTTGAGGAATAAGCCAACAAACATGCAAAATATCACAACTACCAACTTACATTTAGGAGGATTCTCCAGTAAACTATGAAATACACTGCATTTGTAATGAAACAGTTTACAAACTATAACTATGATTGCATAATAATAAAAAGTTGATTCCCTAACCCTCAAAAACCTGTAAATAATTTTGTATGATATTTATGTATCTACTCATTTTTCACTTAAATACCAAAGTTACTATAAAATACTAAAAAGGGCAAATGTTAAGTAGTATTAGTAGCAGAGTATTAAATGAAGAAACCTCAGTATGAACAAAGGTGTTGAACGAATTCGTACTTTGTATTTTCCCCCCTTAAATTTGACAAAAGCTTACATATACGCTCCTCTGAATATAAGCAACATTACCCTACAGACATACACTAGCCTTGTAGATTTACAAAAACATATGAATGACACATATAAAGATGAGATGGAGTGAGATTTGAACATGTTTTAAGAAAGTTTAAGAAAGAATGGAAAACAGTCATGTTTACATTATAGTTTCCTCACTATACCTAGGTATGAAAAAGATGTAGCACAGTTTATGCAGCTTAAAATAGCATCAGATGGATTTAAGTCCACTGCTATTTCTCAGAATGGCAAAAATACATTTAATTCAATAGAAAACCCAGGCTATACCAGTTTAAGTTGCTCAACTAGTCTGAACTTGGGTAACCAGCTTAACATCAACCATAACCCCACCAACTGGCAGCCTTTTGACCAACCACTCAAACCAGTTTGGACCAACAAATGCAGGTTTAAAATGAAATTTGAGAGGAATGTTTCCATGCTGACACATTTAGGACCAGGTGCTGATTGAAGATAAGAGATGTAGGCCTGGAATGAAGAAAAGCATCAATTCAAAATTTTGAATGCTGTTTAATATAATAAGGCTCTGGTGAATTGATTTTTCAAGGGTCCTGTGTTGAAGTGCTTGAGGCACACCATGTGTGCAGAAGAAGCGTGGCATCTTTTGACTTTATAGACCATACAGACACGAGTCAGAGTAGATGGCCAGATTCCCATTTACTTGAATGACTGGGCAGAGAGTACAGATACAGAATTCAGATTCCAGCACAATAACCTTTAAATGCCATAACTGAGCACACTAGTCGGATACAGTGACCAGTAAACCCATATGACCCATAGCATACAAAAGAACTATAAACTCATCTCTTTCTCCAGAGGTCTGAACTTTAGAATGTGAGAAACTAACAGACAGACGGACATCCACTTCACATTTGGCACACTGGTAGTTACACTCACGTATCTATCTGATTATCTAAAGTAAGCAATTCTACATTAACATGTCTGTACATTATCTTGTGTTTTTCAAGTCACAGATAAAGTTGATATCTGAGACTCTTAATGATGAAAAGAAACTCTTAACTTGAGCTTTTACACAGCTAATGATTCAAAACTATGATTCATGGCTTACTGTGGTCCATAAACAGACTGCAATAGACATTTCCACCTCTAGCAATCATTTAATTGACCATAATGTGTAATACAGCACATAATTACAAAAGCCCAGAGAGAACCCAAGATGTGAATTTGTCTTATTAGAAGATACAACATGAACACAACAAATTTAGAGGCAAATGCCAGAGATATTACCAACACAGTCACTCTTTATCTGAACACATGAAATCAAACTGAAGAGTTTTGTAGAGATTTTAGTCCATGTCTTTAAGCCCTAAGGTGTCTAAATGATGTGCTACAAAGTGTCACAGTTCACAGTTGACACAGTTCACTTTTAGCAAAAATACACATTTAACATTTACAACCATTTTCTTTATAGGCTATGGGACAAAAATAATCATAATATTAAAAAAGTTTCAGATTTTTGTCCAATCAAATGCTCTCTGAAATAAAATGGCATTTGATATGACCACCCAAACTTCAATTTTCAGGAAAAGTTTGAAAATCTGGTATTCCTTTAATTAGTTAGTGTAGGATTTCTTAACTAAGGAACAAAATAAATGAGAATGAGAAGAAGTACTATAAAAGTGTGTAATGGCCAAAGAAATTAAATTATTCCTGGTCTTTCTCTTCTGAACCATTTTTAACATAACAACAGAAAGAAAGTCCATAGGACATCATATCCAGCACAACCATACTGTTAAACAAATGTCTTTTTTTGCTGACATTACACATTCTTACTTTTAGATGCTGCACACTACAGCAAAGCTGTCTCAAGTTTGCTTATGCTTTATGACACAGCAGCTGCTCCTTTAACAAAGCAGGGGGTAAACAAGACTTGTTCCATTTGACTGCACGTCAATGCCCCACTTGCAAGCAAACCCAGGGCCTCACATGTGGTATCCAAGCAACAAACTGTTCAACATAGTGAAACTTCACCAAAGAAAGGCATATTGCCTTCGAGTTCAGACCTGTTCCCTAAACAAGAAAAGGAGAGATGGTAAACTTATTTTGAGGATTTGACAGCTCCTGTAGAACTCTGGAACATTGTTCTTTATAGTTGATGAGTAACAGGTTTGACAAACACTTTTACACAAGATCTGGTTTTACATTAAGGGTGTAAACTGGTGTGTATTCGCATATTCAAACCGCACAGTTACGTACAAGAAAAGTGACAAATGCATTTGCCTTAATTCACAACAAACAGCATTTTTAGACAAAAACTTAAATTTCAGTCTGTTCCTCACAAAACACTATCGTGGATTTAGACAATACAGCCAAGACTTTATGGGACATATGGATAGAAATAACAATATGGATTACTTTAATAGTGCTGTTTTATAGGCCCTGGCCACTAAATGCTTTTGTTGTATGGAAAACAGCAGTGTGAAAATTCTTCAAATTATCACTTTTGTGTTTTAAAGAAGAAAGAAGGTCCTTCAGGTTTAAAATATGTGATTTTTAGAAGAACTATTTCATTAATGACAAATGTATCAAATTGTTCCAGTAACCCAACTGGGAGTGCATGCCACTAGCAACGCCAAGATCATAGGTTCAATTCCCAGGGAACACACAATTGATAAAAGTATGCCTTGACTGCACTACAAACATTTTCTAAATGCACTACCATAAGCGTAAACTTAAATACAGCGTAAAAGAAAAGTTGGATAATAAGTTCTTAATTTTATGATGCCTCTATTAGATAAAAATGTCCTATTAGATAAACATTATGCAGAAATCTGCTTACTAGAGAAAGAAACAACCCTGTCAAGTTGGGCCTGCTGAACCTGCATGTGACACCTGTTGTTTCTCATGAGAATCTTCATTTCACACCTGTGTGGCACTTCACCACCTCCACTGCACATCTAATGTCCCGCCAGCACCCACACCAACATTCTTTTGGGCTGGATGTGTCCTGGTGCATTTCACTTGACAATTCATCTCAACATCTCTGATTTCCCAGCAAGGGCTGCAAATTCTGCTTCACTTGCAGGCAAGGATAAGGGGTACTGTGCTAAAGGTGTTATCAAGATTAAGCCACGCTTCCTCCAAAGCTTTGCTCTGGTCAGCCGCCAAGAGAGAAGTGTGGTCAATGTTCCAACAAGTTTTTGTCTCCCCATGTTTATTTCTTTTTACAATACTGCCCTTGCAAACCATCCACACCAGTGTTTGTGTGTCCAAGGTGGTTGCTAGAATGTTATTTGATTGTTTACTGGTATAAATCAGAACCCACAAAGTCTCTATAACATTTTGGTCCATAAAAAATGAGTCTCTCCTTCGATGTAAATGTATGGGATTTTTCACCCATGTTTTTCATCCACTAGACATCATTAAAAACAACTGTAATAGTCATTTTTCACGAAAAAATAATTACCTAGCATAAAAAGTGGCTATTTTAAACACATTAAATGTCTGTATTCTAACCTGCCACCGCCCTCAAGTTATTGTAACTTTCTTTAATTTAAGGGAATTTATAAATTTACCTACTACAAACCAACTGGTAGTTCCAACTCCTAACAAAAAAGCAAGTAATGGCTTAGGCTAAATTTAGGCCAAATTCGCAACCCTGTTACTTCCCTCTTACTTATCCTTCTTCCAAACTGAACAGAGGTCTACAGTTCTTCACACCTAACCACTGAAGTACATATTTTTCTTCAAACTCCAACTTAAAGGCTACAGTAAATACCAGTTTCAAATTAAGGCTACAGTACTTGCTTTAATGGCATAAATCAAAGACAGATTGAAGGATCTTTTCTCCCGAATTTCAATCACTCAAGGAACATCAACAGAAAAAGAAGAGGCAGAAATAAGTCTGTCTGCAGTAGTTAAACATCAAACACGGCTTTTTCAGCCAGACTTAGCCAGAGCAGAGTAGAGGCAGACAGAGAGAGAGAGAGAGAGAGAGAGAGACGGAGAGAAACAGAGAGAGAGAGGGCACATGAGCTAGTCTTGACACCAGGGCACTTTCTGACTTTGTGGCTGAGCTTGTAAACATCTTTAAACACATTTCCCAGAACGGACAATATTCACCATGAAAATTAAATAAAAAGCACAAAGTTGTACAGTTACATTATATATAATATTTTAGGGAAGCACAAAAACAGGCCACAGCTGGAGGTTTTGAAAAGTAAAAATCTTATTCACTGTCTTCATAAGACTGATTCCAAATTCCATCTCAAATGAATATGCTGTACTGTCTGCTGTACTGTCTTCTGTTTATAAACCTGTAGCTGCAAAAAAGATTGATCTGAGTGCAGGTTTGCTCTGTGAGAACATCAGAAGCAACATTTCCTGCTTTCAACCACATCGTCCCACACAAAAGGCTGCTGTCACAGGCAGCAGGCTACTGCCGCATCCTTTTATGTAGATCAAACCATCACAGCTTCCTTTACTGGCTATAAATAGCTCACTACTCAAGTCTTCCCAAACAGCTGACATTTATTCCACATTATACAGTATACAATGTGAGCCAAACAGCTAGCCAATGCCTGAAGTCTCACCTGTCACTGCTGTTGCTTAGAAATGGAGAAAAGTGATCAATTAAACACGTGCCTCTGACACTTCTCACTGATTCACTATAAGTTGCAGTGACTCACTTTGGCAGCCAATCAAAATGAAGCTTTGAAATGATAACAGGACCACAGTATGAAAAATGTATTGCAGACTCAACCCGCAATTCTCCCACATTCTTTTGCTGAGGTAAAAAGAAAGAAGAGAACATGCCTGAGAAGTTTGGAGGAGACCATATTTGTCAAGTCAAGGACAATGTGACAATGAACAGGTCAGAATAACTTTATGTATTAATATACAGTAGCTAGTTTCTCACGTGACAGCAGATCAACAGCCACCTAGAAATTTCTAATGCTCCTAGAGGCCACAAATAGTCAGAAGGGCCCTTCACTTAGCAGGGACTTGAGTTGGTGAGGCTATCACCCATAGACACAGTTCTGTGCACCAGTCCATTCGCTTTTGAGAGCTTAAGGAAAAGAGCCTGAAAATTGCTGAAAGAAACAGTTTGTGGACTACTAGCTTTAGGAAAACACATAACTGCATCTGTACTTTTAGATCACATTGTGAGCTGGCCAATAATGACATCCTTATGGGATGAAAGGGTTTCCCCAGACAACATAAATGCCAGTGTCACCGTAGAATTCTGCCACACATTCACATTAACAACATGTCCAGATGCTTATAATTCATCTTTACTGTTTGTCTCACTCCTGCTCTGTCTAGCCTACTTGAATACCTAGTATTTCACCATAAAAATGACTAAAATTATAACTGTAAAGTAAAACTATAAAGAAAAACAGGCCATCAGTCAGGGTCAATCCATCTTCCAATCTGTTTATTTATTCAAAGAGAGTGCTCTAAAGTTTCTATTTGATCTTGAACATGCTTGCAGTGTCACGTAAAAAGGCATCTTTTGCATACATTCCAAAAAAAACAATTGTATCCAGCAATATACACATAACAACTGTTGCCTCTCTCTCTCTGTCTGCACTTTTTAAATGATGACCCTAAATGCCCCCATTTACCAGTTTTTTTCAATGCTGCCAGCATTTTCATGACACACCTGGGACAAAGCGCATCTGTTTAAGAACACTAAAGTGCGCTGATTCAGATGCAATTCTCCATGCAACACTTTCTTTCAATACAGCAAACTCTTCCAAACTTCTGCTGGATTGCAGCCAAGCCTTACTACATATTAATGAACCTGCAAACACAGAAGAGTTAATTGTGTTCAAAGCAATGGCCTGTTTGCAAGAACTGCCAGGTATCTAACAGTGAGGGCATATCAACAATCTGACTGTACAATCTGTAATGACTCACAATCAGCTTCTGAACCTTCTGGTTGCTAGGATACATTACTACCATAGAGCCATAGAGGTTCGAAATGAGACTGACAAAGTAATGTGGGAAGAATAGCTTGTAAAATGTAACCAATTTCCTTTTCATTTTAGCACATGCGTCATGGCACAGGAAGTTCCAAAAGAAACACGCACCTGAACGATGATGGCAGCAGGAACCATCTGGGAGAAGCCTAAAGATTTTGCTTACACCTTAAACAACAGAAAATTGCTTCAGGTTTGTCTGTTAACATCACTTTTCTCTTTACATTTTCAGTGTAGACCTGCTGTCATGTGCACCTGCCACAATTACACACAAAGTTCCCAAAACAACTCACAAACGAAACGAAACTCACAAAAAATAGCACTTAATCAATTACAGCTTTGAATCTAGAATTTTTGGATGTACTGCTCTAGAGAATTTTTATGAATAAACAAGTGCTTCAGAAAGCACGGCTATAGATACAACATCTTCATAATTACAACAGAGAATAATTAAGCTTCTCCTCCTCTGACTGTAGTTACAGCTACCATCGATCATGGGAGAACCCTACAAGTACATCCTTAAATATCTGTCTGTACTCTGTGACCTGGATGATTAAGATGTGCATACACCTACATACAACGAGAAACAAGATCATGGAAGCCTGAGGACTCAAAACATCATCCAGCTGCTTGTGTTTTTGTTGAGCTATCCAGATTTACTTTGGCCACTCTGGATATGGTCCCTGTAGTCCACTGTGAAGTTATATAGGACGGTCATTCCTGTAATCACAGTGTGAGTGTTACTTCAACATACTTAGTAATGTCACTCCACACTTTGGGGATAATCCTTATTAGCATCCTTTACTCTGGAAACAAAAGGAAACAGAATAAACCAAAGACCTTATGTCTGTCAAACAACCCTTTAATTATAACCCCAGATCTTTACCAGCAAGGCCACAAAAACATAATACTACCTACCCATATTGTACTCAATTACAGCAAATCAGTCTCTACATCACCATCAGCTGCACAGAAATCCTTTAGTATCAGGGCCTAATCCAAATTTCTTTTTTATCTGTGTTTTCCAAAGTTTAAAGTGAGTCAGCTCTCTACAGTCAGCTGAACTTCTCCAGGCAGCAGTGCAGCACAGATTCAAACAATGACAAAAATCCAGGCCTGGCAAGTCATAGCAAAGAGTGAGAGCCGTAATTATCTCCCTCTTACATAAGAAGCCATATCTGGTTGATGAAATCATCAGCTCTGACAGTTAAATTTATGGCTCTGTCTCCAACTGGCTAATTAACAACAGACAACAGACCGAAGCACACAGTGTAGATAAGTCTCACAGGGTCTCAGAGGACACCTCCACCAGCTAGATGCTCAAAGTACTCAAGGCGAGCATTTTCTACATCATTTTTGTCTACTCAAGTACTCAACATATAAACCAACCAAATATTCAGGAACTCAGGTCCAACACAATCTGCTGTCGGATAACCGAATGCAAAGTTCAAAATGAGGCCCCTTGCATGCTTATGTATACATTTTTTTAAATGAAAAGCTGAATAAATAGTTAAGACATTACTGTGTTTCAGGATGTTACCCATGTACTTTATCTTAGTACTTGGTCCATAAAGCTTCTACATGCAAGATAAGTGATATCTAGAGATGAAACAGTTCATTGTCCTTCATTTGAACAGTTAGACAACCTTCTTACACTGAGGCTGAATTTGCATGGCTGAAACAGGTCAGAACACGATTAAACATGTCAAACAGACATAAGATAAATGTTGCGTGGGAAACGGTTGAGGATATTCTATAAAGTTGGATTGCTTTCGTGGAAACTCAATTATGACTATGATGAAATTCAGCAGCACATCAATAGAAAAATAAAACAACAGCGCGATTCAAAACTCCCATCAACAGAACTCCACCAGAGGCAGCTGGCCCCAGGAGAGCACCTATTTTAAGAGAGAACGAGAGAGAGTATACGTCCTCGGAGAAATCAGGGTTGTGCCTTATGCTTCTGTGCTCACTGGGGCGAGAGACAAGAGACCTGTGTGCTTCCTGATTACGCGCCACTGCAGACACATATGCACTCAGTCTGCATTTCAACAGGTTGTGAGGAGAGATACCAATGAGGCCATTGCTGTAACTGATGGATGAATTAAAAGCTTTTATTAAAAAGCTTTGATATGAGATAACATGGGACTAGTGACGTACAGTAAAACCACTGCTTTAAGGGCTGTAGTCTATTTCAAGTCTGTGGTAAGCCTTCTTTAACTGGCAACCATCAACCTTTGAAAGAAAAGTGAGTTTGAGAGAACGAGGCATTAGTTATCCTTTAATAGACTAGCTGGTGCCAAACACATCTTTAGAAGTGGTGTATGGCTGATCTCAACCACGCCTGTTTTTATTTTACTGCAGTTTAAGACTTCTACATCCCATAAATATCCTAATGTGTTATTTAAAAGTAGGTTTTGAAAGCATAAGATCCCTCCCTTCAAAGCGCTCTTCAACCTGTCTTTTCCAGGCATCACCGAATGAGACCGCAGAAACAATCAGTGTTTTCAAACAGGTTTCCTGGATGCTCCCACCATCTGCCATTGGTCTGACTAAAAACAGGTACCTCCAGCCCAGACTCGCATTATTGGTTAAGCTAATGCTGCTAGCAATTTAAGCGCAATGCCCTAACCCACACCAGTGAGCCAAGGGTTTAAGGACCTGTGAGCTGATACCTTACATGCAGTTGACTGATACGGTAAGTGCACTCAGTGACAAGGTTTTTTAAGCATCCCAGTTTTAAATTACACACTGTCATGTTACGAAGCAAAACATTGCCTGCTATTAGTAAAAAAAACTAGGAGCAGGCTAATTCACATGTTATGTAATCAAATACAGCTCTATCTGGCTCTCCTGTTGGCTGAAGCTTAGGAAGTTGTAATCCTGACAGCTCATTTCATAATTGGCTTGAGCTAAGTTATTGATTTCTCTCATATTGAAATGATCTCAGGAATAGGATCTCGCTATACCCGCCAAGAATCTTTTTCAAAAAGACTCGTGTGTGATGGCACTACAACTTTGGACATAAACAAATAGACTTACAGACCACAAACCACCTTCTTTGCTTGGTTTTGCATCCTTGATTTAACCTTGTTGAGTATAGGTTAATGTTTAGATCTGCTGTTAGTTTATCTGCTGTTTAAAGTCTAACACAACTATTTATAAATATATTTAACAGCTTTACCAGCTGGTAAAAAGGTAGGAGTATCAAAAGAAAGAAGAGAATGTCCACACACCAGAGCGACTGCAGTTTTTGGCCACATACCAGCAGCAACACCAGCAAAAGGTCAGAGAAGTTTAAAAGGACGATATGCATGTAGACTAGAGACAAATGCTTTGTCATGGGTACAGAGCAAGTTTAATGATGCAATATATTAACACTTCTCCAAACTCCATGTGTCCTTAAACTGATTTCAATAATAAACTGCATCCAGGACTCAGTCTGCAAACAGATTTTAAAGATGTGTAACCTTGGGTAACCATAAACTGAGTGTGAACTTCTCGGACAGCAATCCAGGATTTTAACTGCAAGAAACAATCCATTTTTAATTGCATGGCCACACATAATACTGCAGCATTATGCAGAGAAGTGAGGACAATACAGTCATATAACTCGTCTTTTTGAATGGTTGTAAAAGTAAGGAATAACCTAACCTAGAGCATTATTAATTCACTCATCCAATACAAGCAAATATCTGATTGTGATCCATATTTAATCAAAGGTACAAGTTCTTACTGAGATTACAGACGTGCTTCTTTATTTGCATTGCTGCTGTTGACAATGCAGACAGTAGTGAAGACTCATGTGGGGTAAAGCAGTAGAATAAAACATGTTGTGTCTAATTTAGTGACACATAAAGTTGCTAACAGATGAAGAAAACCAAGACTCAAAAACCTGACTTTTTCCCTTCACGTGCAATAACATTTACATATTTATAATAACTTATACACTTTATTAAACAGGTCTATTAAAATATAAGTAAGCGTATAAAATGACGTAATACAGAATGAGGAACTGAAACAAATACTGTCTGTCTAAAACGTAGTTTTCTGTCATTTACAATCATTCATGTTAAAAAGCCTTTCACAGATCTGTATATACAATCTGTACACACGTTCGCCTTTTAACAACTCCGAACTAAAAGTAAATCGTGACCACGGTTGCGTCTCAAAACCTAGTGCGCTGTGAGCTCACTACCAAGACAGCATGTTTGGGACGTGTGCCATTTATAGGCTTTGAGCACTTTTATATGCCTGTGGGTCTCAAAAACGATGTTTCGCCGCACAGTCCACGAATCGCTCGCCGTCGGCCAATATTTACAGAAAAAAACACGAGAAGGACAACAGACATCGTGAAATATACGACGGTACATAGCGGTACTGCGAAGTGATGGAGCCAAATGAATACGCCGTCGACGTATGAAATAAAGTGATATCTAGTGTGCTGGATTTATAGCAAAAGACATCAGATCAGCTAGCGATTTACGAGCCAGGCGCTACGACAAAAGCCGAAGATCAGTTTCGGTGTAACAGTTACCTGGTCCAGCGGCAGATGAACGATCTCACTAATTGGCTGCAGTACTGTAAAGCCAGTACAAGACGTCGTGGTGGCCATGATTCAATCCAGCTCTCCTCTCTGATCCCCCAAACACCGTCTCTCTCCAGTCTCTCTCTTTTTCTGATGTTGGGTGTTCGCTGTGATGTTTACTGGTCCTGCTCTGGTCGCGGACTGTCAACGCTTTTGCACCGCCTGAACATCAACACAAAGCCTCTGTAGGCGGACAGACTCGCCCTGCCCCTCCATTACATCAAACTCACACACAGTCACAGAGAACTTCACTTCATTCTTCCCACTCAGTTACCAGTGCAACATACAGCATGCACATATGCAATATATGCATGCGGTGCATGTACTGCAGTATAGTGCATTTTCTGGTTGACAAACGTTATATGTAAAACATACGTCAGTGTTAAAAAAGCGAGATCACTGTAAGACACTTGCAATGAAAGTGAACAGGCCGGTCTATAAACTATATACCGGTCTGAAATGTTTTGGTCAAAATATAATTTTATAAATCACACTTCAACTTATTTAGTCCTTACTGGGAATTTCTGTAAAGCCCTGTCGTCTCTTCTGTACGTGAGTGTTGTGATGAACCCTCAAATACATTTAAGTGATCTGATTACACAGAAAGAACGACAATTACAGAGACAAACTGTTATAGAAAGAGAAGTAAACTTAACAGGTTAGCAAACTAATGGTGTTTTGGAAAAAAAGAGGGGGCAGTTTTGGTTTTTTATGTCAATTTTATTTCTGAGACGCTTGTTTTAGAGAACTCTCTCTGAAATGCAGTCAGACACTGCCCCCATCTGGCCATACTGGAAACCAAGCAATTACTTAACTTGATTTTCACTTTGCTAAAAATAAAAATCTTTTAACCTTTAAAAGTCTTTAAAATATTTAGTAAACATATTTAGTAAACAAACAAATGAGGTAAAAAATAGATTGAGTGAAATCAGTATATTTGTTGTTCCTGCTTTCTTTAATCAGTAACCAGGTAAACTAGAATAAAAAACTAGTTTGTGTAAAGTTCATTTAACACGTGTGGTAACTTCTCAGTAATAATTAATGTATGGTCACCATTAAGTAAAGTGGTCAAAATATATTTAGAAGATTTTAATTTTGGCATTTCACAGTGTCTATAATATTTATTTTATAAATAATATTTATTTCATAAGACTTTTTGCATTCATCTGTTTTCATAAACAGTACATGGTGTACATCTTGGAGCTATAGTGCTAGTACAGACAAAAAAAAAACAGACCGTACAGACCGGTGTGTACAAATATTATTCAGGTACAAGACCATTTAAGCACATTATTGGGATATCCTCAAACTAGATCAAAGTCACACCACCAAGCACATTTGTTTGTCTTTCTCCTTCTTAACCCAGTGAGCTTCATGTTCACAAACATAATTAAGTACTAACATTGACAGGTCAGCACATAATGTTAGTACAAGGCTTTGTTACTAGGGGTCTCTGCTCAACATCTGTTCAACACAAAACAACAGACCTATGGGCAAGAGTGTGTGGAGAATGATTCAGCACTTCTGAGTCCTCACAGATGAGTGGGTGGAACAAAAAGCCTGAAAGTGATTCATTCTAGATAGTTACTAAAGTGTTTTGTAAATGCACAAGCTTTCTTGTTAGTTGTCAGGCCGGATATGGGGAAGGTAGTGCACATAAGGAACTTGGAAACCTTATCAGCTTGGCTCATGAATATTAATTAGGTATCGATTATGTTATAAATTGAAACTGAATTGAAATGAAGGTTTAAAAAGGTAGATCATGTTTAATATTGTGAAATATGTCCTTAAAAACCAAATATTATGTAAGAAATTAGGAGCCTGGTTTTCATTTGTGCAAAAAATAATGCTGCTGAAGGTTTAAAAAGCAAACAGATTGCATTACAGATGACCGTTCTAAATGTATTATAACTTTTTTTGTATATGCTTTATTTCGCAATATCACTATTCAATTTTCATAATAAAGGAACCTATTTAGTATTCCTCACTATGATGATGAAAATGATACAAAGGAAAAGAGAGATTCCATTTAGTTCCCTTTTCAAGTGTCATGGTAAAGAAACCAAGTAAATATTTGTCACCTAAATAAAGTGGTGATGGCTTGACTCCTGTTTCTATGGCAACTTGCTATAACTGTATAACACTTTCTCAGTGGCAGTTTATGCAGGGTTGATCTAATGAGGGGATCAGTGTGTAAAAACTCTCTTTTAAAAATGTATTTTATAAAGATGAAAACATTAAATCTTTTATCTTTGTGATCACAGCTAGAAATTATTAACTAAATGAAAGATTGAAATAGCTGGGCATAAAAGTCAGGCACATATTATTTGGTTCCTCTATATGTAAAAGCTACACAGCACTTTATTTCTTACATTGCATTTTTTCTGTTACACTGCCAATAAGTAATATTCTTTGAGACCTTATGCACAATATTGTCATTCATATTAATTCTAGAACAAAATTACAGTTAAACAACTACAATTTGTACATTTTAATGTCAAATATGATTGGTGTACTTGTGTTATACTGTGCTTGTGCTATATGCTATGGTTGTCTACAGACAAAGTGGGCTTGGTGGTTGCTAGGCTAGGTTACGGTGACATTTTAGAGATGACTTGGATCTGTCCTTTAATGAAAGTCAATGAGAGTTGGATCACTCCCAGACTACCCTGAGACAGAACAATTTAGCTCTGGCACTCTGAGCTATAAAGTACATTTCAGAGGAGGACAATGAAATCCATACACCAGCCACTGTTCTTCAGCAGGTCACTTCAGAATATTGTTATCTTAATAAGCTTTGCACAATATTTTGGTGGTAAAGAATAACTGAACAAAACTCTATAAAGGCCACAAAGCACATGGGATGGGTAAAGATATTGCTATAGTACTAGAAAGGGTTTGAAATTAAGCCAGGCTAATATTTAGCCTTCTCTAAATGAAATGATAGTAGGTCAGTTTATGTTGTCACTCTGTGGCCTAATTCAAGGTGACTTTTCAGAAAAATCAATAATCCAATACTATTACAGTGACCTTGCGGCTGGTGAGTTGTGTGTGTTTTTGTGTGTTTCCAATAGTTTATCAATGTGTTAATGTTGCTCTCCCCTCCTCTCAGCACAACTGATCTGGGTCCCCATATATAAGGGCAGCAAAGAAAACCAATAAGAATCTTATAATAAACAATAAGCAATACATCCCAAATACATTTTCTCACCTTAGAAATATTAACTTAAAATACTGTACTTCAACAATGATACCAATAGTGTGTAATGACCATATGTACGTGTATACTTTGTCAAGCAAGTCACACTGTGTATGAGGCAACAGAAGGCAAGACATTTTTAAGAGCATATATTTATTCCCATATTCATCCATTGTTCACTGTTGCCCCGAAAACTCAAATTTATAGCAGGGCAAGATGAAGCAGTGTACTTAAATCTTAAAACTTTATAAGTAAATTGGAAAGCACATTTAGAGCAACAACCCTGTCAGTGTAATGTCCCAAACACTTTTGGCTCATTAGATTCATGAGCTTTTCCGCACCTCTGGAATTAACTAAAGGCATTATCTTGCATTGTCAAATCAATAGTGAGCACTCTGAATCAAAACACACCCTCACCCCTTCATCAATTTAATGGAGCTATACTCATGAATACAAATGAGCAGCTTTATCCCGGCAGGTGTATGTCTGTGGCCGTGAGTGCTTTACTCAATTACTGTTAGAATGTGAGCTCAGGTTACTCACTCAGCCCGTGTTCCTATCTGTCTATCTGAAGTGATTCATTCTGCTGAGTTCCATCCAATAATACAGCACACAGTGTGAGAGATTTAGTGTTTGTCTTTTCAGTTTAGTTAAATTTCATAAACAATGTCTACAAGCATTCCTGTGTGTTCCTGTGGCACAGCTAGAAAAGTGTTGTGCTGAACATGACAGTCATCATTTTGATACTGGGGAACACATGGACTAATAAAATTATTATTATAAAAGTGTGGATAAAAGCGGGTGCTAAATACATACATGTAAGATTTCACAAATTGACTTTATATTAATGTGAAACTGATTATTGACTATGGCTTTAATGTTGTTGTCTGCTAAGGACAATTTTTCTATATGTACATGAAATCAGTTGTGTAGCAGTTACATGTGTTTAAATAAATGCTAAATAGTTTAAATAAGCACTGTATCATAAATTAATTTAGAGCTAATTTATAAGTAAACAACAACATACGACAGGGAACGTCTGTAACTACATTGTAGATATAGAAAACATAATAGATTAAAACATAATTCAGATTACAGACCGATTACAGAAGGTTATTATTGTCTGTAGACTATATTAATAACGTTTAATAACCTATTTTATACGATTTTTAACGATTTTTTTTCCATTTCATACATTGAACCTCCTTAATAACTTGAAGGATCATGGTTATTCAAAGAGACACCAGCAGAGGTCTCCCTCTTCATTTTCTCATTCTTATAAATGAGAAATAAAGGTCATAAAGGTCATCGGGGGTCCAAGAATGAAGGTCAAGGTGTGCAAACATGCCAGATAGACACTGGTAGTGCTGAAGAAAGAAGCTGCTCATTGCTTTAACAAAGAAACTGACATTAAAGCTGTCGTTTAATATCATGTTTCCACAATAGGCTTGAACATAAACAGAACTAAACTCTATTAACTCTAGTTAATACATATATATAAACATCCAAAAACAAGACCATATATTGCAATAATGTAGAACATTTATTTATGTTATGAAGCTGTTGTTTCGTATTTAAAGTTCTGGTCAGTAAATCTCTTAGATCAGGTTGCTCATTGGAATATGGTGGAGTAGAAACATGGTGTTGACAACATCTGGTGAGAACTTTACAGATCATTTGTGTTAAATAAACTAACCTAAACATATTTGAAGAAACAATTATTTACCATGATTAAGACACAAATATGCTATAGACGACTATTAGTGCCAGTGTTCTGAATGACAGATGTTTCAGACACAAAACCACACTACTACAGATGTTCTTCATTCACAATTCATATACATACCTATAACTTTTCTAAAGATTTCACACTCTACATTCTTCTGTTGCTAGGACAGAAGAATATTTTTCCAGACTCTGACTGGTAAGTGGGCAGCCTTGCAGCATTAGAAGTTTATAACACAGGAAGTGTTTCACCAAGGTCCTGTGACCAAGACATTACATTGATCATGAGATCATTTACTCATCAACATAGGAGTTTCAAAATATGATGTGATGAACTCTGTTATGATACAATTGCTTATAACAGAGACAGCACCTTTTACACCAGCGATTAAAGCCCTCTGTAATTATTATCTTAATTATTCTTTTGTTGTAGAGGCATGGGGTGTAAAACTCATATTGGAATAGGCATTGCAAAATAATGAAGCAGTGTTATTTAACAGCCAAATGAAATTAAAGGAATGAGGGGAAAACTTTCTGTAACTTTTTCAGTAGCCAGAAGAGAAAGTCTTTTTCTGACTTGTCTGGGTACGACACTGGTGACATATAGTGTTCCAGCAGTGTATTCAAATGAGATTGTGCACTTCTCATTTAAACAAAAAGAAACTTGTAACCTGGCAGACTAAAATCATGAGTTACAAATAGCTTTTGAAATCATTTGTTTCCTTATGTCTGTATACTAATAATTTATAACTTATAATGCCATAATGAAAAACCTTTGAGCAACAAAATTTAAATAATTTTTAAAATTACATACATAACAAAAATGGTCTTTGCCTATTATGTTTACAGTATTTTCTGGATAGCATTAGAAAGACATTTTTGAACATCAATTTGTCTACGTACAGGCACAATAAATTTCTCCACCTTAAGAGAGGCGCTCGCCGTCCTAAGGGCGATCTACAGACAGACCACGCCCTGCACCAATTCTGATTGGATGTCAACTAGATGGTCTTGCTTCCGATTGGCCACTGCTTTTCCATTGAATGTCCTCCACCTTTACTTTGTCAATTTCTGCGCTTTCATTGAATCGCGCTGCAAGGGCTCGTAAACTAGTATCGATCCGTTCACCCTGCAGCGATCTCAGCACAAGCTACACCTCAGTACCGTAACAAACGAGGAGCATCGTTTATTATCCGACCATCCGACTGCAATTGCACTTAAACTGGAAGAAGTGAGAACCGGGACCGTGGGAGAGAGGTTTCCCGTCGCACAACCTGCACTTCTCTGTAGTTGGCTACCGATTTCATTTATTCACAACTTGTCTTAATCGGCCGAGGACAAACCACAGCTATGATCGGACTTCAGGGCGCTCACCAGAGTTTCATTTCATCATTTTACTTCTGAATTGCGACACATAAGAGTGCCACAGACGGTAACGGGAAGGATAAAAGCAGATTTGTGGTTTTGGGAAAAGGAAATACGATGCCGGACCAGATTACCGTGGCGGAGTTTGTTGCGGAGACAAATGAAGATTATAAATCGCCCACCGCCTCAAACTTCACCACCAGAATGACTCACTGCAGAAATACCGTAACGGCACTCGAGGAGGTGAGACAAGTGTATTTAACCTGCTATTTTGTCATTGTCAAAGGCTTATTGTATGGTTTGAAGACCACTGGAGTCAGCTATTGCCCCCCTTGGGTAACTTAAATGAGTTATTGGGGAGGCACATCCTCGCCCCTCTTTGTTGATGCCTCACCCATTAGACAACTGGTGTATCGCATTGTCTCATCCGGATGAGATGCTGAAAAAAGCATTATAAAAGGTGCAGGATCATTCATTGTACATTTAGATCTAATATAATGCATAGGGTTGAATAGATATACAGTAGAGTGCAAAGGATGGGATGATATCATATTTTTCTGCAGAGAGATAGTATGGTGATTGTTGTTTGTTGGTGTTATTTGATCAACACCTGTTACAACTACGACGTTTTATATATTTGGGCTATTGATTTCCAGAGCAGTTTAATTGATTATCCATCAAACCTTTGCATTTGTTGCTTGGCTTCTGTTATATGTAAGTGTTGCAGTCAAAAGTTGTGTACAATGTATGAAAACATCTAGTAAATGATTGAAGCCTCGCCCTGGAGAGAGATATAAATAGCCTTTGCCTACTCTTACAGGCTCTGCTGCTTTTGTGCTCTGAATGGAGACAGCTTCCTGTGAAATCTCCATCATCCCAGCTCCAGGTTATAATCACGATGAATGCTGTAGACTGTATACACTTGTTATTGAGTACAAATAGCAATGCCAGCAAGCTGAGATTTGACGTTATCTTGGAAGGGGTCAGAAATGGTTGCTGTATAACTTTCTCAGATGCTGATAGCAGTTGGTGTATTTGTTCTGGGATGTCTGAGGAAGTTGAAAGTAATTAAAATGTCAGTTAAAGGGACAGTTCACCAAATAAAAATTACTATTCACTCACCTTCGCGTCACTCTTTCTTCATGACTTTCTGTTCTTAGTGGAACCCCATATGTGGTGTGCCTCTGTTCCAAAAGTGGATGGGGACCAGTGGCCCCCAAGATCCAATAAAGAGTCATTTAAGTCATACAGCTATGATATATTCAGAGTTTTCTGAGGCTATGGGATAGCTTTTTGCAAGAAATAAGCTGAAATTGAAACTGTTATTGCCTTCAATTTGCCTTATAATTCCAGTGGGTAAATTAAATAAGTAATTACAAATAGTCAGTTTTGGTAAAATGTATCTTTAAAAATTAGATTAGATGTCTAAGATATAGTATAGATATAGTGATAGATTTAACCTATACCTTATTGGTAAAGAACACTTTACTGTAAATGCACACTTTTGAAATTTTCATTTGAACTCCTATCGGCACGCAATGTAATAAAAATGGTCTATATGGTCTATAATCTGTATCTGATTAAAGTTAGTGTGTACACTTGTTTTAACTATTGGTTAAACAGATGTTTTTGTGTTTTTCTTTGTGTTTTTAAGGTAATACTGCAGATGGGTTCAGTGTTCAGTCTCATGCCTGTGTGTTCCATTAGGGCACTCTAGAGGAAGTCTAGAGCTGAATGATTGTTTTTAGTCTTTCTTTTGCATGCTGTTTCTTCACTCTTTTGGGTTTGTGGTCACTACTTCATGGACGTAAATAGCACTCTCCACATATTTGGAGTGTCATAGAATCAAGTTTGTTATTTTGTGTTTGCTTTCACACTGACTGCTTATTGGAAAAACACAGTCAGAATATGCCGTTGTTTGTTTTGAGAGCAGCTTTCAGCATCTTAGCTTGTCTTTAGATGCTTTTTGCAGGAAATATGTTTGACTGCAGAATCATCCTGCTTAGTGTTGTCTTATCACATTTGAAAAGGCTTCTCTCAAGGGTCTTGTTGCTCCAGCCACTTAAGAGACTAAATTACCTGAAGGTTTTGCCTGATAATAAACAGGACAAGATAGAGGATGTTAAGAATGACTGTATTATTTCAATTTAAAGCAATTAGACTGAAAAACAAGTTAATTTAGGATCGCGGTTGTAAAACCTTCACCCACTGGGGAAATTAAGAAGGCAAAAGTACAATAACGAAACAATAACCAAAAATACATTGTACGTTTTAATGAAACCATGGTAGCAAAAAAGTTTAGTCTTCATTTTATTTAGTTAATTGCATTTTTAATCACCATTATGTTGCTCCAAATATGTAGCAGAAACATGTTAAGCAGAATAGATACACTGATCTCTTCCATTCAGTGTAAGTGAATGGTACCAGAGGCTGTCAAGAAATAAAAAGTACTGTACAAACATTACAGTAGCCCATATGACTCATGCACTATTTTCCAAATTGTTTGCTTTGTGTGAGCAACAGACTTAAATGTAAGGTTTTCCTCATTAAAAATGTTGCTTTAAATATTGCTTGACAGCCGTGGTCACCATTAACTTTCATTGTACGGAAAGAACACGTCACATATTCTGCTATAAATAACTTATTCAATAAGTACTGTTATACAGTTTTTTTTACAAAAGAAAGAAAATGATACAGGTTTCAAAAGACTCAAGGGTGAGTAAATGATGACAAAATATATTTTGGGTTGAAACATCTCTTTCAGTGTTACTGCACATTCAAGTCAATTGTGCATATTTCAGTGTTTGGTGCTTTGCTAGTGTTTATAGATTAGCATCTTCAAAAAATGTGTTTTTAAAAACCATAGACGTTGGATGATTTTGGTTGCACTTTTTATTGTGCATTTTTTGCAGAAAAAACATATGGGTGTCTCTGGTTTAATTGTCTGTGTATTGCATGATGTGGGAGTTCGAGGCTGATTCATGATTTGGGGTTAGTTGAGGGCATTCAGTTCAAAATCAATAAGCATCAATGTTTCATATGATCTCTAAATCTTCTCCCCACCACAGCCCAGCCAGAGAGATATGATGTGTTGCTAGGAGCAAGAGGGATATGAATTTCTGATATGGTAAAAATGTTATAATTAGGACATAACTAGACTGTCCTTTTATAAATGTGTTCTACTTTTGTAGGCCAAAGTCATATTTGTCACAGAAAGCCCCTTGCTGTCTAAATGAGTACATGGTATATACTAAGATGCATAGTTGGTTTTGCTTGTTTTTTAAACAGTTTAAACAAAAATATGTGACTGAAATATGTATATTGAAATATGTTCCCAAGGCAAAGTCTGTCTTAAACCACCAGTAGCAGGAGATTAGTCTTCATGTCCCAGTTTATCTTTAGAAAGTGTGTTAAACACATTTAAGGCTGCAGTGCTGCCCACCCCGTGTGGATTGACTGTACCCTTGTGCTTTCACTGAAATGTTCACGTTGTGTCTGTGAACAGTGTGATCCTACTGTAAATCACCATGTTTGGGTATTACAGGGCAGAAAGTAGGAAAACTATGACTTTCACTATGGCATGCCCGGCACCCTCCGTGCCCTAAGTGATCAAAGAAAACCAGTGTTAAAATGCTCAAAAACATACCATATACTGATTCAGCTTGTCATGCTTCAACTTAACCAGTTAAGTTGGTCTAAGCTGTTTATCAGTAGAGGGGCAGCTTCAAGGTCACTGGTGTGATTACAGCCAGAATTGATGAAACCAACAGCTGCTCTTGTAGAACAGGTGTGTTTTGTGGGATTTAAGCACCAAGCTATTGAGATTAAATTCAAATGAAAAACAAGCTGAAAAAAGTCCCCTAGTCAGTAAGGGACTGTAGACTGCACAAACAAGTCACCACCTGTCATCACATGAATTTCTGTTGTATGTAAAATTGTGTTTGAATAATTCGGACCCTTATTTGAATCATAGATTACAAAAATCAGTCAACTTTGATTTCATATTAACATTAATAGTTCTGTTTGATATACATGGTCAGCTATTTTTGTCAGCCGTCTTTCTTTGAAATGATCATAGCTCAGAGTCTTGGACCAAAGTCAAAACCCTTTCCCGCTAAACTGGATTTCTTTATCCTGTAGTGACTCGCATGGTTAAGACCAAAGCATCTGGAGTCCCTGATGACACGGTTGAAGAGTAGGCTTGAGGAAATCCCATTAATTGGGTGGAGAAGCCTGCATTGATCTGCTGGGGTTCAGAAGTGCACTGGTCTTTGAGTGAGTGTTAATGGGGGCAGGGAGGCCTCTGTCCGGGTGTTTGTCACAGATTACCAGGGACAGCTCCCTGTTCAGTGCCATTGTTAAGTGTCAAGCTCTATCTCTTCATTAATGAAGTTTCTGCATTGATTTGTTGCTGTGTCCTCTAAGATTGGAGGTCTGTTTCCCAGAGATGCCTGCTAATCATGTTACGCTGGCACTTTTGCTTCGGGCGAACCAAACGGCCAATGAAGAGCAGCTTTGTAACAGATGTGCTTGACAGCTTAAGTGTGTAATTTACTTATTCATAACTAATATTATGTTATCTTTAAAATGTGTCATCAGGGTCTTAGAAGTTGTTTTTGCCATCTTTAATTCGTCACTTAAAAAGTGTGGGGTCTTTAAAATGTTGTTTAAAGACAATACGTGGGAAAGGTTGGTGTTTTTTTCTTACTGCACAGTACAATGCAAAAGTCATGATTCCAGAGATACACTTTTTAGGGGATTTTTCTTGAAATGCCACCTGTGTTGGCGCATTTGGACAGGCTCTCCAGAGGTCTGCGGTGCTGCTATTTTTACAGGTGCTGAATTTTTAATGCTGTCAGTGCTGATGTTGAAAGTCTGTGTAGATATAAAGTGTGAAACAGCAGCTTGTACTTGTTCAGCTCCAAAAAACAAAAACATGTCATGAGTGTGGGTATTATGTATTTTTTTAAATTATGACAAAGTTTGTCATTTTTATTTCTGTGTGACAGAAAAGGAAAATGTTTAAAGAATCATAGTGCAGCTCTTTTCCAAAAACAGTTTATAGCGATCAAGTAAAAAACACCATAAAAGTAGTCCACATATGAAGATATGCGATAGCTTTATGTAAGGAACAGAGGTAAATGTGTCATTATTTGCTGATAATCTTTTCCATCTCCAAGTTCAGAGATCTCATTCGCTTCTGTATCATTGCTTCCATTGGGAACAAATGCTATTATTTCTTGTGTGTGTGTGTTAACAACGCATTTGAATATATGGAATGGAGGACAATATTTGTGTGTTTTCAGTGAATAACAACGGTGTCTGTTTTCTCATATAGAGTTATCAGATGGCTTCAGAAGACTTGGAATATAGCTAAAATCAATTTTGCAGTTTCCCTCCCAATGTGGCTGGTATACAGTGGCTCTTCAGTGGTGCAAAAAGCCAAATCTACGAGATGTGGAGAGTGTGAAAACTGTTTTTTGCAAATTGAAGGTGTCTCCAGCAAACACATTTGGTCTTAATTTCTTCACTGATTACACATTCATTAGTCTCCTGGAGTTTACACACTCTTCCTAGCAGTCTTTGGAATTAAAAAGCAGCCAATAAAGGAGACAATGTATCGCTTTTCCCTTTTGAATTCATCTGAATCAAAGTTATAATTTTTATTAAAACTTCATTTAACAGTGACAAATATTTAAAAACTACAATACTGATTTTACTGATTAAAAGGTTAAATATAGATAAAAATAAATATATTTAGACACCTTATATGTCATGAAAGTGACAGAAATGTCATTTTTGGGTGAACTGATTAGACTACATTACATTACCAGCTGACCGTAGGTGCTAGTTTTATGGTCAGTCCAGTATGTCTGGTAACACTTTCATGCACTATGACCCTGAAGACATAAAAGGGGGAATTCTCTTTGAAGTGGGCACCTCTGAGCAAAAGGTCTTCCTGTTTGACAAGTGCTCCCACTAAAGTTTACTGGAATGATTTGGTGATTAGGTTTCAAGAGAGGGAAAACAATTAAAATTAACCTTCACTGCTCATCGCAAACACATTTGTTACATACGTTCATATGTACATACATCTGTGAAGTGATCTGATCATTTCCATGCAGTATTTACTGATATCTGACTGTTCACTTCTGTTCAGTTCTGTTTTCCCTCTTTTAGAGTTTCTTTCTTGACTTTGATCCAGTCGAATGTGTGGTTGTCTGTGATCACAGTAGTGTGTTGGGCCATCTCCCTTTCTCATCCCCCTTCCTCTCATTTTTGCACACATACGCACACACACACTTACACAATTTAACTGCCAGCAAATGGTTTCACTATGTGTTGTTTCCCTGTATGGATAATTAGTCCATTAGTAAAGTTTTTTTATGCAGGGATGTCACACGCTTAGCTGTGTATGTGTATCTAGTATAGTGTTTTAACCCTGTAGCACTCCAGTTACCTCTGGTTTTATGGAGCACTTAACAGAAGTCCTGAGGGAGTTGGTGTTTGTTTGACACTGGTTGCTTAGGGCAGTCCCTTGACACTACAACAGACAAATCTTAAAAAACCTGTTTCTGAAACTTTCTATTTATAAAAGGCACAAGACATAAGACTTTTTTTGCACTATTATTATATACATGCTTTTCAGATTGACAGTTGCTTGTGACTTACTCTTTGCACAGGCTCATCTGTAGTATAGCTTACATTTGCCCACTTGGCTGATACATTCTCGGTTTAAAATGGCCAAGATTCAAACTCAAACTTCAATTTAGTCTGCAACCTAGCAAAGCCCAGCCTGGTTCAGCCCACAGTATCAAGCTGCATGGCTTCAGAGAGGGAGGAATGGATGAGGCACTAGCCCATGTGTTTTTTTTGTACCGCTTTGGTTTTCTGTGTGTGAAGGTGGACTGCATGCTCTATCTGGCTTTGCCACATCGCTTCTGCAGTTCGAACCTGCCTGATGGTTCATATTTATCTGATTTATAGTAAATGTACTATTTCCTCTGAATTGAATCTATTTGGTTTTTCACACACCACAATAAAACTGAAGTTCAGTTGTAATATTACTCATCTGGCTGAATGTACGAGTTGGTGGATGAGCTCTGCTCCTTTGGGGCAGCGGCAGAGTCTGAAGTAAATATTACAAGCACTGCTACTGGTTTAAGACACCGTGGCATTAAAGGCTTTTGTATTACACCCCCTGCACTTAAAGCCAGTAGTGTGTGTGTGTGTGTCATATACTGGGGACCAAATTATACCCAAAAGTCAGTAAAACCTGACAAACATCAGCAAAACCTCCTTTTTGGAAATTCTCATTTGAAAAAATGCTATAAAAATATAGTAAATAAGGTCTTTTTTTAATTGTAAAAATGCAGAAGTTTTCAGTTAGGGTTAAGGTTAGAGTGTGGTTAGAGTGTGGTTCAGTGTTAGGTTGTAATTGTTTTTTTTAATTAGCTGTGTATAAAAACAATAGGAGTCTATAGAATGTCCCTATTTGGATAGATAAATGTGTGTGTGTGTGTGTGTGTGTGTGTGTGTGTGTGTGTGTGTGTGTGTGTGTGTGTGTGTGCACGAGCAAATTGTGTCCCAGGCTGAGCTATTAGACCCTTGCTGTGATACCAATCGGTCTGATAGACCAGACAAGGTGTATTGTCAGAGCATTAGAGAGAGGAGACGCACCATAGCAATCAGATTAATCGTCCTCACACTCCAGTCTGTGTCTCTGCACACACACGAGCCCTTCTGGCCCCGCTATTAAATGCCCTCAGAACATGGGGCCCCCATTGTTCCTTCATCTGCTCGCAGCTTTATAAAACTGTCATGTCTGTGTGTACAGCTCTTCAAAATTCATGCTTTGATGCCACATGCAGCATTTGCAAACCTCAATTAACATTTAAAGTGTGTTGATGGATGTCAGTTTCGGTTATACATAAACACTGGGGTCAAGCAAAATTTGGATACCTCAGGTCAGTTCAGTGTTGTGGTTTGATGATTTTGTTATAACCATCGATAGAATAGCTATGATACAGCAAGTCTTGACTATTAAACTGCATTCTGTAACAGATCACACATGAGCCACAACCACGAGAGCTAGCCCTGATACTGAATGGCAGACGTCCCTGTCTGATCCTGGGTCACTGATCCTGAGTGTGCACACAATTTCTGGGCAAACCACCAGATCCAATTCTCTTCCGTTGCTCAAAAAACATCTGCTTGACCGGGCCCAGAATTGAGAGACTTTTCAGGAAGTTCCCGGAATGATTGAGAACACAGGAAATAAACTGGCCTGCAATAAATCCAAAACTAAGCCCTTTATCACAAAACCCTACTGAGAAGTTTCAATATACTGTATGTTTTGTAAGCAGAGTCTTTGTTTGGATGGATGTCTTTCATATGTTCCACCAGGTTGTGTCATGTTTTTTGTTGACACTCCTCAGCCACACAACATGTGAAAACTGTGATAATGAATACTGCTCTCCTGAGGAAATAACTATTTTTGGTACATTTTATTTTATGAAAAAATGTGTTGCTTGCTTTTATTTTGAGGTACAATTTATTTCTGTGAATCATTTTGATTCTATTGGACTGAGGATTTATCTAAAATGTCCAAAAGAAGGATTTTTTCCCCATCAATCACATACATATAAATGTCAAGACATAGAAGGTATATATCATTTATTATTATATTTTTATTACTAGAAGGCTAAAAAGTATTGCTTTGCTTGTTAATGGTGTACTTAATATGAAAACTGACGCATAAGCAGCTCTCCCACAAGCATTTATTCAGCTCTGGTCTCCATGTTGCCATATCACAGAACAATCTTTACATGAAGATAAATGAAACACTTATTCAGGTTTGAGACAAATTAGACAGTTGCGAGTCGGCGATCACACCCACATCTCCACATGATCGGACCACACAGGGTGGAGTTTACTCCCTGACTGGAGCGTCTGCACAATAACAACACACTAAACTCATGGTTCTCATTTAGAAAGACTATAGGAGTGTCCGAACATGACGAGAAAAAAGCCCAAACCTACACCTCCCTTCAGCCTGTTCCCAATGTTTTTTTGTCAAACGAAAACATCTGGTTCTTCTGTGAAACCTGGATGTTAAATGGCTCCTTCTTCACACTGAATTGGATAATTACATTCTGCACAGCCTCTTTTGGCCCAAGTTCAACTGTGTTTGGATGTTTTCTGGGGGTCTGGTTTGGGGGTAAAACGTTGAAATAAAATGACACCAGACAGGAGCCAGACACGTGTTCCACAGACGGCGCTCCTTTGGTGCCTCATTTGCTCTTCAAAGTGGGCGGCACCAGCGTCTGGGTTGGATTAGAAGGCATGCAGTGAGAGGAAGTAACAAAATTGTAAAGTAGAAATATGTCGTACACTACAATCGTTTTTGTTTTTTCACTTTGAGTGGGAGGTGGGAATGAAGGGGGGAGGGAGGGTGGTGGCCAACGCTAGACATACCAACATCAAATACTTGCAAATCTGAGAACAATGCAGCTCGGGTCATTGCTGACTCCACATGTTCAGTGAGCCAGGAATCTGTTTAAGTGCAGTATATGAATAGAGTTGGAGCAGGACTGCGTTCAAACTAGCTAAACACTGACCTCAGAGTTCAAATTTTTTTCCCATCGGTTATTTTTGGTCTTAGCACTTCATCTGAAATTTGAAAACATTTCAACTCTTTATCGAAATTGTGCAAATATTGTAGTGATGTATCATAGTCATTTGGAAATATGGAGGTCTTAGATTTAGCATGTTCACAATTCGGCATTAAGGTTTAAACCATGTGTAATATAGGGCAAGTGTGTTAAATTTTTGTTTTAAGTCAAGTCTGGTATAAGCAGGTCCAGAGGCAGATTAGGGTATTGCTGTGGTCAGCTGCTAATGGCTGGTTGTGGTTGGTCTGTTTCTCGGATAGTGGTAAGCAGCCCTTACACATCAGTATTTTGGTGTGTATGGTTGTGGTTTTCAACAGAACAGGAAAGCATTATAAACTATAAAAATAGACATTGAAAGGTTTACAGAAAGAAAGATCATTATGTGTTGTAAAAACATTTTGTTTTACCATGTACAATGTTCTTGAGGACTAAACATCAGTTCAGCAGATGGAGCATGTATGCTAGGCCATGGTTCTGATTGAGCTGCTCATGCAAATGATGTAGGTTTGGCTTGCAACTTCCAGAGTTGCCATAGTGCTAATGAAACCAGTTTAATAAGGCGATTATTAGATATACAATAGTATAAAACATTGTAATTTTAAAGATATTACTAGTAGAGATGTACTGATTAATTTAACCCATCGGCATATTGGCTGTAGCATGAGAAAATGAATAAATAAACTATTGGTTTATTGGCCTAAGGGCTTGCCAAAAAAAATGTAAATCTTGTGAGTGATCATTCAACAATGTATTGTAATCGGACAAAAATGGTTTGTTAAAATATGTATTGCTAAGTCAGTAATTACTATTATAGAACAAACAAAATTACTATTATAGAACAAACAGTTTTTTGTATAGAACAAAAAACAAGAAGAAAAAGTTTTACTTAGATAATAATCTTCTGTAGCAAGGTCGCTTTACATAGTATTTTACTATGTAACAATTACATATTTCAGCATAGCATAAACTACAAAAAAACATTGCAAAACAAAAAGTCCATACATATGTATGATGTCACAAAGCAGGTATATATAAATGATAAACAGCAGTGGACCAAGAACTGAACCTTGAAAAACGTCCCTGTGTCAGTGGAGCAGTGACAGACTGGTATAGTGATGTAATGCTTTCTGTTGCTAATGTAGGAAATGAGCCAACTGAGAGAGCTGAACCAGTGATATCAATATCAGAAAGGTGAAAGATAAATATTTCATTGCAGAGGGTGTCAAATGCAGAGCTTAGATTGAGGAGAATTAAAATATTTAGCAACCCTGAATCCATTGACAGAACAACGTCAATAACCACATTAAGTTGAGCAGTTTCAGTGCTGAGATGAAAATTCTGTTTATCATATGTGTTATGTACGGTAAAACTTCAGAAATACATTTTTTTAAGCAGTAGGTGCAGGATCGAGCTGGCAGGATGTAGAGATAGACTCCATCATTAACCGCTATCCACTTAACACGTGAGTCACCTGTATGAGGGGTGTCTTCGTCAATCAATTCAGTGAATTGTGAAAACATACCGTAAACTGTAATCAATTGTACAATTTAAAATACCTTCTTTGAACAAACACTGTTTTGTTCTGGTGTTGTTTTATCTGTGGCGTTGATGCACAGTAGCATATGTCAGGAGAAAGTTCCTTCCATTTGTCCCATGTGTGGCTCTTCCCTGGTGTCCCATAAAGCAGGGTCACTGCTGCCTGATGGGGCGGTAAGCTTTGAAGTCTGGCACTCTCCTGTCAGCGTGGGGAGTATAGAGTGACACAGTCACCCAAGCTATTGCCTGGCACCTTCAGAGATGCTGCTGTCCAGACTCAAGCAAGACAGATGGTGCCTGACGTCATATTGACTTGAAGGTCCCTATTTTACTGTGCTGGGACAGCCATCAAACGTTCGTTTTTGTAATGTTTTGGCAGCGTTGGCTGTGTCTGTTATACATTAGTTAACGGAAATAAAGCAAATTAAAGATGCTAGTGTGCACCATGGCGCTGTTCAGAAAGCTGGTCACAGTACAGCGGAATGATGCCAAGACGGCACTGGTACAAGGAATGTGTCATTTCTGTGGCAGATGCTGCAATTCCCATTATCACCTGAGGGATGGTAGTCATTAACCATGTGGGACAAAGAATGAGGCAACATAAAAATATACTGAACCTTTGTGCCTTTTGTAGCATTTCATGCAACGTCAGTTTTAATACTACTCAATGGTACTACTCCTCATGCCACCTCTGGAGTAATGTGAGCGTTCATCCAGACTTTAACTGCTTGATTTGGCACACTTAGCACAGATTCAGCTTGTCAGCGTGTACTAGGTCTTATTCAGTGGACAGTGAGAGGCAGCACAGTGGTAATGTACAGCTCATTACTAACACCTCTGCTGACGGCATCAGTTTTTCACTCTCTTTCACTCTGCAGTAGCTTTTCAAAAGCTGGTCTTGTTTTAAAGGGACATTAAACCCAAAAATGCAAATTCTGAGGTCTGAGTACTTGTGGTAAGCCATTTTGAGCATGTGACTTTTTTTTAAGCGCGCATAAAGGAGGAACATAAAGGACAAAAGGTGGGATGTAAACGATGAGAAAAACTCATACTCGTACTTCTTTTCATACCTTTTTTTCATATAAAATGGATGAGAAAAACTCTTTTATTTTAGTGTATAGAAAAAAAATTCATATAATGGAAGTGAATAGGGACTGGTGCTGTGAAGCTCCAGAAATAACAAAACAGCACTGTAACAGCATGATAAATACTCATGATAAAGAATCTTTATACTCCCAAGTATATAATTCCAAGTGTTTAAAGGTGATATAATTTATAATTATATACTTCCAAGTGTTTATAATTCCAAGTGTTCTATAGCCATAAAATAGGTTGTTAATTTAGTTCCTATTTACTGAAAATCTTACCTTCCCTCTCAAATGCCATTTATATTTACATACATTTATATACAGTCAAGGCTTGTAAAACGACATCATACTTTACTGGGCACCACTGTATCTGAACATACACAAACCCAACATTTTTGAGTGAACTATTACTTAATTTAGTCATAATAACTACAAGTTCTTTAAACTGCACACACCACATTTGTCTGCAGTGTTAAGTCATGTGGCTTTGGAAATTAACTTTTTACTGCAACTAACTTAAATAATTAACTGCAATTTCTTAAATGTTTAGATTTACAGAGCACCCTGAAAAGCAGTTTCAGATCAAGTGAGGTATTTCTCATGTGAGCATGTGACAGGTGTGTAATTCATTTCACACTGTTAGAAACACCGCCATAACATTCATTTCGCCCCTGCATGCTTATTTAACAGCCCAAACGCTCTAACAGAGGGGCCTGTCAGAATGTGTTTCAACATAATGAAGACATAACAGGCTAAATGCTGACTGAGGTAGATGTGTCTCTTGATGTGGCTCCCTCTATTTCTCAGTAAACGTTGACTGATTAAGTCTGATGAGCACTTAGCCTGTTAAGTTCTGGCTTCTGCATTCCTTTAAGGACGCCATTAAGTACTACAAGAACTTAAATTAAAAGTGACAGAGATGAATGTTAAAGGAGGCATATGAATGCTTCTGTGTTGTCAAAAACGGCACATCTGTTAACCTCCCTCCACCCCCTATAATGCTCTTTATGAGCAGTGGGAGGTAAAAGTTTAAAATCAAAAAAGGTTTTGTTGTTACCCACAGAACCTGCTGGGTAGTTGTTTATTCTGATGTGTGATCTCATTGTCAAAATAAGATAGACTTATTATTATTTACAGACACATGCATGTGTAGGTCTTAGTATTTAAAGACATTGTGTCACCACTTTTTACCAGTCAGATGGCATATCTTACCTAAAAGTATTATGGTTGTACATTTTTTCTCAGTGATAAAAGGGGACAGGAAATCATGGGGAGAGAGTGCAGGGTAATGGAAGTCAAACCCACATGAGTACCACAGCTCTGTGTCTGTAGTGTGGTTTTCATAGACATCTACAAAGTTATTTCAATCTCCAGTTGAGTTTCACAGTAAAATTAAATGCTATCAACTTTTTTAGTCGTTGGTCCCATTTTGCTTGCATTCTTCAGTCGTATCAAATGGAAAGCTTTCTTCACTCTTACATTCACTTGCATTCGAATTTGGTTTCGATAGAAACCAAACCAGATGACAGATGAATCCTGCTGTGTCAGCAGTTTTAGCACTCCAGTGGTACTCCTACAGAATTTGCCTTTACTCCTATGCGACAAACCAAGCTTTCTCTAGAAATGCACAGAAGTAGATATTCTGAGTTCACCTTACTTGCACAGAGTGGTAAAATGAGATTATTTACCCTCCTGAAAGTAAAGATGTACAGGGCCTGTAGAGAAAAATGGAGCGTGACGGTGGTTTCAGATAACAGAGGTTTTTGATCACACTGTCAGATTTTACTGCCCATCTCTCTAATGCACCTCATTCACACATAAAAGGAAAACTCATACAGCTAGACATCTAAAATTTAGACATGTAACAGAGGGGAAATTGACCTGAAGAGACATATAAACTGACTCTGTAGAGTGATCTAAATGGGTCACTTATGAGGTTCCATAATGGCATTGATGCTGCTGATATTGGATGCAGGCAGTGAGGTACCTCACTGGGCTTTAGGACAGAGCTATTGAGTTTAATGGCACGTAAAGGAATATGGTTAATACTTAACTAGTACTTTGGGGAAAGTACGTAATATAACTAATCCACTTATGAATGCAGAGTAATAAGGTGCTGCTTCTTGAACAATTTTCATGTCACTTTATTGAATGGCAGTGTACTGTAGATCTGTGTGTGAGTTATGAAACAGAGGACCACTGTTGAAGTAAAAGTTGAGGGTGTTTATTTAATAGGATACTGAGCTCTGGAGCCTGGGGTCAATCTAATAACACAAGCGTTTTTTATTAAAAATATCTATAACTTTTGTGTGTTGATCCGGATAAACTAAGATAAAGATTAGCCTGCTAAGAAAACATCTCAAAATAAACTGGTCTGCTGGTTTAAACTGGTCTGACCAGCTTCAGGTGGTTTAAGAGGTTTTATATTTAAACTTATCACAATACAAAAGGCCAAGGTTTAATTTTGCAGGTTGTGTGCTAATTCTTCGACCAGACACTGTGGTATTTCTTTCCATTTTTATTGAATAATTCAGTGTAATAATAACTGAATTGTTTTCTCAGTAAGCTTCTGTTTGCTTTGTCAGTCTTCTTGGTCTGGGCGGTTCATGTCTCGCCTCCCTAATATGAGTAAAAGCATCAAAAGTTCTGCCTACTGCTCTGAAATGGAATACTCAGCAAAGTACAACACAGCCATCAGGAAAGCACCTAGAATGCTTCCTTATGACATATTTGGAAAATAAATACAGCGCTCTTTTAATAAAAGCTGGATTTACCTTTTTCCATTCTGGTGCCGGGGAGGCTGTGGGGCTAGTGTTTCAGACAGAGACGGGTGGAGATTTGTGTTTAATTGGGGTTTATGAACAGTATAAAGGTCCTAAGAAATAAAGGAACATAATGGCTGATCAGATGACCGGATCTAGTAGCAGAGTGGATTTCAGCAGAGGAACTATGATGTTGATACATTATTTCCCTTTTTCAAAGCTTGCTGCAGATTTTCGAATGTTATTAGATTACTATCACATTTCAATATCTGTTGCATTAGTTATTTAATACAAAATATTGTGAGTTGATGCTAATAAACCAATCTGACGTTTTACCATTACAAACAAGTACAGTAATGGTCATAGATGTAATTAATTAGTACTATGGTATTACAATACTAAATGCTTCAGAGAATACCATGGTACTACTATAGTAAAGTTCAAGTCCACCAAACCATGAGAAAATGATTAAGCTGTAATATTTTCAGGTTTTTGTTGTAGTGCAAAATCATCTCAAAAGTGATGTAGCTGTGTACAATAATGACACTCTATAAACCTGCATATGTAGGCTTTGACTTATCATGATTTTATTTATTTTACTTGCATATACTTTACAGTCATGTTGGTGTGGGTCCAGGCATCCTGCAGTGCTCCTTGGGGAATCCTCTTTTGTGGATGCATTCAGGTTTAGCTGCCTGCAGACTCCTCTTGCTCCTGCTGAGCTGGGATTGTTTGAGTATTTTTAGGAGTTTGCTTTTGAATAATGAATGGCCTGCAAACTTAGACAGCAGGGTCTGCACTCTGCGCACACACACAAACACACACACACACACACACATACAGTCGTCATACAGAGTCTTTGCCAGAGGGAGTTTGTGTGTAACTCTTCTAACCATGAAGGACTGCCTGGCCTGGTGTGATTTATATCAGAATGTGACTTGAATTAAGGGTCTTTGATAAATGCGTGTGGTTACAGTAGTACTGATAATCCTGTACATCTGTATTACCTCCCTAAAGGCATGGAGATACATGTAATATAGTTTTGTGTAGCCAGACCTTTGACTGCAGAAAATGTCTGGTGCTTTTTACAGCTTCTGTGCCCTTACTCTAAAATTGTGTAAAGTCAACCAATCAGATTAGTGCTTACCAGACTGAAAAGGTCCAATACATGTACAATAATCAGGCGAATAGACTGTGGGAATACTGTCTGTGGATAACACTACATGTAAAATATATCTCTCTTTCTCTTCTTGTGATTTAGGCCCTGGATGTCGACCGCAGTGTTCTGTACAAGATGAAGAAGTCTGTAAAGGCCATTTACGCCTCTGGTCTGGGTAAGTGATTGCAGCCTCTTCACGCTGTAATTCATCATTTCAAAATGTCTCATGGTGTGGATCTAGTGTGATTGGATTACAGTCTGTAGGACACATCACTGCATCCATTGGACGTAAGAACTGAGCTGTACTCCACCTATATCTAAAGGTGATGTGGTGTGATATGTTGAGTTTGGGAGTGAATTTGGGGATTGTAGTTTATGGGATTAAGGTTCAGAAGTGTGGTTTTCAATTAAAGATAGGAATTGTCAGAGTAGAGCATGTCATGCTTGCTTTGATATTCCAACATTAAGTTTAAATCAACTCTGTTTACTCTCTGTTTTACTAGAGATGGGTCAGGATGGTCTGTTTGGTTAGTGGGGTCAACTAGTTAGAGTTAAGCATGTTCTATGTTGTTCTATGGCTGTTCTATATTCATCATTCAGACTGTACAGCAGGAGTATTCAGTTATCCAAAATCAATCAATTCCCAAAGCTGTATTTGTTTTTCTTTTTGCCTTACTGCATTCAGAATGTGGAGTGGAATTTTGGACTGATGAGATTTCACAGTGGGTGGAGCTAGTTACCAAGCAGCCAACAAAATGTCTCACTGTGCTTTTGTTGTCACGCCTGGACTAAAATTCACTTTGGCCGTGTCTGGCTAGGACACAGTGTCAACTCTGTGTTGTTGACAGACTCTTATCTTTAAGTTGGCCCACTGGGGAAGACCAGGTTCCTTGAATTGCACTTTGCCTAGAATATAGTTAGTGCTGTGGAGTGTTTCTGAGGGATGCTAGATACTCCAGTTATCAGTTTATACTGAAGGACTGTTCTTTGCACCGGCTGCCGGTGCTAAGCTTGAGCAGTTCTCCATTATGCCGCCTGCTTTGGCTATAACAACACTGCTCATTCAGAGACAGAGTTTGTTTCAACTGCAAGAGGAGGCCCAGCCGAGAACACAGGGGCGAGCTCTGCTGATCTGGACATTTCCAGGAACACTGCTGGCTCTGTTCAGGCAAGACAGCTGTCTCCTACACCCCAGGGGACAGCTGTGCCAGGACACACCCTTTGTGTCTATCTCTCTGTGTGTTTGTCGCCTGTATACACACTGATTGGGTTCCCAGAGCTGCAGTTGTTATTGTTTCCTGTTTGCAGGCTTTTGTCATTTTGCTCATGTGGCCACTGGTACGCTCATTTGCCAAATTTACAATGTGTAAAGTATCATGAATGAAGCAGATGACTTTTAGCGTATTTGCATGTTACTGGTTCACACACACCTGACTTCTGTACATCAGTATTTGCATAACAGATAAAGTTTAACAGTTTATCATTATATTATTGCTTAACGTTTTTTAAAGGTGTAGTGTGTAATTTTAACACAAAAATACATTCTTCTGTCCCAGTTTAACTGTAAACTGGTTGATAGGTTGATTCCCCAAAAATGTAAATATTTCAGCTATCAAAACATTGTGCTGTTTGTCTCGACATGTCAACTTGTGTCATTTCCTTCAACCAGGAAACAATGAAAGCTTAGTAGTAAAAAAAAACAGTAAAAAAAAATTTGGGACAACAAAACAGGGACAGGGAAATCTGCTCTTAGCTGGTTTAAGACAGCCTGGGAAGTTTAATCTCTCACATTTGACATGAGAGACAAATCTCCTCATCAGAACTTTCTGAACTGTGGCGAGTGGACATTTCTCTTGTGACGCTCAACAGAAATAGGTCTAATTCACACCTGGAGAAAACAGTAACAGTGTGTTAGAATCACTGCTGGAGTGTGACATTCACTGCTGTGTGATCTACCCCTTTAATATTAACACCTGTTTGTTGTCATTACAACAGGAGATTCCGTAGTGAACACTGGCCAGATTTACAACAAACTTTTATAAGTGTGAGAATGAGATTAATCTAAGATTTTCACATTTGTAGATTTATAGTTTCGTCCTCAGTGAAATCAGCCACAAAGCTTTTAATGTACCAATTATATTAAAACAATAACAAAATATAAATATATAAAATTCATCTTTAAAAAGTGTGTTGAAATGTTAAGTTTAAGTTAAGCAAAACTCACCTTTTGACTTTTCATAGATTATGTTTAACAAACAGGGTTTGTTTCAAGAGTTCATCAAAATCGGTTCAAAAGAGTCATTACTTCACAAATCATACATTACAGAACATGTTGTATGTTCACCCTGCCAGTGAGGACATTTTTCCGTTTATTGAAAGTTAATTTGAAGGAGACAACTCTGCAAAAGTTTGTCAGGTAGGATGTGCTAGATGTTTGGAGGGGTTGTGTGGCTTCCCAGGTCCTCTCCAGTCAACCTCATGTGCTGTGTTTGCTGAAGGGCTCCTAAACAAATACAGCTGTACATTAAAATGCAGGGGAGTTAGTATCTGGTATCTGTATCTGCCATGTCCCACAGTGTTTACATGTTTAACGTGGCTCTTTTACTGGGTGTCCAGTGTGTCTTCCAGCAAGGTCAGAGAGATCAAGTCTCACTCCTGACACAACACAGCTTTCTCACTTCAACCCAAGAAACAAGCACTTCTGTCTCTCAGTGCTGGATTATTTATGCACACTGTTGAGAGAGAAACAAAAATAGATACGATTTACAGTTACGAATTAGTTTACTGCATATACGTAGCCATACATTCATATAAATGTTTTTATGCATGTAAATTATACATTGTCCATTTCAGCAGAAACATAAAAATGTATATTTAAATTAACAATTTATTGTACTCAAAGCCCCTATAGTTAAAATATCTTATTTAAAATGTCTGGTGTTTAACATGAAAATAAACCTAATTTGTTTATTTTACAGTATGTATCAAACTGTGGACAAACTGAAAAAGACCATGAACAGTTGTGTATGTGATTTTGAGGTTTTATCTGGGCACAGCCAGTTTTGCACTGCTCAGCTATGATAGTAGGGAATTGTGGATGATACTAGTGTGTTATGTGGTTGCTAAGGTCTTCTGAGTGGTTTGTAGAATGTTGCTTGGATATTAGAATAGGGATATTCTGGTTGGTTGCTAGGTGATTGCTTACTGGCCCAGGCTAAAAGAGCCCATTCCCAGTCTCCTAACTTTAACACTTAGAGTTTAGGGTTTGGCAGGCGCATTTATGCAAACCATTAAATGTATACTTTTGTGTGAGATCTTTGGCAGTACATGGAAAATCTCATGCAGTGATTGCATGTTCACACTCTCATGTGTCAACATATCAACATCATCAGAGCTATGAATTTCATTCACACTTTACTTAGGTCATAACCACAGACAAACAGAGAGAGCTATAGCTGGATATAAATAAACTCTGGAAGTAGATGTGTTTTATGAGGGATTTTTTTACAATAGCTGTGAATTAGGTGCAGTATACACAGGTGTGACTGTAGCATTACTCACCTGTACCAGCATCCTCCTCTCATCTGATCTCATAATCTTGTCTGTGGTCACAGAGGTTGACTGTTTAAAACCACATAATAAACACAGCAAGTGGGTATCCTTGGGTACATACAGGTCATGGAAACAGGTAGATCTTGTCCTTTTTTCTGGAAGTTTGAAAAGGAAGTATGTTTGGTTGGCATTACCAGCCTTATGCATATGATTGTGTGTTTCAGGAGAACTTATTTTAACAACTACTATTCATTTAAATTACATTAATGCATATGAGAATGGCCAACAAAGCAATTGGGGTTATGCATAACAAACCTGTATTCTGTAAAACAGGTTGCATCTGTTCTGTTTCAGGTAATATATAGATATTTTACCCAAGATGTCTTCAAAGGAGATTACAAATATTAGCATAAATGATGTTTATTGTGTATACAGATTAACATCTAAAAGGTTTTTATTTTTCTTCTAGCTAGGTTAGCTGATTACCTTAAAAATCCATAGATATCACCACCAGTTCATTCTGCTTATAAAACTTTCTCCAAAAAGCGAATGTGATGAGACCAGCTTTTAGTATTTTACCCAACATGGCAACTGCATGCTGGGGTTGTATTACTGTAAAATTGAAAACAGCTCAGGGGCACCATTTTCCCATTGACAAATGAAAGCTGTGAGGAGCTCATATGTCACTTAAAACAAAAAGCTTGTCCAAATGCTTAGTCAGGCCAGTGTAGCAGAAACCAAGACAGGGATATTTGAAGGCCAAACACAGCCTGTGTGGGGATATACACATCACCTGGCCTGGAGATTTATCATCATAACATTAGTGGAAACATCAGCTGGAAACAGCTCCGTGTGAAGACCCCTGCTGTGAATGTCAAACTGTGTGGAGATCACAAGCTCTGCAGTAATGTCGAGAGCCTCACATGGACTTCGGAACCTGCTGAGTTGGGTATTTCACATGAAAAACTTCTAAAAGTAATCTTGAAAATATTTGTAACAATTTGGACACTTCAGGAGTAGAAAGATTTGTTGAATTTAATGAAAGCAATCTTGTATTAGTTTTGTTGGTACAAAACAGTACCAACAGTAATGGGCTCCGATGTGGTTCCTGGTTAGAGACCAGCAGGTTTTAGGAGCCTGTGCAGAGCCAGTTTTTCCTTCTCAGAGATTGTATGGAACAGGGCTTCATTTTGCCCTGGCTTCAGCATCAACACTGTGACACCAAGCTGGTGGAGAAGGGGTACAAGATGGTAACAAATGTTTATGTTAGTAATGACTTTTGATGAGCCATTGTTGTGCAGCGGAGTTTGAGGCAACAAGATCTTCACAGCTAACAATCAAACTATCACACTTCTCTCATTCTTCCATCTGTCTGATATCATGGCAGTAACCTTATGGGGAGAATTGACTTCAGGTGTTAAGAATACAATTCCTACGGTTACTTTTGATTTTTAAATAATTGTCAGATACTCTTATCAGAGTGACAGATTAGCTTCATATGTGAGATTGTCTTGGCATGCAAGCAGTTCTGAAGGTTATCTGCTGGGAAAACATGTACTGTACTTGCATGAGGAGTGCTATTAGCATAATACAAATAAGTGGCTGTTCTGGAGAGTCCTTAGATAGGTAGCTGCCTATGTAGACAAATCTAGTCAATAGGGAGGGACACAAAAATGACGAGGTCTGAATTTTAGCAATGGCCCTGTAAACAGCAGACAGTGAGACAGCTCACTATAATTGGATTGGCTGACCACTACAGATAATAGCAGTAGGCCAAAACACTTGTGTTAGCAGAATCTGCTGGAGATAATGAATCGAGATATTGCACATTTGTGGTCTCATCTGTATTTATTACGATTATTTATTGAGGTCGGTGTAGTCATTCATCAAACCCAATGGGCAAAAAGCATGTGGCCTGCTAGAATCTCCAGTCCAGGCTTTGCATAGCCATTGTCTTCTTTAGCCTGAATCTAATTACCTTGCCTGTTGTTGTGACATGGGCAACACTCCAAGTCTCCTCAACCAACTGTATAGTCCTCAACCAACTATACAGTTATGGATCAATTAGAGAGTGATAGCGCACCCCTGATGTCACTTCCTGTCCTATTGTGCATTTCCTATCTAGACACAATGTGTCACTTAAAGAGAACTCTGTCAAACAGATATAGTTGAGAAAGAAAAAAATAATCTGATCCATTATTCATTAGAGGGCATTGACTCATTAAAAATAGTGTGGCGGAGGGAGGCTATTCTTGGTAAAGGTCTTTATTCAGAAGCAGTTTGTTGTCTGAAGGTCACACACAAGGGAGTTTTGGAGGAGCTTCAAATGGTAATTGCAAACGGGCCACATTTATTCGCAGACAAACTGCAGGGAGTTTGTGAGATCAGCGTAACCAGCGAATGACATGCTTGCTTGTTTTCATACCCAGGGATTGCACTTCAGCCAAGGAGAAGAAGACAGTTGGGAATTTGATGGAATTTAGAGGAAGCTCTGCAGTTTTTGTTTGATAACATTTCCATCATGCCCTATCAGGATCTTTTTGTTTCATCATACAATAACAATGGACAGCATTGAAAAGCCTCCCTACAACAATAAACAGACGGTGTGTTGTTGTATGTTTGTGTGGAGTTGATGTGATTAGGTGGAGGTCCATCTGATAATGCCGGACAACAAAGTTGAGAGGAAAGAAGCCAACAGTAGGAAAGAATGATAAGATGGAACCAAACACATGAACTTCTCAAAAAATGTCTGTTTTGCTTTTCCACGTATGATTTCTTTAGGCTTTCTTTAATTGTAGTATACATCGAACACTAAATCTGTAAAGTGTTTTTGTTAACTTAAAATATGGATTAAATTTTATTATGAACTTATTGTGATGGTGTATGTCTTCTGTTGTAGACTACATTAACACTTCTGTTTGTTTTTAGCTCACGTGGAGAATGAGGAGCAGTACACTCAAGCTCTGGAGAAGTTTGGAGAGAACTGTGTGTACAGAGATGACCCTGACCTGGGATCAGCCTTCCTCAAGTTCTCAGTCTTCACCAAGGAACTTACAGCTTTGTTCAAGAACCTGGTGAGGACATTTATGAACTTGTGTGCGTTTCTGGGAGGAGCAAATGCATTTCAAACGGCTTTCCACAAGCTGTTAATGTGCTAAGACTTCTGGGTAAAAAAAATCTTATACTCAGTCATTGGTCTACAGGGTGGATCAACTGTCATGAATGTGCCTTAGTAGTAACTGGGTTTCCATTTCATAAAGTTAAGCCAAATATTTCCAGTTATTCTGTAATCTGTGGTTTGGGGATATTTTCTTGTCAGCTTTTACAAACATAATGAATAATTCCCCAAACATTGTGTTTGCATGAATAGTTCACTTAAACCATCTCATTTCTCTCATGCTGTGACAGATAATTATGTTTCCTCTACACCACAGCTATGATGATAACCATTACAAAAAATAAAATTACACTGCTGGGAAGAAAGTAAGAGATTTCTCTAATGTGTCACTTTCTCTAGTTTCAGAACATGAATAATATCATTACCTTCCCATTGGACAGTCTGCTAAAGGGAGATCTGAAAGGGGTTAAAGGGGTAAGTTCATTACTTGAAGCCTATAAACAATTTTCTTGTGTTTTTTGGCAGTTTATCAGCAAAATATTGATCAGCGGTTGTCTCAAGGTAGCACAGACACATGAATGTCAGCCAATACATAATGGAAGGATAATGTTCCTTGGCTATTGCAGGCCTTGGTTGACAGTGTTGGGAATAATGTGCTAGGTCCGAAATACTCAAGTACATGAACACAGATGTGAAGGCTTGACCAATGCATTGTAAGCGCCTGAGTTTCATTGTACGTGCCTAATGTGCACACTTACATTGATGTGGTGGTAACTTCAGTACTCAAGGGGGCGATGGAGTTGCCTTCAAATGTTAGCAGCTAAATGACAATAATATATGATGTATTCTCTGGTAGTCTCCTTGTGCAAAGGGTAGATGGTTGGTTACATTTGATTATTGTCTTCCCCCTCAACAGGGGAAGTTGAACCTTATGTCCACCATTACCCGCTCCGATACCCCCTGTGCATATGCCCACATGAGCACGCTTGTATGAAAGACAGTTGGGTAGAAGCTCTATACTGAACTGATTCTTAATGCCCTTCAGGACATCTCTATTCATTAATGTCCACTGTAACCTTCAGGGCCTTCTCCGCACCACGTGACTCCTGTCTTTCTAGCTCTTGAGGGGAGCCTCATGTGATTCACTCCTAATGAGGCGCTTTGTTCGGCTCCCTGTCTCGTTTCCTTGGAGACTCTGTTCTCTCTCTCTGTGAGGGGCTGAAAAGGACATTTTGCCTTGGTGACGTGTTTCTTTAAACACGTAGATAAAGATAACAAGCACAGTTAACTGCATCAGAGAAACCACAAACGGGGGCCTTAATAGTTACTCAATGTAACCTTTGTGCTGAGCTAAGTGGCACTGGTTTCTCTTCATGTGAGGTTGTATTAAAAACATCACTGCTTCTCACCACCAAATTAGCCAATAGAATATTGGTTTTTTTTGTCATACTTGAAATTCATAACATTATGCTGTCAACTTTTGGTATGTTATTCATCCCACACTAATAATGCTTTTCAGCTATATTTTTGCAACTATACTTAGTGTGATGGGGCTTAGAATTTTCTTCAGAAAACTGTGAAGGACAAGATGATGGCAACAATGAGGTAAAATGACTGGTCTGGCTGGCATCAATCCTTACTAGGTAGGATAGGTCATAATTAGATCATATATATAGAGGAACATCACATGGAGAAATAAATCATGCTCTCAGCTTCCTGTAGAGGTGATTGGAAGGACACGTTTAAGCAGCAGTTATGGAGTGCTAATGATATCAGAACACTCTGTATCAGCATTGTGCTTGATTCTGAGCATGGTAGGGGCTGAAGCAAATGGATTGAGATTATGGGGCTCAAATTGTCTTACACACTTACAATATAAGGCTATGGGGCAAGTATACTGGACACTGTAAAAACAGCAAATTTTTCCCCTTGAATTTGTGAGTAAAACATTTTGTCACTTAAATTCTTCTTTGGAGGTGGGACAACCTTACTAGGTGGAGGAATGTCTGGTTATGTGTAATTCAATGTAATTTCAGTGGCACTGCAAGTTCTTTTGACCAATGAAATCACCTTGTGTGCTAAGGGGGATTTTCTGGGGGGTATGATTTTGCACAAGACCTGAATTTTCCTTCAAAATATAACTTTTCAGCTCAAAATGCAGGAAACAGTGGACACAAGAATTACATATTCGTTAAATCTTCCAATAAATGGTGTTTTTATGTCACATGACCACTATGTTCCCTCTCTCTGACCCTGAGATGCGTGTTGTGTCGGAAGTGCTTGAGCAGGTGGAAAACAGACTGGCGGACAAGCTGACATCATACCAAAAGTCCTCAACTTGATGATCGTGCTGTCTGTTCTTCAGCTGCCTCTATTGTCTTACAGAGAGAGAGAGAAAAAGTGTGTGTGTGTTTGTGTGTGTTTGTGTGTGTTTGTGTGTGTTTGTGTGTGTTTGTGTGTGTGTGTGTGTGTGTGTGTGTGTGTGTGTGTGTGTGTGTGTGTGTGTGTGTGTGTGTGTGTGTGTGAAAGATAGATACATCCTGCTCAGTCAATCACAGTGACTTTACTGGAGTACACAGTTTTGTTGGGTGTGATTTCAGCATTGGCCTCTCTGTTGAAGCTCATTCAGCTGTGAAACCCTCTCACTCGCTTTTTAAACCCTTCCGGCAGACAGCAAGATGTTGTGGTCTGAAAGTCCAGGTGATGCCATTATGACTCAGCTCATTCAAAACATGTATCCTGGTGCTACGTGGTGAGGAATGATGATTTACGAGTCAGTCAAAGCGAAATGAGACAATTGGAAACAGTGTTTATTGTGTCTGCCATTCAGAAATGTGAAGCCTCACTCTCTCTCTTAGCTCTCTTATCTGTAGACCTCATATGTGTTCAAGAGTTCTAGGCTGAGGTGCTGAATGGTCGTTCTTTGAATCCCTGAAGTGGCTCTTTTGGTATTGAGATCTTCCCTATAATAAGCCTGTAATGAAGATCTTTCTCATTCAAATCTCGAGAGCAATTTCCAATTCAACAACATACATTTAAAATTCTCTAAATAGGCGAACCCCCACTGGTTATCTCTATTGCAATAATTTATTACAAAATCTGCTTGTCTTTTTCTGGCTTTTTAAGAATTCAATATAATATTTGTATATGGGAAATATGATATTTAGTTTGCATATATACGATATATACAGAGTTTAATGCTTTTTAGTCCATTTATATTAGTTCCGAAACCTTCTAAATGCTAGCATACTACTAATAGTTACAATTTCCATTTAGCAGACTAACTCCTGTTTATCGGCCAAGTGGTCTCTGTAATGGCCAATGACAATCATGTCAAAATGGTCTTATGTGGAACGTTCTTTATATTGTCAAGTTCCATTTACTAAGCTATTTTTACAAGCCTAGATGCAACAACTCAAGCTGTGCATAACATCTGTTATGAAAGTGCATTAATTTGGTTTTTAGGAAGCTTAAGAAATCCCTGTACAAACACAGGCTTTTGTTATTAGTGTAATCTCTCAGTAGAACCACTAGAGAATTCCAGTGGAACATTGTGTTTGCATAAGCTAAGAATTTCCCTAAAGCTTACAGATGATGTCATTATTGAATGCAAGCACTGGCATTACATCAGGTACTTTCTTTATAAGCATGACATAATGTCTTAGGCCTGTGATGGTAGTCTCAGCTTCAAACATTGTGACTGAATGTTCACGGAACGTCAGATGCATATTTGAAACAAAAAATGACAATTTAATAAAAGTAACACAAACTATAACGATTATTTTTCGGAAAAACAATGCATGGCACAAAGTCTGTGTCCCTTTTAAAGTCGCAAGCACAAATAACATGGGAGCATTGCAGTGATTCATGTAAAAGATTCCTAAGTGGGCGGTTCTTGGCCAGAATAAACTGCAATGTGGACCAGATTCATGCTAATAGTGAAACTTTTTTACCATTTTGCTGAAGCCTTTTTCTATTATTATTTTACTTACTTTTTCTTATTATTATTTTCTATGTTATTTTGGGTGACACTGTAAATATCAAAATGAAAGCTTCATATGTCTAATACATTTCCTTTCTGTCTCCTGCAGGATCTAAAGAAACCCTTTGATAAAGCCTGGAAAGACTATGAGACTAAAGTGTAAGACATTTTTTTTTTTAATTCCTCTGCCATTAATCCGTATCTATCATGCATGTTTGCTTATATATCAACTTATATATCAAGTTATGTATCAACCCTGGAGAATTAAAAAAGGAATTAAATGAAGGACAGGTGAAATGGACCTGCCATCCAGCGCTCTGACATTCTTGCCACCCCACTTCCTGTTTTCCTTTCCTGTCCTATTACACTAACTGTTCTGCATGCAACGATGTATGACATTTTTATAGCACTTTCTATATATTTCCCAAGCTGCAAGGGACATTCTTTACTGAAAGGGTAATATATTTTCTTATAACACGTCATATGACTAGTTGATTTACCTTCCAAGCCAGGCGCTTTATATGGTCTTGTCTTTTTTAATATCATTGTTATTTTTCCATCATTGGCAGTTTTGCTGAGTCAAATACATGCTTCACCCCACCTCTCACTACCGGATATTATCTCCGGTATTAGTTTGTGATAAATATCTTTGTTTTCAGACAGAAAGAAATGAAACCCTCCTCTAATGCGACACTGGCCCTGACTTCATTAAACTGGTTTTCATCATCACCACCAATACAGTTTGAGTTAACTTTGATCTCTGTCTGCGCAAGGCTTTCGGCTTTCTCGCAAAGTGCAATTTGTGCGGCATCCTTCATTTTAAATGTTTGCAAACATCCTGCTAATAAAAATACTGCTGCGTTTGTGTCATAAAGAAGGTGATAGAGAATTTAATGCTAAAATAAGTCTAGGTGTGTAGCATCCGATCACAATCATATATTTTTGTTTTTTTTGTTCGTTTTCCCACAGATGACAGCAGCACTCCACCATTTTGCATGTTATTCTTTTCATTAAATTGTCATTTTTGTCACAGAAAATGGTGGACTGTTCTTTTATGTAACCTATAGTGGTGATGTGCTGGCATGAGGGAGTCTGCTTAGTTTATTTCTTCAGTCAGTCAAATCTTCTGTCTGTATTAATGCATTACTTCAAATTAATTAATTCATTAATCAAAGTTACTTGAAACCGTTTGTTTATAAGAATGTAACATAAAAACCCTATATAAAATGATTCACCATTTGTGTACTAGAAAAGTTATTACTTTGAAAGTAACTGAGCCATTACCATGAACTATTACTGTAACTGTACAGCAGTAACAGTAATTTGTTGCACTGTATTTACATACTTTTGCACATATAATTTACACAACAATACATGTACTTCATGCTACATTTTTACCATTTACAGTTAGCACCTGCACTTTAAAGAACCTTTTCACATACACCACACATGCTAATATATCTGTATGTAGATATAATCTTAAAGAGATGTTTTCTCTATCTTTATTTTTTCCTTTGCTCTTTATATTATTATTTTTAGTACTTGCTGTAGAATGCCTGTGCCTCACATCAACCATTTCACTTTACACATTGTCACCGACATCCATACATGTGATAAATAAACTTGAAAGCAGTGTCAAACTCAAAAGTGACAGCTCAAACTGGCAGCTCCTCATGACAACACAGAACTTAACTGAGCGCTTGATGTTTTTATCAGTCTGTCATTTGCCTTTACCTTCTCTAGCTCCACACAGAAATATTTTGTTTTGGAATGGCTTCTAGTTTTCAGCCATCTCCTGGACACAAATCTCCCACAAGATGTGAGATCATGAAAGCAAGGTTCCAGAAAAGTTAACCGTTAGCCTGCTTCATGGGCTGCTGGAGCTGAGAGTCTATGAAGGCCTGAGCTAAATGCATGAGGCTTTCTCTGGAATCCTGTGTCTGAGAACAGGACCAACGCTTTTGAGCTCTCCTTCCCCACAGAGGAAATGCTGCTTCCGTAATGTGGGGCACAATATGCTGCTGGAGCATATGGAAAAGAAAGCCCTGTTGCATGAGTGGAAGAGCTTGTGTTTCCTGTGTGTGTTTGTGTATGTGTGGCTGAAATTTTAAGGTGGTTTGTGTGCGTTTCATGTAGTTCTAAAATAGAGAAGGAGAAGAAGGAGCATGCTCGACAACACGGAATGATCCGGACAGAGATCAGCGGAGCTGAGATAGCTGAGGAGATGGAGAAGGAACGTCGTTTTTTCCAGCTTCAGATGTGCGAGGTCAGAGGAGGGTCTTGTTTTCATGCAGAATCCTGTTATGTTACTTTCATTCCAGAGGCACTTCCTGTGCAGTGTGTGTGATTCAGTGTCTCCTATTGTTCTGTTACAGTACCTCCTCAAAGTCAATGAAATTAAGATCAAGAAAGGTGTCGACCTGCTGCAGAATCTCATTAAATACTTTCACGCACAATGCAAGTAGGTCTGGCCATATCTGTCAACATGTAACACAAGATAATGAGTCTCAAAATGTACCCAGGCTGCAGCTTTAAGGAATAGTTCCACCCCCCTACCCCCCCCCCCCAAAAAAATGCTTCCATTATTAGCACATTAACTCATATAGGTTTGGAATAACTTGGTGGTGAGGAAATGTTGGAAAAAATAAATTTCTGGATGAACTCTCCCTTTAAGGGCATCATAGGCACATGCTGTATATTTGAATGAATAATTCAAATGTGCACCTTTGATGCTAAAAAGTGTTGTCTAGATAGGCAGCTTATGTTCTGAGACACAGACACAATGTGTTTGATGTGCTTTAGCAGGAAATAACTGGCATAACTCTCTGCTGTAGCTTCTTCCAGGATGGTCTGAAAGCAGTGGACAACCTCAAACCCTCAATAGAAAAACTCACCACAGACCTGCATTCGGTGAGAGACTTTTTAGGCATAATTTACCTGATCAGTACGTGTACTCTAACTACTTATAATATTTTAAATACAAGTACTTTAAAGAATGCCTTAAATTATTATGGTACTTGGTTCAAAACCCATGACATTTTTTTTAAATGATATATAATAATAGCTTAAATATGGCTTTTTATAGATGGACAACAGATTGTAGCTCTACACAGCTCCACACCACTACCCTCTAGATCCTGTTTCTACTGTACCTCTGCAAAAGCATTTGTTTCAGTCTGCTCCTCTTCCTCAGATCAAGCAGGTGCAGGATGAGGAGCGCCGGCAGCTCAGCCAGTTGCGGGATGTTCTGAAGACAGCTCTGCAGGTGGAGCAGAAGGAGGTTAGTCCTTTCTCAAACCAATCCAACACGATTCACAAACCACCACATTCACATCATTCACATTGTGAGTAAATCTCAATTTAATCTACAATGCTAAGCATCTCATTTGAATGATTATCTGAGGAAACATCCAATGTGAAAAAACGTTCTTGCTTGTCAAACACTATCATTAGCACTTTCTGACAATTTTCTCACTTTCTAAAACTCAAGCTGGACCCAGGATGCCGCTCTTACCTCCAGCAAGCAGCTTTAGTCTATATCAGCTACAGTCACTGAGAAGACACACATTTAATCTAAATGCAAGTAATCAGAATTTAACAATCCGCTTAATGTCACGCCATCTGATTATACCGCATTGCCTTGTTGACTTCAAAGGAGTGGGTGCATGATCATATTGGTATCAGTCAAATATTAACCTTTAAAAAAAATGGGTTGCAACACCTACAGCCGTGACTGTATTTATCATGTAGCTCTCAAACCTTGCTGCTTAACTATATTGTTCTGATGCCTGATTTCTCATTAGATTCTAAAAAGAAGCATGATTGTAGCTTTTTATTTTAAAAAGACAAAACAAATAGATTTCTGATGATGTCATACACAGGTAAAAATAACCGTCACCTATCATTTCAGTTTTAATGTACTTCTGTGTAGTGATTTTTATTTTTTTTTGCATTAATGCAACATTTACTGTAAAAATATATGTGGCATATAGACCTGTCTGAGAAATGCTCTGTTCTCTTCTTTAATGCTACCATCCTTTGGCAACGAAGTCTAGGAGAGTAAGTGTTTTCTTGGTACACACCTTCTGCCGTGAGATCATACACACACACATTTGCTGTTTTTTTTTTTTTTTTTGCAGACATGTACAATTCATAAATTTTTGGTTAAAAATCAGTTATTGAGTAAGTATATATTAGGTCAGTGTTCAAACTGTCTGCTTACCTTAGCCCATTTTGCAGCGGTACGTTTATATTAATGATTTATAATTTGAGCTGTTGGGTCGGACTTCTTAGCAAATGTCAGTTTGGCTTCAACATATGTAATGTACGTAAAGTAACCTGCAGTTTTATGAATTCAGAGTTTACGACAGAGAGGCAAAAATCATGGATTGCAGCTTTAAAATAAAAAATAGTTCAGCAATATTGTTTGCTATTAAAGCTAGTTTTGAACACAGTTCATGAAATGCCAGTCCACTGATTGTTTACTCCAGAGTGCTGTGGCAGTATATTTCAGCCAAGAATCTTACAGCACACACCATCAGAAAACAACCCATTCTGGCTTACATTCAATTCAAAACAACATTACTATTAAAATAAAGGCATTCTCATTACTGGCTCAGAGCTTTGTGTTCCAAAGCAGTGTGTTTCAAAATGGGCTCAGCTCTCTGGGGACGCTTGAAACCCACTGCTCCACTGCTCCCGTTTTCTCATTGGAGTGACGACACAGCAGTACAAAAAAATAGCTTTCCAAATCTTGTGCCTGGTGATGCTCTCAGGGTTTTGCTGCTATACATGCTGACTGTATTTTTCTATCTATGCAGGACTCACAGGTTAGGCAGAGCGCCACCTACAGTCTGCACCAGCCGCAAGGGAACAAAGAACATGGCACTGAACGCAGTGGCAATCTTTATAAGAAGAGTGATGGGTAATCTTGGTTTGATTACATGCGTTATAATGCCATATTGCGATTTAGGACATGTTATAGACATCATGTATTGGAAAATTTTTAATTTATGACTTGAATGGTATTCTTAAGCGCTAGCTGTGGGTCAGTTAAAACACTTATATATGATGATGTCAATTCCTGTCTCACCTTTAGGCTGCGGAAGGTATGGCAGAAGAGAAAATGCACGGTGAAGAACGGTTATCTGACCATCTCGCATGGGACGGTATGTAAACCATTGTAATAAGCATGTAATTTGCATGTAGTTTTTGTACACCATATTAATTGACAAAAAATATACTTGTCACGCAACCTGTAAGAAAGGTGAATAAAACCTTTATAAATCCAGATAAATTGTACACAAAATTTATGTTGATTTACAGACTACCCATATACACACACACACACACACACATACATGCATACACAGGGTACAAGCAAGCCTTGTTTCCAAGCCAACATTTTTTCTTGATGAATCAGAGCACCTTCCTCATTAGTGTTGACTCAATGGCTGAATTCCTTTGAACATTCCCTTTAAGAGTCAAGGGCCGAGCCTCTAAAGTCAACATCAGCCATCTTTGTGTCCTTTTTGGAGACATTTCCTTGTGTCTTTTCTGGAGGCCTCAGTTACCAGGACAACTGACAGAATTGTAGGAGAGAGTTGTACTGACAGAGTTGTAGGAATTTAAAATGAAAGACTAATATGACAGTTGCTCTTATGCATTTCCATCTAGAGTACATCAGTCTGTGGTCTGATGATAAAATTTTAATAGTGAATAAAACTACACTCATTGGAGGGCAAGTAGTTGGCAGCTATTACAATTTTTATACAAAATGTAGGGGGATAAAACAAATGTATTAAAATGGGAATTTATAAAGGAGGTTGTTTTAAAGTGTCATTGAAATATGTGCAGTCTTATTTTCTAAGAGAACACTAAATCGTTCTTTCAGGATGGTTAGAATGTTATTGGTATCTGATATGTTCTCTCTCTCTCACTGTTTCTCAGGCTAACAGACCTCCTGCCAAACTCAATCTTCTCACCTGTCAGGTGAAGCACAACCCAGAGGAGAAGAAGAGTTTTGACCTCATCTCCCGTACGGTTACAGCCGTCACTCTTGCTTCAAACACAACTCTGTGAATCTGATATAGTATAGGAGCACTGTAACACTTTATTAAAGCCAGTCAGAAAAGGACATTGAGGGTTTCTTAGATGAAAATGATCACACATTTGTTACACTGTTAAACTGACAATCCATTTTAAAGTAATCCATACTCCAGGACGTTAATAAATGCCTTCTGAGGCAAAACAATATGTTTGTAAAAGAAAACGTAAACTATTTTAGCTTTAAAATCTCAGACACAATTCACTGCCATTTTAAAGCTGGAAAGGGCCAGGATATTATTTATCATTAAAAGCAAATAAAAATCAATTAGCAACTATAATTAACAAGTTATAAGTTAAATCAATTCCCCCATGAAGGACACAAATACGATTTATACTTCCCGAAACCTGATTTTTTTTGCTGTATTTGCAGAGAGTCACCTGAAAGTTTTCTGTTTTCTGACTAACACACACAGGCAGACACTATTGGTCAGATACTATTCTGCTGTTTTCACATCCTTGACCTGGGACAGAGACAAGCGTTATTTTTTAGGACACAGTGTAAACCAGCCTAAGATGCTTTCCTGGTCTTAGCTAAAGCAGCAAACCATCTGGTCTGAGCTGTAGCGTGTTGAGATTAAAAAGTACAAGCAAGGGTTGTTGTGACTGTTATTTGTAAGGAAACAAGTTCTGGCTGAGGGAATTTCTCCCATTCCAGTACTTCCTTATATGATAGTTTAATCTATCACTTTATGAGTGGGAGTTTTTGAGGTTATCTTGCCTGTATTTCCTTATTTTTTACTCAATCCAAATCGCTTTTCACAGTGTCACTTTCATGAGGAAAAAGTGTTGCTTTCTGCCAGTACAATATTCTAAGTAAAATTCTTTCAGCTTTACAGAGTCTATGTAAAACAACAGTGTAAGATCATTTATAAAGACCATTTTATATAGGAAGTATCTTAACAGACTTTTAAGGTGGGGACTAGTTCTTTAGTCACTTTTTTTTTCCACACCTTTGTCAACCATCCTGGGTGAGATGTAAAGGGCAAGCAGAATTGTCTGTTGGTGCTGTCTTTGGCACATTAATCAGAATTTTCAATATTATATATTAATATTATTAATATCACAATTATCTTGCTAATATTACATTATCTCAAATAGTCTGTGTGTGTGTGTGTATTTTTCTGTTCTTCTTTCACTCTTAGATGACAGAACATATCATTTCCAGGCAGAAGATGAGCCAGAGTGTCAGATGTAAGTTTGTATGTTATCTTTTCAATGGAAAACTGTTGCAGGACATTCCCTATTACACTGTAAAACCTTTAATTAGGAAACCCTCCTCTCTATTTCCTCTCATAATCTCTGTTTCCTCTCAGATGGATCTCAGTTTTGCAGAACAGCAAAGAGGAGGCACTCAACAACGCCTTTAAGGGTGACCAGCACATTGGCGAGAACAACATTGTGCAGGAGCTTACCAAGGCCATCCTGGGTGAGGTCAAGCGGATGGCCGGCAATGACGTCTGCTGTGACTGTGGGGCTCCCGGTAAGTGACCCGGAAATCAACAGGAAGAAGGGAGTGGTGGGGGAGGTTGTTTAGAATTGGCTCAGAGGAAAAACAAAGTGGGAGCTGGTTGTAAATGACATCATCCAGTTGGATTGAATTTGCATAAGCTGTTCTGTTTGGACCAATCACGTGTCAGCCACCGCTACAATGATGCTAAACCAAATATGTCTGACCTCATTCAGTCATTGACAATAACAATGATCCAGAGCACACTGTTTTGAATAATTAAGATTCATCAATGCATTTTATTCCAAAGAAATGTCCTGCAATCTGTTTTGTGACCATTTTTCCCTGCTGTTAGTAATGTAATGTTTCTTAAATCTTTACAATAGTTCATGCAGAAGTTTGATGGCAGTTTACTTAGTTTAATAAACAATAATACAAAATTTGAATAGATTTACCCTTAGGACTCGTCAAAATGCTCTCTAGAATGACTTAATGCTTTCAGAAAAGCTGTACTGTTTCTACTGTTCTTCTAACAGTTTAACATCCTTTTCCCTCCTCCCTCAGGGCCGACGTGGCTGTCCACCAACCTGGGAATCCTGACGTGCATTGAGTGTTCTGGGATCCACCGAGAGTTGGGTGTGCACTACTCCAGAATCCAGTCTTTAACACTTGATGTTCTCAGCACCTCAGAACTCTTGGTTAGTACTTAATGTTTGATTTCAGAACTTCATCTTCCTAGATTCCATTCCATTGCTGCTATAAGCCTACTATGGGCTTTATTTATTTATGCTTTTATTTTTTGGTTTACACTGGATTCGCTCAATTCGTCTGCATGCTTTAAATTTTGTATTGTTTAATCAGGCACTTTGGGAGTCATTCCACACACGATTTCAGTCTGAATCTTTTAGCCATTTAGAATCATTACAGTAATTACACAGGACTGCAGCATTGTTAGCCACAGTGAGAAAAGCTTGATTCTCTGATTGCTTGCCAAGTTACATTGTTAAGCTGATTAGGCATATTTTTAAGTAGCAAAACAGTTGAAATGGACCCTGAATAAAATCATCAAATCTGGTCGTGTTTGGCAGTTTGGAGTTGTTAAACGCAGTTAGTTTTTGCTGTACAGTTGATTTCATGCATGTGTGCTGTGGTGTTTAGCTGGCCAAGAACGTGGGGAATGCTGGGTTTAATGAGATCATGGAAGCTTGTTTGAAAGCAGAAGATGTGATCAAACCAAATCCGGCCAGTGACATGTAAGCCAAATCTTATCATTGGGAATTTGTTCTGGATAACTCAAGGTTTCTCCTTTGCATAATTTCACATAAACATTTTTTAATGGCACAGGCAGGCAAGGAAAGACTTCATCATGGCCAAATACACAGAGAAACGCTTTGCTCGCAAGAAGTGTCCCGATGGTCTTTCAAAACTTTACACGCTGTGTGACGCAGTGAAGGCCCGTGATATTTTCTCCCTCATCCAGGTCTACGCTGAAGGGGTGGATCTAATGGAGCCCATCCCTCTGGCCAATGGGCATGTAAGTATGCTTCTGTCCTGCTCCTGATTGGATAAGAGTTATAAATCAGTGTGCAACAACAAGAATTTTTTTTCTGCTGGACCGATCTGATCAATAATTCAATATGTTTTAGTTTCTGCCCTGCCAAAATGTTTTAAATATTTTATTTACCTTTTATTCTATTTACTTTTTAACTTCAGTTGACTTATTTTTCCTGGTCTGAAACTTTGACACACCCGGGACATTGGGTCCTCCTTTATGTTCAGCTGTTTAAAAAATGTTTTAAACTGAATGTTACATTTTGATAAAGAATTAAGTGTTCTGTACTTTAGCATGCATGGTTTAGCCATGTGATATATCTAATATCATAATGACAAACTGTTCCTAATTTGCTCTTATACTCAAACTAAAAAGCAACCAGGCCTCAGTATAATAATTTTAGTTTTTTGTTTGCTTTGCTGTGGTAGGAACAAGGTGAGACGGCCCTTCATTTGGCTGTCAGACTGGTGGACAGGACCTCCCTTCACATCGTGGACTTCCTCACCCAAAACAGGCAAGACCCAGACGGCCAAGCTGAGACTGGAAATTACCTTTAGTTTTTATTTCCATTCTTTGCTCACCAAGTGCTAACTGATGCTGCCCCACGCTTACATCCAGATGAATGTCTTTTTTTGTTGTCGTTTAACCAGCGTTATTTAAACATGCTGGTTCCAAAGGTTATAGCTGAAGGGGCTGTTATAGCTGTGGCTGCAACGGAAAGTCAAGATTTTTTGTTTTTAAATAGGCAAAATTGTGTGCGTTTCCCTCCGCAGTTTAAACCTGGATAAGCAAACAGTTAAAGGAAGCACCGCGCTACATTACTGCTGCCTGACGGACAACAGCGAGTGTCTTAAACTGCTGCTGAGAGGAAAGGCCTCTATAGAGATCGGTAAGAAACCAACTCAGACACAAACAGTCTTTGAAATCTGCCTTAGTTTGACTCATTAGGTCTCATATTGGTTTTCCAATTTATTTTAAAGACTTTATTTTTATTTATTTATTTTATTTTGTAAACAGGCAATAGGTTGCATTTCATTGGATAAACATCTGTCTAGTGCAAGTTGAGTCATCTTTATTTTTGGTCTGTTTTCCTGGAAGAGAAAGGCTGTAAATAGAAAATGTGCATAAAAGTGAATTTTGTCATTGTTTAGGAGTACACTAGCATATGAATAACATCAATCTAATAGATATTGACTAAAGCTCACAAAACACTTATTTTGATTTTTATGGGGTCTTTTAGAATTCCCAGATTCAATTGTTTGGTCTGGTGGCACTTTTCAGGATCTTCTCTCATAGCATGTTATTTTTTGGACTGCTGGGAAGCAGCACGAACTGTTTCTTCTTATTAACAGTTCGTCCACCAACAATAGCATCAAAAAAATAGCACAGAGTCATATGAACTTCTATGTGTGTGTGTATGTGGGTGAGTAACGGCTGTGCCAGGGAATCTTATTTCTCAGCTCCCTGCCAGCATCTTTGTGAGCAAGCTGTCTGGACAGTCTTGGCTTTGTCTTGTTCAAGAAGTGCAATTCACAACAGGAAGCCAGTAGTCCAGAATGTAGAGAGGAAAGTGCTAAGAATGTCCTTATCTGACCGGGCTTAGCTTAGTCATTTTAACTGCATCTCAGGAAGTGTGATGATCTGTAAAGTGTCTAAAACCAGTGAATTATTCTATTGAAATGTATCTGTGTGTGTTTAGCTAATGAGGCTGGTGAGACCCCCCTTGACATCGCCAGGCGACTCAAACACATACAGTGTGAGGAACTGGTGAGCTGCTGTACTGTATACTGTTTGTATAGCTTGACACCTGTAGCTCCATTCATACTGACAGCAGTTTCATTACTAGAAGTCAAAAGATTGCACTACCGCTTTTTGTTATTAGGCATTATTGCTGGGCTGTACAACTGGCTATTTTTTGGATATCTGATAACAAAGAAGATTTGGTGTTTGCTAAAAATAAGAATTTTTGAGAAAGAAGTTGAGAAACATTTACCTTTATGTGGTTCATTTGCATAAAGGTGTTTTCTCAACTTTGAGTCACTGGACACATCCACATTTCAACATGCCAAAAGTTGCTGTCATTCATGTCATTTAAAATCGACTTCTGTTCAGCTGTCAGTGTAAATAGGGATTTACAGAGCTATTGTATTTGATTGTATTGTATTTTATTGTTGTTTATATTGTATTGTAAAGGTGTGTTATAAACAATAATAACAGTATTTTTATTTTTATGGTGTTTTAGCTTAACCAGGCACTTGCAGGGAAGTTTAATGCTCATGTTCACGTCGAGTATGAATGGAGACTTCAGCATGAGGACCTGGATGAAAGTGATGAAGATCTGGATGAGAAGGTAAGGACTTCCTTACCAAGGAACATGTCTTGGTTGCATCAGATCGGTCTTGATCTTTAACCTTTGACCTTCATCTCAACAGTCAAGTCCTCACCGGCGGGACGAGAGACCAATCAGCTGCTACACACCAGGAAATAACTCCCTTCAGCCCAGCCCGGCCAGTCTGGTGCGAGAGGCTCGACAAGACAAGCAGAGGAGCTTCGTACCAAACCTGGTCAACAACGAGACTTATGGAACCATTATCAACACCAACTCACAAGTCCTGTCCACCTCTGCTCCACCTCTACCACCCCGAAATTTAGGTATGTGTATTTCATGTCATTCAGTTTGTGATGAAGAGAAGACCAAAGATTGAGGGTTGAAGGCAGAAAGAGAGCCAGTACAAAGCCTCCTGCTTAAGTAAATTTAAAATTATTGGTTACAGTAGTAAAATTAAAGTAGTAGAAATACAATACAATGTAATGATATACAAGTATTATAACTTAGGAATATAAAATATAAAAGTAATTAATAAATGTATAACTAAAAGATCTGCATTTTATGTACAAAAGTGAAATTATATATGAAAATATATTCGTTGAACGTAATTCCCAATTATCTGAATGTATGTTAATTATCTGTTAAGTAATATAATTATACACACTAATAGGCTTGGACACTTTACAATTATTTTTTGCTCACAATCTCAAAGTGTTTGATTAGGAGTGTATAATATCATTTAATGATGTAATTAATAACAGTTATAAAGTGCAACATTTCGTAATATAGAATTATTTAATAAATAGAATTTAAAGAAACAAGGTCACACAGTAAAGAATTAAACAGACTAATGCCGTTTGACCCATTATCATTAAGGGTCAGGTCACAACAGGCAGTGTTATTTTTAGCCTCACAGGTGTCAGATCTCAAATGGCAGAAATCTCATTTGACCTGTTCCTGAATTCTCACCCTCACCCAATTACACTACAAAGCTTCATGGCAACGGCGGGGCGTGTGAAGATACTGACCTATATGTGCTCCCTAAGTCTCAGCAGTTTTGAGCTCAGACGCTTGGCAGCAGGTGTCATGTGTTTCTCAAACATTCATATGACTCTGAGCATCTTTCGTTCTCTGTTGGGACAAAAAGCTACAGCCATAATACAAGCATACCGTCCACAAGTTTGGAATGGAATTTCTTTTTTGTATTCACCATGGAAACATTAAATGGATCTAAAACTGCAGTTAAAACATTTATTATGTTATAAAGAATCATTTCAGGTAAATGGTGTATTTTGACTCTTATACTTGCAGCATTGACATTTGTTGCCTAGCAGTTTTTGACTTTTAATTTGCATAATGTTGAGCGTTTGCTCTGCTGTCAGTCCCATGATCCCAGCAGAAGCCAGCCGCTCGGCACACACAGAGAATTAATTAAAAACGTTTGCTCATCTTCATTACTGCGCTTCAGTGGACACTACAGTTAGCCCAAATTCACTGCAGCACACACACATATCTACTAAACCTCCTGTAGACTCCTGAATTCTCTCTGTCAAACCTTATATTGGTGCAAGTCTCTCATCTACTGTTTTCTCTCACCTTTCCACAGTTCAGCTGTCTGGTTATGCTGGGTTGGCTCAGGGGTCACCTGGTTGGAAGCCGGGCTCCCTAGATCTGACGGGCAGACAGAGATCTTCCTCCGACCCGCCCAACATGCACCCACCAGCGCCCCCATTACGAGTCACATCCACCTCACGTGAGTTTGCCCCTTATGAATTGTTGATGATATATATATAATATACATACACAAGTTTAGCTTAAAGCTGTTTTATTTGTGTGTGTATATATATATACACACAAATAAAACAGCTTTTATATATATATATATATATATATATATATATATATATATATATATATATATATATATATATATATATATATATAATATATATTTTAAGCTAAACTTGGAGCAGTGGGCATCACCAGGGAGCAATTGGGGGTTAGGTGCCTTGCTCAAGGGCACTTCAGTTGCTACCTGCCAATGCTGGAATCAAACCTTCTGATTACAAGGCCACAACTGCCTCTAACTGCCCTTTAGTAATCGAGATTACGCTTAACGGCTTAATCTTCTCTCTGCAGTTCTCACGCCAGGTGGTCCTCCCCCTCCTGTGGCCATAAGTATACAGTCGAAAACTGGACAGGGTCCTCCTGGTCAGAACATCAGCTGGGCTACAAGGTCAGAATACACAATAACATACAACTACACACACACATGTGTATACATACATACCCATCCCTATTGGCCAGCAGAGTTTGTCCAAAAAAGTCCATAAGTAGAACTTTCCATGCAGTGTTTGGTGAGTATAAGGTGAGTGTGCCCTTATCTGATTGTAGAGGTGGAAAATGCCCATAGGGAACTGCTACTTTATCCAGACCATTAATTCCTATTCAAGGACTGGTTCACGCACAAGAGACAAGTAGGGCACACAGATATAGGGCATACTAATGGTGTTACCCAGCATGACCCAAGTCTGAATATCATAGCCTTTATAACTCTATATTGCAGGCATGGGGGGATGCATTGTACACTGCAGGCACATGAATGGGGCTGTTAAATTGTGTGGTCACAGAATTTTTCTTGTTGGTTACAGAGTGGAAAAGAACCCCAACAAAAGTTCACTGGTACGCTCAGGATCCATAGAGAGACCAGGTAGATGTCAAAGAAACCATTTTAACTGTAAGTTGATGTTTGATTCACAGAAGGTTTGTGGCATTATTGAACTGGAAACGTGATGGTAATAATGGACACTTCCTGTTTTTGTTTTGTTTGTGTTGCAGCTAAAGAAGTTCCTGGAAGTCCGCAAAACATCATTGGTCAGTCTCTGCCTGCAACCCACATGTCCAGGAAAACCTACCTGGTATGTTCTAGAAAATTCTTCAAGGATAACAATCCATTAATTTGTTTCGAAATCATGTCAACTTTAAAAACATTTTTGTGTTCTCGATCTGGTCTGTGTGTGTCAGAGGCCAAAGCGAGTAAAGGCTATGTACAACTGTATAGCTGATAATCCGGACGAGCTGACCTTCTCTGAGGGAGAAATCATTGTGGTGGATGGTGAGGAGGACCAGGAGTGGTGGGTGAGTATCTTCTCTGCTCCAGAACAGACTTGCACCATAGCATATAGCTCAAGATGAGATTGGCAGTCAGGGCAAAGCAAATGATCCAAAATTTACTCCAATATATTTACTGCAATTATATTGGCCGCATTTAATCATCATTGACTCTCAAAGGAGGTTCTTGAGCAGCACCAGACAAATCCCCAAATCTCAGTCTTCCGCCTCCCTGACTCCTGTGGTATTTACATATGGATGCGCTTCACTGGCCGCAAGCTGAATTTCCAGCTCACTTACTCTTTTGTTTCTTAATGGACAATAGCTGGAAACCAACCAGTTCAGTCCTTACATCAAAATACACATTTCACATCTGATGCCACACAGAGCGCTATAAAAAGCTATTACATGAACTTGTGTGTTTAACATTTAATTTAACCAGTTAGTATTGTTGAATAAATGCAGAGTCAGAAATGTAGTAGTGTGAGGTGAGACGATAAGCTTCAGTAGATCTATGCAAAATCTAAAGACGTGAAACGTGTGAGAGCCTTCTTGCATTTCTTCAAGTTCTGTAATAGCATTATAGGTTCTCAGGTTCTTTTGGACTGATCGATGCAAGACTTTTACCTGATGCTATTCTGAGGTTTTGTTGATTTACTGCAGGTTCTTAGGTCTGGTCTTGGTCTTAATTTGGTCCTTGTTTTAGGAAAGGACTTAACCTTTCCTAAAACATACCATACACCTTAATTACTGAGAGCAGACCATTAGGTTTGTGATGTGTCCTATAAATTACTCTGAAAAAACGTTTTAATCACAATTTGCTTTAATCACAATACGTGCTTTAAAATGTAATTTAGTTGTATAACAATTACTTTTATTTTTATATAAAACTAATTTTTGAGTATTTGCGTGGGCTGCACTCAAGTTTTCCACACCACTGTATGTACATTATGGCAACTTTTATAGAACAATATTTACTTATATTTACTTCTCTTGATTGTTCTGTAGCTGGGCCACATTGAAGGAGAGCCCTTGAGAAGAGGAGCATTTCCAGTCACATTCGTACACTTCATCATGGACTGAACGTCGGACATCTGAATTGGACTGACGTCAGCTCTCTGCTTCTGTGTGGCATCACCATCATCATCATCCATCTTTCCCTTGAGGCTGAGCTTCTGTGGATTCATGGCCCTTACTGCTTAATAATCAACTGGCTTAAGAGCTATGCAGTTTCTGGAATGTAACACCTGATCACATCATACAAGTTTGAAGATCATTTGGGTTTTAGATTTTTGTTTCATTTTCTGTTTGTGGACCAGATATGATTCCATAGGATTGTTGTTTGTGGCTTTGATGCAATAGATGCACTTTTGATACAATGGTGGCCATTCACCATTGTTCACTATTCAGCGCAATATAAGGGATTTGTTTTTGTACACATATCTGTGATTGCAGTCTTGTGTGGCCACATTCCGTGTCTGGCATGGAAAGGCTGAAGGATAAATGGGGGAATAACTTGATCTCTAGGGACTCGTTTGAAAAGGACAGCTTTGTGATGGAGCAAAACCAGGAATATGATATGAGTGCTGTTTCTCCTCTGGGGGGTGCTCCGATGCCCCCATTTTTACACTACCTGCCAAAGTGCTGCATATATAAATAGGCCTTCCAATGTTCACACCTGGGAAATCTCAGAAGTGCACTGTGAATGAGGAATCGACAGAAATTAGGATACTGTTGTGATGGATACAGGACAGGGTGGCTTGGAGACAGTATTTGTGCTGCGTTTGAGAAACAGTCATTCTGACCCTGAACCAGCTGGGAGCTTTGAGCACCATGACAGTCTAAGCAGCCGATGGCCTGCATGGAGATTAAAGGAACTACGAGCCACAAGGAGTTTTTCTGTATAGTTATATTTATAATTCTGAGCTGTCCTGTCCTAGGTTCTTAATTTAGATGCTTATTGATTTTGATGATCTTTTGAAAAACTATTTCCACCTTCCTTTAGCGTGTGGGGCTGGAATGGTGTTTAGCTTTACAGCATTTCTAAATCTAGTCAGTTCTCTACCAAGAATATAAATTCTGTCCATCACATTTGCCTCTACCGCAGCAGAAATGTATATTTCAGAATGTTTCTAGGGTTATCTTTGCTTTTGGCCAGATGAGTCTTCCTAGTAACAGTAATAATACTCTCTCTTTAGCGCTTTAATTGTGTTCCAGGGAAAATTAAAATAATTCAACGATCAACCATCATTTCCAGTTATGTTCCCTAACAGCATTCATTAATCATTTCCATAGCACTGAAATGTTTAATCAATCAGTGGAGTTATTGCAGCAGATATTCTGTACAGAAGTAACATAGCGTTTTATGTGCTGAGTGTTTGATGTGGTTGCAGAGCAACTTAATAGTCTATTTAACGTTTAATTAATGTTAGTCTTGACTGGGCTCGAACCAGAGTGACCTGTAACTCGAGCAGCGGAGGGATGTAATTATCCTCCATTGTTCGGCTGACTGTATATAAATGGCAACTGGCTTTCAGCAAGTGTAAATAAATGTAGACTTGCTTTGTGCATATTTAATTGTAAACAGAGCTTATGGTAATGATCTGTGTTTTGATGTACGGAGTAAATTGTTACAGTACATTTTTAACTGTCAAAAACAATTGTTCACCACTATATATATATCTATATATCTCATCATATACAACCCTTCAAGTTGTATGTCTGGGTCTATGGGATCTTCTTGTTAAAGATATTTATGGCAGTTGTGGATTAATGCTTCATTAGATTGAAGACCACTGCCATCTAGTGGTTGAAGGTTCCATGTTTTCATTTGACCATTCATGTCAATACGTTTTCTGGTATTGAATGTACTCATAGGTTTACATTATTCCAAAGACATTTTGTTCTTGTAACCTTTAGTGAATGTCATTTATGTCAACGGAAAACGTTTTTTTTCCTATAAATTGTCCCATAGTTGCATGTTGACTATATATTTAGTCAGCATACAACTACATTTAAAATAGGCCATGCATGTAAAGGACTTATAACTGCTTTTGTACCTCTTTTGTATAGTTTTTAATGCAAAACAGAATGCTTCACTTGTTCCGGTTACAATTACACTGTTACTTACACTGCACTGTCATTGTACCGAATTAACTGATCTGATCCCAGCTGGACCAGGACACTGGAGAATTACAGAGGTGCACATTCAACAGACAGCTCTTATTGTCATTCCCCAATGCACACATTCGCATGGTGCAGAAGGGTCTGGGCTTTACAGCATCTTTGATGAAAAGTCCCTGTGCTACACACTAATATTACTGTATCATGCTTTGCACAAATTCCACTAGGTCCTAGGAAATCCCAGATTTACTGGCCTATTGTGGGAAGTGTACTCTGGGGTTACTGTACATTAACATTAAATAGGATTAAATTAGGTTACAAAAATAAATGTGGCCCAAACTTCCCAACTGGTGTTTTGGATTATGTCAGGGGTGTTAAGAGCAGAGAAACCACAGAACTCACACACTGATCCAGTGAGGCAACTTTAACTTCATACTTGGACACTCTCAGAAAATTCTCCAGGCACAAACATCAGTTTTCCATCTGGCTTTTAATGAAAAAATACTAAAGTAAATACTGTTCTTAGCATATGGAACAAATATGGAGCAAAACATAGCATATGACTTGAAATATAGCGTATATTTGTGCTGTTGCTTTATAGGGCTTAAAATTCCAGTCCCCATTCATTGCTGTTGCAAGATAAACTCTGTCTAGAACCTTGTTTTTTTCCCCAAGACGTTGCATAAAACAAAAAACAAGTGTCTGGAACAACAATAAAGTAATAAATAATAACAGGATATTCACTGGGTGAACTTTTAATATGATGAGGTCTAGAGGTTCCTGGATGGTTTTGCTCATGTCATAACACAGATTCTCAATGGCTCTCACATACTTCACCCTGAACTCAGCACAGGTGTCAGACACAGCATTACCTGCAGGTTCAACAAGTGAAGAAACACTTAAATGGCCCCAGAGTAAATGCACACGTGTTAATCTACAGGTATCAGTTTGACTAACCTGAGCTCTTGGTGGTCTGTGTCAAGGCTGGAGTCTACTGACTGCATAATGTGAGATGAATTTAACATGACCTTTGGAGATCAGCCGAATCCCAGTTTGCTCAATCAAATTCTTAGTATGTAGTGCACTGATTTTTAGGGATGCAAACAGTAAGGGGTAAAAAATAAAGTGAGAAGAGGGAGGGGTTCCCCTCTGTCAGTTCAAGATTGAATATATTCGGCCAAAATCTCATGTTATAAAAGATGAAGTGCTATGCAACTGTTTACCCTCTCTCTCTTGCATCTCAGACCTCAAATACATAAATAACCAGCTCTTTATTTAATCTTGTAGGATCACCGGTTACATTAACTCAGCCCGACCGGAAGAAACATCTCATCAGAGCTAGGTGGTGACCTATCTCGTAAGTGACCCATTTTGATCTCAAGAAGGCTGATCTTAAGATTTTTACTGAAAGGTGAGGAGTTTGCATCTGTAGATTTTTTAATTAAATTACTGTCACAGTCTTCTTTATCATTGTCAATGCTGTACATGCGTAGAGGATGAGTGAAACTGGGATTCAGCAAAATTCAGAAAAACATTATTGTAGTTCTCCAGCTTACCAGTAGATGGAAGCAGATCCTGGGGAAATTTATCAACAGCACTATTTACAGCACTAAACCCGATATTATCCATATATACCGATATTATAGATCGATCGTATAGAAATCAATACTTGTATTTGGTTTTTAAGACCGAAACTTAATACTTGTTTTATCTGTAGTTATTCACACGACTAAAACCAAGTATTTAAAAAGGCCAAATAATAGTATGTGTAAGTATTTACATGAAATAAAAATTACAACTAAAACAATTACTCATCGCTCCCTCTTCCAGCAGGTAATAATTGGTTTGTAACTTTGTGTAGCACTTCTTATATTATTGCCTTCCTAAAATGAACAGCTTTATTGTGCATCACTTTTGAAAGCCGCTTGGAATAGCCGGCTGTAATTCGGTCATTTACTTTCACCTGGATGCAAAACATGAAACTGATAATCGGGCACGGTTTGCATACCTCTACTTTGAAGCCACTATATGCCGCAGAATAGGTCTGTAATAAGTAAAATATCATTTCATCACAGCGATGTTCTTTCGTTCAATGTTTAGGCTAGACTTGCGTTAACTTCCGGTACAGCTCCACCCAGCGCCTCCTACAGGGGTCGGAGGGATGAAAAGTTTGTTCAATGAGAGTAAATCGGGGCGATATTACATTTGCTTTAAAAGACATGTTGAATTGTAGAGGCCTGAATGGCAGTCTTCATGCTTTCTTAAGAATGAAATGCGCTACAACTCAATATGGGCAGGAGATTGACAGTGTGCATTGAGCATTCTGATAGATGTTGTTTATTGATCACAATCATTCACATAAATTTCAGTGTTGTCTATAAAACCAGTGCTTGATTTATTGTCAACACGGTCGTCTCCCTTTTTGTTTTGTTTTTTACCCTATGTTGATGCCAGCCCAAGAAATACATAAACCTGTCATACTATAAGACAAGAAAAAGGGGAAGTAAATTTGTTTGCAACTTCCTGCTAGACGTGTACACTTCAAAATCATCTGCGGCGTTGCCATTGCTGTCGTCTTAAAAAGGTGTTTGAATGCATGTGTTTGCAATTGCATGCATATCGCTGCAGGGGCTTGTCAGGTTACAAGGTGAAAAAAATCCAGATTTGCTGCATATCTTGAAAAGTTTGTTTCATTAGTGACAAGCCTTTCTCTTAAAAGGCTTTTGTTTCAGGAATAACAAGCTTCATCGCATTAATAGAGCTGCAGCTTGCCCTCTCATCAAAGGTCTACCAAAACAATGTCCTTGCAATGGCAGTCGCACCACAATCTACAGGTTTTTCCTCTTAACAGTAAGAGTTGGGTTAGCATTTTTGTGGGCCAAAACCTGGAAATTAGCATTTTAAAAAACCTCCTGTTCTCTCACCCTAAACTCATTTTTAATGGGTATTCTTGGTTAAATGTGGTAGTTACAAGCTCAAGATATTTTCACGTTTTATTTTACAACATAAAACACTCAGTCATACACCACTCATGACTTTTTAAAGCTTTTATGTGTCTTGAACAAGGCAGTTGCTAGCAAGCTGCTAATGAGACTATATGTTATTGAGACTACAGATGTTGTTGGGGACGTCATCACACATACAAATCTGTAAAATTATGCAACATGGGCATGATTTTCCAAATAATGTTAATGGATAAAGAGAAAAGACACTTTATCCTGTAGTGTGTAGTAACGTTGCACAATACTACCATAATTGCCTTAAATGTTTTGCTAATATATAAACAATAATATGAAGATCTCTGGACACTGATTCAAAAAGTTCCGTTAAACAAATGATAAATGTTTTAGTGCGGAGATGGTTTATTCTAATGTAACATCACAATATTAAAACACACACAATGAATTATAGCAGAATGACATCATACACAGCTTTCAACATTGAGATGTTCATCTGACTGAATATATAGAAATTAAAAAGAAACATTAAAAATACATATTTAGGCCATTGATGGCACATGAAAACAACTTTGACAATAAAAATTTTGCTGTGATTGTTACTGCTTAAAAAGACACCTCACAAGGCTTTCCAGTTATACAAACCCCAACTCATCTTAAAATTTAACATTATAGACATTTCACAGTGGGAGTAATACTAGTCCTTCTAAAATATTAATTGACTTTGGTCAGATCTAGAATAACAACTGTTGTAGTGGCAAGATAAGAATACAAAACTTTTTTCTCACAATGAGGGCAAATTGACCATATCTTATAATGCAAACATGTATGACAATATTTCAGGCATCCTGTGCAAATGCAAACTCATAAAGTCTTAGGAAAGTGCCAAAGGAAATTCATAACATCTTCTTTAGTGGTTCCCATACAGTATGTATGCATGAAGTTTGTTACAGGATGCAGATGATATGCATAGCTTGAATTGTCTAATACAGTAAACCAGAGTAACATTTAAAGTGTCATATCCGCTCATATTTTAATGAGGTATACATTAACGAGATGTGTCAAGATTATCATGTTCTCAAACAACTGTAGCTACCAATACACTATTGAAACTGTAATACACAAGGCACATACTGTATTCAAGAAATATTCCACGTTAAATACAAATTAACGCTCCGTGGACAGCATGTGTGGCATCATGCTGTGTCCACGGATCACCTCAGACAATCATTTTGACTCGTACTTCAGTTTGTAAAAGCAAACATCAATGCGTTGATACGTACAAAGGAATTCTATAAACCTGGGAATTTAAGTAATTTACTGTCAACATACTTGTTTTTACAAACCGAGGTAGGAGTTTAAATTATTCTCTGTGGTCAACAGCATGCCACAGATGCTGTCCCTAGATCTTCTATTTAACACAGAACATTTCAATCTTACGTTTCATCATATGTCAGTAGTTCATCTTGGCAGTCTCCAGCATTCACATGCCTTTAAATGACCCCATAATTACAACATCTACAACTGTGTAATTACTCTGTAAGGTATGCCACAAGACAAATATAAGAACCAACCAAAATGTGTCAGCAGTCTACATATCACATACACTTTAAATCACAAGTGCACCTACAAATTAAGCCTGATTGCACCCCAGTCATATTAGGGTTCAGCTAAGTGCATTAAATATACCAAACTGAGCTATCAAGTGACCTAGGGTGCATGTGTATACTCACAAGCAGTCCTCAACACTCTGTCTCCTTACTGTCAATGCGCGCTTGCCTCATCAGCCGTCTCTTGTCTCCATGGGTTGGCGTTCCCTGTCCGGTGAGGTCCTCGAAGGACCTGGCAGCTGTGGCGCTTAGAGGGAAGCTTTCCTCCGGCACCTCCTCGTCCAGGTGAGAGGAGTCTCCGCTGGGGTCCTCCTCGATGGTATCCATTCGCAGCGGATCCGCTCTGGGTGCGCCGGAGAGGTTGGCGGGGCCTTGTGCGCCGAGCATCTCCTGAGACGGTGAGACGGCGGGGCCCGTAGGGGCCAGAGACTGCTGAGGTCGCACTGCCGCTGAAAATGAGGCCGGAGGAGGAGACTTCACAATGCGGAGGGCCTTCGACTCCAGGCCGCTCAGTATCTCCCCGCTCTGAAGGCAGAACGTATAAACGGTGGAGTCAGACAGTGGAACGCAAGACAACACCTCCAAACTATCTCTTGTGGTATTCATTAGGGATGGGCATGTTTGAGTACTTTGAAGTGACAGATGTCATGCAATTCGATCAGGACAACATGACTTTTTCAAACAGCAAAACATCTCACATAATTTAAAATAATCGCACCTAACCCTACAAAATAATTTTGATATTTGGTTTAAGCTTTAATTTCAGCAGTATCTTCTCTGTGATACAGGGCTCTTTTCAGTCAGTCAGAAATTTGTTTAAACAAATTAAATTTATTTATATAACACTTTTCACAACACCTATTGTCCCACAGCAGATTAAGCCAAAGCAGAAAAATACTGTTTTAAATGGTTAAGCTATTTTTTATTTGGCAAACCACGTGTCACTGTTATACTATTGCGAGATGCGTAAGCAACATCAAGACAATGCAAACATGTCTGCCTCACGTCTATATATCGACCAACAATTCAAAAACACAGAAGTAGCTTGATTTCCGTTTAGTATTCAAGTAGACAAACTGATGCCCATCTCTACGCATAACATTAATAGCATGCTACATTTGTGTTAAATGTTGTGTTGAAAAATACAACTAATAACAACTAAACTAGTACCATCCAATAATATCTCTCGAATAAAATCAAATATTTGACATCAAGGCAATATGGCCATCCATAGCATATGCAATATCCAAATTTCCAAAGCCGTGCATTTTAAATGCTCTGACACTGAACTGCATCCAAAAACACATATAAACCAGAAACCAGCAACATATTCTTATTTACACTGAATGCACGAGACACACAGCACAATCTCAGTTGCATCCGTGCTGCAGCATTTCACGATCAGCCCTTCTGACGGTAGCACGTCACTCACGTCACAACCAGCGCAATGTCTCATGACACTCAGGGGGTGCACAGCATTGTGGGGTTCAACACAAACTCACCTGTGTTGAGGGCTCTACTACAAACCTCCACCACCATCTGCTGCAGTTCCACATGGGTCAGAGCAAACAAGCCACAAGTCATACATGTGCAGCCAAGCTCCCCCTGCACTAGCCTTTATAAAAGTCGCCATGCTAACTGCAGCATACATCAGCACAATGTTATAACGTTACATCACATTACAATGTTACTTTTGGGTTCTGGATGTGCCAAATGCAGGATTAGTGTGTTAGTAAGCCTGATTTCAGCTGTATCAATGAGAAGTGCATTGTGAGTTTGTGACTTACACTCGGGTACATCAACGATTTGGAGTTCTCTTCATATTGTTGATCTAGTTTCTTGTCCTGTTAACAAGCAGAGAGACAATTAATGTCTTAATGGATAGTGCAATTAAATATCACATTTTTAGAATTTTCTTTCTTCCACAGAACACACTGAGAAATTTAACAGAAAAAAAGACTAAAACAACATGGTTAACAAGTTATTAAAAAGTTAAATTATAAATAGAAATAAACAGCCCTTGTGTGCTCTTACCACACAATGCACCAGTATGCTGAGAGGAATCCAGAAGAGAAGAGAGAAGACCACCACTGATCCAACTATGTTGTCAGCCAAGAACTTCCCTGAACATTGAAAGGAAAGCGTTATTTTCAAACAATGTGAAAACAGTATGAAAAGGGTCATTTCACACTGTCTTATTCAGCTGACAAGAGCTCCTCTATCAACTCTTACCAAATGTGTTGACATCCAACTTGTCTATAAAGTCCCATAACCGTTCAATGACATCCTGAACCTGCTTCATGCATTTACCCTGAAATGACAAGCACCTCAGCATTATTCATCATCACAAAAGTGAGAAAACTGATTTATTAGACATACTGATGAATCATTATCTGATTCATCTACTGCGATTTTCACAACATAGACAAGCAGTGCACTCACAGCTCCATCGCAGAAGCCAACAGTACAGGGTTTGCCCTTGCGCAGGTAAAGATATTTCCCTTCAGAAGTCACAAAGGGAGTACACAACCCATCTCTGTTTCTACAGCACACTTTACACGAGTCCTCCGTTTCTAAAAACAATCATAGCGTATCATGTATCAAGATGGTTGGTTAAATTGGATGGTTATTAAATTTAATATATATAAAAATCACAAAATCAAATCAATATTAAAGCTGCAATACAAAACCTTTTTTTGATTATAAATAAACAAAAATCTGTTATTGAGCAACGAAAGTGTACGTAACAGATCATTGTTTCAAACTGTCTTCTTACCTAACCTCAATTCACAACAGTAAGTACATAATAATTTGATTATGAATAAAATTTTTGCAGGAAATCATTTTGACTGTCATATCCGTAAACAGAAAAAAGACTCAGTGTGATCTAAGCGTACATTGTTCTTACAGCAGTTACAGATTTGAATTTTAACTTGTCATCCACGTTAAGAAAATAACTCTGCACATAACTTGCAATTTCATGTTTCAAAAAGAGGAAAAGAGATAGATTGTAAAAATTACAGATTGTAGCTTTTTTATATTTATTATAAACATTATATTTTAAATGCATTAGGGTGAGGGTTTGATTGTTTGTGGATGAGTATACCGTTGCAGGCACAGGAATCGAGATTATGCACAGCCTCACAGAAAGGCTTGCATTCACCCCTCCGACACCGGCCCTTGTCCACGCACACTGTATCATCAGCCAGGTTTCCAGGGGCGGGGCATTCGCTGCTGTTTCCTAGGAATACACAGAGATACAAATTAAAACAACAGATATAACGAATTCTCAAAACACAGAAACTATATATAGAATGTTCTATAAATTATATGATGCACTTCAGTCAGACAGTGTATGAAATGCATTACTGCAAACAGCCTCACCTGTGCACTTTGACATGCCCTTGCATGTGGCGGTGATGTTCTCCTGACAGATCTTCTCTGCACTTTCAAACCTGCAGTTCTTGCAGCAGGGACTGTTCCTATCACTGACATCCACAGAGAACAACATCATTACACTGACATACAGGAATGCGCAGTAAACACAAACACACAACAGCAACCAGAGAACTGTGCAGCTGTAGACTAGTGACAGGTGGATTAATCATGGAATTTAAACTAATTAATGACCACCCTAAGCAATATGACTCTTAAATGATTGTTGCCAAAACCAATATCTAGAGAGCAGGGTGGACAATTGCTGAAATAACACTTCATGTAATGCAATTTAATGTATTAAAGTAATGCATGTATAACGTAATGTATTGAAAACATAATATTTACAAAATTAATACATTTAAACACTTGCTTTAAACAATATATAGTTGTGTAAAGCAAGTGTTGTTTATACAAATACATCAACAAATAAGTGTATTTGTATAAACTAACATTGACAAAGATCAATAAATGCTGTAAAAACAAAATTGTCATTGTTTGTTCATTTTAGCATTAACAAATGTTGATAAGTGTAACCTTATTGTAAAGCATTACCAAAAAAGAAATGCACTTTTGGAACATTTGGTTGTTACATGAACCTGCCAAGGAGGACTCAACGAGACCAAATACCAACTTGATTAATCAGCCTATAACTATTCTTCAGTTATCAGCCTTAACCAATCAAAAAGTAACCAAAAATCAATCAATCGTAAACCAGTGCAGACTACATACAATGCTTTACATGTTTGAAACTGAAGTATAGAATTTGTGTAATTGAACAGACAGAAAAACTCACACACATAACAGCTGGAATAGTGTAAAACACTTCTTTACCTGCACTGAGCGTTCTTCTTGAATTTGCACTTAGCTGTGCAGCATTGATCATCATTAAGATGAAGGAGTCCAGGATCACAGTCTTCATCATCTTCTACACGTGAGTTTCCACACAGCTTGCTGCTCCTCTCCTTAAAGCACTGCTGGGCCTTCATCTTCAAACTCTTACTCACCGAGGCCTTGCTACAGCTGGAGAAGCGCTGCGAGACGAAACGTTCAATAAGTCCATACGAAGGACACAAGTGATGTCTACATGAAGGAGCTGCTTAAAGCTTTGAGATGTTTGATGTCCACCCAATCTACAGAAGAAACGTTTATATTTTGTGCTGGATATGTCAGTGGTGCTTGCATGTACAAATTTGTCACCATGATGCTAGGATGTTGTGGGTAATTGCCAATACAAGTAATGAGCTACAAGTTTGAAGAACATTAACATAATGGTAACATTAAATTTACTCAGGACAGTCAATACCTTGTTGTTGACATGATCACCGCTGACTGCAATAGGGTACATGACATACTTTCCACCCTGGTCATCATTGGGTGCACAGAGGCTGCTGTCTTGGTCATGTTCTGCTCCAAAGTTGTGGCCGAGCTCATGGGTGGTTACGAGATCTGCTTCCTGGAGATCAGACACAATACACCATTGTTCCGCCTGTTAAAAATTAACTAACACCTAGCATACAGAATCCAAGCTTTGGTTTACAGAAACACCTAAAGTGCCTTTGACAGAACTGTTTGCAAACCTTAGTTAGAATAGTTTTCCCATAATTCATGGTGCTGGTTAAGCCAGTGTTTAGGTAACTGGGCTTCTTGGCAGACTGTGATGGTAAATAGGCTGTAGGATGAAAAGAAAATGCAAGGTCAGCTTTTGAAATGCTGTACTGTATTGAGAAAAAGTTAAAAGCGAGCCTTACGTTTAGGGCAGAGTCCACCTAATCCTTGTTGTTTGGAAGGGGCCACGTACGCAAGACCCAAAGTACCGTCATCAAAGTCCTGATAGGTGAAGAGATGAGCGAGGCAAACGACAGAGGCGTTGTCACCAATGTCTAAACTGAATTGCTGAAGAGAACCGAGACAAAGGTGAAAAGGTGTGAGTACTGTACATACAGACAACATAAAAAAAGCATTTGCAAAAATTGTACTTTCGTAATGTGACTTTTTGAGTCAAACAGGATTTTCAACAAAAAGGAGGTGGGACTTGATTTCAACTACCTGGAATTGATTGGACCATGAAAAGCAGTTGTTTAATACCAGAACTGTTGTGTAGTGTGTATATTTCAAATTGCTTGACACTTACTTCTAGAAGCTTCTTCACTTCCCACACGCCATCCTTTCTGCCAGATGGGCTGCCATCCATGTTGTAGTGAATCTCTCCTGGGCCAACTTTTGTGGGCTCTTTGTTTATGATAATCTGTGGCCGTAGAGAGGAATAAAAAATCTTAGGATAGTAAAACAACCAATTCTTTTAAAATGTGAAAAACACAATTCTATCTCTTTGACAAACAACCAACATAAAAAAATCTAGTCAGATCAGACTGTCATAAATAAATAAATACATGTATTTGATGTGAGGACAAAAAGCTTTAAAGCATTTATGACTGCCAAAACCTTGAGTATGTGAATCTTAAACTGGCTGAAATGAAAGAATCTCTCCGGATGTAAATCAGATTCTCTATCAGCTTTGGGAGAGTTGCTACAAGCCATGTGACAAAATCCAAAAGCCTTTATGCTCTAAAGAAACTAATGTTGAGCTCTTTGTACATGAGTTCACTTACAGAAATTTGCCAAACTGATTTAAAAAAAGACTTAAAAAAGAGATATAGAGGATGAGTATTGATATAGATGTGTGCCCAAGATTTTCAATTTCACAATGCAATGAAAATAATCAGTATATTTGCTAAGAAAGCCATTACTGAGAATTATCACCTGCTGAATCTGCACACCGTAGCCTTTAAACTCATCATCCCAGGAAGTGTTTCTGTAGATATCATCCACTCTGTCTATCAGCTCAATCTGAAAGAAACAAAACACAAAATCTAATCAATAACAGTCAAGAAAGCACTATGTTGTCCAGATTTAATTAATTCATTTCATTCAGTGTTCCTGAATGCTGCTGTGCTCACTAGGTAGTTCAGGGTGGTGCTCTCCTCTCCACGACCCATGTGTTTGTAGAAGCGATGGTCTGCTACTAACAGCAGAGGGCAGGTGTTCTTCTTGTGGTCATGTGGAGATCTCCTCTCTCTGTAATGAGGCTCTGCATGCAAAACCAGGAGATCAATTAAATAAACATAAATGTTAAAAAACAAAATTAACTTCAGTTTTCCGGTTTCTGACATATATATTGTCAAATAAATTCCACAGCTTCTACATCCATAACTGGAGCCATGCAACAGCATACAATAGAAGACAAAGAACCATGTTATTGGACAACTGAATTACTATGCATGATTACCAAGTTGCCCATTGACAATTTTAAAATTCTTATAGCAAGAGGTCGATGCTGGGTGACTTCACACTTGAATGGGCAGCCAGTGTCTGTTTAATGCATAACTCCTACACACACTCATGCAGTAATGATCATTCTCTTGTCATGAGCATGTGATAAAAGCTTGATGTCTATTCTCTGTTTTGGTTAAACAAAAGACTAAATGTCACTGTAATGTGACAATGTTTTGGCGTATAACAGAACATTAAGTAGATATTAATGTAGGGTGGGGCTTGATCTTATGCATTAGAATTTGATTGGTTTGTGCTTGGTGGTGGGTGGAAACATGTTTGGCTATAAAATTACTGCCTAATATTATCTGCATGGCCCTGGTTTCATGAACATGAACAGTCATTTCAAAAATCAGTATAGTATGACTCATCAATATTTAAAATTGTCAATATTTAAAACGTTTAAAATGGTAAATTAATTTATTTAAATGTGTATATATAAATTAAAAAAATATTTAAATGTGTATATATCTGCTAAAAGCAAATGCAGCTAACAAACACTTAGCTAACAACACAACAACAAAAAAAAAGTGTGATTTTATATGGACTTTATGACAACAGACAGTGTAAGTTTAAATTTGCCGTGTCTTTACAGGCCCAGTCTCCAGTACTGTGATATGCACATGCAGACACACACCCTCCTCCTGCTCTGTCTGGTTCACTGCTTTGGCACCTGCTGGCAGCAGCTCCTGGACATCAGTGTTTACATATCCACACACTTTAGGTGATGACAGTCGACTGATGTTCTTAATATCCTCTGACCGGTAAACCAGCAAACGGCCATCACTGGGTGTCTCTGTAAATCTCCACAGGGGCTAACCGAAACAAGACACAGATGAGTAGGATGCACTTCTGAAACTACGTTTTTATTGGTCAAAAACACGGCCCTAAGGACAAAAAGAGATATCACTACTTTTGATCATAAAAAAATGTATTTTGTCAACAATTATCAAAAACAAAAAAAATGTTGTTTCAACCAACATTTAAAAACAAAAAAAAACAACACAAAACATGAAGCTTGATTTTGTTAACATTTAAAAGGTTAGTTTTGTGCGCTGTGTCATTCCGTGCTTTAGCGTCACCAAACTAAACAGGTTTATTGAGCGCTTCCCCCTTCTCCCATTGGTCAGCATACAGATTGGAAGAGTCAACCAATTAATGTCTTACAAATATGTAGTACCAAACATATTCTCTGCACATTAAAACGGGATACGAAAACAATTTTTTTACGACAAAAAATAACACATCACCTTTAAGGCAAGATAAACTGAAAAGGTCACATACAAAATGTAAGCAAATCACCTCTACATTATACTCAGCCTCATCAGTGAGAATATGGGCGGAAAACTCATCTCCATCGATATGTGCCTGCACACGTGAGTACTCCTCTCCTGATGAGATATCACATGATAAAAAAACGCCAGCATCTGCAGAGCTCAGCCAATGTCATCTAAAAATGTCTTACCTACTACATGTCCTTTGAAGTAATTCTGTAACTGAATTTCATACTGGTCCTCATTTCTATACTTGTCAACAAACACAGCCTTAAAGTCGTCTGTGAAAAGTTCTGTGTTGGTTGTCAGATACAGCTTGAAGTGCCTTTGGAAAAAAATACAGTACAGCTTCATAAAGCAAAACCACAAGGAACTAATGGTCTCTAATAATAATTTATAGAGATCAGGGGAGGTCAGGGAAGACTAACACAAACACATTACCGAGTCACAAGTAACACTGTAGCGTATCATTGCTTTTACAATGTCATCCGATCTGCCCTAGGCAGCACATTGGTTATACAAACACTCTATTGTGTAACAAAAGACACTTGGGCAAATGTTTTTGACAGTTTTACCTATCAAGTGCTGTGAAGCTGACCAGCCGCTCCACATGCGATCGGGCATCAGTGTCCCTCTTTCTGACAGAGTGAAGATGCAGACCTGATGCAGGAAGAACCTCAAAGTCTGACAGTAATGAGCTGAGCCCATCTGGTGAATTAACACCCATTATCAGACACAACCCTGATATCTGTTCATCCTCACACACTCCAAAAATCAAAGTATATGCATTTGTTTATGCACCAAGACTAATTCTTGGTGCATAAACCAACGGGCAGACTTTATAAATAAACCTGCTTATTTCAATTCAATGTTTAATGTGTTAGAAATACACGAAGATCTTTTTATGACATATGCAGCTACATTGCAAATACAGCGTGAAGAGGAAATGTACCGACATGAGCATTGTCAACAGGAAAAGGAAGAAAGACTAAACTATAAATAGCTCCAGTTAAGAATAGATTATATTTAAAATTTCCCTTTCTTATAGTTTTTCTCTCTACTTAAACTATCAACTATGACTTACCAAATTCCCGAACCTCTTTCTGATTTCTCAAGTCTTCAACAGATACTGGTTTCACCGCACAACGGACAGACAACGGAGCAAACAGCAACAGTAAATAAACTATGATAGTCTCCATATTGGCGATGTAGCGTCACTCATGTTAAAGCATCACGTCAGGATTTAATGTACAAGCGACAGCTGTTAACATCGTTTGTCTTTTATTTACGAATATACGCGGCCAGTTTGTGTTCCGGTTATTAACCACGCCTTTAAAAAAGAGCGATCCAGATGTTGACGGGAGCGCTCATGTATACATGCTGAATGTCCACGAATATGTATCAAAATACCGCCAAGCCACAGCGTTTACTTTCTCTCACGACTTTCTCACATTGCGCTGGATCCTCTTTCGATCATAATCTGATGAAAACATCCACCGATTCTGTTTCCGGGGAAAATTGAATTCGCAGGAAGTAGAAACTTTTATTATTTATTTTCCCTTATGACGTAACATGCTTATTCTTCTGAGCAAAATACACTAAATCTCTTTGTGAAGTTATTTGCTGGATCATCTCACGCCAGTTTAAGTTTATTTTTGTTATTTATTTACGTGACTGTTGTCTCGTTTATTGATTTTAAACGTATTGGCAATAAAGACAATTTCCCTGTTTGCTCCTAAACCTGTACATAAATATCAAGTTTGTTATTTTTTAATTAAAGCTGAAGTTTTTGTTTTAAATTACAGTACTATCATTTGGAAAAGCACTTGCCCGGCTGTAGTTACAGGCATATTTGTCAAACATTTTTTATTTACATATTTTTATGGCATATTTTAAACGGTGACTTTCTGAACATTTTTTTTTACATTAAACAGAATGTGAACATAAACGAAATACTTAAAAATAAACATGAATACATTTTATCACAGTGTTAGTGGCACAGACAATGCAAGTGTATATTTTTTTGTGGTTGTATTTTTAAGACTTCATATACATGCAATTTTACAACATTAAAACTGTACAAGTTAGAATCTGGCTCCATTTTACAGAGAAAAAACATTTTCTTTATCAAAAACAAACACATGAAACAAAGACTATTTAAGGAAGAGTGAATGACAAAACAAATTTAAGAAGCAATAATAAAGTACACTACCAAGGTCCCTACTTTAACATGGCAATATAGATGTCATGTTTTACAACTATTATAAAACGATGATATTTGGAACAGCTCTAGAAAGTTCTAGACATTAATACAAACAGACACTGTACTGAAAAAGACAGAAAATTATTAAGTAGTTTAAAGGAGTTTAATCCGGAAATATAAAAACAAATTTGCAAAGCTACGTTCTGTGCAAAAAGCAAATTCATAAAAACAGGAACAATAGAGTTTTTGGCTGTTTAAAAGATCATAATGTATGTCAAGGAATATTTTGTAGTCATAATATTTTTAAGACTTTGTAGGAACAAATGGCATTTTAAACGGGAACATGGAACTTTGCAACCCAAACAGGGAGAATAAAATAAGCACCAACTGAATGAACAGCTAAAATGCTATTTCAATAACCCTGAAGAACAACAATTATATTATATAAGTAATATTTCATAAACACTCTGTACAGCAACAACAGAAGAACACCAAATGAGCATTGAAACCAAAATGTTCATATACCAAAAATGAAACACAGCTGAAATGGTATAGCTCATACAACATCAAACATTTGTTATAATACATTTTAACCATTTTGTCAAAAATTGTTTTCTTGCATCTTAAAAATCTGTTTGGCATGATTATAAATATATACATCTATATGTATGCATTGCAATAGTTTGTTTCACATGAAATGGCCAAATGTTGAATAAAATGACAACAATTTGGTTTCGCTCAATAACTTGTGCTCTATTTATAACTGACATAGATGGTGTGCTTTACTTTTATTATATTAAGTATTCTGCTATGGCTTTAAATTAGGGAATTATGTAACTGAAGGTGTTGATTTCAGAAACTTGATTTTAATTACCTAAGCATTTATAGAGACTGAATTATAATGTATTACTCTGGAAGATCTACAGGAAAAAATAATATACAGATTTTGTTAGAAATACAACATGTCATCAGTCAATATGTTGGCCATTTCATGTACATTTTTTATCTATGTACACATAAAGGTATATCTTTGAACGTCACAAAAGTTTAAAAGTGCCAAAATTGAATGAATCTAGGAGGATCTGAGTATACACAAAAACAAATAAAAGGGAAAAAATAAATCCCTATGCTACTGGAGAAAAAACAGTGAGGTACTCAAAGTTTTAAGGCTAAAACATGATAATGAAAGTTGCTACCAAAGGATGGATGTGACTAATATCACATACTCTGTAGCAATCAACTGCATGAATACTAAGAAGTTTACAGCTAACAAAAATATTTAACAAAACAAAAGACAATCACTTCGTCATCAGCCTCCAACATGGCACACATTACATAACATAACAAACGACAAATGGCAGATGAGGAAATCTCACAAAGGATTTTGAGAAAATAAGCTACATATTATTCAGCTACAAATATGGCAGGTGTTTTGTTTTAATATCTCTGAATTATATGACAGCACAACATCTTTTAAAAATATTTCAGGTGGTGTAGGAAAGACACTGAAATATTATCGCAACTCTATAATCAGTCTTGTCTAAAGCAAGAAATCATTTAGAAACATTCAGACCAGTCCTCAATATTTCAAGAATGGCTTTTCAGAAAATAATAAAGGTACATTGAAATATTCCCTTTAGCTAGAAGACAACTGTCAAGAAGACAGAAGCCACATTTTATATTTTCAAGTTTTATAAACTTGCATAGCAACAGTGCTAGACTTTTAATATGTTTATGCCAATCAACCTTAAAATCAGTGTATAATCCCTGCATGAATTAGTGACTGTTCTAAAATTATCACTTGCAGTATTTATTGATTCTTACTGTATGCAAGTTTAAACCAACAAAATCTGACAAAAAAATTCAGAAGTAGTTTTATCGCCATATAATTCTCCTATGTATGAAGAGAAGGGACCAACAGCTCAAACATCCAAATATAATTTTTTGGATATATATCTCAAGCATGAAATGCAGTGCAAACACAGCACTTACATTCAGTGAGGGTTAAAAGGGCCTTTAAACAATGTTATTTGTTTATTTGGTTTCAGCATTTTGACAGATTTAGCAACTTAAATCTTAGGCGTTCAGTTAAAGTTCACAGAACAGCCCTTAAGTTAGAATCATATTAATACTTTAAATCCAGGATTTAAAAATTTAGTTTTAAAAAAAGGGAGAAATTCCATATAATCTGCATAACTTCTGATCACATTAAAAATCTTTACTTTGTTCCAAAACCCTCTGAGCTGCCTACAGAGACAGCATTTTAAGGCATCAAGTGTGCACAATAAAATACCTTGTTTTGGTCAAAATTAAGGCATCATTGCATGCCTTTGCAAAGGAAGCAAACCCAGCATCCCAGAATGTATTGCAACGAGCTTAGTGACAGAATAAATCGGAGAGATAAAACATTAGAAATGTTAATTAATACAATTTCAATCAACACAGTGCTGATGAAAGATAGTTTTTAATCACACTGAACAATTTTAAATATTTAAATATTTGAACAATGCACCTGCCTATATAAAGCATTCCTCACGTGTTCCATGATGGCTACGATACTGGCAGCTGCCTATGTAGGGAGTAGACAGCAAGGCAGCTCACAAGGTTTTGGAACAGAGCTTTTGTTTGTCCGTGGGTTTAGATTAAAATACAATAACTGAATATTGTAATTGAATAACAATGTTTAAAAAGAAATATGCTCGCATTTAAAGTGACAGCAAAGCCCATCTTTCTGCACTACGAGTGAAAAAGAATAAACTGTGTGACTGAACTGCTACTTGCACACAGACAGACATACTGAATATATTTTCTGTTAAAACAGAACCCTCCAGGAGAGCTGCATATGCCAAATATCCACACACAAAAAAGACAAGCACCTGAACGCCACCATGCTGTCTGTTGTGGTACTGCGGGGGGGAGAGTTAAGGAACCCCACCTTCCAAATCCTCCACCTAAGCAAATAGCAGGCCCATGAGGTCTCCCTTGGTCTCATCAAGCCTGCAGGAATGAAGCATACTCAGCTAGCTGTGCCGGTAACTGGCGCAATACGCTCATGTTGCGGCTTCAAATGCGCAAGTCCCACCGGTTGATGAAGAGCTCAAAGGTGGAGGAAGAAAATAAACTATTAAAGGAGATGACCAGAATTCCTTGTACAGTGACTCCTCGGGACGGGCGGTTAGGTGGGTAGAGGGTCATCATCACCTTTACTGCATTTGCACTTGCAGCACAGAACAAAGGGTGTGGCCAGCAGCAGAAAAGGTGAGGCGACCAGTAAGAGAAGACCAAAACCAGCAAAGATTCCAACGACCTGTGGAGAAAACAGGAGACAAAACATACGATTTAGGCCAACCCAGGTTAAAACTAATAAAAGAGACTAATATTTTGAAACAAAACTGGCTTAAATACGTACGGCATGCAATTTATAAGCAAATAAAATGTAAACAAAATTGCTGAAATGGGCTGTTGTAAAACATTTATTCATTCAAGTTTTCTACAAGAGTTTACTAAAATTGTGTATTATCATGGCATGGTGATTGCCATGTTGTTGGCAGGGCATTCTGAAGGGTAGCTAGGGCATTGCTAGGTGGTTACTATGGTGTCATGGGAGGGTGCTAGGTGGTCACTTACCAAGCCCACCCCAAAGTCTATTTTGTTCGGGTCCTCTGAATGTACAGTAGGTATACAGTAAATAAAGTGTACAGGATATCTTTGCTCGTTCCAGGTTCGTTTTCTGCCAGGTGATTCTAAGTGAAGGGATTGACTTAAAGTAATAGCAGTTAGCATGATTTGAGATATCGAAGCATGGTGCAGGACCTTAAGCAAAATCTACTATAAACCAGTTACAATGCAGCACCACAGTCCACCACACAGAGGCATCAGATCCTTACCATTTACTACTGTTACAAAATGGAACAGATATGGAGTTCAAATTATACATTTATAAAACATGTAAAAATCATCCCAACAATCACTCTTGCTTCACATCACTCTAAGACACAGTAGCATATTAAACTAATCAGTTTTCTCCTCATGCAAATCATCTCTGACTTGAAAATGATACAATTGGCCTCTATTTCCATACAAAATCTTCCCAGCATTCCTTGAATAACAATCATACCAATACATCATAGGACCCATTTGCACACACTCTCCATTTTCTTTCTGTATGTTAATTTTTGTTCTTTCCCAGGCTTCAAAACTGTACAACAGCACAAGAACAGAAGAGCAGAACAACACAGTGAAAGAACAGTGCTGGCACAGACCCAGAGGCTCAGACCCGGGTCCAGCTCAGCCCAGCAGCTCCATCTTTACTAATTCATAAAGAGTCAAATTTCTGATGATACACAGACTGAGGCTTTGTAAAATTCAAACTCGGAGGGCTGGCGCAGAGCCACTGTGCTCTTATGAAGCTTAATGTGACTCACTCTTCCCCACTGAGCAACAGATGCCTTTGTGCAAATGTACTGAATCTCTTCATAGTTTTAGGGACAACTCACCTTTCTACATTATGTTCAACATATAATGATGTCAGCATGTGAATAAAGAACTCTTTCTGCCATCTTATGTTTATACTTCATACTATGTTTATATTAAAGCGATATCACATGAGCAAGAGTGCATTGACATATATAAGCATGGCTATGACTGGCATGGCCTTGTTTAAGTAATGTTTTAGTAGTTATCATGGCAGAGGAATGCAAAACTGGAAAGAGACTCAAAATTCAAACTCTTGGAACATCTTAACATTTGAAATGTCTAATCAAACTTGAGGACTGGAACTTGTTTAGTAAACAATAGTAAACCTTCCAAGTTTACTGGACTCTACACATTTAATATACACAGTAGCTACTTTAGGTCACCAAATGTTTAGCCTCACAGCTGTTACTATATAATGTATTTTAGCATGACTGGAATGCTGTTTTGACCAATCAGCATCTATGATCAGACAACCTGTTTAATCATAAAGCAATAATAATAGTGCTCACCAGGCAAAAGTGAGTGTGTTATAGCCGCATATCAGCACAACCGTGATTTTGCAGTAGGAATGCCACTTTTCCAATCAGATTTAAGAAACAGTACTAAGTGTTGTATGGCTTAGGGGATTTTCTTCATAAAGTTAAGTGCATTATGGCTGAAGAAAGAAATTAGCAGCTGCTTTGAAATAATGATATCTTTTTCACACACAGCTTTTGCTCATCTTATGAACCATAAGAAAATGGGAAAATAGAAAATATATAATGGACAATGGGTCTAATGAGCCTTATATTGAAAAACGTCAGTATAGGAAGTGAGAGAGAAACAGCCACATTTGGGGTGTCTGAGTAAAGATACATCACTATCACATTCTTAATGATAATTTGGTGTGAAACAGCACGTATCGCCTGTTTGCGGCACACAACAACATGCCTATTGAATAAACCCTTGTTTCTGAATGGATGCCTGTGATGCGATCACATGTACGTGCGTGTGCACAGGCACACACTGTGATTGCAAAGGGGAAAAAGGGGGAAGAAAACGTGCTCCTTTTCGTGAGCACCCACCTGTGTTCTGTGCCAGATCACGGATGCTCGGGAGTGGCCTAATTTGTTCCGGCAGGGTCCTTTGTCATAATGGATCAGGAGGAAGTCGTCCTGTTGAACACACAGTGTTACGAGAGCAATCATTATCACTGTGGGTGTTCAAAACAGCGGAGTGAAGGACACTGTTGTATTTACAGCCTTCAATGAAGAACTAAACGTGTCGCCTCAATGACGGACACATGGCCACTATAAAAACAGTAAGAGAGCTGCATACTGTTAGACTGTTAAAGGAACAGCTCTCACAAGAATGAAAATTTGGTCATCATTTACTCACCTTCACCCTAAATTATTTTATTATTTTTTAACTTTTTGCTGTAAAACACCAAAGCAGATGGAAAGCAGGATGTATGAACGGACATCTACACAATGAAAAGGACTTGTGATGTTGAGCTCCAAAACAAACAAAAAAAAGCACCTTAATAGAATGTTCAAAGTAGTTAATGCAATGTGCGCCATATCTATTTCTAAAAGTTGGGTGGTTTTTACTAAAATACCCTTTACCAAAACTGAAGTTCCCTCTACTAAAACTTAAAATCACGCAAACTACAAAATTGCATGTCAGCAGCAAACAGTACTGGTTTTTTGGAATTAGTCACATGACTAAATGTGCACCAATAGACTAAGGGGAAGAGTTTTAATGGATAACTCACATTTTGGCTTGTTTCTCATACAAGGCTCAGAACACTTGGAATACAGAGCACTTTAAGTCTTTTTAAGTCTGTTTAAGTCTGACTTTATAAAACATCATCCTCTTTTGTTGTATACAAAAAAGGTTGCTGCAGTGAGCACTTACGTCCAGAGACTCCAGGCAGTACCAGCAGAAAGCGTGCTTGCAGTTTTTACACATCATTTGGGCACAGCCCTCATCTCTCTCTATGTACACTTTACATTTGGGACAGCGTTTGATGGGCGTGTCATCATCGTCCGTCTTAAAGAAAGAACTGAAAGAAATGTATAGGAAACAAAGTAAAAAAAAATGGTATTACACAGTATCTTATGTGCATCTTAACAAACATTTATAAAAAACAAAGCGAGGGACACTGTTAAAGAGACAAGAACAGAGAGAGAGACAGAAAGAGAAAGAGAGAGAGAGAGAGAGAGAGAGAGAGAGGGAGGGAAGAATGCTGAGAAACAACATTTGCATAAAACTAATTTTCCCCTTTAAATTTAATCTTTGAAAGATGATGATCTTGGAAGAGGAGCTCCTGGAAAAGCTGTAGTCTAAAGTCGACTCTTTTCAGTCAGACGAGCTCATCTCTTTTTATGTACTAAAGAGCTGTGGCTCAGAGTCAGTGTTAGCAGGTAATGGAGAGACCAAACCACAGGGACCGGGCTGACAGGTACAAGCCCATTCATTTCCAAGAAAATTCCTGCTCTATTGATCTAAGGGAAATGACACTGAGCAGCTGTTCTTTCATTGCCAGTTAAATGGCTGCACCTCTTTCTTACAACTGCAGGGGCTGAATCTGACTCAAATTACTGCATTATGGGACTGTGAAAAGTCATATAAATATTAAAATTACTTTGTATTGGTTGTGCAGGCAGTTACATCAGCAGAAATGTCATTTCAGGTGTGAAGAAAAATTAAATTAAATTAAATTTTAGTAAAAAATTATAAAATAGCCCCTTGAAGTAACAACTGTCCATATCCACTTCTACCAATGTAATTTGATGTCACGCTGTCTACAGGCTGTTAATATGTTTAATGTTATCAGGTTCATACAAAGTAATATTAAAATGAAATAATACAGAAATCCCAACAGGATGTATGCAGTACTTCACTCCAGTTTCAGCTCATTCCTGCCTATCCCAAGATCAAGGATCAGCCACTTTCCTCAGTGATGCTTTTCCTTGAGAATCGAGTTTGCGTGTGACATGAATGTCAACTAACACCTGTGCATGAATCTCAAGCTTACTGAGCCAAAGCAAAGCGCTCTTCAACGTCTAAAAGCAGACATCAATTCCTGGATGAATGATGCGGATACTCAACGGTGTGGAAAACATTGAGACAGATCAAGGTATTTCATTTCAAATCTCACGGTGACTCATCAACATCAAACATCAATTCTCAGTACATGCTTCAGTGTGACGGCTGCAATCATGTGGTGACTACAGGGAGAATGTGAGTGCTTTAATGCGCATCATAGAGACTAAACGCAACTGAGGCTTGCCTGACTGTGTTTCTATAGCTCAACTGTTAGCACACAACATTACCAACAAGGTAACAGGTTTGATTCCCAGTAAACAAACATGCTGTTAAAACAGAAAAATGTAGTTTGAACGCAATGTGTGTAAGTTATAGAAGTAAATGTAAATGATGAAAAGAAAAAGCATTTAACACTGTACCTGCTCTCTCCAGGTAGAAATGAGGTCATGGGAACATTACAGTCTTGGTCTGGGTGCCAGCTGGCTTTGCAGGCGGAACAGAACTCGTGTGTACAAGCGCCGCACCGCACCAACTGCGGAAGTGCCGTGTCAGACTCCTTCAGTTGGCACACCGCCTGGCACGTGGAAGATGGGCACCAAGTCCGGCGTGGGTCCAGCAACACTTCTGTTGGGGGCGGGAGGAAATAACAGTTTCTGTGAGTGTATATTTTTGGATGCTTAGAGCTGATTCGGGCTGACAGGTCACCATGGTTACACCATCAGAAACAAGCCTCATCTGCCCTCTGGAACAGGATAGTACAAGCTCAACTGCTCATCATAGCTTTGCATATATACATTAGTTAAATAGGTGATTTTTAAAGCAATAACCCGTGACATAGTGTACACAACAGTTATCTTTTACCCATTGTATTATCTGCCAGGGGAAATTACATTATTTAAGGGCATCAGTCATGCGTAAAGTACACAAGTACATCAAGTGTTACATGATCAGTTTAACAATAAGGACTAAGGGTTAAGTATGAGCAACAGAAAAAATGATGTTTGTCTCATCACACACCACTGGTAATAAACTCCTCTAAACTCTAATAAATTCTTCCACTAGGTAATACAGTTCATTAGTCAAACTGTATGATTTAGTAAGTGATTAGATAATTATAGTAAATTAGCAGATTATCATAGAATTTTCACAGAATATTATAGTATGTAGATTATTACAGAATTTTGTGTGAAAAGAATTGTGTTGTATCAGCCATTTCACAATAGTTTCAATGTGACTCTTCATATAAGCTGTTAGAGCCACAAGTATATGAATTATATATAATTTACTTAGTATACCTAATGAATGCAAAAAGTCCTGTTAACAACATATGGCTAAGCTCAGTTATCTATGTAATGCACAGTCGGGGGCAAGTACGGTGAAAAGAGAGCTTTCATAATGTCTGCTGACGCGTGAATCCACATGCACTGTTGGCTCTGCTTCTGAATGTGTTGATATGTTATATTCACAATTCCGCCCTAGTTAGCAGGAACATTGATGCGCCTCTCTATTCCAAACCTCTCATTTTGATAATTTGACTTTCATGAATAAAGAAGCCAGAATATTATTTTTAACCTTCATGACTGAAAGCCATATGGGATCGAAATAACATGCATGTGGTTAAATGCAGACAGAATTTCAACTTTTAAGTGAACTGTCCCTTTAAGGCAAATACACATCATAAAGAACATGTAACAGCAATTCACAGCGTGGAAACAAGTGCCAGATGTAACCACATTTATCTTTCTCTCTTAAGCGCTTTTTCAAAGCTATGTAACAAACCATAGGAGGTGGAGGCTCAAGCAAATGCATCCTGTGGTTCAAACTACTGGAGACTTTTCAGAGGCTGAAATCCCATATTGAATATGATGAAAGAGAAGATTCATATGCTGGGCACATGGCACTGAACTAAAGGGCCTTAGGTCTTATCTGTTTAAGACAACATGCATGCTTTTGATCAAGCTGTCCAATTAACAGCTCTAAATTACTTCTTACAAATCTATCCTTATCTTTATTAATAGTCTTTATTAATCATCTAGATTTCTGACTTGGAGCTGTGTTAAATTAAAGGCATTCCAGGACAGTATACAGATTCTTTCAGACACACTGGGAATATAAAGGTTTCCAGGATTAACTCTTGGTTAATGTATTTTTGAATACACATCTCACCTTCAGGTCTTCTAAAAGACATGTTAAAACAATTGAAGGATCCTGGTGGGCAGCAAGTTTTTTTCAAAATATTAAGCTGTGGTGCTTATGTGGATGAAGTGAGTTTGAATCTGGCTCACGTCATTCCCTAGTCCTGTTCCCCAACCTCTCCACTCTACTGTTCTATAAATAACTCAAAAAGGCTAAACAATATTGAAAACAACAACAAAGACAGTTAACATGATGAGGTTACACTATGGGGTGACACTGATGTTGGCAGATGTCAGGCTGTGCCATTTCAGATATAGCCAGGCAAAAGCATCTATTCTCTAACAGCATAATGTCAGCTGGACAAACATGTGCCCAGTGCGAGTCCACTTGTTTTACCTTCATCCACGAAGGTACCTCTGGCCTATTTGTCTACCATGAGTCACCCTCAGCCATCTAGGACAGCAAGCATGGACAAACATAAACAAACATGCACATGTGCCCTGATCAGGTGATGTGTGATGTTGATCGCCACCCTGATAGATAGGCAGGAGGTTTCCACTTACCTTTCTCAAACTGCAGCTTCCTGTATCTCTGCATTATCTCTGTAGCCACCATGCATTCAATCTAAGAGATGGCGAGCCAGACAAAGGCCAGACAGACAGACAGAGAGAGAGAGAGAGAGAGAGAGAGAGAGAGAGAGAGAGAGGGGGGACAAAAGCAATTACGCACAGTGTGGTCTGATGGATACAAAAGCACTCTTCGCTTTGCAGATATTGCATTTTAAATTTCAATTTAATCTGGGTAAACACAGACCAGGTATCAAACGTGATGTCTAGTTCAATTACTGTTATAAGAATAGGGCTAGGTATCTGTATTATATCTACCTATTATATCTACAATATATCTTATAGATGTAGTTTAATTGGTAGAGCATGGCGCTAACAATGCCCTGAGGTAATTTTATATCGCCAGCAATATCAATGCAAATATTAGATATATACACAGATATATCACCCATTTACACGCTCAGTATATATCACCCCAGATCTGTCTCAAGATCAAATCCCAAAGTAGGAATATGTACAGAGAAACACTGGCTCACGAAATGTTAGAAAGAGTTCAGTGTTCAAACCTATTTAGAAACAGTCATTATTTCTGCAGTTGCAGTTGGTGACACTAGTGGCACAGAAATGACACACTTCACCCTTAAGGGCTACCAAAGCAACACATTATTCACTCTGAAGCATTGTGCCTGGGTCTGATTCAACTGGTTTAACTGCTTGGATGCTTTGAATACTGAATGAGCCAGTCATCCTCACAATGAGTCTGCAGCCCTAAGGAGGAACCCTGCCCTCGGACTGACCTTAGACTTTGGAGGATTTCATGGTGCAAGCCACAGAGAGTGAAACTGTAGAGATCTCAGCATCCATTTCTTCCTAAAAGACATCTCATGTCTTCTGGATGATTTTGTTTGAAATTGAGAGGAACATGCTTTTTTATACCATCGATATTGTGACTTTTGCAGGATTTGATAAACCCCATTAGTGATTATATTCAAAATATAGCATGGCCACAAGTGTATTGTTTTTTAATATGGTTCTTACACAGTCATGTCTTCATTGTGATTGGTTGATCAAGGAATGGCATAATTTTACTTGTTCATAGTTAAAATATACAAATGAATCAAAAATACTTTTATAGGAATGCTTTTAAATCTATATTTAAAAATATATATAAAATATATTTTTGCACTTGCGGTGCAGTGATTTACATTATATATGTTGAAATTACCTCATTTTCCTGCAAATGTCCATGTTTTGGACAGGCTGAGTCTGGGCAGCTGATAGCAGTTTCAAAGCCCTCTTTAATGAGAAGTTCCACATACTGCTTCAGGCACTAAAAAGACAGAACATTACAAAATAATTGCAATTGTGTAAAAAATGCATAGTGTAAGCAAATGTCTTGCGTTACATTTCTCACAAGACAAGAACATGCAGAGTGAGCAGAGAAACATCACTCGTAATGAACTGTTAATGTTCTCAAAGCAATTACTCTGTGTAATATCTCAGTTTAATGAAGATGCAGTCACTTTTCCAAGACTAATTATCTTCCAGTATGGAACTGTTTTAAAAGGCCCTGACAAAATACTTCTATTATATTATTTATTTTATGCCTCCTGATATAAAACAAAACCAAACAAAACTAAACAAAAAACAGGGCTGAAGCACAACAAAAACAAATGTGTATTTGAGCTTTCAGAAATGTTCGGCAAGGCAAAATCTGAAGGGGATGTTTCCATAAACACGCTTCACTGAAGACACAAAGACAGTTTTGTCTCTAGTGAGCTCAGACACAACCAAGACGAGGCTTCTCCAGCACTACACAGTTACATGAGGAGACATTCCATCCTTTACCCCACTCTAGATCCAGCTTCCTTTTCCCAAATGTGGCCTGCAACCTCAAGTTATAAATAAAACTGGTCTTAGATCAGTGCTGAAACACAGCAAACGGAAACAGTAAATCTCAGAGGGCCTGAAGAACCAAGCAATGTTTTTACTGGACTACAAATCAGACTGCTGGCATGAAAACAGTTCAATTGGCCTGATATAGCTCTCGATATAGCTGTGAACTCTGTCCTGAATTTAGACACATATATTCAGAATGTCTTTAAGATGCTGTAAGAATCTCACCAAGATATTTTAAGCTCTTTCATTTGTATGATAGTAAAAACTAAAGACAGAATCATGGGTAAAATAACCCAGAGAGAGAAAACAATGGTATAAAAATGTATAAAACTGCTATCTTTACTAAAATGAGCATGTTCTGAATCATGGTGTGGACCATCCAAAATTAAAATTAAGCCTAAAGTATCTTAATAGAATTGAATCAACACATTCATTCTAAAAAAAATACATAACCATATCCTAATCTGAACCCCAAGCCTTACAGAAACCTTTAGACATTATTAATCCTTTCATGATGCACAAAAACAGATGAGGTTATATTAGATATGAATATTGAATAAAAAGCTAAAATCTATATTACACATATTTAATGTCAATAGAGAATATTCAGCAACAGTCGAGTTGACTCAAAGCACATCAACACCCTCACACTTGTTCTGTGTTCGTTCTGAAAAGACCAGCTAAGACAAGAATGAATTTCCATGCTGTCCAAACCGGTTTATGCTGGTTTGGTGCTGGTCTAGATGGTGTACTAGAACATTCATCTTATTCACCAGCAAACTTGACCAGCATGGTCTTTCTAGTGACTCTTGCTGACCAATTAATCACCGCTGGTTTAGATAACTAGGAAGCCTGGTGGGAACTAGGGGTGGGAGAAATAGTATCAAAGTATTGCTATATTTTACCTCACAACTCTATGTTGATATTTTCACACTGAGAATCTATATTTTTAGTTACATATTTTGTGTTTTTTATGATGTTGGAATTTCAATACACAATCAATTATTTCTATTGGATGAGCTAAAACATAATTATACATGCGTCCAAAGCAGACGAAGAACGAATAAAAGAACATGTATTTCAGTAATGAATAACTGCACACTAAACATTTAAAAAATAATTTAAAATATGATCATATTGTGACCAAGGTGTTGGTCACATATAATACTGTATCGCCGGACCCCTGCTGGTTCCCACTCCTCCTGGGGACAGCATCAAAAACAACAACATTTGGCGATGACCAGCTCTGCTGTTTGTTGGGTCAGCAGGGGTGCTGCTCTTTTCTGATGAGTTTGAACTCTGAAATCTGTGTCTAGATGCTACTCACCAGGGTGCAGAAGATGCATTGGCACTGCGTGATGGTGGTCATTTGCTCCAAAGGAAACTCTCCTAGGCACAGCTTACAAGACACCAGTGGGTCCAGGGCCAAATCCCATGTGGGTCGGTACCTAGCTGTGGTCATGCTTCTTGCTGCAGAGCTGAAACATATAACAGGTCCTATTATAGAAATCCTGCACACTTTAATATGGCAACATAAACATTGCAAAGCTTTTAACTGCTGTCAATCCAGACCGCCAACTGAAAGCTCCAGCTCTGATAAGTGCATCTGTAATGCCAGCTGTGATGTATCGCAACAGTTGCAGCAGCCAACCTTCTAAATGCACATTAAATTAGCCACAATCTGTACGGAGAAGAAAGGTCTAATAGATGCAGTGGTGAAAGGGTCAAGTACATTTACCCCCATTTATATTATGTAACCGAAAGCTCGGCCTTGAGGTGCTTTCCGAGATATGTTTGATAGTGCTGTCTGCCTGTAAAGGAATGGGAATAAGCCAGACCAGCAAGACTAAGCGATTTTATCTTGTCTGGTGCTGCCGAAGCAGGAAAGGAAGTTGAGAAGAAAAAAAATAAATCACACTTTCCTCTCTTTCTACGTATGTCCATTTTTAGTTTTTCAGGAGAGGGAGATTATTGGAAATCTCAAGTATGAGGCTCTCAGTGCCTTCCATTTTCTCACACTGAAGTGGGCTGTTGTGCACCAAGAGGTTTGCGTATATTTAAGTGTTTACAGGAAGTGCTACCAAGAACGTCAACACACTGGCTTGGCTAATAAGCATTATGGGAATGGGACATGAGGCAGATACCATTCAGCTGGAGGAGGTTAGAGTATTTATGACAGATTCCATTCCGTACTCATGGCAAGAGGCGGGGCAGAAACTTTGTGCCCTCAAGGATTTCATGGAGATGTTGTGAGAAGTCAACCATAAGAAATGTCAGGCATCTTATAATCATAACCAAAACTAGCTGAAACCTCTTTTTTTTAACACATATTAGTCAGTGCTGTGAAATGTGGTGTGGTTAAGGTGCAGGGCTGGCAACCGGAATGTTACTGGTTCAATATGCACAGGAAGTGAGTCATCACCATTGTGCTCTTGAGCAATGCACTTATAACTGAGCAATTTCTGCATCAGTGCATTTATAATAAATAAAGATTCTAACAACAAATGAGAACAAAGAGGCTGTGAATAAAATTTAACTTTTCTCCTAGCGCTATAGAAGTGTTCTTAAGTTCAGCAAAATCATTCATTATTTCCACAAACACTCTTGGCCTATTTAACTTTAAGTCAAATAGGGTGAAGTACCGATGACTTGATAATGCAGCAGTGTGGCCTCCTGTATCTGAAGAGTGGAGAAAAAGCTGATTTTGCAGGCCGAACTCAGCTGTCTTATATCACTCTCTCTTTAGTCTCTCACAATCTCTTGCTCAGCCACATCCATCCATCTCTGCCACGTGTCCTCTCTGTCTACCATCTCATCCATATTAACCTCTAAGCGATGCAGAGGCAAACTGCACTCACTACATATTTTATTACATATAAAGGTGGATGATTTATATCAGTGCCTTAAGGTACGCATAACATACATGAAGTAATATACACATATTTGAAAAAACTGGCATCTTTTAACAGGAACCGAAAAGGCAGAAGATTAGGAACTGACAGTCATATAGGTTTGGAACAACGTGAGGTTAAGAAAATGATTAATGTGATTCAATGAATGATTCAATGACAAAATCCTTTTTATGGGTGAACTATCCCTTTAAAGAATCAGAATTAGAAGCAGAACTGTAAAAATTCCTAACAACTTCATCCCTATTAACAGGTTTTCTGAATTAACCGTCAAGTTCTGCAGTGACAAATATTCGATATAAAGATTGTGCAACGTTCACTGAGCTACAATTATCACCCAACACAGCAACAACAACAGTAAAACAACACTAGTAATCCACAATAACACAGCCCTCAGAGAACATCTCTGCACTCATATTTCACTTGCTTATCAGATCACTGAACAGAGGAGAACAATCATTTATCTTCAGCTCAGGCTGCAACATGATCTACAGCATCTCAAAAGAGTTTCCTATTGAAACTTACAAAACTCTCCAGCTGCTAAATATGACTACAAGCAAGACAAAGTCTTTCAAATAGCATTCCTACAGAATTACTATAGTAACCATAACGTACATCAAAATAACCTAAGATGATACATAAGAAGTTCCCATATAATAACTTTTTGGTTCTACAGTAGCAACAATTATAGTATTTTGTTAATGGACAACTATGGTTATCATGGAAACTTTCATGGTTTCTCAAGGGATGTTTCTGTCCAAAAATACATGAAAACATTGTGAGTCTGCCTTATTGTCTTCTATAAAGTTACTGAGGAACATCCTCCAAATCGTTCATATTCAAATATGAAAGGGTGGAACATCTCAAAGGTCACCATGATTTGCTGTGACAGAGAACAATAAAAGCTGAGAAAAACAGATGCCTGAACAAACCAAAAAATTGATGTTTCTCAATCCGCTAACATGAACACAATGCCCCCACAATGTTCAAAGTACTTTGCTTCTCAACTTTTCAGGCTTATGGTGTCCACACCATGACCATTCTTCAAAAGAGCAAAAGCTTTAGGCACAATGGGCCGCTTTGATTTTTATATAATCTTCACTGCATGTCGAACAAAATTGTTATTAAGTCTTATTTCCTCCCACTATCCACTCCTGCATATGGCCTGTAATGAACTACCAATCTCCAATCTGTTAAGGTCAAACTGAACATCATCCATGATCCTCACTTTTCTACTACAAGTGCTTCCAATTTTCCACAATTCTGCAAAATGGTCAGATACATACATATTTAAGTCAAAATGTCGAGCATTTATGTAAACACAATTGGTCACGCCCTAAGTGAACAAATACTTTAAGGAAAAAGACAGTTTAGGATGCGTGTCAATAATGGATGTGTATATTACTGTAAGTTTTAAAGTGACAGCAACCTAATACACTTGCCATTGTCATTTGTCAATCAAACAACAGAGCAAAAACTTTCCTAAAGTTAAAAGCACTGTTGTATCTTTATGTTGTATTATTTGTTCTATTGTCATTTATACTATTATCATGTTATACTGTTGTCATCTGTGTTCTTTTATTACTGACCGTTTACTTGATTATTTATTGAGAAATTTTTACTTACATTATGCAGGTATTTGTGTTATCCTACTATGATTCAAATCGCTGATCCAAAAAATGGCAAAGAATAATGTACTTCACGCTAGAACAATTTACCAAAAAACAATATAGGTATTTAGCAGATTCATGTCTTCCAAGCAACTTAATATAAAATAAAAATAATATATTCTTGACTTTATTATTGCCATCAAACGTGTCTCATCCAATCAGGTACAGAACATACACTGTTTATATTAACAAACCCCATGAGCTCAAACCAGTGAGTACACACCACAAATGATACTAAAGCCTTCCAAGTGCTTCCCAGATTTGGAAGTGGTCAGACAGGTTTTGAAGTACAGGAACAAACAGGAATGTTACTTTAGGAGGAACAGAGAAGCTGCAGTGAAAAACAAGTGTGTTCTCTACTCCTCTCTGACCACAGGCTGTGTGTGTGCTCCCGCTGAAGTCATACAACAGCATCAAGTTTATCTTGCTTTAAAGGTCATTTCTGGCTTCCTGTCAAAACTATCCCCTCATTAAACCACCATGTTACAGAGTGAATGCCAAAATCAACAGCTAATCTCAATAACAGTTTAAAGAGCTAGGCTTTCAACCGTAACAAAAGGGAATCCAGTTGGTGTCCACATAAGGTGGGCTTGACTTAGACCTTGAATTTAGCTCTGTTTCACAGTTCTGAGAATGTGACCGCAGCTAGCAGATTAACTGATATACTCTCAAAGGATAAAATATAATGTTTACAGAAGGCTTCTTTATATCTTATGAGACACGTAAAAAATGTGCATAGCACAGCTGATGGAAAATGTTGAGTTCACAGTGAAAACCTTTTGCAAGGTTAAGTTTTATGGGAGCACAGTTTGAGACTTGTTGATTTCTCTTTATTATTGAGACATTATTGAGGTATTTTTCTCTAAAGACAGGAGGCTTAAGCAAACATCTCTCCAATTGCTCTCCATTTAATCTTATTGGGGTCAAAGAGAAACAACTGTGATATTAAAGACATATTTGTCATTTTATTTTTTATGGGTCTATACAGGTAAATCAGATAGTCTGGCCTTTAATGAAAATAGATGAAAGCCACTAGTGCACAAGTTTCATTGGCACTATAGCGGTAAAAGCTGGTGTTTGGTCAAAGTATCGCACAAATTCACATGCATCACTGTTCTAAAACTGTTTGTTTGCCCTTGCCAAATGACCCACTTCTGCCACCCATGAGACTGATCACACTTTTATTTTTGGCTCCATCTTTATAAACTTCAGTATCTCAAAGGTAAAACACTCCCAGTGAGCAGAACAATTATCTGCAGCCTCCGTCACTGGGGTGAGGACTGAAATCTGCTACAAACTGACTTCTTTATTTAGCCGAAGCACCAAGAGATGAGATCATCCTTTATGATTCTTGTATTGTGGAATTTTGTTGTTCAGTGATTCAGACAAGGCTATAGTAATGATCTTGCATAAAAACACGGGCCAGCCTTCAGGCTTGGCATGCGTCATTCTTGACACCATCAGTTTCTTTCCCAAAGAAATTCCCTTGAACGTCATGGGTTACATTAATAGACAACCTTCTGAAAAGAAATATCATGGATTATTACAGTATATGTGTAGACAGACACCATCTAACCACTTTTGCAGAAATAGTATTATTTTGGCAAAAAGCACAGACAGGTAGTTGGCTTCCCTCTGGTTGTATATGGTTAAAGCTGGTCATTAACTGCTCTAAGCTGGTTTAGGTTGCTGGTCAGATGGACTACCAGGTAGTAGGGCTGCAGTCAAACTAGCAGACCATCTTGGTTAACCAAATCAGGCATAGTAGACCTTGGAAAAGCTGTTTGAGCCAAAACACAGATTTTTTTTGTCCCAGGCAACCCCAAAGCCTCATGAGTAAGACTGAAGTACCCCTTCAGCAATATTAAACTAGAAATATATTCCTCTTTACTAAAATTATATACCGAATGTGGTTCATTGTATGTTATTTAATGAATTAATTATTCATTTGTAAAAATTCAGAATATTAAATTATTACATCAATTATAGACATTATTATTACAATGATTCACAAAACACAAAATCAAAATTTAGACTGCTAGCGGCTCACCTCCTCCAAGTACCTTCATCATTGTGTGTCATGGAAATGCAGTTTACTTCACTTTAATGAAAACAAAACTCAGACTCAGCCTGGATATCTTGGTACTTTGGAAAACAAAGATGGAAAGGTCAACCTCCCAGAATAGGATTAATCTACTGAACATCTATGGGCACTCTGCCTACGGATAGCCTGTAAAAATCATTCCCATTGTGTTTAAACAAACATCATTATCTACAACAAAAATGTGATTAATGCAGAACTGAAACCGTGATACATTTTATCCTCACTTCAGTGTGAAGGCTAAGACAAAAAAAAAAAACGACAGCCATGTCAAAATAAAACTGAATTAGACCCAAAGGGACATCTTCCTCCACAGAAGCCTTGTGGCACAACATTTTTGCCTGAATAATTAAGTGGATATGACACGTATTCTGTGGAGTACCTATTTCTATTGACACAATGAAATATTAAAGGCCTCAGGTTATTTTAGAATGCCATCTGTTGTCACTCAAGGTTCTGCATCTCAAAAAACCTGTAATTGAAATAAAAGAAGGAAATAAAGTCAAACTTCTGTAATTTAATAAAAGAAAAATAATGCATATTAAGAAAATATAAAAAAACATTTAGGCAACATAAATGAATATGTCAACTCTAGTCTAACAAAAAGGACTCAGAGTTTAAGCTGTTGACCAATGAAGTGTTAAAAGTACAAAAATAACTTAAAGGCTATCAATAACACAGCATTTAACAGACAGAGGCAGCACATAAACAACTGTACAAAATTAAAAGATTAACAATACTTAAAACCATTTCAACACATATAAGCATACCATTTTCTTTACATTTGCTAAATTACAGCCACATTTACTATCATGATGGTGCAGGTATTTGGATGATGCTGTGTAGTACCTTTGCACAGGTTTCCAGTACTCACCATCTAATGAGTGTACACACTGTCATCAAGCTATTAACATGCAAATGTCTCATTATATCACCAACCACATGTGGTAATGCTTGATGCACTGGGGTGGGTGTGAGCTTCCAGGTTTGAGTGGGTATCAAATGTGAGAACTGAATGAATAAAATACTATGTTACCCAGGTAGGCTACAGTGTAAATCACAAGCTTGCTACAAGCTTGTTCGCTAAAAGATCAACTGTTTCACACTGCTTGCACATGAAGTAGCTTACCAAAATTACTAATATGAATCATGGGTTGACAACTGTTAACCATTGGTATTATCTTTCTCTATTATAAAATACAATACATAAATCACAAATATTACCAGGGCTTTTAAAAAATTGCAATGGATTTATATGTTCTGCTGTTTTCTTCTAGTGAAGAGTTTGTTTCTTTGCATGTTCTTGTGGTGCCATCAGCCAATCAGTGTTGTGATGACATCATTTTCCTTAAGCTCAAGGAGGTGATTGGCTCAAAACATCTGAAAGGGATATGCCAACCGTGTGTTCTTGGCATATTGAGTTATCAGAAACTGTTTTGTTTATATGCAACTTTTAAATAAATAATGGTATTAATTCTGCAATTCTGATAAAATTTGAACCCAGCTGAGGTCACCTTCTGCTCTGAGCCAAACCATCTACTAAGTGTCTGTATTACAAATCTTTGCAGTAACTGCTTTCTTAACCCCACTGGTAGGCAGCAACAATGCAGCTTTTGATATCACTAATAGGAGTGGTGACAACCTAATAGAAAACACTGTATATTATACTTAATAATTACAGAACACTGCTTAATTATGGTAAAAAAACATCACCTTGAGCCACTATAGCAACACAGATTCTAATCAGGAGTTATTTAGTGGTAACTGATATGGAATCTTAGGGTAAATAATATATGATTGGAAAAGTTTATTGTCATTCATTATTCATTACTTGGTATGGCAATAAGATCTTGAGTTAAACAAGAGGCCTGTTGTCATACTCGCTCTTGTAATGAAATTGCAAAATGGTCCTTTTATCTCAGAGTCTACATATTACCAATTGTTGATCACGACTCATCAGCTTTAAGTGCTCAGTAATGCATATAGTGTATCAAATATATGTGTGTGGGGGCTGAAAATGTCAAACAAGGCCATTTTATGGTTATAAATATAGTATGCTTATCTACCAAGCTTGGCTAAGAAAGCTTGGTATTGCCATACCAAGTATTTAGGAAAGCTAGCCACTGTCTTTGTGGATTTCTTGTTAGAAATTAAGACACAGATTTCAAATCAGGTACATAAAATGACAGGAATAATTTGTTATTAATAAATGTTCAGTAAGGTAAGGTCAAGCTGTTTAGAGTTCTTTATAATCAATGTTTTAGATCACATATTATAGATGTAAAAAATTTTATTATCAATACAAGTTAGAGTCCAATAGTTAGGCCTCCAATAACTGTTTTTTCCAACACCACACATACTCAGTCTGGACCCAGACCTCTCTCCTATTGCCTTCCTGGGATAGACTGTCTAGAATCATACTGTAAACTGTTTTCAAGCTAACTACTAGCCCAACATGTATTTAAACATAGTCATCTGCTCTTGATATATAAGTTTAAAGAGTGTCAGTGCAGCTGAATGACCACAACACGCAAACCATTATTATATGACTTCCTATAATACAAACACTGAAACGTGTCTGTTTATGGTGTGGAAAAATCAGCAAACAGCTGCAATTGGGAGTGTCCTTCTGTTTGTTAATTCTTGTATGATTAACCATTTTTCTGGTGAAATTATATAATATTATCTCACATTCAACCTATAAGCCACTAATGTTAATGTCTTAGTATAGAGCAAACCCTTCACATGTTTGTGCTACAGTTTATGAGTGCACATAAATTTATTTCTGACACACAATATGCCTCCATTTCACTATATTATCACTTAATAAAACCCAACACATATCAGCATTCCCTTTAATCCATATTCAAAATGTGCCAGCCATCGGCTCTTCTTTCAAGGTCTATTAATATGTTTTGGTCATAAATTTGAGACACTCACTATGGTTATACAAAATATTGACGAACCAAATGCATGTTTTACAAAAAATCAATAAACGTGTCCATAAAAAACAAAACCACCAACACAATGCTCTCACAACCACTGCCTTGCAGTGTTTACAAATACACTGAATCAAAGTATCTACAGCCTCTTAGGAAAGACCAATTCATCCCTTGGTGACAACTACACAACCTGAAAGCATGCAAAATCCCTATAACTGAAAACTACCGAAGTGAACCGTTATATCAAACATAGCAAGCTGGCAAACCGGCATTTATCATGTGCAATTAAATGCGTATATATATATATATATATATATATATATATATATATATATATATATATATATATATATATATATAAATTTATTTATCTCGATCTGCATTTCAGGTGATCACAGACGCGTGCAGCGCTTTTCTACACATTGACCTCAAAACGTTGCATGCGCTTATAATGTCCAAAACTGCGCTGTACTTCATTTCATTAAATTAAGTACTTAATTTTGTACTTAATAGTTTGACAGCTCGAGGTTTTGAGACTCAGTATCTGTAACTGTAACCCATGCAAAAATACTGTCATATTAGTAAACAGCCATCTTAAAGGGTAAACAAATCTATGCGTTCACAGCAGGGGGTGTCCAAAAAGAAAGTAGCGTTAGCCTTTATAGCTAAAATGTAGAAAACAGAGCACTACCAAATAAATAAAAGACGTGATCAAGCAGGATATCGAGCTGGCTGACATGCACTTATTGTTTTAAAAAGACAAACGCGACAGAAATTGTTTTTGCAAGTCGATGTAACATACAACAAACGCTGTGGATAAAACAGCATTTTAGTTAGGACGAATAGCTGTATGGCGCACGATTATTTTACCTTCTGTATTCTTGTAGTTTGCAGGCAGATATAAGAATCAGCTGATCTGTTGTGAAGACGCCATTAGTGTGAGCATTTCCTACTGCTGTGCTGTAAAGACAGTGCCTCTCTGTCTTTATCTATGCATGTCTCTCCATAGCGAAAACTCAACACTAGCGCCCTCTGTTGGGTACAATACACAACTTGAAACATCACACTGTAAAGTAACGCTCAATTAATTTTTGACCTAGTGTCACCCACTACAAACAATAAAAACTACAGTTTTGGGAGCTATTGTAGATTCTCAATTTTTTATTAGTGTTTTATGTTTGTATATTACTTGTATATATTTGTATATATATCTATCCATCCATCCATCCATCCATCTAATCTGTCTGTCACAAAGTCTGGATCCAATACTTTTACTTTAAAATGGGTTAAGAGTATTGAATATACTTTAAACCCTTTAAACAATTATATCATATTAAACAACAGACAACAAGATGTCACCAAGAATAATATTTATTTTCATAGAGAAAATAATAATATTACAATTAAATAAAAATGTTTAAAATTAGACTGCAGTTTAATTTGATTTATCCTATAGTAACAAATTGCACAACATCCAAATCATAAGCAAGTCTTATTAAGTGCATTTATGCTTTTAACAATCATTTCAAACAACAAAGTACAGATGAAACAGCTAACAGCCTACAGATAATGCATAAAAGATAAACAGCAAGTTGTGAAATATGAACAAATATAAATACAAACAAATATTTATTTGTGCATATCTTACACAAAAGAATAATGTCTAATATTGAAACCATATATATGTATTTTCTTTTTTTACTTCTTTTTAGTATTTCTTAAGTACTATCAATTCAATTAACTTATTTTATTTAGCTATTTTATCTTATATCTTATATTAACTTGTCTTATTTATCTATTTTTTAACTTCTGTAATTTGTTGCAATATAAAAACAGGCAACAAATAAATATGTAAAATGTAACAAAAATAAATCTGTGGTCAAATTGTAATTTGGAGAAGGGTCACCAGTCCAGCTTCATATCTGCTTTGCTCCATACATACTTTCCCCCTCTTATAAGGAACATTTTCTCATCAAAACCACTGAATTTGATGGCCTCTTCCACACCAACATCCAGAATGGACTTTGATGGATCTTTTCTCCCCTCTCGACAATCCAAGAAACGCATCTGCAGAAAAATGGTTATAATGAACTCATGATATTCTTATAATATCAGCATGATAATAAGAGATCAAAGATTATCCAGGGACAGAAAACAAAATTTGGCTGGAATTAAAGGAAATAGGAGGTAAATTACTGTGGGCCTTATTATATTCCTTTTTATAATCTCTCTGCTACTGATATGATGATATAATATAATACAAAGGAATCATTTACAGAGTCATGATAGTGTTATATAATTTAAAGAAATTGTTTAGTCTCTAATGATAGCCTAATCCAATATAAACAAATCCTTTACAAGTTAATGAGAAATAACTTCATAGATGCTGATAAAAAAATATGACTTCACTTACATATTCATCAAGAATCAGATAGGAGTCTCTCATCTGTATGGGAAAATAGACATGGAAATAAACAATTCATATCAAAGTAATGGAGTGCTTTATATTCAGCCCTTATCTCAAAATAGAGTGGTGAAAAATATTGCACAGATCTAGCAGAGACAGCGATGCATATTTTTTGTAAGTATAACAAATGATTTGGAAATTACTTGAAACTGTATGTTTGCTTACTGCATTGCCAGTAAATTGAAACCACTTTACTTTCCAAATGGTAAGGTACTTTGAAATGCTGATTTGAATTTAAAATTGAGCCAATGTATGGGCTTGTTTCTTCATCACTACCTTTTGATTAGACTCTGGAACCAGACACTGAATGGTTTGGTGGCGATCCAGGAAGTCTTGGAATTGCTGATCGCTGATGACAAATTTCTCTGCCTCACGGAGACTGTTCTCCCCTGCATTTTCACCTTCAATTAGCAGACACTGGAAGACCTGTGTGCACATTACAATACATTTATACATTTGGCAGACGCTTTAATCCAAAGAGACATCACATTCAAGCTATACATTTTATTAGTAGGAGCATTCACTCAGAACTGAACCCATCATATTGGCTTTGCTAATGTCCTGCTTGAGGAAGCTTCCGGAAAGCCCCTAATCACATGGTCAGCAGCCTGCACCATCAGTCATATTTGGACTGTAGTAAACTTAGTAATCTTACCTTCCATCGCACCGGGTTCAGGGCACTAATTTGCTCTCTCATATCCTCTTCCACATTGAAGGTGTTGATAACTGAGTTGATTTTGAATGCCACCTTATACTCCTGGCACCAGTTACGAACTTTATGCAGATTGTCCAAATGACTCTTTCTTCCCTGACTCCGCCCTATGGCTACATTGGTGTCTTCATTAAAGCTGTCACAAGAAACTGCCAGAATGTCCAAATATTCACCTGTAAAAGATGAGAGGGAAGTGAAACAGTTATATAAGCTATGAATTCAGAGTGGCTGTACAAAATGCAGTAGATAAATAGATGTAACCCCATGGTCTTTGAAAAACTGTTAGATACAGTAGTGGCCAAAAGTGATATCTGAACTTCTGATGTTCAACTGATGTTCTCTTGCTGTTCCTTATACATATTATTTAAGATTTTATATTTTTTAAAGTTGCGTATATTTACATTTATGCATTTGGCATGCAACGCTCTTATCCAATGCGACTTACAGTGCATTCAAGTTTTGTTTTTGACAAACATTTTGTCAGTGCATGTGCCTGGGAAGCGAACTCACAACATTTGGGTTGCTAACGCAATCCTCTACCAGTTGAGCTACAGGAACACACTCCATAGATATGCTTGGAGTTTTAGCTGAAGCTCGTATCTGGGAAAAATTTACTTGCTAAAATATTACATGCACAAAATGTATTGAGTCCCAGGACAATGGCTGCTATAATCAAAAATATTATGAAATGAAAAAAATATGAAATCTATGACTAAATGATTACACTGTAGTCAATGTATGCTTTATTTTCAGTGAGATTTTGGGTTTTCTATAACCACTACTGTAATATAAACTAAAATGTGCTTCCCTCTGGTGGTCGTGAATGATTCTCACCGTATTTCTGAAACCAGCTTTCCTTGATCATGCTCCCATTACTAACGATGCTGACGCTCGGCAGCTCCAGCTCCTGTTTGCAGTATCGCACCAGCTCTCCCAGGAAATTTCCCTTCTGATGTAGGAAAGGCTCCCCACCTGAGAAGTTGATCTTTTCCATCCCTAAAACAGACAATCGATCATATTACCAAAGCTGGAATTAAAGAGGACATGCTTGTATACTTAAGCGGAGAGATGTCAGATTACCTGCGTCTTTCAGAAGTTGTAAGCCTCGCTTTGCTTCTTCAATAGGCAAGACAAATGAGGTCTTGGCAGTGTGAAAGCAAAAGCCGCATTTGTAATTGCACTGCCGGGTAAAATGGTAGTTCACACTACTTGGAGTAGTCGTCTGAGAACTAGATCTTTCTTTCTGCTCCTTGCCGCGCGTCTTGGGGCGATTGAGGTTTCCAGCCGGTGTCTGTTGCGGCAGTGCGCCAGATACCAACATCCAAAAGTATAAACACAAGGTTGAAAAAACGCTGCGGATGTTCTCGAAACAAAACTGTCTCAGCATTTCGGCAAAAGTTGGTTGCAACAATTGGTCTGATACCACCATGATGAAAGTCTGTCAAATGTGATGAACGAAGAGTTCACGCCTCTCCTTTTTGTACGCGGAGTGTCTGGGTTGCGGTTTCTATCTTTGCTTGGGCGGATTGGAAAACGAAACACAAACACTGTCAGCTGATTATAGTCACGAATGTCATCAGCCCAGAAACATGATCCCGATAACAACCGTGATCCCCAATGTTCCCACGGTGCTTTATATTCTCAAACTGGAAGTAAACGAAGCCTTCTTTTCTATTAGACCATCGATCATATTGGGTCCATGCCCTGCAGTGTCAGTCGTCTAATGTATTAACACTGTACAGTAACAAAATGTAAATAAATAATGAATGAATAAATAAATAAATAAATAAATAGGCGTAGTTACAAGAAGCAGCGTTTAATGTGTATATGTTACATTGTATTGTTATGACGTCTACTGTGCACTGGAAAATGGAAACTTAAGAGTAAAATGCGACCTAACTGGTTATGTGTTATTTCATTGTACTCGAGATAATTGTTACGCCACATTACTCGGGCTTGTTTGGTAAGTTACATACGCGGACTTTGCCTTCTCCTGCTTTCGTTTTCGGATCTACAGCAGTTTCGTTTCTCTGTAAACACTAGCTGAACACTGCGGGTCCGAGTAATGCGCAATGTGGACGAGAGCGATGTTTCGCGGTGGACATCTGTGTTGTCGTGTATTTGCAGTGGAGTTTGATTTGCACACTCATCCTCTTTATTTCACATTGAGCACAAGCCCGAAGATTTTGCACCACGACGATCAGCGCTTTTTTGCGGACGGTGGGAAACTGTACTCGCTGCACGTCCACAGCGATAACAGAGTCCAGCGAGCCAAAACTCACGCAGAAATAAAACGCAAACTGTCTGAAAAACCAGCACGAGATTGCGACGTGTATGCGACGTCTTCTTTTATTCCGGATGTCGAAAACAGCGTCGTGGAAGGTTTTTGCATACGGGACAGATCCGCCACAGGTGTTTCAGAGGAAATCTTAAAGACGTTTCAGCAAAGTGAATCGGTATGTGTGTTTTCATACAGATGCGAGGGTCGGTACTGCTGGCGGGAGTTGTGGTCGTCTGTCAGTCAAGTGGAGCAGAGGGAGCGACGGTACATCACACTTTTAGCAGCTCCGTCTGATCACCCATCCGCACTAGCCATCAGAAACTCCGCCGTGTTTTATTGTGTGCAGGAAGCCTATAAAGTTCTTCAGGAGGTACGGGTTGCTAAACATTATTCAGCTTTATTTGCTGTAGCTTGTGGCGTATACTCCTACATACTAAGTAGTTGACATAACTTTTTTGACATTTCTAATATTCTTCCAAAATGATTGTACATGCCAATTTCATGATCTCTCTATTAACTGAGAGACTATATGGTATGTTTGTACTTTTAATATAGCATATCATTTTGTTAAATAAATGTATTGCATAGCAGGACTGTTAAGTAAAAACCGATAAAGATGTGATAGTGAAATGGCACAGCACAACATAGACTTTCCCTTATACATACACATATGGAGTGGGGACTTCGTAGAGTAAATATTAATATTTAAATATTTGTCATCTACTTAGTATATAATTACCTTGTTTAGATTATGTTACACTGATGCTAATTAATTACTGATGCACTGGTGTTGATTAATGAATGCATTAATGGATATGAAGTAATGAGTGGAATCCAACACTGTAACCACAAAGAAACCTGATAAGAAAATATATCTTTCTCTGCCCATTCCAGTGCAGTGACATTATCCCCGAATCACAGACAGTTCTGCAGCTCGTGGATGAACAGGTGAAGTCGTGCGGAGGTGATGCCTTTCCTGTCATTGTAATCGAGGGACTGGATGCTACAGGTTAATACACAGACAGCAGCATGTTGTATATGTACTTTATTACATACACTGCTAGTACACTGCAGTATAGTACAAAGCATGTATACAATGTGAACACTGAATGCAGAAAACACCCAGATGACTTACTATATTTGCCAAAATGTTTAGTATGCAACAAAGCAAACAGTGCTGGAGTCGGTATCCCACAATGCAATGCACTCAACCTGAAATTTACAGGGTGATAAATGAACTTAAATTCTGCTGCAAATGTTGAAATCTTTGACTTCATATTTGATTGCCTTTAAGTGTTACACTACCAAAAGTTATGCAAAATTCAAATAAAATTAACATTTTTACTACAAAAAAACGGGATGCCACTTGCATGCACAAAACATACCATACTACTGTTTAAAACATGTATCATGGTATAATGCCTACTGTTCAACTTATTTACAACACATTATTGAGTTACTAAGCTACTGTACCATTCCAAAGAAATACAACTTAAAAATCTGTCCAATTGCAGCATAGTTCACAAAGTTCACTGAATGACATCCCTCCTTCCATATCTTCTCCTGATTTCTCCATGAACCAGGTAAAACTACTCTCACAGAAGCCCTGCGGGAGTCTCTGAATGCCACGCTGCTGAAATCTCCTCCCCAGTGCCTGGCTCCTTTCAGACAGCGCTTTGACTCAGAACCACCCCTCATCCGTAGGGCCTTTTATGCTCTGGGGAACTACATCACTGCAGCCCACATTGGAAAAGAGTCTTTAAGGGCCCCTGTCATAGTGGACAGGTGGAGTCACAAATACACTCACACATCAGTTTCTTGGTGGAATAATCCAAGTTTAGGGTCTAAAATGCAGAGTGTACAAGACCTACATGACATCAGTACAAAATGGCATCATAAGTTGTTAATCCTGAGCATATAGTATAGTTGAACCCAACTGAGACTGTTTAATTGATCTCTGATAGGTATTGGCATAGCACAGCAGCATATGCTATCGCCACAGCTGTCAGTGGGAGGGTGGACAACCTCCCTAGGCCAGGCTCAGAGCTCTACCAGTGGCCTGAAGACCTGCTCAGACCAGACCTGGTACTGCTACTTACTGTCAACCCTGAAGAAAGACTGAGAAGACTGAGGGACAGGGGACAGGAAAAGACTATTGAGGAGGCAGAGCTAGAGGTCAATCAACTGTTCCGACTGAAGTAGGTTCAACTTGTGTCTTGCTGTTAGTGTATATTAAATATGAGGGCATTTTATTTTATAAGGGACATACTATCCCACTTGCTCACTTCATGATAAGCAAGGCCCTAGGAAATAAAAACTGGACATCAATGGCTTTTAGTCAAGGTCTATTGTCTTTGAGGCATCTACTGTATATGCTATGGTATTTCTAAATATTTAGCAGAGATACATATTTGTTATATATATCTGCCAGAAAAACAGACCAAAAATACCGATCACTCATCTTACACTCAGGGGCGTGTCCAAGTGTTTGTCCATTAAATTTTTCCTAGAGAAAAATATTTTTTACCCATTACTTTTGTCTTGTTTTCCAGGATATTTAAGTATCCTATCTGCACAGTATTCACTTGACAAGCAAAATTACATTTATTGTAGCATTTACTGTAAAAATAAACTATTTTCCACTGAAATGTGAAAAATAAATCATAACAACTATTAGTACTACACTAAGAATTACAGTAGCAAAGTTTAATATTTCTGAATAAATTGGGTTGTCAAACATATTAAAAGGCACCATTAACAAACCATACTTCATTGTTGCCTTGCTTTTATTATTGCCTTAATCACAAATACATTGATATCAGAAACTGTCAATTCAATTCACGTCACTTATGTGAAAAAATGACTCTTGATTTCAGAGTGGAAGAAGCTTACAAGAGAATCCAGAATCCTTCCTGCATCATCGTGGATGCAAGCCCCTCTCCACAAGAAGTGCTACAACAAGTGCAGCATTTAATTAAGAACAAATGTCTCTTGTAAACAACAAACTACTTAACCGATAAGCACAAGCAATGCAATGCCTCTGTGCACCACTCGATGGTAGTGTAGTGTTAGGATTTCATCCCTGCTCCTCCAATCCCACTGTAAAGGTCCCAGTCAACTAAATCTGTTGATTGAAAGAGAGGCTGGTGGCAAGCAGCCAGCATATACTTCAGAGCTCCTATCTGGACATGTCACAACATATTCCCAGTCCCACAGAGCTTCAGTGATGACACGAGAGGGAAAAGAGGGAAAGTTATTGCGGGAGCTGTAGCTGGATGTCGTCTCTCATACGTGGGGTCAAAGCGTCTTCTTTCCTCACTGAATTATTCCCAATGAAACACAGGAACTCAAATAAAGAGGTTTGAGATTTCATCAATCACTTCAATTAAATTTAAACACAAGAACTCATTGTTGGTCAGCTCTGTGTTTCCTCCTATAGGAGATGGAAGCAGGGGACTTTATGGGGATATTAAAAGCAATAGATCTGATCCAGGCAATTTAAAGTTTGTTTGATTTGTGGCTGTTTCTTTTGGACACCGGCTCTAAACATTAATTAGGAGTGATATGCTTGAACAAAGAAATACTAAACAAACCTGAACAAAGGTTTATTTTGCCTGTCAGGTCAAGATTTCTAATGCCTGATTCTGTTAATTGTACTAAAAGTATCTAGTCTTATTTTATTTAATATAATCTTTTAAAAATGTTTCTCAGTTGTCATTTTGAATTAACAAAAATAGCTTTCCTTATTTACTCATCTATCTTCATACAAGAAGTTTAATTTAAATTTGCCCTAATGGAATTCCAAGCCTCTTTCCTGTTATTTTGTATGAAACACAAAAGGATATTTATTCAAGAATCTTTACTTGGCTCTTTCCATACAAAAAGTTAACCATACTACTCATGCATTATATTTAATGTGTCTTAAAAAACCCTCCAAAATAGTAGCATACAGGTCTGAAACAACATGAGAGATAAAAATGACAGAAATTATATTGTTACCTAACTCTTATTTATATAAACAGTCTTCAAATATTCACATTTACAAACATGTCAAGTACCTGCACAAATGGCAGCGTACACCCCCACTCCACGCCCATCCATCCACACACGCAGACACGCGCCAACAATACCGCACTTATCCTGTAATTCATTTACGTGGAAAGCGCTGCATTTACCCAGTGATAGCAAGATTAATTAAAGGGTTTAGTAATTATGAGCTCAGAGAGGATGTGGGCCGGGAAAGACAGAAAGACCCATCTCCCACACCCTGGTGCCTCAGCAGTGGGGAGAAGAGACGGGGTAAATTCATATGCCAATTAATGGTCTCCAGTAGATCACTGTCAGATTGCTTTCCACCCAACTGCACAATAACACACTCCCCTCGACCAATTATTAAGTCTCTCTCTATACATGCAATTATATGTTTATTTTTTAACATTTAACTGCCTATATCCCAAATACGCTTGTCAGGGTTAGTATTAAAGACTCGCAGTGCAACTAGGCCTGAACTGGCATGTTTACATGTTCCATACGGGAAATGTGATGGTTTTTCATTTTTCTATGACTTTCTATGATAAATTTGGGAGATTTTTTTGCTTGGCCCCTGATGACCCCTAGGGCCTCCAAGCAATTTTTTTTTGCCTGAAGTTTTCACCTATTTGCAGATGCTCTCTGAGGGAATAAACAAGCGTTATATATTCAGTTGCTTTGGACAGTGCAGATTTTATGCACTAGGGAGGGACAGCCAAAACTTTTAATATGTGCTTTTAAAATACTGGGCTGCATTTACAGTAAGTGGTTTGTACTGTGCTTTATATACTAATATTTATCTCTCAGTGTAATATTATATAATCTTCTGTATGGTGTATTATAATAATATGATATAGAATGGAAACATGAACAAAATATGTATGACATCACTTATTTCCTTCAGACACCAAGCCTTAAATATACCCTTTACTACATTGGACCTTGTATGAATAAATGATTCATAATGTAGCAAATGTGTTCTAAGTTGTAATAAACTTCAATAAACTAAACCTCATATTTAAAACCCTGCAAGCAAAGCTAAATCACAACCTTAATTTTTCATTTCATCCTAAAGTATTTATGGGATACTTTATATTTAAATCCATTCATTTAGCAGAATTTTCCTTCCAAAGCAACTTGAACAAATGTGGATCCTTACCACAAAAGATGTTTACATAATCAAAAATTTAAACAGCCGAATACACTGACTCCTCAGTCTTTAAACATACATTAAATCATATGTGTGTTTGAGATATGGAAAATCAGGTCAGAGTGCAGAAGGTCTGTGCAGAGGGGAAAGGTAAGCCACCGTCTTCCCCAGCAGGCCCCACGCAATCTACAACGGCCACTTCAATATTTCATTAGCACAACAAAGAACAAGATAGAGAAAACCCTCTCTGCAATAATTAAAGATCCAGCAGGGATGGGGCCTCACAGCAGTCTGTGGTCCCCCCACCTAAGTAATAGATCAAATAAAAGCTGTCCCTATGAACATGAATAATGAGTGAAGCGTGTTGAAGAGGGTGGGGTTGGTATAGGAGGGTGGGCTGGTGTGGGATCTAGAGTCTTGGCACTGACACCCTCCTTCTTTGGGCTTACAGAAGCTGCCAACTACTGGGGGGGCGGGTTCTGAGGTAAAGCTATAGAGGCCTGTAGAATCCTACAGAAGGAGCAAGAAGTAACCAGAGAGGGAGTCTGTGTGTGTGCTGTTTTCTATGGCATAAGAAATACTGGATTCTTTCAAATTTACTAAAAAATCAAAAAATCACTAGCTGTGTTTGACTATAGATAAGAATACACCTATAGTACAATGTTTGGGCACTTTAGTTTTTGTACACTATAAAATAAGTACTCATCGGTGAAGACATGTCAGGTTACATTTCTTCTCAAAATCAAAAGAAAAAATATTTGACATATTATGAGTTAAGGAACCTTTCCCCTCAAATTCTCATAACCGATATGTGTTCAAAGGTTTTACTTTTGAGGATTGCCATTTCAGAAAACCTAATGGTAATTCTCATAAGATTACATATTACTTATTGTACTTCAGGTAGGACAACAGTACTATAATTTTTCATTCCTTTATGATTTGGGGGTAAAATATGACTCAGACAGGTTTTAGGAGATTTAGCTGCATAGACCTTTTGATCTGTCCTTGTTTAAATATATGAGTGCACAATAAAACACATTCTACATTTATGAGTAACTAAATAAAACGCTACATGAACAATGTACACACAGATATATAAACAGATGCAAAGGAAAATGAGCTGAATGCCACATTTTCTGAGCGTTTTTTTGAAATTGGGATGAATTTGCAGTGGGTGTTCAGCAGTGACAGCAGAGCTACTCCAGGAATTGTTAAATATTTAAACACGCTGCAAGATCTCATTAAAATCTGTACAAGTGCAGCCCACACCAAAAGCCCCATCAGTGTCTAGCAGTCATTTTGGATACTAGTCATAACTCAGTGAAGGGTGACACAACACTTATTATCTAAAGCTTCCCTGTCACACTAAGAGCATCATATATCATCATTTTAGGTGAAATGAAGCAGCCTTTGACTGAAATTCATAAAATTTTGGATTGATTCGCTCTGCTTGAATTCTGACAGCCAAAGGCGGGAAAACAACAGAAATGTATTGAGGGGAGGAAAAAAGTACAACAGCTCGAAACATAAAAACAAGATAGTGAACAAACTTAGATTCTCCTGAGTGCAGTCTTCTACCAAAATCTTGCCAATTAATTTTTGTAATGCTAGTGTTCCCCTATTTTTAGCTGGGCTGCCCCCTCAAATAAATTCATTTCCTGTGGAGAACTTAAATCTTGTGTGCTGCTCAAGTTTTTACCGTCCTCTCCCTTACCCTTAGGAATAAATCAAAGACTGCTGTCTAGTTGCTACACAGCAGTGTGTATTTTTTATACTTGAAATGGTTTATTTTTGTTTTAATAGTGGCTTTAATGGTAAGGCATGCTTTAAACTTCCTCTGCATCAATCTTTATCAAGCAAACGTGTCTCTTTCTCCTTTCCTCATCTTCTTGTTTATTTATTTATTTATTCAGAACGCCAGTGTGACATACCAGTTTGGTTTTCCCATCACCAAAACTGAATACTAGGTCAAAAAAGATCTTGGCTTGTGGAAAAAAATTGTTTAAAAAAACTCAGCTGCACACATGAATGAAAGTGGAGCGACTTGATTTTGTATTCTTGCTGAAGTGTCAGGGGAAAGCGAGTCTTTGATAAATGTTAGTAGTGAGATGTAAGCTAGCTGGCACTGGGAATGTTCTGGTTGGGAAAGAAGGAAGTCCGCTGAATTGAAGCAGTGCTCTGAGGAATGATGATGTGAATCATTAACTGGTACAAATGTTTGCTTATTTTATTTTGGGTAACACTGCAAAACAGCTCTGCTGGAAACACAAGAGAACACATCCTTAATTATCACAACAACTCACAAGCAAGAAAGTAAACCTTCTGAAACCAAAATTACCTGTGCATACATATTTCATGAGGAGCTTTTATTTGCCTTACAAAAATAGTTCACCTTAAAATTATAATTCAGTCATTATTTACTTAAATTCATGTCCAGTGCTGAGGAATTGTAATGACTGCTCATAACAACGAATCGTTGTTGTAATTCAGATATATATTTAACAAAACTTTTATTCACATTTTATTCTGAATGATTTGTTTATGAACCAGACTGAGTAGGACTGTTCCTCCTCAAAACACATACGGAGAATTTTATTATGCACTAGGGCTAAATATTGTGACCAATTTGGTGATTCGATTTGATTCTTATTTATATGAGTTTAATTCGACTACATGGAATCCATATTTCAATATAAATGCTGGTAACTGAAACCCTCCTACTTCACATCATCTTAGGTAAAGCATGCACGTTAAAAAGTGATTCAGGGATTTCCCAAATCAATATTGTTTTATTAAATCAAAGATCGATTAAAATCTGAGATTTTTAAAATTATTTTTTTACAGAGCCCTAGCAACTAACTCTGTCTACTGAGAGAAAGTCATACAGGTTTGGAACTGCTACGAGTGAGTAGTGACATCATTTTTGTGGGGTGAACTGTTGCTTTAAAATAGTTTCTTTGACATTCTTCCAGTGTGTCACTTTACTGTTGTTGACTGTTGAAGGGTGTTTGAGAGAAAATCCCAGGAGGGAGGAAGAGAAATGAACAAAATCCTTCCTCCTTATCCAAAATAAGCTGCATGAATCCCTTTACACCCATTTGGTTTTCTCTGTGTGATTCTCTTGACTATGACCTGGACATCTCCTTACTTGAGACTTCACCCGCTTCTCCTCGTAAAATATGAAGCTTATAGCCATTCATCTCTATAATCATCTATGTGCGTGCTTGGCAGCCGTCTCCAAGAAACGGTAACAAGAACTTGGGCTCCATGCCAGCTTCCTATAGCTCTGTTCAAAAAGCCCCTGCTAGGTAACACTATTAAATGTCCCTTTGAGATTTGAAATGCTATCGTTCTAAAATACACCACTGTTTAGAGTTTTCAAAGTGTTCTCTTATGAAGAATGTCATTAAATTATCTTTATATAACATGCAGTTCAGACAGGCAAATATGCATAAATATATCGTATTCTAACCGAATGAAATTAGAAATCGGTCTGTCTGTCCACACTGAATGTGAAAATGGGATGTAACCCAACACAAGCAATCACAATTCACAGCCAATCAGAACAGTGATTTTTCTTTGAACTTTCACTGCACTGTACAGCTGAAGACTGTAAATAACAAAGCATACCTTGAATTTTCAATACTTCTGAAATGCTTTTTTAGAAATTATCAGCTGGTTCAAACTGGATTATGATGGTTGGGTGCTGGTGTAGCCAGTGGACCAGCATAGCCTTGTTGGTGGTGGTGAACCAATGTGCTTTTTCTGGTGAAGTTGGTTGACCAGGAGGGGCTTTTTAGTTAAGTCAGTTTAAAGCTTTGTAGGGACATCTGCATAACAGCATTCCATGTTGAGACCACCATCCCAACACATAATATGCTGGTCTTTTCAACACTGCCAAAATAAAGTCACATTAATTAATACAGCAACATACGGGATGAGTGAATAATAACAAAATGTTTTATTTTTTGGTCAACTATACCTTTAAATGTTAGTTTCATCACGTAAACTAAGACCACAGTTAGAATTCCTACCTATATTGTACAGGAACTCAAGTGAACCTAGAACACAAGTGAACATTTCAAGGACAGCCGGGCCTAAACAAAACATAGTCATAAATGGTAGAACCTAATAAATACAGAAAGCATTGGCTGCCGTCCGTGTGTTCAGTCACACATTCACTGTCTGTCAAAGCGCTGCTCAGAGACTGTGACACAGCACCCAGGGCCTGCAGACACACGTGAGCTCGTGAAAGTGCCAGCAGGGCCACTGCAGCTGATAGCCAGAGGATTTATAACCAGCAGACTGAGAAATACAGAGACAGAGAGAAAGAGAGAGAGAGCATGTGTGAAAGGAAACTGCTGCAGGCATTTCTCAGACTGACCTTCAGTGTCCTGTCCCAGCCGAGCTCTTTAAATGAGCCTCTACACCAGTGGTGACGAGGGCAGCCATCCAGCCACGAGGCAGGGGAGAGCAGACCGCTCTTATGAGACTACACATCTCAGCCATATGCTTACGGCGGTGATATGTCCAATTTTCCCCAAATCCCCTGAAGTGCTTTTTCTGAACTGATGCACTTAATATATTTAAATGAGTAAAGCAGTTCTCAGAAGTCTCAGAAGTAAAAAAAAATGCCTTTAATTGTCTCCATAGGGAACGATGTATACCTTTAGAAACCGATTTACCAAAAGCTCAGAGGCTGTTGGGCGATGGGTTATGCTTCTGTAGATGCCACATTTGCGTGTAATTCCAGCTTTATTTGAAAAAAACAATTATAGCTGAAAAAACGCATTACCTATAATCCTTCAGAAAAATCTACCAATCAAAGAAATCACTTTTAATATGAAAACAAGAACTGTGGCAAAAGAGCTTAGCAGTTGCAAAGTTGTGGATCCATATAACAGATGCTACTAAATCACCAGCCATGATACCAGGATGCTTTACAACCTCAGGGTCTCCAACATGTCTGCATGATCCTGCATACAGCAACCAGATAAGATAATCTGTTTGCAAGTGTGTGTGTGTAATGCGTATGATGCGTTAGCCTATGCATAAGCCTAAGCAAAATATAATAATAAATATTGTCATAAATGGTAGAACCTAATAGGACATGAATACCTGACACAAGTATTTGTAAAAAAAAGTTTAAAAACTAACCTCTTTTCTCAGTTATTACCTCTATCAAGCACTGAAATGTTGTTTTCTTGGTAAAAATTGTAACTATGTACGGCTGATTTTATTGCCTCCCTATGATTTATCGTTTCTTTGTTTTCCTCACCTTGTAAGTCGCTTTGGTAAAAGCATCTGCTAAATGCCTAAATGTAATGTAAATGTAAAGTTCGATCAGAAATCAGGCATTAGTCAGTCTGGCCCTGGCAGCGAAGTGCTGTGATTGGCTGAATAGGATGGGCGTCCCTGTGGCTTCATGCCGAAACCTCCTTGCTGCTACTGTTACACCCTGATGTGCTGAGACAGCTGTGCTGCGGCCCGTCTGCCAGCCCCGTGGTCAGACACAGACATCCTTATCCTCATCCAGACAACATTTCAAACTCTCTAGTTTCGTTGTCCTGGGCTGAATGCCCTTTGTGACCATGGAATGGGGTTAAATACACATTAAAAATAAAGATCTTAGTTCTAGCTTGATCTTTTCAGGATCAATGACCAATATATGACCATATATAATTAATATTCCTTCAGCAATTTGTTTTTCTAACATTAAGGACAAACATCACTACTACTATTGCTGATAACATGGGCAAAATAGTCCCACAGTCTTATATTGAAGGAGTGACTGGATCTATGTCTAGCAACAAGAATATCATAGAGACCTGTGGCTAGGCTCCTCTGAGTTGCGCCAGTAGGCATTCACCTAAAGACAACAACCACTCAAAACACACTATAGCAACAGTATAGAAATGTACATGAATGCCACTCAATGTATCCAATGAATGTAATGGTAAGAAAGCTTTTTATTTGGGATAGGAGGATGAGTATGTATAGCTCAAAAACAGGGTCCCTCACCTTAAACCATTTTCATTCAACATGTGGAATTTCCACCGCCTCAACCTTCCTGAAATAGTGCTTTTTCTCAAAAATAAACAATAGACTAAAAAAATCAGTTGCAGACCCGAATCACATTCTGGGTGGGCGCAGTTTTTGCCTGTGGGGGCAGTTGTGGCCTGCTGGTAAGTGATTTAGGCTAGTAATCAGAAGGTTGCTGGTTTGATTCCGGTGTTGGCAGGTGGTAACTGAAGTGCCCTTGAGCAAGGCACCTAACCCTCAATTGCTCCCTGGGTGCAGTAGTGTGCTGCCCACTGCTCCGGGTGTGTTCACGGCTTGCAATGTGTGTTACTCCTCACCAGTGATGGGTTAAATACAGAGGTCACATTTTGGGTATGGGTTACCATATCTGACAAAATATGTCACTTTCACATTCTCTCTGGCTATAAGATCTTTCTAGCATTTTTAGCTTGCAGCAACATGTCACTTCTGCTATCAGCTATTATCTTTTGTTCTACTTTCTTGCATTTGCAGTCAGTGGGACTGTGGGGATAAACTGTGTGATAAAGTGAGTCTGCTTGCGAACAGAGGAGAGTGAAGCAGCTGTTCTCATAAAAAATGCAAACCAATGAGACTCTCTCACAGCCAGAAACTGTCCTGTATTTTAATGCATTCATTTTTTGACAGACAAAGTTGCCCCCTCCCAGACATTTTACAACTGCTAGATTTTCACCATTGCTAAACTAGGAAAGTTAATCTTTACACTGAGGCAAATTCACCAAACAGCTGTGGCACTTTTGGGTGTGATATTTCAGAAAGGTTAGAAAAAGAAATCATCCTTATTGTTCCTGAAACAATATTCTTATCCACCAATCAGATTTGACACCATGGTTAATATCCAATTACTTCCCTCTAAAGAAAAGGTTACACAAACACACTCAGATTTGTCAGGTTTTGCTAACTTTTGGGTACAAATTTGTCTCCAGTATATGGCTAAGTTAACAGTAAACAGTAAAGTAACACACACATCAAAGCCTTTCCATTTTTGCTTTTTTGGTGAACAAGGTTTAAGTCCTGTGGTGAAAGGAGCACACAGAACAATCTCTCCATTTTCTGCTGACACTACAAAAAATAAGTGAAACACAGAGGAAGAGTGCATAGCCTTTAAAGTGGAGAAGCAATGAACTGTACAAAAGGGCAACTTAAACAGGCGGTGTGCAGAACCTCTCAAATCAATCACCATCCACTGGTATCCCCACCCCCCTCTGGCCCCCTAAGCAACTTCACAGGGGAAATATGAAGGCTAAAACTAAAGCCTTGTATATGATAAGCCTCTATGTTACATATTGTCAACACAGGATGCCATCTCTCAAACTGTCCCAGGTTTGGGGAAGGTAGGGGATTTCCAGACTGGATAGACAACCTCTGGTTTTTCTCAAGGGGGTCACGGGACACTGAGGAGGGGGTTCTGATGAATTACCATTTTCACCTTTGAGACCCCATTAATGCACCTCCTCTAAAAATGTAGATAAACACACATGCACACCAGAGACACCAAATCATATTTTCCTAGTTTTGTGTTGGACACCAAGACGCAGCCATCTGAGTAAGGTGAAAACTCTGCAAACCTTAATTTTACCTTTGATAAAGTGATTTTATAAGTATATTTACGTAAGATTTTAAACATTCTATAATAATTTGTATTGTGCTATTTGAACATAAATTCAAACATTTAAATGTTGGCTGGGATATAATTAATAAAATGTATATAAATACAATTACTGCATTTCTGTTAATGCGTTTAGAAAAAGGTCTATATAACCATTAACGCTATTCATTTTTAAAGTAATTCTTTAAACACAAACACATATGTAATATGTAATTTAAACAAACACATATGTAATTTAAACACAAACACATATGAAATTGGGGTGACACAAAATTCAGTGTAGAAACATCCTTCTTTAATGATGTGCCCAAACTCACTGGGAGCCCTGCGGAAAAGACCATATTAGACCAGAATCAAGACTAATTGCATGCTGGGTATTCCTGGTCTGATATACCAGCAATACTTAGCTAATGAATATGGCCGATCAAAAGTCTTTCTGGTTAGGCTAGTTAAAATACCTGACAGAGACACCAGCATCCATTGGTTGGTTACCACCCAAGAATGTTTTTACTATGGTATCATCCAGATGCCTCGAGCAATATGCAATTACGCACAGGTCAGTATTTGTGTTTGTAAATGTGTGGCATTAGGATAGGGCATTAAATTTTGAGCACAATAAAAGGTAATAGCTTCCCAATGCTTCAGGGATTCAAATCTTTGTAATTGAATTCTTTCGCAAATAGCTTTCGCAGGTTCTCAGAGAGGCAGTCGTGGTGAGGTTTGCGCCATTGCACACGGTCAATTGCTCTACAATTTCATCACATTAGCATAAGCGCACTACACTGATAATAAATAAAACAGATTTTGCGCTGGTGTGTGCTTGCTTTAAAACTGATAAAAGAGATTATTGGATATTCGGGACAATGCTGCAGTCTAAAAAACACTGCCTGAGTGTCACGCTATCCCAAACTGATTTATGAGCATTTCCCAGCTCCTCATAAGACCTCTCTGTGATTAACTGCAGCAATATCAGGTGAAATGTTCCCAAGCAGTTTACATAATTCACTGTATTGCTCCTAAAATGGTATTGGTGTCACTTAGTGGATTATTGGAGTGAAGATTTTACCCTCATTGTCGCATGCACTGGCACGCTGGTGAACCGCATATAGTCAATAAACCAAATGGCTGCTGTGAGGAACAGATTGTGTTGTTAAAGCAAATGTTGTTTGTAACGCTCAGATGCTAGCAGAAGTCCAACATAAAAGCAGCAATAATGTGGGCGTTGCAGAGATTTATGTATTCTCACGTTCTCTCTTCATACATACAAAACATTGCTAAGTAGCAAATATAAGTATAGCAGCACTTTTCTTTACAGACATACACTCTGTATAAACACACAGTCTAAGCAAATATCATGCAAAACCAATGTGATTTGTGTTTATGATGGTGAATGAAATCATTCACAGTCATTTACTGATAAATCACACCTTTACATCCACAAATTACAGGGGGCTGAATTGTAAAGAATGTGCTGTACACGGAAGTGTAAGCAGTGCTGGAGAATTTCAGTAACTCATATTACATTAAAACTTTTAACTGATGGTAACAGCTTTTCTATTACAGAATGGAAGCATTATGTAATAACTTTATTGATTGTAATTGGATTGATTTAGTCTCAATAAATAAAGTAACAAAAAATATATAAAGTGCTGTTTTTTTAGCATGCAAATTCATAAAGTAAAAAAGTTCCCCAACACTGGACTAAATAACTTTGAATAACCTTTTTTCTGAAATATTTTGTGAAAATATTCTTTTCATATATTCTTATTATATGTTATGGGTTCTGTAGTTGATGACTGAACTTGTTTTCAATATGTTCACTGTATTTCACAGAACTTTTCTGAAATTTGGCCCTTACAAGTAAATCTAAACCGGTACACAAATATACTGTATGTACACAGTGTCACCCAATCACACACATAACAAACATTGTACTAAAGTGCTCAGTTCAAGCAGCTGGCTGGTATTAAACCTGATCCCCTGGTTCACCAGCAGCTTTGGGAGACTAGCTCATAATGAAAGCACTTCTACTGGCCACAGCGCAGTGGGACAGGATGGCCTTCAGCCAAGTCAAGCATTCTTTTGCCAACCACACCCCAGCCATGGCATCTGCTTTGCCTCTCCGCTCAGCATCAGTTATGACAGCGAGTAATGTCCAGTTTTTGGTGTATTTGGTCACGGCGCCGCGTGTGTTCAAACCTCACTGGCGTCATTAGAGTAATTAAACCAATTGCTTATGTTAAGAGATTTATGCTCTAATAACGTTGATGTATGGCAAAACTTATAAAGGCGCTTAAAATGCAATAGATTGAGCCTGTTATGTGTGGACAGAAAGCCCATCTCTGTGTGCACACAGACAGCTGCTGTTTTACGTTCTAGGCTCATTTTATTACCCTGTAGCTTGAGAGCGCTTTAATCCATCACATTACCTGGGCTGATACAGACACAGAGGTGCTAATGAACACTTTGCACTGTTATTTCTTTATGGTAAAACGTGAATTTTGTTTTCACAATTTCAGGTATTGCTTTGAAAAACAATTATGTAACAACAGGGTAAATTCAGAATATAACAACTGGCTAGCTTTCAATGGAGTTGGGATTTTAATTAAATTGTTCATGCCCCCCAAGAAATGGATGGAAAACTGAACATACATTTAGATGAAGAACATTTTTTACATGATTGTAATTAACAATCACTTAATTTCCACCGTAAATCCACTCTGGGTTTCCATTTTCCATTTCTTGCTTTCTCCTTGCTTCATTGCAATACTCTCTTTGACAAGTTGTAAATATATTTTTGGTTAACATGTTACGGCCAAGAAGGAACAGTATTGGTGAAAATTTTGAAGAGAGAATAAATAAATAAATAAAAACACAGTTGCTCTGGTTTTCAAAGTACCTGTTTCTTGCTTCAGGCAAAATCATGCAAATCTGCTCCACTCCAATACAACAGCTGTCAAAACGATCAGAGTAGAGGTGTGACAATAGACCAGAAGCCTCCGTAGACCGTGCTGGATAATAGGGGGAGTCTAATAACTTTGTTTTGCTTGTTAGGCTGATTGTTTTCTAACACAGCTAATTAACTAGCAGACACCTCAGGGACCCTCTCAACTGCCCAGCTCCCGTCCCTCCTGCTCTCCAGCCCCACACTTTTACTCAGTAGTTCTTGTTTCTGTCATTTTGAAATTGATGGGAGGTTGTGAACTGTCTGTTGGATTCCCAAGGTGCCTTCGCTCAGCACACAGACAGTTCCTGAATTCCTTTTTCCTTCCAGTTGATTGCAATAAATCAATCAGGTCAAATGTAATGGTGAAGGCAAAATTTTCTCCACCAGCAGGTTTGTCAAGGGGAAGCTCTTCTCCCAACCTCAGGAAGTAGTATGTTTCTATGGCAAGACCTCCATTAATTGAACTTTTGAAGGGAAGAAGACAGAATGTATGGCTGGATATTTGTTTTGAGGAATTAACATAAAAGTAGATCTGGGCCACTTTTATATGTGGAAATAAATCACAATAAACAATAATGTGACTTGTGAACAGTCAGGTCAGTATTTAAGAAATGTATTTACTGAATTTAAATACATTATAATTATGAACTTGATTTAGCTTAAGGTGTGTTGTCTAACTAGTGTTAATACAAACTATATAAAATCTATATAAAGTCTTACAGAAAAAAAATGCAAAAATATATTAGTTTAAAATATACAGTATATTAACAATACATTAACATTTCAATCTTTTATTTTCAAAGCAAGTGTTGCAAAGTTAATGCGTAGATGTAGGACAATCATTCTATTAATTTCATATAATAGCAAAAATGATGTCATATAAAATGATTTTAGGAAATTTGTTGATGTTATGATGAAAAAACAGGTTGAGGTTGTATGTTGGTTAGTTTAGAAGCTTTACCTGTTTATCAATGCTTGAGATGGACCACGTTTTAAAAAGTCATGTAAGTAACGGCACAGAGTAGAAATTCGGGATGTCTTGCGGTGGCATTGTACCCTTACATGAGAACTCAAAACTGGTAGTCAATGCACTAATACACACAAATGTTGCTACAAAAACAACACCTCTCCTCATCTTTAGGACAGATAGTTCAGAGATTTAATCAATGCCTAAAGAAAAGCTGGGTAAAATCAATAAAGCCCATGCCTGTTTGCTTTCATTCGTAAGAGCGAATCACTGCTCTGCTTCCTAAATTGGACTAATTGAAGTGTGCAGCTTATAAGAAGCCTTTAAGAAGGCTGTCAATGAGAATGTGATACATGAGGCTGTAATTGATCTGTATGGTAAGAGACTGGCATAATAAGATCAAGGAAAATGGATCGGCTCTCAGCTTTGAGTCTCTTTGATACTGATACTGCTTCTGCAAATGAAATGTTTACTCCTGAACAGAACTGATCTGAACACTATGAAATTAATAAAAACTTCATTATCATATCATATGAAATGCTCTTAGCTGTTCTACATTCACAGGACATTACAAGAGATTATAAAATGAACTTTGCAACTACTTAAGCATCATGGAAACGATCCATTTCATTTCACAGAAGAGATCTCAGATCTCATGCAAGATCTAGGATGATTGGTTGGAAGTTAATGCCCAATTACACATTTGTTCTGCAGAGTGCAAAGTGAACCACACATCTCATGTCTATCCATAAACAATATATGATCACAAAGAAATATTGGTGTAAACCTGCAAAACACCTTATTCTGCCCAGTCTCAGAGGAAACTGAGCCCCAGTGGGGTCTTAGTCTTCTGTTCTGGCTTAATTAATAAGTTTGGCAGTAACAGAACAGCAATAGGTTTTAACCCAGCAAGACTGGGAAACATGTAGTGATTGGGGGCCTGTGATGAAGGTCCTGGGCAGGAATTAAAAGATCTTTGCAGGGATTGTCTCTGTCTGCCAGGCAGGAGATTTGAGTCTGAATGAAATGATTGTATCAGGTAAAAATCAATGTCAATCCATGGCCCCCTTAATCCAGCAGCAGTGCACAGATCAGTCCCTGATGCAAGCTATCGCTCAGCCATCATTACACTGCGTGGATCGATTCTGCTCTCTGCAAGGCCCGAGTCAGCCCTTCCCCTGCCTTAGAGAGGGAGGTGAAAGACCTACATACCTTAAAGAATTCAGGGTGCCTGACATGATACAGAGTTGTTTGGTAGAGGTAATTAACAGAAACAAGAGGGAAGAGAGAAAGGGAGAGAAACAAACTGAAAGTACAAGATGGTTTAATGGGAACAGAAGGCATATAAATAACAATTAGAGGACTGCATAATGATGTTTTTCTTAAAGTATATATATATATACAATCAATACAGACAGTGTGATGTCTAAAACTGTGCTGTTGAGCTATTGTGGTTCTAATTTTAATGCATCACAGCAGAAAGGCTATCTACTGTATGTTAATACATTCAATTTTAAGTTAATGTGATGCCAGCATTATCACATTTTCCAAACTTATATCACAAACTGGGATCCAAAACACTGATGAAAAGAGCAACTTTAAGCCATTATGAATTTCTATGCTGGTCCAAGCTGATTAGTTCCGGTTATGCTAGTTCTGGTGTGGTGCAGGTCTGGCTTGTAGACATCAAAGTTTGGATAACCAAGAAAGTCTTGCTTGTTAAGCCAGTTAAAAAGCGTGGTGGGAACCAGCATCCTGTGCTGGATACCAGCGTTCAAACATATACTGGTCTTATCAGCAGAGAACTGTTTTTAACCCAGCACAACTGTGATAATTGTAACTATATCAATGTAAAATTCTGAATAGAAACTAAAATTATTAGTTGCCAAAAATTATATTCTATGTCCAGTAAGAGCAAGTTTCTGCAGAAACAGAACTTTTAAACAACAGACAGCTTAAACGAACAAACTTTGATTTAGTCTAAAAGAACAAAGAACTACATTTTGAAAGTAACAATGTTTGTGAAATAAATCTCCAAGCACTAAAGAACTTCGCCAGTAGCTCTAATTGTAATCATCTGCGATCTCAGATATTGTTAGTCTTTTCCCCAGCGCACACATCAACTTAGCTCTTAAAGCCCCATTCTAATTTCCCACCTCCATCAAAGTGTGTTCTGCTCCCAAAGCTTGCTCTGCCTCCAAGGGCTTTGTCTGGATCTATGTAAAACAAGTAATTAATTCCCAACATCAATATTCTACTCATGAGTGGCGATCAGACCCAGTGTGCGTTAAGCCACTGAGCCTCCGTTGTAGAGCGTTTTCTTTATGGGTCTACCATAACTAACCTCCGCTCTGCTGTTTATTTCAACCCCCCATTCCAAAGCCTACCGGCATTGAGGAACTTTCTCACACCAATTAAGTGAGTTCTGCTGCGCTCGTTAATTACTTTGGCATAGTGCTGTTGTCACAAATCGAGAAATGCCCCTGGTCATTAAAAATTGCACTAAAGGATATTTTGAGATGAATTATTCAAAGTGATGGCTCGTTCTCCATTATTCATGTGCTGAGAGGACGATTTGCATCGCCATGCTGTAAATGTTATTAATCTTGCCAATTACAAAACTTGTTGCAACTTACTATGCGAATGCTAAGCACTGTGTGCATGCCACGGATTGGCTTTAAAATTTTAAATGTTTGGATACCGATGAAATTAAACTCTAATTGTGTCAGCAAATGTATCACCTAGGAATATGCTATAAAACTATATCGCAGCACAACATCTCAATGTAATCACACATGCCAGGACATAAACATGCAAGCTTCAACTGCAGTAATGTGGCTATGGTGAGCTCTGCTGTAGGTTGGGGTAGTAACGCCTTCAGGCAGTGTGATGGCTTATCCTAAAGGGATGGCTTCCAACATATGCCATTTAGCATTCTCATTGAGAATTACTAATGAGCTGAAAGAATGTTAGCATGCTAGTAGGAACCTATAACAACTACAGGATTTGACAGCAAGCCCGCTCAATTAACACATATCCTATAGCTATTTTTGAGAGGAGGCTTTCAAGGCCAACATAAAAAATCCTCAACACAATTATAACATTGTGAAATATTGGTCTTAATGAGGGATCTGTTTCAAACAAATATGCTCTGATTTTGGAAAGCCTTGATGCACAGATGCTTGGTCCATATAGTATGATGTAATGTATCTCTGCCCTAAGTGAGGTAAATTACATCAGGATCCCACCCTCATTAATTACTCGCCTGACGGCAGCATCTGAGATTAAGAAGAGTGTAATAGCAGTAAAAGAACACATGCTTTAGATTGTAGAGTCAGCAGCTCTATATATGTGCAGATCTGGTGCTATAAAACTTACTGACATCACACGAGCCCCTGTGTGCTTATAGAGATTCAGTACCATTTTAACAAATCCTACATCAGCAAAAGCAAAGCAACCGCAAAGATGATCTCAGAATGTCATTTCTCAGAGAAACAAATTCAATCAATTTTATTTGAAACCTATTAATTTTGGCAAAACAGCATAGGTGCACTCACAAAGCTTTGATCGTTTGAAACTGTTCTTAAAATGATGAAGGCCATAATTTAGTAGATGGACAAATATGCAAGGTATGCATATATTTCAGTTTATCTGGGATTAATGTAAAATACACAGCATTTGCGGGGCTGTACCTTCAATGCAACGCAATCAAGTTACACACAGCAACAAAGTCTGCACTGCTAACACGAGCATACCAACTGAGCTACAGGAACACCATTTATGTAGCAACGTTTAGTAACAATAGTGATTTCAATTAGAAACACTTTTGGACATTGAACCTGTGAATCTTAATTTACTTGGGTTGACTTGGGTCAGTATGCAACTATCTAGCAACCACCCAGAACACCCTAGTAACCACATATCAATGCCCTAGCAACCATTCACGTTGTGGTAATGGGCCTTGTTTATCCTGCTTAAACCAGCCTAAGCTAGCTTGCTGCTCTTAGCTTGTTGAAATTTATCTAGCTAGTGTTCCAGTCTGACCAGCTGATGAGTGCTCAAAACCCCAGACCAGCTTGATCAGGCTAGAAGACTAGATTAGACTAGTTTAGACTAGATTATACTGTTATCAGCAGTGTAAAGACATACGACCTTCATTATATACCACAATGGGTACGTTTATGTAAAATATCTATTTGTCTTACCTGTATAGTCTTCATTGTGCAGACATGAGTTTTTAAACAAACATACATATACAAGGTAAATAACAAGATCAGCATCTCCCCCAACATTCAGCCTGAGTACCTCTTTTTTCTTTTGCTAATCTCGTAAACATGGCTTTCTTTATCCCCATGATGCAGGCTCAGGCAATAAAATCACTTACATAAATGTCTGGACTGAAAAAACGATGTGATAAAAACTGCTAACATATTACAAGTTCCACTTTGGATTTCAGGGATGTGCTGTGTTGATTTCCTATAGGAACAGTTTATACCCACATTTTATCGCTAGTTCTGTCCTGCTGTTTGAGAGCCTGTTTTAATATGGGCTAACACAGCCCTGTAGGATAATGAGAAGATGTGGTCCATTATGTTCCAGAGGGGTTTTACTATCTCACCAAACCCACATTGTCATGGCCTGTGAAGTATACAGAAGATCACGTCAACAATATACACAGATTGGCAGTTAACTTTTTTGTCTTGTAGACAACCATGTTTGTTTATTAAAAGTTCAACAATTCAAGTGCAGCTTAAATTTATTATTGTTTTAATATTACAATTTTAATTTGTCATGGATGGCAAACATCCATAAACAAATTAATGTTGCCCCCAGGGAAAACAACACAAACACGCCCTCGCAGCCAAATAATTTAAACAGGCGTATTTTATCAATTGTCTATATAACATGCCATAGATTAGTCTGTGCTTTAGTCCATCAGTGCCCTCATAGACCGTCTGATGCATATTGCTCACAGAACTGGAAAGCTCTTTCTCCACATGGCAAGCTCTGTTATAATTGGCTGGCTTTAAGCAACTTTCAGGAATAAAGGCCCATGGGATATTTAAACAATATTAATATTAAATATTTAAACACCCAGAAACAAAGTTGTGTTTAGGTAGTGTACATAGTGATACACAAACACTTTTAAGGATAATATGTAAAACAAAAACAACTGTGGTTGGTTTCTTGAGATGTCAGTCAGATCGTCTCTTTCTGTTTAGGTGGATCTTGACCTGAATAAGCTGCAACATGGACATTGCAGTTTAGTCAAAGGTCCGACTACACACAGTCTTTAGACATAGAGAGTAGAAAGAAAAAGAAGGGGGGAGAGAAAGAGAAATATAAAGAGCCCTGATTAAACTCAGTATTATGTATGCATCTCCATACTTCCTCTCCGCTCCCCTTTTATTAAGAATCTTATGATGTGCCATCATTCATGTCTGTGTCATTCTTCCCCTCTGAATGGGATCATAATCTCCTCAGCTTTGCTTTTAATGGCAAAAGTGACAATATGCTAATACCTGCTGGGTGTGCACCTCAATTTGACACCTCTGTGATTCTGGGGGTTAGCACAGGCAGATGTGACCACCAGAGCGGAACGGACAGGACCATGTAACAGGCTTACTCATTAATGAGCCTGTGACAAATCACAAGCATGCCAATTAATAGGACTGAATGAACCCTTTAAACTGGAAGATTAAGAATTGGCATGTTCCAATGAGAGAACGAAGACTGTAGCTGTAATGTATTCTGAACTATGGTGCAAGACTCTGATGCTAATGGTTTGGTACAGATTACTGTCGGCACCATCACTCTCACTTTAAGGGGTGAAAAGGTAAGACGGATGGTTTGTTTTGTCAAAGAATTGTTAAGATTGTAGGCTGGTGTGCAAAGAGCACTGAAGGTCAAACCTTGTTTATCCATGGTGCCAAAGAAAGAGTATAGAACTAAGAATGAAGAACCAAGGGGCCAGTTTATGTAGCTTTTTGTGTGGCAGGCCTGATTAGGTATGTGTCCACCTGACATGTTACCCTTTGCTGTCTGCAAGAGGGTTTGGAAGTTGTAGTCCCATGAGAGAGGACCTCACTAGCACTTGTCCTCCTCTGACAAATGTCTTCTCCACAGGGTGGTGTCAATCAGACAGCACAAGTTCTCTGTTGAATTGCAGCCATGCTTGGGGACAAGACAGGTGACTATAGAACATTTTCTTTTCCATCTTCCATCCATCGCTCTTATTCCGTTTAATTTTCTGGAGGAATGTAAGGTGTTTGGGCAGATTGCTGTAGAGTTGCAATGGGGCATATGAACACACAGGGGTGGTCGGCCCAGTAAGTGGTCTGACATGGGGCCCTCAGTATGCTGCATTGATTGTTCTTTCCTCTTCCTCGACCCCACACTATAGCAGGAGCCCTCAAGCAAAATGCTAGTAATTGATCCTACAGTACATCCCCTTGTGTGTTTCCCCATGCTGTACATGCTGCAGGGGATCTTTTTGCTTATGCACCCCCTGTTTCTGCACTTGCTGATCCTGCCACGGTAACCCCTGAAGTCTCAACAAGACCAGATCATTAGGAAAAACAGCGAACATCCAGCCTACATCTTGGATATTTTTTATCATGTTTTCCCTTTACACCATCCCAATTATTGACATTTCCTATAGAGAGTCTGATGTTATATAATTGATGTTTTAGGTGAACTTCAGTGAGAAAGCATAGCTTGTGATCAAACATAGACACTGCTTATGCAGATGAAAGTACATCACATTGTTACCTATTTGCTCCATTGTCCTGCTATGATCAATCACTATGCAAACAAGACTTTTCACATTTTAAAGAGGTTACATATCCTCTTTTGTACCCGAAGTAAAGCTACAAAACAATATGAAAGGTGGAAATTTCAGTCCTTCTGGAAAGCTTTCAAACCAGGAATGAGGTTTTTGGAACTCTGTATGGCTTCAGAGCTGATGTTCACCTTCTGTATATCTGTAATTTCATAGTTGTAGGAGCACTGCATATGCCAAATTATAAGCTTCATTGGTCAGGCTAATTAATGGTTCATAGCATCCCCCTTGAATTGATTACTCTAGAATGAGGCAGCCAAATCACACAGGGCAGACCCTCACACTTAACTGCATATGAGTTATTGGCTTGTGGAACCCGACACCTTGAAAAACAAACTTGTTATTAGTGGTCTGTCCATTTACTCCTCCCTATTACCTTGCTCCATCGTCTCTCTCTGGCCAGACGGCTTTTTATGAGCATGCTTCACTGTTATCTTGGCCACAGCTGTTTTAAAGATATAAGTATACTGTTTATAGCTACATCATTTAATTAGATATCTGGGTTGTTTTACTTTTGTCTTGTCGTTATCTTTAAATGGCTTAAATTTGTCACTGTCCCACTTCAACTGGAAAAAGGGCACAGGCAGGCTGAAGTGGGTCTTATATGCTGTAATTACCATTTAGTTTCTCATCCACGGCGAACACTAAGTCTCTACCAACACCTTCCTAAAATGAGTCTGCCTGGCAACCAATTGTCTGGAAGTTCCAGTCCAGGAAGCACCAATTACAGTAGCACCTGAGATAGTCCCTCATGTTTTGGCTGCTGCAGATGAGGTGCTACATGTTGTCAGCCGCAGACCTCTCTCATGTGGCCTTGCCCGATGTCTCATTCTTGCATCATAAGGTGAAGACGGAGTGTGTTGTCTCAGCCACAGATGGATGTCCACAGTTGGCCTCTGGAGTCTCTGACCACCAAGAGAGAGAAGTAATTGAGTGTCAGTGGTCAGCCCCCTTCAGGCTTACTAAAGGGGAAAGAGATCATGACTCCAAACACCTTTAAGCCCAGTTGAATTTGGAACATAATAATCTATCTGCTTCCGAATGTTAAAGCTCCTAGTAAACTTTAAGATTATTACGCATCACATGTCAGCTGTTAATCTAGTTTAACCAAGACCAGATTTTTGAAAGTAATACAAATACAATTAGTTTTGCATGATGTATATTCTGGTTCAGCTGTAAAAATGGTAGTAAATGACATTTGCACTGTTATGTACGATGCCAGCATGTGGTCATCAAACAATGTGTTACCAACCTGACCACAATCGACACACCAATTAATTTTAATGTTGATATATGTCCTTCCTCTTTGTAAACCTCAGTGAATTAGTTCCTGTTCATAATGCTGCCCTGTGACACAAAGACAAAACTTCACACTTCATATGTGATACTTCACAGCAGCGGTGCAGAAATGGGTTTTGAAGAGCATTCACAGCACACCATGCAGAGATGTCACCACCACGTCTCAGATTGCCTTTGAGTTGCACCATATCGACCCCCTGCTGATACGGGGGTCTGTGACTGAGCAATAAGATGGAAAAAGATATTTTAAGATAAAGAAAAGAAAAAGGGAAGGAACAAAAAAAAGTGTGCATTGTGTGCAATAACAATGGTTTCTGTCTTTTAGTGTTGAAAAGTCCTTTTTTCTCCAGGGAATGGATTTTGTTCTTGCAGGACTTAGTATATCGATCAAAGTGAACTGTAAATAAGACACTAAGGAATGTAAAAGTAGCACTGTTGCTAATTGATCGACGGTTTGTTCATGGACTGACTGATCAAATTAGCTCAAATGTACTGGGTCCTTGACGAGGGCACCTCTTGGAGAAAATGTTACCAGAAAGCATTTGAACTCCCTTCAAATAAACGTACCTCTGAAAATATGAAGGGCTTTTGGAAAGTTTATTTGGTGCCGTCATCTGCTCAAAGCACTGTTGTTTTTCACAGTTGGTGAACAGATGCTGTGTTTAAAGTGTCAGGTGCCTTGTTTTCCCCTCAGCTACAACTCAAGGCTATCAAGGACTCAGCGCATAGCAGATCCTCTAATACCCTGAATTTCATTCACTTGTGTTGTGCGAAAATAAAAAAGAAATACAACAAAAAGCATCTCAGGCTCTTAGGAGGGTGGCCATTAGTGCTCTAAACACTGAACTGGGTTTAACTTGTCAGAGGACTTCAAAGCCCAGCTCTCTGATCGGGCTTATGGGGAATTATTGATTGCATGCTAAAATATCTCAGGGTGGTGGTGTACAACATTGGGCTTTTAAATGCAGCCCCTTACACACAGAGCATGCATAATGTATGTGGCTTCCATCAGAAATGTACACACTCTGAAAATAGTGAGGTTGATCTTTTAAAGTTGTGCTACTACAGGCTGATGCAAGTTTAGTGTACAAATTATACAATAATACATACTGTATTTTATACTATAGGTAGTTATGAAACATTATAATAATTACTTGATGAGGTAATAGCCTAATAAAAACTTTTGTGCACAGTTAGCCAAACTATCTTAACAATATTTAAAAACTTTTCCTCTCTATCACCTTTGTTCGAAACATAAAATTGCAGGTTACTTTAACATACATTTCCTTACATTTGTTAAAGATGTTTGTTAAAATGGAACCAAACTGACAAAAAACTGACCTGACAACTCAAATTGCAAATCATTATTATAAACTTACTATTGTGAATTGGGGTGAGGTGAGGAGATCATGTTTAACACTGATCTGTCATGTGCTTGCTCAGTAACAGTTTTGTTTATATATAACCAAAAAAAGTTATGGATTGCAGCTTTAAGAATTGTTTGCCATTTGGTATAATGCACCTTTCTGCAGAAATATTTTAATTATGGCAGTACTTGTGTTTAATGTACTGTCATATTGATCCTATTTAAAAAAAACCGAGTACATGCTATCTCAGGCAAATAAGTTTCAAGCCTTAATTTGCAGGCAACATGAGTAAAATGTTTAATGCAATAGAACTATGAACTATAAAGGACTACAAACCTAAGCCACTCATTCCAAACAACATGTTGTTGGTGTCAATGACAGATTAATTCAAACATACATTTCTCATCAAATCACCATGGGTCCATTTTTTTTATTTTTTGGTCCCTGTGATTAATACGAGCCGGAGCTGCATTCAGATCACACAGGAGCTCTAAATGAGAGAGGTCAAAGGTCAGATGGTCAGAGCAAAAGCAATTTGCACCCTTCGAATAATTTTCATCTCAGTCTGCTGGTGTGAAAACATCCATTTGTTTAGCAGTTCAAATATTGATCCGTCTACTTCTAGGGGTGTAATGTTTTGCACGGATGTTGAACATATGCCTTTCTATTGAACCTGAATAAATATATTACAATGACCGGCCACATTTATCAGACCACTAGGAATGAACTGTGAATACAAACAAAGCTGCTAGCCAACACAATCTGTAACATGAAAAATGCACCAGGAACGTAATTGGGTGCCATGTGGAGCTTTTCTCACCAGACTCTCTTCCAATCAAGCCCAAAACAGGTGTGGAGAGCATATTCCTCTACTCGTTTGGCTGTGCGTATGATGGGAGAGGAAGTAGGGGAAAAGCAGCGCCTGTCCTCATTACCAGCAGGATAACACCTGAGGGATGAGATGTATGTTGATGCCCAGACCTGATTTGCACCCCTATTATCACCAGCAGGGGGTCATTGTCATGACATTATGGGGGAACTGAATGTGTGGGGATGGGCCGAGATGGCAACTGTTGGGGCTACAGGACTCCAGAGAAGGGTTTAATGATGAGGGGCCGAGCATCATTTGGTTGGTGCTTAGTCAGTACAGTAAGGCTAAATAAATACCACCTGATGAGGTGTCTGATAGCTATAGATATGTATCAACAAAGAATATGTTTTCTTCACCACTCCCCTCATGCGTCAAACCAATTGGGTAAGATTGCATATCATTCATTGATTAATCAAGCAAATGTGGTCCATTTTTGACAGGGCCACTATATTGTTGACATAACACAGCAAACTGTAGGGAAGATGGAAGCTGTAACACACCTTTGTTTTTAATTTGAATTTACAAGTTGGAGTTGAACTATTATTAACTTAACTTAAAAATTGACAATTTCAATTTGAATGTTACTTTCTTAATTATTTGGGATACTGTACATTCCCTCCAAACTCTGCAACTGCTGTTGTGTATAGCTGGACTTTAGGAGACCTACTTGAACCACCTACATTATTGTGTGGTCTGTACCCACCAAAAGGAACATTACCCTCTCTGTTCCTTGTTCCCAGACACACACATCGCCTGCTGCATTGAATTTTACGGTTTGGAAATGCTCCTACAGACACAGTACCAAACAGTATTTTTTAAACAAGCCCATAATCCACAATCTTAACTCTGATTGGCCACATGGGACTGTTATATAATGTAGCTCAAAGTTTCTTTCTGGTGCCCCAGAGTGCCATTCCACACACGGCAGTCCCAAGGGCCCAGGATCCATCTCTGCAGCGCAAATAGAAAGAAACAGCGGTTGGGAAAGCCATTGAATCTCCACAAGTGCTCTCCACATCAGAAAGCGTTCACATTTTCCTGCCCTTGGAACACTTTTACAATGTTGTGTGAAAAAATAATAACAATGAAATTTTGAATGCTCCCCCCATCTCACATGAGCTCACTTCGCAAGTCCTCTTTTTACTGCAAGGTTACGCACCAGACAAAAATTCTCCTGTGAGAAGGGAATCTTTATTAGGGCCTTCGAATAAATGCCCCATTCAGTGTAGACCTCATACCTCTTTTTCCCTTGTGTGCAACAGAGATCCCAGTCCAATCCGGTATAGGACAAATTTTATGTAAATAAACCGTTGTTTGAAACGCGAGAATCATTGCAGTTTTCTTCTTTTCATTGCCCATTAGATGGTTTAAGAGCTCTGTGACCCCTCAACACCATTTATTAAAGTGCAACTTAACAATCAAGCATCAACGGAGGAACACTTGTTTTGTTGTGGGTCACATATTTGCCTGAGTGTGATCGGCTCACAGAACTCAGCAGGGAAGCCCACTGCTTCTGGTTTCCAGCGATCTGATTGGATGAGTATCAACAGGAGGGCCGTGCCTCTGCATTATGCCGAGTGCCATTTCCTGTGGGTCTCATTGTTTCACCCTGCAGAGAGGCGCTTTAGATGCAAATCGGTTGAATTGTAAAAAATATCATTTTGGAGTCTCAAGTGACTTTTTAATGACTACTTCTGCTTTTATAACCAAGTCTGTACCATTACATGTGGAATTATAAAGCAGCCTCAATGAAATCCTGACGGAAACCATAAAAAAAAGTATACAAAATGAATATGAGTTTGTTAACGGAAATAAATATGCTTATGTTATTTTTGTGATATAGCATGTACAATGTCTTTTTAAAATTCAAGCAGTAATAATGATACATTATGCTTAGAACTCTGAGATGTGAAATTTCTGGATCCCTGTTGGAAAAAATCTCCTCATTATCAATGAACTTTTTCAGTTTGGTTTTCGTTCAGCTAACATGTACAAATTCAAATTCACATTTATGTTTGAAAAAGTTGTTTTATTTACCAAAGAGAGTGAAGGAAAAGTGCACATATTTTGTGTCTGTGATAATTACTCAAACAGGTCATGACGAGCACTACAGGAAATCATAGTTAAAATGGAAACACAGAACATACATTGGAAATGGACATTTTCTTGAAAGTAGTGCAGTCTTAAATTATAACATCTTTGTTAGAGACCAAAGCCTAAAATCGTCAGTCTCAGCAGAACACTAGCTATGACTGATTTAACATAAAGGCACATTTTTAATGGTGCAAGACATTTCCCTGCTATGGAATAATTTTTCAGGGTCTCCTATTATCTTGGGCATAAACTAGTTTATATCTATTAAACTTATTTCATAATGATTCATTGGTTCACCAGAAATCAATTTAAACTTTAGAGAGCAACCATGAATTTCAGGCTTTTTAGGAGACATATATATTCCATGCAATTCTGCTTACGTGACATTGTGCCACTCGCAACCAGCAGCTCTACAGACGATGCGTCCTACACTTTCTGTGTGAATACAGCAAAGCAGTATGGGATACATGCATGCATGCAGATGTTAGGGAGAAGTAAAAAACTGTAAAAGTTCTATAGTATATCAATGCTGATTTTTATGAAGCCTGTGAGGAGCACTTAAAGACAAAACTAACAAAGCAGAGGAAATCATTCCATAATTATTCTAACATCATCTTCTAACATCATTACTAACATTAGATTCTAACAACATCTAATGAGCTTTTCTTCCTATGGTAGGAAACACACAGCAGCACAATTAAAGAATTAATTCACTCAAAAATGAAAATTATGTCATTATTTACTCCATTTATTCCAAAACTCTGTTGCTATTGCTTTATCTCTTTCTTCTATAAAACTCAAAAGAAGAAATTGTTAATAATATAAATACAATATACAGTCCCCATTCACTGTAACCAGAGAACACAGAGAAAATTACCAGTATATTAGTCCAAATTTCTCTCATTTTCAATGCAAGAAAATCATGTGGATTTGGACCAAAACAGGATGAGTAAATAAATGACGGAATTTTCATTTCCAGGAGAAAACATCCCAAGACTGTCAATAGTTCATGCGAGACAGTGCATTAGAATCTGAGTGTTCTGCTTACTAACTCTTCCATGCCTTTTTGACAGGCAACCAGTAGTTGTCCAGCTTCTGCAAATCACAGTACACCATAAGAAAGCCTTTTTTGCATGACTCCAGAGCTTTAGAGAGAGGCACCAGAGACAGACCTGACTTTACAACCTGTTTGGGATTTGGCTAGTGCGGCGTAACTAACACCCCTGCCGAATCACATATGTTGCTGAATTTTAACTCTGCTGTTCTGCAGGAGGCTCTGTTTTCACAGGACCTCAGAACAAATGCCATCTGTTACACACAAACAACAAAAAGAAATGGTCCTTCTTTAAGAAATAAAGTTCAAGACCTGAGAAATGAACATATGTCATAATGTACCACTCCAGACGGCCAATTATTTTTTATTCGGGCACTTAAACTATGTGGAGAAGAGTAGGATATAGGCTGTAATGTATACACAATACAGCCTGCAGCAGCGGGGGCCTGGCTCAAACTCATCCCAGGGGGCCCCTAGTGAAGGAAGGGAAGGTATCTCAGAGTGCAGACAGCCACCTGCATGTCTGCTTTGGTGTGTGCCAATTACTCACTGACAAACAGCCTGAGTGGCTGACAGTTTTCAGTATGTTTGGCAGATGCCAGGCACAAAAACCCCGGTGTGCCCTCACATCAGTGCAGCGTACGGGTGGAGGCCTTGAAATGACAGCTTGACTGGACAACTGCCAAGATCAGAGGCATCCTGAGAAGAGATACATATCCTGAGAAAAAATACATATACTGTGGAGATACTGATTTCGTTGCAGACAGTAAAAGACAGACTTTTTTAACCACCGCACCAAATAACAGAGATATAAAAAGGTTGTTTTTATATTATCAAGACAATTAAAAAATAATTAAGTGTGTCAACTAATCAGATTAATACTTAGAAACAAAATTCTGCATGCTGATAATTATTACCTACCATGACATCATTAGTAGTTATTGCAAAGGCAAGTATGACTATTGTTTATACTATGTTTTTAATGCTATATATATATATATATATATATATATATATATATATATATATATATATATACATTATTCTTAAGTAGTTAGTGGAACATTTTTAACATTAGAGAAACATTTTTGCAAACTAAAAATGTTAGCTGGTTTAGCAACGCCCTGGCAACCACCCACAGCACCGCAGCATTGCGGCAGCAAGTTAAGCCCAGGCAACATAAACACTACTGATATTTTCTTCAAAAACTGTAACATTCTAGTCTGAATTTCAAGGCTACTTTTATGTCGACCATTACACAGAGTTGAGCCCTTCCAGTTCAGTCAAACCCCAATTGATAGCTAATAGCACAAGATATAAACTGTGACTACACACACTGTTAAATCAAAGCAAAGTGTACACACACTACAAATTCAAGATGGACAGATGAACACTTATTATATTGGTTGATGGTTAACCTAAATCATTTCTTATAAGCTTTGGCAGGGCTCAGCTCTGTGTCTTAGTGACAGCTTTAATAGCTGTGTGCAAGGTGCTTGGGTGGTATTGTTACACCCTGTGGTCTTGGTGTCATAACCACATAAACAGCACCTATTGTGTTTAAGTCAGGTGTATACAGAGGCAAGAATTACCCAACAATCTCTGTGGCACCAGAGCACCTGCCAATCATATGGCTAATGCTGCATTAATGATTAGTGTGGTGTATCTGTGCTAACAGAAAGATTGAAAAGCCTCTTACAAAGCTTGGGAGCAAACCTTTAATCATATCTACAGCCAAGCACATACGGTCATACAAATTCCACTGTGCCGATGGCAGCAATCAAATATCAACCCTTACATTGAATCCTACATGAAATACTGTAAATTAATATTGTAGTGAATAGAAATCACCTCAGTATATGTATTACTGTGTTAAGATATTAGCATATACATTTTCATGTGGTTTCCAAGAAAATTTGAGAAAACAAACTTTTTTATAAAAAAGTTTATAAAAACCTAATTCTGTATTTTGCAATATTTACTCTGCTGTAGGCTTACCTCATATACTCTATGCATCATAATATGTTGACCAAATCATATTAATTATTGTGACATAATTATTGCAATCTATGTATGCAAATTTGGGACACAAAATACATAATAAGAGATAACGTCAAATAATAACTTCCATCACATAATTATGGCAATGATTCAACCCACTGCTCAAACAAATTTCATTAATGAACTGAAAGCCAGAAAATGATCCAGTATACAGTTCTGAGGGTGGATTAGTTTGAACCATTTGACAATTATCTCTATATGCAAATGGAAAAGATAAGCAATCGCTTGGTCTTCCCAACAGCTATGAATAAAGAAAGTTGCCAAGCTTGAAATACAATTGTCAGCTATTGAAATGCATTACAGCTGCGGAAAACAAAAATGTTTCTCTGTGGAACTTCTTTTAATTTACTATGTTTGTGAATGGAAATATGGTGTATAAAGAAATAAGAACATGAAAAATATGATTATGCCAGTAACGTGGGTATATCCGGAGCTGACAGATTATTATCTCATAGAAAAAACTAAACTAAAATAACTTCTTGCATGAATTTAATGTGTAAACTAGTTTATTATGTTGTTGTTTAGCATGTAAATAACAAGAGATATGTATTAATAAAGATTAAAAGGTTATACATCCCTTTTGCTCTCTTCATTTAGAAAATATGATTAGTTAAAAATAAAGTGTATTTTCTTCAAAAGTGTACATTTGGTGACAGCTGGTAACAATGTTTTTTCTCACATTAAATAAGACTCATTTTTAAATTATTGTGATCTGGTTATATTCGTCTTTCATCCTGAATTAATGCTTTATGTTAACATGCAGGGCACATTTGCTCATTAAGATCTGAGACTTTTTAAACTCTTGTCTCTATATCAACATCATCAGTGTATCAGCTGAAGAAGAGTTTTTTTGACCTGTGTTGCCAGTTCTATGTTTACTTTGTACACACCTCAGCTGTGAATAAACTGAACACAGGTCTGATGAAAATGGGGGCCAAGGGCCTTTAACTAGTCTTCAGTTCAAGTTACTGGACTGGGGGTCTACCTCCAGGTCTCCACAGCTTCTAATAATTGCTCTCTCTCTGGATGAGTAATCTCTAAGGGCTTAATTTAGACTGCAGACGGTTTCCCCGCACAGATTACTATCTGAGAGCTGCTGAATTCAAAAGGATTGGAGCATTCCTGTTCAGTAGCTTGTGAGTTTGGAAGCAAACTGACATGCACATCATGGTTACAGAATGGAATCCATTCACAGTAGCATCTTGTTTTATAGGGGAAAGACAGAGGCTCTAGGAAATGCAAGGAACAGCACCTGGTTTAATGCTGTGTACAAATATTGATTTTCCCCAAACATTCTGAAGGGGTTTGTTCTTATCCTCTAAACCTAAAGGGATAGTTCACCCAAAAATGGAAATTCTGTCAGGATTTACTCACCCTCATGTCATTCCAAAAATGTATGAGTTTCTTGTGTAGAAGACAAAACAAGATTTTGGAAATTGTTATAAAAGTCAACAGGCTACTTTTGTGTTCTGCAGAAGAAATTCATACACATTTTTGATGCACCATGTCTTTAAATATTACGATAATAACCAATTACCTTGTTATTGCTAGCACTATGTTCTACCAGTACGGGAAAATAACTATTCTGTTAGAAATACAACAGAAAAGTTGTTTTTTGTTACAAGTGTTAACAAGCAAGTCATACATAGAAGCTTTGTGAAACATCTCAGAAAACACAACCATATGGCTCAATGTACTATGAATATGCTAGCTGTGTTTTACTAAAAACATTTTATCACTAATGATGCACCTGTTACACAACTCAAGAAGTTTAACAGAAAACTGTCTTAAGTCATGCTTTTGCAGTCCCATGAGATTGTATGATCACAAATTAAGTGCAATTCAGATCTTTCAGATATCAGATGAAAATGAATCACCATTAATGAGGTGGACTGCAAGGTTACCACAGCAGAGCTCTAATGAGGTCAATGTGAACTTCAAACTCAAGGAATCGTAATGAAATAGTATCAACTCCAGGTGAGTTAAAATATTCAGTCTGCAAAGGCTATGCGACTGCTCAGCCATACTGAACAAAATGAAAGCGTTAGAACAATAAAAACTGATTTACCCATGTTCTGTGGTTTTTAAGATTTGGGTAAAAAGTTATGATACACAGTATTTTACAGCAGCTAACTATGAACCTATGAATCTGTTCAAGGGTGAATCTAACATCATTTATATCTTATTAGAAAAGAACATACAGATATTCAAGGTATTTTTTAGAATTAATAGAAAAATAAATAACTTATTATAAAATAAATTTACTGATGAATAATTTACTGAATAAAAATGTGTACATAAGTTTCCAAGTTCACCATCTCTTCCTGTTTAAGTCTGAATTCTGTTAAAGTTTGCTATATAAATGACAGCTTCCTCTCATTAGATTGCTCTCAGATAAAGTAAAAACCTTTAGTGTCTTCTGCCTACACCAGTTTCAACTCCTAGCTGAGATTTCACTTGCTTCCTTCTGACCTCTGCGCTCAAGCCTTGCAGGCAGGATTACTAGCGAGTTCAGCTCTGTCTTTGTTCCTCTGAACTGAAAGAGTGGAAGATACTTTAACAAAAACTCAAACAGCCAAAACTTCAGTCATTCACACAACTTTGTGCTCACCATCAGTGGGACTGCTTTAGAAGATCAATATCAAGTACGCTCAATCTCACCACTGACTCTTTTCAAACAACCTGAGACTGGTTACACAGAATTACAAGATGATTCCATGCTACTGCAGCATTCAACAACACAATATTGCCAATCTGTGATATATTTTTCAGCTCCTCCGCAACTTTCATGTGTCTGGTACTATTTGTTATTAATTCATCACAGCTTATTGTAAAGTTCCTCACGAGGGGAAAGCCATCATATAAATACGGTATCTGGCAAATGAAAACAAATGATTGCAACCAAAGGCAAACTGGCACGTAGCTCGAGGACACTGTTTTGGTGGCCAAATTTGGGCCATTGGGTCTTTGGAGATCTTCATTCCTCTTGAACGCATTGCATTGTGGGTACAGCATGATTTTGAAAGGTGGCTGACCCTAAATCTTGTACCATGTATTTAATGTATTTACTTTGTATTTAATTACTAAAGGGAAAGAGAATGTAATAAAGGAAGAAAATATGGCAAAAAACAACACAGAAATGTATAACAAAAAGCAAAAAGCATAGATGCAATCTATTTTTGTCTTTCCCCTGGATGTCTGTGGCTTAATTTATATCAATAGAAAGAAAGACTGACAGAATTCACTTAAAAATGTGAGTAAATCCACAACATAGCTAATAAGAAGCACTGACAGTGTGTGAATGAGGTACAGGTACAGGATTAGGAGTCTCCTGGAATTATCCACGACTCACTTAAAGCTAAGACGAACAGAGATATTATCTTGGAGAAGAGTAATGAAACCACTAATGCTTACACTTACGCTTATGCTGCACTCTTTATTTCACATCTGTTTAAACACAAATTGCTTATATTTGCTGTCCCAATGCTTGGTATAAATGGCACCTAGTTAATCTGGACAATCTACTGTGATAGAGCAGTATGAATAGCTCTGTGGTGGGGAGGACAATGCAACTATAAATCTAATTCGAAAGGGCTTAGTAACCCATTTATATGCCCCAAAACATGAATGAATGAAAGCAATGGGCCAGTCAATGGCTTAGAACAGTAAGGGTCATTTCATTGATTTTTTTTTAATATATACTATGTAGACATACTTTAATTTCAGAACACCCTCTATAGTCCACACACAACATTTATTTAAACTAAACAGGTTTTGTAAAAAAGTCACAGTCATAAAGTATTTAGCAACTTAGGTTATCTAGTCACAGTGATTTATAGAGTAGAATATCCTTCATAAACAAAAGAAGATACTACAGGGATACTATACTACACTATTTACCAACCTGCAATCTGTAAGTACCTGTTGTTATGTATTTCACATAATTAACAAGAGTTGGCCAGTCATAACAGGCCATTTACACAAGTTTTAAAGAAACAGCAGCAAAAATAGCCAATTTAGTAATAGCAGTGGCTAAAAAAATTCATTTAAATGGGCACAACCTTTTAAATGCAACAAACCATGACTGACTATGACTACTGATAAGATAAAATGAAACTCAGTAATTGGTCCTATTACACAAACAAGGATAACATAAACAAGGAAACTTTGGAACAATAAAGACACATGCATCACATTTTTTTACATTTTTGTACCCACAATCATAGTGTAGCACAAATAACACTGACAAACAAACAATAAAGGAAATGTAACATTTCCTCTTACCACAAGTGAACAGGAAGTGACACAACAGGCCCCTACATATGTAAGGTATTTATAAAGTAATACCCAAAGATGTTTCATCCACATTTCAGGTTTTAATAAGCAAATGTAATTTAAATCAGACTTAGCATGCATTATCATAAAACTGCCCACAAATGAGCAAATCCAATAAACCTCCTATGTCCTGTGTACATACGCTGGCTGCCATAAACATTTGGCTAATACTTCACACAGACCATCTGTCACTGGAATATTATTGTAAAGCCCTCATATCGCCTTGATCTAAACCAGTCCAAAACAAACTATACCAGATGAATGCCTTTTCGCTGAAATCTTCCTTCCAGTTCACATTTATGACAAAAAAGGTGCAAATCCATAATAAAACGGATGAGATATTACACACACACAAGCAGACAAACTCTAACTGATAGAAGCTGAAATGCCAGCTAATGGAACCACTGGTCTTGAGGCAGATGTCTAATAGACTTGGTGAGTCTTCACTTCATCAAGCCTGGCCACCGCTGACAGTTAGATGCTGGAGGGCAATTAAAATTAAAGCGTGGCTGATTAGAATATCATATTCATCTGGATGGTAATTACTGTGTCTGGCTTGGTATAAATAATTAATTATGCAAAACCCATGCAGCTGCCACTGGCTGAAGTTAACTGACTTACTGTCAACATCTTGCAGTGTTGGAAAGGATAAAGAGATTGAGGAAATAAGCACTTTATGCTGCTATCTCTCGGCCCTGTCAGGGCCTCTCTCTGTGCCACTGGAGGAGTGGCTTTGGCCCCTCTGTGTGCAGGTGGCTCTGTGGGGACAACACAGAACATCTTTAAAGGCCCTTGAAGCACAAGAGTTATAAAGGGCAGCTTCAAAACGACACTACAGCCTCTCATAAATACAAATGAATTCCTCTGACATTCTTCATTTCCTCGAGGAGATACGCTAGCGTGTCCATTTCTCGCTAAAACTGATGAATAATAATAAGAAAACATCTTAGATTAATGTCGTGAGAGGAAATATTTTCGCTGATGATTTTTTTTTGATGAATTTCACGTGTTTCAGAAAGGTTTTATTCTTACAGCTTGTCAGTGGAATGATAGTTGTTTTTCTTCCATTTGTCCTAAGGCTCTGCACTACAAAAAGGCAAACCTCTCCACCCTCCACTGGATATTTCATTAGCCATCCGACTGATTGATGATGCGAGTCACTCATGCTGGAGTGAGACTGGGTGCTGTTGACTGGTGAGATAACCTGCAGATACTTTCAGAGACAATAAAGGTTTTGGAATAGGGAAAAAAAGCACATTACAGCCCTGACAGTGGCCCGCTTCCCACTTTTTCACTGTTGGCCTATGATGACACAGGATCAGATCAAAAGAACATGAGGGCCTGGGGCACAAACGTCACAATAACACCTTCTGTTTCCACCAGTTCTGTCCGGAAATGCATTGAATTGTGTAAAATGAGGAAAGAATTGGGACCCAGGGATGGGTAAGTCAAAATGAACTCTAAAGTAACTTAAAGGCCCTTGTACATAATGTTATATAACACTGAACATTATATTACTGCGGTTATTCTGTACCATGTGGGAATTTGTAGGAACTAATGTTGAAACTACAAAGAGAACTCAAGATCACTTTGCATGTTTAATAAACTTACACTGTTTACAATTACCCTTCAACTACCCTATGTGCAAAGTCATCGATTTAGCTGAGTCCAGCTCTGTCACTACATCAGCAGAGCATGGATGAACTTAAAAAATAAAAAATAAAACAACCACAGTGAATAAATCTTGCAATAAATTTGGTTTATTACAACCAGTCGTGGACAGAAGCATCACTTTTCACTGGGTGGATTGAGTCTTTGAGTGAGATTACAGGAGTTTTCTGACCATAGCCTGGCCACATCACTGCTTACATCCAGCACTGTGGTACAATTTCCTAATGACTTCTAAAATCATATGTAATACTTTGCGTATTAATCATATTAATCAAAGTAAATGTATTTTAAAGTCTGATACTAACAAATTGGTTGTATGGTAAGTTGTTACATAATTACACAAAACATTCCACTAAAATGAAAGCATGCCTGAAGAACTGCTTTGACACACAATGACATCAAACTGTAATAGGCAAATGTAATGTGGTTTGTATTGAACACTTGAAAACAGTTCAATAATGATATACTTGGGTAATACAGCAGACGTATGCATGCTATTCTGCACGCCTTATAGTTTTACAAAGAAGATGATGAATTGATACACACACACTTGCTCCCTGGGTATTGAGGCTCTAAATGTGAGCTCTGTTCCAAAACTTAGTGAGCTGTCTACCTAGACAACATTTTAGCAAATGCTGTTCCAAACAGTAGGCAGGTTCTAAGATGCCTTCTTTTGGAAGATTGTTAAGGCAGCATGGCACATATCCTTCACAAAATGGTGTCAACGGTACTAAAAACAAACAAAATTACATTTTAATTGGTCACCCCTACTTTGCAGAGAAGGCAATCCCATAATTCACTCAACAAGCTTTAATAGCTCTTGGAGACTAAATCCTTTGAAACTGTTGAGTGTACTGCTTGGAACCATTGGTTAATCAAGACCATTCAATGTACCGCTTATGTCAAAGAAATCAAAAGGAAAGCGAAATCATAACCATTATAAAATATGTTATTTGACTCAATGTTTTTTGTTGCAACAATCAAAACTTGGCTACTTTACAATGGCTACTTTAAACAGAGGGTTTAGATTTCAACTCACACCTTCAATGAGCTTCAATAGGGGTTTTCTGGGTGCTACTGGGGATCAGGTCCATGATTTGAATATAGCAGCAGTGCAGTTTGGTTGATGCTTCCATTGCCCGGCAGAAACATAAGAACCTGCATTTCTTCCTCTCCGTCATCATCATACAGAAGTCAACCTGTCCACCACTTAACCCTGCCAGCCCAAACCTGTGCCACTCCTCTCTCACCAGAGGCGTAAACATTGTTTCTTCAGCCCCAAACCCACACACTGTGCGACTCTTCCTTTAATTAATTACACTTTTTTATTGGTTGTTTGCTCCTTGGAAATTAAACCTATGACCTTAATGTTGCTAACACCATGCCCCCAAATTCCAATTTTTCCTATCAATGCTAACAGACTTTTCTCAATGAGAACATAAAAAAGCAGTTTCTGAGGTGTGGAGTGCCCAAGGATGTTGGTAGATTAAATATGCCCCTCCTTTATACCCTGTCTATACTCTAGCCTATCTCTCCCTTTCTTTGACCAACCTTTAAGTCTGAGAGCATTTTGAGAGGGTGTCTGTGGGACTATCTAGGTAAAAACACATAGAAAACCTCCATCTCTCACAATTTTCAGTCTAGCACTTTGCACCACTGGGGCCCTGCATTGCAAGATTATTCTTCCCACCTGCTGTTGGTAGATATTGACTGAGCAAAACATGAGACAGAAAAAGCATACAAATTTCCTGCATCTTTGCTTGCATGTTGAAAGCTATATCTGAGCCAGGCAGCACGCTTTTCAGAGAGAGCAGAGAAAAGACATAAATCAAGGCTGTTTCATGTAAGATATGAGATTTTCATTGAGTCTTTCAAACGAAGCCTTTTATGCTGAGGAATGACTGACAGTTGGAATGGTGTAATGCTCAGAGAATGAGCTGAATAGAAAGAGGCAATGAGCCAGCTCAGATTTAATCAGGAAAAACTGGTGCTAAAATATAGAGCTGGCAGTGTAAACCCAGCTGATTCTGGTAGATGAAAGTGGAAGCCCTTCCCGTTCATAATTGTGGGGCACCGAACATTAAAATTTGGTGGTGGATTTAAAATGAAAATCTTCACAGTGCAAAGGAAATCCCTTAACAGGGCTATAAATTACCACAAGGTTGAAGCAGAGAGATTCACATCTTTTTGGGTCATTTACCCAAATTGTAAGAAACAACAAACTTACTGCCAGATTTTTTCAGATAAATGCTAAAAATTATAGTAATGTAAAATATAATGTTCTTACCAATAACGACATTATTCCATTAAACAGCATACTACCAAAATGATGCTCTTGCTGTGCTACTGTATTATTGCATGTAATATTATGGTAAACTAAAAAAAACTGTCAAATGAATAATATGTAATAGTGTCTAAAGAGGTTTACAATACCTTAAGAGAGTTATTCTGTTAGGATTTTTATTCATCTCAATGGCAGTTACCTGACAGACCCAGAACCCCTGAAATACATTTGTACTCCATAGGTTGTTATAAGCCAATCACCTGTCATAAAAGCAGAAGGAATATGACGTCATGAAACAATGCTGACATCATAAGAACATGCACTACCCCAATTCACTAGCCAAAAATACTGATTTGATTAAAACATTAAGAGATAAAGTAAACGTGTGTCAATAAAACAGTCACGAGAGCAGTATAGACATTTAAGTACTTTTACAGAAATACACAACAAATCACAATTTCACAACCAAAATACCAACAATAGCAGCAGCTGTTTATATTTATGCTTACAAACAATTCTACCATAATAATTGGATAGTTCTTACCCTGATGGTAACTTATTCTTGAAGGAGAAGACAAAATCCATTAGGAGAAAATGAAGTTAAATCCACTGAGTTTTCACTGCAGTGGATAGACAGATTCCTTTTAATTACCTTTAGCCTCTGTTGACATCACTGTTGATTCTCTTTCCTGTGTACCCATTGACTGCTTCATATATATTATTAGTCATGTGAGCTGCCAATCAAATTTCAAAATAAGAGTCCCACAGGTTTCAAGTTTTGGCTTAGGCCATACAGTTACATTAAGGAAAAGCCAACAAATGGCTAGCAAATATTATGCAAGAATAGCCCATTAAGATTAAATACATGAATCACAAAAACGCATAAATATGATCTACCAGTGCTTATTAAACAAGATGGGCATTCATCTTACAACTTGCAAACCTTTTTCTAGACAACAGTACATTGAGGATAGTGTTCTGGGTATAGTCACATGATAGTCATATGGTATGAGTCTCTATTTCCATATTTCTTCAATTGATCATATTATGATAGATACAGAAGAAACTGGCGGCAATTGAAAATGTGTATCAGGAGTGCATGCATATAATGAAACAATATCTGCTGGCTTTCATGATATGGAAACAAACTAGCGAACTACTGATGTAATCGTTGCTTAGCTCAATTCATTAGCAATTAAGCTGGCAAAACTGTGACCACATACATGCCAAGGGCATCTTCTTTGAACATTTCCCACAGAGACTTCAGGAAGTTCATTGAGAACTAATATTCATATTGCAAATGGATCAGATGACCCTTTGCAATGGGGTAGGAGCCACCTAGGAGCCCTCCATCTGCTGCCTATCAAGGGAATGAAGATCTTCTTCAAGTGCCCTTGCCTTGAAAAGCCCCTGATGGAATCACATGTTAACAGAAAATTAATGATTTCTTTAAAGTCATGTAGATAAGATTCTGATCACACAGTATCCTTATGCATACATTAAAACAAAGCAAAAAAAAATAAAGCTTGGAAAAGTTATTTTCTGTTACATTCATCTTGAGACTTCACTTTTCTTTAACATGCAAATGATTATGTTGACATGCATAAAAGATTGAATTACTGTTGGAGCTGTGGTGTGATGGTTAATGCATCTACACATGCCATATTGTAGCAGTGGGGATCAGAAGGATGATGGTTCAAGTCCAGTCAGCATTACCTCCTAGTTGTCTCTTCCACCAATTTCCTGTCAATTTGATATAATCCACAGAGGTTTTCAGTAAGACAAACGTCATAATATGAGTGTATATCACAATTATTTTTGCTGGAAAAGGAAATTTAATTCAAATAAAAGCTTTAATATATTTTTAAAAACAAAAAAAAGATCCTTTTTTGCAAGCGTAAACAGCTAAACTCTGAATTGTGTTGTGCTTAACATTTTCATTATACCCAATAACAAGTTCATTTTTGTCTCGAGTCTATGGGACATGTACTGTTGCCCCATAAACAAGTTAAAAATTGCTTGATAGTGTACCATTTTATAGCTGTTTTTACTCTTACTGCCTAACATTTAGCTTCAGCATCTAAAGGATCTCATTGTGTGTGTGTGTGTGTGTGTGTGTTTCTGTCTTTGGCCTTGGAGGTACTTTCTCTTTTTTTGTGTGTTTAGCTGATGCAGCTATCTGGAACATCCACACACACAGATTACCCATCTTAAAACCCAATAGCATTTGAGGGGCTGAGACTACCCATTGTCTCTCGTCCATGGCCTTCTCTCTCGCTCATCAGCTTCTAATCTGCAATGTTTGGGTCACTGTTACTGCCATGCTGGAACATGTCCACCCAGCAGCTCCAAGACTCAAGTAGGGTTTACAGAGCACACAGACACACACACACATAGATATGCACACATAACTTGTGCCACGTCTAATGTACAAATAACTTAGCATGGTTAAATCTATCTATCAACTTAAAATGTCCTTCAGTCTGGACCAGAGCTAATGCATTACAACAACTGTATGAAAGTGACAACGATTATGGGAATGTTCTGTAAGCCAAGAGCAATGCAATAAGTCTACAAAATATTACATTAACCACACATACATACAACAACAAAACAGAATGAAAACATGTATCATTTACTATTAAGACCATGCAGCTAATAAGACAGATGTGAGAGTATGTAATTCTCTTTGTGGTGTTTCTGTGTGTGTATTTCATGACTGAAAATAAGAGATAGGCTGCTGTGTGACTAATCAATCTTAACTATTGAGTGTATGTATCTATATGTTGTTATAAGATGAAATCCAAGCTGAAAATAGAAATAAGAAATATATAGCCATGCAATCCTGGGCCAATTTTATGTGCTCGGTTTAATTGTAAATGATGAGAGTATATTGTCCTCTTTTGAAGCAATGTTCCAAACTCAATGTTCCAATTTAGCATATGTTGCTCATATGGCATGTGGAAACTGCTTTTATGTCCACATACCAATCTGCATACTATTCATGCTGTAAGTATTGGAAAGAAAGGAAAGTAATTGACTATTACTATAGCTCAACATTAGACTTCAACATATTACTCGCCCCACTCTTTGTGTTACAGATATAAATGATGAAATTGCACTGAATATCAGGGAAAGGTAGACTACTATTGTAACATTCTGACTTATGATCTTAGATAAAATAGGAAACAAAATCCCATAGTCGTATATTAAAAGAGGTCTAAAACACATATTGTCCAAACTATATCGTAGCACCAACTGGCACCAATGGTCTCTACAATCAATTTAATGCTTTTGAGAAACACAGCCCAGATCACCCTAGCAAAGACCCAGATCACTGTAGTAACAAAAATACTGTCAACCTTTTGCATAGACAGTATAAAATTACACATTTTGCAGTAATTATTATTAATAAATTAAATAATTAATAATTTATTAAAACATTAATAAATTATTACAATTGTGCACCATATGCAGTATATATCAATGTAATACAACACCCAGATAATATGAACCATGTTCATATCATAATACATAAAATGTAACATAATGGCTTATATTTGTACAAATACATTTTTAAGTATTGTAATTGTAAATGTTAAATGTATTTCTTGATTCTACAAAACACCACATGAGGTTTATCTGATGACATTTCAAACATGAAGCTTATGAAGTCCCTTCACTCAGCGGCCACATTTGCGACGCCTCTGGGCAGCTATTTTAGTAATACAAGACCAAGTCCTATCTCAAATGGGAAAGACTGAAATCTCAAAAATAGAATGCTACAGTCACAATAAAACATATTTCTGACCAACAATTAAACCCAACATCAACTGTACCATAAATGTAGTAGCTTACCCACTATTTTTCACATTGGTGCAGCTACTACACATGCACAACTATCTCCTGTATGCTCCTGAAGTTCAGTTGGTAGAGCATTGCGCTAGCAACACAAAGGTTGTGGGTTTGATTCCCAGGGGCACAAGCAATGACAAAATGTATAACTTGAATGAACTATAAGCTGTTTTGGATAAAAGCATCACAAAAGCCACATGTATAAATGTAAACACTCTCTCATAGAACAACAGTGCCCCTCCCCCAGCGAATCTTTAGGCTCTTTTTATTGAAATTTATCGAAAATTCCCCCATTCATAGTAATAGGACTCCAGTGTCTTGTTAATACAAAGAGTCTTTGGTTATATATATATATATGTGATAAAACTATATAATAAGGTGCTACTACAGTGGGAGTTCTGAGCAGTTCGTTCCTTGTTTTCTTTTAACCTTGGTTGGGATACAGCTCATACCTCTATCATATGGGCTTGGAATTATATGAAAGTGAATAAATGACAAAATCATTTTTGTTGAAATAAGCCTTTGAGAAAGATAGACAGTCTTTTTAACAAAGTCTGTCACTGAAGTTTATGACTGCATTTATCCATAGCATTCCATCATTAAAACCAACATCCAGATTTTGGTGTTTGCAGAGTAGATCTTCTTTGCAGGCCACATGGGAATGTGCTTTTCTTTTATGAGTCAGTATTAACCCTATGCTAATGCACCAGATGCCATGCTCAAATAAATCAGCTGTTAACTGATCTACAGAGATCTACAGTAGAGGGGGAACTCTACACCTTTAGCTTATTTCCACTATAAACTGTTTGGCTGCTGCCCATCCATCTGGGCACAATTTTGCAAATGAACAAAGGGTATGAGCTAAATAAGGGCGGGCCTATTAACCAGTCACCTGAATTAACCATGCAGACCAACGGAACGGAAAGGTTAAAATAAAACAGTTAGTTAATAGGGTGCCAATCATTTATTTAAAATGGTGCAAGTGGTTCATTTTGTAATGTTATAATATTTTCCTAAGCACAGACAGTAAACAAATTAGATTAACTTTTTTAACAGTACAACCTTTCAACATTGTTTGCTTGAGCAGCCTGACATGGCAATCTCTGGTTCAACCAATGACATGAGGCTGAGGCAGAAAGACTACCTGTTTGCTCAACCAGTAGAGTATAGGGGAGTATTTGGGAAGCATATCTCAAAACAGGTGCTATTTTTATAATTGTGTTCGGTGCCTCTAAGGGCAAGGTAACACTGTACAAAAATCATTTATCCACTAAGAATCAATATAAACTGACATTCATTGAGAACATTTATCTAAAGCAACTTATATTTATACATTTGATCAATATAAGCATTTATTGGGACTCAAACCCATGACCTTGACATTTCTAGTGCCACATGTTAACAGCTGAGCTATAGAAACACTGGATGTGAAATTGTCCAGATAAACAGATAAACCACCTGTTTAAAATCCATGAACACAGTGAGTGTATAGTGGTCCACTACGCTCCATTTAAAAAAGTATTAATTTTAGACGTGGCGGTTAATTTTAATTAGTCCCCTGTGGCTGTTCAAACCCCTCCTGTAATTTCTATGGCTAAATTATTTAAAATCCACACCACGGCTATAACTAGTCTTGTGGGTTGCCACATCCCAAAGGATTATATAGAAAAGTATCCCTGTAGTAATCTTGTTATGTTGATGTGCACTATTCATATACTGTACAGAGAATGAGATAACTCCCAAAGTGTAACATACTTGTAAAGCCTTAAATTGGAAATGATGAAACACAGCCCAATTCCTGTACAGTTTACACTGTGCACAATTCAGTGAGACTACATTGCATTAGAGTACATATTTTTGCCTTGCCTTATATATTATCTTTATATGGTAAAACTATATAAGCAAAATTAATTTATCAAGCAATAAAGATAACAATTGCTTCACTGCTGGATGTTTTTAGACACTGTGTTTTACAGTGATGCTGTGCAGAGTTCGAGGTCAGTTGTGATGGTGTTTCAAACTTAATGAGATCCAAAAGTGATATTTTTTGTGAAAACAGAGCCATGTGTGTTTGAAAATTACTTTATTCAAGTGCTTTGCTTTTCCACTTAACATACCGCTGAATAGGTAGACTACAAACATCTCCCTGCAGTTTGTTTCACAAACAGTTTATCCATTTGCTTGAGTGCTTCTATGAGCTTTTATCATAGATTAACTATGTCTGAAAGAGCATTGCATCAAATGAATCAGTCCTTCTGGTTTAGCTAATGTAGTTTCTGCAGATCAACCAATCTCAACCGGCTTCTGGAATAAACAGCACTTAAGGCCATTGGAACAAAAGTCCTTTCATGGTCTATGAGAGTCTGTAAATTTTGCTTTTTATTGGCCATCATTAGACTCTTATTTCTGGAATCATATTTAAAATAAAGGTTTTGTCCATTGGGAGACCTTCTGGTGAGTGATTTGAGATGCATTTCTGATGATTTTTTGCAAGATGATAAAGCAAAACATTTTATACAATAGCAAAGCAGTACTAGGCCTGAAGCAACTATGACAGGGAAACAGTGACCATTAGGCATACCTGAGCCAGAAAAAAAGATTTACGTTCATTCTTTGTTCATTGCCTTTTTCATAAGATGCTCCCATTAAAATAGCTCCCATTTCAAATTATTTTCATCTTTTAAAGCCTGCTTCCAAATCTGCTTGTTGGAGTCTGGCATGCATCGGTGTACTCTAATACATTCAACTGGGGTTGGCGCTAGGAGTGATGTGAGACCAAATCCATCTTGTGACATTTTCCAATCCCACGTGTCCCTCCTTCAAAGGACAGTATTTATGGTTTGGTATTTTTGCCTATTTTATCATCCTCCAGTGGAAAATTGTAAAACCAATCACTTAGGAAAGTAATTGCTCACCTTTCCTCAACTTGAAGTGATGATGGGTTACCTGCTTGTCATTGCGGTTACATGTTTGTTCGAATCCCTAATCCTAAATATACAAATTATTTAAATTATTATTTAAATTTAAATTATTTTAAAAAGGCTATGCACAATATGTTCCAATTTCTTAAATTGCTGAGAAAAACAAACAGACAAATCAGACATGATTTATTATTGAAAATCAAATAAGGAAGCCACCAAACTCCCTGAAAGTTGATAAGAGTGCATCAGAGCAGCACTAGCGAGACGCCACATCTGCAGATAAACTCTTTGTGCTTTGTGATCTTTTAGCAGTAAAGCCCAGCCTCACCTCAGCTTCCTCTCAAGCCCTGTATACTCGCTTAATACCCTCTTCTCCTTTACCGGCCCAGCCTCTGCATCCTGTCATGCATATCAATGCTGCATGAGAGGCAGGAGAAGAGGAGGCAGGATTGCGCTGAGCACTGAGGCCTGCACAACAGTCGGAATCAATCAAGTCTGTGGGATTACTGCTCCACTGAGTTGTAATCAATAGATACACAGCACTATCCCCCTGCCTGGAGATTGACAGGGCTAAATAAGTGTCCGTTTGGTGTAACACCCCTTGTAGCCCCCTCTACTCCGATCTTCCATATATACCTAGACCAAAAAGGAGGCAAGAACAAGTTTTGTAGTAAGTAGCCAGAGCAAAGGTCCATTGGTGGTCTTTCAGTGGCTTTGGACAATGTGCATAGAAGATAAAATGAAAATGGTAATCCTGATATCAGATAGACAGACAGACCAATTAAGATCAGATAGATAGATTTAGGAAGAATTTAATGAGAAATGTTGAAGTTCACACTAAAATCTCTGACTTTTGATTACAGCCATTTTGACTAATCTCAGTTTGAGATACTTTTAAAGATCTGTTTAAAACTCCAGATGAGACACATTACAAAATAATTAAATTAAAGGGTCTGCTTTAGGGGCCTTTAGCAGAAATCTCTATATGATCTCACTTTTGTCAAGGAGAAACAATCGAGATATGAGGGAGATCTCATTGGTTGGCTAAAGCTGATAAAAGAGCAACAGGGATTTTCATGCTTTGACAGTTAGTAGAGAGACAACTCAAATGTCAAAGCTGAATACATGTTAAGCATGGCGCATACATGAGTGTTTTACCAAGATTAACCAGATGGGGGCACTGCTGTAATTTTGTTGCACACCCCTGTATGCACTTACATAGGTACACCCCTCAGCAGTCATCTTGTTAACATGTTGAACACACATATATACTGTGCCAGGCCACGGAGAACACACAAATATTATTTCCTATTTACAAATCAATTTCCTACAAATATCAGAACTGCAAGAAAAAACAACACATACTGCATTACATTCTCAAAGCTAAAATATATGCAGTTCATTGACAAGATTAATTGTTATTCATAACTAATTTTAAATTTGACATTAGAAGCTCATAACAATGAACAAACTATAAGGACAGATCATAGATCAGTGATTCTTAACTGGTTTTATTTAGAACCCAGAATTTTACATTTTTATTGAATGTAGCTCAGATATTGGTTTGTTGGTCTTAACTAGTTTAAATCAAGTCGGTCTTCCAGCCTAAACCAATGCCCAGAAGCTGTTTAAAACCAGCACAACAAACAATCCTAAGCAGCTTGGCAGCCCTCACGGCAAGCTATGTATTTCAGGAGACAGCCTGGTTTGTATTCTGTTTTTGTTTTTATTTTTTATAGTTTTTATAGTTATTCATGTTTTTTAGGAATGAGAGCATGTCATGCCATTTTGGCATCTACAAGTGACAGATGCATTACAGTACTCAAACAATAACGGTACTCTTCAAAATACTGTAACAAACACAGGATATGGGAAGCATTTTCTCATCACTTTAAAAAAACATTTATTTTGTTATCCCAACACCGTGCATGACTATATGGCTTGTTGTATTCCATTATTCGCATTTCAAATTGTTTATCCATGCTGCCCTCGTCCCCATTCGAACAGACCACGATCAATTTTGTGGTCACGACCCACCAGTTGAAAACCACCGACTTACATAACCACCAGACCGCCGTGCTTATTACAATGGCGTCATTAAACAAGACACAGCACATCTGGCCAATGCTACAGCTGACAGGTAAGCCTAACCTCATGAGAGCCATAAGAACGACTTTAACAGAGATACTGATTTCCTGTTGCATGACCTACCTGTGAAACAGCAGCAGTAATGTTCTCAGTCAGGTAATTAGTCTTGCATTAATACACATGCTCATGTTATCTGCACTATTAGACGACCATACAACCACAGTGATTTATGCTCCTGTGAACTCTCTCATACTGTCTGCAGTTCATGCATTGGTGGAAAGTGTTACTTAATGGACCCTTGGGGAAGGCCAAGTCTTAACAATGGGACAAAATTATTACTAACTATTAAAAACTGAGACAGTGGTTTAATGCAGTTTAAAAAGTGTTGCAGGCCAGTTTGGACATTCAAGAGGAAAGTGTGGTAAAAGTGCTAATATATCCCAAAATTAGCGCTGATACGTCCCAGAATTAATACATCCCAAAATTCTTGATCTTCTAATTCTTGATCTGGACAATTTTGATTAGTCAGTTGTTATTTACTTAATTTTAATATGAAGAAAGCTGTAATACACCAACACAGGTTGCATCAGGTTTGTGACTGAATAGTAAGATGCAGGTTTTTGCATTGAAACACTGCACAAAGTGCCACATTTCTTTAATGATTTTGCCCCTTAGAAAAGTTTTAGTTCACACAGAAGTTCAAAATCTTGACAGGTTCTGTAAGAAACAGGAAGTTAGCTCTGTGCAAACCGTCAAAGCTTAAGAAGGTCATGTTTGTCTAACTGAAATGAGAGACACACTGTGTTAAAGATGGACACTTAAACAACCTGCAGTTACTTTGGGAGTGCATCTTCTTTCTGTCGAGCAGTCAACAGCGCAGGTACAGCGCTCTGTGACAGCCGCGTTAATGGCTTTAGCGCAGGAGCCTGAGATGCAGCTAATGATGGCCCCAGCCCTATTAACTTCACCCGCACTGAAAGACACATCGATTATTTATGCCGAGAAAGATGTGCTGTACTGACATTGATGCAGAAAAATATATGACAGCCTAAGGGTCGCACGAATGCTACACGCACTAGCACAATGGGTTGAATAATGGCAAGATGACAGATGGAAGAGAAAGGTGTGATTTAATGCAATTCAAAGGCTGTTTTATGTTGCATTAATGTAGTCTGTGCTTTTAAGGGCTGATTCCACTCATTACGCTCCATGGTTGATAAGATTTGTTATTCTTTGAAAGGCTTATTATACCTTGATGAAGGATTTCTTCTCAGCTTTTTGTTGCTTGTTTGTTTCTTGATCTTTTCTTCTCAGAAAGATCTCAAAGAGCCCTGCTGGAAAGACCAGCATTTATTGTTGGCCCAGGCTGGCCAGTTTGTTCACCAGCAAGGCTTATTTGATAAAGCTGGTGGCCAACATGATCTTTCTGCTGAAGGTGGTTAACCAAGGAAATCATACAAATTTTGCTATCTTAGAAGTCTGGTGGTGCTCACAAGCATCCAAAACACATGGTGTCCAACTATGCTGTTTTTCCCCTGAAGGAAGACCCTTGCACTTGTTCTAACATTCAGTTAAAACCTTTGGATGAACTGGTCTCAGATCAGTGTAATGAAGCAATATCTGTTAACCTGTTTGTTTGTATTTAAAGAACCTGTCTGGAAAAAGTTAGAAAGATGAACTGTGGTGTGTCCCTGCACACCCAGCATCGGACCCCACAGTCTGATGAGTCTTTTTATCTCACGGTATCGACTGAACTGAAGATCAACCTGTAAGCCAATTGGAACCCCCACCAATGTCTCCCACCCATCACATTCTTCACCTCTGATGTGCTCTTGTTTGTCTTTCATTAGCTTTCATCTTTCTCTTTTTATTGAACTTAACCACCGGCATAAATTTGTTTGGCTTTGATGTGATGCTCAGCCCAGCATAAATCCATATTTACCCCACTGCTCATCTTCCAGCCAACAAACATTAGCCATGTTGTTCTTTGATTAGCACAAGCTGAAGTAAGTGTTGTACATTCACAATGTCTGCATTGGCTTACTGGTTGTTTCTGATTCCCTTCCACAGTACGTGAATCAGTATCAGTGAATAAACACAAATTCCAACACCTGCACTGAACATTTGAAACACCGGTGAGTCAATTACCTGTGACGCCTATTAAAGTGCAATAAAATAACATTAAATACCAGCCATGTGTTCAAACATAGCCAGTATTTATCAACAACATTGCTGTATAGCTTTTCATAATCAATAGCCATCATTTGTTTTGTTTATTGTATCTTTGTTGCAGCTGTTTAAAAGTACATAATTATACATCATAAATGGAGTACACATCCTCCATTTATGATGAACATTTGAGAGACTAAGGAAGACATTTTGACATTTAAGTGAATATAGTTAGCAGATATTTAAGGGTTTTTTTACAGTAAATTCTGGGAGTTTCCAGGTGACAAACACTGACACGATTTTGATGAAAGGAAAGCCCTAGAAATGGACAACTCCCTGCGCAGTGTGCTTACTAGTGAATTAGTAAGAGGATTGAGATGCAAACTGACTCAGCTTAACTAGGCCCACTCAGGTCTTTGAAACTGAGTTGAAGAGGTATCGTCCTCCAATACTGCTTTGAGCTGGTCCAATGTGCTGACAGGAGATGGGATATCAGGGACTCTTTGTTCTGTCCCAAAGCATGGTGGTGAGGGGTAGACATTCCAAAGGGATTTGTGTCAGGGCATCGCTGATGGAGAACACTAGTGGAGCAAATATCTTCTCTCACAAAAGACCATTAAAACTGAATCTACTGCATCACTACATAAATCCACCTCTATTTTACTTCCAGAAATATATTAAAGAACCAAGAAAACTACACTGGCTATAATACAACTGCATACAGTGCCATTACATATATGTAGGTTTCAGTCTACAATAACTACTTTTAAAATGTTGATGTGGCAGTTGCTTTATTTGACAGAACCTGTTCTCATTCATTTTAGTTGTTTAAAAAAACAGTCAAGGCATTCTACAAAATAACTTTTATGTTCCACTGGAGGGAATAAAATCATATAGGTTTGATACAACACAGGGGTGAACACAATGTCAGAACTTCCATTCTTTTAATGACAGGAGTCTTGGTGACCCCAAGCAGTGAGTAAATTCATTCTTGGCTAATTCCAAAATAAAAAAGTTGGCAAAGTGTGACATAGCTTATACACTGAGTTAAACAACTTTTCTCACCAACAGCAGTTCTGAACAAAGGCTCAGCAGAAGGCCCCCAAATTCTTCAAAGTACCCTTCATAGCTAATTGTTTTCTTTTGTCTTTTAAACTAACAAAAAAGTACAGAGAAGAAAAATCACAGCAATAAAGTGATTAATATTTTTAGCCCACAGTGAGAAATCTTACGTTAAAATGAACAACTTGTTATGCAAATGAGCGAGTGTGATGGGGTCTTATTTGAAGTGGGAGCGTTTGTTGTGGGCTCCCACTGTATTCTATGCATTCTCATCACAGCGAGGGACCTTTTACACATTTCAGTAGGGAATTTATCTGAATTATTCATTTTGCTGATCCACAAGCGATGTTGTCTTTAGTATGTTTTGGGCCTCTTGTTTTGTGATACACAAACACCCTGAGCTTTCAGGAGATACAAAATGTATATAATAAAACACATATACAATTTATATATAAATACATTTTAACAATATATAAAGTATATAACTCATGACTGCAGTAGTCATGCACCATATTCCATGTGTATGCTGTATAGCATAGGAAAATACACTGCATAAGGGGTGGAAACATCATTCATTTATCAGAGCTGTTGTCTTCTTTAGGAGAGAATGTAATATCAAGTTGAAACTTTTAAAAATGATAATTTTAATAGTGGGCACAAATAATCATGTTTTTGAAAGCACATACTGACCCCTGAAACCACTTTCAAACACTCAGTTTTACAGCTGTGATTTAGAAATGCGGTATTCAAGAATCACATTTCCTGAGTGCAAATGAAGCTGAACCTAACTACAGATTTATCTGTAGTTATCTCTACAATAAAATATCACTGCAAGCTAAAAGAGTCACTATAATAATTAATTAAACCATTCAGAGGAAAGCATCTACGAAAACTGTAATTTTTTAATCTGCTTAAATTCTTTTAATCAAGCACTTAGTGAATATGTAAATGAGAAGGCAGAACTGAGGAGAGATCAAAAGGAAAGGCCATAGGGCACTCAAAGTTAGTGTTTTAGTGGAACCAAGACTCTTCCTGGTACATTAATTAATTATTGAACCACAAAATATCATCAAAAAACGCCTCATAAAGAAACCGTGTGCTACAGAACCATTTCTGGGAAATATCTATGGGGCTTTGGCACACATATATAGCATGTTTGCTAAATGATTTAAAGGAAACCTTAGAAACAGTTGTGTGTGTGCTACTTTTCCTCTGTGTCTGGCTTATTTGCAAGAAAACTGATCTGAATGTTTTTATTATAGCTAGCAGAATCTAGCTTTAAAGGGACAAAATGTACCTTTAACCCAACACAGAGAGGGGAGAGCCTGATAAATCCATGTCAGCAGGGCCAAAATTATCTATCACCTTATTCAAACAAACGATCTGTTCCTGACGCTCACAGGCAGATGTGTGTGTGTGTATGTGTGTCAGCTGAGCTCTCCTAAACTCCATCACTCTTCTCCTATCTTCTCAACATGTCTTCTCCTCATTACACTGAATGAGGAGTCAAAATATCTCTAATCTCAGTAACTCTCTCATTGCCACACACACATACATTAACAAACCCTTTCTGTGGAGTTGTGGTTGTTTGTTGCATTTGAAGAGCGCAGATAAAAGAGACGAGTTTGGAGAAAAGAATTGTAAGCGAACAGAAGAATGAGAAGATGAGAAGCTGGAGTCAGCAATGAGATTAAGTGGAGAAAAATGGAGACATTTGTTTGTGTGTCTTCTCCTCTGTAATCTTACGTGTCTCCTCTAGAGGTGTTTTAAAGAGTCAGTTTATGTAAGTGTATGATGGGATAGTGGTAGTGTGTTATGTTAAATATTTAGTGTGAAGAGGGACTAGGCTTCAAAAATAAAACATACAACAATGCTAGACAACAAAGACTAGACAACAGCCTCTGACAACAAAGCTTTTCATTGTATGAAAATGAGCAGCTTTGTCATTTCATCAGGGGAAAATTTTAATTTTTGTGTGATATGGGTGTGATTGAATGATGACAAAATTTGCAATTTAAAGCCAATCTTATTTAGACTGGCTAGATTTAGACAAGTAAATGTATACAATACCATAGTGCAATGCTGAAATCATGCAAACACCTTTTTTCTATCTCCTTTACACACATATTTCAGGAATATTGCAGCTGTGAAAGAAAATAATCTGCAGCTGATTCTCTTCAGCTCTGAGTGTTGTAGATTTTGGTTTGTTGTAGATTTCATTTCTATTCACTAACCAACCATAATCCAAGAAAAAGTGTAATAGCTCTAAACTGCAAGCATCACAACTAACCTCCTACTTATGTAAAGTTATTGTAGATTCCACCTTTTCTAAATACAAGCACCCATGTTAAAGAATTGTAATAGAAACACCTGAACCAAAGTTGGTATTCAAACAACATAACTGAGAACTCCATCAAGTCTCCTGAGCTATAAAAGAGCGACCTCCGAGCAATAAATTTTCCTCTGGGCAATAAGAGAGAGAGAGAGTGGATTGGAGATGCATGCTGGAGGGGCAGAACCTGGCAGCTCTTTGGGAAGCTGTCTGCTCCACCTCTCTCACATTCCTAGCTTATGGGTTTCAATCAATACTAGCTCCCTGTGGTCGCCCACAGCAAGCTGTTTGAAAAGTCAAAGCAGCATGCAACGGCCATTATTAAATTACGGTGATGGACACTTTTAGAACACCATTACATTAAGAAAAGCAAGCACACCAATTAGAGAAGTTTTGATGGCTCAGATATTAATTGAGCTTGTGATCAGAGATCAGATCTGTTTTTTTTATTTCTATTGTGTGGTGTGATGTTCTTTATGCAAACAACAAAAGCGGTTTGACCTCAGTGTATTGCTGGTTCTAAGCCAAGAATGTTTAAATAATGTTCTCTTATTCATTTCAATTTTTCTGTAGACCTTTATTTAGGACATTTAAGTTCTTGTGATGAAAACAAGACTTCTGAGGTACATTTTATTTTAAGGGCTGTCCTTTGGGTCACCTGGCAGAACACCTAGGGCATATTTCAATCTCTAAATCAAACCGAGACATCTGGGAAAACGCTACGCTGGAACAGGTCTATTTCTAGAGTGTAAATTTGCTTTAGCTCCAGGAAGATGTCTGAAGCAGCTCTCGGCCGTGTCGATAAATATTCCGTTACAGGCATGTGCATCTTTTAAAACCCGCTTGGTGAACTGTTAGTCTGGATGGCCCTTGGTGTCTATTGAGTGGTTCTGTGAAAGACGTTTTTAATATAAATTATTTACCCCACAAAGGCCTGCCGAGCACCTCCCCTGCTGCTAATTTTACAGCTGGTCAGGCAGAAGCACAACAACTAACCCCCTGGTCATGTTCTGGAGAGGGAACTGCTTTCCTGGCACTTCTCTAATTTACATGTGTTGCTATATATCAAAGTGTGTAATGGTGTGTGTGTTAACAGCTATCCAAGAGCAAGGCAGCTAAGGTGATTATTGGTATATGTTTACCTCACTTTCTTATTTACCAGAGTTTTTCCTTTCTTACCTCAGGCATGAGAGGGAACAATCTGTGGTTGATTGGTTGTTTTGCAGTCTGTGCAACTGACCCATAAACCTAGCGCTAGTTAGTTGCATATCTCAAAAACTGCTTTCTCTCCAGCGCCAATTAGCCATTTTCTCTCCATTTATTTATTTACACACTGTAACAGCACTATTACACAAAGCCCATTTTTAAATTACATTCTGCATTTTATGGCCCAACATTTTTGCCAAACCCAATATGCACCTCTAAATAACCAGAATTAGATGAATTCTGTTCTTTACTGAGATTGACTAAGCTGATGTTTTTATCTTAGCTGTAAACGTCACTTGTTAGATCAATCAATGCCATGATTTTGGGCCGTGATTAAAGTAATGAGTTGTGTAGCAGCGTATGAGTCGTCTGAACATTAAACACAGAACAACTGGAGAAAAAATAGGCCATCATACCTTAAGTATTAATGCCATTAGTTTTAGTGAGAGGGGTGTACAGAGGGTATGGGGGGCTGTTTGAAAACAGACTTTATTTGTGCAATTCCATTTGCTGCCACTATAGCTGTAGAAATGAATTACTTCAGCTTTAACATAACTTGAAGAGACTTTGCTGTTTACCAAATGAGACAGTCGCACATCCATTCTAAAGCCATTATGTGCTTTAAAATTGTAGGTTGCTAAACAAATTTTCATGCTTGATTAATTGGAAAACCATTGTTGTCCTTAAGTAGTGGCAATTTATTAGCAACTTACTTTTCAAAGCTACCACATCAGAAATTATATAAAGACATTCTTACTGTAGACGAGTTCATTGTCTTCACTGCATTTCTAGAGAATTAATAAGCACATTATGTGCAGTGTGCAAGCACATGTACTGTATCTGACACAGTTTGTCAGGTATCTAAGATCCTTTGTTTATATATACCCTTGTGTATATATATCATGCCAGTGGCTGTTTGCAGGCTGATGCAAACCGTGCAACACATCTGCTATCTCTGATAAAATCCTCTGTTCTGCTTCCTCCCAAAAAAGCTTCTGCTAGATAAACAACCTCTGCAGACAAACAACACCCCAGAGTAGATTAGATAGCTACACAGCACGCTGGCACACATGGAACCGTCCCAAACTGGAGATGCTTGGAAGCCCGGTATGCAGCGAGGAGCCAGTTCGGGATTCAGAAACCTCTGGCGTCCATCCAGCATAGGAGAATGTTGACCAAGGCTCTGAAAGATGCTGGCATCCTCAGAGCATGATAGATGTGTGGACGCGTCCTTAGCGAGCAGGAAGACCATCAGACAGCTGAACGATTGTCTCAGGACATCCGAGAAGAGAATAAAAAAAGCCTGGCAGAATCTTCAAAATTCCATGCTACACATGTCTCATCCAATTCTGTCCACAAGCCTGCATGCTTTTGTCCATGGGAACCTAGCAGGAGTAGGGACGCCACTTTAAAACTTTAAAACCTATTCTTTGGAGAACGTAGTTAGCTACATTACATGTTAGCAACACTTGGATTATGTTTTTTTTTGACAAATGGATTATGTTAGCAACACAGTGATCTACGGCACTTTGGAATACTTGAGTCTGATTGGTCAACTGCTGCCCTTAGTGGTTTTCATATCAATACAAGTTGATCATGAAGCTATGTAAAGGCAAGATAATGTATATGTAACTATCCAAAGATATAATTTATTATTTAATTTGAGCTGTATTTATTTCTGGCCAAAACACTAGTTATATAAAATAGTTATATAAAATATATACATAAAATAAGTTACCCTACTAGCTGACCTATTGCCACACTACTAAAAATTTAGTTAAGTTAGAAGCGTTTGCTAACTTTGGTTGCTAAAACACAAAAAGATACATGCATATGCACACACACACTGGTGCAATCTGTTTGAATGATAAGCCTTTTCCTACAGCGTGACGGAAGCTGAAGACTGCTAGAACGTTCCAGAATGGTCTTCGGATAGCGTTGAGCTTTGCTTTATGGTTCATTCTTACAGTAATGCCACAGAAAGCAAACGATCCAAGGAGAAAATCTCATTGAGAAGCGGAACCTGATTTTTCTCACAGAAACATGGGCAGTTAACCTCTTTGATTGGGAACACAAGAAGGCCATTTTTAAATTACATTCTGCATTTTATAGCCCAACATTTTTGCCAAACCCAATATGCGCCTCTAAATAGCCAGAATTAGATGAATGGATTATGTCAGTCTAACATCGGAATACGAAGAATGACACCAGTGAAGCAAAAAGTTAAACCTTATGAGAGAAATAATAATGCTTTAACTGTATACAGGCCTCTGCATTATTAATGGACTCGACTTTCAGCTGCCACACTCCAAAGTCTTCTCAATAATTTATCGCCATGGAGACACATGTCAGCTTGTGCAGTTGGACACCTCATGAATTTCAAATAAATCATGCAAAACAGAAAAAGAGACATCATTAGCGCTGCTTATAGAAGCTACTGTACTAAAAATATTAGTGGATGGCTAACAGGATTTGCTTTTATCCAAAAGGATTGGGATTTGTTGATCCTGTATGTTGAGATTGTTAAAATAATAATGCCAGGAATTTTCAAAATCTCATTTTCATAGAGACAAACACTGTCATTACATGCAGCTGTCCTTTTTTGTGTGTAGAAAAAAGAATTGTAATTGTTCAGTATACGGAAAAAAACATTACCAACAGTTATTAATTTTTTTTTATTTACATATGTACTGTTGGTAATGTTTTTTCCATATACTGTATTAAGTTTATTAACCAGCATACAATCATCCTGTTTCTACAACTATTGAGGTCTATTGTACGACAGTGAGCTGCACTCTGGTTTAGGAACTCTCTGCAGATTTCTTATAGATTTAAAACAATACAAAATAGAGCTAAGGAATTTAAGAAAGACTTTTATTCTGTTCATAGACAGAGGCATAGCAATGCAGTGTTCCTGTGGTTTAATAGCTAGAGCATAGTGCAAATGGATAAATCTAAAGATCTGATGTCCTCTTCATATTTACAATAATATGCAACTATTTCTGTCATGTTTATGTTCAGCTTAAGGGTCTTCCCATCTCCATCTTATTTTGGTTAAGTTGGATTACCACTCACTGAAGAAGCAGAAAAGTCTTTACAATAAAATTATTTAGCAGTCTAAATCATGTAAAATGAATATTATTATTATTAAAGCTAATTATTTAGCATTTCAACATTAAGCATCATATGGATTCACAGCAATACAGCTCATGGAATCAACACTCTGATTCAGCACAAGCCTTAAACATCAACACGTAAATCACTTTTGACCCTGCCACTGCCTGGGCAACATATTTCAGCTGCTGCTATTTCAGATGCCGAATGCAATAAAATGCAACAGCTCTCCTCTAACCTTCTAGCTGTCTCTCTGAGGATTTAAAGTTCACAGAACTGCCTATGAGGTACAGTACAGTTGCAAACAATATTTCAAGTAGAGAGTTCAACTGAAAACAGCCAAAAGTATGCTAGAGAATATAACAAGGAAGTGACATCATTTTGACCAGCTGGTGTAGGTGAGCATATAGTAATAAATCAGTGTCCTGGTCCTGCCAGGGCCCTCCAGTGCCTCATGGCTGCTGCATGGCACACCTAAATTTTCATTATTCAAATACTATTCCAATTTTACAAACATCACCGCTCACAACAAGTTTGAGTCTTTAAGATTGATGGACACTGCTATAGTATGTATTTATCTAATGATAGCCTACAAAAACATATTTTCTAGTTGTTTCAGCCACATCACCAGTGTTGCAATTAGGATGTGGGGCGAGATAATAGAAAACAATTACAAATAAATAGCTTATTTTCTCTCTGCCTGTTTCTGTACGACTTATAAGAAAAGCATTTTCTCAATCATTCCCTTTTCTAGCAAAAATGTTCCTTCTCACTAACAATGTTTCTCTCAGTCTGTGCAATGAATATATTTTCAACCTCTTCAAGACATTGTGTGTATTTACATGCAGTCTTACTCCGATTATGTTTAATAAGCTGATAAAGTCATGTAAACACAATACACCGATTTCTTTTATCATATCTGGCCCCGTTTGTATTTCCAGGCCTACTGCAATATACTCAACAGTGGAAGCGTCACCTGCAGTGCACGCACATCCCCATTTGCCCAAGTAGATGGAAGACGACAAGTGCTGAACCCCAAGCCAAATCCACCACTGCTGGGTCCATTTAATCTACACATGGAAATGAAACCTGCGGTACATGGCCCACTCTGGAGGAGGTCAATTTAGACCTAATCAGACTGATCCATTTAGCTAGCTCCCTGAGAAGCATCTAGTGCACACTACAGCTAAAGCTCTCCATTTCCTGTGTTCAGTTGCCCATGCTCAATTTTAGACTTCCAATCAGATTTCTCCTGTGTTTACGTAGATGAATTCTGAATGTGTGATGGTACTATACTATCTTATGTGACAAGGCTGTTTAAAGGAGATGGAGCAGAATGTTTAACCTAAACCCCATTTAATACACGGATTAACTGTGTCCCGTTATCTGGGAATTTCATATTGTCCTATACATCTGCTGGGGTCAGATATAATTTTCAATATTTTCCAGCACATTAGAGTTAATGCTCTGGCCGAGTGGTCTATCTGCGAACTGTTTAAACCAATATTTGTGATTAATCACCTGTCATTAATACAGATCTTATTACAAAATATGAATATATATATCAGATTAAATATATGGTAATGGTCAGTTCATATAATAAAAGATATGTAAGTAAGTGACTGTAAAGAGATGGCTATCGCTTTGATCATTTTTCAAATGCTGTATTACTGCATTTGACATTAAATTAGAAAAGTCTGATAGCATGTACAATCATTCCCCTAGAGCCAAAGGAAAAATGTAAGTCATTTCACATTTAGCTGTATTTCACAAGCGCATAATGATAACAGAAAGTTCTCATCTGCCAGTGGCCCACTGGGCGACACAGCAAGTGAAAACGGCGGCCAAACCATCAGGATATAAAGTAGCTAAACACCACAGAGAATGTGCTTCTCAAATTCTACTGTATGTGAAGTCAATAAACAAAAAACAAATCACTGTAAAATAAACTTTCAGCAAATCTTTTAGCAAGTTTTAGGACAACTGGTGTTACAACCAAGAGGGATTCTTTTACCAGTTTTTCTTTTAAATTTTTCAATTTCTTTTAAAATCTAAAACCTCACAAATACAACAATTTGGCATACTAGCTACTTTCTTTTGATTGTCCATTTTCAGATCATTAAAACCAAATCTCTTACTCAGATCATAGGAGTGGTATCTCTATTGTGCAATAATTTTTTAAACTGTTTGACAGATACATGGAGTTGCTATCTAAAGTTCCTGGATTTAGCTTCATATTCTCTCTTCCTGTTTTTTCTGCCCATAGTAGTGGTTTGTAAACCAAAATACTGTAACGGGTCACCAGTGTAGCTGAACAAATTCCTGCCTCACCATTACAGCAGAATTTCATCATCCAGGCTAAAAATGATGACAGACAGCTATTGCATATTTTATTTCCATTTCATTTCACACGTCTTTAATTTAGTCTGGAAAGGTGAATTCTAAAAGTTTTCTTGCCATCCAGGTGAGCTGAAAGTATTGTAACGCAACAGTAGCATTTTTTACAAATGTTGTCTGCAGGCTCCTACAAGATTCTGCAAAATTTAGAAGGTAACAAGAGCTCCCTTTCAATTTAACTTTTGGAATGTGAATTGAATTGCCATGCTCACTGAAGGCTGAACTGGAAACAAGGGAAATGCAATGACTTGTTATGTTAGTCAAAAAAAATTCAAGGGGTAAGACAAGGAGAAATTTCATTTGTCCACAACACAATTGTTTGGACAAAATATAAAAAACTACATTATTAATTTTGAATAATTTGGCATAATTATTAAAAATACACATATATGTAAAATACATTTTTCAATCTCTGTATATGCAATATGGGCACAATTGATCCGTGGTACATTTATTTATACTGAAAAGAAATGCACTTTACTGACTTACAACAGTACTATACACGTTTTTTCAAAAAAGTGTTGTTTAACTCTACTTCCATCCATCCATCCATCCTTCATGCTGCTTATCCCTAATGGGGTCATGAGGACTTCTTCAAAGTGTACCAAAGTGTACTTGCATTAATTCAAATCCAAATTGCAATACTGCATCCTGTTTTCTACCATTTATATTCACTTCAAATTCAGGAACTAAATTAGACATTTAAAGAATATCTAAATACCTGAAACTCCTGTAGGCTTACAAATTCATAGGGCAAAGTCTCTGCATAAAGCATGTGAACTTAGTCTCTCTCAATATTTGGGTGGAATGTTTCAGTCTCCAGCGCTTTGTGACATGATCTAGTGTAATAGCTCCCTGTCCCTGAGACACAGATAAAATGATGGAGAGATGGAGACATGACACTCAAAAACTGACAGATTGAGTGGCAGAGATTTGAGTATCTGATTATTTGTGGCTTTTTTCCACACTGCTCAGAGGTGTCTCCTCACTGTCATTCTGAATGGGAGCCATTCAACGCTTTGTTCAGAATTCCTTAATGGCATTTTTGATAGTGAACATTTCAAATTCATGGAAAAATTTAAATTTAGTGAGAACAGAACTGTTAGAGTATGGACACCTTTTATGCAGTCTACAAGTATAAAGACATTAAACGTGTATGGTCTTAAAGGCGATGTGTGACATTTTATTCTGTTAAATAAAAAATACTCTTTAATGTTAGGATTAGGCTTGAACTCCAAGCTTATAAATCCAGTGATGATGGAGTGTTTTGAATGTGAGCATCTCTTGAGTGCTATACACAATCATTATATTTTATCTGTATTTGCAGGCTGAGGTGTAATTCATCGCTAATCTACTCATCTTTCCACTTTTAGAAACTGATGTCATCCATTTTGGCCAGTATTAATTTTTATTTATTATTGAGATCCATTCATTTCCACAATTGTAGTGTGATCCACTGATTAATAAACACTCTTAGCTTCTCATAGTGTCATCAATAAGAGGGGTATATCAAAGACACAGTAAGGTTATTAGTGCAATAATGTGCTCTACTGAAACTAGTTGAAATTTCAATAGATTACATTTTCATTAATAGGAAATAATGATACATATGTGCACATTCTTTATCTGACTTAATGAAATTGCATTATAAAAATGCAATTAAGAGTTAAACGATTGTAAGTCATATATATATATGTACCTGCAATATAAAGACAGATAGCACCAGCAAAAATTTTTTTCACAAAGAAAGTTTGTTAGGTTTGAAACGTAGAGATCAGCTTAGGAAATGTAAGGAGGATATGTTGCTTAAACAATGTGATCTGTGATTACTCTGCTCAAATACCTGTGTGAACTTCAGAGGAACTGACTATACATACATCACAAAAAATCACTTTGACACTACTTGCTTGAAAGAAATTGCAAAAATAGATTTTTTCCCCACTCAATTTTTATCTAATGTTATAACATTTAAACATTTTTAAGTGTGACTCAAGTTTCCTAAAGTCACTGTATAGATATGTTTTCATGGTTACCAATTAAGCTTACATATGTTAAGACAAAACTATCCAGTGTAAGAACATCATGGATGGTACATGACATGGTACATGAGTACATGATGGTACATGACAATGATATCAGTTAACAAATTCATAAATCAGTATATGAATAGAATAATTCAATGAATACAATTCATCTGAATATGTATGTGAACCAAAAGTGAACCCACTCCAGTGTCATATATATTTGGATTACATATTTGACACACTTACATTCTAGATATAAATAGCCTGGTGAGGTTTGCATGAATTACAGAATGTTGTGAGATCTGGAGTCAAAATCTCTGGATATTAATATTTCCTCAAAGTCCTGTGCCACCCTTCTCTGATTCCAAGTCCAATGTTGTTTTCTCTTTAGCAAACTCATAGGCAAGCATCCATGGGTAAAACTATTGATTGTCTCCAGATGGAATTAATCTAGAGCACAATTATGTCGCACACCCTTCTTGAGCCATTTATTTTAGTCTGCAGCTTCTAGATCTGCAGACCCCATTTGCTCACTGTGCATTGGGGAATAAAGAAAAACACAATCCAATTATACAGATAAATAGGACTAATCGTGCAACCCAAAAATTTGAATATGAGGTTTATGGGTGGGTCGATAAGCATTATCATTTTACCCCCACAGAAAGTTACACCATAATTTTAGATAAGACAGGGAGAGAAAAAGAACAAATTGCGCAGATAAATAGTTCAACATTAGACATTAACATATGGATTGTAAGGGATCCTGATAAGGGAAAGACATTTTATTAGAAGCAAGAAACATTCTATTAAAAGGTCTCTCTAGGTAAGCTATTTCCATAATTCATACATCTGAAAGGTATGGCTTACAATTTACATGGGTAAATTGACTTAAAGGCCGTTTCAATGAGGATTATTCTGATAATACAGGTGAGTGCATGATTGGTGTAAGGCAGTCAGAACTGGTGAATGACAAATGATATTTGGTTTCCACATCAAGAAACTCATACTGTCTCAATGGTAATAAAAGTAATTTTTCATTAGGCAAAGAAAATATACAGTGTAAACCCATAGAAGAGATGACCTTAACAATATCATGTAGGTAAATATTCCAGGTAATGACAAAAAATTACCGTTACTCCGAATTTTGTCAATCATTTCTTTTTATATTTTATACCTTTTTTGACAAAACCGGCAAGTGTGAACCACTCAACTTTATACCAATGACCATATAACTAATTCATTAAATGGATTCCATTAAAGGTGAAGTTGGCCATTTTTTAAATCTTACACTTTGTGTGTTACTATCAAACGTTGCTTGGCTTGTCTGAGCATCCCTGAGCAGCCTGACACAGCAACACTGGCCCAACAAATGTGTAACTTTTGGGTGGTACTATCTGTATATTAATTGTATTCATTATTTATACAAGAATTTACAAATAGCATAAACAAGAACAATAGAATGTTGTGGTCTTGCTTGCAAACATGATTATCTGAGACAAAATGTTGGTACAAGCTGTTGTTAAATGACAGAATAGATAATACCTTTCAGTAAATGACAGTATTTGGAGGCCAAATGCATCATGGGAAACTTCGGATGAGTAATTTAAAAAGGCAGCTCACAGGGGTTATTTTTTAAAAAGCAGAATATGGTGTTAGAAATACATGCACCATAACAAATTGTGCTGCTGTATGATTGGCATGACTGCTTTACAGCTGTAGCCATAAAACAGTAACATACACAGATTCATTCATCTATGACATTTGATACAGAACCATTTCACATAATTGAATGAATATAACTGACTGAAAACCTTTTAATAATTCATGTGAGAATGCCAAATATTAAATATTTGTTGACTCTGCCACAGCCTTGATCAATATTACTTACATTAACCTTCAATTTCCATACTTTCACAGATGACAGCTGTAAGTGTTTTAAAAGTCATATCCTTGTTTAAAGTACCTAGTGCAGGGAAATAATTATGAATATGCGGCAGATGAATATGACGGCATGACTGCACAATCACCACATGGGGCTCTAATTGTGTACCAATGAGCTATTGCCTAATCACTGGAGCCAAACTGAATCAGCAGACGAATTTAAAAGGGCATTTAGATCCCAATTTCATTGGAGGCTTAATGATGCCAATCGATGGGGGCTGTACATCTGAAGGACAAACACATGTTTTCGCTCTTCTTTTGCCTAATGGCTGTGTTCCTCAATCACTCTCTTTAATCAAGCCAGACAGTACTTGGCTCTATCACAGATCTGGAATCAGTGGCCTTGAATTGAATCTGAATGGCACTCGTAAGGCACAACACAAAACTGGTCTCAGATCAGCACAAGAAAGAATGTCTTTCTTGACACCTTGACACCTGCAAAAGCTCATCAAACTTCACCTCGTCCACCCACACAATCCATTCTGTGTAACTAGCCAGCATGACGTTCTCGTTCTCCTTGACTGCCTCCCCGAAATGACCTGCAATCTGTACACAATCCTCTTGAAGACCCTCAGAGGAGCTTCTCAGAACGGCATGTCTTCAGCTGTGATAAGGAATGAAGGTGGTTTTCAATCATGTAATCAATTTGAGACATTGTGGGCGTGCGGCAGGTCATTTGAACACTGGATGCGACCGCATTCCTTCAAGGGTATCACCTTATGTTCTTTTTGTGTAATATTGTCGACCCGTGCTGTATCAGTGAGCAGATCAGAGGGTTCCGCATATTCCACTAGCTTCTGTTTATACGGACACTTGACACCCGACATTATTTATCAACCAACGAACAGCCTTATCAGTAGTGCAGGTAACAACAACAAAAACAAACAGACTTCTGTAGAAATTGTTCATTAATTCATTTTTGTGTATGTTTGTCATGATCCCTTTTTTATATTGATAATTGTTCTGCCTGTGCTTTGTGAATAGGAAAAAATGTTCCTCAGAATGTTCCAAGATTTCATTGATTAATCTCAATTTCACTGAGGGGACAATGCAAGGCCCATAAGATGAACATAATTTCACCAGACAGGATATGACCCCTGATCAACATTTGAATCAATCTATGATTTGCCTGTAATGTAAAGGCTATGCTGGCTATGATTGTTTGATAGGAATGCTATTCCAAGACCAACAAAGGATGTAGGATATTTTGAGTCCAACTTTAGGTAATCACACAAACCCACAACAAATTATACAGTCCAAACGTACAGTATGATTGCATCTTATGGTTTTAAAAGTGCACACAACGAGCTTTAAGATGATTGGCAAGTTGCAAAACTCTATGAACAAGCTCTATTGCTGTTCCAGGGGATTAAAAAAGTGCCAAAAAGAAGGAAGACAAAATTCAAGATCAAAATATTTTGGAAAGAGTTAATTTAATTAATTCTCAGGTCCCTTTGGATGGCAAGATGATGCATCTGCTCTGTTTTTTGCAAACATTCTGCCTTAAATGTTCAGAATATGCTGGGATCATAAAGACGGAATGTAATGAAAAGATAAATCATATGGAGTAAGTGGGAGGGCTATTAAATGTTTCATGAGGGGTACATTCAAAAACACAGCCTCTATCCTCATAGCTCACACAGAGAACAGAAGGATTCTGCTGAATAATCACAATCTCTGCCTAATAAAACAATAAGAAAATGCTGTGCATTAAAATGTTACTCAAGTGCAGTTCTATTTATAACTCTCATATTTAGTTTGAGTTTTTCTCATGTAAGTGAAATAATTGCAAATGCTATTAACTATAAGCCATTACATATTTGATCACCTTGGTACTCACTATATTGTGAGCACCAAGTAAGCAGTATAGTGAGCAGTAATGAGAGAATTGGACCTCAGCTAGAAACACTACTGTGTGCACAGAATAAAAGAAAGCTTTGATGTTCAGTTTGACCATACAGACTTTTTCCAAAAAACAGAATTAATTAGACTTCACTGAGTAAATTTTCTATTAATGATTGTGTTATGTCTTAAAAATAGAGATTAATCTTGTATCTCTACTAAGCAAAAACCTGTGGTAGTTCTATTATAGCTCGAATACACTTTCCCATTTAAATGTACTTAGACATTCACTGTATGCTACACTGTCTGGAACTTGAATGTCTGAAGCCCTTTTATGAGCACAGAAGGTCAGGGCCTGTCTGCCTGTGACAGAGGCCGTGTGCAGAAGCAGCGTTCGCTAAATGTCTCATCTTTTCTCATCTTTGAGATAAGAGCGAGCTGAGCGTAATTACATGGTGCTGTCAGTCCTGAGAGAAATTCAGAGCAAAAGCCCCACGTGCTGATTTACTGCAAAAGGAGAGAATGAGAATGACACAGAAAATAGAGAGAGATAAAATTCTCCAATCATTAAATCACCCCTCCACTATCCGTACAAGAGTGTCACTCTGAGGAGAAAATAAAGAGGTGCTAATGAAATATTAATGCATTCCTTCTTTTTAAGATTTACATTAATCTCTCTCTCTCTCCATCTCTTGGAAGGAGTTGAGAGGTTTCAAATCTCTCTCTTGGTGCTGATGCTGGTAGTCGTCTAATGATATGCTTCGACACCCTTGATATGTTTCTCCTCTTCTCTTCTCTTTTAAAATCCTAAATCAGCTTCAAGCTCAGAGACGAGATTCAAAAAATGGGATGCCAGCAGCTGTACTGTATAACGTCTCGCAACTGTAATGTTTGGCATGCTTTCAAACAGAAACCTCAGGCGTTGAACTTTCAGTGGGAGGGGGGCAAGAGAATACAGAGAAGTCAGGTGAAGCTGTGTCAGATGCTGTCAGCTTGTTCTATATATGTTCCGTTGATGTGTGCATAATTACAGCCCTCTATATGAGCTCCTGTGAGCTTTATGTTAGGCCTTGTGGGTAGAGCGTGTTTAAATACCACAAGGGCTTCCAGATATCTGGAATCTCAATATTCTCTATGTTCATGTATCAGAGTGGCTTAACGATGAAGGAAGGTATTAGATCAGGAAAAGAGATGACATAAGCATAAGCTGTTTAAGTCCATCAATGTCTAATCATACTCATAACAAATGGGTCTATGGGCCAAAGACAAATAAAGACATCTGATAATACAAAACTTAAATACAAATCTAGTTTAATATGCATGTGTACCATGACTCTAGTAGACCATGCCGCTAGCAACACAAAGGCCATGGGTTTGATTCCCAGGAAATGCAAGTATTGATAAAATGCATAACTTCTGATAAAAGTATTTGCCAAATGCATACATGTAATTTTTTATTTAAAGGATAAAAGTTTTTCATATCATAAACAAGTCAAAATGAAAAGAAATCATTGTTTATTGTTTCATTTCAGAAACTGAAAACAAATATGTTCATCATAGAAGTCATTACCTTTATGAATTGTATTTGTAATATATTTTAAAATCATATCTGACAAGCAAAAAACATGTCATATACCTTTATATGTTTTCACTTTATATTTAGGGTCAACATGACTAGCATGACACTGTAATGATACCCAATTACTGCAGAAATCCTTTCTGATTCATATCTAGAAACCTGAACCTGGATGACTGACTGAGTGATCTGCTCTGATTGGCTGAGCCTCAGCTTTAAGTTTTTGAAGAAACAAGATGAGAAGATCTCACTCTAGCTTTTCTCTGATGTTTGAAAGAGGCTCTTGATGCAGCCAGAACAACAAACACTCAACATACATGAAGAGAAAACCCACAGATGTGATACAACTTCAAAACAAGACACATCTGTGGTTTCTGACTGCCTCTGCTAGGCAAAGCTTATTTTGAATAGAGACCATTTCCTTGGGAAAATCAGTTTTTTATCGTTAGGCAATGTAGGAGTAAAAGTTACAATAAAAATCTGAAATTTATAATAGAAATAAAACTATAAGATAAAAGCTCAATCCTATATAATGCACTGTGTACTTGAATGAAACACTACGTCCTAAGCAATCTAGTGTATGAATTATCAAAGGGTACTATTGTCTCAAATGGAACACTAACATTTCTTTACTATATGTAAAAATTTAGAAAAAAGGGAAAGGGACCTTAAACACAAAATAAACAATAGCCTCACTATAGTGTTGCAGCTTTAGCAAGTTTGGTATCCTGAGTTCAGGTTCAATATGGATGCTATTTGTCTTTTTCAGAAAGGTTTCAGTAGTAGATCTGCCATCTTGACCAGTCTTTGAACACCTCCTATCCTGCTACGTAGAGAAAGCTGTGATCATCAGGTATGTAAAGTGTCCAGTGTTCCACATGTACAAATGACATTACTAGGTGTAGAAGGATGTAAAATGGGACACACCAAAAGTCAGAACTAAATGATCCTCTAATGTTATCAAAACTGTTGAAACAACTGGCAGAAATACAGATTCACCTATTTAGAGGAGAAGATAAGTATTGCATCGGCAACACTTGAAAAGTTTATATTTTCAGGCATAAAAACCCCACTGGAGACCCTTATGTCCCTCAGGTTCAATTCAAAGCACAAGGTTTTTGGTGCCATCCTCTGGGTAAGATAAAGAGGAAGTGCAGGAAAAATTAATCCAGTATGGAGCCTAAGGACATTGTCTCATTTTTCTGCTTCTACCCATTTATTTTCACTCCTACTATGTTTCTTTCATTCTGTTTTTCTCTCATTATGCAGTCTAAGCTACAGGGCTCCATAATCCTTGAAGGTTTAGCAGAGGAGTCATGTGATTGGTTAGACATTACATCAGGATGATGTAATACTCAGAGGACTGGCTAGTGTGTCAGAGAGAGAGAGAGAGAGAGAGAGAGAGAGAGGAAGAGAGAGGACTTTGCTGAGGTGTAGAGAACAGCAGCCTGCAGTAGACTGAAAGAGAAAAGGGTGGGAGAAAGTAATCTCAAACCACACAACAGTGCTTTAGAGAACGGAGGAGAGAACTAAACTCTCTGACTGAACAGTGGAGATAAGCAGCTGCGCTCTCTGCATCAGACGGCTGGTGTGAAACACTCTTGAGCTCTGTGTCTGTGTTCATGCAATTGTTTTAAGTTGTCAAAATCATATGTTAGGTAGAAAATGCCTGCCTGTGTACACTCGCATGTTTGCTGGTTATGGGGTTGGGAAAAAGTGATATAAGACAAAGTAAAGAAAAGTGCTGTAGCTTTTGGTGATGCAGGTAATAGAATGATTCTCAACAGGTTATGCTTTAGGACCCAGATTTTTACCTAGACATCAGGTCACACACACCACATTACCAAACTCATTTAACACCCTTAAAATCTAAAATTGCTGAATTTAAAAATGAACTGCATTGGTCCAGCCACATGCACAATTATTAACATGACAAAGAAAATTGGACAGTTTTGCAGAAATGTGATGTATCAGTCCACAACACAAGAAAACATGGGGCTGCATATAGTATTAGTAGTAGACATATAACCAAGTGACAGGTTAATTTGTAGGTAAATCAAAATACCAGAAATTGTAATTAGATACAAAACCTTTGATATCAACAACAAACAATATGGGTATCATCCCTCTTCCCTATTCAAAGTTGATAAGACTATTTATTTTGTTACCTGAACTATTGTATGAACAATTATATGGCAATTTGGGTCTCATTATTTGCTTGTAACATTGTATTTTCTCTGCTGTCTTTGACCACATCAGAGCAGACCTGCAACCTACCAGCTGAGAATCGCTGAGTTAATACATACTGACATTCATTATATAAGCCATGATGAACTAATGATGTATGATCTATCCAGAGCTGCACTTCTTGTATAAATGCTTTAAAACAATCACCACATGCATGTCAAAATGACTTTGGAGATTAATACACCAAAAAACCCAAAGATGCCTATAATGATAATTTGAATGAAGAGAAAACAATGAAAAGATCAAATGTGTACATGGGAAACATGGGTTTCAAAACTGGCAACCACAAAAAAGACACCAAAATTTTGATGCCAATTGTGATTGATGGTAATTGTGCTGTCAAAATAAGACCAAAGACCGATATTAACCATTGGGGTGCAACAACATCAGTTAAAATAACAGATCTGTTCTCTTTCAAATGTTATAATTAATTACTTCTGAATTATTCCAAGAAGAAACACAGCCACAGGTTCTCTAGCTTTGGCACACAGAACCAGGAGCCCCAAGAGCAATTGCTGTTGATGATGGCAGGACATGTGCATAAATTGAGATTATCTGGAGAAAAATACCTTAAGGCTGAATAAGAGAAAACAGAATGTGACATTACTCCCTAAATGCATTTAACAAGAAAAGCGTGTGGCCACAAAATCCCTCACGGAGTTAAATGAGGACAAATCACTGAAGGAAAGAAAAAGGTATTGAGGAGTGCAGCATTTGTTTGAAGCAAGTTTCATTTATTTTAAGGATTATTAATTGAGTAAGCCCCGCTCTCATTATGTGTACAAAAGCTTCAAATGAGCACATGCATGCGCAACACAATGTTCATCTTAATATAACATTGCGTACGTCATATTTCACTATTCGCTTATTTGAATAATGTAGCATGATTTGATAGTGATTCATTTTTTACCGAAAAACTCATTTGCTTTGTGCGTTCTTTGTGGCCAATCACTGATGGATATCAAGCAGAAAATGTTCACATGATGTTCATTTATCAGCGGCGGCTTGCTGAAGTGTAAAAGCTATTTGCAGTCTTGTGTGCTGTGCAGCCGGCATCCTCCGCAGGCTGTTATACGATGGAGTTCTTCTGTGGCCCGGGCCGAGAGTGACAGCCCAAGTCCGACAGAACAAAAAAGTCCTAAAATGACAACTTGATAAAAGCGAAATGACTTTCTGTCTGTGTTTTGCCGAGAGCAAGGTAAAAGGCGAGGGGTGGCCGGGTGCAGAAGACATGAATAAAAGAGTGATGGGCGGCGCAGAGATCTGTCAGCTGGAGACGCCTGTGTTTGTCTGGGTCAGGGTTACGTAGTCGCTGCGGTCCATGCCGGATTTAGCGAGCGTGTGTATATGAGACACGAAGGTCAGCAGGTTCAAAAACTCTGAGTGGTTTGGTTGTACAGTCGTGTTTTCCCCCTCAGATGCAGCTGTTTCAGCTCATCAAGAGAAAAGGCCTGTAGTAAACAGATCACTTATTAAACATACCCTGTTTTTCAACAGTATGTTGCATTTGAAAGGCACATTACTCCATAAACGCGAATGAACAAAACAATCCCTGTAACAGTCTGTCCTGCATATATTATAAAACAGTTCTTAATGCATTTAGAATGCACATAAACCATTTTTTTATTCTATTAAATATTTGTAACATAAAACCTGCACTTAAACACTTAGAAATGTAATAATTACAGTATAGTGCATTAGAAAAGCTGCCGGATATGTCACCCAACACCAATCCAAGAAAACCAATCCATTTGCTAAATCAGTGAGGATGACACACACTGATCAAAAGAGAAACAAGAGGCGAGATGTTTGAAAATATGGACACATGGGTCACTGGACCCTCGCAACTGACTTCCAGCGGTAGATGTAGAGACGTGAGCAGAATGTACATTTAAATCAATTGCATATGCTGTACCCTGACTGATACAGATGCCTAATGCACAGCCGTATATCCGTTCTGCATCATAGACATGCTCAAACAGACATGCACACCTATATATGAGATTGATTTCAGGAGCTATATAATGCACATGCAGGGCATACATTAATTCAAATACATAAACTGAATTTTGTATAACCTGCTTTACAAATGTGCTTCCTCTACAGAATATATTAGGTACATAATCACATTGACTAATGCGGATGGAGAATTAACAGTGAAATGAATTAACAGTTTGAGATGATGTTAAGGACCTTAAACTCTTGAACCAGAGTCTGCAGTTTATCAGATTGCAAAACTGAAGGACAAACCATGCTGTCAATGGGCTCTTGCATGTAGATCACCAAGAATATTCAGCTTTTTTGGCCTAATTTTTACTGTTTGATTTTGTAGTTCTACACATTTTTGCTTGCCAGTCCTCTGGTGATATTTGGTATTTAATAACTATTTTTACTATAAATCTCTTTGTTCTCATGAAAGTAAATCATCTCAAATCAAATCTAGGAATAAAGCATAACACATTTCTGTCATAAGTCTTCATGGCCAGATGAATATTTATGAATATATAAGTTTCAAAAAGCTATTTGTTTGGTGTACTAATAAAACCAGGTGTGGCACAATAGGCTAAATAACAGAAGTGCTTCAATCACAAGACAACTTTCAGATGTGTCTCAATTTCATATATACTTTAAATTCCTGTTCATTTTTCTTAGGGCATCCGCTTTTAAAAGAATGTGACAGATTAAACTGACATTTTACAGAACATTAGGCCAGACATTTTCTCAGCTCGCTGACTCGCGGTCTCTCAGGTCAACTTAGCGGTCTTTACTGGCTAGAATGTTTATTGGTTGCCACAGCTGGAAAATCTCACAGTGAGACACAGGGACTCAGAGAATGGGCTGAAATGGATCAGAGGATAAAGCTAGTGTCCTTACGTTTCATAACAGGAAAACATTAGAAAATGACTCTTGCCAAGATTCTCACTGGAGCAACCAATGTAATCCAAATGAACAATGTAGCTCCACTTAATTACCACAGCGAAGAGACTCCTAAATGTGATCAGATAGTGAGAGAAAGAAAGTTTATAAAAATGCATATGGGAAACAAGTCTGCAAAAGAAAGGCTTGCGCTTAAATAAAAATGATATGTGGGTTAATTATAGATGAGTTCAAGGCTCTAAAAGTGAGAACATCGCATGTCCCGTGTGAAACAGCAATGCATTGGAAAGCTGAGGAAAATCCCTTTTTCTTGCAGCAACATGCTTTAGGCTTTCAAAAAAAGTCTAAAAAAGTTATGTTTTTTTCTGACTTAGTGTTTGGGAGAAAAGTCTGGGGGAAAAAATAATTAAACTGAGCATAAAATGCAACCACGTATGCTTGGTATTGTGTGTATTTTCAGGATGAATTCTCAGGCACTTTTTAGTATATTTACATTTATATGCTTTTATTGGAAATGACTTAAAGGGAAATTAAGCTATAAATTTTATCAGTACATTCATTTTCTATGAATGAAACCTATGACCTTGGCATTGTTAGTGCCATTCTTTACCAGTACAGGAACACACGTGTATATTTAACAGCCCGTTAACAGCTAATATACAAAAAGCACAATGAAAATTTGCATCCTGTAGCTTTTGTACAAGTAGTAAACAAAACAAACAGCAGAGCACATTACCAAAAAAAAAAATACTGCATTTGATACTTTGATGTCACTACATTACAATGTGTCTGGCAGGTAAATAACTTCTCATGCATATTACTGTACCTCTGCAATGAGTAACTTCATTTAATAACTGCATATTCTGACAAGCAGATGCTGTGTGTGGCAGGCGTGTGTTTACAGACACATATATGTACAGTTACAGCTGTGTTCCACAAAGAGGATGTAAATGCGGGCCGGAGGATCAAGGGCTGGTGGCATATGCTTCCCGGTGCTCTGATTCACTTGCGTGGAGAATTGATAGTTAGGAAGGATAGTCTGAGTTTATGCATGTTTTTGTGAAGGGGGATGCTGTCATATCGGCAGATATGCCACAGTGTGTGTGTGTGGTCCCAAGCTTCTGGAGAGAGGGGCGGGAGGTCACGTGGTGGGGGGGATGGGGGTTGGGGGGCAGGGGGTTGGGCGCTTGACAGGGACATCAGTTTCCTGAGACATTAACTTGCCCCTGTACCTGAGAGAGTGGAATAATCACACGCCGGGGCCATGCACCATGAAATGGAAGTGCAGCCTGGATCTGGAGGAGTGGACACACAGCCCTGTCCAAGGAAATGAGAGCCATTTTTAACATATGCCACTGTGATGTGAATTTGTATGTTTGTGTGAGATCAAGAATGAGCTAAAGAAACAATGACAGTCATGTGTTTGGGATCAAGGTGTTGGACTAGTAGGAGCATCATGTTTCTCTTGAGGTTGCATTTGGTTGTCCTTGGTGCCCTTTTATGACACTTTTTAGCAACTTAACAGTCATTTACTTTAATGTTAGCCTAGCAATATTACAAAGGGGGAATATATTGAAATCCAAAATCAAATTGATTAAATAAACCAAGTAAATTGCAGCCTAATTTGACAACCATTTTGGTAATTCGACTGCAAGTTAAAACTTTTTTACATGCTGTATTTTTATTTTGTTTTTCAGTAAAAATATTCATAGATATACACATACATACGAACATAAAAAATTATATTATTGAAATACATATTTGTTATTTGCATACAGTTTTACGTTTTGTTGGCAATTTTGTTTTGTTAGCAATGCAACAAAGTTGTTAGCAAAGTTTTAAGGTGTGATGTAGCATCTACCAATAGGAGTGCAGACAGTGGTCTGTAGATCACATGATCTACCACGTGATGCAATTGGAACAAGCAGTTGCATAGCAAAACCTGCCAGCAAAAGCACAGTAACTCAATGACCTCCAGTGACTTAGCGTTAAACAAACTGATTTCTGTCTCAGTTCACTCATTCACTGTGGAACCACAGCAACTGACTCAGTCCTCCACAGCTTTTCTTCAGGAACATCAGAATCTCCTCTCACACTAAAGGTTTTAGGCCTGGTTTTACAGTAGGGATTTAACCAGGAAAAACTCATTCACCTTATCAATTATTGAATGTCTTTTGAGACCCTACTACCCAAACGTTTTAGTCTTGATTCACTATGATTCACTGAAACTCACTGAGACTATTTTTCCAGCAGAGCGTTGAAGCTTGTCCCTTTCCATCTGTGTGTCTGTGTTCTAAACCTCTTAAAGATGCCCACAGCATTATTATGCTCTGATGTGTGTGACAATGGCTGTGCTGATTAAATGTATTGATCACTACCTGTCAAACACAGTAGGAGCTGTCTAACACATTATAAGCGTAAAAGGTTGGTTCACTCTGCCCCAAAAAACAGCAACATTCAAACAGCTGGCTGTTGGTATAAGAATGCTGGGGAAACAGAACTGTAATCTTCACACTTGCCACACTGTGAACACCAATAGCGATAAAAAAACTCAAATCAGTTTAAATTCGATGTTTGTTGGGGCAGTGTGAACTAGCCTTGAACATCATTTATTTGGTGTCTCATGTACAATGGCTCCTAATGAGATGGCACATCTTTGCAGATCCACAAGCCCTATCTGTGGGGGCTCTATAGTTCTCTCCTGGCATTTCAGTCTCCCATCTTTGAATTTGTGGACAACTGGCAGCGCACAAGGCTCCAGACCATTACACTGATGTTATTTACTTGCGCTGCAAATGACTGGTAAACAAACGGCATCGCACAGAGCTGCATGTTACCTCCCAGCCGTCCTTGCAGCCTATGCAAATCAGCGCCCAGTGCGCTCTTGGTTCACGTGAAGCAGGAAATTAAGAGCTGAGGCTAAATTACAGTGCAGTATGTAAATGTGCAGATGTGTGGCTAGGCATTGTTGCTTCATTATGACTGGAAAAATGGCCCTGTTTAATATTCAAACAACTTTGTAAACAAAAAAGGAAATGCGCTAACAGTCAGCAGTCCCACGGGGGCAGCAGGCCACTGAATGTTTCTCGCCATGCAAGATGCACTGTAACTGTGTTCATTTACTGCCATCAGATACATCACAGCAGGCAAACAACCACAAGTGTCGAACATGTTGGATGGCTTAATGCTAATTGCAGTTGTGTGTGCTAACGTGCCCACAGAGTGACACGGCTGTTAGGACTCTCATTTATCAACATGGCACACGGCTGGCCCAGTCGGAGAGGGAATCTGGCCTCGCTGACCCCACCCACAGGTCAGCCTTCTCTCCTAACACCCACAGCAGAAAAACAGATTACTGCCGATCAATATCCCAGAATACTCAGTTTCAGCTGGGATTTTGGAGACTTTCAAGGAGCTTGTAACCACCAATGTGATACAAATGTATTTGTCTGTCATGTTCTTGGAAAAAAGCCACTACAGCATTCAGTGTGGGTTTAAGCCCCACTTGCCCTTCAGCTTTGTGTTGATTCTTGGTGCAGTGTTTGATGCTAGCCACAACATCAGACCTGTGAGCTGTTTTCATTGAAATGTAGGTCTCTCACACTGAGGTCTGTTACATGTTCTCATATCAAAAATCTCCATGTGAGAGATTGTCAAAGAGAGAAGTTGCATCAACATGGAGTGAGCTCAGGCTAAGGGTATTTGTTTTGGCTATGTTGAAAAACTGGAGACTAGGCAGTACGGCTGCCAGAAGGTTTTCCACTAAAATCTCACAGGTCGTGCAATGCAATATGAGCTACACTGGCATGGTCTGCCCATGATTAATGGAACCGATGTGTTCCTGAATCATCTGTGAATTTTTGGAGGATACAAGTACATAAAAATCACAGTATTTCACAGAACACAGATCTATACTGATACTTCCCAGTGGGGTCAGAAATGAATCATGGCTTGAGACAAAAATGCCTTAAAAATGGATAAAAAAGGCCCCAGATATTTCATTGTGGGAGCAAAAAAGCACCCATAGTAAATTGCTGTGTAGTTTTATCTGTATTTATAGTATTTAATGGCATCCCAGTGAATGCCCTGACCTGAATGCACTAAAAGTCAGCTTGGATAAAAGTGGTGCTAAATCTGTGAATGTAAAATTGTTTCAAACAAACAAACAAAACAAACTTTCTTAGCCATTCTTAGCCATTACAAAACAAAGGCACAAAAGTCTTCTCCAGTTTCACCACAATACCAGAATTATCGGTTAACGGAAGATAATTAAGAAAACATATATGCCTGTTATTCTAAGGTGAGCACACTCATGAATATTTATGCCATTACTGCAGTCCTCTGATAGTCTTTGTGTGAGTTTTGATAAAGCACAAGGCAGAGGCATGAAATTTGTAATTTATTCCTAAATGTGTTTTCAGCCACAATGTTGTGGGCCCTTCAACATTTCGTCACTCCTTTTAAATCTCTTTTCATTTCATTATTAGTAAAATTTAAACTGCCGCCTCTCTGTTATCCAAGCGTAGAGTGAAAATAAAAGCTATTTGTATGTGAACATGCATGTTGCCATGCTGGTTGAACAGAGCTAATGGTTTCATAATTTCAGAATAATGGCTCCATGTCAGGCTGAGATTGCCATTAGCCAAGCATGCTGTTGATGTGGGCATCTCTCGTACTATGTGGGGTTTGCTTCTCTGGGGGAACTTTAGGTGTTTATTGTTCTATGTGAAGCCATTTTTATTGGTTCGGTTTGTGTTGGTGTGTTGATCCATGTTTATATTTGACATACATTTGAGATAAATATTTTGAGTTACATTACAAGTTAGCAAAGTTATTGATGCTGTTTTTTTATTATAGTAACGTTTATGGACAGGGACAGTGGGTCTCATTCACTAACAATGTACATATGTATTTGTGTGCAAGCTGTTTTCATGCACAAATCATAATCCATCAATGAGTTTTTTTTCTCTTTTCAAAATTTTGCATAAAATTTAGAACAGTTTTAAAAAAGCAAAATGTGCAAACATCTCGAAAACATGGAACTTATATATATATATATATATATTTATATGATTCTTTTTTTATTAAAACGCAATAATTAACCCTATAGTAATTCATTCTTTTTAATAATAAATAAATAGACCAGGCCTTGAGTGGATGAGTGGAAAAATGAGTGGACTGTGTTTTAACTGGTTTTCCAAATGACACACTTGGTTTTATTCCTTGTTGCCGAGTGAGAGTGTATCTTTAGAAAACAAGGATATATTTGCAGTGACATAAAGCTGCACAGAAGTGGTTGTGTAGAAAAAACTATATACATAATATATAGTTTTATATTATATTCACATTACCAACCAAAGGCACATATTCTTTATTTGGAATAATCCAGATTCAACATTGGAATGAGGAAAGGAACACATTTATGTGTTCCTTTCCTCATTGTTTTCTGTGCGCATAAGCAGGCAACTTTTGCACAATTATTAGTCAATGAAAATTAGGGTTGCGAGCCATATTCGAATCCGCATCACCTGGCTCAGAATGCTGAAACACGTGCATTAGACTCCAAAATGTGCATGTTGTGGGTTTAGTCTTATCTCTGGCTGAGAGCAAACTTTAAAGTGACTTTAGAAGAAAAAGGGGCACAGGATCTGTCTCTAAGGTCAGGAAGTGAAAAGGTTAGAGAAAGATTACTCAATCTATTTTAATAACACACACACGTGTGCAAGGGCACACGTACATACACATGCAATAACACTATACACCCTTTGATGTTTATATATGAGTCACAGACAGCTAAGAACGAAAAGTCTTCTCATCTCCTGGTCCAATCCTTGGCTGCCACTCAACTTTAAAGCTCTGACTATTCTGCGTTTCTTAACCTCCAAACACAGAGTCTTGTTACAGCTGTGAGCAGGACACAGAGAGTGTAGTGTGCCGGACTCTGATTAACCCTTGAGCCAGTGCTGGTCTCCACCATCAGACAGATCCTCTTTCTCAGGGCTCGGCCTTGTAACAGGAGCTCTTTCACACACTGCCCACTTCAAAGCCTTCTGCCTGACAGGAATGTTAGCTTCAGAAGAAAAAGCAGGGGTAATGTGTGTGTATGAGTTAGGGATGGCCTCTAACAATGAGTGTGTGTGGAAAAAAAAAGTATGTTTGTGTGAATGTATTTGACTTTCAGAGAGAGAGAGAGAGAGAGAGAGAGAGAGAAAAGAGAGGGGGAACTGTTCTCCAACAGCAGGAAATGCCTCTGACTCAGTAAACTGTTTTCCTTATTTTCATTCACCGCAGAGAGTTGTTTTTAATCTAATTTGGCTGCAGAGCGAAGGCCTTTGGGGGTTGTTTGGCCAGCGTCTCACCCACATATTCCCTTTTGCAGAATACATGTGTGTAAGGATTAGCGGCTAGTTGTACTTCACACAGTCAGTGTATTAGAACCTCAACAAACTACACTGTCAGCTCAACTTCAATATGGAACTGTTACACCTCTCTTTGTAATACTCAAGTCTTATATATATCATGATGCAAAGAATCCTAAACTGTTCCATTAACTATTGTCCCAGACAACCAACTTAATTCTTTGACATGCTAACTTCTTGTTTTTTACATAAAAATATAAACTCAATACTTCATGCCCATTTAATTGTGTTTTGGAGGAATGATATACAACAGTTTTGACAAGATAAACACTTTTAAAGTCATACAAAATCTGATCTGACCTGTTGAGATATTTTGCAATAATGACCCACTAATTATTATCCACTGCCTATTGTATAGTGAGAACCTAAGAGTGTGAGTGAGAGTGTGCACTGTAAGTATAGAATATATAGTTTAACATAATTAAAACAATTCCTACATTTCTAACATACTATATATGTAGTGGCAACTAAAAGCCGCTTGATTCTAGAACACTATAGCACAGAGAATCACTAGTGGGACATTGGGACAGATAACTGTTATGTAACCCGCAGCATGGGAGCAGAAAAACAGGTGAAAGCTCTCTCTCTCTAATCCTCATTGAAGACTGGAGGTGACCTCTGCATTGACAGGCTGGAGAAGAGCACATTTCAGACCCTCAGGATGGGACCTAAGACCAGATCTTTGATCAAACCTTAGACAAAACCAAGATCAAGGCCTGCCAGTTCCTTTGTTCTTGTATGGTTGGAAGACACTGTTAAATCCTGAGAGATCTGCCCAAAAGGTCTGAACTGTAAGGGGGTAAAGGGGGCTCAACTGGTCCTATGCACTTTAGCAGAGCTTGTGTTGAGCCTGGAGATGAATATGAGCCCTGAACGCAAAATCTATGATACATCTTGTGGCCAGTCACTTTTATATACACCTGCTACAACCTAAGAATATTTATTTATTTTTTTATTTAGCCCTGAGGTAATGAAGGGTGTTACTTTTCTGAGAAATAAACTATTTTTTGGATGGCAAGACTTACATTGAGGGAGGGACATATATTGACCAGAATATCATAGAGACTTGGGTGGAGGCTTTTATAACACACACTTGCAGCCACCTGCAATACCCTAGCAATCACACAGAGTTGCTGTAGTTTAATTCGTAGAGCATTGTGCTACCAGCCAAATATGATGGATTTGATTTCCAGGGAACACACATCCTAATACAATGTTGAACTTAAATGCGCTATAAGTTATGTTGGAAGTGTCTGCCAAATGTGTACAGTAAATGTAATAAGCAACATACTAAAAACCATTCAATACATTGTAGCAACTGCATAGTAACACCTGGGTAACCAACTACAAAACCCTAGAACTACAAAAGTGAGTTAAACAAAAGTTTATCATTATCACATTATGCAAGTGTAAGTGTAAGTTATTCCCAGCTACATCTAACGCGTATTTAAAAACATTCCACAGATGTTCCTTTGAAATCGGTGCAAAAACATCTAGACTCAGTGTTGGTCTATGCCAGCTGGTCTATGACAATGACAGTCTGTATGTCTCAGTTAATAAATTAAGTGATTAATACAATGTCTAAACATATGTGCGAACAGCATTATTCAGTCCACGTAGCTTTTGTTGTATTTTTGACTGGGCACCTGACTGGGCACCTGCACCTGCGGTCATACAGGGCTTCAAGCCAAAGGGTCTTAACAGGCACTGCCAATTAGGGCCCAGTTACTAACTGCACTGTCGATCATTGAGATCTTCCTTTTGTAAGGGGAAGACAATGAGCCTCTTCTGCTCCCTGAGAGCCAGGCAACCTGAACCTGGCAGAGGAAGCTCTCAAAGCCCTGCATAACAAACTGCTGAGCTGGGCTATTTTTCCCTCCTCCTGAAAGACTATCTCCAACCCTGTTCAAAGGTGAAGATGCATAATCTTTTCCAAAGTCACGCACGTACACAGACCTTGTCCTTCCTTCCTCCCCTAAGATTTCCTTTCTTAGTTGTGCATGCACTGTAAATCCATCCATCCATCTAGGAAAATATGTTCAAGGATAACATATCTTAAAAATCTAATGTTATTATGCAATGTATATTTTGGCTGCTTAAATACAAAGACTTCATTATCAATGTATCTTGCTTGTAAAAGTTTATTTTTAGGCAATTTTATTTTTCCAAAATTCCAAAGTTACTTTAGTTAGTTTATCACTATTATGCATACTTCTTTTTCTGGACATAATTTCTACATGCTACTCATCCCACACTCGTCCCGCACCATCATAACCCATGAATGAGGTGTCAAATCACCTGGGTTATTGAGAGGTGTGCTATGACTTTTATAAACGATCAGGTTTACGATGTTGTTTGTGGCGTATGAAAAAGGGGGCGAAAAATTCCAAAGACTTAACATTGGGCTGAATTTTATGACGTTATAGCTCCAAATCAGAATGTTGTACAGACTTGGGGGTGGGCTCATATCGCTCGTCTTAGTAAGCAGCAACAAATGGTGACAGTTAAACTTCTTGCCACACCCTAGCAACCATTTACAGTACCCTAGCAACCACCCCATTGACTTCCATTTAAAAAGGTGAGAGGCATCAGAACATCATAGAGACAAATGGGTGGCCTCTTTTGACTCAGACTGCCAAGTAGTCTTTAATTATTTTCATGAAAACTGTCCAGCCATGCCCTAGCAACCATTTAGAGCATCCTAGCAACTAAAATGAATTAGCTATATCTCAGCACCAGACATTTAGAGACACGGGGGGTTGGCTCTTTTGATTCACACACACGTCAGTCTATTGGTTTACCCTGTTAACTGTCTAGCTACACCCTAGCAACCATTTACTGTACCCTAGCAACCATATAATAAAATGAATAAGCCATATCTTAGAACATTGTAGAAACATGGGTGAACTTATTTGACTCGGGTTGTCAGGGGGATTTGGGTATTGCCCTGGCAACTTCCTGACCACACCCTAGCAACCATTTATATCACCCTAGCAACCTCCTAACATCATGAATGAGCCATATTTGAGTACATCTATCATGCTAAATCATGCTACGTGATGCTAGTATCATGCTAAGTCATGTTAACATCATGCTAAGTCATGCCAGTATTGTGCTAAGTCATGTTAACATCATGCTAAGTCATGCTAACATCATTGTACTAGGATCGTTTAAATATTCCTGAGTTTTGCAACAGCAAGCACCACTCACTTTCTTTTTTGCCATGGCAAGCACCACTCACCTATCTAGTTAATGTTACTGCTGTAAAACCATTATAAATGAATATCTTCACATAGTGAAAGAACATTACTGATTTTTTTATTTAGTAGCTTTAGTAGCAAAGGTATCCAGTGCACATTACAATTACCATGGCAATGTTTTTTGTTATAAAAAGGTTTCTTGATTGTTATTATCCTTTCTGCAACCCAAACTCACACGCAAAGTCAGTCACAAAGTTTCTTTATATTTTAAATAGCACCTCAAGAAGGGCTTGCACATTCAATTCAAAACCATTACCCTGTCACATCTGCTTTGTCCATGTGCACACCCTCTCATTAGCTTGGCAAAAATGCCACTTTAACCTCCATTACAATCTGCCCCAGCAATTAATTACTTTTTAAGCTATTGATCCAAAAGCAATTAGGTTATAAAGGCTACCTTGTTAGATAATACAAGCCCTGGTCCTTTATTAGTCAGCTGCTGAAGTGTGGACGCGAACAGCATGTGACAACGAAAGAAATGAAGATGCTAATATGTCTAGCTATTTGACTTGTCAGTCACTGTTTCTGTTACAAAAACTGTCTGCGGTTTAGAGGGTTTCTAGGGTTTGCATGAATTTTACTCATCAAAGCTATTAAAGGTTAAAAAAAAGGTGTTCAATATAAACAGTGTAGCTTGTATGCTACAGTTTCTGTGTTTCATAGAAATAATGCAGGATTATGATAAAGAATAACATTATCTACTATAATACCAAATACATCACAGTAGCACCTGAAGAAACATGATAAAAGATTACACTTGGGTAAAGTAATAACTACTGTACATGAATCGTATATGCTGACCATAAAGGACAAAGCAGTGTGAAGCATGTGGAGTTGATTGCACTGCCCAACAAAGGGTCATCTGAAGGGTCAAGAATCACATTAGTCTCTGTCCACAGAGGACAAGCAGCAGAACACAAGACTAATGTTGCATTTCATATAAAAGGTCACCCATGAAAATAAATGTGAAACCTTAACTTAAGGAGCTTAGAAGACATAAAGGAAAACTTAAACCATGAACACTCAGTGTAGTGGTATAGATAAATATTCAGACTTCAGTTATGGAGGTCATTTCAACATAACCCTCACATATATCTAAACAAATGAACACACAGACAGTTGATTTATTTTCTCAGGGGCTGCATGGTAATTGAAGAAGCCAAATTACTTGCTGTTTTTCTTTTCTGGTCTACCTAATATATTTGCATTTACGTCATATCACTTTATCATTTACTTAAAAAAAAATATGACATTCAAATAATTGCCATTTTGTTTTTGTTTTCCTTTTTTATTCACCTTTTACAAATACAAAATAACTTTCTTCATTTGTTAAGATAGTGATTGCAACATTGGCCAGATGGATCGAGAAGTATTTCATATACCATGCAAATACCACTTAAGTGTTTAAATAAATATTTCATCTATTTAATATTAATATTTCAAAGCTAGTTCAACAAGTTAGTTCAACAAAAAGAAAAATGTTGTCATAATTTACTCACCAACATCTAGTTTTAATCCCAGATGACTTTCTTCTAAAAGCAATATTTTCACAGAATGTTTGTATTTTTTTTCCACACAGGAGCTCCAAAAATACCCAGACAGCTGGTGTGCTACAGTGTATTCAATGTGAGAACAACAACATGTGAGAAACAGATGTAGTCATGGAATCATGGAATGTAAATTTGAACATGGTGTGAGATATAGATTTATAAGCTATGGCAGAAGATTTTTAGCTATCGCATAATTAAAATATGTCTTTGGATTCTTTAATGGTGTTTTATTTTAATCATTTTTGGAGCTGAACAGCCCTCTTCCCAGTTCACACTCTTTTCTGAATAACAGCACAGGCATTCTGCCTAACATCTTATGTGTTCTTCAGTAGAAAGAAAGTGATACTGGCTTAAAACAACATGAAGATAAATAAAAACAAATTTTCAAAAATTCTGTTTTATAATTGTAGCACAATTATAATTGTCAAACTGCGGTGGCAACTTTGTTGAGCGATTTTGTTTGTTAACATTAAACTAATAAGACACAGTTACACTTAGTCACCCGAGTCGAAATAATGAATCAATATCATTACGCTGTAAAATCTGAGCCGTCGTCTAATTGTGTTTCGTCTGCATTGACTGCTTCTGTGGTTTGGTGTCAGATGCACACCTGTTCTGCTGACTGGCTTTGTGTGTGTGTGTGTGTTGACTTGTGTTCAGTAGACTCAGGTCACCTCTATGTGGTTAACCTCTCTGGAGACTGATTGATCTATGTGGCTGTGCAGGAGTTCCTTCCTAACAATGTTGCTTCTCTATTTTCGAAGTTTGCAGACTACTTTTCAACCATTGCTAGTATCGATTCCTGCTGGAGCTATTGATTAACTATGATGATGAAAAAACTAGAGAGAAATGTGCCAAGCCGGAGTGTGTGTGCGGACACCCGCATTCTGGTGTCTCTCCTGAGCGAAGCATTAAATCTAAATCCCCAGTCTTATCAGCCAGGATGGTGGCAGGTTCCTTTTTAATTGACATTCCTGAGGCAGGCTTTGGAGCCTGGTGTTTAAAATGCACCCCTAGACTCTCTGCAGGTTCATCTTTTTCTTTTGTGATTTTGTTTTAGAATTCATTATTTGGCATGAAATGTAAAAGTCTTCTACATAAAATGGTGTGAAATGCCTCAGTGTCTGCAGGCACTCCAAAGATTCGTGAAACCATTTTAATGTGGTCTCGACTCCAGCTTCCACATACCCATTAAAACACATCTGTGGGGAGATAATTACCTTATTACCAAAATGTATACGAGTTTGCAATGAATATTATGTTTTTGAATGAATATCATTTTGATGTATGCTCGGGTGTACATACTAAACTGCTCTGAATTTTAAAAGAATGCACTTCAAAAAACAATTTTCTTCATAAGCATTTTTTCCCAGTAAAATTATCCTAAAATGTGCTTAAAACAAGATGATTTATGTAAGAAGCAAAATTGTGTAAGATAGCACTTGTTTAAGAGAATATACCATAAATTAACTTTATTTTGCTTATCCCAATGGCTTGATTTAAACCTAAACCTACAGAATCACTCACATTTCGTTATATATATGCTGTAAACTAGAGAAAATGGGGCAGATAAAATGAACAATTTAAAAAATGGTGTCTGAAAAGCAAGTCTTAAATTCTAAGGTCTTTTTAACTGGATATCAAGGCTAAAATACTGATTAAGAAAATGATTTTTAGCAGTGAATAAGGCTCTTTAGCTACATTACATTAGTTGCACGAAATGCTTAAAATAATAACCATTTTGTAAATAATTGATCTTAAAGTTCAGACATATTGAAAGCATTCAACCACATGGTTATATCATTTTTTTAGCTAATATGAAACAGTGAAAAATGTAGGTCAAAATAAACTCACATGTAGAGCCTCTTATTATTTCCACACTCTGCATGTCTTAGATCTAGTATAACTTCTGCACATGAAAAACAAGTCGACATGATCTGAAATCATAGTTTCTTTTTAAACATTGTTTGTTAGAGAAATGCATACTGTATGTCTACCACATTATCTCATAAATTCAATCTCCTGTTTTGTACACAAAAGCTAAATGACTGGAAAACAGCCATTACAGTCACTCATTAAAGAGTCACTCATTAAACAGGTTTAAAGTGAATTATGAAAAGCTTTTCTGCACCTTGTATCTTAACAAACAAGTCTCTGGGTAACTTTGAACTAGGAGTCTTTTTACTGAAGCTGTTCTGCATGGTGCTGACAGAGAGAAGCTGCTTCACCCTCTGACACAATAAACCCGTAGACAAACGGCTTTGCTGGCACAGTCATGGGCTTGTATAATTCCCTGCTCAACCTTGCTTGCAATCATATTATCCCAGGCCTGATGTATAGAGTTATGAGGGAGCACTGACCCCTCTGGACTCACAGGGTTGGGTTAGAGGAATTTGATGAAGGTACAGGAGCCTGTAATTAAAAGATATGTTATCGGCCTGTATTTGTTATGGGTAAGCACTGGCCCAGATCCAGTCCTGAGTTAATCCTATCCCAGGCTACATTGAGGCCAGGGTCACAAGGTCACAAACCGCCTCTACACTGGCTGCGCCTCAACTAGATTGCGGAGAAAGCTACTGATATAGCTTTCTTTTCTGTCTCCTGGTTTCTTTCTTTAAACTTGCTAGACTATCATACAGAAAAACAAAAAACCTCAGCTGTGTGTTAAATTTAGTTAAATGTGTCAATCCATTAAAAGTAGAAATAGCAACATACAAATTTCACATTGGACCATCAACAGAGTCATCAATAGAGTCCTAAGTGTTTATTATCCCATTTTCTCTGCATTGACCTGGATCTTCCTAATGAGGGTCTGTCTTGAGATGAGCATGTTTAAATCATGATGACAGTGGCCACAATTAGGTGGCTAAACTAGTTATAGCTTTTCTCCTGTCAATCTCACAGTATCATTATTCAACACAATCAATACATGATATTAATATTGATAAGTATTAAACTTCATGATCATCTGACTGCATGCATCACATTTATACATTGAAAAGACTGTAGTATAGAAATAGAGAAAGTAGTATAGCATAGACTAAATAACTTGGATATTATTCATATGTAAGTATGTAAATGGATTACTATTCTCACTACTTTTGCATCTGGCATATTTCACGTGTTTATGTATTGTATATAAAGTAATATTAGAAGCATATGAAGCTTTTTGGTTTTTTAAACAGAGTACAAATGTAACACACTTCTCACATTTGTCTTTGAAATTATTACAGGTAGTATGGCTGATAATAGTACAGAAACTTCACAAATCCAGGCAGAGAACACTTTAATGGTGCAGAACATTTCCATACTGTTCACAGCATGCATGCATGCATACTGCTACTAAGTATAAGCAGCATGGTTGTATGCTATTGCAAAGAAGCCCTTTTTGTCAGTGCTAAATCAATCTGACTATCAAAAATTGTTCACTTTTCTCCATGTGATGTGGATCTGACTTCAACTTTTACCTCTGATTGAAATAATTGATCAGGTCACTCCTGAAAATTTCACAGTGAGGTTTTCTGCATTTGTGCTCAAGTGAGACCAGATGTTGGTCACAGAGATTAAGCATTTGAGATGGCTGTTCCTGGTTAAAATAACACACGTGTTATATCAGTGAGGGGAAGGTAAGGGGTTTTATCTCCTGTGTTCCTGCTTTATTGACATGGAGTTTGAGGTCAGTGGAACACTGCTGGAGGATATACTGGCCTCATTGACTCAGCAGGTTAGATAACATCTCACTCAATCCTGGATTATTCATATTAAAGTTTATTAAGTGAAATGATTAAGTACAAACCCTGGTCATTTCAATATAGTTTAAGCAACAAAATGTGAGTGATTTTCTTATATTGTGAATATAGTGACTGAAAAGGGTGTCCCTTTAGCTGTGACTATAATCACAGTATATTTTATCATAGTTGTATTACTTTTATAAAATAGGTATTATGATAAAATATTAGAGATACACTTTTCAATGTAACATTTTGTAAAGAAGATTTGGTAAGTGCTATCCTTCCTCTACAAGATATAATCCCTAAAATGTAAACAACAACATATTATTATTATTAGACATTTGTTCCCAAAGAAACTTTAAACTATATATTTTAGCATGTGCATTCCCTGAGATTTTAACCCATCACCATAGCATTGGTAGCACCATATTTACCATATTCAGTTGATGTACATCAATGAAATGTCAGAGCATACTTCCAAAAGCTACAAAATGCCCTTTCAGACCTATCAAGCATTCAAGCCAGTTTCCAAGACCTGCTTGCTTTTAGTCAATACAACTAGTCATCAGATCTGAACTTTCCATCCTACTGTTCCACAAAAACCTGAGAGCCCTCAGAGTTATCTCAGTCATTGCAGCTGTTATGACTGAAAGGAAATCATACATTTCCAGAAAACATCTGTAAAATAAAAAGATGATTACCTGAGACTGTGGTTTCCATGTCAACATTAGTCTTCTCCTGCTTTCAGTGCATCATGCTAGCTCTGATGAGGGTGCTGTAAAATTCAATGATAGGACATGCTGTTGACCCTGGCAGAGGAAACTCCATCAGGGAGTTCCTTCTAAACAGATCAGACCTGCAGAACTCTTCACAGATGTGCTTAATTATACGTCTCTAATATTTCCCCATTTATTCACTTAAAGAATTACAGGTCAGGCAGAAGTTTGTAATATATAATAAAAGGATGAAGATGTTATGCTACAGAATATAGAACCAGGCATTTCTTTTAGAAACATTATTTAAATAGGGAATTGTGAATGTTCATAACAATAATAAATGTGTTTTCTGAAAACATCTGCAGTGTTTTTTGATCATTGTATTAAAAATGGTGTGAACTAATGGGAAAAGTTTTAACCTTTATTGTATTTGAATTTTCAATGGATCTTTGTATTTCCAAAAAATATGAAAACAAGGTTTGTAAAAAGTCTCTAAATTATTAGTACATGGAGAAGGAGAATATATGTGATGCTTTGGGCCCAGCTGAAAGAAGAGCAGCTCTCAGCAGGGCGTACAGGAGAGAGAATAATCTATTTTGCACACTTCCAAATAATTACAGTAATATGAAGATAATTACAATGGAGGCAGGGTAGCTTCATCACAGGCAGCCTTGCCTCTCTGATGTAATTTAATTTATGTTTCCTATGAAAATAATCACTCATACAGATTATATAAAGCAAAGATGACATGGTTGTAATTGTGTTCCATTCATTTGCAGGAGAATTATGGGTTTGAAATGTGTAGGAACCCAATTTCCCTACAAAAAGTCAATGTTTTTCATATAAGAAATTGGGTGATGTAACTCCACAGCTGGTTAATAGAAAACAAGAGCATTTTGTATCTCTGTGTTGTAAGAAAAGCCAACAATTGTGCAATGCACTGAGAAGAACTCTCGCGGCTTTAGATTACAAAAGCAAATTACACAACAATTTTATCTGCAATACACATAATTATTCTCTCCCCTAGTTTAGTTGAGTGTCATTTGGTTATATATAAAAACAAGATTAAAAGTGATTGCAATGAGCTGTGCAACAATAACAATAATAAATAAATAAATAAACATTTGTACAGTATTTACAACTATAGTTTGTAAAACAGATAATTGTACAATGTTTATTCACATTAAAACAGTACATACAGAATATGACTGGAAATAATTGGGTTTTAATGTGAGTTTTTTTAAGGAGGCTAATAAGATTAGCTCATTTGAAGTGGGCCTGGCTGGCAGTCTACAGGGAAAGGCTCCAAAACAACGATGGGCAGCAAAGCCGGGCACTCTGGGCATAGACCTTCCACTGGTTTATATTCTTATGCCTATTTTCTATTTCTCAACGCCTGTCATTCTAACCCCTGAATCCCCCTTGGCTCACTGCCCCCATGGAGGCAGAGGCAGCATCAGCAATCTTGCCCACCTCGTAGCTGCTTCTCGCATAGGGGGGGGCGATAGAGCGCTGCCCTCCCATTATCTCGAGGTCTTCGGGTTGGAATAAAACCCTCAGGGCAAGCAGCTGTCAATTAGCGATAACTCTGCCCACCAATGGACTCCTTAATCGGGCCACCATCACCTAGCAACCAGCCGCTGGAACACCTCCTGGCGGACTGTGGGCCCTAACGAGAGAAAGTCACCCCAACCCCCTTCACTGTGACCCTGAATATTGCATATCAAAAGTAGTGTCTTAAGAACAAGCTGTATAAGGTCTGAATTTTGCCCAGCTGTTATTAGATTTCATTGTCTTTTTAAATGTTATCTTTCACTGGTATCAGTTTGTGATTTATTTAATTACTGACACTCAGATTCTTGATTTTAGTTAGCATTGTCTTATTTAAAAGTAAACAGATCTAAATAACTTTGGAAACAGGTTAACAAACAGGATAAATTTACCTTAAAAGGCAAGAAAAGTGCAAAAGATATTAGGAGTTGTATCTTGAATACTTGGTTTTGGTTTTCTAAAGGAAATGTGAGAGGTGCTTGCCTTTGCCAAACTCTTTGTGATGCTATACTAGAGTGGTTGGTAGGTGGACACTAGTCTCAGCCTAAGACGTCACACCCATGCACGATTGGCTGAACGTCTGATGCATAAGGCACACAAAATTGGAAACACTTCAAAAGTTTCAAAGCTGACATCTGATTGGTTGAATTCTACAAGATTTCTGATGTGTGTTGCATTTTTATGGTCTGCCTGGAAACATCACACTAAACACAACAAACTGTAACTGGCTGTTCTACATGCCATTCAAACAGCCTTTTGGACAGTCCAGTTCTGAAAACAAATAAAAAAAAATTACTCTGAATTACTCTTTTTACATAAGCTTATGTAACACTTAATTAAACACAATATCTGTATTTTAAATATTAATTACCAGTGAGTTGCAAAAAGAACACTTACCATATACTGTCATGTAAAGATTAAAAGATACAGCAAACACAATGTTTTAAACTGCTATAGTGCTAAATTGCAAGGTGTGCTTTGACAGAAAGTACACAGCCCTAACAAGTGTCCGTTGATCTCAGAAATATATGATTATTATTGGATCCCCCCGGCATCCTTCCTGCATTAATAAGCTGCGAGTATGAGTGCGTATAGGAGATATCACAGTCTGATGGAGTGGCTTCATGTGATGCTGTGAAGGGTGATAAATCCTTGTCGCTTTTTATTAAAGACGGCCTGTGCAAACAGTTAGCTCATATTCAGCTCATGAAGGCAGCGAATGGAGGGCAAAGGGAGAAAATCTGTGCGCTTTTCGCCAGACGCTCCTCTGTGATGTCATTAGGTACTGTATGTGTGAGCGAGTGTATGTGTGTGTGTATGATGGTGGGGGTCGGTGTCTGCTGGGTTGAGATCCAGAGAGAGAATCTTATTAGCCTCCATGAAATCCTCATGCTTTCTATTAATATGAGTCTGGATTTTAAGCAGCAGCCCACCAAACATATTGCACCCACAGGGCTTTCTGAAAGACTCAGATTTTTTAGTAATGTCAAGTGTGCTTGTTAAACTTTAAGAATTGAATATAAGAATATGTCAGGCAAGTTAAAGCTTAAAGACTCTTATTGATTTCACTGCATGTAAAAACAACCAAAGCAGACACATCAGACATCATCTTAATTATTACAACGTGTTTTCAAAAGAATGTTTTGATTTTAGTTCACCTTCATTTCCTTTTTTGACTGATGTCATCTAGGCCGTGTAGGCTATTGGTTAATGTTAACCAGTAGTCAATAAACTATGTAGGCATTGTTTTTGGCTAGTGTAGTAGGCCAAACAGCTGTTAAAATATCTTGCTAAGAATTAATGCTTCGATGTTATGCTGGTTAAAATTCATATAATAGAGGTAATGGCAAAAACAGCAAAATACTACATTTAATTTAGTTACATTTAGTTATGACTGGAATATATCCAAATGCTTTGGAGGATGAACTTTACCTTTGGCCCCTACAGTATGTGTCATTCAAAAAGGCCCCCAAAAACCCTACCTGAATATAATACTTTTCTGCTCTCCAGTTGTTTCTTGGTGAATATTCTGTTTTACACACAAATGCATCGCATCACAGTTGTAAAATACGTTGTGAAATCTCTCTTTTATGTCTTATTATTGGCTTGTTGAGTATAAACATTTTTGTTTTTTTATTCATGTTTGCATGTATGTCTGGACCATTAATCATGTATTTTAAAAGATGCATTAAAGGCACAAATAACTCACAGACCCTAAATGAGTTGTTACACCACAAAACTTTTCCATTACTGTACAATATTGCCCTGCAAAATTACCACAGAGACTCTTAAGTCACAACACAGACTATTGACTATTGACTTACAGACGAGCATCTAAATAAAAAATGCTTACAAACAAGTTGTATTATTTTCATCCATTTTCATACATGATTTTCAAACACTTTGGTATAAACTAAGAAAAAATATTTGGCATTATGATACAGGGACTGTTTGGTTAATAAATTCCTGCTAACTGCGGTTAATATATGTAAATACATTTCCTTCAACTGACCTCAGTGTTTTTTGTGTTTGACTGTTTGGCTGGTCTGCAAGGGACATATAGAGCAAGGTGGTTTTTGCAAAATCTCTCTCTCTTTCTGTCTCTCTCTGTCCTTCATGCTCTCCCTCCCTCCCTTCCTGAACTGATGTGGGTTCGTGTCCTTACACAGTGGGATGCTTGGCTGACCACAGCTGTGTGTCTGAGCCACTGAGACGAGACGGCCTCATCTCTTGCTCTGCAGGCATACTGCACATCCGTACCTCAGGACAACAGGCAGACAAGACTCTACAGCCCAACTTGGCCACTCAACGCTTTAAACCAACATTAAGTCAAATGAGAACTGTAACGATAGTGTAAAGCTATATGAAATATAAAAGTCTGAGGAACTGTAATAGCCTTTTACAAGAAATGTATTCATCCATTACTTGAGCAGACAGCACACTTGTCTGGTTGTCGGTCGACACGAGCCCTCTATGGTTACAAATGAAAACCCGTTGTGTGCATAATATTCCAGAACAGGCAGATTTAAATGACAGATTTTAATATAAATGAGAGTTGGAAGAAGGCAAATAGCAAAATCAGCGGATAGGGAAATGAAATTATAATGCCAGGCTTTAGTCTCTGCTGTCTAATGCATTTCACACAACAGTTAGGTTTGGTCTTCTAATTTGATTGCTTAAGCACCGTTCCAAGAGTTCTGATATTAAGCATAACAGAACTGCAACATTTCACTGTGTGTACTTTATGATTTTTTTCTTTTGGCGTTCCAGACCAGTGGAATGGGAGCAGGGTGAGTGATTTTTTTTTTGCTGTAAAAAATATATGAACTAACCAGCCAAATTTGGTCTAAATCATAAACAACTTTATATCAACTTTCTGTTCATTTAACGGTTCATGCTAGAATCACAGGTGTGCTGATATTTAGTACAGCAGCACTCTTACTCATGTCGTACCTTCAGCAGTTTCAGTGTATGAATTACATTGAATTTATGTGTATTGTTTAAGACTCTCTTTTTATGTGTACACAGTTACAGTTACAAATAGACTTAAGGAAAAGGAGTTTATCTGTATTTATACAACAAAAAGAAGCTTGCTCTATGAAAGTACACAACAGAGCTCTTTATTACCACTGATATACCTCTGTTTTTTTCATCACATTAGGGTCTTTCCCTATCCGTTCCACCAGAAAATAATAAACCAAAATAAGACCACATAACAATGAAAACATCCAGATCTTTTTTTATAAAGACAGAACAAAGCGACATAGAATATATTCTTCTTTTGTGAAATAGAAATGAAAAGCAAACAGGAGAAGTAAATAAAATACAGGCGTGTGCAGGTGAGTGACAGGCCCTGGTCGCAGAGGAGCTGAGGCGGTGCCCCCCACACACAAACTAAACTGATACACATGTAGCATCTTCAAAGTGCTCAGATTCCCTGTAATCGCCCACGTTTGCTTTGAACTTGGGGAGGGCGAGAGAAAATAATGACATGTTTCTTTGAACCGCCTCGCAATGATTCAAAGATGAAATTCTGTTTGGGCAGTGGAACAGCATGGTAATGAAGGTAAGTCTTTAGCATTCGATGGGGAGGTGATGGATTGTATACAGAGAAAGTGTAGTAAGGCAACAGGAAGGAACACATCAGGTATTACAGGAATGACATGCTGTGATGATTGTTCTAATGTGACTAATAACAAATGAATCTGATGTGACTCAATTATATAACGGGTAAGTGCTAAAATACTCTACACAAGGATGTAAACTGAGACTCTTTTATTGTACCTAGGCGCTCAAGCAATTTTGTGTGTTGCTGTGCTCTGAAACCTGTCAGACAGCAATTCATAATGCAAGAAGTACCAAGGACAGATTATGAACAGGGGCCAATGGGTCCAGTTCTCGGTCTGCTGTATATAGATTGACAAATATTGCCTGAATGTGTCTGTTTCTGCAGAAAGTTTTCTCTTGCAGGTCAAATACTGTACAGGGCAACAATTTTAAGAGAATCTCGCTAATCAACTTAAACTGTTAAACTATCAAGTTAAACTATTGATGTGTATGCCTGTTGAAGTAGCTCAAATGATAACACATGGCACTGGCAACGGCAAGGTCATGGGCTTTATTCAAAAGAAAACATACAAAGAAAACACACACAAAATGTAAATCTTGACTGTACATTTACTGTACAGCAGAATTTACATATGTAAATGTTGCAAGCTGTACATGAGTAGAAGCGATTTTACATTTTAAGAGGCAGGGAATGATTTTGTCACTGTGAATCACTTTAAGTTATTTGTGTATGTGAAAACCCCATATCTGGAAGGTTACAATGCTGTGATGAACAAGACAACAAAACTACCTCTAACTTTTCATGACTGCTCTGAGTTATTATGGTCTGGAACACAAAATAATACCATAAATATCCAATTAGTGACATCCAGCTGTTCAGCTGTGAAACGCCAGAATAACTGACCTGGCCAATCAATCATCAGATAACTGAGCTAGTATTACAGTGGGTTGGAAATGACTGTGAATACTGCCTCATTTTCAGACAGACTGTCTGTTTGTTAAGCTAGCATGACCTCGCCAACTGTTGGGAGAATGAGGAACTCAAACACAAAAGAGAGGAATGAAAATAACACCAGCTCTAACATACCAGCACCTGTACCTCAACAGGGGAATGCACATGCAAATAACATAGTTTATGAACTTTGCATGAACTTTAATGCATTTTAGAAAAACTAAAATGCCAAATGTATTAATGTGATGTAAGTGAGGACTTTTACACTGACAACAAACTTAACTGACATATTGTCAACATGTCATGTTGCAATCCTGCTAGTGACTTAAAATAATGTATAAATGTTGCAATCCTGCTAGTGATTAATAATGTATGATATTAATATATATATATAAACAATGAATCATTTTGTGTCATATATTCTGTTTTCTATATGTTGTAAATCATTGTAGTAAGAGTCATTTAAGTTGTTTTTGGACACCCATGGCTGGAAATGTGTGAATCCTAAATACAGACTATTGACATATTTATGAATTTAAGGTCTCCATTCAGGTCAAATTTCCGTTAAAATTATTTCAAGGACATATTACATTTAAAGAAACACAATACAGGTTAATCCAGCATCAGTCAAAACTGCCCAAAACTGCCCATGCTTTCCCAGACTGAATCAAGACAAATTAAAGCATTCACTCTGCTAATCCATAACGAACTACACATGATGCTAGGTCAACCGGCAGTACCAGTGGGGGGCTGAAGGAAACGTGTGTAAATCAGAGAGATGAAGAGATGAAGTAGATTCATTCATGCAGGCAGCTTAACTTTGGCCAGAAACACTGGCCAACATCAACAACACACCACCCTTAAAAATCACTAAGCAAACTCAAATTCACAGACTGCCTCAAACTCGAAAGCAAACCATAAACCCAGATCAACCCGATGTCCTGGAACATTCCGAGCAGCAGGAGTTTGTGTTTTGATGCATAAAATCAATATGAGATAGAAAAGTGTTTCAGCAGCGCAAGGATTAAATGAAAACACTTCAGAAGAGCCCGCAAAGTCTGATTCAGATGACTGCAAGATCGATCAACCCGAGTACCTGAAAACTTTCACAGAACTCTCTCTCTTTCACAGTCTCTGTAAGGCTGTGTGCTGTACACTCCATGTAAACCATTTTATTTAACATAATTAACATAACTGTATTTTCAAAACTCTTAATGTATTGTGATGCATTTGAATGAGATGCTGGGTGGGACTTTATCCCTTGGGAATTGATCTGAAAAGTGGGCATTTCATGCAGAATAGAGCCAGATTGAATGTGAGATTGCCAAAACAAACTGCCTGTTTAGCTATTGGTTAATATCCAATAGTCTGCATGGGCTCAGTGATGTCAGCAGATGAGGAAGTTCGTTTTTTGAGGAAGACCAAGTTACATTTTTGATTAGACACTATGTAGACATTTTTAAATAACACACAGATAATTTATTCACTAAGATCACAAGCATGCATTAAAAAAGTAAATTAAAAAATTTGAACTAAGCTGCTGCAGCAGTAACATTAAGGTTACAATAGTTTATTCAATAGACAGTCATTTGATTAAGCTGTTTATTTGCTTTTCTGCATAAACAGCTGAAATAGTAAACCCAATAGGTTAATAGGTAAAAAAAGAATACGCCCAACACATTGCTGTAGTCTGAGGCTGTTGCATCCACAGTTGTGTTTATACCATCCAGTGGAGAAGAACAGAGTTCACCCTGCTGGAAATGATACTGACAATAACTATCCAAGCTGTGACTCCATTGAGCTGTAGAAACCTTTATTCTCAAATGCACATCCATACTGCACACATGTGCTTCTACTGTTAAATCACCAGGTTTGGTCTCAAGAGACCTTGAGCAACCAGCTATGCCATCACAGAAACAAAAGTACAAAAAACATTTACTCTTACTTAGCAGACTTTATGTTCTCAGCAGATGCTGTATTACCACATTGAAAGAAACTGGACATACAACATAAGAGGGAATTACCAGGGTAGAAAGCAGAAAGAAGTCAGGTACAAAAGTTAGGCCACCAGAGCCAAAGATTACGATGTTGTATGATTACAACTGTACAACTTATTTGCTGAAAGTTAAATGAATTTCTAGATGAGTTTGGTTAATAAATACTAAACAAAATGTAACAAATTTCAACAGTGTCTTAAAATTTCATTTAAAGTGACCATGAAATCAAAATACCACAGTATTCTTATTTTTATGGAATTTTGTCAGTGTTTTTTGTAAATGATTTATCTGTGCACATCATTTTTTTTTATAAAATTCATGTGCCAAATTAATTCATCTTTAATCAAAAACATTAACCTTCCCCTCAAAACCATATCTCTTCTCTTGATGACGTATATCTCAAAATGAGGACAGACAATATTGGTTCCACCCCTCCAACTTCCAATAATCCAATCAATTCCCAAAGAGAAAAACCTGTTCTATGTTTTTTTCTCATTCCAAAAGCCGCTTCACCTAGACATGTGTCACCACAGGGAAGAAAAGACAGTCACAACTTCAATTTTATGGCGACTGAAAAAATTTTGCTTTTTTTGTTTACCTCATCACTGGCAGGCATTTGAAACGTAAAAAATGTAATATCTGGTTCCAAACTATTGTTAATTTAATATTTTGTTATTCTGTTGCTTTTATTTACACATTAAACACGTTCATTTACATTTCTTATTGCAAAATGTAAGAATACAAAATGAATGATTATAGAAATGTGTATTATTTTCCATCAGCTATTATTTTCCATCATCCCGTGCCACACTTATGCCTGTGAAATGATCAATGTGGGCACAGTGTCCTCACTTAAGAGCACAAAGCCAATGTCAATGGACACAGTCATCAACACAGGCAATAACAGAGAAACAGAGCCATCAAATGCAAGAGGCCACAGTCTGCCTGAGGACAAAGTAGCCATAAAGACTGACAGAGGAACTGTTTAGCCCAGAAACACACACACACACAAAGAAAGAAAGAGAGAGAGAGAGAGAGAGAGAGAGAGAGAGAGAGAGAGAGAGCATGAGTCAGGGGTTTCTTTCAAACTTAATGTCCTCACTTTATCATAAAAACTGTGTCATTTCCCATCATCCATTTCCTTCTGTCTCCCACACACAAAAGCGTCCAGGCACACATTATGTTCACTTCATCAGGCAGACGGCAAGCGGTGTCCTCATGTGAATGTCAAGCGAATGTCCAGGTATGAGACAACGTAAGCCTTGAATTTATTATTTCATTTAGCATTACCTGAAATTGCCTTTCTTTCAACACGTTGCTAAACAGAATAGTGTTCTGAACTCACGGCCCCTGCAGTGCATTGTGGGCTTTTTAAAGGAATGATTCATCCCAAACTGAATTATTATTTGGCATTATTTACCTGTGCTCCCTCAAGTCAACCTAAACCCTTCAGTGCTAGTTTTGTTCTGTGGAACAAAACAAGAGAACATTTAAAGAACCTTAACATCACACATTAACCTGAATCCAGCATCAAGCATCTTGTGGTCCATGTGTCCAGCTGTATGTCAGGTCTTAATTTCTTGACAGTGAATGAATAAATAAAAAAATAAATATTGGGAAATGATTACTCTGATAGAGGGCTGTTGCTGGAATTCAAGTCCATGTGTAAATTATAAGGGTGGACTTCAGCCCTCATACACGCAGTAGTGTAAAGATTTGAAGGTCCCTCTCATCACAGGGCCAGTGGTCCTCCCCTGACAACGGTCCTGCTTTGATATACAACAGCTTTATATTTTCAGAAATATGGATTACTTTGTCAGTTCAATGCTGTATTGTTCACACAGATCTTCACAAACAAGATCATAAAGTTGAGGAGGTGATACCATGAATGCGAATTCGATCCAGGCAGATCAAAGTGACCAAAACCTGACAAGGAAGAAGAATGTGAAGTTGCACTCCAACGTATTTCAACACATAAATTCTCTCTGTCTATCTCTTCCCAGCTGTTTTCTCAGAGATGCAGGTCTTATTCACCAGCTTCCTATTAATCAATGCTGAGCGCATTCAAACAAATATCTAATCTCACAGGAAATCCCTCTCCCATCGCTTATGCTCCTACGCAATATTATTCTCCACTTCTGTTTATTTACCTTCATCCTGCAGGTCATTATTCCACAGTGAGCTTCAACAGCTGACAGAACCATCCTAGATCACTGAATCAGATATGAAAAACTCAAGCTGTGTCCATCATGGCACACTGGGGAAAATATTTGTGGAAAGGTTCTGATTGGCTACCATCCAAATCTTAGCTCTTACTTAAGAGAGCACAGGAAATTGGGACATCATCTAAAAATGTTGTAGGCCATATTTGAACCTTCACAGTCTATATAAGCACATGGCTCAATGCTTTAGAACTAAGGCTAACCACTAGCCCCTAAGCAAACACGATTTTCAGATTTTGCTATGGCCTTATTAAAACTGTAATGGTATTTACTCTGCCTGTCATGGTACTATTTCTTCAATTCCATCATGTGAGTCACTCATAGAGTCAAAGACAGTAGTCATAAATGCCACAGCTACAGGAAGCGATTCCTCCTGCTGGATCAAAGGCCTGGTCATCTGATCCCCAGCACACCCTCTCCAGCGTATTACAGTATTCCCTTGACCTTTGTCTTATCATGTAAGGATTTGCAGTAGCAGTAAACAGTAGCATCTCTCTCCAGAACACGTACAGTGAAAAGGGACTTTTGGGCTTATTGTGCTTTATTAATATTTTTTTCATTAGTTGAAAAGGTTACAGGCAAGCTTGTGACATCTACAGTTCTCTCACATGAAGCTCAGGGGTGTAGAAACCATTATGGGGTGGAAGGGGGGACATGCACACAAACTCCCTTTTCAGAAAGTTCCAAATGAAAAAATATTTTATAAAATTAAATATATTAATAAATACCCGGTATTGTACCAAAATGTGACTTCAGATTAATTGGTGTATCCTGTCAAAGTACACTGACAGCGATGCTGTCACTCTTGCAATACTTTGCTGTCATACTTCAATCGTCTAATAGTCTAAGCCGTGCCACTTTAAATCAAGCAACTATTGTGTCTCTCTCATAACACCTCTGGTAAAGTGTAAATACCTACACTACTCAGACAGATCCTCACACCATCTGATTCATCCCTCAATACAGGTGCACAAGTACCAGCTCTCAAATACACAGATAAGACGGGTTAATTATGTGGCAATTGCAGTCTCTCTCATTAAAAACAGGAATATAAATGCAGGGGTCTGAGGTAAACATGTGAGAGTGACGCATCTGCGTGTGTGTTAGTTTCAGACAGAGATAAAGTAGACTCCAGCCTTAGGTCACACTGTGAATGTGTGGAGACGACAGCAAGGCAGCTGCTTGCTGTCAAAGCTGCATCATAATGGAGAGCCAGATTTTTAGTCACTGAAATAAAGAGCAAACTGATATTTATAAAAGACACAGCTCTTACAATTTAACAGGTAAATTTGTGATATAGGTAGTTTATATGATTATATTATAAATTAATATCAATGCTTTAAGGAAAGTGTACAGTTTTACTGCTCAGACTAGTCATCATTTTAATTATGCTTTTGACAAATAAACTTTTAAAAGAACAATTATTCTATGTAGCTGTTCAATTAATAAGACCATAAAAACTGCATAGCTTGTCACAGCAGGACATTTTATCTGAAATAATTTAATGTCAACTACCCAAAGGCTAAATAAAACAAGTGAACAATAACAGCCTACCCTTTTTACTTTAAGCTTATTTTTTAAAACTTTTAGACATTTACTATAATGTTTAGAAGCTAGATATTTTTAAACTTTAACTTAAAAGCAGAGATTAAATATTAATTTATTAAAATTCTTGGCTAATGTAATATGGAATTAGGAATTCTGTCTAAATCCTCTGAGAGAGAGACAGAAAGAGAGAGAGCATGGCTCAGATCGTCTTCACCTGATGAGGGCAGACTGGGATCATTTTCCCTGCAGAGAGAGCAGAGAGAGCTCTAATTTCCCTTAGGAGAACTAAATCCAACCTTCTCTCTCTGTATGTCTGTCTGTCTCTCCCTGTTTTTTCTCGTTCTCTCTGTTTAGGTTCAGTAAGCTTCTCTTTTTCTCTGCTCTTCTTTTGAGAAACACATTTTTTTACACTTTTTCAAATGTTTTGTTTTAAACTGAGTTCTTTGGTTCAGGCATGTGTTGTTTTTTCGCTTGTTTTCCAGTTTATTTAATTTTGGAGTCTGGTTTTGATTCATAACCCAGATTCCACATTGGACATCAAGTTGAAACTCAATACATTACAACAATTTACAAAAACATGACAAAAACACTACTACAATTAAACATTATGTATTAATATTACCATGAACTGCATATACCTCCAACAATGTGCAAATAACACCAATATACATTATTAACATGACATGATGTGTTATTTTACCATGGAGCAAACACTAGGCAAAATATTGTATTAGTCATATAACCAATGAATTTTCACCACAATACTGTTGGATTTGTGGCCTTTTCACTTATGTAAGTTGTTGAGCCTATTTACCTTCCTAACTATGCTCGATTATATGGCCAGTAAAACTGCACAGATTGTTAGAATATTGAATTTATTCCGAGACTTTATTACATGACAAGCCAAGAAATGTTAAAATATATGATGGCACAAGAAATATACTCAACAAATTTAATTCACCATACTTTAAAAACAAATTTTAAACCTTCTTTTACTTTGAGATTGTATTAATACAATGTAAAATAGGATTATGATCCAAAACCACAGGCAATGACTTTCATTATAGGAAATTGACTCAAATTGTGCCAGCTCACATGGTTTACATCAAAATGGAAACGTATCACACAAATTACTGCTTAGAAATAAAAAATTCTTGCAAATGTTTTGTTAAGAAACAGGCCTGTTTAAGTGACCATCTTGATTTTAATTTGAGAAACAGATGTTGCTCTCAGTCTCCTATGTGGAGTACCACAAGGCCAAAGCTGATATAACATTAAGCCCCAGCAGAAGCAAACAGAGAGGGAGAGACACTGGCTGTTCTCCAGGGCTTCTCTCATGTGCAGTGTGCACCAGATCAACAGGCGTCTCTGGTCATTTTCGTTGCATCGGGCATCCTGTCACCCTCCCCCATCACCCAATCCCATTTCTCTCTCTCCACTCAAACGCCCACTCCACCCTGCAGGGCTGGGCCCTGCATCCCATCTGCCGCCCGCCCCAGCCGGGCCCAGTCCTGCATTCTGCTACCATTTACAATTCAATTAAAGCCCACTGCCCTCATCCCTCCACACTCCAGCCTGCTCTGTAAAGATCAGTGAGCACCAGCTTCACATTCAGATGGCATGAAGCCATTTCTCAGAACTTTAAGAACCACACAATCAGAGATCAGAGTGAAAGTTGCTTCTACCTCAAATGTATTTCCACTGTAACAGACCATGTGACAGGACCAGTGTGTTTGTGGAAATCAAGCAATCACTGCTTTCTGCACTGCTTTCTGATTGTGTGGTAAAACATATGGGGAATTCTATGAAATAGATTTAAAGGGACAGTTCACCAAGAAATTAAACTTCTGTCATTATTTTTTCATGCTTATTTTGTTCCAAACCGTATGCAATATGCTCTATTGAAACACAAAATATATTATGACCATGAAAAATACCATTAATGCACCAATAAATGTAGTTTATAGGAGTTATTCACTATATTCCGAGTTATCTGAATCCATACAATAGCTTTGTGAGAAACAGATTGAAATTTAATTATTCACTGCTAACCTGCTAATGCAAAGCTCTGAAATCTCATTTGCATTCAGATTAAAAAAATGGTGCACTGACCCACCACGCCTGGTTTTACGACCTTAACGCCAAGGGCTATTGGTTCTTGTGTCGTAACTGAACATGGTGCACCAGTTTGAATTAGCAGAATGAAGAATGAGATTTTAGAGGAATATAATTATCCAAGACCAAAATGTCAGTCTGTTTTTTTATACAAAACTAATTGATGGCTTTAGAAGATTTATAAACACAAGTCATATGATTTTTTTGTATATTTTATGGTACTCTCTATTTTTATGTTTTTGTTCTTGGAACAATGCTGCACTCCATGGAAAAAATCAGTATACAGGTTGGGAATGGCATGAAAATAAGTAAGTAATTGGAGATTGTTTTTATTATTTTTGTTTTTATTTTTTAAACCAACCATATAATATATTGAGCTCCACATGTATTGGAGCATTACAGCTCATATTAGTATCAAATTCTGTTGAAATCTGTTGGGCTTTTCACAGCTGTGGATTTCATGCAGGTGTACATGCGGTATAATGAAGACTACTGTGCTAATTTAAACCAAAAGCTGCATGAACATTAAACAGTTTTACTGCTACTTTAGCTTACTAAGAACATAAAGTGAAGTTTTTTTCCATACACATTTGCTCTGAGGAATTTCAGCAAAAATACCTTTAATTTCCATATACATCATTTGAAAGGGAACCCAGTATGTGATACAATCACTGACTAGAGGAAAAGTAGTGTTGTGAAAATGGAGACTAAATTAAGTCTCTCATGACTTTGTATGCTGTAATGTGCAAGCAATATCCACAGGCAACCCCCTCACCGGAAAAAAGCTAAGGAAAAAGTTGGCTTCTTTAATATTTCATTACAAATGAACCGACTTACAACATTTAAATAAAAAAGAGCAACAGATAGAGAAAGGACAAAAATATAGGACAAGAAAGCAGTATAGGGTTGTGATAGAGACAGACATTATAATTAGAAAAAAAGGTCAGACAGAGACTGAGAGATATGTGTAGCCTGTGTTTTGGTCAGCTGAGAGCCGTGCCATGACCCATGCTTGGCTAACTCTCCAGACTAAGCCCTGAGCTCTCTCAGCCTCTGCCACTCCACTGAGAGGTGCCACACTTTACTAATAGCCCATAATAAGTGCAGTTATTAACAGAGGGGCGCCCCAGTGCTGATGAACAATCTTAGCTGCCTTCATTAAGCTCCTCTGTTCCTCTCTGCTCTCTTCGAATGGGCTGCAACAAGAATGTGAGGCCCCTGAACAGCGGGACTCTTCGCCATTAAGATGACAATAAAAATAAAAATGTTCCATTAGCATAATAATACCTGCCATTGTGATGCGTTTTTTTATTTAAATGGATGGAAACAGACAGCAGAAGGTTAAGTGGCAAGTTTGAGTATTTCATATTGTTATATATTGCTGATATTCCTCATTAGAATCTGTAATTCACCTGTACATTTATAAATACAGAACATTTTCTTAATTACAACTAGAAGGCCAATAAAAATAAAAACAAGCATAAGGGAAACAGCAATCAGTTTTCACACAAACGCATTCTTTACAATGTTTTCCACTGAATTTTGTTATTAAGCCTTCTAAATATTGCCCTTCACAATCACACAAACATGTTTATTTCTAGAAACACACCTAAATAAACATGTGAAGAAAGTCAGTCAAAGGTTCCAAAAAATAAAAGCTCTTGTGATTGGTTGAGAAGGCAGCTAGTTCCTGTTAGGTCACAGGCAGAGCTCCAGTTCTGGCTCTGATGACAACGGCAGATGTGGGATTTATGACTGAAAGTATTTCCATGTTTTCCCATCATGCATGTACCAGTTTTTACCAGAGGGGCTCGAGGGGGAGTGTGAATTGCATGTTAATGCCTTGTGAAAAACGAGAGTGTTGCAGTGATGTTTTTTGCACCGTACTGAAATATATTCCTCATGCTTAAACTCATGTAACACCATACACTCATGCAGCTTCATTTCATCCCCCCCAAATGGTTCCATTCAGCCTTATAACCCTCAGGTATAAGGCACTATATTTTGTAGATCCAAATCACATCTGTGCTTTCTCCAATATATTGGTCTTCTTATCCAGTTCATTTCAGATAAATGTGCTGTTCTGTGCTGTCGGTACATGCAACAGAATCAAGGTCCAGTCGTTATTTGTTATCATTATGTTCCAAACTAACAATATGCGGTAGTGCTGTGCCTGTATGTGTGCCTTTGATCCACTTAGGCCATGTTAGCTTTTGTAAAAGTAATTTCAAACAGTGTGAAGCAGCAATTAAAAGGAAATGTTTCCAAATTTGATGTATATAAACACAACAAATGTTCATTTTACTCTAGGGTCCTAAATAGCTTGCATGCTTTTTTAAGCCAGCAATGTTTTGAACAACGGCTTGAAGTCATCATGCACTGCTAACTGTATATGTGTCTTTGCACTTCCATTAAATTTTCATTAATCTCATCTGCTGATGTTAGAAAAAGAAATTAAGCTGTGTAATGCACATTAGCATGTATGTGCTGTATCGCAACATGTCTGCACCTGTATCACAGATTATGCAATGTGTTGAATTTTGTTGAATTCTGTTGATTTTTGTACTGTGTACCTTGCCATTTAGCAATAAAAAACTTCTGATCAATTCTAATCAACAGCTTTTTTTTGTTTTTTTTTTGGTTAGATTCTGTTGTCTTAAATGTAAATGGTTCAACATTTTTAGAGGTCTTAAAAAATTTAAATGTCTCATGGTGCATTAGCATCCAAGAGCTTTAAATGAAATATATAGCTTAGCTTGATTTGGATGATGAAAAATATCACAGGAAACCCATCACTCCAGGCATGCATGAAACTGCTTTTTACTTTCTTTTCCAGCAGAAACTTTTATGTACTCTGTGTTTCAGAATGCATGTTGCTACACTTGTTGGACAACAATCTGCTGGGACATTACCCAGGAGCCAGTGGGAGGCCCCTCAGAGACTTAAGCTTTTAAAGCTTTTAAAGACATGTGAACCTTCGGCTAAAAATAAAACAGTGAGGACCAAATAAATATTCTTTGAAAAGGCAAAAAGGAAACGGCGGATTTGAATTAAAAAAGAACTGCTATAAATATAGTAATAACTCAGCTTATGAACTGTTATATTGCATATTCAAAGAAAAACATCAGTTTAATGTGTCAGGGATTCATGACAAAATGGAACAGCTGTGAGAAGATCCACGCCAGTCTCAGTTAAAACTTGCACCAGGCTGCCTGAGCACTGTGACTCACCTGCCAGTCTCTCCTCTGCTGAGTGAGGGGAACGAACTGCATACCAGTTTCCCAGAAGATTTAGATGACACAGCATGTGGAATCTGTAGAGAGCACATAGAGGAAGGTAAGGGCCAACTGGGGCATTCCTTTAATACAAATAATACAAATCCAAAACGTTACCAGGATGATAATAATCTCACCAGGATGGAGTGGGTGAGACAGATTTTAAACAATAAAATAAATAAATACAAAAATAAGGGTCGTTGAACCTATCTAGAAAATGGAGGTTGCCAAGGTACAGTAAAATAAACAGTCTGATAAAGTAGTTAACATCAAACCGAAAGAAATAAATTGTGATCTATTTATGGAAACATTTCACTACAAAAAGATGAAAGTGCAAAAAAAGACAAATATGGTTTTCTAGGAACACAGTTGAGTTATGACTGTAAATCAATGGGCATGTTTGGAATGACATACTACCACTCATATACTATTTTTGCTGTACGCAGTATGTATGCTTTGCACGGTATGTAAATGTTCTGTATGCGTGGAATACCTTTAAGACCTACTACAATTGACCAAATGCCAATCCACACAACATGAGACAATATATCCCACAATGCAATGCACTCAGCCTGACCTTCTATTTCCAGTTTGACAAATGAACTGCAAATGATCCGCTATTTGATCGGAGGGGTGACGTATGCGGTATGATAGAAATCCAATCCAAACATAGAGAGTGAATCATCTTTGAATTGAAACTTAACTGTTTGTTAAAATAAATCAAATGTTCCAAAGTTACTTGAAAACAGCAACATTCTAACAGTTGTTCTTCTTTGCCTCAGCATACTCTGTCTACTTTCTGTGTGCAAATTGGTTCACCAACTTATCAACAGCTCAATGGATGAAATATAACTTCACACAAAAAAACTGTGGTCCACTTGACATACTACACCATCATTAGTTGGAAAAATAGCTTGTTACTGGAAAAAATGCACTATTATTAAGCTACTATTACACCACTGAAAAAAATATAGTTATTAGCACCATTCCATCACACTATAGTGCAGGGTGTTAGGATGTTTATTCTATAGTAATTTTCTTTTTTATCCTCTTCCCCTTGGTTTGTCATAATCTTTATTATCTTCAGTCAATAAATCAATTGATCAATACATAACAAATGTCACGTTGGGTGTTAATGGCATTTGCGGCTTAGAAAGGATAATGCTATCAGGGTACAGCAATCAATGGCTAGTCATCACACAACAATGGTAGATCACCTCTGAGCTTCAACAAACAAAGACTGGTGCAGCACCAATGTCTAATAGACATTCCTCAAGATCCACACTAAGGGAAACGTGAGGCTTCAGGCTACAGTGAGGTCACACTTTAATTAACACAGAGTTGTAACCATGATCAAGGTTCCTTTGATGCTGCAGTAACAGGCAGTAAATGCAAGTGGAAAGTCGAACACAGCACAATCTACAGTTTCCACCTACTTCGATCAATCCCCATAGATTTTCTGCTTTGGCACACACCTGCACGCTGTCAACAGGACATAAATTTCATTTACTCTCTTTTCTCCTCTTGTCTTTGGCCCTTCTATGTTTTTTCATTCATCCATATTTCCATTGTGAATGGGCTGCTGCAGCACTTCCGTAATGAGTTGAATTTGTCGTTTCGTTTTTCTCCTGGCAGGATATCAATGACAGGAAAAAGTCTATGCACAAATGCTCCATCGTAATTGTCTCACTGAACTGAAAATCACTTCTTGAAAGAAAGCTTTTGGGTGTGAAATTGTCAATTGTCAAATTGTCATTGTGAACTTTTCACCACACGAATTTACATTTGAGCAGACATTTTTATATAAGGCAACGTACATTGCTTTGAAGAAATAGATTTAGGTATAGTATGTGTTTTCCTGTAAATCAAATCACAACCGCGCTGCTAACACAATGCTCTACCAGCTGAGCCACAGGACTGTGGTGTGCCACAGTACCAAAGTGTGCAATAAAAATTCAAAGATTTCAAAATCAACTCAACTGTTTCTCATCAAGACCAAACTATCTGGGCTTTGCTATTCATTTTCATTTTATACTGTTATACTCTTACTTTGTCTACAAGTTCTGTAATTTGTTGATGACAATTTCGATTATTTTTTCATTTAGGAGAAATATCTTCAAAAAACTTCAAAAAAGCCCATTAAGACTCCAGAGCTATGGACTTACTCTAAACAATAAGTCCTATGAACAATAATGTTTTTCTTTGTGCAGGTTTGTCTTTTGCATTGTTTTGCTATCTGAAACCTGTACATTTGACCTGCTTATTCCCAGTTATTGTGAAGTAGTTTAAATTAATCGTCCATAACAGAGCAAAGACTTCCTGTTATCGTTTGAATCATGGATCATATCAAATCTAGAGCTCATGCATTCCCATGCATTCCCAGTCCATTGATCCATAGTGACTCTGACTGCTTCCTGGGGAAAAGTTGCCGACTTGTTAGTGAAGTACGGTGTTAGCCTGGTGAGTGTGAAATCTATTCACTTCCCCTGTGCTTCATTTACCCCCCCTTTAGCTGCTTTCCTGCTCTTCCTATTCAGCCTTGTTTACCTGGCAAGCAGAGTGTGACAAAAGGAAATTCCCACAGCCTGAGGTGGGCTCTGAGGGGGAGGAGTGGGGCATTACTCAAGGCTGATGTGGACTTCCTGCCCCAGTGGTTTAATTATCATGTGCATCCTAGTGGAGATGAAATAACGGACACCCATGCCCTGGTGCTTCAAACAAACACAGCAATGGTGTAGCTGGAAACTGCACAGGCTGCAAGTCTTAGACAGTCTGGCTTAACCAGTGGCTAAGTTTATGTTGGTACATAAACAGACAGAGAACTGGGTACAAGAACATTGTAATACCCATAGAAAAATATTAATGCACAGATGTTTCTCATTTATAGTTCAGGAGACCCAAGTTCTAGGTTATGTGTTATTTAAATATCATCTTTGTCTCATATGTTTCCTCTAAAATTCCTTAGAAGAAATAAAATAGATAGATGAGACCCAAGAGATTACTGGGGTATGTTTCACAGTAGACAAATGATCAAAATCTAGAGACCTAAGCAAAAGTCACCATATTCTCTCCATTTAACTTAGAGTTAAGACAAGTTAGACAGCAAGAGATTTGTTTCTCCTGCTGTCTAGGAGAAACAATTGAGATATTAAACCCATTTGGCAGGACTTTTTTAACATTAACTATTTGTTTGCAGAATATAAAGAGATGTCCATACAACAAAGTGAATAATAGATGCTGTTCCATCTCAAATTGCCTGGTGCAGATTTGGATTATTCAGGCATAGGTGACTGGAAGATGTTCAGACAAGCAAAGGTTCAATTATGGTATAGATTTCTCCAAAGAGGATCAGCTCCCAATCCCATTCAGTGCATGGGTCACTCCTTTTTTTAGTCATTGCACTACAGATTCATGCAAAGATTTGGCAAACATCTAACACAGTTTACATATGACATTCAAAAACTATGCTAAACTGTGCTGCACCAATTAACACAGCATGAGAGCCATGCAAAGACAGCCAGAAGTCTAATTAGATATTTAGAGATGGAGTCACTTTTCTTTTTGCTTTTCTTCTTTTTAATTTGACTGATCACCCTGTAAAAAGCAGCACGCCTGTTCCCATTGGGACCCTCTCTTTGCACGACATAAGTTGCAGAACGTGACTCGAAAATAAATGATTTATGCCTCAAACTACCTTTAAAATGACAAAACTGTTGCATCTCCACCTTTGTACTTCTCAGAGGAAATAATAAATCACTCTAGGGGATGGACTCCTTGTGAAACTCACTCGATAATGTTGAGTATGTTCTGAAAGACATAATTTATTCTAAAAGAACAAGAAAAGCATTGGCCCAACAATAATAATATTATCAGCTGCCAGATTAATAAACGCAATTCCAGGAAAAAAACATCACAAGATTCTGGCTGAGACAGATATAGGACTGCGTGTTGTGAGCTGGAGGAACTTCACAAGCCTGAACCTGTCATTCATATCATCAAAACTGGTTCTGGAAAACAAGGTTTTAAACTGTAAAGCATAAAATCAAATTTTTCTTAGCCAGTTTCCTCTGTGCTAGCAAGACAGAGGAAGTCTATACGATTGTATCTCCTATCAAAGCTTTAACGTTTGCGGCAAAGCCATGAATCTACACAAACATTAAGATCCAGACAGATAAGTATATTTAAAAGCAGTCTGAACAAGACTCACTCTTTCTAGTAGGTTAATGAACAGACTTGCTGGGTAACCCCAGACAAAGTCAGGGTTCACAAAACCTTCATTTCCTCACATTAATACAGCTCACAGACAGGACTTTACCAAGCGTGGGCGCAGACAGGGTAAAAGGTGAAAGCAACGCTCTGTTGAACCTCAGAGCGGATCAAAGAGAAGGTCACATGAGCCTGAGAGAAGACTTTTTGCACTCACAGCTCATAACCAAAGCAGATTTAGAGTGCGTATGAGTAAATCCAGGTCCACTCCCTCGAATGGAAATGATGCTCAGCTGACCACAGTTATAACATCCTGCTCAGAAGAAATACTGTATGAGTATTTGTTTTCGTTGTGATTATGGGCGAAAGAACAATCTGAAAACTTTAGTACACATTATTAACCTCTGCTTGGCTTATAAATATTATTAACGTTATGTAACATAGGTGGGGCTAATGATAATAGGATTTTGGTATTCATAGATTTATCTTCTGCTTCTGAAAAATCATTTAAAAATCATCTTTATATGTGGCTGGATGCAGCTGTTTGGCCAGGCCAAATGAAACTCTTTATAATGTTATGTGGGAATGTGTGTCTTAGCTGGTGATTGGTCACATGGGTGTTACTGCTCAGATGATTGGCTTGAAAAAATGAAGCAGCTCTCACAAGCACAGATGCCAGAGTTTAAACAGTTTCCTTCCGCTGATCATTTACCAGCTGAGCAGCTTTCTTTAAGATGAACGGGAATGCTAAAACATAACTTTCTCCAAACATTATAGATGTTGCCACACACAGACATACAATTAAAATAAATAGAGGATCACAGCAAACGTGACTGGACTAATACATCATTCATGATTTTAATTGCTTGTAATGAACATGAGTTCAATTAGAAGGAGAGTAAAATCAATATATGTGGATAGCGAGGCACACGCAGAGGAAGTGAATGTGGAAGTGATCAGGCAGGCCACCGCCGGACATTAATGGGAATACATGCTGCTTCTCTCCTGCAGGTTGATTGTGTATTGAGCGATTAACCTCTGCTAGTCAAAACTTAAGCTGATTGCTAATTAGGCCGTGTCTGCACAAAGGAAATGCATTTCCTGGTGATGCATTATACTCTCAGATGGATATATGCATATGAAATGGCTTTGTCTAAAAGTTGTATTAAGTGAGAAAAGATGCCTGGCTTAAAGACACAATGTCAGTGCTGAGTCAGTGATTTCCTGTAAAAGCAGGAAAGTATAGGAGAAAGAGAGAGAGAATGTGTCTCTCACTGCCTGGTCATGTCAGAGATAGACAGATTAAGAAAGAGGGGTAATTAAATAAAAATTAAAACACTTTGTAGAGAAGCAGAGGCTGTTCTGTTCCACTAATTCTCTGAGCTGTGATCAGTATTGACATTACCATTAGGCCTGTCTCCATTAGTAGCTTTAGGATGAATATCCTATGAGGAGCATTAGCCCAAGTAGTATTACAGTACACAAATATAACACCCCCTCCCCACCATGTACCCCAGGGTGCAACCTGAGCACACAGCCCCAGCTAACCTCAAATTAAGCAGGCCCATTTCAAATATTCTCTCAGTTGGTCAATTGCAAATGTTGCAGTGAGGTATGATATTTTCATATCAAGGTATTGCATAGTCCCTGAGGTCTGTCATGTTGAAAAGTGCTTACGGTGGCCCTTAGACGCATTCAACTCTGGACCAACTGACTCAAAGTCTACTCCACCTGCATGCACTGTATTTGCTGAGAATGCAAGGCTAATTCTCAAAAGACCACAGCGTGGATCAAAGAAACACAGCAGGTCCCTATTCGAGATTCATCCATGCATTCTGCATTCCAATACCAACCCACAAACCTGTAGGACCGTTTCAAACTGCATATTGAAATAAAACACAAAGGAAAGTCAACTAGCAGTTCCACAGTGGACAGTCACTATAGTCCTAAACTGCAAATGAACAGAAGCAATGGAAAAAAAAACTGGTACCCATCTGCCTCAGAAAATTCATATGACAAGCAGAAACCTGAGCCAGCCAGCCAGACATATTTAACCATATAAGAACTTAGCATAATGTTTTAATTATTCATAAAGGGTTTCTAGTTCATATTGGCAGATCGCATGCAAACATACAGAATGCCACACAAACAATCAGTTCAAATACTTACAGTAAAGAACTTCAAATGTTCTGACTTCTGTTTACACTAAAATGATGATAATTGTGCTCTGGTTTTAATTCAAAGCATTTTCTCCCAACATATATAGCACAAAAGAACCATGAGTAGAAATAGCAAGCATCTTGCATTCATTAAGATGTGTTTGCACTGCACAGCAAGTATGTCTTTTAAGTGCACATCCCATAACTCACTCATCTAAATTACAGCTGAAAAAGCAAGTAATTATTATTCATGCTGGAAAAAATATGGAGTGGTTTGTAACATCACGCATATATTTTTTCTGGCACTTGGAGCCGGAGAAAAACAAATGTTTCATTTAGTTGTGCATGCATTTCTCCTTTACAAAAAGATTATTTTCTCATTCTCACTGACCGCTCGTTGGAGTCCACAGCAATTCTGTGGCACTTTCCTTATGTTCTGTTATAATAGAGGCAAAAACATCCCCTTTATCATTAATTGTCCTGCTCTTTTTCATACACTGCAGCATCACACCATATTCCTTCCAGAATGTTAAACAGAAATACTGCCACTAGATTACAGGTCAGCAGGAATGATCACAGCTGCACTTTATACAAACTACCTGAATACATTATGCATGCTGCTGTTGGTGTAAACACTTTTGCTTGCCAGCACCAATCATTCTGCCTTCATTTGTAAAGCCCAGATTTGACATTGGACATCATGCGGTTTCCTAGCAAAACAGTTTGTCCTACAAAAGTAAGCAATGTCCTTAAAATCAACCATTGAAATAATATACAAAATATAAAATATGCAAACACAATATACAAAAATATGTGCCTAAATCTCTCTTGATTTAAATGGTTTCATGTTTCCAGCAGTCAATAATTTACTGCTCAAAACACCCTGTGGTCAGCACAAATCAATCAAATGCTTGTGTTCAATCAAATGTTTTAATTGCAAGTGAACCTGTATTTAATGTAGTCAGGGTCATTTTTTTTTTGACTTGCATAGTTTTGTTCATGAATTTTCAGGGCATGTCACGCAGCCTGTCCATGTTGGCATCTGCCTATTTGGCAGCTTCTACCAACCAACATGAATCTGTGCCAAAAAGAGAGTTTGATTGGACGAACAGCCTTTGATGTACAACCCAGCATTTGAGAACCACTTTAATGTGTATACGTGCAGTTGTGTGTCTAAAGCCTATGAGAGCCTTCTTGACAGAAATACTTAATAATGTTTAACAATGAATAATGATTCAAACTCCTAGGCAGATTCACAATAAGCAGGCAATAAACAGATTTAACTGTTTTATTAGCTTTGCTTAGATACTATGAGTTTTTTTAAAAAGCACAGCTGTAAACTGGACTGATTGCAATTTACCACAAGATCTCGATTCATCTTTACTTACCGTTCACATAGAAAAGTGTATAATATAATCATCATAAATGTGATTAGATTGTTGGACACTATAAAAAGGGAGAAAAGAGGGTTTACAATCAATAATAATCACAATTCTACAATGTTTTACAAACAATGTAGCTAAATCAACTAAATTGATTTCATGCCTGTATTGAACAAAGCAAGATGAGTTTGTATTAAGAACAAAATTCTCATGCAGTTATATTTAGTTACTTCAAGATTTCGCAAAACTCTTTTAGCTTTAGCTGCAGAATTTAAGGGTTGTAATTTACCAGTAGAGCTCATGTCTTAACTTGAAGCTGTAAATCAGATCTCAAATAAAACAAATAAATCAAGTGCAAGAGGCCTATTTTCACATACACATGAGATTATTGTCTGTGTTTGGGAAGCAGGACAGAGTTTCAGTGACTAGAGTCTTGCCTGTCCTACTTTGTCATGTTTACTCTATTTTCCCGTTACTCTTGCTTAACCAGCAACTCAAAAAACTGTGTAAATCTGAGCACAGTTTGAGACATTACTGAGACATTACCTTTTTCTGAAGCTCAACAGTTTATGTGAGAATACTACAGTCAGTTTCTAAGGAGCAACATCTGAGAAGCAATCTCTTTGCTGTCTATGAGAAGCAGACGCAATATTAAATGGATCTCTTTTTGTAATTTTTCCTTGGTATATGCACTGAAGACTCTGCATTCATAAATTATACGCTGTGGGTCTATGTGTTATCAGTTAACAGAATGTGGACAAATCCTGACCCTGATGAGTCTTCTTAGAATTGCATATAGAAGCCAATAAAAGACGGCCTGCGGGCAGTGCTTGCAAATCAGACCCCCTTCTTTACTATAATGGCCCTCAGGGTCTATTTTTGTTATTCAATAAATAAGTCTGAGTGTCTTGTTTTTATGGGTAATTGCTTGTTTGACATTGTATTTTACACATTTTCATGGGTCTAAAACCACACTTTTTGCCCTTGGACTGAACATTGGATCTAAGCCCAATAAATATTGATCTTTGCTGAGGTGTGTGCCAAACTATCAATTTCTCCTGTGTCTGCCGATAAAGGCCATTAAGGTAACTATTAATCACCAAAACCTGCCGAAAAAGCACCAGCTGATCTTTTTGTGGTTTAACGTTCATTTATGTTTTGCTTGCCGGTTAAAACAGATGTCAGTTTGAACAGAGGATTGCCCCATGGTAAGAACCTCTTACACACATTTTAGTGACCTATTAAGAGCCTTATGGTGCCTGTCCACATGCCCGTAATCTCAGATATCCTCTTAAAAATGGAATTGATTGAATGAATTGATCTTTTCAGAAGCTAGAAGACACAGTCATGTAATTATCTCATATAAATCTCTGGCATCTGTACTGTGAGGCATGGCTAAGGTCTCTCTGCATGAATAACTGGTGTTTCGAGGGTGAGGTAATGTGATTTAAACTAAATCTTTTATTTCGCCTGACAAAAATCTGATAGGTTTCAAAAATATGTGATTATATATGTGATTTACCTTCAGAATTGCTGTCAATGGTGCCACAACAATTGATTTTAATTATTCAGTCATGAAAATAAATGTAAATACTTGACCACACAATTTCTGGATGGTTTGTAATCGTATGATGCCTGGGAGCTGTAAGAGGACTATTGAGGTCAACAGCATTTTGTAAGTCAAATTCAAACATGGATTCAGTTCATTTTGCTTGCCCCGTATTTCCATCCTGGATGACAGGCCACCCTGTGAGCTGTAGGCAATGATTCATTAGCCAGAAATCCTTCAGGTTGCGCTGTAGCTAGTTCTCACATGGTTTGTGCCATGCTTGATCAAAGATGTTAACCCCTTCTGTACATGGTTTGAAGTTATTTTATCTGCCTCTAAAGATTCTATCTTATCTTATTAGTTGTGCTCTGTTTCTGTATCACTATTTCTATTGCTAATAGATGGTTAGGGATTCTCTGAAACTGCTAACCTTAAGCATTAAACCTTAGAGGTTTAATTCATTAAACCTTAAGGTTTAATAACTCGTTCTGCACTGTTTGTGATATGGACATGAATTTAAGTTGGTGGAGAAATCAGCATTTTCATTTTCATACAATTTTCAACTGACAGATGATAAATCAGGAAAAAATGGCAAGCAAATAAACAAAACAAATCCTTTAGACTTACATTGACCCAGTCCATAAGTAGGACCAGACAATCATAAAGACTTGTGGGTGGGCTTTTCCAAATAACAACCCAGCAACCAATCCAACATTCTAACATTGTGGCAGCTAGTTTAGCACAGGCAAGCAACACTCACATTTACCTCACACAGTCTGTATTTCCAGTTGCCAACTAGTTCTGCTGGCCTATATCTATCAGCAAAATGCTTTGTGGAATTTGTTATGTGACCAGTTCATCAAACTCTCAGTATTTCTCCTCTAGCCTGTATTTCTGTGTGTTTACGTGGGAGTATTTGTGTTTATATTTGTGTGTGTGTGTGGTGACCCTGAAGCAGCTGTGCACCTTGGATTACAGCCAGCCCATTACTCAGCTGTGCTCTTGGATTAGGACTGAACATTACTCAGTACTAGAATTTACATGACAGTGAAACTCACAGACAGCTTAAGCGCCACCACTGTTTACACTTTGACAGAAAGTCAGATTCTCTCCATCTGACAGATGGCCTCTCGGCCACAAAGTGCGTGTTTAGACTCAAATCAGGGGCAGAGAAGGTCTAATGACAGAGCAGTGGGCAAATAGCCCCTTATCCAAAAGGTGAGAATCCTGCATAGCTTTAAAATGAAGCGTCATAAAAGTACTGTTTTTGTACTTTTACATTATTATTCATTATTATATGAATAATGAATATTCATTATTATTACATGGAAAGAAGTGGCCAATACAAGTTGAAGTGGCTTCAACCTTTCTCCTGTTTATTCCACTGAAGAATAAAGTCATATGGGTTTGTAACAACATAAAGGTGAGTAAAGGATAATAGATTTTTTTTTTATTTTCTGGGTGAACTAATATTTTAAGAAGGTCAAAGATTGTTTGCTTTGGCATTGAAAGGTTCAGAAGATGGGCAGAGGCAGATTTAGCATTTTAAAGTAAACAGATTGAAAAGGACCAGCTGCTAGTTCGAATACGCCTTGCGATCAGGCTACAAGTGCTTAGTGAGAAACGCACACACACCTACACACAAACACGTGCGCAAAAGGGAAGGGAAAATGCGTCCTGACCCTGCCTGACCCCAGACACAATGCCTCAGAGGCCCTGAAGGAACAGAATTAATTGCAGCGCACAAACCCTTATCCTTTACATGTCAAGAGGAAACCTTACACTGGTAAAAGAACCTGACTTAAGGGCTAGTAATGATTTCATTTCAACATGTTAATAAATGTAACACTAGGCTTTAAAATGTGAAACATATAAACAGATTGTTCTTCACTGCCATTCCGAATGTGTTTACCCTCATACCTTTGTATCACAGTACATTCACTGAATGCAGAAAATTACCCTCTTGTTCTGTACACATTTCTTATTACGCACGAGAATCTAAGGAAAATCATTATCTCCAGTCTTCTTGCTTTACTCCTACAAAACAGGAATGAAATTGCACACTTGCGCGATGAAGACACTCAAGAAAATAGAGAAGATCTTATCTGGGAAATATCTGTTTAGTCTTCAGGAAACTAAATCACATTGTGTTCCACTAGATAGTGAAGTAAAAGATTTGAGCCAGGCTGAAAACACTTTGCAAACTCTGTAAGTGTTCTTGCTCGGCAGAGCAAATTATGTGGAAGTAGAGAATTATTTAGCAAACTGCAATCAATAGTGGTTAAGATGCTGAGAGGACATGTCTGAACGAGAGGACAGGTAGACATCAATAGTAGTGTAATGGTCTGCGCAGCATGGGATATATACAAATGTCATGGCTGTGGACTATGACATCATGGGATCGATACAGCATCGCACAGAATCCTGAAGATACAATCTGTTTGACTGCTGGTGGCAATAAACTGAAGATTAACCTTTTCATCCAAACAGAGTCCTCAAGAACATTAAAGGGCATGTTGTGCTCTGCGCTAATTAACAGGAAAGTTGTCACATTTTTTTGACATTCAATATACCAATCTAAAAACTTGTTTAAATTAACTTTCACAAGGTCAGTCGGTGGCTTTGTTTTTAAAAACTAGTGAGCTGTCTGCGAACAAGGCATCTTAAACACCATAGACGGTTGAAGGAAGGGAGGTGACAAAATTGTGTTGCCTCATAAGATACCTTGTTTTAGGCAACCTCTAATGCAGAGTTACATCATACACAGAGAAAACCATCCCAAAATGCATTATTTTAAGAAAAAAACAAATCCAAGGTGGTAGACACAGGAAGGTGAGAGAAATGTTGAAAGCATCTTTCATTCGATGCTCAAAAATGTCATTAAAAATAGTTATGTAGCTGCAGCAGTGTATTTAAATATTTAAATACTTTATTGAACATATGTCTACGCTATGGATTTATCATGCTTATTAGAGTATTATATCATTAGCCTAGCAACATGACATCAACATAACATCTCGAGACTCTATAGGATTTTTGTGAGTCCAGCAGTAATTCCAAATATTTCTGCGGCACACAGAGTTGCTACCTACTAAAATCAGTCATGAGGTTAAGATGCTGCCTTAAAAGGTAACCGTGTATGTAGGCAGTAGCCCACGAGACAGTTAAAAAAGATTTAAAAAATACATGTTCAAACGCATTCACATAAAAACACAAAATTACAAAAATAAGATCCAGAAAAAAAAACATTCAAACCAGCAAACCAGTCAAACTGATGAAGCCCAAAGAAAAACAAGTTCACAGAGGCACTAACCAGAGTGATCGATTATTTAGGAATGTCCGGCTCTGGCTTTTGTGAACTGCAGAACAAGAGCCCTTTTCTACCTCAGCAGTCACTCACATCTGAACTGTTCTCTCTCTCTCTGAAAGGTTTTGACCTGTAGAAGTCCACCTCTGGCCTTAGCCACTTCTCTCAGTCAGAAGCAGCCCCTGTATGCACACTAACACACATACACACTTGTTATGTTAACAGCCTAGCCTATGAACACATAAACACATTCAAATCAGCGTAACGAGAGGGATAGAAAGGGAGAGAGAGCGTGACACTCTCTCTCTAAGTGTCATAGTTATTTCTTCTTTGTATGGTTTATGGTGTGTGTTGATAAAGTGCAATTCTTAAGACAGCTTCTCAAGTGTGATGTCCTCACCACTTAGCATATTTTGTTAAGTCAAGTCCTGCAGTATTTTTATTTCTTCTGGGAACCACCATAGTCTGCTATATTTTTATTTGTTTTCAGAGAAACTATGATTAGCTGTACACACATCTTTAATTTAGCAGTAAATCTGTTTAAAATTAAGCAAAATCCTTGAAGCACAAAATAAGTGCTGTGGTTTTCTTTTTGAGGCTATGACAAACAGACTTTACCTGCAGGCACAAAGTGTGCAGTTAACATTGCCAAAGGCAGAAATCTTTGAAGCTTCACAGAGAAAGCATACTAAAAAAGTTTTTTTCTGAACATTTCCTGTGTATGGTTGTGCAATACATTTTAAGTACTTTTTAATTTGCTAAACAGACCTGTTTAAATATTTTAAAACAGTTTACTTGCACTACTGTTGTATTTGTGTTCAGTTCTTTAATGTTGTGCCCTAGGGTCGATATTGTATTTGCATTTGTAGTAGTGTTCCTGTATTACTGCTTAAAAAACTTCCTCTTGCCATTTAAGATTTAAGGATAACCTTAAATCTGCTTATACGCTTAGCCCTGGCACAATATAGGCACTGGTGTATATGTTAAATAAAATCTCACTAAGCTTCACTACATACTAAACTTGATTTATTGAACTTTTTTTAACTGAACTTTTTATTTTCTAACTTTAGATATTCTAACCTCAACTCTCAAGTCTCACTGAACATTCAGCCTCACCTCTCACTAAACCTCACTTCACTTTGCTTTCACAAAACTTTACTTCACATTTAACCTCAACTCTTAGCTAACGTTACTTCACATTTAACCACAACCCTAAGCAAACTTCACTTTAATCCTTAACTCTAACCCAACTTTGCATTTAACTTCAACTCTAAGCAAACCTTAGTTCACATTTAACCTAAACTTTTACAAAACTTTACATTTAACTTCAACTCTCACCAAACTTCACTTCGCACTTAACCTTGCATCGCTACAAACTTCAAATTCATCCTCACATCTCATCAAACATCACAATACACTTCACATTAATCCTCACCTTAACTTTACATCACATACAGGGTTTTATTCTCACAGCCACACTGTTTATTCTCTGTTATTCCTCGCTACCACTCTGCTATACACAGTGAGCTGTAAGAAAACTGAGAAACCAACTTAAGAAAACTTTGAGTTTCTTACACTGACACATTTCTATTAGTCTGTGGCTTTACTATATTACTGGAACATATTGCAAGAGTCTAGGGGGCAGTGTAATTAAAGTTATTATTAGTTCAGGTTAAGGCTGTAAAGTTGAGGCTGAGTCTCAGGGTAGTGTGCTGAGTCTAAATGGATGATGCAAAAGAACAGAAATGGATGAAGCACTAAGTACACAGAAGAGAGTATTTGTGAGAAGGACCACAGCAGGTTTAAAGGGTGTGTGCAGTTCTGGGATGCTTGGGCTGTTTATTCTACTCAGGGAAGGATGAGAGTGCCCAGCCCCTCACACACACAATCATGCATGCACACTCTCTCTCTCTCACACACACACAGATACACACACCAGCTGCTCCTCTGCAGCCCACAACAGCTGCTGCACGCCACCGCCCAGCAAGTGTGAGAGATACAGGCTTAGACAGGGCAAGAGAGAAAGAAAGCAAAAGGAAGAGAAAGAAAGAGAGGAGGTTGAGTATTGTGTGGTTTGCAGATTCTGTGAGAAGCAGATTCATGAGTTCATCGAAAGTTAAGATGCTTTGTGTGGAGCTCATGGGACACTATAATTACTGCCCTGGGAGCAATACGCCCCTCTGCCTTCTGTCAGAGAACTCACTGTCTCCAAATATCTACAATAATGCCAATCATAACATAAATACAGAGAAACTGACTGGTACAGTTTTCCTTAACATTACTCATATAAATGCATTAAAACTCCATGTGTAAAATAAAAGTAGTTTGGGGAATTTACATTCACTGCTTTACATTCACTACACTTTTTGTCTCACTTTCAGACATTTGTAAAAGTCAATATGCCTAGCATAGCCATATATTGAAACCTTTTGATTGGAAACATTGGTGTCTTGGCAAACAGTGTGTGATATTATTGAGATCTCTATTTGCCCTTCACATAATTTAGTTGTATTCTGGGATTTATATTACCATGGACCTGTATTAAGTTTAAAATTAGTGAGGTACAGCACTCACGGGTTCAGAGGGGAAACAAATAACAGTAATTAGTTAATTAGCAAAGGGCAGCCTTTGGGCTCTTCTGAGCATTGCTGTAGATCTCTACTCTCTTTAATGCAACCAACCTGAAACAATAACCATCACATTTTCAAGGATTTCCACACCCATACATATTCATGCTCCTAGGCACAAGTCACTCACTGCAGCCTCCCACTTAAGAATATGCACAGACCCACACACGCATTCACAAAAGCGGTCAGGCAACGCACTGGTAGGCGTGTGTGGAGTGTCGAATTCATCATGGGACTTGTTTTTGTTGCATTGTTGCCCAGGCCATTAGAGTTGATTGTGAGTGAAGGGAGAATGGATCTGCAGGAACCTTCAATGCTACACTGCAGCTTTATTGAGTCCTGCAAAAGAACACACACATGCATAAGTGTATCCTTAAGAAACAGAGGTTTGGCTTGAGCTTAAGACCAACAGGATAATAAACAAGGCTCCAAGGCCTCCCAACACCCTGCTAATATACCATTAGCTCACCCTAATGCATGCTCGCCATCAAGCTATATTATTCATTCGTTATTTATGTGGTAAATAAAGAAAACATTGATTTGTCCTAGTCCACTGCTGAGCACTAACAATATATACAGTGGATGGATATCTACTTCTGTTTTCTTTGTCATATTGCTTGAATGTAGCTTAAGCTGCATTTTTTTATTGAATTTCGCCTATTCTATAAGTCTATATAGCCTATTCAGCCTGTCATTATGTTGGGTCTGCTGTCTCAAAGATCAGACAACCTCAGTCTGCAGAAAAAAAAAGATGAGCTATAGGCAGCTCCAATGCAAAACTGCTTACATAATCAGTAATGCTGCAGACTGCCTGTAGAGGGCAGCGTTAATGATACACAGTGGTGAAAGTGACACAGGCAGCTAAAGAGTGAAAAAGCAGAGACGTTCCTGCTCCCACGGCACTAGGATTTCTGGCATTCTTGGCAGCCTTGCACAGAGGTCACTCCTGAAAAATTCAGTCCTCGCAAACCCTAACAATAATTTTCCTCTCCGCCCAAGGGGGTTTAAATTCATCAACTCATGTGTTATAGGCCGAATGATTCTGTGCTGAAGATTATGCTTGGACTCTGGAGGATTATCAAATTTTTGGCCAAGATTTACACACACACACACACGTATGATATATATACACATGCACACACATATATATAATATATAAAAATAAAAAAAAACACATTCTCACAGTCAAGCACTCATTTCAAGAAAATCCAGAAAACTGATGTTTTCCCAAACCTAATAACAGAATAACATTATTCATAGAACATGAATTTGGAACACATTACACATATAAGACATCATGGTTAACATCTTGCCGGAGGCCACATATGAACATCTCACACTCAGAATGTTTGTGCTTAATAAAAATATTGGCGAATGGGCAGAGAAGAGGGAATGCCACCCCTTCACGCCCTGTTTGGACACGCTTCTATCAGCTGTTGTTTCTTAAATAGGGCTATGTGAGTGTGTCTTTATTTATTTGAACGGTCCACAGCTGAGAACGTGGGAAGGTGTTTCCACTGTTTTTGGCTTATATATGGCCCACAGTCATGCCAGTAATGTTCAAACAGCCATTCATTGACACCAAACCAAAAAGGCATTTTGTTTAATTAAATGCAGAAAATTGATTTGATACACCAGTTGTTTGCAGTTTTGTGTGGTTGGATTACCATAAAACTTCAACAAGTACAAAGTGCAACAAGTTATGATTTACAGGTAACAAAGACTTACAGGTTGAAAAAAGATAAATCAAAATCTTTCCAAGTACCCCCTGGAACCTTCTTAAGTACCCCCTTGGGTAGACATTTACAACTGTTGCTGATGAGAACTTTCAGGCTGAACACCAGGGCTTTGGAGAGTGTTGAAGAAGTGGATAAGCCAAAACTGTGTGTGTGAAGGAAAGATAGAGACAGCAACAGAGAGCAAGAGAGAAAGATCGAGTGTGCAAAGGAAGATAGGGCAAACTTCTTTAATCGTTTCCGACCGCAGGAAGCACCTGCAATCCATCTCGTGTGGTTGGGCTGGGACTGCTACAGGCTTCAGAGAGACAGTTTTGTTTCTGAGAGAACTTTTAATTAATTGATTCATTGAATGTTTGTAGCAGGCTGTATTTGTCACAGGTGCTCTAGGTGTAATGTGCGAGTAACGCTAGTGGCAATGTCACAAAGTTAGACACAACTTTGACATTACCTCTTATTTCACACTCTGAGAGAATCCAGAGAGATGTTTGGAAAAAATAGATGGTTTCTGGTATTGCATGGTTGGTATTGAGTCTGTTGAGAAAGAACCAAAAACACAACAAATGAATTATTCTAGCCAATATAGTGCATAGCTATAAAGTGTAGGATGGTCTAATCTGGTCATATCTGAAACTATAAAAGCAGAGCCAGTAGGTCTATCTCAAACCTCAAAGTACACAGAGGATTAACAAATGCAACATTCTTCAAAGATAAGCTTGAAGCAGTGAGTGTTCTGTAACAGTTACCACAGCCTTCTAGCCTTATGATGCACTCTATTTACCTTCCATCTAAAAGATAGGACAAACACCTCCTCAAATGCTCTTTGACATGACTATTTACATATCTCCTTCACTAGACATAAACACAGGCCTCTTATTCATCAGGAGATAAAAGGAACAACAGACACAGAATAATTCTTGACACAGGAACCTCTGACAGCCATCAGCGTCCATAATCTCAAAATCTGAGGACCAGACATTGATGAAGTTGATCTCTTGATTTGTGAGGAGAAAAGGCCTATGAGTTCAGGCATTGGAGAAGTACAGCCTGGAGCAAAACTGAAGTCTGAAGATCTAACTCAACATCTTGCAATTTCCATGGCCCCATCAACCTTTGCCTGGTCAAATTCTTACAGTTTGTGCTCATATTTTTGAAGTTAAAGCTGTTTGAAGCCTCACCAATACAAGCAGAGAAGATCAACAAGAATGAAACTAACCATACAGACTCCTGTGGAGGATGGAGTCGTAAGATCACATTGGTCGGCCCTTGGTGCACCACAGCCCTGCTTCAGCGTGTGTTTTTATCATTGAGGCCATTAAAATCCCATCATCCACCATAATAACATGTCTGTTTTCTTAGACATGGGTGACCCATCTATCTTCTAAATTTACCATGGATACTGAATTTAGAAACATTTAGATGAGTTTGAAAATCACCCTTAAAGCGTCTTAAGCGGCTTAGGAAAAGTTTAATCCAAAACTGGACTGAGGGAGAAAGAGAATGATTTTTAATAACAAAGTCTGAAATCTAAACTGGGAAATGTAAGGAAGTATAGGGACTTTTTTCATCAATAATGGCTGAGTTAATAATTAGTTGCTGTATAACCAGATCTGTTGCAAGGGTTAATGAATGCCCAGTGGAGGAGGAATGCAAAAACCTTCCCCAGCTGCAGACCTAAAGGTCATAGGTCATGCGTCATGTGACTGGATCCTCAGTGGGTGTTCTGATAGGTAGAGGGATGTGATCAAATGGCAGATTTCTTGTAGAGAAAATGAGCTTGTTCAAAGGTGTGCCACAGCAAGAAGAATCATATACTCAACTGAGACAGACAAGGTCTTGACTTGTAGATGTTATAGCTTGTTAGCTTGGCATAGCCAGGTCATAGAAATATGACTCTGTCACAAAGCTATAGATGTTAAAGATAGTAATTAACATTAAAGGCAAATTAGAACAGATTACTGGTAAAAACCAACTTGAGCTTAATGACTAGCAACTAGTAGCTAAGGCAAGGAGAATAAACACACAATCATTTAGCAAGGGTTAAGTAAGGCTAACATTTCTAAAAGCATTATTGCACACACATATAACCTCTGGCATAGCCTAAAACCCATGGCATGATTCTAACTAAGCATAAAGTCTCCTGAGGAATTTTAAAACCGAAGACCTTTTCCTTTCAAACAAACATGCAGGGTGACTTTAAACACAGTTGGTGTGTTAACAGTGAGAATGAAAATGATGACATTAATTTGTGGTCTAAAATGATGGTCAGTAAATGAACTAGCTAAACACCACTGGCAACACCCCAGGCTTATATTTTAAGTTATCATGTAACCAAGCAACATGTAGCTATCTTCAGAAGTCTTATTATTTCCACCCGCAGAAGCCTGTGTGCTCTTGTTAAAGTCCCTCAGCAAACAGACTTTCCTTTCCTTCAGTTCTTTAGAGGTTTAATAGGTAATCTTTCACTAAAAGAGATTCAGAGGGTATATGGGCCATATTCTCTCTCTCTCCAGAGGGAGAGAACATGGAGGTCTCCTGTAAAGGGAAAATACGAGTTGAGGTTGGGGGGAAGGGTTTTTTACCCTTGCCACCCCCCAAAAAATCTTGAAGGATGAGGAGGTGGAGAGAGAAGACAGCCAATTTAGTACCCGCCTCTACTTATTTCAGGGTTTTGGAGGACTTAACCTGTCCTGATCAAAAATAACTTTTTCTCTTTCTGCAAAGCCCCACCCACTTCAATTTCTCCTCAGCTCTTGTATTTTAGAGAGACTTGGGTTTATTCTAGACAGCTCTGCTTGGGCCCCCATGCTGTTTTACGGGTGCTGTTTTGCTGGTTACCGGGGTCAATAAAGGGAGCGATTTTATCCTCCACTGACTTCACACCTTCTTTGTGAATTTTAAAAATCAAATCCCACCATCCTTCCTCATCAGCGATTCGACAGCCCTGTGTATTCTTAGCTTTTTGAAAGAGATGCTGTCAAGAGAACATGCAGCAAAAAAAACTGCAACTTTTGCTCAGTAGGATAAAACATAACATGAAACACGCTGAATCACTTAGTTTCTGTTAACAACAGTTTTGTTTTTGCACAAATAAAACAAAGCATGAAAGCCAAAGAAACGACTTGATTGTAAAGTTTCATGAAATATTTGAGTCTTTATTTTTCTGCCGTCTACCTTGACTGATTAGGAATGCTGTTTTTTTTTACATGGTAAATAATGCTGTAATGAAACAGTTACTGTTCTGATAGCATCGGCTTTCATTGTAAACCCCTTTGGCATGGCGAGCATTAACCGTTGAAGCAGCACACAAAGCCCATAATCTCCAGCTCATTATACCTGATTTTCCCCACATGCACTAATGTGATGACAGTTAGGGCTCTAATTATACAGACATAAAAACAAGAGATTGAGTTTGTGTCTGTGAAAACTTCAGCTTAGTTTGTTATGACTGTACACTAACATGCAGAAGTATAAGATCATGTCATTGGGCTAATCAAGCACTAGGCGCAAAAGAAAAAGACACATTTAAAAGACGCAAAAGAAAAAGACACTCTGTATGGCAGAATGAAGCTGTCAAGCTTAAAATCTGTCAAGTTCCAAAAAAAGCCATAAAAACACTGTAAATGTAGTCCACAGTTATATTTTATATAGTTCTAGAGCTACAATGGAGAATTCTCTGTAAATAACAGACAGTATTCCAGTCTGATTCACACCTAAAATAACTAGCTGTCATTATATAGCGAACAACTGCATTCTTTTGTTGTCAAACATTTACCATTTTTATTCTGTTGAAAATGAACAATATCAGCATGATGGTTTAGAGCAACCAGAGGGGTGAATAAATAATGATTCTAATATTTAAAACAAGCAAGTGTGGTTTCCCACAATGCACCTTTAGGTGTAATTATCTTTCTTACTATTTCTAATTATGTTCTTGAACTATATGCTTATTGGTGATTTGCAACATATTATAATGTCGTTTTATAGAAAATTTGAGGAAGAAAAATACTGTGCCTTGTTTAAAATGACTGGCAGTTGATTGGGCTTCACATTCATAATGATGAAACATAGGCAATGGGGTACCAGAGTAAACAGAGTAATTAGACATTCATTTGATTAATTTGGTGTTTAAATTACCATTGAGCTGTTTGGTATTTGGAGACAGATGAACAAAGACCATGGTTGTTTGGTATGTATACTTGTATACAACACTTTCTATTTTTCCAGTATATAGTATGCTAAATGTGCATAGTATGGAGTTTTTTTAAAGACTCATTATTGATCTGACTGCCAAGTGTTAAGATTACATTTTGTAATGCAAAGCAACCATTTTCCAAAACAAAACCTGGCACCACTCAGAAAATTAAATGTGATGAGATTTGTGATACTTCAAACATCTATCATTGACTAATGCTGCTGTGTAGTAACCAGTAAGCTAGTATACATACTATACTGTACATTTATGATATGAGAAAATATGAGAAGCAAACTAAACATAGTTGCTTCTATAATCAGTCCAAACACACATATACACAGTATCAATAAGACGACTGCCATTTACTCCATACTCTACTTTGAATTGAGAGCAAATGGCGGGTTTTCTACATCAATGTTATCCACATAATGTAGCCTAGCGGAAACTGAAACACACACACACAAACAATTTGAAGAGTGTCGTCATTCCCATTGTAGAGTGCTCATTTCATCTGCTTGCTTTTGCCTGTCAGACCTGTAGTACTGCGTTCAGGCATTGTCGTGATGTTTGTGAAAACACAATGCTTCTCACTCCTTTATTTGTTTTCTTCACCTAAGTACTGGAAATGAGCTTCCTCTCCTGCCATTAAGTACTGAGCTGTTCACAAATTGTGTATCCGTGAAAACAAACCAGACAGTTTCTAGAGAAATCACACTTTAGTGTTTATGACTGAGGTGTAACTTTCCCACAATTTTCCACCAGCGTGCTAGAGCACAAAACCAGCCTTAAAATCAATGTGGGAAATAAAAATATAAAATTGACTATTTTATGAAATATGGATTGCCATCTATATATGAATATTACAGTGAAATTGGACCACAACAAAACATGAAATCATAAGATAATAGCACTGTGGTGAAGGTGGGATTGATTCTAGGGGACCATGGCAACCTTTTAAATGTTATTTTATGAAAAAAATCAGGGTCCCAGAGCAATGTACAGCCACCAGGTACAGAAATTCTAGGTACAGTCCTAATAGTGAACTAGTGGTATGAACAAAAAATTTACAATAAATTTAATGCTGCTTTTATTTGCTTTTCTTGAGTAAAGATTCTTCAAAAAACACAAAAAGTAACAACACCGGGGTGTTTGGAATAGCATTAGACTAAGTAAATGATGACTGATTTTTTTTTCCTTTTTGGGTACACTGTTCCTTTAATAGCAAATGTGAAAGAATGACACATTAAAAGGTTGGTTTGCCTTGGCCATTTGATGTGCTTGCACCAACAGATAAATACCACAGCAAAAAGGAAATAAAACAAATATAAGTGCATATGAGTTTGCATGTCTTTAAAAGACACATGCGTCTGTGCAGTGAGGGGTGCTAAAAGCCTGCAGGGTACACAATCAATATCATATTTTCCATTGCCACCTTCTGGGTTATTGTAAATGACTTGTGTCAAAAGTAATAACAGGTTGAGTCAGGAACCTTAGGTTTGCAATTTCATTCATAGGGCTGAAGGCCACACCCACCTCTCTATCGCCTGCACGTCAGCCGTTAATGAAAACTATAACGCAGCACAGCACTCAACTCGCAAGCTTATTTCTTATAAATGCATCCTATAAAAACACAAATGGATGTAAAAATAGTAGGTACAGGCTAGCTTGCATTATCTTCATTCTGTGTGTTTTGGACATGTGCTCACTAAGCATGTTATTAGCATGGTCTGGGAGATTGAATGTACTGCCTGGTTGATATTGTCATGTGGCACTTGGGGCAGCTGTAGGACTGATGACATGCGGTGGGGAATGTGTTAAGGCCCTCAGAACACAAGACACCAGAGAGATGGTCATAAAACACAAGCAAGGCGAGAAAGATGCATTAAAACATATTGGAATAATGTTCTGAGTCCAATACAACTTTCGTTCTGTTGACAGCATTTCAAGTATATCGGCAGTGGCATAATGTTGAATAGCACAAAACACAGTTTTCCCTCTTCCTTCAGTTTTTCTTTATTTTATTAGGCTTGCAGTGAAAGTGACTTTGACAAGGGTTCAGAGGATTTAAAAGCGGAAAGGTTTTGTCAAAGGTTCTGAATAAATTATTGTTTAAAAAAAAACATTATTTAAGAGGTTGTCCCTATCACTCTTCTGGGGTGGGACTATTTTACAGAAAAGAATTGCAGAGTAATATCTTGCTTACCGTAACTTAAAGTATTGAACCCTGAAACATTCCTGTACTAGAAAGGTTCGTAAGTTCTCTTCACACCCTGGTAGTAATCACTAAGTAAAGTGGTAAATATTTTTATATATCTTCTGCGGAAGGCGCAGAACAATAAAATGTTCATCCAATCTTTGCATTCAGTCCAAATACAATGACAGGATGTCCTACATGCCTGTCAAACTTTGTATTTGCATAGCACAGTGCACTTCCAGAGGAGGCATGGCTTTAAAAAGCTAGCCTGCTATTGCTAGCCTCTCCAAAATTTCCTACCCTACCTTTAATAGGAAACTATAGTATAACCGGTATAACCATTAAAATCATGCATGCAAGGGTTAATTTAATGCTAACTGTTGTTAAATGTACTATAAAAAATAACATTGTGAAAAAGGCAAAATGGCACAACACAATGATTATGGCCCACACTGTGGCCTGCGGCAATAATTGTATCATAATGATCAGATGGGGACTGCAGATCTTCAGAGAGACCAACCTGCTGGAACAACTACAACAAAAATGCAGGAGAGTGAGAGAGTGAATCAGTGAAAGAGGGAGAAGTGGAAACAATTCCAGTGTCTCATCAGGTAATGTTCTGCTACAGAATATGACTTCTAAGGTTCCAGTAATGGACTATTTTAGAAGATATCTTACACATTTTCTGTGGTTTAATCAACCCAAGGCCACAAAAAAACGAATAATATGAGGCTCTTCAGCCTGACAATGAAAGACGTTACTGATCTAACTGTATGACACATTGGGATTAGAGGTTATATGACCCCAGAAAAAAATACTGCCCTCAGTCATAAAGTTACTGTGATGTAGGATTTGAAAATACCAGACAGATCGATGAAGACCTAAGAAACCTGTGCGTTAGATTCATGTTAGCTCTGTTGCAGCCCCTCGGATGTTTGGATGATGACATTTAGAAATAAAAAGCAGGTTTTTCTGCTGTATTGCCTGATCAAAACAGGATGCACACAGGAAGCTGGCAGCAGAGACAAGGGTTATGTTTGAAATAGCAGACTACCATACATCTCCTACTATTACTGCAGTATATTCTATGTATACACATTGCACAACCTGCACATTTCTGTATGCAAAGTTGGCAATACAAAGTTGCCAAAAGGAGGAGTATATTACAGTTCACAGCATGGAATAATGTCCCACAATGCAATGTACTCATCTTAACTTTCCATTTTCCAGAGTGACAAATGAACCAGAAGCATGACATCAGCATGTATGTTAGTAGGCATATTAATATAATTAGTTTACAGCATATACTGTACAGTATTCAAGCAGAAGGTTTCTGTTCTGTTCCGATCATAACCAAGAAGTTCACTGTTATAATTTCTCTCATTATCATTTCTTTCCAAGTAATTATTTAACCAACATTATTCTTTTTACCTCAGTACAAAGGTTGGGCAATTCTAAAAGCCAAAATTTGCAACAACAAACAAATCCCAGATCAAATGTGAAGATGAATCTCTCCCTACTGCCTGAAGTCCTGAGGCCTCGACTATGGGTCTGTAGCTCCCCTGCCTGTCTTTGTTGAGCCTTTCAACAGCTTTGGAGTATTGACAGGGGAGTGTGTGGGAAGCAGCAGAAGCCTGGCTTATCTGGGTGAGTGTGACTGCAGCATAAAGAGAGAGAGAAACTGGTATGGGACGGTTGTGTGGGGATTGTAGGGTAAAAAAAGTTGCCTTAAAGCCCGGGACACCAACTAAACCACAAAGAACAGACCTTAATACACAAGTCTTATTATCCAGACGTGAGAATCTTTGACTTTTGGGAGATTCCCTGACAATTCCTGAAATAGTTGAGAATGTTTTAAATGTACTCTGAAACTTTTGCAGAAACTATTGCATATCCTCTGTGGAGGAAATCAAGAGGGAACAATGTAATCCAAGACCAGAGGCTACAACAAATACCCTACATGGTTCCATTGGTAGGAAATGAAAAAATAGTCATGACTATGGTAAGAATTACAGCAAATGTCACCAAACTAAGCCTGTTAGTCACAGTGGCAAGCTGCCACCTAACATTCAGTTCAGTTCTATAACATTTTATATCAGTTTAACTACAGTAGCAATTTTAACAACAAAAGTAACAAACCTATAAACTGATATTATATAGAAACTTAATTTGACTATCCATAACATTTAAATATCTGTCAGACAAATTTTGAAACGTTTATGGACATTTGGTATGCTGTTTATGTAAAGGGGATTGAAACAGCTGGTCATGTCTAGATGGGAAACCTTGTTTAGCAAAACTGGGACATTCAAGACTTTCTGCTGAATGACGGTTACCATTTAGACATAGCTGGAAAAGACAGAGAATCAAAACAGCAGCTACTGGTGGCTATGAAGGTCACTCAAGATTGCAGAACTAAGCAAACCATGTTGAGCACCTCCTGGATTGACTACAAGACGTGACTCAATGCCACACACATGGATCCTTGAATGCTTGGCTCTAAACGAGGTCAACAAGACAAATAAGGACCTTCATCAGGAACTCATCAGGCCTCTGGAGGAGAATGGAGTAGTCCACTAGAGGCCATCTCAAAGACATCTTTCAAAGTATGGCATCTAAGTTGAGATCTCCATCTTGAGTTATTCCATCATATAGTCCATCCAGAAGATAACTGATACAGTCTTACTTAACTCAAAGTGCCATCAGCTACATGACTACAGGTTTATATGGATAATATTAAGCCATACCTAAGGAATGATAATTACATTGACTTACCAATCCACCTGACCATTAAAATCCAGGTACTTTCAGAAAGTCAGAAAGATCTTGATGGGCCAGCTGAAGGGGAAGAACAGGATCAAAGCCATCAACACATACACCCTGCCAATCATCAGACATCCAGCTGCCATAGTAAGAGGAGGAGGAGACAGAAGCTGCACCAAGACTAGAGAACTCATCACAAAAGTATAATTAAATCCACCTTCCAGAGCCTGTATACTGAATTAAACAAAAGTTAAGGATTTAGAAACATGTCAAAGCCTGTAGCTTAACTGGTCGAGCATAGCTTTAGTCACACATGGGTTTGATTTAAAATGTATACCTTGAATGTCTGTAAGTTACTTTGAATAAAAGTGTCTGCCAAATGCATTATTGTAAAGGCCACCATTAAGGACCAGTTTAGCTTCCAAACTGTGGCCCTCTGTAAATTTGTTAAACAGAAGAAAGTAAATTCATTTAATTTGAATTGGTTGGCCTAATAAGATCCTGTTTATTGTATACAATACAATGTATTCAAATCTAATATATTTACTCATTCTCATCATATTTTACAATACATGCTATACATTTGGATTTTGGATAAATATTTAAAATAGGTTAATCCTGTGGGGATTACAAGAGACCAGTTTTAAGGATTTTCTTATTTATTAGTAGGGCCACTTTAACCATGTAAAGTGTACTGAAAAAGACTTCTAAAGGTTGTCCTCAGGAGGTGATAAAACAGGTCCTGATCCTCAGTATATGAAAGCCCCTCTGATTTGTGAAGCAGAAGATGACAGGAGGAGAAGGTGGGTGGTCTATCACTGGCCTGTGACTTGCTTCAGAACCGGGAAATTTACATGGCTTCAGAGATCACTCTCCTGTGCTCATCATAAATCAAGATCTGCACTGCAGGATGAATAGGTTGAAAGGTGCCCAATGCAGGTTGAAGCCAGAGGGAATGGTTTGCTGTGAAAACAGGGCAGAGCAGTTCCTACCAGTTTCAGATTTGTTTAGAAGAGCTGCTTGGTTTGGCGAGGAAACAATGCTGTCTTTTAGCTTTGCATGTATGCCATTTGAGAAACAAATATTGGGTGGAATATTTAGCTTGACATATTATTAATTCCTACTTATATTCACAAGACAATTTTTCAGACAAGCACCTTTAGTTTGTAATGTTCTATCAAACTGCTTCAGGACACTCTTCTGTCATTCACTGTGTATTTTTCCCTCTCCCCCTTCTGCTCCTCGGTCGGTGCCCTGCCATGAAAATTACTTGAATAGTAATTGAGATCCAGTCTGATTATTCCCATTTAATTGTCTAATGACCACCTGAATGGGATTCTTAGTGTAATAGGAGCTCTGTTTGATAGGCCAGCGGGTCAGGCACTACATTCTCATGCAATTAGCATTCTATACCCCATCCATTTTCATGCAAAGCCCTTCTACAGTTGCGCGATTGCCCCCAGATACCAGATACCAGTGCTTGAGTTCCCCTGCCTCTCATGTAAACATCATATTACAATCTAAATCTGCTTAGTATAGAGAACAATATTTTCACATATAACCTGATATAGAACTCAATTCTGTTAACAGTCACTAAATATATGCATCACCAACCTCCTGTTACTTTCAAAATGACCCTCATAACACACAACATCACAAATATAAATTTAGATTAGATCAGTCCAAATAAAAACCACGACAGACAGATAAAACTACAATTTGGTCCCACTTCTACACAGAAAATCAGAGCATAGAGAATTTGACAGTGTGTGTCTCATGGCCTCAGAGCACCTAGGTGAACATACTGGTGTTTAATCAACAGATTAATTCATCCATTCGATCTTCTGTCAACAGATCATATGATGCAGCCAAAGAACTGGGACACTGGAGATAATTCCAGCCTCATACTATAGGTGAATACATTTCAAACTGCAGAGAAACCTTAACTATGGTTCTTTACTGTGATATCAGACTTTGATCTGCTGTGGGTTTTTTTTTAACATTGTAATATTTATTATTTTATCACTAATCATCCACCACTAGAGGCTGTAATGTGGTTTACTATGTAACTAATTCTGTATTATGGTTAGTCAAGTAATCCAATATTATTTTACTATCACAAATAACAAAGAAACCAAGAGCAGGAAGGGGTCACGATCAATGTTTGGCGTGTAAACTACAGTATCAGTTGACGTCCCATGAAGAGACAATATCCAGCCTTTATGAGTGCATGTGCCTTCTGTCAAAAGATGCTTACAAAGCCAATACCAGGCACATCTGTCATGTGTTATGGTCTTAAACCTCAGGGTTTTCTTCAGTAGTATGTATAGTTGGTCAGTTAACTCAGGCTATGAAACCAATAGGCTAAATCACTTTGATTCACCAAAAGCAAGCAATTAAATAGTTGTTGGAATCAGAGAATACAAATTTCACACTCCATTTACAAAATATAAAGAAAAATTTATGCGAATTTGATTCAGACCCACATAAAGCAGGTGGCTTTGAAAGAAATCGTAAATGGACAGTCGAAATGGCCCTTTATTGCTTTTCCTAAAGCTTTTATTTTCATAATATTATTGACTTTAGCTACATAGAAACCGTAGCCTATTGTGCGGCTACTATTACTTAAGAAGATAAATTTAACATGAAATAGCCTTATCTCTGGGTAGAGTTTTTTTTACTTAATAAGCAAAGTTATTCAATATGCAAGCTATTCACTTCAAGTTATTCAGCCCCAAAGTAGAAGCGCCTCCATCATTACAAAAAGTAATCCAGATGTGTTTCCAACATTAATGCTGATGAATATTTGGTCTGAAACCACAGTTCAAAATGACCTGCCATTCCACCACCAGCTCTGGTTCACTGCTGAAGACGAAAGAATAAGACCCACAGAACCAAAGACTTCCATGATTGTCATGTAACGGCTCAGGAAATTTGTATCTATATTAGGCTACTGTAAATTGAGGCGTTATTCTGTGTGAAAACCACAGGAGAGGTGCAATCCAGCTGCTTTCAAACTAAATAAGTCTCATTTCACATAACCACAGTTACTTCATTACCTCTGTGTTTTACTACAACACTGCCTCCAAAAAGACTGAAAGAAACCCACTGGGGTTAAAACTGGCAAACTGGACGCTTAAGCAAAAGGCACCGTGTGCCCACAAGTCTGGTATTAGCTTTCAGTATCATTAACTTCTGCAGGGCACAGCAGGTTTCTGTCGCCACTGACCAGATTGCTTTAAATGCCGAGCAATTACATGGTTGAGGCCAGAGCTTAAAGACTGAGGGAAGTATAGTTTCTGTACTAAGCGCCATTGTAACAGGAATATTAGGGAAAGAATGTAAGAAATGATTTTACCCCACCGCATACTGGACCTAACGACCTCTGCACTTAATTAACACATTAGCCTTTCTAATTAAGATATGTTGAGAACTATATTTTACAACTCTCGAATGTAATAACTTACTAATATACAACGCCTTCATTGTTCCTTTGCGTGCTTTTACTACAATATTTTCTTGCTCTCTCCTCTACCCCTCTTCACCCTCTCTCTATGCTCTGTATGTTAGCATTGAAGACAGTTAAGCAAGTACTTTGCCTTGATAATATATGTTAGCAGCATAATGCATCTTTGAAAATCAATGAGCAGCTTTTTTTGATCACTTTTGCGTCCCCCCGTCTCGCCGCATGCCGTAAATAGCTGCTGGGATATACAGACAGTTAGCGGGGTGAAAGAGATAAAGCCCCATAAACAAATTATTACATGGCACAGTGAATGCATGTGCAGTGCTGCTCATAGATGAAATTGTGATGTATAATGGGTCAACAAACACCTTAAACCAGCCTAAACTGGTGTTCTGATTTAGGTCCAGGCTGGTTAGTTTGGTCTGGTTGGCTGGTTTAAAGAGGATTTTGAGAACCATCTTAACACCAGCTTTGCCAGGCTGCTAACCAGCAAAAACCAGCTGTCTGTTTTTTAATGGGGGAAACATCAAAATAATTTGTTTGCAGGGCTCCATCAGTTACATTTTGCATCACCTAGTTAAGTGACTGACATCAAATGAGCAATTTATACAGTGTATATCACGTCACAATATTCTGTATTATACCTGAAGGGCAGAAGGCCTGCAACCCTTCAGCCATGACTACATTAGTAATATGGCAGAGCCTCAAGTGGCTTATTACTTTTATAATATGGCTTAAAAAATCTGTGCTTTATCCTGAATAAACCCCAACTATTGACCAATCAGCATCCAAGATCAAAACTTGTTTATAAATCTCTCCTAAAGTGCATGTAACATTTTGGCATTTCGGTTGTGACTGCCATCTAACAGATGTAGAAGGTCTCACTAACTATTTAGTATAGTTATCATCTACCTTCTCAAAATAGACAAGGCCTACAGGCATGTTGGAAGTGCAACCGAAGAAGGGGAAAAAACACGTTCCCCTAATGTCTTCAAGGTCCCTTTAACAAGCAGTCACCACAAATGACAGACAGCTGCTCTCTGCATTTCTGCCTGTGCGCTGTTTGTTCCCTCTGTGGCAACCTGCCTGCTGTCAGCGCGACCAGACGCTGTGTTATTTTCATATGGTCTATGAGGCTTGTGCCGCTTTTGAAACTCTGGGGAACCAATAACATCAACTCTGCTATCCAGTTCAGAAACAGGCTCAAACCTTCAACAGCAAGCTAAACAGCCAGAGCTTCAGCATCCTATACATTCCTCATTTGTTTTGTCAGAGATCTGGAAATTATAGCTGAATGTGAAATGTATATTTAATGACTATTACATATATCCATAATGGATATAGATCTGACTGTACTGCACATGAATTGTTTAGTATGCCGTGATTAATTATTAAAAGTGACAAGTTCTTAAAATTGTTTTTAAAATGTTCTGCTTTGTTGGATCTCGGGGGAGGGAGTGGTTTGCTGTCGATAATGCATACTGTAATTACTAAGTAAACAGAGAACTGATGCATAACTAGCATTACAGAGTGACTTCCATTATAGAAAACTGTCTAACTGAGATGCTTTAAGAAAAAAATCTATCATCATTTACTCACTCTTCTATCTTTCAAAATCCATATGACTTTCTCTTTTCTGTGAGATACAAAAATGATTTATAGTGATGCTTTCTCCATATAATAAAAGTGAATAGTGACCACCGCTGTCCAAAAGACTTTCAAGGCAAGACTTTAGTGAATAACAATTTAAATTTCAATATGTCTCACTATCATATGGCTTCAGGACATGTATATAATGGAAGTACAGTGCATGAGACTCATAGACTATGTTTATAATACATTAATGGTGCTTTTTTGCTCGAAAGCCTGGTCACTGTTCACTTATATACTATGGAAAGACAGCAGCATGAATATTCAGAGGCAACTATAAGTAATTCCCCTAAAAAATAAACACTGTACAGTATTTATATAATCAGATTTTTATTCTTTAGTTTGACTCCTGTTTGTAATCTGCATCAGTTAAGGTGCCCAAAAAGCGTTTTTGTCACACACTTTTAAAGGTGTTTATTGAGGCAGTTTACATAAGAGACCCATTGTTGAAGGCTGTCCCTCTCTAACTTCAATATTCTTTTAACGTCCACTGAGTAAAGTCCACTGAGCTCAGTTCCAGTTCATATTTTAGATTTCCAGATTGACACCACTGAAAAGTGTCAGTCCCAATTAGAGGCTAAAACAGGGCTCAGCAAATATAATCTATGAGGTTCTATGGTCCATCTTGCCATTTTATTTCATCATTTATTTTTCCCATTGCAATATCAACACTCTTTGGCTCTTTATGACTCTTTAAACATGTCTACAGATGCAAAAATTTCAGCTGTTAGAACAGGTTGCTCTGTGCGTTAAGAACTACAGATGTGTTAGCTATATTATCTTTTTCCTTTCTTTTTTACGTCTACCCAAAATGAACAACTGACAGAATGTTACATTCACTATCCACAAACCCAATAACACAGCATTCGTCAAAATAAACCTCTTCTAGTGACCTAAGCTTCCTGTGTACAGCCTGAGGGGGTTTGATGTGCTAATTATTTACTGAAGCAGTAGGGACTTTCAAATTAGACCCCATGCTGGTACAAACTGTGAAGAGTAGCCCTAATGGGGTAACCAGGGTAACATCTGAATTGAAACAGAAAGCAGGGGACATTGGGGATTACAATGGTCATTGGGCAGGGAGCATTGGAAAGAGCTTCTATAGCAAGCAAAAATGGAAGGGGCCAAGCTAGGCCTCAGCACAGTATTATATTACAGATGCATATGAATAGACAAGCAGTTGCTGCTGGCTTGGTCAAAATTGTATACCCTTAAGCTATTGTTCTTTACTGCTTGTGTTGAGAGGGAGGCTGCGGGTGGGTGGAGAGCTTGAAAGTTTCAACCGTTATCATTTGTTTGAGAGGAAAGAGAATAGGAATTTCATTCCTGAGAGGCAAGGAATGGTGACTTGCTAGGAACTTTTTAATGAAGGTTTAAAAAAAATACCTTTAAAAGAGATTAAGATTGAAAAGAAGCTCGAAATTATGAAAATAGAAACATATAGGCTTAATTAATGCTTGTGAGAGGTTAGTTTCCCATCATCCTGAGTGAAACGTCTCTTTTGCGACTCAGCAGTGAGGGGAAAGGAAAAAGAAGGGCAGAGAGAAAAAAATGGAGAAAATTACATAGCTAAATCCATGTATCTGGGAAACCATCCAAACAGACTTTTCCAAGTAGATAGAAAAAACATACAAGTGTGCAGTGAGCAGTAAAATTCTAATATTGCTCTCAGTACGATCACAGGCGGTAGATTATCTTTGGATACAGATTTAGGATACAGTCAAAGTTTTCTCTTGCCTTATAGCAACAAATTGGATATAGTATAACTTACTGTAAACCAGGTAGCCTTTGACTGCATTTCCTAGCCTCATAAATATGGTTATATAAACAAGCAAATTTAAGTTAATGCATAACTCCAAGCAAGATTAAAACATGACATTAATCTCTAAATCCAGTTTAATATGTTCCAATGTACAGACACTGGAATAAGATAAATGAGCATGAAGTGCAGCTATAGAGAAGCAATCTTTCTGGAATGCCCGTAATTATGTGATACAATTAAATTTGACTACAGCCTTATTGTGTAACACAGCTGAAAATAGCTGTGGCCCAAAATGCCACCAATTTAAGTAGTATTTTGTAGGTGTATGTTGTCAATAGAAGAAAAATAACTGAGCCTGTATTATTGTGCTGTATTATTGCTGAGTCAGAGTGCAAATCCAGCTTAGCTTCATGTTTGTAAGTATGTTTCTCTGTGTGGTGAGAAGCTGGGCCAAAGTGAGGCTCTGAGTGTCTCTAGGGACACGGCAGAAACCTCAGCAGATCAGCATGGGTCAACGATCTTCCTACAGGCCTGTCGAAGGGCCGGCATAGGCAAACCCATTAACAGACAATTTATTCAAATGGAAAAGACATTTTACAAAAGCAACATCTTAGGTCAAATATAAAAACTAAATCTATACTTTGTTACCTTTTAAGAACATAGAAATGCAAAACTCTTAAATAAACCTATTACTGTATAATTTAATACAGTTTTTACATGTAAAAGATTGCAGAGAATTAAGATATATATGTATGTGTAAATAATTTATTTGGCGTATACCTGGCTGTAGCAGTGATGTTGTAAATATCAGCCAACAGCACAACACATTTAGGCACTTTACACAACAAAGGAAATAAATCCTCCCTGTAGCTCAATAGCCTGGTGACTGACATGTAATGCAAAGAATGGACAGCAAGTGACAGGACAGGCAGGTCGTCCCTTTTCTTTGCACTAGGATGTCAGCGCAATTGCCAAAATGCATTTTCCATTACCAGCTCAATCGCAAATCTTTTTCTTTTACTTTGATTCCAGTGGAGGACAGATCAATTTGATAGCAATAAATATCGGTGAGCATTTCTCTTACCAAGTGCAGGGACACATCTGACAAAACGGAGGATATTAAGGAAATAGCACTCGCACTGTGTTTCCACAACACACTGGTGAGAGAGAAAAGCTTTGTTTTCATGGTCCAGTTTATTATTATTATCTGAGGTAGATAAAGCAGAATTGAATAGATGTGCATCTCAAAGCTTCCGATCATTCTGAACTCAGACTTCAAGATTTTAAACAACCAGCCGAACTGAAAATGTAAAAAAAACATGCTTCTGCTTTATGTAGATCTCACATGTTATTTGGCCACAACGTCCAGATATTGTGAATGATTTAAGAGCTCAGGGGATTGGAAATGATTTTCTTTTGTCACCACTTTCCTACTATTGGACATGATAGATATCATCCTACTCAATGTCTCCCAAACATTTCAAATTTCCATTTATTTAAAGAGAGGAAATGGAGGGAAATTTTAACGGGTCACTAATTTCATTTCACTGCGATCCAGTGGCATTAGACTGGACCAGATATTTCAGAGGAACACAAAATCAATGTGCACGTTCTGTAGGGAATCACTCCCTGAATCCATTAGTAACTTTGGCCAGCAGGTCAGGTAAAGTAATAGCCGGATAAATGTTTTATTACTGATGCCCAGACTGACTTAATGGCCAAACTAAATACATACAGCACATCCATGCATGTCAAACACTTATGATTCCATCAAGATGATGTAATGCATTTATCTCTGATACACATTACTTGTATACAAAGCTTGTTTAGGCAATTTGTGCATACAACGGCCCTCAGAAATTATATTAGTCAGGGTATCTTTACCCCTAAACCCTAACCCTCACACAAACATGATTTAATCCAATTTGTTAAAATAACATAGCCAAAGCAGAACTCTACACACACACAAGCCATCAGAAACCATCACCAAGGGAAAAAGTATAATATCACATTCAAACAGGCATCACAAATTAATAGGTTGTATTTAAATCATAACGATATCGAACTTATTAATCACATATGCATTCCATGCTGATTAGTTATTTTTATTAGTAAATGTATCTTTAATAAATGCATGATTGTAATTTGCATGGTGGAGCAGTGGGGTGAGAGTGACTTAAGGTTGTCTTGAACACATTAATGCTGCAGCAATAGCCATTTTAAATGTATATTGATTCGAAAAGCATAATGACAGCTTACATGTAAGAGCATTTGTGTTCATACTTAAAATTCTGTCTTTTAAGCCGCATGATTGGTCACTGGTAAAAAGAGGGCAGTGTGTGAGTTGAGGGGGATTTTGGGGGAGGAGCAGGGGGGTTTTCAGGCAGTGATTAGTGGCAGCTGGAGTGCTCACGCTGTCTCTCCTCTTCACTCCAACAGGCCACAAAATCTCACCAATCACAGGGCACTGCTTTCAAACAGCGCAAAATTTGATTTCTTAAAGGGGCCGCGGCCTAGACGAAGGGATGCAAGAGCTTTGTTTTGAGTTAAACTGAACGCTTTATTGGTGCCTTTCAGGGAAATGTGGAATTCAAATCCTAGTTTTCATAGATGTGCAACCCACACATTACAAAAATAAAAATTCATTTCTTTTTTTGTAAGTTTTTATTTTTTTTAACAAATTGAGAAGAGATTTTATGGTGGTAAGTATTTGTTTATTAAAAGATGAGTCAAAGAGAGGTTCACATTTGGAATGTGAGGTCTGACTGACCAGTACTTGACCTTTTTCCTGGCAAATATCCATCATATTCCAAACTTTGTATGAAAACAGACTTCATGTAAGACCCACACAAAAATAAACAAAATATGTTTAAGTGCAAGAAATAAAAACACAGGTTTATGGTTGTTTTTTAATAAAAAAGGTGTCAGTCTTGGGTTGAAAATAAAATGCTTCATCTGATGAAACATGAATATGGAATGTACCTTATTTTTTTGCTTTCTTGCCTTTTGTTAAGCCAGACCACCGACATTCATTATTTGCCCATTATGGCACATTATGAAAAAATGTGTTATTTTCGAATTGGTTCCAGGACATCAATTGACCAGTTTTGTGGGTCAATTTCTCCACAGAAAAGCATCACACTGCGTGACCATATTCAGGTGCTATCAGTTCCAGCTGATTTATTTATTCATCATTGATTTCAGCATCATGACAAATAATGATGTTGACAGACCAAAGTCTACCTGTCCATCATTTGCTACAAAAATGCAAAAAAAAAAAAATGTAGATGGTCTGCATTTACAAGTAAATATATTGCACAAAAAATGAAGGGGAAACAGTATGTGCCATTAAAAAGAACAAAAAAATCCAGTCTCACACCTGCGATTTGGGACCCATCCACATATCACGAGTATGATATACATAAACTCCTAACTTTACTATTTTACAGTACATATACAATCTTAAAACTAATACCAGCACTGAGGTATGCATCACCCCCTCCCCAATGCCATATGTTCTACAAATACTCAACAAATTTGATCTACAGCTGTACAAAACCTAGCTTAAAATCACAAGGCATTTTTGATGCAAGTTTTAATTTAAACTTAATCCTTAAACCAGGACTCCCTTGCATGCTAAAACAAATGATAAAGGGAAGAAGTGCCTGAAACTCACTGAGTGCCCAGTAAGAACATTCCCTTTTTAACTGTACAAAAATATGCCTGAAAATAGTTTGCTTTCTTTAAAAAGATGAGGTCTGTTATGTATCAAAATGCTTCCTCTATCACCTGTAACTCTGCACAGATTAGGCTGCTTAAATTTCAAACCAGTAGGTAAACAGAATCAGTTTCATAAAGAAAAAGGTTTAAAAAAATGTTCCGGCATTTATAAATGACTAAACAGCGTTTGAAAGTAACGTCCTGAACAGTTAAAGTTCACAGATTTGCTTCGAGTCAGTCCACAGTCTTTACATTATCAACTCCCTGCAGTTAGAAAGAGGGTATAAGATGCATAGAAGTTCTCAGATTTTCCCTTAATGGTCCGCTTTAGTTGAACAGTAATTGCAGACCTACAGAAAAAATCCATAAGACCCTGTCAATCTGCCAGAAAACGTCCGCAGACTTTTCTTTTTTGCTACAGTACCAGCTTCATAAGCATCTAATTCCTCAAACCTCTCTCCGCCTCCTTCCAAAAGCCCCTATTGGTACACCGCCAGTAGGAGGCAGGGGTAAGAAACATGTACAGAATATAGCATTCTCCCTCTCTCGTGTCATTACATAGGAACTTTTATTTAGTATGTAAAAACCAAGTCTGAAAAGTTCGCTTCCAGCCAGTCCCCCGCTATCATCTCGCTGAGCTCGGGTGTGCAATAATCTGGAAACTCAAAGTGGGAACCCAGACTGCCCTCGCTAAACGACTCCAACTCCTTATCCACCAGAGAGAGGGACAGATTTCCTGAATGTTGACTTCCCAGCTCCGAGCTTTGCGCGGAGGAGGCGAAGTTCACGCTGAAGTCAAAAAGCAAGTCGTCCGCGTCTTCGCTCGAGCTGGAAGACGTGGAAACCGACCTGGAGGATGCTGGTGAGACGGATGCGGGATACATTGTGCTCTGCTTGGTGATGTTCTTGAAGTTGTAAAAGAGTCTGCTGTTGGATGCGGCGCTTTGGACCTCCTCGTACATGCTGGCGCCCTCCGACTCTGTGGACGAGCTCAAAGTTGGGCTGGCCGGAACTTTTGCTACATTGTAAGCTCGGATCTGATCCTCGTCTTCCTCCTTCACCCGGACTACAAGGTCCTCTTCGTAGTCATCATCGTCCTCGTCATCTGTGAACTCACTTTTAATAATAGTCTTTGAAACTTTAATGCTTTTAAACGCGTAATCGTCAGTGTAACTGTGAGACGTCTTCGTTCCCGTTTTACTCGTTTTCAGCTTTGAACATTTCTTCTTGGACATTCTGTTGCAAGACTTCTCCGGAGACGGGGCTGATGGTTTGGCGGAACCGTCCAGCTTTGGTTTCTTCTTGGGTCTGTATTTGTAATCAGGATAATCAGCCATGTGTTTCAGACGGAGTCTTTCGGCTTCCCTGATGAACGGTATCTTTTCGCTGTCCTTTAACATTTTCCAGCGCTTCCCCAGGCGTTTGGAGATCTCGGCGTTGTGCATGTCCGGCGACTGCTCCATGATCTTTCTCCGCTCGATTTTAGACCAGACCATGAACGCGTTCATCGGTCTCTTTATGTGTCCGGTGGCCGTCTTGCACCAGTCAGGGTTAATCGAAACGGGGCTGCAAGCCATGAATTCACTTTCATCGGAGTCAGTGGCTTCTCTAGACATGCTGTCCGTTTCGCTGTTGTCCGTTTGCTGCACCATGGTTCCCGTTGGACAGCTCTGTGCCACAGCAAAGCCGTTGCAGTGTTTGTTAGTCCACTGCCAAAAGTATACTTGTCACCTTCGTGTGTCTGCTCTGTGCGCCTCTGAGGTTCACCCACTCTTTCCAGACTTAGAAGCCGCCTTCTTAACTACTTCTTGGCTTTTTCAAGTAGGTGACATCATGCGTTGCGCTCCAATCGCGTCCTCTCCACTCCGCCCTACAGGCTCCATGCAGTGCGTTTTAACCCTTTGCGCGCTCCAACAGCCGCCGACGCGCTACCATCCTTAGGTTTGCAAGACCGCCTGGACCCGTGCTGTGCAGGGGCAGACGTATCACTAGACCAACTAATCGGGGAACGAAAGTGTCAACACATAAACATGCGAAACCAAATAAAGTGTTTTCAAACGTTTTGCTTCAGTTTTATGATGAGACTGTGGGACCCAATCTACACATTTACAGATGCAAGCTGTTTTCTCTCCGCTTTCATTCTCTCTCTTAATAGCATACTGAAGGTGGCGCTTGGACACTGTTCCTATGCGCATAAACATCTCAGACGCAACGATGTTGCTTCAGCTGCGAAATCAGTGAATTGCGTTAAATTTAACGGATGAAAACATTAAACTTATGAAATGAAAAAACATATTGCTTCTTTGATTAAATCTTATTCCTTTATTGGTGACAAACATGCTGTTTTAAATTTCTGCATTTTACACATTGAAACATTACAGTCATTTTTGTAAAAGATTGTTTTTAAATCAACATTACTTAAGTTTATCTTTTTTGTTACAGGTCACTTTAATAGAGCACATGTGGTTGTTTGCAATAGCTAAATCTTGCACAGGCTATGAATAAAGTCTAATCATCAAAAAGACAAAAGTAAAGCGTTATTCAGAGTCAACATCTAGGTCCTTTTCCCTCTTGCCAATGTGGTTTGCGCTCAGCTAATGTTACTTGAAACTATGCATCTGCCAAAGCGTCCTGTTTTCTGTCCCCTAGAGGGCAATCACCAGCCCTTCTGAGACCTTACATCACCCTCACCTCTGATAATGGAAGAAACTGCCCTGAGCAGTGCCCATGTGACTAGTTTTGCCTAAAAAAGGTTAGACTTGGGTAAGCCAAGCATTTCTGAGAAGGTTAGAGAAGGAAACTGTCCTCTGCATTTCCTCACAGAAGTAAAGGTGACAGTCTTATATACACCACACACACACACACACACACACACACACACACACACACACACACACACACACACACACTTAAAACTAAGCTAAAAACAAGCTCTTCTGCTATTGGGCGTGAAGAAATGTTGACTGTGGATCTGTGGATTCAGTCTGCTCTCTTGCTTTGGTTCGGTCTGTGTTACATCAGCATGCTTGTGATAGGCTCACAAACAGAGGTGAATAAGAGCTGCCTAACGATGTGGCGCTCATTAGCATAGCTCATTAAAGGCTGTGAATGAGGTGAGAGTGTCAGCCACTGCAGAGGTGTGAGTCATCCTGACAAAGGGAGGGTCTCTGTGTGGGGAAATCTGAGACATCCTTTCTCCCCTGACTGCTGCACATATCACACTCACGTACACACACAGACCCCACAGGTATCAAAAGGAATAGTCAAGTCAACAACAAGACAAGTGTAGATGGTCTTTGGTTTTGCCGTCTGCAAGTGCATCTTATTAGCCATTTTTTGACTGACACAGACTTTCAATATAATTGCAGTTATGTCTAGACTGTAATGTTGAATAGACTTATTTTGTCATTATAAATGATTGGATGACAACCTGCATTGCAATAGCAGGGCACACTATACAGGGGTGTTTATCTTTAAACAATTCATTTATTTAGCTATTCACATATTACCATAATAGGAAGTATGACTTCAGTATAAAAAGAACAGAGAGTGGCCACAAGTATTAAGACACTTGAGCCACACTTAAAAATGTATGGATGTCATTGAATTAAATTTGGTGAGTACTTTTAAGCAGCTGGTGCCAATGTTATGTTTTTGGTAATTTCCCATCAAGTTCAGACAGCTGCCCATTCATAGTAATCACAGGTGTTATTCCACACATTAAATACAGATCCACAATTTTAACAACTCGATTCCAACACCTAGTTCAAAAACTTTTAAAATTAAAATAATTTGATAACATTTTCATCTTTTGATAAATTTTAAACTATCATTTTTGGAATCCACAACTGTGAACTTTACCTTTTCATTGGGGCATGTTGTGAGATGTTTATAAAGTTAACATTTATAAAATGCATCAATTGCAATATTTATTGGCAAAACAATGGTAATGTTACATTGTTTATGTGTAGCCAAAAAGCCTATATATAATAGGCTGTTTAATGAACTATTTTCTTATTGGGTGTTTCCACAGCAATAATAGAACTGTTCAATAGCGTTATCTTTGTACCCAAGACTTTGTCACGTGCCTATATAGAAATTGACTTGTAAATTTGATTTATCATTTCAAAAACAACACATTAACAAATCCATATATTTTGAAGGGTGGTATTTTATATTTTTAAGTGTCTGAATGCATTTTGTGGCCACTATATGAAAAGATTCCCTCATAAAATATTCCCTCAGTTATCTAAACTCTTTGAAACAGCTGTTTCTATGCAGAAGCACTGAAGCATTGGATCAATATAAAGTCAGACTGGAGGTTATCTGATTCTGCAGATGTATGCATCTATCTCCTCTGCATAGCCTCCAGACAGGTGGGCCTGCTCTCACTGCTATCTGATGTGCAAACAATGGCTAGGAAAAGGGGCTGTTATGGAGGTCTATAGAAACGCAAATAAAGTTTTCACTTACACAACACATTCCTGAATATTCTTGTTTTCATGCAGCGCTTTTTGCATTAAAAGGGCTTTTTTATGCAAATAGTCTGAAATGTTGTGTGTGCATCCTCTCAAGAGTTGCTATGACAAACGAAATATCTGGCCAGAGTTCTCTGGAGTTTTACATGTATGTATATTCTGTACTTCGATAAGATGAATTTACTTAAAATATAAAGAATACTATAGATCTGAATGCAGGCAAATAGTATACAAAAAACATAATCGTTCTAACAGTCTACCATCTGCCAGATAAAAATACACTTTTAATGTAGAAACACATTGATGTGAGACAATAATGAGTTTCACGGGGGATGCAATTTACTCCACAAATCAGGTAATTGTAGCAGAAAATTCAAAAAATGACAGTAAAAAGTTCTTTAAGCATACTTAGAAAACACTATTAAAGAAATATTATAATGAACATATCTCAGCTGAGACATACATAATGGACACTTTACAAAAACAGGGAACAGTTTGGTATCCCATTACATTTTCTTAAGGCATTAGAGGCACAAATCCTATTAGATTTGCTAGTCAAGCTATTACCTAACATAAATTTATTACAGTTATTAACAAATTTAATTTACCAAGAACATAGCTTTTAATTTAATGTAGATTTGTATTTATGTCATTTTAATTACTAAAATGCATTTATCATACATAATATGTATTAATATGTAAAATCTGACAATGAACTATTTGTTTGAGTATTGTTTAAAGGTTTGAATATTTGTAAAGTATCAATACACTGTTTGCAATATGAACTAAATTTGTCCAAGATGCCAAAAAAATGTTGCTCTCATGTCAGTTTTGGCCCGAACTCTGTAAGTAAACAGAAAGAGTAAAGAAATAAGGTAACATTGCTACATTATTCTTTCTATTCACAAACCAATGCTAATGTAGCTGTGGGACGTTCCTGCATTCCCTCAAGATTCTGATGTTTAGCAGACATCTGACACATGAGAAGTTTGTCATTATTGTAAACATCTGACGCCTGACACTTCTCAGGAATGTATATCACATTACACACAATAACACAATCAACAGCTCTTCTTGGATTCTCCCTAAAGTGAGTCACTGTTTATTAAAATGCTTCAGATCTACATAGTCACACCTCTGACTACCATCATCTTCAGTTAAAATACCAGCTGAGGAGAAAAATAGCTGAAATAAAAACAATTTAAAGCAATGAAAGTGGTGTAAGTTTCAGAAACGGCCCTAACCTGGCATTCCACCACAAAATTTCTGAACCTTCAAACAAGAAACCTTCTGTTTCATCTCAGTTCTCTTACCAGGCCGATGGAACGTGGGAATGCTTTGCCTGGCCTGTAATGATGTCATCACCTTGCTTTCAAAGGCCCCTGGTGTCTTGACATGGCAACATTTCACCTGTTGTCATTTCTACATCCGCACTTTTGGCTTGCCTGAGTGTGCCACCGCATTCAGGAAAACATTTCCACTGTATCACTACCTCCTGAGTGTTTGTGTGCACTTTATCTTGGGCTAATAAACACGATCTGAGAGAGCCCTCAGGGCCAGCGAAGGCCGGGTAATGAGGGTATGTTTAGTCTGGGGAAGCTGGGACAAATTCTGATGGATTGCATGGCCACGGCTTCACCCTCTCTATTACACACCAAAGTACAGAAAGAGTGTGTTCTGCACACTTTTGCTTTTTCGAACACCACTTGAAAATAGATGAAATCGGCTTCCGAGTTACTTTAATGATTTTGAAGTAAGACATGTATTCAATGGAAGGCTGAGATGGAACGGTCAATACGATCTCACCAAAGCAAAAAGCACAATAAATCGAGGCTTTTCTCACTTTTTCCTGATGTTTAGTGAAATGGTCTGCAGTGTCCCGCAAGCCCAGACTTGCCCTGTCAATTCTAGAGAGAGAACATGAGCTATGATGGAGTCAGTGTGAAGTGTGCAGAGTCCTGTGGAGAGAGCCTGAATTAAGTTTAACGGAGACTGTCAGAAAATCTGCACCCTAAAGTCCGGTTTATGATCTTTGTACCAAGTGTGACAGTTTAAAAGATGTCTCGCAGAACACATGAACTTCAGGCTCAGCAGCTTGTTGAAAATGCCCTCTGTAATTAGCAGCTTTACACAATCCAAAATTAAGCTTGGAGATTTATTAAGGTTTAATTTGCTTGAAATTTTATTTTTATGTTATTATGTTTATATATAAAGTTATTAAGTTTATATCAAGGTTATTTATCTTGATATAAATATTAACTTTTAAAACTAATTAAAATCAGGATCTCTCAGAGGTTTAGGATGAAGACTAATAAGATAACCTGGACAATTTCCTGTTGGCAAACTGCACAGTAAACCTTTTTTTTTGCAGCTGTGCTAAGCTTGATGGAATCAAAGCAGAACCCACATCCTTCTCTTTCTTATGTGTCCAAAATGCCAATTTAAAATTATATATTCATCTTGAAACAAGACTGTATTCACATTACACATTATATTAATATAAACAGCTCCGGGAGACCTTAACTCAAAGAACCACACTGTGGGTGTTGTAATGTTATCTAATTAAAAAGAGGTTAAGACAGAAGAACCACAACAATTATTTTGCAGGAAGCAAAACAAAACAAAAAAAACCCTCAAGATTCTCTTTTTTTTAATGAATGTTAATCTAACTTGAGAATGGTTATCTTAATTTTACCTACATTTAATGACAAGATGACAAGAGGAGGCACTATGTGCAAAACCTGTGTAAGAAGCCATTCTTACTGGCTTCTTACACAGGTTCTTCATTCTGGTCTTATCAATATTCAAATTAGAGCTCTTGTGAGAAAATGTGGAAAAAATCTACTTGCTACTTTTCCCACCTGGTACTCAGGCAATAAACTCATTACAAATGTCTGTTAATGAGAACAAAATCATTAAAAAAGGTACAGCTTCCTGCCTCAGTTCCTCCACATACAAATGCAAACACATGAGAAGTTTTGTAGAGCAGACAAAACAGAGAAAAAAAAAACAAGGGATCAGCTTTAGCACTTTTGATCATTCTGCAAAGCGAGGGCGGAAATTGTTTAAAAGTGAGTGTGTTTTCACAGTAAATCTGTTCAATGTGGCCACGGCTCTGTTTAATAGAGTAATGACCCAGGAGCTTTAGTTGGTGCTGGCAACTGACTTCCTAGAAAAAAAAAGTAAAAACATCTGCACCAAAGAATTGTTCGAGTTTTCTTTTGCTTCATCTGAGTTTCACTCAGAACTTTCTCTTTTCAAGCATGTGGGAACGCTCTGCCGATTGAGAGACACGTCTCCGGGCCGCAGTTGGGTGATAATGTGTTTTTCTTTAGACTTAAAAATCATTACAGCCTTGGAATCATTTTGTGGTGACATCAAAGGTTTCTTCAATAACTTTCATGGCAAACTCAAATTGTTGCTCATCATTTTGAGATATTGATCAGAACACAATTCTGAGTTTAATTATATCTGTCAAGCACAGCAGTGTCTCAGGCAGTGGAGACAACACATGAGGAGCATGTTAACTGCTTCGTGGTAGCACAGCTGACCCTCTGCTAAACTCTGTTTTAAAAACATTAATGGCCAATCTCACGTTAACAACTGTTGCCACCTGCCATCATACTGACACAGTAAATCTTGTGTGATTTTGCACACTTTTGTCCCTGAAGTGACTTACATTGTATTTAAGGTATATTTGTTATTGATATGTGTGTTTTATAGAATTCAAACCAATGATCTTGGCTTTGCAGGCATCATGCTCTACTGTACAAGTTGAGCTACAGGATCTCTGTGTGTCATCCCGTAATCTGAAACGAACATGTATAACATCAGTAAGGACAAACACAGTTGCTACAAAGTAAATTTAATTTAATTTTAGAAATTAAATATTAAATCTAGAACTGTTGCAAAAAAAATCTTGCTGTTCACAAAATCTTCCTTGCTATTCCTGTAGGACCTTTTGAAAGAGTAACCAAGGGGGTGGGTTTAGCATAGGGTCAGTTTCAACGCAGAGTAAACAGTCAATCAAAGTCTAAACTATTGACAAATACTGACCTTATAGTGGAGAGATTAGAGGAAGAGTTAAAATGACCTTCATAGCATGACACACTGAATTCTAAAAACATAGTTTTACATAACCGAATTACTTTTAATCCATTGCACTTGAGTTCCAAACATCAGAATTCACAGAAAAATGTCAGAGAACCTGACAAGACTATGTAACATTACATTAAACTTAAGTCGCCTTTCTGGAAAGAAGGTTATTAAAATCGCTTTGTTCTCCAATTATTAGGGGTACATCAGGTAAGAGGTTATCTTTGCTGAAGGAAGCCATAAAATCAGTCATAAGAATCCTCAGGGTCAAGGATAAATTTGACAGACAGCTCTCTTCTATTATTTTAGAAGAACAGACAAATGGAGTCTCATCCTTACACTGAAAAGCATAATAATCATTCTGTTTCACTGGAGGGTCATCAGCCGTGGGCAATATTCATCCCTCAACCGCGTAATAAACTACAGAGGTCACGCAAAGAGGGACAATGACCACTGCTGTAAAGATTAATGGTCCAGAAAAGGCCAGTGAAAATCCCAGCTAAATCAAAGCGATTCGGTGTTAATGAAATACCTTCCGCATCCACTGTAAATCATCTATGAACTAATCTATTAGTGATAATGAATTCACACTGGCAGTTTAACCTTACTTTTGCAATTCATTATATTTGAGATTAACAAGGGATAGAATTTAAGTAAAGAGTCTGTGGGGAATTATGTCCGGGGGCTGCGTTGTCAATCACGAATCACGTTCTGGATGTCTTCCATTAAAAGAGAGGAATTAAATAAGACTTTCTTTGATGCAGACAGCTTTCCTATTTAACGGCATCACTACTTTCCCCAAGACTGTTAACTCTTCATTAACCAAATTAAAGGCATTCATCTTGCCCCTCGCTGCCACATTGGCTTGACCTCTGCCTGTCAAAACGTCCATGTAAGATGCTGAGTGATAAATGACCAACCCAAACCCAACTGAGTGTCCGATGTTCCAGATCCATTTATCTCTAGGGGCCATGCCACAGGCCTGCTTTTAACAATGAGCAGAGAGAGCCCTAATTGACTTTTATTTTAATTATATGCCTAGCAGCTCTTTGTGAGTTCATAAAGATCGTCTAAAGCTTTTAACACAGTTCTGATTGAATCGCATCACTTTTGAGATATTACTTTGTTTTGAGAGAAGATTTCCTATTTAAAACACATCAGATTTTAGAAGCGAGCTGTTCAAACAAGGGGACTAGCGATAGGTCTGTGTATCAGACAATGCTAATAGTTAGCTGTTTTGATATTAGAAGTGTTTGTTGGTCTTTCAACATTTCCTAATCTCTAATGATGCCCCAGTCAATGGAAAACACATTGTTTAAATAATTAATTAATCAATCAATACAAATTATCAATCATGCCCCTGACCCACATACATATTCAATAAATCACAGTCCAGCCCCAGGTACTATTACAGACACCCATCACAGAACTGACTAGAGATTAACAAAACAAACTCACCATAAGCCATGTAACAAACTCAACAGCAGGCAGAACACTGTGACAAAGAGGTAAAAGTGTACAGCATTAAGTATGAATCTACAGCAGATGCATGTGATTTCAAACAGGAAACACAAAAATCCAAAATAAAAGACAGCATAACAAAATGCAAAATAAGGACAAAAATAAATAAAAGCCCCTTAAAATGTGACAACAATAAACACACAGACACACATTTAACCATACTGGCTACCTTGTAAACAAAGAGTTTTAGTCAAAAAATGACAACTTGAAGACCAAGCTTTATTTACTCATCTGACACTATAATGTAAAGTCTTTGTATTGTCTTCACTTTAGGCTTTCGATTAGCAAATATTGTTATATGGAATAAAATGTGATTTAACAGAAAAAGAATGTAATTAATTTGTTTTGTAGTCAAACAAGTTTGAATTGATTAACAGTTTAAAAATCAGCGTTCATTTCATTTAAGCATTAAATCATTTTTGCACATATTACATGCTGTCATTAAAACACTGGCAATAAGCCACCAAGGTTTTATCATATTACACATGTGCCATCAAAAGCCCATATTGGTGGATCGCTAAAGCCATATTTGAATATAAACTCTTCTCTCAATGATACACTGTGTACCTTGTCTCAATGACCGTTGACCTTTTTGGTCCTTTTTCCTTCCCCTCCAGAGACAGGTAGCTCTCCAGACAGACCATACTTCCTAAGAAGAAAATTACTTCTTCCTGAGAAAGGTGTATCCTGTTCTTTGGAATGTGTGGGAGCAGACAGGTACTGAGGGAGAGGGCACATCACCTGAGATGTAATGCAGCTCCGGGTGCTTCCTTTCTCCTGCCAAGCTCCAGCTCGTAGCTGTCAGAGGGTCACTGGGAGCGCACTCAGTACACCCAATGAATGTATGTATGACCTTAGTGACAGGTACTGCTAAGAAATAAAGAGAGAGAGAAAGAGAGAGAGCAAGAATAAACCACAAAGAAAGATATAAACCACTACACAGGGGAAAGTCATTTCTGAATACAGTCGCCTGTGGCAAGGAGATTCTTTGAGTCTGAAACAATGAACTCATCTACTGCAATAGGCTTAGACTGACCGCTCCTGTGACAACTCACTCAAGATTATGACTTAATCAGAGCAGCTTAGCTCAGGTAATTATTTAATCAAAAGATGGACATGCCAATACAGCAGTATGGCAGATTAATTAGGTGTAGAGGTGACTTCACCTTCGTTTCTGACAGTCTCTTTGCATCTCATGCGTCTGGATGCGATTGCATCAGAGAAGTGCAATACTTCAGCTTCAGCTGGGAGGAAAATCAACAAAATCTGTGATGTGTAAAAAAAACAATATTAGACAGTCTTTAATTATCATTCTAGGGCACAGTGAGTTTTACACCGCCCAATGACAGTTTTTTGTCAAGGTGGTATGTGTATTTTTTCCTGTTAAAATATTTATCTTAGCCCAGTTTAATTTGCAAGGACTAGAAATTTGTCGATTGATTCCACAGAAAAGTGTCAACTTTGTGGCATTTTTTTAACATTGCACTGTTTTACCTAATACGCCAGTTAAGATGTAACAGGAAATGATAAGAGGGGAAGGGCTGGAAAATCAGGAAATTACATAAGTCAGTTTAAACTCCAGTCACACGCACAAGAACCACTTTGCAAGAACATTGCACTACCCACCAGGCCACAGCTCAAATACAGTGAAAATACTCACTAGATAGTAAATTGTGTTGAAAGTTGTGACATGTTGAGCTGCTTGTGACAGAGATGCGGGTTCGATTCTGATGCTTGCCATGTTCATTTTGTCCTGTTCTGTTCTCCCTCACTCTTACAGTTTTCTGTTCTTTGTACTGTTGTCACAAAGTGTCAAAAGCATGAAAAACAGATTGTAAATTGGAATACTTCAACAATTGTTGAGACTGGCCTGAAGAAGTTGTCTCCTCTACAGTTTAAAAGCAATGCTTTTGTGTCATGATTCATAGAGACTGTGCATGTCATTATATTGAGTGGGGTTAGACCAGTTGCAGCTTGGCGAGCGTATATGACTCAGTCGGCTCATTCTGACTAACCTGCTATTAGTCACACGCAGCCTGTCTGCAGATGAAAGCTGAGAAAAAAACGCTTGGTTCCACTGATTCTTATCTGGCTTAGAGATTCCTGACAGCTCTGACACTGAAACTCTGCAAACCATGATTCAGATAAAAGAGTGATGAATGTGACCGCTGTATCTCAACTCTGGTTTCGGAGGAGCCAGAAGGTGAGGACAGCTTTCTAAATTTTGATGATTAACGCTAAACGTGATCCAGCCAATGAAAACTATCAAAACATGCCGGAAGACAAATGAGAAAGGCAAAATATTATATATAAATGTGATGTGTTGAGGAACTGGTTAAAAGATAGACCAGTAACCTTCCTGTCCACAGTTCACATGCCATGAAAAAAGAAATTGGGCCAGAAACTTGTTTAAATTATATATATTATTCACCATGTTTTTTAACCTACCTACTGCAGTAACAGCCAAAAATCACTTGCATCCTAGAATGCACCAGGGCTCTATGCTTGACCTTAGGCCTGAGCAGTATGAAGGTACATACTATGTCACAATAGAAATATTTGTATATTTATCAGTAAACAGGACTGCTTTGCATTATGTACACATGAAACTGGATAAGAAACATAATGTGAAAATACAAAGCAGGAAGTGCCTTAAACATGTTAAGACGAGCAAGAACTTATTAAGGGATGTTATTAGGCAAAACATAAGTTAAGTTGATTAGGGTTGCTAAGTAACATTGAAACTGTCACATATCATTTAGGTCACAGGTGTGCGTACAATGATATAACCATCTGTTTTTACCTTTAATTTTAACATTTTGAGCCATGTGACTTAACAAAAACTGTTTGCACTGATGACAGACCTCATTCATATGTTCTGAATAAGCACATCTTTTGGATCTATCACTTCCAAAAGAAAAGGGGATAAAATAGTTTAATGAAAAATAACTTTCATTTGTTAAGTATTTACTTTGCTGGATCTACTTTGCGATCAGAAAAATAGGCATTACCACAATAGTTTTTCAATATTTAACAATATTATGACATATATGACCATATTATGATATATGTGAAAGTAACATATATATATATATGACCATTATTTCATCACACTATTAAAATAAAGACTTTGGGCTACAACCCCAACACTTTAAATCATGTTTAACTACAAAAGGCTCACAAGTGTAAAGGTGGGGGTGTGCAGTGACAGTGGTATGGAGTATGTACAGAGGGTTAAAGGAATGGGAGCCCTGTGGCAGATGGTGGGGCTGAGGGACAAAGCCTCCCTGCTTTCAGCTGGATCTAGACGATATGGAGCATGGATAAAATATGCTGGCAAGGATCCACGTCCTTCAGCTTACATACACACACTGACATCAGCGTACCGTGGTGAGCTCTCAGCATGGGGGGTCTGGCAGAGTGGGATCAAAACAACAGTCATGACAAAGCCACAGAATGACACAGGAGGTGAGGGGTCTGAGGGAACAGCAACTGTTGATTCCGATGCCTGCTTTTTAACGTGTCAGTCATTGTGTTATGATTGGTGCTGACTTTAAGCCTCCTTTTTGGAATGGACTCAAAAATAAGTCAAGAATTGGTGGTTAGCATGGCCTAGTCTTTGCTGACAGTCCATTTGTTAATCGTCTGATAAACATTGCTCACTAAACTGAAAAAAGAGAGACTGTTCTCTTCCAAAAATGACCCCACAGGTTTTTTGTCCAAGCAACTTATTGTGACCTTTAGTTACGGTTTAAAGTTAAGGGCTTCTAGTGGGCAAAAAAATAATGACAATGTCATGTTGCGTGTCATCATGAAATGACATATGACCATCCTTACCAATTAAAATGTGTGTTCGTTTAGACGCCATATTTGGACTTTTTACAAAATCCCTTACAAAATCCAATTTTCAATTCGCAAAATTTACATTTACAAATATGCATTTAGCAGACGCTTTGTGTCAATCTTAGTGCTAATCTTAGTGCACAACTTCCAATAGTAAGAGCACACAGTTTGTTAATGCACTGCTCACAGTCTCTACATGCTACATATTTTTTGCAATTTTACTGTGTTATGTATAGTTCTGACGTGCTATTATTTTATTCATGCCAGTCAATTAGTGTGTTTTCATATATCTGAAAATACCTCACCCCTACACATGTAAAAACAAGACAAACTGTGACTGGTCACTTTAGATGTCCGTCAGATGGCTTTTTCCTGTCTGAGTGGATGGCTCTTGGACAGTTTAAGCTGTAAAAAGCAACAGACTTTTCTGCAGCCAAAGGCCTGGTGATGCGAGACTCAGCTAGACCTGAACAACCTCAATCCACCCACATGCCCTTAAACTCCTATATTCTCACCACAGTTAATTGTAATTTTAATCTACAAGTTTCATTAAGTTTTAAACGGTCCCTTGACTCTTCCCCTATTTCTGGAGGAATCTAACAGACTGTCCTTGGTGAACCGACTCTATCTCTAAGACTTTTAATGCTGAACCTTTCACTCAAATATGAGACTAATAAACAATACTGGTTTTAACTCTTCAAACAGGTGTTCACTGTGAAACTATCCACAGAGGATAGATATTCAAAGAGGAAGGGGATGTGTGAGGCTTTGAAAAACCACAGACAGAGAATGATGGGTAAAACATCAAAGCTCAGGCAGGATCAGAATCCACTTCAGAACACCTCTCAGTTGGAAATGATTCAGGATTTGAAATATCAACAAAACAGAAACATGTAGTACCACTGTTACATTTACAGTGAGAGGGATTTACACACATTTCTTCTGTTCCCTATTAGTGATGTACATACCAACAGGAAGATGCCTTCCAATACAAATCTGATATTTGCACCAGCCTCTCTATGCTAAAGGCTTGGGGGAAACAAATATCTGATCTCTCATTTTTTACAATACAAGTGAGTCCAATAAAAATTCTCACAAGAAGTGCCAGGTCCATTTAAAGTTGAAGAGCAACTTTAAGTTTAAGAAATTATACATTCTTGGTCAGTCCAACTGAGTTGCATGTTTCACAGATCATTTGCTTTAAACTGAAAGTTCTGATATCATCTATTCACATTGTTTGACTTTAATTTCAGCATAACACAAAGTGAGTTATTATCAAGACACAAAACTGTTCTTCTTTATGTGTGTGTAATGCATGCAGCTCAGATGTGAAATTATTTAAATTTGATTGATAATTAGTAATAATAATAACAAAAGAAGAACAGACACTTAATATAATATAATTCTGTTCAAACTGACAATTCTTTGTTCTAGTAGCTGTCATGGTTACGATATTGTAGCTGTGTAATGTTTACAATTAATTAAATGACATTAAAGCCACACAGTTTTGTTGGCACGTTTGTTGGTCTTTGTTGATTTATCGTTTTGTTTGCCCTAACAAATACAAACAAACACCACATTCCAATGGCTGTTGAGATTTGTTTGATAATCCCATGGGTGTTTGTTGGGACTGTGTTAAAATGATGGTAATGTTTCTAAATCCAACAGCCAGCTTTAGAATGTTTGAAATGTTGGTGTTTGTTGAGGCAGTGCGAACCAGCCTTAACAAGCTTGAGTTACTCAACTCCAAACTCAGCCTCAAAATATGCTTTTGTTTGTTGTTTTATACTGTTTGTTTAACCATTGCAAATTTTAATGTGAGCTGCCTAACACACAACCAGAGGTCACAAAGTAGATCTTTCGTGATCTATTAAAACAAGCAGGCAGCTGCACAGAGTTCAAACATCAAACGTGAAAAGCCCCAATATACACGCGTGTTTATCTTCATTCTTTACATTGAGAAATCCAGATGTCTGCAGCATGTGGTACTTTTATTTGCCCATTAACTTGAGACACAATTAGAGCAGAACTTGCTGGCCAAAGGACTTCCCAACTGTGAACTTGAGTCAAACTGTTTCAGCGGGAACAAATGTACCATGAAAAATGTAACATGAGCCTCGGCTTGTCTTGTTTACAGACCTGCAATATCTCAACACCTAATCTAGGGGTATTGCCATAGGTTGTTTCATGTGCAAACATGTTTAAGCAGGACAGAAGTAAATATAGCTAGTGTTTGGGTGAGGAGACGTCTAGTTCTGTGCCCTCTGAAAGGACACATTCAGTGGTCTCCCTGCACAGTTATTATATGCAATTGTTATATGCAACATCTGTGATTAAATCACAATCTTAGCTGCGGGTTTAAAGAGATTCAATACACAATATTATCCATCGACAAAGTGAGTCTTTTGAAAACTCAACAGGAAAGAAGCTATATAGGTATAATTTAATAGAATTATTTGTATGATATGCTAATTATTTATTGATCATATATGTATGGGGCATGATTGATTGCAATATTCTATCAAATTGTTATTATTATTATTATTATTATTATAAATGCACTACATGTATGAGTTAATTTAACAGCCATAGTTCTTATGTAGTGCATCTGTTGACAGATGAAAAACACATTGACTTGTATCATGAAATATCCAGTTTTGTCCAATCAGAGTTAATGTTTTTGTCCAAACTATCAAGTTAGAGGTCTTAATCCTATTCTCTCTCAGATAAGAAAAGACAGCTTTCTTTTCCTTTGAACCAATCCTGTGGCTGGGATTGGGGCTCTTAGATTTAACCATCAGAGGAGGCTATTTCAGAAGATCCATGACACAGCCTATGCCCCTATACTTTTAATGTTTATAATGAAATTATAATTAAATGTCCTCTTGGGGAAAAAAATGTTTTAAGATTTCATACCCCTTTCAAAACCTGTCAAGCACGATCTGCATGTTTTTTTTCCAATGGTCTTGGTTTATGTGGTCACTCTGTGAGGTTAGGTCTTGAGTTAGCATTCAAGATCAACAAAAACTTTGAAAAGGCCTGTATATGAAGGCAGTATGTCCAGGCTTTTTAGATATGTAGATGTTTTCTGTGAAACTTTAAATTGTAAAACAGCATTCTAAATGTAATATATAAGTGAAGATGTTTGATATGATGACGAGATGTCTTCAGATGCATGTATGATCATTATTTAATTTACTATACATATTAATATACTTTTTTAAGGGTCACAGCATACAATTTATACGATTTATCTTCCTGAGGTGCACTTGTGGTGCTTTAGGACTTCTGATATTAAAGAATAATAAAAAAAACAATAATTAAATAGCAATAGTTAATACATTAATCTGTGATGCAGCAAAGTTGCAAAAGTTCATAATTCGGGGTTCTGAGGGTCACAGTATTTTTTTATGGTACATCAAGCTCATTTACCTCAAACGATCAAGGAAAATTTGATTCCTTAAGATATGACTTGATTGAAGCAGTGCTACATTATAGAAGCACATGGAGATAATTCTTAGCTTGATGCGCTTAACCGAATGTTCTTTTTACAATCAAGTCCCATCTGGTCTTCCATATATTTCGGTTTGATACATATATGTCTTCACAAATCCAAATATCTTAAATGATTCAACATGTTTTAACAGTAACATGCAACAGAGAGACATTCTGCACTGAAACACAGATGCTCATCCCACACAAAAATCCCACACAAAGCCACTGCCATAATTGCTTTCAGATATATGAAGATGGTGAAGATGGAGTTTTGACACACTCTCTCTCTCTTTCTCTCTCTCTCTCTCTCTCTCTCTCTCTCTCTCTCTCTATAGGTTTGTGTTCTCTCTGGCCTCAGCCCTAAGAGAGTTGAAAGGTTACAAAATCCACCCAAATGTCCTGCTGCAAGCATTCTCTTGATTTACTGATTGACTCCTTTAGAGGATTTTATTTCTGCATTTAATTTAATAAATAGTATTTTAAATAAATAGTATAGCTTTTTATTATTATTATATAAACATAAAAGACACACAAACATAAGATTTATATATATATAAAAGCTATTATATATGGTATGGAAATAAATTTGTTGAAGTCATTGCAAGGTCAGGTATTTTATTACACAAAGCTTTCTACATACAGCACCTGTTCTTTCTTGTCTGTTTGAAACATGTGGGTTTATAGCAGCAACTATTCCTCTGGCACTGGTTTAAAACACAAACGTAAGCCCATGTAAGTTCCTCTCTGTCTGAGTGCCAAAGGTCACACATATAGAAAGTTAAGCTTTGTAAAAGTTGAAGAAAAACACAATCAATCTGAACCGCCTGGAGATTTCAGATATGATTTGGAAGTGTATCAGTCTCATTCAATAACTTAATTGGTATGTAAATCCCCCTACATATGTGAACTGTGAAGTAAAACAGACATTTAACCATGCTGGGCAGAATCATGCATGTCTGAAGCAACACACTGGTCCAAGCTGATTTATTCTTAGCCAAGGAGCATGATGTCAAAACAAGCTATATTTCCTGCTGGCCTCGGTGCTTGAGCAGGTCACCGTTGAGAGAAACTTTGATGAAACTTTATTATTATATTTTTTTGAATAACACAAACCAAATCTACCGAAGTCTACAAGAGCATGCATTAAAATGTAAATCAAGTAAATTAAATGATTTTAAGTTAATTTAAAGATGGTATATTCACTATTGTATCCACAACGTTTTCTCTGTTTTACACACACCCATATAAACACATGAACAATCTCATCTTACTGTCTTTCTCAGACTCCCTTTCACACAAACCCAAATGTTCACATATACTTCCTAGCTCATACTCTAAATCTTAAAATTATGTTTACAACCCATTATACTTCTGTAATGTTTTTGAGTGAAACATGATGCTCAACAAGAAAAAATGTAGGCCAGAATTCAATTGGTCAGCCATAAAGGACAGTTGTTTTAGTGGTAATGATGTAAACAGCATCAATTTTCAGTAAATATTACCATTAAAATCAAGCTGTACTCTATGAGAAGAAATGTCTTTCTAACTTTCTTACAGTCCCTTATAAAAGGGTTCGTCCTTGACCAGAAGGCTAGCCAGTCGTTCTTATCTTCTCATGCAGTGCCCCTGTCCTACTCACACAAAGCTCTGTTCCCCATAACCCTTCAGCTCATTCTCCTGTTGCTCTGAAAGTATGTGGGTGATGATTTATGGACCATGTCCAATAGGTTGAATTTTCTCCCTTCTCCTCACTGCGAGCCAAGGGGTCGCTGGAGCATTTGCTATGTAGCAGGCCAAGAAAAACATTTTGCAGCACTCTGTCCCTAAATCACCTGCTAAGCAAAGGGGAGAGGAGGGATTCCGCCCTGTTATCAAAGAAAGGTGTATAATCAGGAGCCAAAACAGTTTAGCTTAATTACAGACTGTTACATGGAAACTATAGCAGGTGACAATAAAGTATTAGGCAGTGCATCTCTTTGGCAGAGCAGGCACGAGTAGGAACCCATACAGAGTGTTGAAAGAAGACAACCTGTTGCCTTATTATAGGATTAGAACAGAGGAATGTTTAATAAGAAAGAAAATATATTCTGACGTTGATTTGAAACATCCACGTCGGTGTCGGATACGTGCAAACAGTTAAAGTAGCTCAGTCTACATTATGCTACGTTGACTGTGCTGCAGCTGTTTTGAGTTTGTTTGTTGCCGTAATATTTTAGTTTTGTTGTTGTTACCTCCCTCCAGCCAATTTCTTAAAGGATTTCAGGAGACTGAAATATTAGCTGTAGTAACGTTGTGTGTAGGTACCATAGGGCACAAACAAGGCTGTGAAGGCTAGTGAGGGTTTAAATTTTAGCAAAGGATTTAAAGGGGCTTGTGGGTGTGTGTGGGCTGCAGCTGTCTTGAAACAGGAGAGCTTCACGTGAAGACACTAGTGTCCATGTTTACGTTAGACCTTCTGCAGGTGGGCCACTCCAGCAGTCATGCATAACTTCACATCACACAGAGTTTGATTTAAAACCCCAGGGGGCAAGCGGTCAAAAATGCTTTGCCATAATCCTTTGCATCACTTTCAATGTTGAGCTATGATACCGGTCATTTAAAAGTGTTATTGCTTATTATGGGTTAAAAACAAGAAGCTTGGCACAATGCCAAAGGTAGTTGTTGGAAACTAAATCTATAGTGCAGTGATTAAATCACATTCTACCTGGATAAAGAGCGATGCATGATATTTAGACATCACTCAGCATTTGAGAAGACTATTCAATTGAAGTGCAAACCATTAAAATTCTATGTGTTTTAATTGACACTTATTAACGTCCAACATCACCGTACTGTCTCATATACCAGTGATTCTTTAATATTTAATAAATGAAAATACATAAGATACAACAAACCATCTAAATCATGCATACACAAGTTAATCAACTTAAACTTATCAACAAAAGGAAGGAGAAAATGCTTAAGTTTTTTGTTGATGTCAAAGGCCACACTCCCAAACATTTTTAATGCATTGTGGTGCAAATTTTTCTGCACTTGATAGAGGCTCTGTTGGGTCACTACCTGATGTCCAATGTAAAATTTAAGCAAACTGTTGGACACTTTCTCAAGGCCATTCGTGAAGCACAGAGAGCTTCAAATGCAGAATGTTTATGATGAAAAAAAATAAAAAAAGTCTTCACAGGAAGTCTGATGCACAGCACGAAAAGAGCGCCTTGAACTTTGCTCTGCACTTCTCAGAATGAGCCACGCTGAATTCTCCTGTGCCGGTCTGTCCAAAGGGAAGCACTGAAAGAATCCCTATTAAATTTGGGGGCACACACATCTCAAACTGACAGGCCATGCTGAGACAGCAGAGGGACAGAGAAGCAGAATGAGAGAGAGAAGGCAGAAAACATTCCCCACTCTCAGACATGTCACCCATGTCAGGTCCACGTCAAGGTAGCCTGGGAGGAAAGAGAAGGAATGGCTTTTTCAGTAGAGCCAGGTCAACACAAAGAGCACCTAATGATGTGTCCAGATACATTCTGGCAGGGATGGACAGACAACGTGTCCTCCATTGAGAATTAATTCAGAAAAGGGGCTGCAAGGATGAATAAAGTTCTACTTCTTCCTTTTCAACCTCTGGGGTTTTAAAAGCAATAAAATCTGTTCAAGGAAGCCAAATCTGCCACGAGAAGCTGCTGTTATTGGCTGCGTCATTCTTTAAAATGAATTTGTTTGATTAGGTGATTTTATGTGAAGTCTGTTTTTCAGACAATTTATTTGTTTAAGTGGCATTAAATTACATTATACCCACACAAGTTAAAGGAATGTATTTTAATATATGCTGGAACATAATTTATCTATCAGAAAGGTAACAGAGATGACAATAACAGGGTGCCATGTGCTGGAAACTAGAAAATAAAACACAGTAGTAGGGTTGATATTTTAAGGTTGATATTAAAGATTGTTTATTCATTTATTTATTATTTTTGTTTTAAGAACAGTTCATTACCTACTTGGTTGACATATAACCTGAACCAGATTCTTTGTAATAATACATTATATTAACTAAAATGTAAATTATACAGAGAAAAAGATGTGAAAAATGTACATAAAGCAGGAAACAAGGCGTTTGGTTAAAAAGTATATATAAACAGTTTAAGTTTGCATCAGCTTGCATTGTTGAAATCATGTAAACAGACAATGTGTGGGACACAACTGGCACTCGTTTGTAGAATGACTATTTTGAAGTTATTAAGTAAAATATCATTATATGGTAATGAATTGGGAGTTAAAACCATTTGTTTTAATTGTACTGTGAGGTGGTGGGAGGAAGCTCTGGATCTGGTGTCCAGAGCAGAGACTACATGACAGTGCTGTGACTGACAGGAGGATGAGAGAGTCAGACCTTCACAACACAGAAGCGAGTGAAAAAACAAACAGGAATCCCCATGATTCAAAGCAGAAACTTCATCCAGTGTGCTTTGGTTCTGTCTGTGACATTTGACCTTACACACCCACACACACACAGACAGAGAAATGTACATGCGTTCTCTCATTCTACTGTGATTTTCCAATGTATGTCAACAGAAAACCCAAATCTGCCATAGATTACAGTGAACTTTCCCTTCAGTGGTATTTTAAGGACACTTCTAGCAGTCAGTCTCAATCACATGAGCTTGTTTAAACTTACATCAGCCTCCACCTTTTCTGACATAGCTGGGCTTATTTTGACTGATCTTTTAATCTTGCAGTATTATTTACAACATGGCTCAGTGAGAGAATTAATTGGATTGCAAAGGAAAGGATTGTGCATGCTGGGGGCAGGTTTATCCTCAGTAATGCTGGGAAAGGAGAATGTGACTCATCTGTTTTAAATTGCTCAACCTGAAGAACCTCAGTCCCAATCTACTGACTTCAAAGGTACATCAGTGCAGTCAAAGTTTGAAGGTACAAAGGAAAGCACGTTATTAAAAAGAGAGTATGATAAGAGAGAAAAGAGAGAGAGATGATGGGGGCAAATTGAGAGGCAAGGTTGAAGAGAAAGCTCTTAAAAATACATCTTCAGTAGATTTATTCCCATTTCAAGTATGAAATGAAATAACCCTCTCATTTGCATAAGAAGATTTTGGTATGTGCAATTCATGGCTTATTCAAGAAATTATTTCCATTCGGATGGCATAAACATTACATAGATAAACTTGCTTTTTTTATTTTAAAAACTGAATCGTGGCACAGTGCTACGTTACATGGGTGGTTGCCAGGGTGTTGCTATATGGTTGCTAAGATGTTTATTGGAAAAGGCAGTAGCTAAGGTGTTATGAGTGGTGTCCAGTCCATTATTACGTTATTGTACATTTAAGGGCTCAAAAACAAAGTTAATTTAAATTTTAATGATTCACACACACACACACACACACACACACACACACAAGATATGGCTATTAAACTTCACCTTAAGACACCCATGGTGCAATGTGGGTTTAGCTATCAGACTGTGCAACAGCAGACAGCATGCCTTTGGCACTGTACAAACGTAGCAAGTGTTGTGAGATTTAGTTACCATTTGGAATTTGTGATATGCAGGCATGTTTTATAAACAAGAATGTGGATCAGGTTCTTAAACATAAAGAAGCACAAATGTGAGAGAAAACAACATGGCCGATCCAAAATAATTCACCCAGCTGGCATATATCATAAGCTAAAACTGTTTTGACCTAGTGTCTAACTCAAGAAACTTAACACTGAGATGGCATGTAAAAGAAGGGACTGTGGGGCCTGTATAACCCAAACAAACACTCACACACATTTCCTGCTAAGAAAGGAGCGAAGGCAATTGTTTGTGCAAAGTGCTTATAGAGGAATCTGATGAAAAGGTTAGTGCTAAATCTGCAGAAAAAAGTCTAGAAAAAGTCTCTCTGTGGTTCTTTTTCATTAGGGTAGCTAAAAAGGAAAACAGTTTTGAATCAGTTAAGAAAAGGCTGAAAAGACATAATGATATGAAGGTACACTTTTCTTTTGGTGAAACAGAGGTATGCTGCTTCAATAGGATCTTCCTGATGTGAAGAGCGGGGCCTGCAGCATTATTATTCTACGACTCATCCTACACCAGATGTCTGGATTTTTTTGGGTCCCGGAGGAGTGCTGTTTGACCTCTGCTAACCCCCGGGCTTATGAAGGACTGACTTTGTTTGGAAGAAGGTAAGTGAACTGTGGTGTGTGAGAACTCAGAAAGGAATATGAGAAATGAATGTTGATCTACGGTAATTGTTTATATTAAAGGACAATTTAGCCAAAATGACAATTCTGTTATTATCTACTCACCCCTGATAAGTTCATTAAAAGTACACACAAACATCAAAAAACCATCATACAGAAGTATCATTAAAGTAGTTCTGCCTAAACCTATCATATGACTTCAGAAGAGATTATAGTATATTACACATATTAAATGGACTATTTTTATGTTTTGTTTTGCATGTGTCTGCACCTTACTATGAACACTGGCAAAAGCTGCATAATGTTTTGTGTTCCGTGGGAAAATAAGAGCACATAAATTTTGAGAAAACATAAGGATGAATAATCATAAAACACACAATTTAATTTTTTTAGTTAACTATTTCTTTAAGCACCTTGTCTGTTTTTTATGCTAAACAGGTGTATTTTTTAATTCATTCAATCTTGTTTGTGAGCTGAAGTCCCTCAGAAATGTCTCAAGCCGCAGTGTTTCTGCTTATACTGTATAGACACATCTTCACATCTCTAAAGACATGAAATGCACCACACGTTCAGAAAGATGAACTGGCCTTGTTCAGAACAAACAATCCCTTTAATTTGCATTCCACTGAGCTGCGTCCATTCTGAATAAATTGCCACACATCCATGATTACTATACAGAAAAACGAAACTTGTTTGCTAATCTTAATATGATTTCTGATAAACATTACATTCATATAAAGACAAATTAAATCATGAATATTTACTTTTGCTAATGTTTCTTTCTTCCATCAAGGCTGTTAATGGATGTACAAACATCTGCAGAAATAAGAAACTCTACATTAGTCAATGTGTTGTGCAAAACAATATATGTAAATCCACAAACAGATGGTAGTTAGCAACTAATGCGCCCAGTAATCAAATAAAAGAATCCAATACTCATTTTCTACTTTATAAGGACTTAAAAACAAATGGAGAAATTAAATTGTTTTTCAAACTGCGATAGAAATCAAACAGTTAGCGTAGCCGAAGATTAGATCCATTTTCCGTGCAAGGATGCAACATTTTATAGCAAATGAAAACATCACATTGCTGAAAAATGATGGCATTAATGGCCATCTGGCTCCGAATGTATCAATCTGAAACTTGGCTTTGAAACACACCTTAATTGCTAAATATGTGCTACCAAATGGCTGCAGGTTATATGGATATGTAGTGTAGATATGAGCAGGGAGATGGGAGGGGTTGTAGGGGGTTGATGGGAAGGTGCCAGTTTACAAATGCACCAACACCTGATGAATACATACATCAAACTTTAAGGATTGTGACCATAAAAAATGAATGCTCTTGCAGTGCCCTCCAAAATATTTGTCTGGATATTATGAGAACGTATGGCATCGTTTCTCAAATGTCAAATGACGGCGGGCATGTTGTATGTCAACTATTTATACACGTGCCAATGTGTCTTAATATCTCAACAGTCTTTGCATGTGACACACCAACATAAACCAGTAATGAGAATCATTGGATTCATCCACTTGGGACAGAGGCACACCATACATAAACCACCTTGTGGCCATAAAAAACCTCACTAAATGGTTTTACACTATCCTTTAGAGGTAGTTTTACTCAGTCTCAGTAGCACCAATGATCACCTAATCAGGGTTTGATTTTATGACTCATAGATAGAGGTTGATGGACAGACCACAGCTACAACAGCAACTCTGTTTAACTCCTCCCATCCCTGCCTCTCTCTTCACCTGCCTTTGGCACTTTACCAGATTACCTCTGACTGCCTGACAGGCTGACAGACTCGAGGTGAACTTCAGCGATGACAGGCAATAGCCTTTATCAGCAACCTGCATACCGCAAGACTGTCGTTTTAAATATCAGGTCCTGTGATCAGGTATTTTTGGCCCCTAAACAATGGCTGGAGCTTTTGCATATTTCAGCATTTTAATCCATAATTTTCTCCAGGGCCTCTTTTCAATTGGCCCGTTTCCTGACTACATAGTGGGTGTATTAATTGACTAGGGTCTTCCTTGGGTAAATAGGAAGCAAATGGACATCATTGTGTAATGATGGCAAGTCTAAAACACAACTTTGGTTTGATGTTATTAAAAGCCTCTTGTCTCTTGTCTGAACACAAATTCACATTTAAAACTTCTGATGACCTTGGACATATTTATGCTTGCTTTCTTGTAGCATCAGCATATTCTGAAAAGTAACATTATTTTACATTATTTTTTATTAAGTTACATCCTGTCAACAGCGTTTTCCCTTTGACAGTTTGTACAGTAATAACAGCTCATGAAAATGCTCCACAGACAACCTGTCAATGCAAACATTAATAATATGCAGTGGGCAGGGGGCAACAAAAGCAGCCCAAAAACTGACAATAAAATCACTTTAAATCAGTAGACTCAATATAAACCAAAATAAACATTCATGACTGATTATGTGATGAAACATGCACTACATAATTCTTAACCCACCTGTCTCACAGATGTGAGCTGACAGTTTTGGAGACATGCTTGCAATGCCATGTCATAATTCCCCCCTCCAAAAAAATGTGTCCTGGAATTTCACTGGGAATTGTGTTTTTTTCTAGGAATAGCATCAGGTACTGTAGACACATTAACAAACAAACAAACAGACAGGTTTGTTTCACATTATTACTGAAGACAACTCATAGACTTCCACTGTTATAATACCAATAATTTTTGGCCTTTCACAATATATTTAAAGACAAATGTGTCACTAAAGCAAAGATACACACACACAAACTACTTAAAGAAATGTGGCACAAATACATAAGCACACACATGTTGCTGTAGAACTCTGATCACATGAAGGAGCTGTTTTTGATGACAGTTTTTGTCTGTGTAAGCAAATAATTATGTAATTTTTGTTTGAGCTATAAAGTGGTTGTTCAGAGGAGTTTAGTAAAAAGCAAATAAACATTTTCATTGGGCCTGATGGCTATGAAATATTTTTCTTTGGTCTCCAAAGTGTATATATATAGAGTTTTATGTTTGTATGTAAAAGTGTATTTTCAAATTTCACTTACTCATATAGACAAAACTACAACAATGCATGAAGAGATATACTGGAGCATACCAGAGACATACAGGAACATACTGGAAATTCTGTTCCCAGCTGTTGCAGTCTATGTTCTACATAGAATGTCTTATGTGACCTTATGTGTGTCTACACTGACAATCTGCATGTAAAGGAAATCATCAGTAATTACAATGAACATTTTAATATTAAATGAATTATGCATATAATTGGCATTTCTCTCACGACTGCCATCTTGGATTTGTTATCATCACTGACTTTGGGGCAAAGCATTTTGGGATTGCTTTGCCTTAAAATGCCTTACAATTTAGGCATTGCAGGAGGCAACATAATTACAATGTCTACTGTTTGGAACAAAAATTGCTGTTACGCTGTGAATCCTCACTAGGTTTTGGATCAAGAAAGTTGTACATGGGTTGCTTGTTTAGCTACTTAACAAGTTTGGCACAGACATCTCTGGTAAAGCATTGCTGGTGATGCATATACACTTAAAATGCAAATGTGCTGCTCCATGTACACTGAAGGGCCATTTTTTCTCTCTAAGAGCCATTTTACTCAGATGCTCAGGGTTTTCTCGTCACATAGTGCCTATTAGCCTTCAAATTAAGATACTATTTATTTAAATGCCTATTTAGCTGGTCTTAGCTGGGACAGCTCACAACACACTTTACTTCACAACAAAGTATAACTGACCTTTTGAAGCAGGTGACTGGTTAGATTCCAACAGCTCAGTGATAGATACACTGTAGAAGCCTTAGCCATAAACGTTCTGAGACAGTTGCATGAATATTTCAATCAGCATAAACCTTTAATAATGTCATACTCAAAGCCATCAGAGAAGATCCGTGGGCCACAGGGGCTGTCATTCAGGAAAAGTGTGGGGATGTTTGGAACTCTGTTTGGGGAAGGCACCTGTCAATCATGAGGGAACAGCAGGAGAGCATCTGGTCTAACCAATCAGGAGAGGTCCCAGCACAGCAGGTCTGGGACCAGGAAGAGGAAAGCCATCTGGAGAGAGGATGGACTCTGAACGGGCCAAATGTCGTACTGTTGACACATGACAGGTATACTGAGCCTGATGTGATTTAATGATATGTGCCTGGGCTAAACCTGTCACTCAGACAACACAATTCTTTAATGAGTGTAAATCCCAGTGCTCTAATACACATGTAGCATGTTTTGGCTATTAACATCAGGACACAGCAAATGGATTGGGCAACAGTGAATTACTGTTAACTAGTGGCAGTCAACACAACACACATTTCATAACTCTCTCAACAGCAACAAACCTGAAAGCTAAAGGCCGGTGGATCGATATTCAAATATTAATACATAACAGTAACAATAATACATTTTATTTGTATACCACATTATATGAAATAAGTGCAGCTCGTAGTATGTTGCATATGAAAAATACAACAATAAAAACATATAAGAAAACAAGTGTCAAAATGTTAAAAATGGAAGTTTGGTCATTTATTAAAGTTTTAGGCCAATTTATACTAAATGGCAATAATGACCCATTTCATGATCAGAAATCACAAAAACATTTCATTTAATAGGTGCTGATGTCAATATTGGCCTTTCTTGCTCTTTGAATTAGATGAAAATAGAAAATGAATGCTATAGCTCATCCCTACTGAATCCACAACACACTTAAGCATTAAACACCTAACTGACATTGTCTTTATTAGGTAAAAATATTCTGATGTTTTTGTGGAAATATAGTCATCAGTTTAAATCTTTGTGGATTACTGACAAAATTGTATAACTGATGTGAAAAATACTGAGAGGTGAGATTAAGGATGTGTATCAGAAAATCAGAAGAATGTTTCTGCTCTACATTTATCCAATCACCAATATGATTAATAGTGGATTACACGTCATAAAAATAGAGACCCAATTATTATCGTAAATTAGAACCCAGTATTGCCACCATGCTAATAAGCACTGAACATAATTACATTTACTGCTGTATTGCCGGTGAGATAGATAGTCTCCCTCTATCTCATTAATCTCTCAATAACGTCCACTGCGTATTTTGGCCATTATCACTGTGATTATATATAGTGTCTGCAGTGAAAGGGAAGAACAGAGTGGCTGTGCTGCATCGGCCCAATATCTCTGTGCTCAAGGAAGGCTTTTCTGTGGCTCTTGTAGAGAACATAAAACAGATAATTACCAACTCTAAAAAATGTCTCTTTTGTACAGCAGGCTGAAAGGAGAAACTCTCCAAGCTTTGAGAAGATAAAGCCCAAAACAAAAGCAGGCCTGAATGGTAGCAGGATTAACTTTAATAGCGGTAATTACCAGTAGGGAAAGCAGTCGGGGCTCTCTGTCTCTCTGGTCGACATACAAGGTTAGAGGTGAGTGATGTCGGAGGTGAGATGTGTGATTCAAGGCCACTCCTGGATCTCCAACCAGCTGCCTGCCTGCCTGCCCGTCTGCCCGCCTGCCTCCCCCACGTCCATTTGTAAAACACTTGGGCAAACTGCCCGCAAAGGCCCTATTTGCCACTAAAAGCAGCTATCTCCTCTCAGGCTCAATAATGGGTCGTGCATAAAAAAGAAGGGTCCTCCAACCCAGTTGCTTCTTGAATTACAATCTAGTGTGACGGCAGGGATGAGAGAGAGAGCGAGAGCTGGGCTGCTCTCTGTGCTGCTGTGTTGCTTCATCGCACTCAAGCCACACATGGTGCCCAAATGAATTATCCCTATTCGTGTGACAAAAAGGTGGTGGTGAGGTGTTGTCAGTTAAAGACAAGTGAGACTATGCTTAACTCATGCCTTCAGATGCTACGTAGTACTTAGAAAGAAGTTAAATGGTGGATTGAGTACCAATCTCTGACCCAGGATCAGTTCTTGTAAATGCACAGATGGATGTCTCTCGTAAGACAGCTGCACCTTTATGCCTTGGATATAGTTGAGCAGGGATTGGTTGAATTCTAATGAGTTGTATTGCTATTGCCCAAAAGCACACAGAGAGACAACACAGGACCACAGCCCCAAGTTTTCAAACATAAAAACAATTGGGCAATGTTTTTTTTCCTCAGCATGTGTGGCACAACTAATCTAACCAAGTGCTAAAAGCGCTGAAATATTGCAGTCACATAAGCAAGCCATTGTAATTCTTTTCAATGCAAACATACTTTAAGCTTATTATAGATTATGCCCTATATCGCCATAATCGCTGTTTGTCTGACACAATTAACATTACGTATTACCTGCAAAAAGAGAGTTTCTCTGCATTACATTTTAAAGGGATGTTGTGTATATTTTCTATCAATCAAGGCAGTACTTATCCATCACATGATGGAGAAGACCATTATACCTGGGCATTTATCCAGACATGCAGAAAACACTTAGCATTTCAAAGAGCAGGTTCATGAACCTGGACAACGTTGGTGGTCAATGCTGTACAATAAAGTATACTAGATTGTGTACTCCAGCCTAGCACACAGAACAACCAGCAAGATCACAATGGGTGCAAACAAGCAGTGCTATCAGTGCAATATTTTTAATCAGCCCTTTAACTTGACAAGAAATAAATGCATTTAAATTCAACTGTAAATGGCATTCCATCATTCCTTAGTCTCGACTACAATCCATAATGCAGCCGCTCAGTTCCTGACACCAGAAAAAAGGAAAAATACTTTTCCTTAGCTAGGTTTTCTTCGCTGCTTATGTGTCCAATATAGAATCTAGTTGAGTTTTTCATTGTCTTCAAAGCTTTACACAAACTGGCACCACATTACATTTTTGACCTCCTTAGCTTTCATCACCCAAGGCTTCTTAGATCCAAAACCAATTTATTCTGTCCACCTCAACGGTCTCAGTTAAACCCTGCAGGTGAACGAATCTGGTCGTTTCCCCCGCGGCTACAGAATGGAGAAATCAGAGCTTGCAGCATCTCAGCAGCCTGTTTGTGCGAGTCAAATCAAGTGTCTGACATATGTTTGATGGAGCAGTGGTGTCATAATGCATTCATTTCCCCTTTCTCCTTAAGGACACTTGTGGTTATAATGCACTATTCACTTCAAGCATTCTCAAGCAGATGAAAGAAGAACTTTGTCAGCTTGTCTGCATAACATGCACACATGAGTCACCATAATAAATATGAGACCAAAGCAAAGGCTGCAGCTCAATGATACAAACACACGCACACACAATCCCCAGTGACAGTAACATTTACCCCCTTCCGCCTCACACAGCTTTGATTGTAATAGCGGAACACATACATATTCTTTTGTCTTTCTCTGTCTCTGGTATCCATCTGCAAAAGCATTGTACATGGCAATGATTGCTGTTTAACACAGTGGTGTACTGCACAGTCACATGCAGCCTCAGCGTGCTGTCAGAAGCACTCAAATGCATTAACATATACTGTACAGACAATTTCTGCTTTCACATTGCAAAAACCTAATTGGAAAATGTCACCATTAGATTTACTGTTTCTAAAAAAGTACTAACGCATAACAGATAATGGACTGTGTGCTCTGTAGATTGCCTTAATGGCATAGTTATAAAGGCACTGCTAGTTATAAAGTCTGCTAGTAGCAGTTTAATTTCAGCATTTAGAATACAGCAGGTGTCCAACAATAAGGCTTGAAACTCTTGAAACTCTCTTTCATAAAGCCTGGTATGTGAGATTTAGATTTTCCAATATTAAATATTAAGAAATACAAAAAAGTAACAGAGTTGCATATATAGTCTAAATTAGACTGTCAGTCATAAGTTTAAAACGGAATATCAGAAAGTAGTTACTTAAATTCCCAAACATTAAAGAATAACTATTATTTTGATCATTTTTACTTTGGTAATTGTGTTGAATAACTGAGCTTGACAATTTACGTAGATTAAAACAAAAAATAACATTATTTACTGTACCCGGACCCGGATTCAAAAAGGTTACTGTCTGGATGTTATTTTATATATAGTGTTCCAGTTTTTCATGTGACAGTCATAAACGTAACAAAGCTTTTAGCAAAAAATGATACATTATTATAAACTATACAGTATTTTGAATATAAATTCATATTTGACGATTGTGAGAGTTAATTTTTCTGCTTTATTGTAAAGTTCAAACAACTAAGATGGTTATGACGTGGTTATGTTACTTTCAAATTACATAATAGTATATGTAATATCTGACAGTTCTTTCTCTAAACATCATAAAATCCACAGATCACAGAAAGCAAATCCTTGAAGCCACACTTCTTTATTTCTTTAATTAGCCTCAGTTGAAACACTTAAAACAAATAAGCTCCCCAGTTGTTCTGTCAGTGAAGTGTCAGTGGGTTCATTCATCATAAATGGCCTTCTCTCCTCACATCATCTTCTCACCACTGAGCTCAGTGGGGCCTCCTAGATTCTCCACCAGCAATTAAGTGTTGAATGGGAGTTATGATGTACTGTGACCTGCCATGGCCCCTTCATTGAAAGGCCACAGTATACTACCTTCATTGAGCCGGTGTTTAGTATTCAAGGCACTGGCCACTGATTTGAACAGTATTATCCTTAGCAGAAAATTGGGTCAGAGGGTCAATTTAAAGAAATTCAGGCTTTGTCATAAATCAGTCTGATCGAAGATGCCATGTTTTAGGAATTAAACCCATGTCTGTACATAAAAATCATATGAACATAGTATACAGAGCATTTTAAAGTCTAGACTACCACCATTGGAAAGATAAGCACAAACAGATATTTTTAATATCTCAATTGTAATCATCTCAATCAGATTATACAGAGAACAAAAGGAGATTTAAGGTTTAAAAATTTTCAGCATTTCCCAATTTTTCTCCTGAAAAGGAAGACCTAGCAATCTCACGTGTCTCACTTAGATCTCAATGTCTTAAACTGTACTCAGATTTGCCAAAATGCCCAATACTTTATAAACTGTATTTTCTCATCAAATGTAAAGCTCTACACTCTAACTTTAAATTAAAAATTTGTGTTTATTTAATTTTTCCAATGCAGTTTTAGGAGAACCATTGAAGACAATGTTAATACTTGAAGGAAAGGTAACTGAGAACTCATTCACTCTGCTTGAGCATTAAAGAACAACCAATACCATTTCCTTCTGGGCAATTTGCATAGAGAGATAAAGTTGCCCTAAACAGGCTGTGACAGATAATATTGAACCAGCTTTGATCCAGTCCCTAACAGAATATCCACTGTATACAGTTAATGATTTTTACAGTAGCTTTATCCACTCTCAAGCTCATTAGAGGTAAATACATTTAATCACGATTTACTGAGTCAATAGCTAATATACTAATCACTCTGGCACGGGCAGTCTATAATTTTTATGGACAACACCTTTGCAAGGTGTTCAAGCATTCCAACTGCTGTGGAAAGGCTAGAGTTCAAAGGTGTTAAATGCACTTTCTCAACTTCAAGAACCTTCATTAAATGCACTTGTCTAAATAATAAACAGGGTCCTATAACAAACAGCTGCTAATGCACTGAGGGAGTGTGTGTAAATGTTTCTTTTAGTGGCACTTTGGTGGTAATTGGTGTGGTCCCTTTCATGAAGATAAGACCAAATGCATCCATCAAACAGCAAAACCTCTTTATTTTAGATCATTTTCAATGACACTCTTTTTTCTAACCCAACATCCATCTACTTTTTTCAACACAAATATGACCTTTCATGTTTTCCTCCTATTTTTTTAAATGTTATTACCAAAACACTAATTTTACACTTCAGCCATTATCCCAAATGGCTGTGGGTTCACAATACAAGGCTCTTTCGTGTGGCATTTTATGATGTCATATTTCTGTTTGTAAGCTATGTGAAAACAGAGGGACTGACAGGGATGGTAATGGGAGCCCAGTGAAATGTCATGCTCTATCAGAGCCCCAGAACAGCACAGGAGGGCCGTAGTGAGGCAGGGGCCAGACCTGGGGCCTCGGTGCTTGTTATTGGTACTGCTGCTCTGTATGTGTCTGTGTGGGAGAGAGAGAGAGAGAGAGAGAGAGAGAGAGAGAGAGAGAGAGAGAGAAAGAGCAGGGCAGATGTGACCCTCAGCCCACACAGAGCTCCTTTTGTGTACTGGTTATTCAGAGCTCCTGTGGGTCTGCCTCTGGCCTCCACCATTAACAGCAACTGGCCCCAATGTGTTATACAACTACTGATAAACGCAACACATGCAGCTGCTTTTTAATCCCATAACTGCTTTTGAAGTGTGGATCATATGAATTCTTAAAAGTGTGTTTTTTGGAACCATGGCCCAGTTGTTGGCATAACTGTGCAGTTTCAAAATCCAGCTTGCAACATTTCCTGTTTCTTTTTTAAAGCTTAGCTTGGTGGTTAGTGCAACCATGTAGGTTTGAATCCAGCTTGTAGTTTTTCCTATTTTTGTTCCCCCTTTCTGCCCGTTTTAGTCACTAAAAAAACCCAATAAAAATTAATTTCACTATTTTTTCAGTCATCTTTTTTTTTTTAAATTCTATTACTGAGAAAAATAAAAGCAAATTCTTCATCTGCTTTATCACACCTGCATACACTTTGAGTGATCAGTCTAATATTCAATAACTAGTGTAACTGCACATTAGGTTGTGAGAATGGATATTGGGGCATTGAGCAAATATTGGCCTCTTATCTCTTGCTGCCTGTGAGATGCAGGGCAGGATCATTTTCTACAGAAGAGCTGCCACATATCCTGCACCGGGCCAAGAACTGCTTTATTCAATTATCTCTCTTGCTTAGCAAATACAATTTCCCCACATAAATCATCTAAATGATCCCTTTGACTGTCAGAGACTCACAGTAGATTTTTCAATCCTATCAGCTGTGGCCCAGGTTACGCTTTATCCTGCTTCTGTGCTCAATATCTATTGAGATGCTCCAATTGTCTGTTTTTGAGTCTCAAATCCACCGCTATCATTCTCCCTCCATAATAAAAGTGACATTAAGCATCAAGTCTGTAATCCATTATGAAGAAAGAGCATGCCAATTTAACTAATCCACCAAGCAGTAACCGGGTAACCTTGACCTTGTAAACAGCACGCATGGTGGGGGGATTATTATGAATATCTGGTCCAGAGACACTGAGATGGTCTTCTGTAACCCTTTTCCACCCAAACATTGCACATCCTCTTGCCCCACATATATTGTATGATATTGTAAAATAAAGTGGCTACGGCTATACTTACTGTACATTGTGCAGGTTCTCCTTCGAATGAACATGCACTATGTTGCTAAATATTATGTGCATCATGTTTCACCGCAATCAGTTGTTATTGTGCATAAAAGCCTCTGACATTAGCAATTACTGCTTCAGACCCAGCAGGTTTCATATGCAGATGTCTGAAACTTGCAGCAGAAATATGTGGAACAGTTTAAGATCAGACACTGCCTCCAGAACCCTTTTGGTGGAAAAGGGGGTGTGCAGTCTTAATCCCAGGCTGCTTTTGACTAGTTTCAGCCATGCTTGAGAGAAATCAAGCTGGTCAGCTGTTTGAGACCCAATAGATAAACACTGGTAGCTAATGCCCTAAATCTCATGATTCCTGGCTCGTTATTAATTCTTGGTTTAGGAACATCTGCAATTCATTGACGTGAACAGACCAAATTTAGCCTGATTTCAAACAGCTGTTCCTCCAGGAGTGCCAGGTTCACACAGCAGAGCTGTGCCCTTACAGTGCTTTCAGACAGAGGCTCAATGCTAAAGGGACAAAAGCTCTAACAATGTTTGCCCAATGCAATAAGAGTCCAAGCAGGAGAAGGACCTCAATGAGTCAAAGAGTGAATAAGCAATGAGCTATTTTACTCATTTATACCTCTTTAAACACATCACGCATATAATCTCAGAAAATGTATTATAAAATGTATATCTATAGAATATCTACATGCAGCATCATTTTTATATACAGTACAGTAGGTTCCAACAGTTCTGTGGGCCCAAAAAATTGTGACATAACAACATTTAGGTTTTTGACTATTGTAAGATAAAAATAATCAATAAGAAATTATTAGATTACTAAGAGATCATTAGAGATCACCAATCAGATTATGTTGTGACACAGACCTAGTTTATTCCTTTGTAAGCATCATATGTCGCTTCCAAAGATGCTTTTTGGAACATTCTCAAATGAACACATGGAACATCAGAATCCATGCCAACTCGAGCGCCTGCTTTCATTAAAGAAACATATCAAATATTAAAACAAATTTAAAATTCATTTACATTTTTCATCATTTTATCATGCTGATAATTTGTAATGAAAAACATTTGTAATAAATTAGAAAAATGTAAAACAGAAGCATCGTCACTAGTGGTCTAAAACATATGAGACCCCAATGTATTATTTATTTATATGTATTATTAAATTATTTTATGAGATGTGCTTAAAGAATATTGAGTGACAAGCTCATGGAAATTGAGGACAAATGCATTTTTAAAACAATTAGATTACTGCCAGTTTTATGAAGTTAATATAATAGCTCCATTTTCTAGAGGCTGAGTCATTTATCATCAAAAACAAAGAAATCCTGAATGACACAAACATGTCCCAGGAATTATTTAAAAAGCCGGATGCTGTCAAGCCTCAGGCTCATATCAAAATCAATCATCACTCACAATGATTCACGGAGTGATGAGAAAACATCAATTTTACAGGAGCCATCAACTGACTGGGTTGGACTGACAGGAAGAGGGAATATAAAGTGAGCAGCTTCCTGGCACATCCACACCTGTGCAAGTGAGCACAGGATCACAAGCTCATTAAAATCTGAGCGTGATCTCTCTCTCTCTGAATCCCATTGGAGATATCTCAGTGCTCCAGTCATCAGACTCCTATCTGATAAATACAGTCTCAGTGAGAAAAACTGAACTTAAAATGAATGGCCTTCTCACTGTCTTTAAAAAACCAGGCTGATAATAACCCTCTTTTCTTTGTACTCTCAGATGAAATCTGTTCCCTGACGCACATTGAGCTTTGAAGTTGCTTTTCTCTTTTCACTTTTCACTCTTTTTATACGGAACAACTATTGTTACATATATGAAGTTAAATTTGCCACTTGTGTTGGAGCAGTGAGTGGGTTTAAACACTGTAATTTATGACTTAAGTTCTCTGCATACACACAGACTTATAATAAAAGGTTACAGACTCTTGCAGGCCTGTGTATAGGTACATTTGGCAGCGGCTTTAGCCTGTACATCTGTTTCTGGTTGAGCATTACTCTGTAGCCCAGAGAGACAGATTCACAGAGAAGAGAGCTTCTGACCACCAATATATTCTTTGGCCTGGCGTATCTTCATTTATGAAAGACACAAAGGCTTGTATATGAGATTAATAGAAGTGCCTAATGTATGTAGTGTTTTTATCATTTTGAAGTATTTCACAAAAGCATAAAATAAACATACATCTGTGCTACATCTATACTATACAAAAATATGTAATTTTTAAGGTACAGTGTATAATAACAATTTTGAAATATTAAGCAATTTTATAAGACAATCACTTTATTAATATTAATAAAAAATTGTATTTTGTTAAAGTTATATACTTTAAATGCTACTTTCTTATTAGACAAAATAAGACAAAAATGCAGGTTGCAGAGACATCTTAAATTGAGACATAAAATTTAATCATCTTCTACACCAAAAAGAAATGAAGATATGAGACATAAGATGCATGATAGAATTTTCAACAGAGATTTGAAAGCAAGTCACAAGGGTGGAACTCTGGCTTTTTGTCTGGTGTTAAAATAGGGTTGACGAGCTGCGAGCTGGAGGCTGCAGTTGTCAAAGGCCTGGTGAGCTCTAGTGAGAACGATTCCCTTCATTTCAGAGCGGCACACACTTCTGCCTTAGAGAGCCGAAAGGAGCCAAATGAAGTGAGCCCAAGTTACAAGAAAGTACATAAAAAGACTTGTGTGAGTGCCAGAGACAGGCCAGTTTTACTTAGACAGGTCAAATGAGAGAGTGCTTTCATTCACCCCTCAGCTTTAACACAGCTTTAACAGAAAAATGCATCTTGTCTTAATACCCACTCTCTCTATACTTTTCTCACCCTTCTCTCGCTCTCTCTCTTCATCTCTCTTCGAGGCATTTCATCTGATTATGAGTACTTTGCAATCTGCGACAACATGATTGATGCTCCACTTTCATGAGGAGAATTTTAACAGCACCTCTTCAGTGCTCAGTGCACACCCAATTATGCGTCTGAGCCAGTAACCTTGAATTTATGTTGCCATGGCAACAAATAAAAAGGGGAGAAAAAATGGTCATGCATTATGGATTATCATTGAAATTCTACACCCCTACCCAACATAATGAGAGCTCGGGACTTAATCAAATCAGCCATTCTGGGTGACACAAGCTGAAGAACTGGCTTCCATTGTTGGGGTGCCTAGAGAAAGGCAGCAGGCCTGACGAGCCAGCAGCTGCAGGGCTGCAGCCTGATAGATGACTTCCATATACATCAGTGAGCATATAGACAGATGGTTCTCAATGCTTGGAATTTCCAGCCCAGGAAGCAGCTGCTCGGAGTAACCTCTGCTGTTCATCTCACCTTGTTGTCATGGAACATTGAGCAAGAAAGGAGAATGTAGACAGCTCCACTTGGAACCCTGCCTGAGACACTGTTTGTGTCTCATTCTTTTCTAGTTCCCTCTATCTTTCTCTCCTCCCTCCTGTGTTTTCTTTTTTGTGGCTCCTCCCCCCAAGGGTGGGGTGATGAGGAGTCTGCCCCCATCCAAGGTCTCAAATGGAGGGTGAGAAGCCCAAAGTGTGCTTTTCTATTATCACTACCAAACTTTGTTTTTTATTCTCTTTGGATATGTTACAGTTGCCTGATAGTGCCCTGGGAAGTGGACTTTTCTGCGTATTTGGACATGTAAAATCCCATATACAGGAAGTGAAGGGGGACATTTACCCATAAGCCACTGTGTGCCACTGGATACTACACAAAGACTGGCTAAAATAGACCTAGTTAAAAAGAGGCAAAGGTCCAATGTTTCTATTCAGCTACAGTGACCTCAGGAGTGGTTGCTATACACAAAATGTGATACAATCTCATTATAATCACTTACATATTATAATGAATATTTGTTTCATATTGGGCATAGCAACAGTTATTTAACACTGAATACATGGAAAAATTAAATACATAGCAAAATAAAATGTGAATATATAACTTATAAAGTATGTCTAATAAAATTAGACATGGAACTTTACATTTATGCAGGTGAAAGTATAGTAATTTATATGTTAAATTTATATACAAGTATACACGTCTATTATGTCCTAAGACATAAAACTCTGTGTGACTTTAATGATGTTGCAGGGCATTCCAAATAAACAGATTAATAAACTGTGAAGTGAACTACAGATAGGTAGCAGTAAACACTGTGCATTGACGCTGTGAATCGTAACACAGCTTGTGTTCCCATCCCTTTGAATGTTTGAATGGCTCTCTCTGACAGGTGACAACTGTGAATCACAGCTCTGGCTTCAAATTAACGCAACACATTTTTCTCCTCCTGGGTCCCATCTGAATCACTGTTCCATAAAATATTGGTTGCTCTTGTATATTTCTTTTCTTGTATATTAACTATTTAAGCATTTATATAAGCTAAAAGGCAAGTAGAGGAAAGCAGTTTAAATTGAGGTGCTTTAAGCACCTAGTTGGCTGCCCCTTGTGGTTTGAATCTATGTGCTGGTGTAATGTGCAGTAAAAACTGGCAGGCTGGGATGACACTGAAGCTCAGCTGAGAGAGGTGTAAAGTAATGGCACTCTGAGAGCTGATTGCTAATAACTTGAAAAATATCTAATAGCAAATGGCAATCAACAGGGTACAAGCACATGTATATTTTCCCAAAATGGGTTTAAGGACTTCTTTCAGTTATTGCACTCCTACACTGTAAAAAAAACTGCCTTTAATTTTTATGTTTAATCAATTTGGTTGCACAGTCATTTCAACTTACTCTTTGCAATCTTGACTGGTGTGGAGTTGAGGTAACTTGTAAGAAATAGTTGGAAAATTGCTTAACCTAGTTAAGTTATACCAGTCAGGATTTAAACTTAAAAAATTAAGGCAGCAAAGTTTTTTTTACAGTGTACATAATTGGAATTTAATGAAATTTGGTATATTGCCCCATATTATACTACTGTTTATTTGAACTAAGTTTCTTGAAGATTGAACTTTTGGTTCAGGAGATACAGGATAGTCAATATGAGTCAATATGAAACACAGGCTTATTGTATTGGCTAATTTCAAGTAAAAAGTAGCATTTTTGTCAGACAGAACACCAACAGCCCAAGCTTGAGGAATCTGAAATGGGAATCCTATTGTATGCAGGGACACTGTGTGAGACTGAATCATTTCATGAAACATGGCAGGACATGATTATATACAGAATGAGAAACTTTCCAGTGTAGATTGATGCATTTGAAAGAGCAGATGTCATTTGGGTGTGTCAGAAGAAATCTCCACCACTGTCACTTGACGGTATGCAAGTCATTCTGTCAAGTGTTATATGTACCCTGTCTGACTTAGATGAGCTGTAGAGTTACACACCCAAACTGACACAATTTTTCCATTCTGGCAACAGAGAAACTAAAAAAACCTGAATGAAGATTTTTTTAAAGCTTGACCTATGCTCATCATATACATTTATGTACAGGTCATGTTTATGGCCTTAAATACACAACCAAAAAATTAAGTTTCCAAATTTAGATTTAAGGGGTTGACCTGCTGTGTTTAAATCCTCTGTTATCCTTCTACAGTAACCTTCCTTTTGATGGCTTTAGCTGTGGGTTGCAAGGAGAGTCAGAAGCGTGGCTTGGCCTAATTAGCATTTAATTAATGATGCATGCATATGCAAAGCAGCATTTAAACAATGCTGATTACCTCCTACCTATTCAGAGGCCAACAGTCACATGTGTCTGACATGTGTCCACTGCATTAAACGTCCTGCATAAAGGTCAAGCCATAGAGGGTTATTAAACAAGAGTGACTTGATCCCTCGGGTATATAATGAACAAAATGACAGTGTCAGCACATGGTCTACATTTTACCATTGCTTTCTGTGAAATTCTATGTTTTATTAAAGTTATTCCATAACTTATTCCATAACATAAAGCATAAAATTAACTTTAATATTGAGCTTGGAATAATAAACCTTCCTAAAGACCCACAATTCCTCAATAAATTACCATTTGTAGAGTATGCAGACTTAAGCTAGCCTTTACTTGCCATATGACCAAATTTATGTTGAATTCTGTGATTGTCCAGTAAAATCTGTGATATTACCCTTTTTACAATCAATTTCATGCTCTTATCCTCCAGTAATGATGTATACTGCGCATTATAGCGTTGTGATATTTATGAGCAAGCAATGACCTGTAATCTACACACACTTATTATTTTATTGTTCAAAGGTACAGGTAAATTTACCAGCGTCACTGAGGCATTCATTAATGATCATATTTAATGTAAGTCTATATTATCAGACTTATTTATTGCCACTTTTGTAAATGATTGTTTTTATTGCTCTTGTGATTATTAAAAAACTCCCCCTTTTTGATTTGCAAAACCCATTAGTAAGGCAATTTATTATTTATGTCAAAGTTAAAGAATCTGACAAAATCGTAATGGATACCCTCTGCCTCTGTTTATCATATTCAGGACCATGTGAAAGTGGCTTGATAAATCCACACCTGACCCGTGTTTTCATCTCGTGGGTATTTTTGCCATACAGCGTGATTGAACTCAGCCCATTCGGGCCATAACACAGTCAGGGTAATGAACCTTGTGACAGCATAACGCCCGTTCTGAAATCTCATGCATGAAGGAACCATAGGACCATACCTCAGCCTCCCGTGTCATTTGTTATCGTTAATCCTTACATTTATGGCTGCAAATATCTTATTAGGAGGCGTGCCCGAGGTATTTCACTTCGATTCTAGGCTCTATGACATATTGATTAGACTGCTAGGATTGCATGAGCAAGCTCTAGACCTTGACTTTGGACACCTGCAAAATGTGAATATGTGCATCTGGCTCATATTCAACATCCAAAGTAATTTCCCTTTAGGGGAATCAAGGGCAAGTCTGGCCTTTCAGATGGACCATCCGACACAGAGTGAGAAGGTGGTCCCAGGGAGAAATAGTGAGCTGTGGCAACAGATGGTTCATAGTTCTGTATAGGTGGCTGTCCGTCCTTATTCTGGTACACCTTTGCTCCTAGAAATGGTGTGGTCAGAATCTAGAAACACTTTTTGACACACCTGCCAATGCTGAGTGAGAATGTTTACTATCCAGAAATATTTCTTACTGGCCATGAAACTGTATTAAATGTAATGCTTATCTAAACAAAACTGTCTTTTGTTGGAGCGGTGGCCTTGTGGACAGTGCAAGTCCTTTGCTGTTGAACTTTCATGCTAATAGGAAACCAGGATTCAAGTCCAGCTTAGGTCAAGTTCACATTCTGTTCTCTTTTCTCTCTGCTCTCTTGATTTGTCTTTTCAAATCAAGAGATTGATTTGAAAAGACCCTCATGACAATGGAATTCATTTGTGATGTTTGTTTTTTTCTGCATATTAGTGTTGTTCTGTTACTCACAGCATATATAAGAAGAGTCAGTCTCTGACAGAAGTGTCAAAGTACCATTCTTCTTTATATAATCAATGTATTGTGTTGCAGAACATAATACATTTTAAAGTTATTTCATTTACTTGCCAAAGCTTGTTATTACTGGCATTTGGTATGCTAATTTTGGACCCTGGGTGTGGTGCTTTGCTTTTGGTCTTAAGGAAGTCTAAAGGAAGGACAAATTAATATAACTGTATGAACTGAAGCTTAAGCACATCAATTAGAAAAGATTCTTTATACAAATCAACATCCACAAAAAATGAATGCTTACAGTACATATCTATGACCAAAACAGACTCACTGCATGCAGAAATACTTCATCAAAAAGGATGAACTGATCTGAACAAGGCAGGACACAGAATGCTTTTAGGTCCCAAAAGGAATTTAAACCTACTCATACTCAGACGTACATCTAAATTGCACAGACATATATTTGCTGTGTTGACATTGGTGAAGCCAGTCTCACAAAGAGTGCATTCACCAAGTACCAAGTACCTTGTAGTTATAGTACTGTGATGTCAGAGAAAAGCATAACCATGGTATTCCAGTCATATTTCAAAGCCTGGGGTGATTCATGGATAAAGAGCCTTAGAACAGCATTTGTACTGTTCAGCAATGTGTCATCTTTATGATGTCACTGCCTGGGAAGGGAAACCTCCTCACCAAGTAAGATTTAATATTACTGACAGCTATGATAGTTTGGTAATCTTCTTACAGGAATAAGTCACCACAAAACAATGACTTACTTTCCTGCATTGATCACAGGAGGAGTTATTTAGCAGAATTCCAAAGCTGTTATTTTATATGGACTATAAGTGATTGCTATTCCTAGTCCTTATCCACTAACATTGAAAAAAATACTGTGACCATTCTGCCAAACATTTCCTTTTGTGTTCCATGAAAAAACAAGAGGTTGAGTAAATGATGACAAAATTTTTATATTTGGATGAACTGTCTTTTTAAACTAAACTTAATAATACTAATACTAAACATAATACTAAACTTTTAACACTTCAATTTGTTTTTCAAGGTTTTTTTGCTTTGTGTGAGAGAGAATAAACCTGGTTTTCAGCAATTGCATTTTCAATAATCGCTAGTAAACCAATTATTAAAAAGAGCAGAAAGAAGTAATTTCCTATTACGTGCGGCTGCATTTAAACCTGCTGAAAATAACCCTTCGCTGCTGTACTTTCTGTCACAGCTACACCTACAGTATTTCATATGGTAATAACAAAAGCTTTTAATTAATCCTCTGTTAGACTGATCGCATATAAATAAATTACCTGGTTGAGATGTCAGTAAGATTAATGGAACAACCAACAGACACACTATTTATGTAAATTGCATTATTACTCTCAGTAAACTCAAGACCTCTGTAATGGGTTTTGCTCACCTTTCAGGCAGTAAGCCACAGCAACCAAAGAACAGAGATCAAATGAGGGTTATTTCCCATCGAGATCTGGACCTGGAGTCTTTAGCCTTCCTGTGCATTGGTGAAGTAAATGACATGGACAGATTCCACCCTGTTTACTGTATTGTTTCCAGTCAACCCTGTTTCTTAACACTGTCAAAGGGACTGCTTTAAAAAAGCTTTTAATATAAATGATAAGGCATTGATTGTGATGGATTGGCTATGCAGAGACACATTGCCTTCAAGGGCACAGAGGGGTGAGTCATTATTCTGAGCTGCACCATCACAGAAGGTGTTTTGTAAGTCCAATGTCACCTGTACTTGTAATAATACAACCTACTCAACCTACTCTCACAGGGATACGCAACAGGTTCTAATTCCCAAAACACTGTCTCTATGTAGATGTAGGAGGTCCCCCTTAGAATCTTTATAGTGACCCTATGATTAACTACATTGCTTTCAATGAGAAACATTTGATCATTTTACTAGCTAAAATAAGTCCACACTTGTATTTCCAAAAGTTCTAGATTTCCAATGAAAGCAACATTTTACATTGATTACTCATTTTTGTATGTGTTTAATTAGGTAGTTTTAGGAGTATACTTTCCATTTAAAAACAGCAGTATTAATTATGTCACCGTTTTAGTGTTACTGTTTTAGGCTGGTGTGTTACATAATATGTCCTGTATATTCTGTATCTAAACATACAGAGTTACCATTACCAAACACACCAGCAAAACAATCAAAACACTGAGAGGTTAGTTTCTAATTAGTTTCTAGTTCTAGGTTTTAAAAACGTGATGCCCTTCTTTTAGTGCAGTGACCAAATATTTCTCAAAAGCAGCTGTTTTTGATGCCTTTGGAGTTAAAATAGTTTGGATATGAGCAAACTGAGATAGTTTTTATGTTTACAGTGAACCCATCCATTCAATACTATCACCAAATGGGTGACACTTAACTCGTATGATGATTTACTGATCAAACATGGACAATTTGTTACCCAAGAGTGAAACAACAAGCAAAAACAATTCAAAGGATCCCCCCTTAACTTTCAAATCACTTTGGCTGACCTCAGATGCACTAGCAGTACTGCTGAAGTATAAGCTTTCTCATAGTGTTTTTGGTTCAGTGTGCTGAATTTCAATAAACACTGCAAAGTGACCCAGCAGGACAAACCTGCAGACAGTGTAATAAGCCTGTGGTAGGATTAATGAGCTACCCACGGCAATATTTGTTATGTTATATATCTTATTGATTGCGCTGTCTTTTATCTTTGCATGGACTTTCTGCCGAGCCCTTGTACAGTTCACGTTCTTGGCAGACACTAAAGGTTGAGCAGGGAAAGTCTCTTCTCCTTGAGGGCAACGTGACAAGACATTTGTTTGCTGCTTAGTGCATTAAGAAACTGACAATGGAACATATCATAAATGCTCCTGCAGTGTTCCAATTAAAAGAAGGGAGGTATCTGTGAAGTGTAAGTGAGGAATAAGTTCTGTTTTCCATTACATTATAATGAAAAGTCAATAATAACGATTTACTTAGCAGTTCATAAAGTGAAAAAATGCAGCTTTGGATCAGCAGGCAAAAATAACATATTTGGCACAATGAGGAAGGGTTAAGTTCCACGTATCCAGCTCTTGCGAGCCAGTTACAATCTAAAAAAAAAAAAAAAAGATTGAAAAAAAATGTGAATTGAGGTGGAGAAACTAAATCGTGTGACACTATTAACTTTTCAGTAATTTTTCAGTACAGTGACTGTAGTGCTTGAAAGTGACATGTTTGTCAGATATGGTAACCCATATCCGAAATGTGACCTCTGAATTTAACCCATCACTGGTGAGGAGTGAACACACACACACCCGGGGAGCAATTGTTACCTGCCAGCTTACTGTAGCATATTTTTTTAATATATTGTGGTGTAGTGTTATGAAACTCTACAATACAGCACTGCTTGGTACCTATTGTGTATGATTTATCTATAATCTCCCCCTCCCTCTCTCTATATATTTGTATATATATATACACTTAACCCTTCCTCATTGTGCCAAATATTTGTTATTTTTGACAATGCTGATATATATATATATATATATATATATATATATATATATATATATATATATATATATATATATATATATATATATATATATATATGGAGACCTATATAAAATATATTTCTATATACAAAAAAATGTATATATACAAAAATTGATGAAGGTTAGCTGACCAGGTCTCCAAAACTGTGATATTTAGATTTTCATTTCATATTAGGATTTTAACTCTAGACTTACCAAACTACATAATAAGATGTGTTGTTTGATGTGTGAGATTTTAACTCCCTCAAAGTGATGCTTATGAATTTTAGTCTGGATTCCAACTCAGAGAGATTGCTCATATCAGACTTAACTGAAAATGTGCAACACTTTCAAGCATGGGAGCAGCTCATGATAAGAAAAATCGTACTTCAGAGATCATGAAATAAACGACATCATGAAATAAACAGCTTTTAACTTGAATTCACAGAAATAGAGAAATAAGACTGAGAAATGTGGTAAAGAAAGAGAGAGGGGGAAAGAGAGAGATGAAGCGAGAAAACAATGCAAACGAGCATATGAATATTAATGAGAAAACAAAGGCCCTTTGAATGCCTGTATTCCTGTAGTGTATTTATGATGAATGAGGGCCTCAGTGCCATGTGTCAAGGTCTCCTGACCGACAAATAGCAGGCTAATGACAAATCTCGAAAACATATGCTAATAAAGCTCTTACAATGCATTGCAATCTCTGACCTTTGGGATATAACCCTAAAGGGCAACATGAGAGATGCCAAATTCCAAAAGCTAACTGGAAATGATTCGCCTTGAGTTACTGTTGCTCGCTGATGGTTTTCACTAAGAACTGAGTAATGAAACATTAAATGGTACCATCATATTTTGATCATGTCTTAATAAAAGTCATTAGGAGAAAGAGGCAGATTATGTTTTTGAATTATGGAAAATCACAGACATGAACTACATAATTTCTTAATCTGCAGTCCAAAAATTACTTTTTGTTGTTAATAGTCCTAAGTATAGATGTTTTTGTGGTATTATTTTACAGTGTTTCTCAATTAGAATTTACAATGTTAAATTCATTTGACCTTTGCGAAATACTATACCACCAACAGCTCAGTTTCACAATGCACACATCCAGAGCACATGACCTTCTGTTACGCCCACATCCAGACAGACAGACACTCCCACCTTAGTAATAACTACAGAGACCCCAATCCAGTCTCAATCGGCACATAAATTCACAGCTATAAGACAGAAATGTTAAACTTTCTTCTTCGTTTTCTTCTTTTCTCCTTTCTTCACAGTCTCTTTCCAACAGCAACCAAGTTCTGGGACCTAGGCCATCATTAGTCTGCTGAAACTTAGACTAGATTTGATAGTATCTTAGTTAATTCTGTCCTACTTCAACCCAACACCCTAAACCCCTGTCAAATATAAATGATGTCTGCAGTGGCAATCTTGATTGCATATAGCCTCGGGGTGGAGTAAAGGATTCTTTAGACTAAGCAGTACCATCCTGTGGAGTCACACCAGACATCCACCACAGACAGGGTGACTGATGAATACATTGATGGACTGCTCAACATGGACCTTCCACCTGCCCTCCACCAATCCCCATTATTCCAACAGCATGGGCTGGATATATAAAACAAAATTATTTTCTAACAGGAAAGCATATGACTAGATTCCCTTTAAATTCCACCCTCTCAAAATCATGTGCTATGTTTTGCCTTATGGTTTCAAGGCACTTTTTCACCAGCACTTTTTCACCAGACAACCTCTGGAAATGTACTTTTTGTGTTATTCTCTGCCTTGTCTTCTGATACTGGATCTGCCAAGACATTTATTTCACCCCAAGATCAGCACATTCATCTCCTACTTTAAACATCTCATGGCTTCTCCTGACCTTCTCCACTACCTTTTATCTAGATGTTAGGAATTATAGGTTGGCATTTAGTCAAATACCATCAAACTTAACTAGAACAATCTGCTTGACCTAAAAAAACACTAGCCACAAAACTGCATCTTTTTATTTACATTTTGATTCCTGGACCTGGATCTAGATCATCTGATACAGCCAACCACCAATTGCTGTTATAGTTTCAATAGGATCCCTATTTGGTCCAGTGTTATTCTCTATTTTCCTGGTGTTAATCAACTTCTAAAACTGACTTCTCTATGTCACCACTAAACCAATAAGACCCTTTGGTTTACATGGTTGCTGTAGTTCCTCAGATTCAGCCGTATCTTAAAATTTAAGACACTGTTTCTGGCCTACTTCACAGTCTTAAAAGCCTTAAAAGGTAAAAAACACGCCTTGACTACACCTCAGTTCTCTTGTCATCATTTGTTGCCATTTAAAATGCAGCTTCCAATTTTTGAATTTGCATCTTTAAAAATTATTTTACTTTTTTTTAGTTTTTTGTAAGTCTATCGGAGTCACTTTTTGTGCAGATCAATTGTTTAAACGGAAAATTCTGTCATTATCTAGCCGAGGTTAGAGACACTGTAACTGTTACTGTAACAGCAGGTTGGAATTTGGTTTCCTTTCACACTATTCATAAACTATCACATTACACCATCCCATCCTACACTTTACTACAAGTAGTTTACTAAGTAGTTAAAAAGTGTTTTTTTTTCTCCTTTTGTTGTTTTATCTCCCCTGAGGCACCAAGCGAACCAGAACTGCCACTGTTTCTCTTTTAGCCCTGTTTTAACTGTTTTAAATAAGTAGAATAACCCCTTACTGAGATGTTTACTGTCAGCACTGTTATTCAGATCTCTACCGTAATTTACTTCCAGTTCAAATAAATGCTTCCTTCCCGAGCCCTGATCGCATATAGTGGTTACATTTAATGAGCTCATTCTGGTGCAGAGAACTCATTTTGTTAATATAAATAGACCTTTTAATATACAGTACGTCATGGTTTGTTGAACATAATGTTCTCAGTGGATACTTTTCTGAGCAAGCATAACTGCCTTTGATTATGAATTTACTCTCATTATGTGCAGCACAAAAGACTGTGATTTCAGCATTTCCACTTTGGACTTTTTCATCGCAACAAGTTTGACAAATAATTACTTGTTTTTTGGGTAAACAAAAAGCAGCCAAAGTACATTTGTTTAGATGTATAATTAAGGCCTATTAAACAGTGCAGACAGGCTTTCTTTTCTGTTTGTTTCCAGTTTTGCTCCAGTCTTTGTACTTTAAATATTGTATGTCAGGTAGGCCTGTGTGTCATATTGCTTGTTGTAATGGGTTGGTTTACTTGGTTTACGTTTGCCAAAACTACATGTACTGTAAGGTTCATACATGTAAGTATTCTGAGCACTGCGTTACTTATTAAATGATCAAACAAAACTGCAGAATGTAATCTTTGTATACTGATGATTGTAGAATCCTACATGCCTCAATATAATATAATATAATATAATATAATATAATATAATATAATATAATATAATATAATATAATATAATATAATATAATATAATATAATATAATATAATATAATTAATAATAATAATAATAATTATATCTGCTCTAAACAGGTGGTAATATGCTGCCTATAATTAGTAAACACATGGCTAGGATCGCTCTATTTCTGCAAAGTAAAACTGACATATTTTGCATAGAGGAGCCAAAAACTAACATGAGTCTGGCAACAGAGAAATCTGCTTGGCAGGGCCTTCTGTGGCAGCGGAGAACTTCTGTCTATTAATTCAGCTGTCTCTGAATCCTTGATATATATATATATATATATATATATATATATATATATATATATATATATATATATATGATAAAAAGATGAATATGAGGCAAAAGTACAAAAGTCACATTTTCACTGATGAGGGAGTCAACTAATCAAGTCAACTAAACCCTCATCTTCATCTTTCCTTATGTCTGTTCTCAGACTGCAAAGCAATGGATAGAAGTGACACTACACACTCTCTGTTTTAATGTGTGAACAATAAATGCAAGATGACGCAGCTGAAACACAATTGTTAGCTAACTGTCCCAGTACATTAGAAAGAGGGATGAAACCTTCATGTTAGGTTATTTTACCTTTAACGTTATCAGATACAACTTTTGTTTTTTAAAATGTATTAGTAAATCTTAAAAAAAGCTGCAATCCATAACTTTTTTGGTTAAGGATGATCAGAAATCAGTTATTTAGCAAGTATATAACAGATCAAGGTTCAAAACTATCAAACCTCTCCTTACCCTGATTCGCATAGGCAAGTTTATAATTGTGATAAACTTAAAATAGCTGTTTTATGGGTCAAAATTCACAGGAAATGTCAGTTTGACTTCAGCATGTGTCAGTTTATGTAAACAAAGGTAGTTAACAAATGTTAACAAACAGTGTTACCTATTTTCATTTTGGGGGTCATCTCACACAGATTGCTATATGATTAACTTACAGTATTAACTTGTTTTTTGCTACACTAACATATCCCTTTTATTATACATTACAGTTTCCTTTACATACATAATATCTTTCTTAATTTAAACACAACCCCTACCAAATTACATTAGACACACACAGTCGACTCTGGCCACCTGCTCCAGGTGATCTGACAGCTCCTGGGATTCCACATCTGTAAATAGCCTCCTATAAAGCAGAGTCATTTAAGGTAAAAGCAATAGGGTGAGAAAGAAAGTGATAAAACTCCCCCCTAATTGTTTATGACACACAACGTTCACTGCGAGGCCGAGTCAAAACCTGAAGACAGGAGGGAGGTATCTCGTAACAAGAAGTCTTTTATCTTTAGTTAATGACTGAACAAATACGCTCTGCCTTCCAGCTCCTGTTTGGAGGGTGTGGTTACCCCCCTGGGTCACCGTGTAGCTCTAATAAGCATCCTCGCACAAAAGCCCAATATTTGCTTGACTAGTGGGGCCTCCGGACCCTTGAGGAAATAGACACAAGGGGTATGGAGAAAAGGGGGGTTGAGCGTAGGGATGGGATTTAACTCTGTCAGATACCACCAAGAACAGATGGAGCTTGATAAATCCTGAAAAGAAGGCATTACCTGCCCAAGTCACCAAGCAACCACAATTATCACAGGGCTTTGGGTTCATTGTCAATCAGAATGGCAGTTAAAGAGATGCAGCAGCTGGGGCAGATGGTGGGGATCCAGCTTCGGTGGGGGGAGCAGGACATGGTCCAGTCCTTAGACAATCCATCCCTCTCTTTTTGTCTCTCACACTAAGTCTCGAAGCTGCTTAGAATACTGCTGTTGATAACAATAGAGATTTCATGATACTCAGCCACAGAGATGACGAGAGAGACGGAGGCAGAGAGAAGCTTAATTAATCTGCTGTGTCATGTTAGTTAAATGATGTTTGATATTTATGAGGACCTTATGCATAATAATCATTCCTTTCTTATTTATATATTTTTACTGGGCCATATCAGCAATGATATTTAGATAGTTGATACATAAATATTACATTGGCGTCTTCTCCCAATCCACAATATAAGATTACATCCATGCAATTTCCGCCATGACTAAAGAGAAAGGTACAAAATCTAAAAATTCATGTACTTTCAATAAAAAAGCACAAACATTTAACTGGTATTGGATGTGATAGTATAATTCGACAAAGCATGTTACTGGACAAAAAAGTGTACTGCAGGATTAGTCATCAATGTGCATTTACAACAACGTACATGTACAGTAGATCATTTCAAAGTTAACAGGTATTGAGTAATTGCCACCTATATTTTAATATTTACCCTCATATTACATTTAGACACTTTCCACTAAAATGTGCATATGTAAAGTAGCCAAACTGGTACACTGGCTTCCTCAAGGACGGATCCATTGTCGATTCTGTCTCCTGGTATCCAGACTCCTCAATTCGTTCTCTGCCAAGGCACACCAGTGTACTTCATTTTCAGCAAATACTGCCATTCATCACGGGGCAGGGGGTACGAGCGGGTCTGGATCCCCTCCTCCCTCTTCTCATGGCTGGGAGCACAGTGTTGCACAGACTTCTTTGCACCCTGTGGTCTCCACACTCCCATCCACGACTTTTCACAATGGACCCCGACTTCATTACAGTGGCCTGGAATACTGGCAGCCTCCCGACAGAAGCACCATTCCTCCTACTTTGTTACGCCACTCTAGGACTTTGTGTCTGGGACCAGCTGATAGCGAGGTCAGGCCCATCCATCTGCCAGGCCTGGGAGCCGTGATGTGGGGACAGGAGCAGAGGTCCTCATTCAGCAACAATGCCCATTAACAATGCTAACTGAGCCCTGGCAAGGGTATGGGATGGGGGTTAGAGGGAGGATTCTTGTCACTAGGCAGAGAACAAGATTGCAGCGATTCGATAGGTTTACGGGACTAGCCGTTGAGTGGATCCTCAAGAGTTTTGGATGGTTATTGATTTTTTTCTTTTTTTTGTGTGTTTGCTTACCACCAGCTTGTGAAGCTATGTACATGAGCTTTCACTGAAGCAATGGGGAAAAAACAACTTAGTAAATTTTGATTATTTATTAATATTGATTAATATGTATTATTTATTGACAAATTATGATTTTTAGGTTTTAGTCTAGTTGTGCAGCTGTCGATTATTGTGCAAGGGGACCAGCGTTCACATCCTTACCAAATACAATGTTTGTTTTTTTGGTACGAAAGTACACATTAATCATACAAGTTTGGAGTGACAAAATTTGCAGTTTAAAGCAACTCCATTCAACTTAACAAAATGACTGGGCATAATGCTTCTGGAGTGTAGATGGAAACTACACTTGGTGCTGGTGATTAGATGCTCTATGAGAATGTACATATTTTTCCCCCAAGTCAGAATAATTAAAGCAATGCAGGTGCTTTGCCTACCTGGTGTAAATTATTAGCGAATTGTCAGAAAGAGGTGAAATTAACAGCTGTTTTTCTCAGTTCCCTATTCAGTGTTGTGATTGGCAGGATTATGTGGATGATGTCGCCCTAAAGTTTCGTTTTAGAATTCTATCAGGTTTCCTGCACCTGGCAAAGACTGTTTTGGAAAATGTAACAGACACCTGTATTATTCATCACTGGTTCTTATCCAGCCTACAATCTCTATTTCGATAGCCTGAAGAAGAAAACCTCATTCATAACCCTAACCTAGGTCATACAATCCATGAATCTTAAACTGATAAACACACATGATGTCCAACTCTTGGATATAAGCTGAGTTTTTTGTACTCTTCTTTTGAAGAGTCACTGTTTGCATTTGAAGTAAACCACAGTGTCAAAGTTCGGGCTGATCCTTTGCCAGGCCATTTCACATGCTACGGGTAGAAAATGGCTTCTTGGTCTTTTAATTGCCTAGCAGCAACCAATAGAAACAATAGAAAAAGCATGACAGAAATATATGCACATACAGAAACACTTATCTACATGCAGGCAATCTGATAAACAGAGACAGAGGCTTGTGTTGTGCCTCTTTCCCCACCCACTCTCACACACACACACACATTAACTCGCACATATGCACACAGGATACCCGCCGCGAATGCTGGTAATGTAGCAGACATCTGACTAGAAGTGTCTGCTACCCATTACCCACACAACACTAAAATCATTTGCATGTGAAAGAGACAGTCGCCAAGTGTTTAATGTGTCATCTAAAGTGGATGGATGTTGACTTTCCATCTGATCGATTTTTTTCCTTTATCACTTCTACTAGAACCTATTAAAAGCATGACTCTTATTTTGAAATTTGTTGTTGGCTAAGCATTGTTCGTAAAACTAACAATTCAAAATTTTTAATGTTGACCATTTGAAAGAAACCCAATGTAGGTTGAATTTGACATGCTATGCCTATTGGAAGTAACTTCAACCTATTTGATATAATCTAAATATAAATTCAATTAAAATTTTTAATTAAAAAATTTTAAAGGTTTAATTTAGTTTAAAAGTTTCTTACAAGTGCTGTTGTTTTCTAAATAGTTTATGTTTCTAAATTTAACAGTACATGCATTTATTTACTTATTCATTCATGTTTTGAATTGAAACAAAGTGTTTGCCATTTCCTTTAAATGTACAATGCAACTTTAGTTGCCCTACCTATGTCATTGCTCATGCCTGGTTTAGAATATTTAAATGATCCCATATGCACGGTTAAATTAGTAAATGGTGAATGCTAAGAATGATTGTAATTCTGTCCTATCAGAGTTATTCTGTCAGACTAGTAATTGACAGACTAAGTGGGTCAGTGGAGAGGCCAGCCCCTGTTAATTTATATTCCAAGGCACATTATGCATATTCATGAGCTCCTGCTGTTTTGTCTATCACCGAGCATCATGCTTACTCCATAATTGTATTTGGAAAGCCGAGAGCTGTCTGAGTGGTCACATCAATTCAAACGTCACTGTATTATTTCATTACTTCCAACTAAAGAGAGAAAATAAGACACTTGTGGCAAATGAGAAAAGAGGAACAGTCAACATTAGTGAGGATGCATACTCTACTCTAACAGCACAATTAAACCACTGCACAGACAAACACTGTTGTATGTAAAAAAAAAAGTGTTTAATTTACAGTGCCTGGATGCTGCATTCATGTATTATGAATATTTAAATCTCCATTTATGCTGTTTTATCCTAATATAGCTTGTGTTGCATTAAAGGTGTGTTTTATCAGTTTATGCATATCACAAGCAAACGTGACACAATCGTGGTCACAAACCTGGGACCTTAGTGTTGCTAGCGCCATGCTCTTGTGTTTGAGGACAGGTATGAATAAAGTGCTGCAGATATTACAAAACTTGAACATAACAGTTAGTATCATAAGTATTTAGACAACAGAAAAGGTCACAGAGTCCAGCAGATATAAGCCAGAGTTAATACACTACAGAATACCATAAGAGTCATCAAACCCAAAATGTTATTATAATGTCATCGGAATGGCATGCACAACCATACAGCCACAGCCTTCATACCTTACAAAGCAATGCTAATATTTTTCATGCCTGTTCTTTGTTTACAAAGCCCTTTCAAAGGCATATTTTGCAGAAACCTTAATGTTTGTTGGTGTAAACGTTACATACCTCTGTCATCAGGGTAATTGTGTAATTATGTGGTATTTTGGCTCTACAAACATACATTAATTTCCATTCATTAGGCTGTGCAGTTCTTCAGTATCAACACACAGGCTGATGTAAGCCTGTATAATGCATGTTGTTTGTTTTCGAGTGTTTATATTGATTTCTTTTGATGGTTTGTATGAAAAACAGTTTAATCTCAGTTATATTCAAATCAGACGGTCGTGTCAAAAAACTCAAGGGAATTTCCCTGTCTGAGTTACGGTAAACATATCAACTCACCGCAAACAACAGCTTTTGAGATTAAACTGGTCACAACAGCCCACTGCTGTGCAGATTATGAATATCAACCTGCGTATTCAGGAATGTGTTGATGTGCTGTCGAATACTGCCAGACTGAAAAATCCCCACTGTCTTCATAGATGAGAATTTCCTGCAAATATTCTTCTGTAATGGATTTTGTTCCAAGAGCCTTAACAGGGAAGCAGTGGAAATTATTCACCGTAATGATGTCCAGGTGAATGTTGTCATCAAATTAACTCAGTGTAGATGGGGTGAGTGTGTGTTTGTACATTAATTAATTAAATTGTGTTTTCTACGTGTCTCGCCTTAAGACTGTGGTAATATTTTACAGGAACAAATCAACAAAGGAAGGATACAGGTTTAGACATAAAACCTAGAGCTAATTAGGGCAGTGTGAAGAATCATAGGAAGCCGATAAGCTGATTCACAATCGCCCTGTTGAGGCTTTATAACATAATGTATCAACTAGACATGACCTGATTTGTCTACAGTAACGTACAGAGACACTATGATGAACAGAGGTCTTCTGCACTTTTTGGTAATTATATCAGGAGGAAATATACATTGGCATTATTCATTTGGCAGATGCTTTAATCTATTTTCTCATTTTTGTGTTCCCTGGGAATCAAACCCACAACCTTGGCATCCTAAGTGCATTGCTCTACCATCTGAGCTACAGAAAAGGAAGATGAGAAAACCATATCAGGACATTCTGCACTCTTAATTCAAACAGGTAAATGTGTAACCATTTATAAAAACATATGTGCTAACCACCAGGCCACACCACTGATTCAAAACCACTCACAATTTCTCAAAACATTTAATCTGTTATTGTAATTTAATCTATTTTTTTATTTCAGAACCTAGCTATCATACACCACTGTGCAAAAATGTCTCAGATCAACACCAATGTTCAAAACTATGTCACGTCTTCTGGCAGATAAAGGTTCCAGGCTGAGGTCAAAGGCGTGCAGAGCTGCAATTTGACACCCACCATTTTCCCATCGAACCTTTCGCAAACAATCTTGGTGTTAAAGACAGCATTTTTTCCCTGTTTACTATTTCACCATTCTGAAAACACATGCCAACTCTCTCCCAACATTTTCCCCCAACATCACTTGCAAATTTCAGTTTCAGAGAAGAATTTAGAATACAAGATTAACACATTATTTTGAGCTGTACTGATTTCTTCACATTGATTTCCTTTAACTGAGCCCAATCAGGTCTGTTCTGCAGAACCGCTCTGATCCAACGATCCTATCATTCGTCAAGGCCGGCGCTCCACTGTTAAATCATCAATTCAGGATAAGCACAACTTGAAGCCTCTCATCCATGCAGCTCAGCTACCGCCCTTGTCAGAGCCTTCTTTAATATGAACATAATTAAATTTGTGTGGATGTTTCTGTGCACTCTCTGCCTAATGTACCCAGAAAGGTGGAGGATGACTGGATCTGGGATTCAACTTCTCATTAAAGACAAAAACCCTCCCCCTCACAGAAATGTATTTTTGATGTTTAGGAGCACAGCTCCCCGAACTGCACACTAAGCATTTTAGATCACAGATGAAAACACAGCAGTCCTAGATATTAAATCTATATTTAAATGCATGCTGCGGGTGTCTGTGATTGTCGGCGGTGGGACTCGCTCGCCATATTAATGGTCTCAATTTAATCATCCCCAGATCATGGAAATTAGAAAGTGTCAACATGAAAGAATAAATAATGGGAGAAAAAGTGCGGCAACTAATTTCAAGACTTTTCAAAAGAGGGTGTGGTGAGCGCATTAACAATTCTAATTAGATTTGCCCAGAGTAATGCTGTCTTTAACTTCATCAAAACCACAAAAAAGTGACACATGCTCGGCTCATCCCCGAAACTGCTGATATTAATTTAACCTGGTGTTAATTGAAATAACACCTGATATTCTCAGAGGGAGTGAGACAGATGGAAGACACAGTTAGAGGACAATAAAGCTTTGAAATATTCCATTTAATTTAAATTTTTAACTTTCTCTGTGTATTGAAGATTTGATCTTTTGCGGTTTATTCCTACTTGAAGTGCCACAATTCCTAAAACAGGACGTCAATGTATATAGTCACGTAGTCCTTAACCTTTTAATTGTTTATTTAACTGATTGTTGAACCATAGTTTGGTAGCAGGTTAAAAGTGAGAAGAAAAAACACACAATGTAAATCTGAGCACGGATTTGCTCATTTTCAAAACACTAAAAATCCAGTAGTCACCCTCTAGGTGATTCATACAGCAAAAAAGTGCTTTGTTTTCCCTTCAAAAGCCAAAACATCCCAAACTGTGTAAGATAATAAGATTTAGCTCACTACATTTACTCCTAAAACAAGAAAACAATGCCATATCTGCCAATGGGATAAAAGGACAACAAGATAAAAATACTTCAGAAAATGACTTATTGTAGTGAAGTAGGAAACCATTTTTTGAATTACCATGTTGATTAAGCTAGCCAGAAACATCAGTTTCTGTATAATATATTACACATCTCAAGTTGTTTTGGTCAGTATTTGTTTCTATTTAAGATCAAAATGAAAAATTGTTTCACTCACTAGAAGTTTTTAAAAGAAAATAATGACAGGGGTGCCTGTGCAGTACACCATCTTCCAGATATCGGCTACACAACTGCACTCTGATGCTATTCTCTTAACACCAACCTCAATCATCACGGTACCTCTCAGTCTCCCTCCATTCACGAGACCCGTGCCAGCACAACACAGCTTGGTGGCGGATGGCACAGGAGCTGTGGATCTGACAGCAGATAGACAAAAACTGATGGAGGGCAAGATGGATGTAGGGTGGTCATTGCCTCAGATGTGCTACGGGGCCCCAAGGGTCTGCTGGGAAATGAGATCCCTATCACTCTATGACTCTGCAGATGCTCCTCACCATCTCCAGCCTTCATGCTTCATTATGTACCAGTATGACACATCTCACATGGCCACATTTGCCCTCAGTAAAGAGGAATAATTACGGATTAAGGTAAGTATTGTGAGGGGCTCAACATGCTACAGCCAGAGCTTCAACCAGTCCCTGTGAAAGCCCTGTAGTGAGTCATTGGACAGGTTAACAAAATGTATTTTCTTTAAAAATAGACATACACTAATGTGCATGTCCACAGAATCCTTGAGAAAGTTGAAACCAAACCATTGATGTTGCTAGCGCCATGCACTACCAGCCGTAATTTTTAAATGCAACAAATAAATTATCAGATAATCATTACAGACAGCAATTAAGTGATTTTTGTTTACACTGACGATGTTAAGTTACTTCATCTTGTTGCCAAAAGAATCAAATGTTTTAAAAATTATTTTGGCAGCTAGATTGGGGTTTCTGGGCCTATATATTTTGAAAACGCTGTTTCCACAGTGCAAATAAGTTGAATTAAAATTACGAGGAGACACAATGCAAGCTAGTTTGTTAAGTGATAGAAGCCCATCGAATAGAAGTTCAGTTGCTCATAAAACCTGTCTGGACAACAAACAAGAACAATATTTGTTAGGAATAACAATCTGGAATCACATGTAATCCATCGACAAACACACTTCTAGGTTGTGGGTGTTCTGGGTGTGTAAAGATTGCGATCAGCACAGCCAAATGCAGAGCGGAGATGCTCCATAAAGTGGCGTCAGTAAAGCATGCCTGGTGCTCTGATCTCAGAGTGAGGTCACCCTTACACACACACACACGCTCTCACACACACTTTACTCCCAACGATTGATGGCTGGTGTCTTCTCCAGGCAACATCAGTGCACATCCCATTGAGCCGAAATGTAATTTTATCTATTGCCAGAAGCAATTCTTCCCCCTCAAAATATCTAATTACTGTGTAATTTGCTGCCATTTTGATATGGAATCCAAAAATGATGATGCTTAAGAGTAATGAGACATTAATTCAGAGTCACTCCAGATAGACGGTTCGGGTGCTTTTCTTCGTGATAAGCCATACAGTTGGGGTTATTATGCAGTCTTAATGTAGATCTGCTTATTACAGTAATTTGTATGGGCAGCCTGTGTTTAATCTCCCTTTTTGTTTCTTTGTGTCTCATTAACATTTTCATGATGATTTGTTGGTCGTCTGGATTGTCCATTTTTTCTCACTAGCTCATCTTGACATTCCCAGCAACCTAACCCTAGTTATTATTACAACAAAGGGGAAGTCTTAGAACAACTGTGGAAAATGTATAAACATACACAAATAGAAAAAATTAAAGTACAGAACTGTGGAAGATGAAGAGGAGCTCTCAAATCTCATATAATCTCATTATCCAAAAAAACAAAAAAGCATGCTACTCCTGAGTCGTTTCATATGTCAGGGCTGTATGTTTGTAAGCTGATGACCGACATGCAGTGTTTTGGCAGTATATCTTAGATTTTACAGGAAAATTGCCCTGGAAACTAATTGAACCATGGAAATAAGCTAACTTCTCTGGTTTATTCAGCTATAAACTCTTTTTCAAGTGTCTTATGCTAAACGAGTTCCCATTACATAGAGTTAAATTACGGAAGACATAATTATCAATGAAATATTGGCTATGAAAACATAAGTATTCCCTTTCCAAGTGTGATTGAACAAATGACAAATCTGGGCATTATTCTTCAAAAAAATTATTGTGACAGCACAGCCTGGAATTTAGCTTATATATCTTCTCTGACATTTTAATATAAAACATACAATTAATACTAGAATAACTACTTTGAAGGACTGCAGGTTCAAACTGTAATTGGATATTTTATTAAAGTGCTTGAAACATTTTAATTCTGGTTAAATGATGGGAGTGCATTGTACGGTTTCTTAAATAAAGGTGATTTTTCACTCACAATGAATGTACATAATGCTGCAAATATTTAGAAAACAATAAAAACACTCTGTCTATGACGATTCTCAACCATAATTTTATTCAAAGGCAAAAAAGAATGTGGAAACATCTACTATCAAGAATAAAAAAACAATGAAGTGTAAAGAAAGCAGTCTGTCTTTACAGGAGAAATATAGTTAGCAAGTTTAAAAGACCACAAAGACCCTTTTTGGTAACAGGCCAGTGAATCGGGTCACTGTGTTGCCTGGTAACAAGCCCTAAAATAAATAAAAACCACTTTTGGACTATGTTTTTTGAAAAAAATCAATATGACAGAGCTGACACGGTGACAAGCTAAACCTGCTGTTGATATCAACGTGTCAGAGCCAAAGTGAGAATAAATTCCATTTTAGATGCATTACATATGCTGTGATTCAGCAAACCTACATTACTTTTAGCCTGTACTCATACCTGCACTGTTATTGCACACTGTAGCCTAAGTCTGATGCTGTTTGGGTGAAACTAGGAAAGCTATTTATTATCTTTAATGTTTTTTGCAAGGACTGATTAAAATGTCTAGGAACATCTGTCCACTCACAACTACATAATGTCACATCTGCACAGCACCTACTGAAGGATGCCCAGATGTTCCCTCATGTTAGATGTCTGACGGTAAACACTAAGACTGGCTAACTGATAGTGATTAGATGAAAACAAATACCTTCAAACTACAACAAAACTCCTTTTCTTCTATAATTACTCATTTAACCAATTAATCTATAGATTAAAACACACTTCAAAAGATCTAGCTGGTCAAAAATGATGGATTACTCTTAATCGCAGGGCCATTTTTGAAACAGACTGATTTTTAAGTGTTACTTGTCAGAATGTTGCAAATGTAATCGCAGTCATGTCACTATGTGGGATCTCAGTTGTCAATAAAAGACTTAAGACAATCAAGAAACAGTGTCTGTGTTGAAACAGACACATGTAAGAAGACTTGATTGGAGTTTTACATTATCATATAATTTATAACACATTCGGTGATGGTAAGCCACATTCACACACTAAATTGAAACGGTGGCTAGCAAACAAAACCAATCTTAAGTGTTAATTTTGATCTATGCTCATATTGGTTCTGTGTTCATATTGGCTATGCTGCAGGACTGTGCCTCAAAGCTTTAGGCACTGAAAGCATTTTCTCGCAGCAAAAAGCAAAATGTCTTATCGCAATCAGCTGCAACTACCACTCAAAATTAGTTTCAGATGGACAGTTTGCACCTGGTTTAAGGATAAGCTCTTCTATCCTACTCAAGAGAAAAACAGTTTGGCTTGGACAGGAGACTACACTCACTGATCACATACTGAGCACAGTGTGTTGGAAACTCCACACCTCTGAGCCATAAGCAGAGCTGCTGATGGGCTGGAATTTGGACCCAGTGAACCTACCAAGAAAACTAGCGACAAGAGAAAAGGAGAAGGAGGAATAGGAATTGGCATCTAGGTGAGAACAGACTCTGTGTGTCATTGTGACCTGGGTTTACACCACTGTCATCACGTGTTGTGTGAGGGAAGAAGAACAGGAGAGGTGGCGTGAACTGATGGGGAAGTTTTCCCACTGCAGCCAAACTGGTGTGATGGTTCAAGGCAACTCAGCAGGGAATAGTAGTCTAACTGAGATCAAAGCGTGGTTTGGTGGAACAGATCTACTATGTGTGAACACTGAAAAGTTCATGTATTTTTTCTTGTACAATATAATAGTTCTGAAGAAAGCCAAAAGCAAGTTTTGCATGTCACTAAGCAACACACAAACTGACAGCCTGTCTTGAACAGAATATATGAAATGCGCAATTTCACCCTCCCTGCTTGATCACATAATCACTCCACTCCAGTTCCACCCCACTTCTCACTGTGAACGGAGTGAATCAAACAGTGCCAGTGCCATTATAGTAAATATCAGCACTCTTGTAACACTGCTTAGCCAATTACATTAGTAGACCAGACTGCTAGTAGACCAGACTGCTGGTAAACCTGAAGTCTTAGACAACTCCCATAGCACAAAGGTCTGCAAGCAACGTCTGCCATTCTGGTTCCCTTGGAAGCACATATCAGTGTCAGTGGCCACAGTTGCCATTAGTTCTCATTCAGTCTATTGAGGCCATAGTAATCCCACTCAGCCTCACTCACAGCTATAGTGCAGCACTCGTATCAGTTGCATAATCTGTCAATTGATTAGCCTTCCATCACAGAGTTTGCAGTCATCCAGTGAAATGAACTTCACTGTCCTCCCGCTGCTATAAACAGTGATGAGGTCATCTGTCTAATCGCATCTTTGTCCCCACAATCCTAAAACCTGGACTACCTTTGCTAAATGGTAATATCACCTGTCATTTTCAAACATCTGAGCTGTTAGTCCAGTAGCCGGCTAGTGAATCAAGCTCCTGGTTACAGCTGTTATGTGTGATGTAATCCACCTTGGAGTGGAATTATGGGTAAATAAGTAGGCTAAAGGATAAAAGAGCAACTAACTGAGACACAGTGGAGACTTGTGGGGTCTAAGAGAATGAAATAGTTCAGTAGTTTAAATATGTGTCAATGAAGTATCACATTGAAACTTCCTAATTTTGAAACTTCCAAAATTTCAGACTTAACACTTTAACAAGTGACACAGATAAAAAATATTTAAAAGATAGATTGGGCAGAAATTGATCCCGAAGGTGTCATCAGGAATTTGTTGTGTAACTTTAAAAAAAGTAAAAAAAAAAGTTTTACACAAAGGAATGAACAACATTAAATGATATAAATTCATGTGTTAAGGACTTCAGATACATTTGTTTAATAGAAACAAATAAAAACAAACACTGTTTCACTGTCAAGCAGCAGCAGTTAGTAAACAAAGGTAATTCATCCAGACCAACAGATGCCAATAAAGATTCCAAAACCACTGGTATTATTGGGACTTATAAGTAAGTACCAGCAAAATCTCATTGAGTGCACTTTTAAGATACTACATTTATGGTACTTTTTGAACATTGTGGTATTTCAGTGGTAAAACTGGCCTCAGACAGAAACATTATTGAAATATATACCAGTCACATTTCTAAATGCCGCATAGTTTTACTGCACTTCTTGTCCAGCATGTGACCTGCTTAAAAAGTGCATCATAAGCTCATGTGATAATGCCTTTAGGTCATCATGATGGTATTACAGGGTTTCCCGAGAAATGGCAATGTGATGAAGGAATATGGTTTATCAGCTAATGCACATTTGTAATAGGAGCCTCACAATTTTGGAACCCACGACTGACGCATCCAACCACCATGCCAAACTATGAATGCCAACTCTGTAATGGAGAAAGACTGAAGACATGATCGTTGGTAAGTATTAGATAAGCAGAAGAAGAGCTGCTAGTGACTTAGACTCTCAAAGACAGGGCAGAGGTATTAGAGCTTGGCAGTCTGCTCTCAGACTTAATATACGAGACGACAGACTCTGTTTACTGGCATGGTTACATCAGTGCTGGCATGGCCAGCGCAGACTTGGAGGATATATTAGTCAGCACTATCTGCTTCTCCTGTGACGCTCACTGATCTGCAGATTTTAACATGATTAAACTATGAGATAAGGTGCTGATAAAACATCACATCATGTTTAATTTGTCTTATCTGTCCGGGAGGCTAAAATCCCAGATTATAAGAACAATAAATCTTTTGCTTCATAGTTTTATGGTAAATGGAGACTTCTATTCATATTGGCAATATAGGGAAATTAAATTTAATGTCTAATGAATGGTTTTAATAATATTACATAAAAAATCATCTGAAAGGTTTCAGATCATGAAAATATTGCATAAGCACCAGTCTTTAGGTTCAGCAGAAGTTCAGGGGGAGTGTTACAGAAATCTTAATTAAAGTTAAGATCTAATATATTAAATTAGCATTTTTTACAAATTGGTATTATAGACGCAAATTTTAGCTTGTTTAAGATTCTTATCTTAAGATCTTATCTCTAGTTAGAAAAACCTAAACAACTCCACCTTGTTTGGTAATCATTTCTCAGGTCTGTTACCAAGCAATTGACAACATGTAGGGTAAACAAAAGATTACAAGCTTATGGAATTACTTTAAATACCATTTATTCACCCAATAGATGACGTTATTGTTATAATTCAGACTTCATTCTCAAACTTTTATGACTTTATTTCCCATTTTTTTTACATGACACTAAAAAGCTGTCATACGCAGCACATCATTTGGGTCTTTCAAAAATGCTTTTACCATCAAATATTTCTTTCATCTTAAATTATTAAAAAAGGCAACGTGTATTCTTGCACAGGACTATAGTAGTGTGGTTATTACCTCTGGCTTTCAAATGAGTTTAAGTTTAGGACACCAGTGGGGTTGTCCTCAAATTAAGACAGTTTTAAGGATTTTTTTTTTGTCAGGTTAAGATGTTTCTGTAATACCCTTTTCCTGGAGTTACCCTGGTAACCTGGCATCTGTAGTTAAGATAATGTTCTTACTAAGTGTCATTGTAGCTTTTGTCTTAAATTATTCCTAACTGAAATTGTCATGATTACCAAACAAATAAGCTACGATTCTATAGAAATAAACGAAGAAATTAAAAGGAAGAAGAAATGAAAAATATAAATAAATTAGTTCTTGCATCCAGTTGTCCTGCACGCTATATTAAAATTATAAACTAATCTGCATGCTACATAAAAAAATACAAACTAATTGTTTTTTATTCAAAAACATTTTAGTGCTTGCTTGTGCAAATTAAAACTGTGTTTCTAATGGTTGCCGGGGTGTTGCTATGCAATTGCTAAGATTTTCTGGATGCTTACAGTACCAAGTCAAAAAAGCCCATCCTTAAGTCTCTATTATATTATGATCACTAAATATTTTATTATTCATCAGACAAAAAAAAACATGTTTCTTTGTTTATAAAGTAACAGCACACCTCTTCACAAAGAATCACATAATATAAGATAGTATTCAATCCCTAGATCAAACAGGCACATTCTAAAGGCACAAGCACAGACTCTCAGTCTCCCGGCAGCTGCCCTCTGCCTGATAGTGTCTATTTTCCCTTCTGCTCCCCGCTTACTGCTGCAATTGATGCAGAGGTGGCCGGCGTAATACAAGGAATGAAACCCCTGCTTGTAATCGGAACCATGAGGTCGCATGCATGCTGGAGTTATCACCAGCATGGGAATGAATTCAGCTTCTTCAGCTGAGAGGATAGATAGAGACTGTGTTTAGCTAAACTACTGACAGAACAAAATGGGAGAGATTCTGACTGTGGGCTCTTCATAAACTTGTAGAATAGGCCTCTGTTGCTTCATCCTGGGGAAAAGTCATGTAACGGGAGGTGGAAATAAAAAGAGCATTTGGTTTTCTTTGCTCAATAATTTGCAGTTGAATAAGAACGTAAGACAATGAGTTTCTTATTTAACAGTGCAGAATAAAAACTAAGATTATACAAAATGGCGCTAAAAATGCTAATATCTCAAAATCAGAATATGTTTAAGTAATTGCTTCATGGTGGGTGAGGAGATGGTGATACAGTATATCTTTAATAGCAATCCTCTAATTAACATATTTTCATTACCTCTATGAATGAATAATTTAGCGCCATGTTACGGTCATTAATTATTCACTTTTGGTACAGTGATGGATTTAAAGGGACACGTTGTTCAATTTGGGCTTCAATCCACTGAGATGGCATGAATAATTAGCGGGCAACCCTTTAGTCACTGAACACTTGTCAAATGCTTTAAAATCAGGCTGTCAGCACTCTAAGAATACTCAGAGTTCAATTACTATTATAAGATGAATACTAGTGCTGTAGAGAGGTAAACTTCATTCAGCTACTGTCGATGTGGCTGAATAAGTATATGTAGGGAAAAGGGGTAGGAATCAGGAAGTGTTTTGAGCTGAATTCAAACTTACACATTTGCATGAGCACCACAGCTAGAACTCTGCAATGTGACTACATATATCAATCATATATAAATAGTATATATATATATATATATATATATATATATATATATATATTTATTTATAGTTTTATACCAGCAAAGTCTTCCATCAAAACAGTCAGTATAGCTGAAATTGCCAAAATAGAACTAAGAGAAAGCAAGTTTTAACTCAGCTCAATGGCAGGCCTCTGTACCTTGGCCAGAGACCATATTTCCTTCTTTCTTTGAAATAAATATTTGCCAAATACCTCAATCATGTCAAACGACTGGAGCTGCCAGAATGATTTACAACTCTGAGCTCATGACAAACCATGGGAGTGACAGCATGTGGACCACACCAGACCACGCCCACCTTTAGCTCTGCCTTTAGCTTTAAAACGCTCTTTGCCCTAAGAAGTCAGTCAAGATCTACCGAACTGCTCTACAGGATCCACCTATGATTATATGATCAATGTTTTTGGCCCCTGAACCTCTCCCCCAACAACTTGTTCAAAGTAATGAAATTTCTCATTTGAGGCAGGCTGACAGATGGATTGGAAATCAAGAGCACCAGATCAGTAATGTTGTTTTGATGCTGAGCTGTGTCTGATTGATTTGAAAACTCCAGCGACTGGGGGATCCTGAATGGGGAACGGTGCATGTAATTTAGTAGGGACAGAGGTGTGGGACAGAGGTGTGTGTGTGTAAATCTTGAAACACATGTTCTGTCTATTACAGCCGTATGTCATCATCATGCAAATAACATGACAGAAAAACCTTCAAGAAACACCTTTACAATTTGCAGCAGCAACAACAACTGTTTTATTTATTTTAGATAGTCAGTGATTGAATTCTCAAGCAATATCTTGACCTTATGGAAATTACATACATATGTCCGTTCTGAGGTTTTATGCAGTACTGAATATAGAAAATGCCTATAAAAAGCAACGTGTGCAATAGAATTCTACAGTATTTTGGAGCAAATGGATCTGTCACTTGTTATATTTGACACTTAGCCAATAAGCTATGCCAACATGGACTAACTATACAGGGTAAAACATCACATGATCCATTAAACACAGATCCACACAAGGTAAAGGTTAGCAATTATGATACTGTGTTGGATCACCCCTTGGTGACCAATGTGAAATTTGGGTTCTTAGCAAAACCAGTCAGAAACCACTGCAGTGTCATATTTACATTTCACAGCATTGATCTCTTTACAGCAGGCAGATTATGAAGAAACTACCTTTAGATTCAAGAACTGATTACTCAACACATGGCATTTACTCAGTAGATATCAAAGGACCAATGACACATCACTTGCTTATTTAAATACATATTGAAGCTCCACATTGACCTCTATAACAGTAATAAAATGATCTATTTGAATACTACATTAAGTATTGATTTACCTCAAATGCTAATAAAACGTTCATTCATTAAAAAGTGCATGTTGTGTGGGCACATTTAATTAGTGGTAGTGGGCTGACAGCAACAGTTCAGCAGGCGGATGAGATGAGTTGCTGTGGACTGTAATATAATCTGTCAACTCTTGCTGACAGAAGACAGAATTTTAAAACAGTCTGAGCTCTTGAATGATTGATTATTCCAATACATTTTGTGGAGGTCGTATTGATTTGTTTTGAAAAGTAAAACTCATGGAATTAGTGAGTTCAGACACTTTCCCTAAATGACGTACATTCAGCCTGCCGCAGCCAAATATGAAAAAAAATATTCCTATGAAACCAAAACTGAACGTTGCACCTGCAGTCTAATGTATAAATGACATTCAATGACATTCTTGTCAGGGTTATGTTACACATTTCAAACAAGCCTCAAAGTTAGGGTACATGTATCTTTCTTGATCTAAATAGGTGGCATAGCACCAGGTTTCAACAGCCAAAAAATACAGATAATGAGAAAAATATAATGAATGCACTGTAAATTGCTTAAAATTAAAGAGTCTCCCTGCCTAAGTGTCTTAAACTGGTAATTGTGTTTAAAAAGCTGGTTTGTAGCTGTCACTAACTTACCCAAGATGGTCAACCAGCTGGTTTACTGTTAATCCAATCTGTCATTGGACAAGCTAGAAATTAGTTACCATTACAAAAAGTTGCATGACAGCTCTGTATCTTTGAACCCTATGAGGTTTAATGATTGGGTTTGCATAACCTGCATTAGCTGTGTCTGTAAATGTTCAGACAGCTGTCACAGGGCTTCCTGAATGTATGGAATGGAAGCCTGTGGGGAACTATTGACCAATCGTGTTTGCCAAGAGTCAGAACAGGTCCAACTAAACCTGTATTACAGTGGATCAATACAGACTAAAGGAAGCTGGAGATGAAGTCAACACCAGGCTCATCTCTCAGACATGGATGGTTTTTGCACTCTTGGTTTCCCAGAACATGACAATGTCGCATAATCGTGCACAGCAGTGTGATCTAATGCTCCCTCTCAATCCATTTAATACTGGGATCTGCAGGGACGTGGGGGGCTGAAATAAAAAAATGGAAGTGAGAAGAAGAGGCTAGAGATATTCCCAAACCTGAAAGTCGTCTGGAGCCAGCGGTGACTCATAGTTTTATTTTCATAAATGGACAAATGTAGTGTGTGAAATAAGATTAAGTCACACTATGATTATGTAAGGCTAGTGGTCATCCGGTTCAGGGCCTGATTTACTCACTATTCAATCATGGGTTATTTACAAATGTCCTATAAAAGACACTTACTATGTATTATGTATCCTGTACAGGGGCATGGCCAACATTACAATTGGCGAGTCATGGCCCTCCCATATTTCGACATATACTGCCCTATTTCTCAAGAGATAATCACTACTTTTCAAAGACTCATACCTTACACACTCAGTGAAATCAGACAAATGGCTTTTGATAAATTTGTTTGTAGTTTTGTGGATTTTTTAAATGTAAATTAGCTTCTATTGGCTATTAGCTGTCAAAAACATTTAGCAGCTATGCATACACAAATAAAATTAAAAGTCTTATATAAAAACGTTGTTTGCAATACACATATTTTTGTATAATCAAATCTGAGACTGTTATACATTGTTTACATTGAATGTGTTAAAACATTTATATCAAATTACAAAGTCTGTTTAATCTGCTTTAGACAAAGGCAAATCTAAACTGGATTTATTTGGATCAACCTTTTGAGCCAGCCACTGCATAGGGTCAGACAGTCACTCTATTAATGTTGCTGCTTGATAATGTAAAGTGTACACCCCATACTGTGCTCATGGTTGTCGTTGTGTTGTCAGGAAGAAAAAAGTAATTTAGACAGATTAAGGGTCTGATAGCTCATGGATCATCTCTTAAAGGGATCAAACTTACAACATTTTTTGCTTACCAACCCAGATACCTAACTACTACACCACACCACCCCCTTGTGTGCTGTATATACAGTGCTTGCAGCAGCAGATACACAGTAGTGTAGATTATGTACTGCATGGTTTATTAATGGAATAAGGGGAAATTCTGTCATTATTGACTCACACTGATGTCATTCCTTATTCATGTATGTTTTTCCTGTGAAACATTAACGTAAAAAGCTTGACCTTACCTGATCACTGAATTGCTGTTCAATATGGCAATGGCTACATAACTTTTCTGATACTTTTCTGTTTCACTGAAAAAGTATCAGCACACAGATTTGGAACATCCTAAGGGTGAGTAACCAATCATTTTTATTTTGGAATGCACTATTCCTTTAAAACATTTGAACATATTTAAAGCAGTGACTCTAGGTGCACTTCATCCACTATTATAAATAACAGATGTGACCTACAGGGGACACGCGAGGTGACAACCAGTGGAACGTGCATGTTATCATGAATATAAAAACACTTCTCAGTGATCTGGAGAATTAAAATCCACCCCTGCTCCTCCCCTGAAAAAAATAAATAAATAAAGGAAAGGCTCAATCAGTTCTACCTCATACTGCTCTCTCTCAGTGTTAGAGCTGAAAGTCTCAACTGCACTGATGTTAAGTTCCAACAAGCTCTAACTGCTCTATAATCCAAAATAACGACAACTTTGCGGGGCCGGACAGACCCTGTTCTGAGCTAACGGCTCTGTGGAAGGGTAATGTAATCATTTCAGTGGAACGGGAGTAAGGAGAGGTGTGGTGAGGGAATTGTGTGAGAAAGAGAGATAAAATGGAGGGGGGTTGATTTAATCTCTTCCTCTCCTCTCTGGTCCCACCTTTCTGCCTCATGTCCGACAGACGTAAGGAAATGAGCAGATTAATCAAAATTAGATTCTCTCATCACACTTACTGTGTAGCGGCAGTCAGCGCCGAGCTCACGCGCTCAGGAAATGAGCCGGTCCAACACCTCTAATTCAGCTTGATTACAGATGATCTTAGAGCTTAGGGGGCCCGGCACACATCTAGCACATTCTAAAGGTCCTGGGCTGCTGTCGCTGGTTCAAACATTTATTTTAAGGGGTCATATTATTACCAGAGAAATCCTTCTATTGTGTAATTGAACTGAATTGCATCAGCTGTTTAAACCTATTGATTCAATATATGGGCCATGCAATAATGTGTGTTATGCAGGACCATTTTTGTAATGGACTTGGTCAGGTCAGTCCTTAAAGGAATAGTTCACCCAAAAATTTCATATGATAAAGTCTCTATTTGTGTTCCATGCATGTTTAAAATGAGTAAATATTGACAGTTTTCATTTTAGTGTAAACTCCATTAAACAAACAAAACTGGAAAAGAAAACTTACTATTTACATACTTTACCTATACACATACACACACACATATATATATATGTAATTCCTACAAAATGAAACAAGTCTCAAAAGATATGATTGCAGGACAATTAAGCTTTCCTATTTTTGTATATTTAAACTGTAGTCAATGACTTGTCAGATCAGATGTCAGGAACAGTGGTAATGCTGTGTGCTAGCAGAAGCAGACTCCAGTCTCTCAATGCTGCTGTCTGTGACATTGATTGTTAGTAATGGAGCTGCTCGGCCCTGATAATGCATGATGTAATCGTCAAAGGGGTTTAATCTATTTATTGTAAGTGGGATTGAAAGATGCCTCATCCAAACTTCACATTTCATGAACAGAGGTAGAATTTAAAAAAGAGAGGAGGTGAAAGACAGAATGACAGAAGAGAATAAGAGAGTATGTGTTAGTGGGGGTGTGCATGTATCTGCAGGCTTTACACCCATCCTGGTGAAAACCATGGGAGATACAGGTCTTTCATTCACCCCCTGACATTGAGAAGAGTGTTGCAGGTGTCTCTTGCTCAGTCCAGAATTTCTATCATGTTGCCCTGGCTCAATCCCTTCAGGCAACAAAAGGAAAATGATGGTGGCTCATTGCATATACACTACACTGAGCAATGCTTTTCAATTACGGAAGTCGTTGAGGGGGGACCCGGACGAAAATATATATATTGCATATGTCTGAGGCAAAATGCTTAGGTCAGATACATGGCGAAATAAAATATACCATGTGCCATTTAATTTGACAGTTGTCCTTTAAAGCTATCACGCAGAGGTCGACACGGCGTATGCATCACAAAACAGACACATGCTCAAAGGCACAAAGTGGTGGTTGCAGCTCGTGGGTGTTAGTATTTCAGCAATTGTATGAGCAAATTGCTTGCGTCTAGTTAACGAGTCTGCCCGAACTTTAACACAAATACAGTCTGTAATGATGGCAAACACGACCGCCCATGAATCCCCACAGTCTGAGCGTAAGCGTCCCTCATTAGCCTAACCTTACGCCGCACTGTTTATGAGCTGGTCGTGAATGTCAAGCTAAGCCTATTTATAGCTCAAACAAAAAGAGTGTCATCCCCTCTGGCCACCCGTTACCCAGACCATGGACCCCTAATTCATGATCGTTCATCATGTTTTTGGGGAAGAGCTTCTTGGAGCAGGAGGTCCATATCCCAGTGTCCTTCAGTGAGGAGATGCATTAATTAGCTGCATGTAGGATGGCAGCATGCAGTCAGGGTCTGTAATAGATTCCTCCTGGAATTGATAAGCTTGTTTGTGAAGAAGTGGGGTAGACACAGAAGCACCTCTGATCTCCCCAGAATAACACTACCTGCACTATAGGGACCTGAGCACATTTAAAAGGAGTATCCTTCCATGACACCCCAGCATGCTTTGTTCTGTGCTAATTTTCTATTTTTGGATGTTTGCTTGTTTTGCCAAGACACACAAACATACAGCTGTGCTTAAGCGCAAACATTTAGTTTGACGCATTGTGTACATTAGTTCAGTAATGTACACCACCCCTGTTTACACCATTTAGCAATTAGTAAGCCAGCTTTGACAGAATACGAAGTACAAACACTAGCAGTTATCTTTTTTCATCAGCTCACATATGTAAATGAGTGTTTGATTTTGTTCATGCAAATGTGAATTTCAATTAACTGCAAATTTTAACGGGGACTTGGCGGTGCACTGTAGTCTGCCTGTTTTTCATGCCAAAATAAATTATGGATACACACATAGCATTACACAGTGGAGATAATTACAGTGCTCGGAAAGCATTCTTTAACATGCAAATACATCATTTTGCTTTCACACACCAAGTTCAATCAAAGATGAGCAGATAAATCCAATCAGGGGTGTAAATTTTCGATCCATTTTTTCCAATTTGGATCACACATCCCCCCACAAAATCCTCCTTTTTTGCTTTTGTTAATTTGTAATGCATGCACACTCCAAGACAAAGAGGCTAGGCAGAAATTAGGGTGTTATATGCTGATGACATCGTAGAACTCATTGCTCATATTTACGACCATCTAAATGCTTTTGTGGTCAAACAGAGTTTCATTTACAACAGATTTTATTAAAATGTCATGGTAGCCACAATATCATTGTATCTGGTAATTTTTTTTACTGCTCAGTCTGGGGATGACATAAAAAGTAATATGTAAACGTTAATATATACAAATGAACTTACTCATGAAAATATACTATATTAACTATATTTAAAATCAACATATATTAAAAATGTGTGAATATCATTATATTAGACAATCATATCAAACTACATGGCCTTTGATTTGAAAATAGCATTTTGCTAAACATTTGAAGAAAAACGTTCCACAAAAAAGTCAACAGATATACAGAATTAAACAATATATTGGGCACTTTCTTGCTGGCAAACTTAGTGGAACACGTCCACAGTTAATGTGTGAAATTAAAATCAGAGTGAGATCAGGTGCTTAAATTCCAAAAAGTTCTAAAAGATAACACTTGTTTTGTTATTTTGTAATCTAATTCAATACAATTTAGTTCAAAATGTAGTTATCCAATTGCACATCCACATAGACTTTCCCCCATTAGCATTTACATACAGAGACTTATGTCTCCACAGTGACTTCACGTATCTGCTAGAATCATATTTTGAACTCCCTGCTGCCCAAATGCCACAGTAAAACCAGACTGTTAACTTTCTATTTTCATGTTAGCTGTGAGATTTTTGTTCTTTAATTAGTAATTATCACAAACACAACACATGCTGTTTTTTACATGCAAGTTCCTTTGGTCAGAAAATCTCTGCCAAGACCAGAATCAAATATTGACATCTAACCCAGTATCAGAAAATCATAGGTTAATTTTCCTAGTCTACAGAAATTCTTTTGCTATCAATCATCAGTCTATCATCAGAAGAACTACTTCTCTCTCTCTATTTCTCTCTGACCTCATTTTAGCCCTAAATCTCTTTCCTGTCAAGGGAAGCATCCAGAATGCGGAAGTTGTGAACTTGTGAGAAGTGAGGATCAATACTGCAAGGACAGGCTGAACGATCCGGCCAGAGACAATGTATATGGTGCCTGGGTCCACACAGCCAGCCATTAATCCATTCAGCATCAGCAGAAAACGCTCAAAACCCTCATGCCAGAGGAACAAGTGGTGTGTAAAACAGCCTGACGTCAGCCCTAGACATTACTGCCCAACAGCCAGATAAATCCATATTAACGGGCCCGCGAGAACCTCTGCTGCATACGTGCACAAACCCCAGACAACCCTCCCACTGTGGAGAAATACGAGCAAGTGTTGTCATGCATGTCATGACAACATACTCTTCCTGATGCATTTCACCATTACTGTAGTCTGCTGCAGTGCAGTATGGGAAATGAGATGGAGGGATCATTAATGGGAGACTATAATGGTCTGAACTATAAGCTAACAAGAAAACTGCGAAGTGGACGAAAAGCATCATATCTGCACCTGTCTGTGGAGAGGAATAGCTTGGAATAGGATCTTGAAGGAATAGCTCACAAAATATTAATTTACTCATTATATACTCATACACATGTTGCCTGAAATTTGTATGATTTTCTTGCATGCATAGAACATAAAAGAAGATAATTATCAGAATGTCCAAGCAGATTTTCCATACAATGAAAGTGAATAGGGACAAGGGACAGCCGTGGTCACCATTCACTTTTAATTGTATGGAAAATGAGCAAACTTGTATGTTTAGCTAGCTAAATTCTTTTGTGTTCCCTGCAAAAAAGTAAGTTATATGGGTTTGTGAAGACATTAGAGGGAGTAAATTAATAAAAAAAAAATCGATTTTTAGGTGAACTTTCCCTTTAAGAAAGAGGCTTTAGAAATGAAGGGCAGAAAGGGGAAGCCATTTGTCAACACACAAATGTCTTCAGATATGAAAACATCTCTCCACGCAGCCACCAACAGATGCAAAAAAGTATGTTTTGTTTGGGAATATTTTTTTTCAAAGTCAGATAACTTTTTTGGTACAGAGCACACAAAATATTTTATTTATATTCCATACATAAATAGTGGGGTGTTTGGTGCCATCTCAGCGCTCTTCACATTTCTCTCTGACAGTATCAGCGCTCGCCATCACGCACCAAGCTAGAAATAAATTGCGTTTTGACTCATGAATTACTAGCAGGAACAGCATTGCAATATAAAAGCATGAATAAACAAAATCGCTCATGAGCACATGTGCAGTAGCACAGGGAGGTAATCTACTTTAGGCACGGCCCTTGAAATTAACTCTCAGAATCTGCGCACACACATGTGCTAAGAAGATTAATCAAATATTTTCCTTAGTCACCCTATTCAAATGTAGCAAATTCCAAATATTGTTCTAATTACTTTATTTATTAAGTTTACAGAGAAGATATTGCATGGCCACAGGTATCGCAAAATGAGGTGTCCTATCATTGTTTTAGATCAGACAGTCTGGTCAACTGGCTGGGTGCACTGAACGGTTGATGTAAGCACATTCTCATCTTTGAGTTAGCCCGCCGAATCAGACAATGCTAGAAGGCATTAAACTGAGACACACTGAGCTGAATTTTAAAATTGGTTTATTTTGGACTCCAAGCTCTAAAGGAGAAGTATAAATGAGAATTTGGAAATTAAACACGTGTTTCAGCTACAATGCACAGGCCCTCAAAACTGAAGCTTTTAAAATTAATACCAGTATTTTGAAAGCTATTTCTCCTAACAGAAGCTACTGTAATAAAAAAATCTGTCAATTACAACAAGTATATTTCCAAGTGAGCATCATGAAACATTTCCAACAACAAGCAATTTGTATGTCCACACTAAACATGACAGAAGATACCATAAGATATTTGAGGTCCCAACCTGACTCCACAGAAAAAGAAACCAAACCATTTGCCAATCGATGCTCGTCGCAGGCGGTTAGAACAAAAACACTGGACATCAGTTGTTAAATGTAACAACTTAAAATTAAATTATTTTTCTGCAAACAGATTCATTTGTTAGGTAGTTATACATTTTGTTAGTTTTAGTTATTTAGTTGTTTTAGTTACAACAACTCTTTGGTGTTTTTCTGGTACAAAGGTTATAGTAACATTTCCCTTGCTGTACTGAAAATACTGGTGAGGACATGTATTGTCAAGATCTGAAGCATATTGGAAATCTAAGCTGCGTGGCTGGTGAGCAGCTGGGTGTTTTGTGAGCCAAAGTCAACTATAGGTCTGTTGAGCTCTGCCACGGTAGAACAGTTTGTCCCTCAATAAGCTCAGAGAAGATGTAAACAGCTTGTCTGCAGATTGAATTAACATTTTAGATTTATCTGTCCTTTTTGAAGCTGGGGTGACCATATCTCTTTGGGCTTGTCTGGTTTTAAACACTGCTTTGATGCAAGTCATCTAAAGTTCAGAACAGTTCTCTTTTAACTTTTTTAACACTAGTAAAAAAATATCATGTGTAATGAGGTGTGTGAAATGTCACTAAATATCATGAAACTGTGGCAGATTGAACTGACTCATTTTTTAAAACTGTGGCAGATTGAACTATAGATTAACAACCCCCTACTAACTGTCAGAACCACTGGGGAGAGATATGCAGATTTGAACCAACCAGGCCAAAAATATCTACTTGCATAACTAACATTCCTGTTCACTCACTAAACCTGCATTCTGCTGCACCTGCACTGTCCTGTTGAAAAGACCAGCCTAAAGATCAAAACTTCCTTGTTCATCAAGCTTCATCAGAGTAAATCATGCTAGCTGACAAGCATAGAAATGTACTTGGCCTAAGCCTGTCTCTGCATGTGATTATACTAAACTCTAGACTGACTTATCTTTAGAAAATGTTACTTTTTTAACCTGCTCTACAAATTTTGACATTACAAAGAATATGAAAAACTTCATCATTTTATCATCACTTTGTAAACATAATATTCATACTTGTGTTGCCAGATTCTTTGAAACAAAGAAGATTTGCAATTACAGACAGTAACTGATTGCTGTCTGATGTTCTTAAACATTTAAATGCACAGCTCACAGAAATAGACATGAATGACTCAGATGCAATCATGATGCGATCATGCAAATTTTCCTCAATACTCATTTCTCAAACATTTTTCCCATTTATTCATGTTTTCACTCATGCTGAGCTCATTAGCTAGACTTAAACTGAAAGAAAGGTTTAAATGTTGCATAATTATAGATTATGAGAAATGTTTTTCAAAAAGACGAAAAGCGATAGCGAACTTATCAAATATCGAAAGGTTATCAAATAATTTGCTGTTTTTTGTTATAGAACTGTTCAGAATTCTACATGCAACATGACTGGGACTCGGGTCAAAGGTCTATATTAAAACATAAATTCAATGCTTTCTCCACAACATGCTAGATGACAGCAGTTTTGACTTCCTATGCATTTCAAAATCCAACTTCCATTCGCAACTCCATTTCAAAGAGGTTATTGCAGTTTTAAGATGGATGTATCCTTGGTTACTGGGTGAGTGGACTTTCACGCCCAAGTTTGAAATGTATTCCCAGCGCTCTTCATGTTGTGTGCATGGCTGATAAGTGCTCAGGCAGGTCTCAGATGAGGAATGAGGCAGGTGCAGACCTTGGAGGTTCGGTGATAGCCTTTCAGCCTGTGATTCACTGACACTCTTCTATAGTCTGACACTCTGCAAGCTATGATTGAGTTTGCAATTCAACCGTCCGTTCTCCTCCTTACTGCATTCAAAGTAAATAAATGGTGAAATCATTAGAAGCCATAGAGGCTGTGACCACCTGCTGATATCTGGATGTGACTACTCATCTTCCTCCAGCATGCAAGGCTATCTGATAATTCATTGCAGAACACAAAAACGCACACACAAAAGAACTATAGACAGGTTATTCCAGGTTACCTTCATTGATGCTGACATGGAGGAAGTCTAATATCTGTTAAATACAACCTCCATCAAGAGTATTAAAATGGGATTTGTTGTCATTACCTCAAAGCTACTGAGCTACAGAAGATTTTGGGTTTGTCTTCAACTGTGTCCATTGACCAGTAAGCTGTATTGTGCTGAAGTTAGCAGAATGACTGTCACTGTGGCTCTGCACAGCTCGTGATTTTGATCAGTGGCCAGATTCTTTTCACACTTTCCTCCTGCTTATTGGAAACTGATGGAAAATTTCATCTAGTGTGACTGTGGAGGGAGAGTGATAGAGGTTGAGGACATTTAACATGATTTGTGGGTCTGGTCTTGGACTCGTGGATGATGTAATTGGGGACAATAAATACAACATTTTAACAATATGTATTTAGCAGAGGATGTGCCATTTATATGTTCAACACATTTGAAAAGGAATAAATCATTCAGAAGGGTAGTCTTTAAACATTTAAAGGTTCAAAGACATGTAAATGTCACATTCACATTCCACCTCACAATTCATCTGCCTCATTATTCCAAAGATTTTAAAGGAATTCTTGTCCTTACAATCTTCCAATGAGAAAACAACTTTCCTTTATGGCTAATATCACATATTGCTTTAATTTTCAACCTCACCACTCACATAGCTTGTCACATGGTTCCGTTCTGTTTCGTAATGGATGTTTTCACAAATGATTTCCTGATCATTTCCTAATAGATCAAATAAAGTTTTGGGGTTGATGTGTTCAAGATGTCAAGAATACTCCTCACCAAGTGTAAATGAGATCAATGGTAAATAACCCAAAAAGCAAAACAATAACGAAGTGCACCTTTAAAATAAAGTCTTAAGAAAAGCTCACACTCACATGTTGGGCTGATCTTTCAAAATGTCATCGCAAAACCAACTTAATTATGATTTTCTACCTTCTAATGTCCTAAATTTCGTTAATTTGCAAAGAAAGCACATTTCATTGGATGCAAATACAATTAGATTTATTTAAATGAAATAAAATCAAATTATGATATGAAAGTGATTTTTGGCTTACAGGAATAGGCTTGATGTTTTTATTTGCCAAAAAACAATCCCACTATTAACTGTCTCTTTTCCTCATGGGGATGCTGATGGCATTCAGAAATAATTTCATTATCCCACACACAGCACAGATAAAATGTGAGAATTATACAGAGTACACAAGACTGGAATTGAAATTTTCAGATCACTCTCTGGGGTCGATTGCAATGTTTTCTATCAACATCCTATCAAAGCACAGATGTCACCACCAATTCAAACAAACCCATTAGACTGTGTCCTTGTGCCTGGCAAACTATAATTACGGTAAAATTAGACGTGTTTGAAAGTGTGAGAGCATACAAATACCCACAAGTGTTATATTGTTGATGAAGATATGGATCAATGGTTCAGTCTGGAGCTGCGTCCAGCGTACATACGATAATTGCAGCGTGTACGTGGTGTATCTGTGCGAGACTATAGCTCCATAATTAAGGACATGTTTCTGTGATAAGTGTAGAAATTATCAGTAATTGCTTCTGACCACATGGAAATGCAAATGTCTTCAATAATGAATATCAGCATACTTCACATATATCAGTGGCTTCTTTAAGGGCATTTACAGTAAACAAGAACTGCAAAAGCCAGCAGTAATATGTGCACTTCTAAGCTAATTCTAAGCTGAGAATTAAACCTTGTTTTGTCCATACATTTCTAATCAGCAACATATTTATGGCACAATGTCTCAAAAAAGTGCTATTCCAAAAACCAAAGCGTTACAACAGGCAACATCAGGTGTTGAAACATTCAAACTTAGGAAAATATCCGTACCCTGCTGGGTTCTTTCATTATCTTTTATAGGTAATTTGATCTGATGTCACTCGCAATACCTGTTGAAGTGTCTGTCATAGGCATTATAACCACACAACCACTTTTATCTGCCAAAATCTTAATCAAAATGTTCATCGTTAATATTAGGTTAATGGCAGTTTGAATGGTTCTTCAATGAGGAATCCTCTTAAGAACATTAACTTGAGTATTAAAAGGAACACAGTTTGACAAGAACTAGCATGCTAACTGCTAAACTATTAATATTGACCTGCTGAATAAAACCTAAACCAGTCAAAAGTGGTTTAATGTTCTTCCAGCCTGGTCATGCTGGTCTGTTGACAGATTTTAGAGGGGTTTGGTGCACTTTTCAACTTGTCATGGTGGAAGACCATCCAGCTAAACTAGCTGAGCACCAGCTTTGCCAGTCAGAGATCAGCTAGACCAGTAAATAAACCTGGTTTAAGATGATAATGAAGAAGGTGAAGAAAAAACATTCAATTTGCATTTATGAAAGTAATAATAAATTTGAATATAATGACTTCAGCTAAAACTTACATTAACAAGCAAACAGTATGCAAAGCCTAGGTCTGCGATATTATAGCATGGCTCTCACTTGTCACTTAGAAGTATGGACCTTCTCATTACCAGCAGTTCACTTTTAGTACTTTAAGTACATTGTATAAATATGCAAATTGGGACATAGCAAATATCTTCGATGGGACCCGTATTTAATAGATCCTTGGAGACTTGGCTGAAAAATAATGAAACCGAAATTGCACCTGCCTATTAAAATAGTTCTGTTTAAGCTCTCTCCTGGATACCTCATTTGGTGGCTTTTTATCAGGTAGAAATCAAGCTCAATTTGCCTCCCGTAGCAAATAACAGCTTTTTTTCAAATAACAACTCTACTGGTATCCAATCCACCTCTCATGTCTTACTTTTTTTATCCTGGTAAATCATGCATATTCATATTTCTGTTTTCCATATCCAATGTCTCCAGCAGAGATACAGAATGGTCACTGGGGGGGTTGGGGTTTTCTCTGTGAACTCAGCAGGTGCTTGAGCGCAATATGTGATAACTAGATATACTCAGAGAATGCGGTAAAGCAAGGTGGCTGTCCCTGATGCACAGCAATTGCCTGATAGCACAGCATGCAGCTGATCGCAAGAAGAGACTTGTACAGACCTTCAAACCACCCCCTCCACTCCACATCCTTCTGCTCACCATCCATCCTTGATCTCCAAAGTCTGACCCTTCCAAGGACACAGAGATCCATCGCGTAATAAACCGATTCATTTTACTTATGTACCTGCTCGTTCCTGAGTGAGTGTGAACGGCAGACAGCTCTAAATTGAATCGGAGCACACCAACTTTCAATTGTCATTTAACCAAATGGCACTTTGCACAGCTTGAAGATAATAGGACTGCATTTACCATACAATTACCAGATTACCGCGGACACCTGTATCATTTTTATTTTCACAGCAACAGCACAGAGGACAAGGCACAGACAGACTCGCCGCAGGATCTCGCGCAAACTGTTTCCAACAAATGGATACACATACATAAACGGACACCGCGTGTGTGTAGGTGGCCGGTCGTGTGTGTATGTGTGTTTATGAGGCATCATCATTCCTTGGCTTGCTCAATGTAAGATGGAGAGTAAACAGCAAATGTCCAGGGGTTCTCCTTCAGCCGTCTCACTAATATCTGGCAGTGCTCCCGCATGACAGAAGCAGATTACTCTCCAAATTAGGACTCATTTACAGCAGCTGTTGCACCAATTTTACTTGGGAAGGGAGAAATAAGCTCTCATCCTGTCTAAAGTGATCTGTAACCTACAGCATGGCCTTGAATATGTATTAGATTTGTTTGAGGAAGAGGAAATGGGTAACTTGACTGCAGTTACTTGATTGCCTTTACTTCAAGAGTGAGTAGGAAATATAAATAGGATTGTTAATTACGCTTGATTAAGAATCACATTTATATTTTCTACTCACTCTGTCTTAATATAAAAGCAAAGAAATTGTTTGCATTGCACTGCTGTGAAAAAAGCTGTTGCTATGAAAGCCAAATGAGTCAAGGCCTGTTTTCAATGTACACCTTTGATTTTACATTCTACTACAAAACTGTCTGTGTATTGAGAATTGTTTCAAAACATTTAGAAAATGGCTCTATTTTCCTCTCAGGGATAAGCTATCATTACTAAAGCCTGAAATACCGAAGAAAACACAAAAAGGTAACTATTACTTAAAATTTGAAAAACCTATTCAGGTCATTTCGAAAGGATTTTATTCATACAAAAATGAAAATCTAATGTTATTATTATTTTCATTGTACCATTTCTCATGGCAATTAAAAAGCATTTTTTTACATTTTCATTACAACTGAAGCTGCAATCCGTAACTTTTGTTTCTCTTAACATACTTTGTGTACCTTTTTTTACATTTGTAGAAAACAATGATGTCAAACTGACATTTCCCAGGAAATCAGACCCGACAGCTCAAATTATAAATTGTTATAAGCTTACTGTTGTGAATCAGGGTAAGGAGATAGTTTTGAACACTGATCTGTTAGGTACTTGCGCAATAACTGTTTTTTTTTGTTTTTTTTTAACAGATTGCTTCAGTAAGTATGCTACAGTGATGCAAATGCTTAGTTTCTTAGATGCACTGTTGTAAAAAAGATTTAATATCAGGTTGCAATATTAATTTTTCTCAAGTAAAATATATATTTTCATTCTTTTTCATTCTTTCTTTTGATTTTAGAGTTAAATATGTCCCAGAAATGTTCTTTACATATTTGTGAAACCCCATAACCAGAGCTGAAGTCAGTAACTCGACCAGGTTAGAAGTAACTTTGTTTCACTCAGTTCTTAATTCTGCATTATGGGGCCGAGGCACATGCTGACATGAGAAGTGGACCAAGCAATGGTCCTTCAGTTCCATCAGAGAAATCATTTGAGTCAATTCACTCACTGATGAGGCATGAATATATGTGGTAAATTCTGTTCAGAGTGATTTATCCTAATTGTCACAGTGGGACCTCCTATTACACTGCAGCAGAACGGGTCACTGCATTAGAAAATTAAAGCCGAGACATTCATTTTAATTCTATTTGTAAATTCTCGCCTGTGGGATGAAGATGTGCTGAGCATGTATAAACGCCCCCATATGTCCCCAGAGTGGGACCAATGTTGCACCCTCAAAACCATTCACCTCTACATGTCCTGCCCTGCTCTACCAGTGTGCTGTGTTATGTTTATGTGGATGTATGTGCGGTGTGTACCTGAGTTCCACTTCCTCTTAGTTCCACTCGCTGCTTCTGTCGTGTGCGCCAAGGGCCCCCATTTCCACATTCACTATAAAGTCAAACCAGAAATCAAGAGTATGAATCGTCTAGCCATTTCATTTACTGTATGGATGGTCTTGCTCTAACCTTATTCCATTCCAGAGGTGTTAAATGATTCAATTATTCTCTCTGAATTTAATGGAACATTAGGGAATCCGTCTGAAATTGATATCAGGCACAAACTATTACTGAGTTAATTATTGCTCCAGGTAGTTTCACACCACTGACTCTACATATATACTCTATTTTTCTGTCTGGGCATAGAAATATTCAGGAAAAATTACCCGTGATTAATTGATATGGTGATTTGATAGAGATAGAGAGTGAAGACGATAATATCCAAGGGGTTGGAAAATCACTAATCATTTGGAATGCCACCTCTAATGATATGTTGTGAGTCTGAAAGAACAAGGACGAGTTAATACTTGATTCATAAACAGATATTATAAACACACTGAGGAGACATTATTTTAGCATGGTTGCACCAAGAAAGGAACATTAAGTATTTATGAATGTTCTGAGACAACAGCCTGCTCATTAAAAAGAGATATTGTCAAGATACTTGGTTTGTTTGAGTTTTTGACATTCTAACTTTTAACTATTCTATGTTATCACCATCACTCATGTTTTTTTTCCTATAACTGAGTGAGATGTCTGTGGATGCAGCACTGATGTCTTTGAAGATACCTTGGGTTTGTCTCAGTTAGCTCCTTAGTTCAGAAGTACTGACCAGAGAGATTGTCATTTCTGTGCTTATTGTCAAAAGTTTTCCATTGTAATTGTCAAAATTGTTGACATTCAAACAGTCACTCCCTAAAAATGTAATAATCAGTACACAAAGTGAGTAGGATCTAAATCCTCAGTATTCAAAAAGCAATACAGGCTTATGGGAGCCATTAAATGAAAAAAGTTAAAAAATGCCTACAAACTGTGAGCTGGGCAACTCTTATTTATGTGTTAGTGATATAGATAACAAGAATGCATTCTTAAATTGTTCTTGTTTAACAACACCTGAGCACATTGTTTTTGGTTGTTGTTAATGAGTCATAAGCGACTTATGACTATGCAAAAATGTTTTATATGTTTTATGTTAACTTGCATTAAGATAGTCTTTAACATGTGGGATGTCGATGGTATCATTGAGAAAACAGAAAGAACATGTAAAAAAAATTTAAGTCATTAAGCAACATTGCCCAGTTCTGACTAAGATATCTGCAAAGTTTTTCTTCTTCAGCACTTACAAAAGAAATCTTTTTCTCTTATATCTGTTCTCAGAACACAATCAGTTTTGTCCAAATGGCCCCTTTTGGATAATAATCAATTGCAGTAAAGCTAACAGAGACTGTGGTAATGAGATCCTGTGTCCCTTTTATTCTGCCACAGTTCTGAAGATGTTCAGGTCCAGCTGTGGGAATGACAGATGATGAATAAGAGGAGAGTTAGATCATGACAATTGGAAACATTTCCTGGGATGTCATTCAAATCTAAAAATAAGAGGGAAAGTCTATAATAGGTTCTGTGGTCTGGAAACAGAAAACCAATGTTATGGAAAAGCAAAAAATCTGGGAATATTATCTGACAGAACACATTTAAAAAGTGTCATGGTGATTTCCATAAAATTCTGATACAATAATAGAATAAGGACCAATGATACCTGGCCAAAAATGTATTTTTAGTTTAGATTTAGTTTAGACATTACATTTAGTCATTTTCCAGATTCCTTTATCCAAAGGGACATACAAATCAGGAACATCAGCAATTTAGATATAATAGACATGAGCCAATAAAGCTTACAGCCCTGCCATACAAGGATCAAGAGTAAGGCATAGTATAAAAGCTAAAGCAAAAGTTAAAAATGCAGAAATAAAAGATAAGGTTAAAACATTTTTTTTTGTTTTAACCTTCTTGATTTTATTATTTCATTTTGTCTTACTGGCTTTTTAATGGTTCAGAGAGGACAGTGGAGAGAGACAGGAAATTGGTTGGAGAGAGAGGTGAGAGTGGTTTTAGGAATCAACATAGAATGCACTTGGAGCAACCAGTAGAAAAGCCATGTCTCCTACATGTCACAAGCATGTGTAGTACTGCTTTGCCCCTGCAGTTCTAAAATCAAAGTGCTATGCAGGTACCCAGTTAATACGTAAGTGCCACAGATGTACTTACTCTAGGAGTATGTCTGTTTTATAAGACCCTGTTTGGATGTTTTTCAATGGTTTTGACAACTCCACCATAACTTATAAGTATGGTTGAATTCTAATGTTAATGTCAGTCTCACAGACAGCTGAAAACTGTTATTTCTCCTTATCTCCATACTCCAATGGACCTGAAGCAGGCAACTGGCAGCCCTCATGCACATCTCACTCTGAGTGACAGCCTGCCATGTATTGCAGTAAAAAAAGCACAGCCAATACCTCACAACCTGACAGTGTCAACGGTAAGTAAACGTTGGCTATATGATATGAATGACTACAGAGCTGTATTTTATTTAAGGAGTTGCATAAACACCATGTTTGCAACAAAGTTTTAAAAGTTTAAGAAGGTTAAACAGATACAAGTAAATATCTGAAAAAGAATGAATTGAAGACTTTAAATGTTTCTCGCTCACATAATCTGTTTCTTTTCTGCAACAGAAAAAGCAATAGAATAGAAGCAATAGAAGCTCAGTAAGTGGGTGGATGAAAGACTGGGCTAGCGAGTCTTGTCATATGTGCCATATGATAATTATTAATTCATTTCCAGACTAGCCACTGACCCTGTCTGACCCAGAAGAAATTGAGTCTATCCACATCTATCCACACACATACATATATACAAAATGGATTCTGAGCTGAGCTTGTTGCATTGCATTGTGGGATTGTCTTCTTCATGAAGGATACATACTGCCATAGAATTTGAACATATCCTAGTAGACAACATAATTATGCAACATAACTGCCTTCTGCCTGGGGTATGCCTACTGTTTGAGAAACAAAGCAGGACAGAACTGGAGACAGACTGAGAGGAAGAAAGAGAAAAACAAAACAAAACAAAACACCCTCAGTTCTTGCAGTGGAGTGTACACAGTTTGGTTGAAGGGATATTTAAGTTGGGAAAAGATAAATGGTTCCAATGAGTCAGTCTGATGAAACTGACACAGGGCCGGTGAGAAGCTGTAATCTAATAGCCTAATTTCCTGCCTGGCCCTGCAGAAAAATCTTTCTGATTATGACAGTTGATGAAAATGCACCAGGATTTTGATTTGCTCCCAGTGAAGGACAAGTTTAGACCTATATCTTCTCTGAGGTCCCTCAGGCAAGTATGCTCAGGAGGATGAGTTTGTGTCTGGCTCAGGTTGTGTGTGTGTCTGTGAGGCAGCTGCAACACAAGAACACATGCGTTGATCATATGTGCAATATGACTTGCTCCCACATGAATGACATAATGCTCAAGTGTTAGAACATGAAAAATAACGTTATATTTGAATGTATCTCTCTTTGCATCCTGTGATTAAGTAATAGTTCACCTAAAAAAAAGTACTCTACAACACAACAGTGGTTTATATTTACCATGGGCTGTGAAGTTACATAATTGACAGAAGCTATCAAATGCCTTCAAAAGATTTCAAAAGGGCTATGGACTACTCTTACGTTGTTTGATGGTTTTTGAAGCTTTATATCTTGTGGTTACTGTAAACTGTCGTTTTGTGGAAAGATCTTGGTTAGGATTCTTTATAAACTCCTGTCTTTGTTCCAAAGAAAATAATAATAGTGTACAATTGCATACAATTGTTAGTAGCCCTAAAAGACAATAGTTTGAGGTCCACTTTATATTAGGCGTTCTTAACAATTTTAAACTACTTTACACAAGAGAAACTTAATACAGTGTACCTATTATGTACATACAGACATTGCACTTATATTTAAAGTATCTTCATGTAATTACACTCTTGACCCTATCTTTTACCCTAAACCAACCCCTAAACGGGTTGCATAGTCCAATGTATCATGTTTTTTCATATGTAAGTACACAGTATTTAAAGTCACCTAATATACAGTGTGAGCCAGTTGAAATTAGCTTTTTATTTTTTAATTCGTCTGGCCAAACCTGGCCAATTTTAAGGGTAAAATATGGCTGACACATAATAATGTATTAAACATAGTAATGTAATAACGTAGTATAATTTAATCTTGTTTTTTACAGCGCTAGTAAAACAAAGTAGGTCAATAGCTAGTATGCCACACATATCTGCAGTATTTTGTTGTTCAATATGCTGAGTGCACTTTGTGAACTAATAGAAAACGTATGTAAATCAGATCAATAGGATATCCATGTATACAGTCCCTACAGCTGTGTGAAGTCACCAAGCAGTTCGCTTAATCTAATAACTGATATCAATAGTTTATTTGGAAACCAAGTGAAGCAAAAAAGAAACCAGTATAATTAGATTGGCACAGCTTGCCTTGCCTGTCTTTTCTTTTCTATTCACTTACAATTAATGGCATGTGTCATTATGGCATCCAAAGGGTGAGTCATAGTGAATAAATTAATGGCATCTCAGCTTTGAGAAAATATTTCATGCTGAATGATAAACACATATTTGTTTGGAGTCGCCACCAGCTTTGGTGAACGATTTTCATCAAGAATATAGGACAACTAGCAGAAGACCTGTGTATGAAATAGTTGTTATAAGGTTCATTTAGTAATTTTTAGACATGCCATAAAAACGTCTACATGCAAAAATTAAATTAAATTAAATTTTAAAATAATAATTATAGATTTTAGTTTTCCAAATTAAATTTGCATACCTAAATTTGCAAATCCAAGAGATGGCAAGTGATAACCCAGCAGGGGAGCATTCCAGCTTTCACTGGGACATTGTTTAAGTGGATTAAGAATTAGCAGTATGCTACATAGTTGTCACATAACTTCATTACTTGCATGTTTAATTCATCTACTGACGTCTAGTTATTGGATGTAAAACTGGTTATTTTGCATTTTTAATTAAATTATGGGTCAAAATATTCAATCAAATATTAACATAATAAAAAATAGTTTGCTACTCTGAACACAGAGCTGTCTGTAATAGCAACTCTGAGACCTTATGACTCAACACTTCCTCTAGCGCCATAGGCTAACTTGTCAGGATTGTGTTAGTGGAGTGAAGTGCTAAGAAACACAGACAAACAAACACAGCAGTTATGTACATTGTATCCAGCCAGGCAGTCAGACTCGAGTCAGATAGACTAGCTGCACTCACAGACAGCAGGTGAGCTCATAAAAGCTTTTCTTCCTGTAGCCGAAGGGCACCATAAGAAAATTTATCGAGAAAATGTGGTGAGCATGAAGGGGGAAAAAAACAACAGAACAGTTATATAGAGAGCTGTAGCAGAGGAAGTCTCTATTTTCAAATAAAAATGCTTCAACATCTTTTCCTCTCTTGCCAAACAATTACATTGAATGGAAATAACTACTCAAAAGAGGACACTTGTATTAAATGACACTGAGACTGGACCTCTATGCTGCTCAGGTGGGAGCAACACAAAATAGAACAAATTAACTGAAAATACAAGACTTAACAGAAAATCCCTGTTTGCTACAATGCTCGCAGATTATTGAGCCATTTCTGCTCTAATTCTGTTTTGCAAAACACATCTATTGATATTCATGGAATTCATCTGCAAGTAAATGCCTCTTGCCATCCACAGGCGCGTACAGTAATTAAGGAGGCTGTACGAATGCCACTGCAAGTGTCATTGGAGGAGGAAATCCTCAGAGCGCTGCCAAAGTATTTGGGCATCAGTCTCAAATCCATAATTAACCTCCCAGGTCCTTTAGAAGGCCATTATAGTGAGGAATAATTCCACAGGAACTTCTTTATGGCTGCAGCTGTGTCCCCACTACACTTTAATGTGTTTATTTACTGGTTCCTCAGAGTGTTCGCTCATAACGTTCTTCTCAGGTGATGAAACAGATATGTTCATGATGGCCAATGCCATGTCCCAGTCGCCTCTCGGCCAACAGAGACCTTGTTATGAGGACAAATGGAGGGATGTTTAGAGCAGAAGCTTCAAAAAGGATGGATGGCTGATTTCTAACGTGTGACCTCTTCATGCATCTGCAAGGGCATCTGTGTTGTTTTTGTAGCCGCGGGTGGATCGCTCAGGTCCTCGGAAGAGGGAAGATATGTCATTGTCCGCACAGTTTGACTTGGGAGAGAGAGACTTCATTACAGACCTGTGAGATAAAACCAGCCAAGACAAAAGACAACAAAGCCACGTGGCTTTATTGTCATTATTCCTTTAGAACATCTTTCTCTTGCTGATGAACCCTCACTGGAGCTCTTTGGTTTTCTCTTCACAGCCCACAGCTAAGCCAAAGAGTGATTAATTACACTAAAAATACCAGTGCTAAACTAGTGCAACATGCTGTTGATCAGACATACAATTACCAGCAGGCCTGTAATTAGCACTTTAGCGGATAACTGTTTACTCCATCTCTTCACCTCTGTGGCACCTGTAAAAACATATTGGTGCTAATTCACTGGCACGGTATAAATGGTGGGATTGAGCTGGCTTGTGCTGACCAGTCTGTCATTTCATTGGCTCTTAAAAACCACAGAGTATTGTAATAGCTAGCCTAGATGTTTTTGTTAACATCTTGGTGCCAGACAAACAGCTTTGGAGGGAGGAACTTTCAGTTCACGTTAGCCTGGTCTTAACAGGATCTAAGAAAAAGACGTTTTCTAAAACTAGATATTTTTACTTTAAGAACACTTGGCTAATCTTTACTGCTGTCATGCGATTTATTCTCAACCAAAACTCATTAAAACAGTAAGAGAATTTCACAAAAGACTTTCCAGCCAATAGGCTCACCACTAACATGATTAAATCATTGATCCCCCAGTAAAGCTCCAGGCCTCTAGGTGCAAAATGACCTTTTAATAAAATCAGGGAAATCTGGTTACCCTGAAAATAACTGATCAAAGTTTAAGGTCAGGTGACTCTAGTGGTATTTTATCCATGTGTCGACATAGAGATATTTATCCTTTTCCTTCCTGCCCCAAGTAGAGATTGCTAGCATGCTGGAGGCCTAATTGCAATCCTGTACGAGACATACCCATCTCTGCTTTTCATTAGACCCAGAGGAAGGATCTCCATCAAAGTCCACATCAGCTTTCAAAGCCATGATTCTGAGCAAAAGCACATTTTCATTATGGTGCCCTCAACTGTCATTGGACAAACTGGCTGCTGCCCTCAATCTGAAGATCACATGCGTATCAGAGAGACTCTACAGTGCACGAGACTCTGATAGGCAATCCGCACAGATCCACAGCTCTGAACATTTAAACTGTGAGAAGGATTTAATTATTTTTATCTTGAATGTAGCAATACAACCATTATACTGGGAAAGAATAAAAGTCTTATCATTTGTTAGCTGGTTCTAAGACAGTGTTGATTTTATTTAGACGTAACTGAAAAACCTTACACTTAATAAAAATGCAAAAGAAGACCAATCCAAGAGATTGGAGGAGATCAAGCTATTCCCCTACAACACTGTAAGGATCTTAATTGTCTTCTCATATAGCCTGAAATAAATGTCTTTCCAGAAAGCCTCTTTTTATTAATGAGACTAGATGAAATACCACTTCATTTCAAATTTAATAACAGGCCATAGTATTTCCTTCCCTGAACCAGCTGTTAATGTGATTCTTATCCCAAATTAATATACGTTAATATTAATAAATGTTCAAAAACATTTAAATTTATTGGTTGGATCATCTAAGGAACTTCTGCCAGTCATCTCACAAATATGACAAAAGCAAATCGAAGGACAAAAATGAGCCTTAGTATTATTTTCTGCACTGGTCCATGTTGATATAAAGCCCAAATGCAGTGGAGGCTTTTTAAAAAACTAAGATTATGGCTAAACACTTTTAATTACGATAATACAGAACAAACAAGCAATAATATTTTCTGGTATTAATTCATCGTTTAACAGAGTCGGTAAGTTCCAACACATTAACTGCCTGCTACTGTCAGAGAAATGAGTTAGGAAGCACAAACAGAGATGCTGATTCCGCAATTTGCAGCAAAATGCTGCTGCTGGCTACATTTTGATGATGAGAGATGAATAAAGCAAATAAGATAAATTAGACGGCACAAAACACTACTGTAATTAATTATAATTAATCATTTCACAGTGTTCCGAGGCTTCAACCTGAACAATACAGGCTGTTTGATGCACCGCCAAAGTCTGGAACAGTTTGTGGATCATCTCATTACTGAACAGAAACTGATCTGGGGTCAGTCAGATGATGAGAGGGTTTCTGAACGTGTCCTGCTTGTTCAGCTCCACAGATGGAATTTCATCTTAATTGACAGTTATCTCGCTTCATTTGTCAAGTGGACAGATGCTTGGATACAAGGTCTACCTATAATAGTGACTCTAGAGCTGTGTGCAGGACATCTGAGCTAGGAGTTGAAAATGTTTGAAAGATGCCCTCTAGATGGGTCAGTTAATATGTCATGGTGCCCAATTCTACAACCATTCCATCCTGTTTTTATGTTGCCCTCTGTATTCCTAGAAAGAGATGTGAATAACCTGCTACACATTTATCTACAGACTGAACTGTCAGGTCAGGCCTTATTTGGTGCTGTAGCTTTCATCTGTCATATACTGACAGAGTTTTGACACGTCTTGTGTAGCATTAACAGGAGCAAACCACATACCTCTGACCTTAATGAACCGGTTTCTTTTCAGTTCCTCTGAGCAGAGTCCCTTGTCCATTCCAGGTTTTCCGGATGTACCTAAGGGAATCTCATTTGAGAGGAAGACATCTCGAGGGAGACACTGGTATAGATCTTCAGTTTTGTCCAGATGTTGATCGAGGCCAAATGGATCTGGACTTATTGTACAAGCTCCTCATGCATTGTGCATGTGCAGTAAGAGCCAGACTCAGAGCGGTGGTAAAGTGGTGAAGTCAGCAGTTTTACACAGACCTGTTGTTTTTCTTTACACTCAGTACAGTATAAAGTACATCTACTGCCCTGTGTCCCCCAAGAATCTGGATCTGAATATATAACATGGTCAGATAGATGACAGTGCTGGGTAAACTGTGTGAAAAGGTGCCATATCTTAAAGTGTAAGAAGGTGAAGACACTGTGGTCAGATAACAGTCAACTTTTACATATTCCAAAAAAATGTGAGTAGTGGTCGACTGTACAGAACTACACTACACAACACTACTTTGAGGTAACTAGTAGTTTTAGGTATGTTGCAATGAAGTTGCAGCATTGGTCAGGGTAGTTACTTACTGTCAGGGTAGTTACTTAGTGAAAAGAGCCCAGACCCAAGTTTCTATTATATTCTGGTTCCTACATACAACATAGCTTGGGTCACTTTTTTGATGTAAGTTTAAAAAAAAAAAAAAATGTATCCTAAATTTTAGCCTATTTTATCCAGTCATTAGCCAAAAAAGATACTTTTGTAGCACACCTCTAATTCACACTCTGCATGATTGCGGTATCATTCATGTCCATAGCTTAAGGTACATTATAAAGTTTAATACAACAACTCAAGGGTTGCTTCTGAATCCTGTTCACTAGCGTATACATGAACACCACACATATCCAGACACTGAAAACCTCTAGGGAGCGCAGTTTCTGAACAATTGCATCTTTGGAGAGCCATGGGTGCTGAGAAAAATCACTCATGGAATCAGTGATGTATACATTAAGGGAGGGCTGGTGAGGGAAAAATTGGATTGGTGGAGTCCTTCCCACAGCAACAGACGACAGCCTATTGAATCGACCGCATCCTTGGCTGGGCTACCTAGCCCAGGCGGTGATGTCATCAGACAGACGCTCTGCACTCGTCCCTCTTTCATAGACTGTGGTCTACAAGACTGCTGCACTTCCACAGTCTCACCTTGAGACTGTGCCCTCTGCTCTGACATTCACATGCTTGCTTATCAAAACAAAGTCAGGTGTGGCAAGTGTATCGTTCATCACAACAAATATGTGGAGAAAATAATTAACAGGGTTTAATTAAGTCACCAGGCAAGGATAAATTTTCATTCTAAATGGACCACCAAATTAACGCATGTAAAAAAAGGAAAATTACGTTTAACCAAAAGTACAATATTATTGTGCAAAGGGTTTTTTCACAACTTAGGAGACATAATGGAGTAGACATCTTTGTCTCCGATGTTTCTTCTAACATTCCTTATGAGAAACAAGAACAGATAACAATACTCTGGTTTTTAATGCCAAACTCTATTGAATACGCATGTGAGATCACTAGTGTGTTTCTCAGGAGAAAGTCTGAGCAGAAAGAGCAAACGTTTCCATCTCTCTATTTAATCTCATTGTCCTGGATAAACCAAATAGACATTAAAGAGACCTCATTTATGAGTTTGTTTGTTTAATCACTAATTGGCCAAAAAACGCATTTGAAGCATCTAAATGAGATGATCAGTGACGTTTTTGCTAAAGTTTTTATTGTTTTTTCAACAACATGACTGACCGCATTTTTATGCATGGAACTCACTTTTTCTCTTGTTTTCTAGATCTTTCGGTTTTCTTTCACAATCATAATCCTCTTTCATTGTATAATGGCATTTTCCGCACAGTGATGCAACAGACGAGAGGGACACTCAAAAGCGTGACCTCACGTCTGAGATCTGATTTAATGCTCTGAACAAGGCATTGCTTCTGTTTGGCCAACAACACAAGGCATGCCAGTCAACCCATCACAGTGGCCCCCATGCAGATGTGCCTGCATCAGTGCAGATTTCTATATGGAGGAAAGAACAATGTAAGAAATCTGCTTAAGGGCTGCATTTGCATGCCGGCATGCATGAGAGTTTATGGTTAACAGTGTGGCTCTTTAAGCCCTTGGTCGGACGTGTTTTTCCAGCTGCTGCTGCTGGCATTGATCCTCACAAAAAGACAGAATGGGCAGGACTTACAAAAACAAGATTGTGCCTTTCAAGGAGGTCGCCAAACTGCTCATGCTTATTGAATGACGTCCTTTTCTGGAAGATCCTCTTTAAAACAATGCATGCATTTACCCTGGCACTTCACAATGTATAGTCATAAATTTATATTATGCGTTTATATGCAATTATATGCAATTATATATTATGTAAGAACATAAAAACGCTACAAATGTGTTTTCTGTAACCTCCAATTGCATTAAAGGTGGCGTACCATACATTTTATCATCATTATATTTTTGTTCTCTGTGATCCATTTGTTACATTAGTCAGGGTCTTAATTTTGTTTTTCATAACCGTTTTCCACCCTCGCTATGAGCAGAATGAGCTATGCAGTTTTCACAGCACAACAAATTAACGTGAAAATGAAGGCGATTTGATCTATTCTTTCAAAAAATTCAAAAGGAAAATTGCATTTATCATGGTATGACCCCTTCAATTTCAATACAATATACATAAATAAATAAACAACAACAAAATAAATAAAATTTATTAAACATATGAGAAAGTTAAGTTTGCTATTATTTCCTATGGCACTAAACCACATGGCGTCGCAGAGAACAGATGGGAATATGTTGTCATAGGGACTCATAGGTGCTGTGAGATTTGCAGCATTGCATTACTGTGACAGACGCACTGATTATTGATAAACACCTCAGCCTGACCCTGCTGCTGGCGTCATAGCTTCACGGTTATGTCTGGTGATATGCCAATGCCCAGTGACATAGATACTTCATCTTTCAATTTCATTGCACCATAAAGAGTCTCTAAACCACTCTGCACTGGTCATGTTTACTGGTAAAGCTTTTGTCATCATTATCATGTCAGTGCTGGCTAACCAGAGAAACCTGCAGAGCACTGAGTGTGTCACCCATCCAGTCCTGCCGCAAGGAATTACATCATCACCCCATTTATCTTCATGAGTCCTGGTCAGCCAATCCTCTCTGGACATACTGGCCTCTGAAACATAAACAGCAACCATCTAATGGCTGCACCACCACACCATTGTGTTTTTTGTAAAAAATGCATAGCTACAATTCTAAAATCTGATTGGATGAGCCACATCCTATCATTGCAAAAGAAGCAATAATTACATTGAACGTCAGTTAAATTCTGTATTGATGTACCAGGTTGCTACAAATCATGTTTTAAATTATTATTACCTGCTGAAAGAATTATTTAGTGTGATTATAGTTATACACTTTGCTTTGTGTAAGCCAGCTCTTGAAATCACTGTAACACCTAGTACAGCTCACCTAGTATAGCTATATATTTTTTAACTATAAGTTCTTATTGATAAACAACACAAAATTGAAATTGAAAAATGCACATTTTATATTAATACAGCAAGTTTTTGTCAAACATGAATAAGCCCTCAATGAACAGTGCTGTAAGTATACTTTGACTACACAAAGCACACAGTTTAATACATTTACTGTCTTCTACGATGACAAAAACTTTTGCATAGCACCCTTGTACTCTGTTCTCTTTGAACTGTGTCTTTAATGTGGCTGCTTGAAGTGTGTGATATATTTGTCCCTGTGAATAATGGATTTGGTTTGTTTTCAGCGCCAGTGATGAGCGACTTCCACAGCAGAGCTTCCAGACTGAAAATGCAGAGCTCACCTCTGTATGAACCCGCTCATATTTGGACACTGGGCCTATTTCTCATGTTTCCTCAAAGTGGACTCTGTTACAGAAGTCAGCTACTGTGATGAGCTTCTCATGTTGTAAGCCGAGCTGCCGGAGGGCCGGATGATGTAATGTTGAGAACTCAGCAAAGAGCTCTGATGATATCAGCCTCTGCAGAGCCATCAAAATCACCTTCATCATCCTCCTCTTCCTCATCATCTTCACTCTTTGAATACCTCAGACTGACATACTGTAAAGACCAAGAAGTCAATGTTTAGCATGACCCCTTTAACCCTGCTGGTAGATAAGTAAACAGTCTGGGTGTAAAACAAAAACATTTGTACACTTTGTATTAATGTATTCTGATGAATGAATATTATTATTACTATATGGGGGGTTCTGTACCAGCCAAGTGACTGCCATTGCGATGAAAGAAAATGTTAACAGAACACTTTTGACAGATATTGCAGACACCCTTAGTGGAGATAATAAAGCATTTGTCTTCTAAGCAGAGTGATCTGAAGTTAACTCCTCATCAGAAGAGCTCATGCGAGTATCCGCTGCAGCGCCACGTGTTTTGTGGTAAAGAGCCTCAACCACTCATTGATTGCATCATCTATGTACATTGGCATTATGGTCTTAAGGGGAAAGTGGTCATAACCTCAGATGATCTTTTGGATTCATGTGCACCTGTTTTTAAGGGTTTGCTGGCACCCAATGAAAGATGGCCCTTACTTCATATGCTCTCAGGGGGCCACAGCTGGCCAGTAAACTTCTGCCCTTTCCACTAAGTTGTCAGTTTTGGTGAAATTACTAAAATGTGGTTTGTGAATGACTAGGGGGAGCCACGTTTGGCCTAATGCAGAACTTCCTCTGTGGTCCTCTTTGCCCTGACTTCCTCTGTGCTCGGAAGACCACAAGGAGCAGCATGAGTCATGCAAACACTTGTTGTGATGTCATGAGCAGTTGAACAGCACCTGTCTCAGAACAAAGTCAGGGGCAGTTCGTTCTTGCTGCCTTATGGGCAAGATTTCATCAGCTGCACATTAGGTCACAGAGGGGCCTTTTCCAAAAACAGCTTTGGCAGTAGGAGACGGGCTTCTGCTATTCTCCTTTTCATAACTGTGATTTATAATAGAACTGTAATGATTGAAGCGTGGTACAAGTTCCTAGTATAGATTGACTTTACATCTGACAATTAACATTACAAGCACTCAGTGAGTGGCTTGAAATAATGGGGTAACATTTTGGCTGAACAATTTTGTACTAGTACTGTGGATTTTAAGAAAAACTACCTCCACAAAAATGCAGAGCATTTCAGTTTAACAAACATAAATGATAGCCTTCAACCTAGTTAAAATGCTTAAATACATCTTAGATTGTGTCTGTTTAGTTCTAAACACTGACCCACACAATTATGATTTATGAGGTTGAAGATAATTTTCTGTGATATAATGTGTCATCAAGTAATTGTTGCTATGGTGTTCAAAATGAATGGGGTTAGAGATTTGAACAAACCGCCAACCCTAAATATGAGCAACAGAAAAAAATGATGTTTACATTAGCAAGCGCCACTAATTAGCATAAATGAGCCATTTGAAGACATTAATTTTTATTTCTGCTTTTAGTAAGTTCAAGTTCCCATTGGGTGAAACCACAGACAATGTGAGCTGCATGTGTCTGGCCATTGTTCTTGTGATATTAAATCAAGAGTCATTTTAATATAATAGCTGCACTCTGTAATACCCACAGCAGTGAAACAACTCCGATTTAATCTGGCCTCCAATCAATATTATCTGTCGGCAAAGATTGATGATCATGAGGTAAGACTATTAACTGAAAGAAAAGTGTCCAAATCTGGATCCCACTGGCTGTTACATACTCAAATAATAATGTGAAAAGGAATCATTTGTCAGCCAATTTTCAAATAGGTTGAAATAGCGGCACTTTGGAAATTAATGTGTGAATGACTTTTGCATTGATTTCTAGTGTGCGGGAAAATAAGAAACAAGCTTGAGGTGCACAGGACCGAGGTGATGGGCCTTCACTGACATTTCATTTTGAAACGCAGAAAGCCTCGTGCATACTGAAAGAAGCATATTGTGTGTCTAAATCCCCTAGTGAGTAAAGGTCAGGCCGTTGACCCTTTTAAAAGTAGGCTGTCAGACTTTTAGTGCAGATTATTTCACTGCTTTCTATCAGGTTATTAACAATCTTAATTGACTGGTGATATGCTGTTGCTGAGTTGACAAAAATCACTTTTTAATATTATCGAAGCAATATACCTGATTGCTTTTTATATATCTCAATTGCATATTAAAATATTTAGTCAAATATTTCAACAGAGCATATTCAGACAGTCTATTCCCAAAGGGACTGCTCACAGGGTTAATGCAACATTAATGTGGGCTGTGACAATATTTGTGAAACACTGGTTGTGGTTCCAAAGTTTCCATTAGGAGAAAAAGTGCTTTATTGTAAAAATCTGACCCATATGCTCAGAAAAGAAACCCTGGGGTGCTAATGTCTGAGACCACACTGAAAATCTGGGATTCAAAATATAATTTAAAGAGGATGTTTGGGTTTAAAGAAATGTCAACAACTAAAAGTTTACAATGATGAAGAAAGATTTAAAACACAGATAACACAGGGTATAACACAGATAATCAGGTTTTGCACAAAGTTGTAGAGCCCACGGCAAGTGCGTATTGCCATTAAAGCAAATTTCAAATACTAATAAATGACTGAGTTCACATACATGAAAAGTTGCAAAACAGAAGCATTTTTACTAGTGGTCTTTGCACCCCAGTGTAAATTTACTTAAACACATATAAACTAACTGAGTCTTCTAAAATTAACTTTCTGACTCCAAATAATTAGCATCAGCCAGAAAAGCTTCAAGGTGTCAGATTAAATTTGGAAAGCTAAATGCATTTTATTCAGTGACATCAACTGTGTTGGGCTGAAACCAAGTTCTCATAAGTAACATTAATCTAATCACACCCACAGTAAGTGTGTCACACATGTTGAATGGTATGTGTGACATGCCCACCCTCACGCCCACAGCTGTCCAATGGAAAATGACACTTGCTGGCATGAAGATGCGAGATGGCCAAGGATGACAGACCTCTGGCCCCTTTCTGAGCTCTCAGACACGCTGTGAAAATGATGATCGATTGCACATTGAAGGAACTCCAAGTGCAGTAAAAACTTGCCCAAAGAGCACCACCTGCTGACAGCATATGCAATTCATTCTCTATGCAGACATCCCATTGAGCTGTCTGTATCTATGCCCATATAAACGAGAGAGAGAGACAGAGAGTATAAGAGATAAATATATATTTTCATTTGTGTTTGTCCTAACTTACTCCATGGAGGCCTCATGTAAACATTTACATTGTGGTTACACAGAGGGGGGCATTTATCTGTAGTCATGTTTTTGAGAGCCAAATATGTAAATATACATGTTGTAAATAGGGGAGAGCTGGACTAGTTACACATGGAGAAACTGTCACATGGGCTACAGTATATCTTTGTAACCGTAATGTTTTCAGATCTAACTGCATACAGTAAAGGTTTATTTTTTGAGGTTGTGTTTTTGAAAGGTGGTTTCAAGCCCCCACCTTTAAAGTCTACAATTAAAATATTTTTGTAAGTTATGTGCTACAACTTTCAACATTATTTTTTTTTATAATAGCTTGTGGGTAAAAAAAGGTCAACAATAAAACCACATTGGCACACATTAAGGCAAAAGTCAACTATATAATGAAGGAAGATTTGAAGTAAACTGTGTTCCCAGGACAAGGACTTTTATTATTGATGTGAGCTTGAGGCCACATTTTTATTGGGTGAAGTTGTCATGTGTTTATTTTTACATACAATGTATTAAAAGACAATTCCCGCTATGTAAAAAGTTATACGTGTTAGTTTGATATGACTGATGAATCAGTTGGTTTCTCCTTTTACATTTTTGTTATTTCAGTAACAGTTTGTGTTTTTTATTGTTTATTTGTCTAAATTTAGCTAAACATCTTATAATAAGCTGCTTAATGACTTAACTTACCCTGTACTAGGACAAATTATTACTAAAGGTTTTTCAATGAGCTGTAGTTTTTTTGGGACCCAAGATTTTGTATATGTGCCTATACAAAAAAAATTAATAGAAATATTTACTACAGTACATAATATGACAACCAGCCCCAGTGTACCCTACACTACATACAAAAACATATACTTGTAAACATTTAATAAATATTTAAAGACCTATGAAAAACATAGCTCACAGCTTTTCAAACTATTGTCTAAAACCTCCTTACTATCAGAGGATGAGTGATTTCCATGTGCTCTCTCCTTGTTAGTGGCTGCTTGATTTCAACCGCATTTTTCCCACTAAGCCCTACAGATGCTAAAGTAGAGAAGAACAGGAAAGCTTAATGGCAAAAACCGCCTGTCATATGACTACCTCTAGCCACTTATAATAATGAGCTGTTTATGGTCAGGCGAAGCATGCTCAAGAAGGCCTGCTCTGTCCAACTGGAAGCTCTCAAAGAAGCACAGTTGAGAAGAAGTGGAGGACATTAGCTTTAAGCACACTGACTGCTTAGAATTTAAAAACAAAATCAAGCTTTAGTTGCAGATTTTTAAAAGTGCATGCAGTTTTGTAGCAATGCAAAATGTTCTTGCATATGCACTCGAGCTGTGATGAGCTCAGGATGAGTCTCTCGTTATATCTCACGGGGGGCCAAAAATGACATATTTCCAAGATAAGGCTTTTAAGCCAAGATCAAAGTCAAGGTCCTGTCAAGTCTCATCACCCTCAGATGGGCAAAGCAGCCTTAATTGTCAATACAGCATGAGGGTATTGACACCTGTGACTCCCCCACTGGAAGGTTCAGTCACCTTTTCTTTCACCTTGTCATTTAGGACAGCTGCTATTTTTGAAAGCGGCCTGGCATGCCAATATTGAAAAGGTTACAGTTTATGAAAGTCCAGGGTCAGAAAAGGACTGATCAATGTTCTGTATTCACTTCATATCCAGAGATATCCCCGCTGCGGACTCGACCCTCCTGCCGATACTGTTCTTTTTGGCCTGCTACTGATCTTACAGACCAATCGATACACACAGTGGTGGCCCGATGTGGTGAAGAATACCTCATTTGGTGTGGAGATAAGAGCTTGCTCTTTACAATGTAGCTCAAAAGCTTTACAAAACAAGTTTAGTTTATAGAAAAAGTATGGAAATATAAAAGCTGTGTGTGACTGTTTTTTCAACTACGAGACTTTTATGTACAGTACTTTATTCTCTGTGTTAAATACAGGTCTCATTAAAGAATTTTTAGAAATACTTTAAATGCCTATAGATATAATATTTGCCATTTGAAAATTAATTATCAATTTTAAATTTTAAAACATTTGTGGAAGGAAAAAACTCAACAGTAGGAGGTTTCTGTCAGTTAAAATAAAAACAGTTTATTTATAAATAATTAATGTACAGTATTCAAGCACAACGTCTTCGAACCAAACAGGAGCATCAGTGACAATATACTGTAGTTACAGTGTCAGCTGCAATCCATTTAGTTTGACGTCAAAGCATGTAGTTTGCAGAAGGAAATGGAAAGCCTGAATCAGAATATATACCTCAATGTCTGTGAAACAAACAATATTGCCCCCATATTCTCCATGGGCTTAAGAGTAGGTAAATAATCTTAGAAGTAAAAAAGAAACATGCTGTCTTTTGCATTATAGATGTTTCTCAGCTTGACCTGAAAAAACAAATGCAAAAAGGCTGTTTCTGGTTTCTTTGGGCGTATGTTATAGAATGTTTGGCCCATACCGCCTGATGCTAAGAATCGGCCCCCCAGCAGATAGGAGATGTAGTTATCATCGCTGTCTTTATCAGACAAAGACCAAACCGTGACAGCAACACAAAAATAATCTTTGAAAATGGCGATGAAGCACTCCAGGACCTGATGAATAAATAAACCACGTTTCCAACATCGCAAGCTACTGTGTATATGTTACGGCAGCAAAGGAAAGAAAATAAATACATTAAAGAAACGCTGAGAGACATACGCATGCATTTCCTCTCACACTGTAATGTTAACACTGAAGGACAAATGTCATTTGTGTGAAGAGTGTATATCTTGAGGCAAAGGTATACCGGTTATATATGTAATGATCGTCTTCGCAGCACTCAGCACCTCTCCGATATATGCAGATCAACAGTGGCTGTCATATTATTGCTAGTTCAGTGAAATAAAAAATGTGTCATACAGGGACAGAATTATTTTTAAAATATAGGTCACTGCCTGTTACAGTAATATTTGACAGGAAGGTACAATTTGGTACAGTACCAATTTAAATCATTTAAATAACTTTGCATTGGGGTGTAACTAGGCCCTGCCTTTTGGGCTATAGCTTTGAATGTTTTGGTATTCATAGCCCTAGATCAAAATAAAACAAATAACCTCCTTACAAATGCAGATACTTTTCTCATATACTGTATATTTGGAAAATTATGATCAACAGTTAATCACAATTATATAAATAACATCAGACCTCATTAGTTAATAACAACTTCCTAACAACAATCCCTTTAAGTATTTCAAATTCATTGATAGATTACCATGGCTAGTAACTATAACATACACTATTACAACTAACTTAGTGCATAACCAAGACTAGCAGTGTACAGTACTCCTGTAATGTTTAAAATGGACCACAAGCTCATCTTTTTATGTTAGTATAATCTACTCACGTCCCAGCTTTAGTTTGAATTATTCATCACATATTTGGAATACAAGCCAATTTTAGCCAACTATACGTGATGGAGGCCTATATGATTCTGAAAACCTCACACACTGAATATTGATGTATAAACCTGGGATTTGATGCTGAACCCTGGCCAATATTTGTTGGTTTTAATTGCAGTGGGGTATGGCGCACCCGCTTCGAGCTGACAATTGATAGTAGCCATTAGCTTGATGATTAGGTCGACAGTGATAAACTATATTTCATCGATTTGTCCCAACTACATTTCCGACTTCTGCTAAAGGGAAGGAATAAATTCAGGCGGCATCTGTAATGCATGACTTTATATTCATAATTTCCACATAAGGAGCCTCAGGCTGTCCAGCTCTCTGTCATGACTGGGAAGTGTTGGCAGCTTGTCAATGTTTTACATTTTCATGCACAAATGCTTTGTGCCAAATCTTAAATGACTGTTTTTCATTCAAATAAGGGTTTTAGGATTTGAAATGAGGGAGCAAATGAAAGAGACAGAGAGAGAGAGTGATTGTACTTTAGTCATTGGTACCAAGGCAAGTATGAGGAATAGTTTCTACGTCTTTTCAACAGCATAATAAAACAAATTCACTTCAGACAATAGCGCCATTATGCACAGTAATCTAAAAATCTTCATTAGCCTTTGACCTCATATATACAGCCACACATTCAGATGTTAAATTACAACTACACAGTTCTCCAAGCCTTACCAACACTCCAAGCTTTGGTAATTACCTCAATAAACCAAGAGAAGTAAATATACTTCAGAAAGCAGTTCATAGTGTCACATTTGTGTTTGCCTGGGACTGGTAAAGTGAATTGTGCACACTACACGCAACATATGGAATCTTGTGAACAACCAGATAGGACCTCTGAGGTCAGGATCTCCAGCCTAATTTTGAAGCTAGCAGTGTTGCAGTCTGACCTTTGGCATTCCTGTCAAACTGCCTGAGCTTTTATGCAATGATTGACTTTGCAGTTCTCCAACTGGACAAAAGGTGGTCTGTTGCTGTAAAATCTGAGGAATGTCTAACAAAAACAAAGATTTATTAAAGGCAGAAATCATAAAGCCAAAGTCATTTTCAGGGAACTTTAAATAGTGTACTTGGGTTTGAAAGACTGAAATATGTTTTTGTTTTTATGCTTTGCCATTTCCCCTTTCTGATATGGGCAATGAAACTTCTCACTGAATGTCAAAGTTGTCAGCATCTCTGTGCTGTCTTATGCAACAGCATAATCAAAATTCCATATATATTCTGTGAAAAAAATACAAACTGACAACCCTTCCAAGTTCAACATGTTTTCAAGAACAATACGCTGGCTGCATTGTGTACAACTGAATTAAGGTGACAGTCTGCGTATCATGGCTGCATAAGTATGTGAACCACATTCACCCAATCATGCATAATGGCTTCATTATGATTTTTACATTGTAACAGTAAACAAAGAGCTATAATATGTCATAAATAATTTGCAAAATGATGTCAACTGTAATTCTGATTTAGAACAGAGCCATGTGAATGTATGTGCATGCTAAAGGTGTTGCAAAAGAAGGAAACTTTAAAAGAAATCTGTTTTGGCCAAATTCTAATGGCATGTATACTTTGCAGGGACACAATCCCATAATGCATTGCGAGTAACTCAGTGAAAAAACATTGTAGATGGCAGATATCCCAAAACAAAATCCATTATGTCAAAATGATGTTTCTGTACCTCAGCTATGTCATTATGTCATTCAATTCAAAATCTACTGTGTAACTTGAATGCGCTTTAAATAAAAGCCTGTGCCAAATGCCTAAATGTACATGTAAAAGTAAGTTCAGTTTAAATAAAATTTTATTTAATATGTATTCTAAGTTTAAGTATAGTGTTATTATCTTAGTGACATGCTAACACCACACTATTAAAATCAGGCCTGCTCCATCTCTTGTGTGCTTTATGTAAAGAGAGATATTTGATGCCAAATCCAAATCAGTCACCCTTATGATTTTATTCCATTAGAATATTGCCTTAGAAGGTTATAATAAACAAAAATCAATTTAATCCAGTCTATGGGGGTTAAATTGTCTCCCAGCCTGGTCAAGCGGGTAAGGCAGGACTACTTAGAGGGGCTTTGAACATTTTAATAAGTTTTGGAACAAAGCCATGGTCTACAGAGTTAGGGTTCTTCAAACACTTCAATATAAAAGGATTCATAAAACACAACGTATCCCAGAATTGAATTCCCAGCACTTCTTATATTACAACAAATAAAGAAAACCACAACATTTATTGCATTGTCAAAAACTGTAATAATACTGAGACCTGAAGATGAGCAATTCAGAAGACCAATGGACACCAAACATGACCATAAGCTGCAGAATAAAGTCTACAAGACACCTGAATTATTCACACATATTGACATCAATTAATCATATCATAAAGATTTAAAAAATGTAAATAAAATAAAGCTAAAAAAAATCATTACAAGCTTGAGTTTAATTCTAACATAAACACATGTACATAGAGAGTGGAGCATACAGGCAAGTCATTTCTGTATATATCTATTTCTAGTCACATGGTTAAAATAAAAAGAGATATTAAAGAATATAAGTGAAGTGCAGAGGGGAGTAAAATATGAGGGTTTCCCAAAGGCTCTGTTTAAAAGTGCATCTATGGCTTCACCATAAGGCAGAAATGATGAAATCCAAATCTTGTAGCACAAATTGCCTTCTCAAATTTAACTAAACTGACCCTTGACATAAGTGTCAAGGGTTTCAATAAAGTTGCAGGTTTTTTAGGATTCTATTATATTGCAGTTTTGGGGCTCTGAAAGATCTGCATCAGGAGATTTTGCTGTCCGCATTTCAACATTGTTTATTTCCCATCAGGCTTCTTGATATTTTATTGGAATATATTAAGAATTGTATGTATTTCTCAGTTTTTTTTGACCCAAATCAAATACTGAGTCTGAACATCTCTCAGATGGAAAAGTTTCTCTTCCTTTGTATAACACAATATAATGACATCCATTTTCATTTGGGGTCACTTCCTTCACAGAAGTCCAGATAGTCTGAAGTTTAAGAGGGATGCTTGGGAAAATGGCTAAAAGCCAATAAGTTCTCAACACATTGTGTGTTTTATGTTGACAAATAGTGCAGGATATTGTTACCATACAAACAGAAGTGAATAAGCTCCACTATTGCAATCAGACGTCCTACAGTCAGCACCCTATCTATAAGATAAAGAAGGTAGAATTACCCGACATTATCCATTATAAAATAACCTTTAGGAAGGACTTCATTTAATATACTCTTCTTAGAGGAAAAAGTGCAGAGTTGCTGATGCACAGAAAATAGGAAGGTGGGGAGAGATGGACCAATCTGTCACCTCATTATTTTTCACACTGGGAAAGGAAGGTTAGGAGACAATAGTTGTTCTATTCACCACAGTGACAAGGAGGGGCAACCAAACCAAGTCTAAACCGCAGCTCCTGTTTGTGTGTGTTTATGTGTGTGTTTAGGCTGATTGGTAAGGGGACTTCGCTGTGTGTGGGGGTTGGGGGAAGGAGGGGTTAAGATGCCTGCAGGATGTTGTGGGTGGAAAAGTCCCACTGAGCACTGAGATAGCAGCTGTCAATCAAAGGCTCATTAGACTCAGGGAAGACAGCAGAGGGGCACTCGCATAACAAATAGAAGCAAAGCTGGCCACTGCCAAAACTGGCCTGAGTGATGTGTGTGTGTGAATCGACATGACACCCATTCACCATCTCCAAACACAGTTCATTTCACCTCAAGCATAGACCACCAAAATTCATGTACGTTTTCCTCCATTTCATTTAAAACAAAGATAATTAGGACATCAGCTCTCATGGTGAAAGTCAGATGTGATTGCTTAGGAAAAGGTTTTATTATTTGTAAGGCTATTTTTGTTAAAATTTGTTAATATATTTACGGTGGTGCAGTGCTATTCTACACGATTTGTAAATGCATGCATGATATGGCAAAGAATAAAGTTTATCTTCATAATCTCTGATTAAAATGTAATAACTTGCCATGCCTCTGAAACAACTTTCTGCTTCTGCTGATGTCACCATTCCCTCTTACTATATAACCCACCCCTACTGTTTAGTTGTTCATTTCATTTTGACATATGTGACATTTACTGAAGTTTAAAAGCCCTGGCAATGTAAACATGATTACAACCAATACAATAATCAGCATAAAGGCAGGGCAAGTAATTTTTTCAGGAAATTTTTTTGTTATGCTGGTTTAAAGTCTTTTCACACCCTGATACTAATCATTAAGTAAAGCAGTCTAAATATATTTACATATTTATTATAATATATATTTATATATCTTCTGTGGAAGGCACAGGAGTATAAAATATCCATCCAATCATTCCATTCGGTCCGATATGTGGCTTTGAGGAGCGTTTTGAGGAGAGGGCAGGTTCTTATGCTTTCTAGGCTATCTTGCTATTGCTAACCTCTTTGAAATTTTCTACCCTACCATTAAATATCTAAAAATATGACTTTTGTGTCAAGAAGTATGATCTTAAATAGATCATGAAAATATAAATGGACATATCTGTGGACATGGGTCCACTTGACTACTAGCTGGCACACTATGTAGGTTATTTAAAAAGAAAAACAGCACCTCTTTCATGCTGTCTGGCTGTAATCAGGACCAAGTCATGCATGGAAAAATGTATTCTCACCTGTCTTTGAAGAGTAAAGCACATTTAAGCAGGGTCTTGTTTAACCATGACTCAGAACACCCTAATCCATGGCCAATCGTTTGCCACTTAACCTGCCCACTTGTTGTTTGCGTTCATTAAGGGGTAACTGTTTATCATACATAATTAATTGCTTAATGAAAAGAGTCTCATTAATTCGTCATGGCTGTATATGCATTACTGAATTTGGAATTATGCTTTTGTAAGAGGGATATATAAAGCTATAAGGGCTTGGTAAGGCAATGGTATTTCTTTCATACATCACTGGTTTCTTAATCACAGCCATGATGAGTGGCTAGTTGTTGTAATCTGAGGCATAAACAAATGCTAATGCTAATCTCAGGGCAGCACTTTCACACACAGAGACCTCTGACTTTCATTTAATTATTTACCTCCGTATTTATGCATTCATTAATTTAGGGCCAATTCCAAATGCCTGCTTAACGGTGTCTTACGAGGGTGAGGTGCAATTACAAAATCTTTACAGTGTAATTGAAACCAGCTGTCAAGTAATTATGTCACAATATAGAATGTGTTGTACTTGCCGTAATGATGTTTTATGTTAAACTTATTAAGATGTGTTAAAAACACATTAGTGAAGTTAATAGTGGAGATTCAAAATATGCTGTTGACTTGTGCACAACAACTCACTAGTAGGGGTATATGGTAAAAAAGTTTGTGCCCCCAGATAATCATTTTCAGGGTGGATCTCAAACAGCTTGTTGATAAATTGATTTATTAAGTTGATTTAGGGCTTATTTATTTTGTTATCCTAACAATGAACAACTCAATTTTAGATGTTTGTATTATTGGCATGTTACATTTCAACATTTGTATGCATGTTACATCAATAATGAGGTTCCATAAATTATATAAAGATGAACAACATACATTTCTCTGAGGACTCAATCCTCCTATATTTGTTATAGCTACTGTTTGGGCTTTCTGCATGTTGTAGAAAAAAAGGCTGAAATTCACAGTCTGGGAAAACTATTGTATTATTGAAGAAGGAACTTAACCAGAAATCTATGCTCTGTGGGCTGTCTGATTTTCTTGACAGTTGTGACAAATTATAGTGCCCTGGAGAGACAATGAGAATTCTTCCTAAAGTTGGAGTACATTAGAGAGACTCATAAACTGTAATATATTTTCCTCTTGCTTTGTGGCACTAAAGAATTCCTCACAAGAAATAAAAAAGAAGCTGAGGATGATGATGGTTGTTGCAAATGAGAGTTGAAACAATGTCTATTTGAGATGTTGATGTGTCACAAATTGTGATGTGGAGCAGAGGAATCTTCTCATCTCGAGTTCTTTATGAACCAAAGCATGGGGCTTGCATCAAAGAGGAATCTCATAAATGTTGCAATCGTCTCTCTCAAATCAGTGGAAACACATCCATTAAGAGTGACCTTTGTAAAATCCGACTTCGCCAAGTGCCAGACTTTTATCATCCTTATAAAAGTCAGTGATGGTCTGCAGACCATCGCCAGACCCAAGCCTGAATGAAATAATTGAGTCAAGCCTTTTATCACACCCTTTTGTGAAACTCAGACACAGAAGAACTGAGTTGGCTTAGTTTAGAAATTAAGCATTTTGTCCATCAAAAGTAAAGCTATGTCTGTACATGACTTACATTTGTGATCATCCCAGTTTGCTTCTGGCTGGTGACAGTTCCTCTCTGACTTCGTTAAGTCTCATTGGAAGCCCTAAAAGGATGCTTTTGGCCCTTTAAGTGTAAGTTAAAATTAGGCCCCTTGGTATTTCACATCATTTGTCTTCACTTCTAGTGATATAGTATAAAATCATTATTTTGCTCTTTGACACAAATTTGACATCGGACATTAAGTAGTGACCCTGTGCAAAAATTGTCAAAACAAATCTCAACACCTTAACACACCTCAACAACAAAACAAAATGTCAAAAAAAAACTTACCTGAATAAAATAATTGAAATGTATTTATATTATCATGAACATGATCCAACAATATGAAAAAATTCATGCACCGACATGATGCAGGCCAAATAAAAAAAATTGCAAATGCATAAATGACACTTTTCACTTTTCTGCCCTAATGCATGAAAAAACTGGGCTAAATGCCATGCAACATGCAAGATAAACAACAATGTTGATATGGTTAAGCTATTTGTACTACACACAACTATGGTTAGTTGCGTTTTGTTGCAAATTTAATTTATGTTTTGTGCCTTTTAGAACAGATCTGCAGCCAATCATTTGCTCACAGCCCACCAGCTGAGAACTATAGCATTAACCTCTTTAACATCCCTCCTCTGACCCAAACAATTTACACTGATTAAAATCATGATCATTTCCTGATAGCGTCTGAGCCACTGAACACATGATCTTTATTATAAGCTGACTAGTGGTCATCAGTGGATTGGAATGTTCTTTAAACAGATCCAGTCCAGGGTGACAACAGCTCAATTCCACTCCATCCTGCTTTAAGTAATTGCCACATGTTTAATTTCAGGCTCCCGGACACCAAACCACTAACACTGGGTGTATTAAGCACAGAACCTATCTGTGTTTTCATTTAATTGTTTTCTGTTCTGTCGTTGTCTTTCTTTTCGTTTGCACAACCAGACTTGCCACTGTTTATTGCGATAAGTCCTGCTAATGAACAAATGGCCTGTCACCTAAAGCACTTAGAGCATGGTGTTAAACTCTGGTTATAAAACCTTCTTCCAGCTCTATTGATTTATTGCCAGGGCTTGATTGTACCCTAGGGGTAGAAGGCCTGCATGGCCTGCAACATAGCTCTCACTGTTTTAGAGTCCATACACCAAACAAATAAATCTTCCACTCTTTAATTCACTCCCACTCTCCTCTACCCACTGATAATGGTATAGGAAAAAATTAGGATCAGATTCATACTGGACTCCTGTAGTTTGATGCATTGTGTTTTACATTGCCCTCTCACATTAGATTATCCAGAGCAGACAACTTCCCCTTCTCTCCAAAGATTTCATTAGTGCTCCGGCGAACACATAAGGAAGCGATTTGGACTGGGCTCAGACTGTTTCTCGAGCGAGTGACGGTCATTATTTTTGAAATCCTGCTAGGCGCTTTTACAAGGGCCCCTACGGTGCTAACTGGAAGCGTCCTCAGTGTTTAGGGAGAGATTACACCCCATTCTCATCTGAATTCCGAGGAGTGGGATGTCCAGCAGTCAGCTGACTTTATATGAGGAAGAAGACATGATAAACCTTGATAAGGTAGGATGGTTCATGCCACAGAGAGCGTCGCCTTGAGAGATTGAGACTGTGAGCTCACTGGACATTACAGCGCTGCTGCAAATTGGTCAAACTTCCACATAAAATTGATTCTTTAGGTAATGACTAACCTCAGAGTCAGACAATTACATCCAGTCTGTTCTTCCTCTGTGGAGAATAAAATCACGTTTGCACTGGTGCGACATACTGTAGGTTTTACACCTTAACTCAAGCAACAGCAAGGCAATTAATTCTTCCTAACGATGTCACTAAAGGGACGCAAAAACGTTGTGCTAAACTAGGCAATTACTTTTTGTAAAGTGATTAAGTGTTGAGCTTTCTTTGAAGTTCTACTTCAGTGCGGTTCAGAGGTACATACAGATTTTGTCCATTCCAAGTAAAAAGCTGATCCAGATGAGGTGTGATTGGAATTGAGCATTCCTCACCGTTCTGCACATATTCCAGCATCTCCTCATTCTCAGGAAATTATGTTATCTTCTGAGGACCTGATACAACCAGCCACGCAAGATTTCTCAGATACAGGAATGAGCCAGGAGGCAAAGCCCCTGTGATGTTGGAATGGTTTTGAAGTTGAGATGTCCTCATGCCAATAGGACTTCATCAAGAACAAGCTCTTTGGCTATTGGTCTTAGCATGTCTTTAATGGTTACTTTGAAGTTTTCAATTCTGTCAGGCCAAGAGACAGATTCAGTCAACTTCAAATGTCCGTGAACTTATGAGGAGCATGTCCACGATTCTTCCTGTACCTGCTGCCAAGTATTGGAACTTTAAAAGAAACCAGTATAACGGCAATGAACATGCATTGGGGCCGACTATTAAATTCACAACCACAACATCATCCTTAGTAAATTAATTATATTCTACAGAGATGTTCTACAGAGATTGGGTTAAAGCAGTCATAAAACAAAGTTCATAAAATGATCCTAAATCCCACAAAGCACTATAGTAACATTGTATATGCTTTTTCCAATGTACCACTATTCTAATGTGGATCAGGACCTTAAATCCTCATTACTTTTCATATTCCAGGTAATGACTTATCCAATCTATCATCATTATCCATTCTTTGTATTCTTGCCAACCCAACACTTTAGCCCATAATGTTACAGTATATACCATTCATTTAAACTAATTGCAGATTCAGAACATCTAACCTTTTCACCATTCCCTTGCCAAGAACAAATTCATTCAGATGCTATGGCTCCATTAAAAAGCAGTTTTGTCTTTATAGGCATCCAAGTTGTATTATAATGAAAACTGCTTTTCTGTGTCGCTTCATTCACTTTAGCATTAAATCTAAATTCTACACTAAACTCATCTAATTATACAGATTCAACACTGAATTCATCTAATTATGCAGATTTAAAGAAGAAAACTCCTTGATAATGATGAAACACTTCTAATACTGCAACTAAAGTGCTTTCTTTAAAGGCCCATGTTTGACAGAAAGAGTACCTTTAGGTTTGTGACTCTGCAACTCTGTTAACTGCAGTCAGTGGTCTAAGCTGGACTCATTTCATTAGCATTATAGTTAAAAGTGACAATGTGCAGTTGTTACCTTTGGCCATAATTGAGGCTGATTTAGTGATGGTAAATATTTTTGAACAGAACATTAATTTGAATGTTAACCTGTATACAGTAAAGTCAAAGGAAAAATAACTGTTCTACCTTTTATACACTACAACATGCTGTATATTTGCTGAATAAATGCACACACATAATATAACATATCAGAATAAGCGCTACTGACAAAAAAGCAGAAACTGGTAATGAAAGGCTTATATTTGATTTTAAAACTACTACTTAATGTTCTTTTCATGACACTAAAATATAATGCTATTCAGAACTTGCACAATGCAGGTTTCAAATCTACAAAGCAATGTAAGACAGATGAACAAAAGAAACTCTTTATATTCATAGCAAACAGTCCTCTTGTCCGTCTCTCCTTTCTAAAGGGTACAGAAGTGACAGAAAGCACATTGTACCTGTCACAGCATACGCTGAACTCCCTGAGCTCGGCCTGAGAGTCATGTGACATCTCTGCTGTCTCACCATTCCGACACATCAGGCCGTTGAGATGCGAGGGTGACAGTGAACTTGACACACCGTGTACATCCGCTGGGGGCAAATCACTACACTGTCAAGATTCGTCTCCCTTCAGCTCTGTGTGCCAGAAGTCTCTAACCTGTAGCAGAACACTAATCTTACTGGGTCTCATTCACTATTGACTTGTGTGCATGTATCTGTGAGTAGAATAAAAAAGGCCATTAAATAAGAATATAATATAAACTTTTGTTTTACTAATTAACTAAACTAATTAACCAATAAAGTTAAGACACTAAAGTTATTTATGTTTATTCCTAAAATGTATTTTGGCATTAGGCAAGAGAGCATCTCATAAAGGAAGATGTACTGTCCAGAACAGCTGCTGGATGTGTGCTTTGCAATGTATGCATATGAACTAAAACATTCTTTCAATGCAGTTGGCACTTTGAAGATCAATTGCAAAAATAAAGTTATAAATACTCCCTCCATCTCTCACTGGTCAAACAAACAAGTAGCCCTGCCCTAAACTCCTACTATTGGTTGAACCTATGTTGTTACTGTATGTTCGGCCCTATCAAAATGCAATTCTGTTTGTTGCCACTAGTGAAGCGGAAATTACACACTTTACACTTAAATAGCTTTGTGTTTGCTGTTTAGCTGACCATCTGATTTTGTGGAGGCTTTAGCCACTGTGAAAAAATTCTAATTTACTCTACAGGGAGTGAAACACAACTCCAGTTAACTGATAACATATGTATACAGTTAATGCTGAGACATCGGCCGGGGCCTGTTTAGCTCTTTGAGTCACCAGGGTCGTAGCCTCCCCTGGCTCAAGAATATGCCCATAACAGCCTTTTGTAATCATGTAGTCATGAGGTAGTGTCAGTCAAATGAAATCACACTCAAGCCAAAACACTTCTCATGTACAAGCTGTGCTGCAGTGTTTGAAGAGCTTGGACACGCATCAGAGCTGAAATTTCAAAGCCGAAACACACATCTGTTGGTATAAAGGAGATCTAATAAAGCTCAGCGGCTTGGAAGAACAAGCTCAGTAGGAATAAATATGTTTGCAAAAGACATAAATTGATTACAAATGCAATGCATGCATTTTTTTTGGAGAAGAGCAAATTATGCATTCGTACCTACTGCATAAAGGTTATGCTGGTTTTGTTCTGGTCTTGCCTATTAAGGCAAACCTTAATAGTTGAAGCTGGTCTAACATGGTCTTTATGAAGCTGGTTCACCAGAGTAAACTTGCTGATTAAGAAAGTTAAAAAGCCTGTTGAGGAAACTCAACAAACTCAAGGAAATGCTGGGGGCCATCAATGTTTGGTCCATACATAACAAACATGAAAAACACATTAAACACACACACACACACACACACATGTGTCCTGGCAGATACCTGCTGCTTATTGGTATCAGAGCTACAACTGGCCCTGGCACAGTGAATCTATCCACACATGGCTCATGCTGCCAAGCTCTCCCAGCCTGAAGCTTACTGGGCGGCCTATAGCCAATACCGTGTTTTGAACTGTCTATAATCTGTAGGGTAAATGATAAAGTCGTGGTTTTTAGGCTAGGCTTTGCATTACCTTATTTGCATTTAAAGGCCCATAAGTAATTTGCAGGTTTAGTTAAACCTCAGTAAGACACAGGGCAGCAGAAACAGATTCACTTCCAGTACTTTCCCATGATAGAAAATCCTTGCCACGGCTCCAGTGGTTCATGCTGTGTCTTGGCACCCAAGCAGTGCATGTGTATTATCAATGGCCTATAATTGACAGAGAATTTTTTTCATGGCATTTGAACAAAATCTCGGAACGGGGACAAAGGCTTCAGCTGAAGATATTAGAGAAACACACAAACACAGAATAAAATATGCAAGCCGATGCATTTTAAAGGCAAAAACCAAAAGAAACCTTGACTTTATTTAACAAGTTAAGGGATTAGACTGTGTTTCCACACATACAAAGGCATTGGGGAAAAAAACACCATACATATAATGGGTTATCAGGTCTTTGAAAAACACTTTTCTCTAGTGATTGTGAGCTTGTGTTTCTTTCAGTTCATTTAAAGAGCTACCACGCATGTTGCATTTCTATATTTCACACCCTCACACAGTAAGACTAATCAATGAACATTGCTCTACTGCAGCAGCACGCATGTAAATCTCCTGTATTTTTCTAGTCACCTTCAGTTGTGCTTCCTATCATGAAGATATTTTCAGACTGCTCCTATATGTTAGCACCTATATGTCCAGAAGGTATTTGAAAGATTAATTCATACATTCCATCTGAATGTATGTAATTTCATCTGACAAACATCAGCCCTGCAGGGACATTTCCTTCATTAATACTTGACAATGTTCCTGACGTTCCATAGAGCTGGAAGTGTAGTGTTGTGCAAGGAATGGAAAGTGACACAGATTCAATTTTTACTGTGATGCTTTTAACACTGAGCAACACTTGTGATGCAATATTAACCACAAGCATTATTAGTACAGCATGACCAGACGTAACAATTCAACTCACAGAATCCAGATGGGGAATATGATCCCATTACTGTGGCCCTGGGAATACTCTAGTAGGGCATTATATATTCTTAAGGAAGTCCTTTAGATTTTTCAGTTGTAAAACAATTTTAGAATTAAATGGAAAGTTTCAATCATTTTTTCATACGTCTGCCACTATCTTTTTTTAGCTTTTGTATTTCTGCTTGTGCTTTACCTTACATGTTCAGATATATTCTAAGTTATGTGAGGGGAGGGTCACTCAGACTTTAAGGTGGGCTCAGACAGCAGCCACCTTGGAACAAAACTGAACACCTTAGCAACCACCTAGCAATGCTCTTGCAACCACACAGATAAACAACAGCATAACAATGCCCTAGAAACCACCTAGAATGGTAAGGAGTTACATGGCTCCTTAGAAAACATAAAAACCTTACAAACATCACTCATCAACCATTGACATGATTACAAATCATTACATTCTGTATAAACGTCTAAAAAATACTTTGAGATATACGTTTTGTTGTGGTGTAAATGATCATACTGCCAATCTAGAGACAATCTCTACCATCTCTCACACAAACACATACACCACATGACCTGCCAAAGCTTCTAGCCACACATAAGTCAGGTTTTCCTGCTCGCTCTTCCATGCTGTAAACTCTATGTGCACTAAACAACCATTTGGAGCATCTAAATGGCTGACTGCTCCACGGACATCTGCCCACAGGAGTACAGACAAGTGACACTTGACAAGAAAGTAATTCTGAAAGAGTTTGCTGATTGACAAGGTGGAGTATTTTACAAAGACAATAAAATACAGTTAAAATACAGAGGCAATGCCTATGTGGTTCTCTGTTTTTACTGAACATTTCATTTTTGAAAGACAGAAGTGGGTGAAAGTAACAATCCAAATATTTAAATTAAAAAAAAAATTAATAAATGTTATTCATTATGTTTTTGAATTATTAGATAGATGAGAGAATGTGAAGAATGACAATAAACAACTGGGGAAATGTTAAGGGTTGGACTCAAACATGCATCACCTATATAAACACCAAGGCCTAAATATTGCACATAAAATGTATGTATACATTTTACCAAGATATCTTGCAAACATTCCCACAGACGTTTTAGCTTTTTTTGTTAGGAACTGATTCCAAACGACATAAGAATTAGAGAATCCCCTTTAGAGGTCACACTAGGTAAACAAGCTCAGAGAATGTAAAGCTCTCACTGCATGAAAAGCACAACTCAATGTTTTCATCTCATCAGGTGTGCAGGTTTTCATTCAGGCAATGGCATGTGCTCCCAGATGTTTTGTTTTGAGTGACAGATCAGAACAGCGACATTCTGAGAAACATGCGTTTAAACACACTTCACGCTCCCTAACTCCACTGATTAAAGAAAAACTTGATTGTTTTGGAATCCTGTCAGGATAACAGCAAAATATTTTGGGAATAGGTGTTCTGCTCCCCTTTAAAAACAGTTTCGTTCTAGTAGCTTGATCACACGTTTATCTTGTCTGCAATTGCTTTGGAAAACAATAGAAATGCAGCATGTGGCCAATTTTAGAACACAAAAACAGAGGCCAATTTTCATCTCTGCATTTTATACAGTCACTTTATGGTCTCTCAGTGATAACATTACAATATAGCTGCCTCCTGAGATGTTAAAAAAGCAGCTTTTAAAGGGGTGTGTGGGGGGTGTTTTCACTTGTAATTGGGGTAGCTTTCATCTTGGCTGACAAGGAGAACAGCAAGAAACGGAGAGAACCAAGTGGGAGCTATCACTTCCCCATTTCCTGGCCCCAGACAAAGCCAGCCAGCCCACTGAAGATGATGCATTTCTGATCAAAGAGCAGCAGTGTTGTCTGCGGTCCCGGCTAGCTCAGCAACCTGATTGCTCCTGGATAGATTTGTCCCTTTGATCAGGGTATATTCTGACTGCAGGCTCTGTTTATACACTGAGATGAGAGGAGGAGAGGATGGAAGACTACAACATTATGAGGTGATGGTGTTGAGAGAAACTGAGAGGGAGAGGAACAGATATTAAGTGAGAGAGTGAGAGAAAGCTTAAGGATACTTTGCCTAGAGACTGTGCATGGCTTATATTTGTTATAATTAGCTTCAGTTAATTAGATAATGCTATCTAATCCATCCTTACTCTTCAGCACAATGTTCTTTTATTCTGGATTCATTCAGCACTTTTGGCCCTGCTCAGCATTTCGCTTTTGTAAAAAAAATGTAAAAAAAAAAAAGTTTGAACCATGTGATCAGCACTTGTGCACTTAAGATTTGTATAAATAATGATGGTTACTCAGGAATTAAACTACAGAAAACAACACAAAACAAATTCTTGGTTGTTGAAGTTGAAAATATGAAAGTTACAACCTGAGCATATAATCCAATGTTATAACTTTATGCAAAAATTATTTTTTTTTATGCTGAATTATCAGGGCAGTATTGTAAGATAGCAGAACAGTAATATTAAGTATTACAAGTACTAAGTAAATTTTATTTACCTTTCTTTATACGCAGAACTCAAGTCATCAAACGTGCTTCACATCTCTCAAAATTGCAAGGTGCACTAAAACAAATAAAAACAAAGTATGGAACTAACTTTAGCTGGGGACATGTTTTATACTGTTAAACCATAGATGCAGAAAATCCCCCTATAATTATGTATGAAATTTGCATAGCATTTGGAACCTATTACATGGATGCTGCTGTCTGCCCCTAATTCTGTTAGGTTCTTTCTGTTACCCTGTTCTGCTTTTTAAAAATGTAACTGTGCATCTTAATGACTCAGGTAGGGCAATGAAGCAACATTCACTTCTTCTTAGATCCATAAATGAAAATGGTCACTAATTATGTACATTAATTAGCCAGGAGTCTTGTTAACACTTTTATAGCATTCATGTTTTCTTCATTACAGCCAACATGCATTTGAGTGTCAGAGCTTGTGGCTGTACCCATCTTCTTGGGAAAAGAGGCATGATGTACAAACATCTCTTCTGACATTATGATTTGTATAGACAGCTTTTGTCGTACTAAAAGCTGCATTTTCCAGCACAAAATCACTGTTCTGTGTGACAGCAGTTCTGTAAACAGCTATAAAAGCAAAAATACAATTCTTTCCTAATAAAATATAACATTTTTAAACAACAACAAAACAGCCCAAGACTCAATTTTTCAAGTTTAAACAAAGTCTGTATTTTAAGATTGATGTGTCACTTTTAAATGGAGTTAGCTGAAATAAATGCAGACAATTGTATAAAAGAACATGAGCAAGTATGAGCAATGAGTTCAAAGCTACGTTTTCACATCACACCTTTTTTGGGTGCAGAATATAAAACATAAAAAATTACATATGTTGTTCCCTGTTAATAACACAATGCAGAAAAAAACTCTGGCACTGTTTTCAGGTTTTCATCATCTATGCATGCTGGGAATAAGGACAGTGATTACATAATGTTTACATTATAAACATCCTGTTTATCATATGTGATGGCTGGATTTAAGGTAATGTGGAATCCAGGTCATTCCTGACAGCTGATGAAAACAGAACTCATCTGTGCTGCTGTAATGATCTATTTATGAGTAGGAAGGGATCTATGGGAGGAGGGGGCACAGCACGGCTCTCATTGTAATGACAGATTACTTCCTCTTGTGTGTTTTTCAGTCTTCTTAGTTTTGTTGGTTCTTCAGTCAGCTCTACCTGCCAGGCCAAACCTTTTCTATATCCCTGTGCGGGAGAGTTAAATGTTGCATTATTAATATATATAAATCATTCTTTAAGAAAGAAAACATGCATGATTTACCCACAGTGCAGTTCGCAAATGACTGCTCTGCATATCAAAAGACTACACAGCCTTTTTGTACAGAGATTTACAGACATTTTTGTTTTAACTGATATGCTGAGTCTTTGGAAATATATCTGATGTACGAGTGTTTCCTTACAGCATTGTACACATCACAATGTCACAAATATTAACCACAGCTGGTATAATTCCTACAGAAACATCACAGTGCATTATTTAACAAAAGATTGCTGTGGAAACACTTTTATTTTTTGTGCTTATGCTTTTATTCCACATGTCCTTTCTGACAAATGATGTCCTTCTCTGCTTTTTTGGCATTTACACCACACGACACATAAAAGGCAATTCATTTTTAGCATTACAATTTACATGTGATGTACGCATCAGAACGGCTGAGAGACATCACGTCACGCGTGGCTTTTGTGTCACAAATGTGTCAAGCAGGCAAGGGAAATGTTACAGACTGCATCCCTCTCTGTCTGCTCTGGCTAATCAAAGCACTCCAAAGTTGTATGGCACCAGATTTGTCTGTGCAACCTGACATTTTATGGTGGGGAAACGCATTTAATACCTCCATGTCTTCTGTGTGTGCCATGTAAAGTTTAATGAGCACCCTTTGTGGCAGGACATGAATAATGTAAACATTACCCCACTTTAAAGCATACACACTGCGTCTGTCTGGAGGACGGGCAGTAGGTGAAGTGATGGACTGGTGAAATTAAAAGCCCAAGAGGGGAGGAGGAAAGTTAAAGGCTCCATGTTAAAGTCGATTGTGTCACCATGTCTGGTCCAATATAAGTAAGAAAATGGAAAGGTGCCCATCCTGCACCTGTTTGTTTACAGGCAAAGGTAATGCATTAAAGAGTGAAGTCACAGTAAATATCCAGTATAGACTGTCTCAAGGGACTTTAAAATACTAAAAAAACCCAATGTTTCTAATGAGAACTGGTTTATGACCAGTTATCAGTGTTGGGGAAGCTACTGTAAAACTGTAGTTTGCCAAGCTACAATCTACAATTAAAAGTACATTAATGTCAGTTAGGCTACTTACCTGAGTAGTTAGCTACACTAGAAACTACTAAAAAGTAGCAAACCAGATTGAAGCTACTTGAGAGTGCAATTTTTGTAATAAGTAATTAAGTATAATTCACAAATATTGTTGGCATTTTAATCAGAGCCATACTTTTCTGGCGGGAAAAGATTGAGGCATCTGAATGAATGATACTCTGAATCAAATCTAAATTAATGTGACATCATAACTCATACACTAAAATATATTTAAAAATTGCATTCTATTTTATATAACCGAGTTGACAACATAGCAGCATTTCAATAATTATTTTGTTAGGAAATAAACAAAAAATAAAAGGATAAACAACAGCATTTTGAAAATAGCAATGTTTAGCTAAAGTTTAGTTAGCTACACCCCTGCAGTGCCAACTTTGTAATACTCTGCAACAACACCAGAATACATCTGATGCTATGAATTTAAATAATGTATAATAAAATTTGCACCTAGTGGCAAATTGTGACCTAGTTTTCTTTAGATCTATAGCAGGTGCTATATATTACCTGAAAGGTTATATGCTGATGTTTTCTGGTACAACATTCACAAAAACTAAGATTAATACCAGAGATACCTTTGCAACACAATCACCTCTCTCTGCATAGCATAGCTGCACCACAAGTGACACCATCACCTCTCTCTTGCCCCTTTGATCACATATAACTGCAGCACTTCCCCAATCCAATACATCCCTCCCTCTGCAGGCATGCCTCATCTACGTCTGTCTGTCACCCAGCCCCATAACCACCTGCTCTTCTAACTAAATTAGATATGTCCTGTGCAAGTCCTGCTGCTTGGCTGAAACTCATTGAGGAGATTGGTGGGCCTCTATCTTCGGAAAGATCTTCCCCCTGTTGAATAAGCAATGAAGCGTCCTTCTGGCCTGCTCAGGGCAACCCTCATAGACGATCTTCTCCACCACCCCCATCCAGAAGATTACCTTCCTAACCACTCTCTGTCAACTGGGCTATGCTGAAGCATAAAGAGACGGCTTAGCCGCTGGGTGATGGATGCATTTCCACGACCATCTCTTGTTATCTCTCCCAAACAGGTCCCCGGATCTATTCTCTTCCTTTATTCTGTCCGTTAAACCCCCGTTCCGCCCCCAAGCCTTTTCTCTTTTTCCCCATTTTCCGAAGGTCACTCATTAATACGGCTGAGCATTAGCGCTGACCTTGTGACCTTTTAACCTGAAAGACGAAAAACTCTAATATCGAGTGTTCAAACCCTTGTTTCTGTTTTTCAGCCCAGGCCATATATGGGGGGTTTCAAGGTCAAGTACTGCATGAAATTGACCACAAATAATGTGGAAGGGCCCCCTCTTCTTTATAGTCTCCATGGGCATAGTTCAGCAAGCCCTCTGGAATGACTGACTAAATAGCACATCTCCAAGTTAATCAATAGCTTCACTCAACAGGAAAAACCTTGGAAATATACCAGTAACTGACAATTCAGCTACAGCTCCACTGTTGTTTCCAAATTTAAACTAGGTGAAAGAAAAACATGTTTAAGATAATAGAGAAAATACAAAATGGTTCGACTTCATTATCAACAAGTTATACAAAAGTAAACAGCAGAACAAAGTCTCACTAAGTAAAATTGCTAAACGTGTGCTACTGTTTAGAATGGTGTAAAAGTAACATGACCAGAGATTGAATGAAAAAGACCAAACAAACATATGGGGCATTAATGCTCATTCTTGACCGGAACCTTAAAGTAAAATATAAGTGGAAAAAAATACATTTATTTAACCTAAGACTGAATGTAGGTTCAAATATGAAATATTCATAATATCGTTGTCTGGAATACATATCTTTATATCATGATGCTGGCGACATTTTGTGAACGTGTTCTCTTTCATAATTAATGAAACAATATGTTATGCTTCTAATTAGTCAACCAAGGGAGACCCTACAGGGTTATATGTTTCCCATAACAAAGAAATATGGACCTAAGTGCTTTTATTTATTTAATATTTTCATACAATAGATTACAGACCAGTGCCATTAAAACAAAAAATGCAATACCAGACCAGAACGCAGTTATACCAAATCTTCTTTGTCACAAGCATAAAGTGCAAAAACATAAGCAATGCTGTTTGGCTTCAAACAAAAACCTCCTTTATTTCTGCAAACTCTGCATTCTAGGCCTCCCTCTCTCTCATAGCCCTGGAGTTCCACAGATGTATCACATATCCCCTACATGGCCGTGTCTAGCAGCCAAGGGTCAAAGGGTGAAATAAAGCAGAAGCCATTTAAAGTCTGACAGGACCTTGAAGAGTCAAAACTCACTGCTGTCCCCTCTGTCAAACTTCTGCTGAGGGCCCCAGCCAACAAAGGTGCGGCTTGTTCCAAACTTTGAAAAAAGAAAAAGATGAGAGGGTATTATTGGGGTTCTCTTGACCCCTTAAGCCCCTGGAGAAGAAAAGTTTTCCAATTTTTACCAGATGGACAAGTTTCCACACAGTAAGTTTGTAGAAACATGGAAATTACTAAAATAATAGTCAAGAAGCATTACTGAGTATTACTGAACATTACAAAGAGTATTACTGCAGTGTGCAGGCCATCAACATGCTTACAACATACAAACCATAAATCACTTGTTTAGATTACACGCCATTTATGACAGTCAATATCAGCCAAAAGCAGAAACCCCTGGACACTGTGCATGCATAGAGAGACTGACCTTAACAAGATTAAATCTATATGCTATGTTAAATCATTTACACTTGTCCAATGCAAGATTCACAATATTGCTTAAAACAGCATTTTTTCCTATTGAAAGATATTTTTCATTTACAGCAGGAGATCAAGGAATGCAAGTGATTTTGTGGTGTGCTGTTTGGTAAACATATCATCAAATCTTGTTAAGCCTGCTTATTATTTAAAGTCCTGGCTATCTCAGCTAATGGCATGGGGCAAGAATAAGCTATTATAAAGTCAATAGTTTTATTAAGACAAATGATGGTGTAAAAGAAAAGGTTTTTAAAGGGCCAGATGAGTACAGTAACTACGAAAAGACTGGAACCTGAGTTGCAGGACAGGGTTTTAACAAATATTTTCAGTATTTCACCCAACATTTGTTTCAAAAACAGTTCAGATTAACCAGAAATAATTTAGAAGGCATGTTCATAGTGGAATACATGCTTACTATTATACATTTATTTGCAAAATTACGTAACAATGTATGCTACATTGTGTGTCACATGACCTCGTGACCTGCATGTCATACGAACTTGTCACGCTGCATTTTAATGCAGCAAGTGGTGTCTAATTTTCATCTTTGAAACAAAATAATTGTTTTGCATTGCACAGCACAGACACTTTGACAGAAGAAAACTGCATTCAGATGAAATCTGTGACTTTTAAGTTCATATTATGACTATGTGGCATGAATTTCCGTCCAAGCCACTGAGAAGCTGAATAAGCATGAATCATCCAATTGTCCCTTAACAGTGATATTGCCTATACTGCAGCCAAAACCACAGACCAAACAGCTCATTAGCATTTTGATATTGTATGATAATGTAGGTGTTAATTGCTTTGACGCCTTAAATCTGGCAATAATTCTTATTAACTCAACATGTTTTTAAAAGCAAACAATCACATCTGGCTAGAATCGGAGGTCATCATTTGCCAGAAATGCAACAAGCTGCTAAAAAGTGGGGCATGGCTTAACATTTCAACATGCCGTTAAACTGCTACAGATCAACAACATTGACTATATACATACTGGGAAATTCAAAGCTTTATATACCCTCAAAGAGAATAAATCCAGGGTTTACTGATCATTTACAGGGCATAATTTTACCTAGTCAATGCCTAAATAGGGTATATAGGGATGCCTAAGGGTATATAGGAAAGAGATCTATAGAAGATATCTATATTGTTGTCATGTGTTGTCACATGACAACAATATCCTGAGGGCCCCCATTCCTTTGGAGCATGTTCACACCATCTTCTCTAGCCTTTCATCTCTTTATTTTTGTTGTTTTTCTAGACAAATTTTATTTGAAGTCTTTGAGGGACATTCTGGATCTTCAAAACTGGCCTTTCATGCATTTCTGCTCCATTTTTTTCCTCTAAAACACATGCTTGCATGCACTTTGACATGCTGACAAGCATCAGGAGTCAATGCTGTGGTTGACCTCCGTGGCTGGCGGTTTGGTTCACTGAATCTGAGGCTCCACAACAAAGAACAACGAACTTAGCTGGCCTGACCCTCCATACTTCTCCTCCTAACATCTGGCCAGTCATACAGGCAGCATGAAAACATGGAGGCAGGGGCCAATGTGACTTACTTTCATCAGTGCTGAGCATAAGCAATATTTGTTTGTGTTTGCTCTGTAAATTCTAAGCAATGTAAAATCATTAGTTTTGTGTTTGTTTATTTTCTGTATACATGTGGCAAATTACATCCAGAATCTCAGAATTACAGTCTATTAATCAATGCAGATATTGTTTGAATAAAATACATGCAAAATTATTCTGAACCAAAAATATGCTGTGATGTTTGAAGCCACAGAGTTGGTTCTTAGAAAATCAGTACTGATTTATTTCTTCATTTATAACTGTATTGATTGGTTCCTTAAATTAAACACTTATCTCATTAGGGCTGGTGCAAAATCTTTTGGTGGCTTTTGATCATGACAGAATCTGATTTTTCTTCTGAAGAAGTATATAACTTCTGGGCCACTAGTGGCACGGAAGAAAAGAATAACATTTTAATTTAATTTTATTTCATTTTATTTTAAACAGGTTTCCCAAATACACCTACCAACACTGCCTGCCCCTGTTTGGGTCAGTTGGGTAGCCCCACACCACACTCACATCATTGGTTGGCATGTTGGGCTGCTCAAATTAATAAAATAATGTTTTGGAAGTGCTACAGAGCCACTGTGTTTATATTTTTCAGCAGGTCAACATACTAATGGCTTACTTTTAGTTACCTCTGCACATTTAATTGGAAGAAGAGAAAGTATTTTAAAAATCACACTTCAAAATACTGAAAAAGAAACTCAAACTTCATCTTTACATCATTATACTCAGGGCTTAAATTGTCAATTAAAAATTGTGATAAACAGCAGAATCATTAAGCCAGAAAATATCAAAATAATAAAAAAAAAAAATATTTATGATACAAATAATGCTAATGATAATTCAAAGCAATAAGTGAATAATTCATAAGTTCACAGGTTGTCAAAAAACAACTTTGGCCATGCTGTATGTATTTATGCCCTGTATGCCCTGTCAGCTCTCTGACGAACTGTGTGGTGGATGAAAGCCATGACCAAATAAAATGACAGAGCCAAACTTTACCTTTATTCTCTGCCCTCCTTTGTGTCTCTGTTTCATGAGAGCATCTGTATCAAACCACCCAACAGTCAGACCAGTCAGACTCTATTGTACTGTCATTTGCTTGGATTCAGACCAGTGGCCATATGACTGGGCATAAACGAAAAGTGAATTTGGTAGACATAGCTCAATACATTTATATAGCTTCAGAATTTCAAAATTTTGATACAATCCTGTGTATCTTCATAGAAATGCAGCATACAAAGAGAAAAAGCAAGACAGTCTAGTGGAACACCTCCCAGTTATAAAATATCCCAAATGAGATCTAGTTTGTTTCTTAATGAGATCTCAGGTGTTATTCTGTGACAGCATTAAGATTAAATGAGATCTCACAGATCTCCTTTAAAGTTTCAGACAAGATCTCTGAATCTGTGCTAATTTTTGCCAAAATACCAAATATTTCACATCAAACCTTTCTAAGACAAAACTATCTAATTTGACTATTCTCTTGTTGACTATTTCAACAAATGTCATTTGTGCCTGTTTTTATTCCTCTCCAGAAATTCAAGGAGAATGAGACAATGTTGACACTTATAAAAGACCATAAACTATATGTCTTCTGAGCCATGAAAGAGCAATCTCTGAGCAAAGGTTTTCTTCTTCGTTGCTACATATTTCGTAGAGAGTAAACAAGAGCATCGTTTGTATTCTAAGGCTTACAATGTCTACTCAATTATACTAACATGCTAAATGTCAATAACGTATTCTACCGCATGCCTTAATAGCTCTTTGGGAGAACGAAAATCACATCTAGGGTCATTGCAAATCTAGTAGCATATTCTATTGCCTACAACATGGTTTACTGCTCAGCTTGTTGTTAGGTTATTCAATTATGCTAATTTCAAGGTGTAGATGCACAATACAGAAAACATATTATTTAAGTCAACTTGGGTAACGAGCTGTACTCCTGGATCACAGAAGCGCATGTCATTTCTCTGACATAATGAATAAAATGTTCAGGAAACACAAGGTGCTTAGTTTGAAGGAGTCTGAAAGCCTCTTATGCACCAAGTGCGTGCATTCACTGTGGGGTTTTATAATGAGTTCCTCTCTTTTCCTTTTGCTCATTCTAGAGGCACTGATAGGCTCTGAATGCCGGTGAAACTGCTCTGGCAGGAGACGATCCAGCACTGGCCTTTCGTTCATTATTTGTTTCAGATCAGAGAAAGATGTGGAGAGTCTATAGATCACAGTGTAAGCTCTGCATATGCGTCACCCTATCTCCAAGGCACACAAACACATAAAGAAAAGAGAGAGGGAGAGAGCAATTTACTAAGGCTGCTCTGAAGGATCAACATCACTTCAAAGAGGCCTTGGCTGAGTGCGGAGCCACGTACGCCAATGTAGGTCTTGTAAGCATGGGTAAACATGAAGAGATCACAAGCTCTCTAATAGCAGCTCCGATCTGAAGAGGTCCCCACCTTCTGCCTGCCTTTTAAATGTCTTACAAGCACAGAACACAGAAAGCACTCTCCACTTAGGAGTGCGCTCTCTGCCATTGGTCTGAGATTGGGGGTGTCTTACAGTATAGCGGTCTCCTGTAAGTCATATTAGCATGGCATCTATAGCCCAGTGTGTTTGAATTGAATTTACCATTTACAAGATTTACTGACAGGTTTTGTCACATAATTTTAAACATGTCCCTGTAGCTCAACTGGGAGCAGAAACTGATAAAATGTGTACCTTGAATGCACTGACAAATATCTACACCAAATGCATCAATGTAAACAAAATATTCACAACACTCAAATCTAAAACCATTATATAAAACTCCACATTGCATAACATTGCAGTTTTGACACCATGAAAATAAAATTACTCTATCAGAATGTTATCATTGGGAATTTTGTAACTTGAGAAGCTGCTACTGTGGTAATACTCTGGTAAAGTGATTATATTAGATTATTATTTTGTAGTACTTTGATATACACCATGGAACAAAAACCCAAAGATAATCTAATACCATGGTACTTCCATTGTATATGTCCAAAAACATTTCGGTACTTTCTTGTAAGTTAAATTATTTTTGAAGTCTTTATCTTAAACATTTCAATTCCCTTTTGACTTGTTTTCAGTCATTGTCAGGGTTATTTAATCAAACAGTGACTTGATGCTCCAGTTCTACTGTAAACTTGTTGGGATTGAAAGATTTGCATGTTACCTGGCATTGGTTGACCATCTTGTAGTAAGCTGGAGATCTCAGCTGCTCAAAAGCACAACCTCAGCACAACTAAAAAAGAATCCAAAACAAGTTGATAAATTGTTCTCACAGTAGGAGCTCTTAGTTGCATTTATCAACACTCTCAAACTCCAAAGACTCTGATACTGACATCTATTGGTTGAGAGGCTTAACTACACATGCATAAAAGAGCGTCACATAAACCTTCATTGGGACCTTAGTTGTTTAGTAAACATCTAATGCCATTTATAATCAGATGCTTTTCAGAGTGAAACCGAACTTTCATTGAAAAAAATGTGCCATGGCTTGATTGATTGTTATAAATTGGATTGGAATCAGATTTGACAGAATTGTGAAAAAGTGGCCAGATTAGAATAGAGCGAAGTGTTTGGAGGGAGGGGTGGAGGAATTTATTATTATTATTATTTAGAAAAATAAAAATAAAGACACTTTTTCTTTAGCAAAAATAATGTATTAGTAAATTGTGATTTAAATGAGACCATGAAAAGTACACAGACAATTAAGATGCTTAGATCTGCATTCTCTGTTTGAATCTATTGCAGATCTATTGTAGTGTGAATGGGCAGTAGGACTTTACATAATTACAGGTTTGTCAGAAGTTTGCTTCACTGACATTGATCTCCATCTGTGGGCTTTTTACACCAGTGGCAACAAAATCTGGAAATGAAAAACTAAAGTCATGGCCGTTCTTGAACATGACACCTCTACACCTCCCTTCCAGCTGTGAGTGGCCTTCAGTAAGAGAACTGTGGCTTTGGCAAAAGCCCCACCAGATGTTCCACCTCTCCAGGGACTGATGGCAGGGCCTCCGATGAGGATACGCAAATTGTCATTACAGTCATTATGGCAAACTGAGTTTTATTTCCAAAGGCAGGTCACAAAGTTTGCGGTACGCTTTGTCTCACATGCCCAGAGTGGGCGTTGATGGATTTGTTGTCCGTGAAAACAGAAGGCCAAAATGTCCTCCACTGCTGTGTTTGACTCACTGTGATACTGTGTAGGGCTGAGGCTGGTCTTGACATAAACAAAACACTGCGGCTTACAAGGATTAGTGAGTCAATTTCACAATGTTCTTGTCCCTTTTCTGTTTTCCCCAAAATATACCTCATTCAAAGACACAATCAATTGCCAGTTTTGGCTAGATTTTGTTTGAAATGACATACCAATTCAATCTTACATTTCTTATGGAACTGGGGCCTTACTGAAATGGAACCGTTCATGTAAACATATCACTCACAAATACTAGTTAAAAGCTTTAATTAGATAGCCCTTTTTATTCATGCTTTAGATGTTTACTTATTAATCTCACAATAGAAGAATTAATTATAATTAACATTTCTTTGCATCTCTCATCCAACCTAAATGAAAATGCTGCAATGCATTCTGGGATTCCTTTATCCACAAAGTGTATATGCAGTGCTGCCTTAGAATATGGCTAAATGAGAAATCTAAGAGCAATACTGTTGCCTACGTTTTGGGAAAAATTTCACTTTAGGAACGAGCACACTTATGACAGTTAATATTATGTCCATACAGGACACTTACTGGGGTTTGGAACAAAGCTAATGTTTGCTGGCTCATCTCGCCCCACAGCAGCATGACACACCCCTTCTCTTATTAAATTTATTTATAGACACATACATTTGTCACATTGATGTTTACACAATGTTCTTCTGACACAGAGCAGCTTGCTTGTTGTAAATGTGTGTGTTTGGAGGTGGGAAGCATTAATCCCAACTTTGTTAACCACTATCAGTTGAGCTCCACTTTTGTCTTCTCCCACTTCATCACTCTACAATCTCAGCATTTATTATCAAAGCAGAGCAGATAAGAACAAACAAAGCAGTTTGTCGCCAGCTGACACTGTTTTCATTGGAGATGAGAGGAAAACTTATCTTGTGAGCTAGGAGAGATAAAAAACAGAATATTCCTACAGCAGATCAATAATAGTTATTCAGCTCGGAGTTCTACCATTGAAAGCAGTGACACTCTCCCAAGCCACTACTAGCATATTGATTTCAATTTATTTTTAACTTAGTGATGGATTTGGGACAAGCTGATAAAAAGGTATTGCTTGGATAATTACCAACATCTATTAATTGAAGGATGAAATGAACCACTCCATTTTTATATAGGAGAGTGGTTTCTTTGCAAATACAGACTGCTGAGTCAATATGATGCAATTTAGCGATTCTCGCTAAATAATTTATGAATATAAACAATGATGCTGAAGATCATAGGCATTGTATAAACAGTTAATTTCAAATGCAATAGACCTGTTTAGATATAGTATGCCCAGTAAACTTAGATTTCTGAAATGAATGAATATAATATTAATGTTTATCCATTCTTTAAACCCTCCTATACTCTGCAGTGTGGCAGGAGGGCTGGAGAACCTTGGGCCACAGGAAAGGTACACCCCGTATAGAGGGCAAGTCCATCGCAGGACACTCCCACATTCACACTCACACCAGTTCATGAAATCTGTAAGTCTCTGAACTGCAAGGGAAACCAGAAAACCCAAAGTAAACCTATGCTGACACAGGGAGAACATGCAAACTCCCCACAGAATGGCCTCCTGATTCAAAGCCCGGAACTTTCTTGCTGTGAGGCACCAGTGCTACCCAGTGTACCACCCTAATATGAATATATTCCCTAAAAATTAAAGTTCATGTAAAACAGATATTCCCATTTCATTGTAAAATAACTAGAAAAAACAAATCATGATGTGTGCAGTAACCTTTGCTTATGGATTTCTTTCAGAATAAATCACATCCCATGGAAATCCACCAAAATTCACAATTCCATGTTTGGCGGATTAACTGTTTATTTGTTCTTTTGTGATCTATTTGGGCAGGTGAATAGAGCTGAGGCAACAGATAGTGTGTATGACAATAATTACAGACAGCATTGTCTGTGTGCAAGTCAAACAGACACTTGCCTTTTGTAGGGAGAGAAACTGAAAAACGCTACTGCTTTGGCTTCGGTGTGCTGGGAACTCAGATAATCACTCCACCTCCAGCATCATTTTGCAACAGTCAGACAGACGAAGAGAAGCAATCGAGGAGTGATCGGCTCTTGAATGAGAGCATACATTCAAGCCATTAAAAATGGAAGGTATCTGCCCTTCAGAAGTACAGCTATCAAACACCTGCCTGTCAGGCAGCTAATCTTCTCGCCTCATTGGCTTTGTAGGGCTGTTAATAATTCAGTAACTAAAAGATTAATTGTTGCTCATTCAATTAACTTAGCCTCTTTTTAGTAGTTTTATCATTCTAGTAAATGCAAATGCACTCCATGACTGAGAGGCAAAATGCACCCATGCTGAGGTTTAAGCAATCTGTCAAACAAGTTCCTTGCAGTGCCAGCAGCAGAACAATAAGTTCATGAATTGTTGGCTGTGTGGAAATTGCAGGACACGGTTTTCTTGCAGGCAAAAGTTAATAAAAGATGCATCTGCTAATCCTTCTATATGACACAGCAGAGGCAGGGTCGTAATCAGGGCCACCGCCAGAATTCAAGGGCCCCGGCCCCTTTGGACACAGTAATGTAAAGGCCCCCCCCCAGTTACAACGCCAGAGATAACGTTCCCAGTTGTCCACCCTGACAACTGTTTTGGTCGCAGTTACCCTACAGGTGTAAGACTACAAGCAAGGGACTTAGTACAAGCAGATGATAAAGAAACAATGTAAATGTCAAAACATTAGTGTCAGATTGCTTTTGAATGCAAAAACGTTAAATGCCATCCTCCTCAGCACTAGCATGCACACTTCGGTCAGCATGCAAGAAATGCGATATAAGCGCATACTTGTATAGTGTGATTAAAACAGTGATTAGATTACTCTAATTATGAGCATAATGACATTAACATAATGTATTCATTAACAACAGTATTCTGTTGTTACATTATTATTGTTATTATTATTGTTATTATTATTGCTATTATTATTATTATTATTATTATTATTATTATTATTATTATTATTACATGCACTTCAGCTTAATACCAATACTCTCCTAATCGCATTATAAGGGTACATGTAAACAGCCAATGAAGATACTTGAATCACAGGCTAACATCGCTTTGCTTTTTATGCTGACATTTGTTTTCATGTTTTTATAAGCCATGTTAGTTTATGCATAAATAATATAAATAAAATAAGTTTTGAACTTTTTTATTAACATTTGCCTGTTTGTCTCTACAAAAGGAGCTATATCCCACTGAAGCCAATTAAACTGAGATGAATACATTAAGTGATTTTCATGAAAACATGCCCAGGTCAGTTTTTACCCTCAGAATCAAAAGAAAAATGTTATATAGTATATATAAAATATGCATATTATATGCATATTTTTATTTTGCATAACAAGAGGCCTCTTTGGATAATTTTTTTTAATATTATTTACATGACATTTAAGCACATCTTTGGCCCAAAATCAAATTAGCAATATACAGATTAATTTGGGCTTATTTTATTGCTTATGAAGCAACAAAATATTTTATATTTTGCTATTTCTAGCTTTGAATAGTGGGCCTAAAACAGAGGAATGCTGCAGTATAACAACCCACACCTTGCTCAATGAAGAACTCTCTAGAATACCTTATGTATGCAGCACCTTAGGAATAAAGAATGCATGTTTACAATGACCTGTCAACAACACATCAGTGGGCTTGGCACTACCAGACAACACCCTGGGACTTACTAGAGCAAACTTCATTTCCTTACACAGTTTGACAGCGTAATCTCTTGATTGAGGAAAATCTCACTTCACTGTGGGAGATGCATAAAATAAGGCACAACGTTTGAGTTTCCTCCCCCTCACTGATGCACCAGACCCAGAGGCAGTGAGCTGAGGTTTTTATATTTTGGCTTATTCACTTTGGGTATTAAGTTCCAAATTCTATCCAGCCGGAGAGTGGAAACCAACTCATCTCTCCCCTTTGGTTTCCCTAAACAACATTAAAAATCCCCCACCACTCCCTGCCTTCCATTCTACATACTGTTCAGGGCTTAAGTAATCATCCATACTAGAAGGTAAGAAAGGATTTGGAGGTCATGCGGCTAGTTAATCATTCAGAATAGAGTGCTTGGAGAAAGAATGAAAGAGTAAAAGAAAGACATTGAAAGAAAGCGAGGAAAAACAGAGGCATAGATTGCAAGTAGGCAGGTGCAATCCACACGCATACGAGGTGGCGATTAGGGAGTGTGGGGCCCTGTGTGGGGCGCAGGGAACATCTGTGCCTCTATCAGCCCACATAAAAGGGGCGGAGGGCTCTCTCCACTCTCTCCATACCCAAACACGAGCTAGACCTTCTCCAAATAGGCCAGTCTCAATCACACAGACTAATTTAGAGCTCTTAGCCCCACAGCTCATTAGCATCTGAAAAAGCAAGGCAGAGTGCATCATGGGTAACTCAACAGCCTACGATCACTGACAGTGGCAAAAACCTATAATAATATAAAAAAAACTATTAAAAAAACTATTTATAATATAATCGATGTAATATAATATAATCTACATAATATAATAATATTAGATTGCATAATGATAAACACATCTATGATCAAGTCACTCACTGATGAGTGGGAGGCACATACTTAATTTAACAAAGTTTTCAACAAATGGTAACAGGATGACTCGCTGTGAAATAACCTCAAATAGCTTACAGGAGGGATTTGATAAAAATGAGACTCCCTCAATAGGACTAGCTGTAGGGGCTCCCTTCAATAGAACTAGCAACACCTATAGCACAAGAGCTTCCTCTTACCTTTAGTGAAATTACTGTAGGACACAGCCTCTTGTGGCTTACTGCGTTAGAAGATTAATTTGACGCTTGTTCTTATTAATTCAAAAGTATTTGAATTACAGAAATAACTTACAGAAACATTTATTCAATGCATTAATAAATGCAATTAAAAACACTGAAAAGCTCAAACAAGGAAATCTGGGCCATCAAACATGTTATTTTGCTTGAGATGATGTAGGAGAATTACGCATGTAAATGCCACAGGCATATATATACTGTATATCAGCATGCTTAAGCATCCTAGATCAGACAGTAAGTGTCCTGACAGAGTAAATTATGAATGACAAATTTGATCTCTGAATTATTAGTTATGTCATCACAAGAGCTGTCTAAGCCAATCAGTCAAACTTCCAATAAATATCAGGTACTATAGCGAATGGAGCTAAATTGTTCCTCATTATAAAATCATCAAATTAAATGTTGATAAACATGCTTTACATTCAAGATCAAGAAAACCAAATATATAATCTAGGGTTAGAACCAAAATCACATCACCTATGCTAAAGGCATAGATATATTTAAATCACCAACCTCTGGGGAAAAATACACCTCTGTTACACCAAATTTCACTAAAAATATTGAAAACATAATCTGAAATATGAAAATAATTTATATATAATTAAAAGCAATTATTTGCAACCAGTCTTTAGAAATCAGACAGAAATCTAAGATTAGGTTAAAGCACTACATTACATACATTTACAAATGGTCGTTAATAACATTTAATTTATCTCATAAGTTATGCATTACCCTTGACAGGCCTAGTACTGATGAATGACAAATCAATAAACCAGACTGCCACCTGTTGCCAAGGCATCAGTTATTGTATTTGCAGTAAAAATAGCCCAATGTCAGGGCCTAGAATCAAAGTGAACTCTAGTTCAGTTTGATACTACTGTCACAAATATTTATACAATGCAGACTGAAATCTGGGGTCTGGATCCTGAAGGGTATCATATTTTAACTGGGGGTCCCTTGTGAAAAACTGCTGTACTGTAGATGGATGTGATAGTAATCAGTACAGATGTATCATGAAAAATACTCAACAAACACCCTTGTGTTTTCTACTCATTTTCTGACACGGAGACAGATCTGTTCAGACATAACAAGGCATTATGCATATAAGTTAATGTGCTTCCAGGGAGGCAGGTTTATGTGGATACATTAGGAACCATTCTCCATTGCATGCACTAATTCAGAAAAGACCATTTAAAAGATAGCATGATGAAAATATGAGTGATGATGTAAACCATATCACAACAGATCTCTTAAGGCAAATAAAGGTTTTGTTGGTTGTTTGTTTGTTTGTTTGTTTGTTTGTATGCTGGCTTGTTCATGTTGATTCCACCTAAGAAAGAATAAACAATAAATGAATTAATAAAGAATAAACAATACCTCTTTCACATGTACATGTTGGTAAAAATACAAGTATATATTATCAGTTTATAAGTAGTAAGCATATTTATCTGTTTAGTAGCCAAGCTAACATAATGCTGTACTGGGGCAAGTATGCTAACAGCTACCGCTGAGTGTAATGGCTTAGATTTCACTCTATTGACATTTTCTCTTTTCTTTGTCCACCGGCCTGATGAAAACATATCTCACAACCACACTGTTCTGACCTCAGATCCCCCCATCATATTCATGATGGGTTTCTGCAGCTCTGTCCTTTATTTTCTGTCTCTCTCTCAAAATGCACATGCATGTGTTCTCAGAAATATCGACAAAAGCTGAACCTAATCCTTCCACTCTGACGGTTTCAACGACAAAGGCGCAGCATCAGATATAAGGTCATTGAACTGAGGCGACGGTCCCTTCATTCTGGATGAATGGGGTGCAGTGAGAGCACACCTTCAGGATGAGCTACACTGTTCTGCTCGTAATGAAAACCTAATGCATTCTGGACCCTGACGCTGACTCTTATGGGAATATTGAGCTGTGATATTGTCAGGTGACATACGCGACTATAATTTGTACATCGATAGGAAACTGAAAGGTGGAAAACATTTTCAGAGATTGTACAAACCCAACAATGCAACACTGATTTGTATTATACAGTAGTCTATAGAATTTCACTATCTATTCCTAGTGTAAATAAATAAGAATTATTGGAAGTGCAAGAAGACATTGTACTTCTCTTTATATACAGTAACAAATTACAGCAGCCTTATATTACCTTTGTGATATATAACATGTTACATTTTGTTACTTTGTCTCACCTTCAGACTGTCTCTTCTACACATTGAAACATTTTACACATATGCTTCTACACATATGCTAACATTCTACACACATTCTGCACATATGCCTGGCTTGCACACATACAATGTACTACACCCCCTTTATTGTGTCTCCCTCCACTGATTAATAACACTGATTATTATGAAAACAGCAATTTATGATGTTCACGCCTCAATTAATTGAGAAAACGCCCTCAATTAAGCTTGATTCCCCTGACAGTTTTATTAGCATTTACTAGCAGTGTTTTGTTGTTTATGAAGGATCTGAAAAAACATTTCAAAGCTTTGTACATCACTGACAACTACAATGATGCTATAGAACTACAATCCATATACTACACATACACCACGGGTTCTCCAATATACAAAAGGTGTGGTTTCCTATTGTATTTGTTAATAATTCAACTATATAAATAGGAAAGTAATGCACTTTACATATTTGATTGGTATCACTGGTAAAGTAATTTGTTATTATTAAAGTAATTTGTTAATATTATGGTCTGTTATGTGGAAAAATAAATCGCTTTACATAATATGTATTACTTGTAGCACGTTACCTCCAGTGCTGCTCATTGTATACTAAACGTACAAAGAATGTGTAGATGTTCAGATAGCAATTTATATTCTCAGTTTTTTTTTGTAAATCAGCTCTGTGAGGCATGGCAGCTTTCATCAGTTTAAAAACAGCAGGAGTTTATGATTGTGTGTAACGAGCACTGGCAACCCTACTGAGTTTACAAGAAATTAATAGTCCAAAGAACGTCTTCAGACATCTGATGAAAGAGATGTCACAGTTTTGGCATTTCCTTCACTGAATTCTTCTGGGATGACATTAGAAATCTACTGGAGACCCTAGTCACTAAAATTATGGACGTTGCATGAGGTATAGATGAAAAATGTAGATGGTGTTGTTTGGTTCTGGTTGTGAGAACTCTGACTGGGAAGCATTATTTGATTTGCTCATGCATGAATGATGCTCATGCATGAGAGACGCTCATGTGACTCAGAATAGAGCATCACAACAAGAAGCTCAGTCTTGCGCTCCTTACATGAACGTCTGTTGCTAGGCAATTATTGGAATCATGAGATTAGATTTGTAAGGGAAAAGTTTGTTTACCTTGGTACAGAATCTTAAAACAATTCATGCAGCTTTGAATGTTCCTGCTGTGAAAGTTAATTTGGATCAGCTTCAGATTGTTTGGTAATACATCTGAAACACATCAACATTCCTTCAAAATTATACAAAACTTAAGTTTAAAGTAACAAAAAAAAGCAAGTAAAACCTAAATTTAAATACATTACAGTTAGAAAATATCTATGAATTAATACAGATCCAGAAGTTTAAATTTAAAAAATAATAAAGATTGTATATACCAAATACAAAGATATTCTAAAATCCAATTCAAAACTGTTATGCTGATAATATAATTTGTAATGAAAAATCATTTGAATGAAGAATACGATATAATTACAATTTAGGTCCCACTGTACATACAGTCCTTGAATATTAACTAATGAATGAAATTTACCATAATCCCAGCAGTATGTAAATGTAAAATCATTTGTTATGTTGGGACAACATGAGTTATCTCAGATAATGTGTCATCCATCTCTGCTGTCATTACAGACCTCATCTAAGCTAATTTAAAGACAATATGTAGATGCCTTAAGGAATTGCCTGTTACCATTATAATCCTAATGGCTATAGGCAATTTATCCTATTTATACAAAGTCAGAGCAAAGTTAAGTTAAGGAGAACCTCTGAGGGATGAGATGCTGATGCTATATTAGTGATTTGGGAATTTTATTATGTGTGCTTGCTGAGAAAAATCTGTAATTTTTAAAACATTTTGTGTAAAAATGGGTTGAAAGTAGGGGAGAGCACTGCACTTACATTGCCAACCGAAAGCATTTTTATTTTCAGCACATTTATAGAACAATTCTGCAGAAATCTACAGAACATTCTCACACCATAGTGAATGACACAAGGGACCTATAAGAACATATGTTCAAGCTGAATTAAAGAGGAACAGCAGAAAAGTATTATTTTTTAGAACATTCCCCATAAGAAATGCATAAATGTATCTTTTTTCTCAATTTGTTAAATTAATTTGTTGAAAAATATTTTTTTCTTTGTAAATGACTGTTTAAACATTGATAACTGAATAAAGAAGTGTTTCAGCTGTGTCACAATGTTTTCACACGAATTTATGAAAAAGTTGTTTCATGCTCTCTGCATCTAGTAACTGATTCACAAAATGCAGAAAATTAATCCACACAATCATGGTAATTTACCCTGAAAATTAATCTGTATTTCTTTTTTCATATGTGTATATGTCACTCTACTGTACATATATGGAACTTGGGTGACTATTTGTTGTGATAGGAGTCAGTATAAGGCAGCTCGTGTGAGATAGATGTTTTGGTTTTGACAACAACACAAGACACTGAACAGGCAGCTTGGACATGCAATCACTCAGCTGAGCCTTTACTCACAGATCAATATATTCAAGCATGAGGTCATCAGAGGTTTTGCTGCTAGTCTGACCACAACTGCCAAAAAGTCAAAGGGAGGCAGCAACAAGCTCCACCCCCACGTCTGGTGATCTAGAGTTCAGTTTCTTTTTTCCTCACAGTACCTCATCATCACATAGCTGGTCTCAAAAAATCCTGCTCTCATTTAAAGTGCAACCCTTTAATTTGCTTAAAGGTGAAGCATGTAATTTCTGAATCACTAACAGCATCACACTGAATTAAAAAATGTTTCAAACAGTTTGCCAAACACAGAACACTGGAGAACTCCAGGAACCTCCAACAAGAACCATCAAAAGGTAACACACCAACCAAGAACAAGAGGAACAAGACACACAATTAGGATGGGGTCACAAAACAGTACTACAACTAGGAACAGGAAGTAACAAACTTACATCAGAAGTATTTGATTACTTAAAATCACAAGAGATCAGAACACATTAGATATATTACATAAAGGTGTAATAAGAAAAAGACCTCTGATATATTATGTTGTGTTCAACACAATAACAGCCTGATATTCTTTTGTTAGAATTTTTGTTTCCTTTCTACATCCACTGTGCAGTTTTGTTAAGTTGTAGATACAAAGCTTTCAACACCGGCCCGCCCATTTCCTTATTCTGCATGCTTCTTACTAGCTTCTCTAATTAATAGGAAAGCCTGAGATTACAGCAATGATAGATGACACAGTTCTGCAGGAGAACTGGTGTTGTAAATAGGAGTGGTTCCAAAACCCTTTAGGGAAGATGGAAAACTAGGGTAACATCCAATTTGATATTTCCAAAAACTCCTTCAGTTTCTAGGGTATAAATGCTGATACCAGAGCTTGATTCCAGACCACATACAGTGTAGTCAAAATAACACTCAGTAATTCTCAAGTCTAACACTGTTTTATGTAGATATTTATTGTGTAGTACAACTGGAAGTCTTATGTGCATTCAAATAAATCTATCCGGTTATACTCACATCACAGAATTGCATTTTCCTCAATGTTTCAAGCTGTTTAGATGTGAGAAGCTGAAATTCCCTGTCTTTTATTCTGGGCACAAACCTTTCTTTCATGATCCCGCCAGCAGTGGAAGGTCTTGACCCCACTTCCACAGCCCTCGTCTGCTCAATACCTGATGCTTGGCTTGCCTCTGCGTGGATTATTGCAACACTCCATGCAAGCACTTTGATGTAATAACTATGTGCAGCTTGAAGGTAGAATGAAATCTCACCTGATGGAACACTGAATAGACAGACAGCTGGGTTTCAGCATCACCACAAAACCTCTGTCTGTAACCATCACTGAATCAGCCGCCTGCTTTTTTAAAAAAATAGCAGATTGTACAAAGCACCATTCCTATTTCTTTTTGTCTTTGTTGTAGAATAACTCCTGCAACATCAAAGTAACCATTAGGGCTGTTTTGTTGAAAGTTAAAATATATGTAGGAGAAAGAAAGAAAGAATCAATACATTCATCACAGAAAATAATTTGAAAATATTGACAGGAAATACCAAGAACACATCAGCTCACACAGTTAGTGGTTTGAGATTTGGCTCGGCCGAGTGTAAGTGCATATGGTTGTTCAGACCATTTACTTCAGTTAAACTGAACTACACTGACATGCGGAAATTTGGGAGGTCAGCAATCTATTTTAACTGACAGCTGTTTTTAGTTCTATGAGCTATATCCTCCTTGCCTGGCATTATTGTGCATACATTGTGCTGTTTGGTTGAGCAGGCTGACATGCAACATTGGTACAACTTACCAATTGGAATAAAATATTCCACAGAAAAACATTTTATTAAAGATTTAATTTTTATTAGATGAAGTCAGACAAACTCTTTAACTTGACCTGAAGTCACTGTGACTATTCATACAGAAAAACACTAAACTGGCTTTGTTATCTGTTTTTCTTAGTCTAAAATGAGTAAAAGCAGATCACAGATGACACAGAACATGTCCAGCTGTATTTGTGTCTTTGGAGGTCTTTGGCACAAAATAATCTTTGACTGCTTTGCTGAGGAAACATGTAATGGAGGTAATTCTTCAGGCAACCTCACTGGAGCCAAGAATGAACCCTGTTTTTAGAGTATCTCTCACAACTATCAATATAGAAAATGAGGTAATTTTCTTTGGAAACACAAATAGGGTTGTGTTGCCTTTAACAACTTCATCTTTACAACAGGCAATTAATGGTAATTGTCCTGCAAGCAGGTTCCACTCCGACACTTTGATCTGTTGCAGGTGTCTAAGTGTAACCTAATGATGGATTCAGCTGATTGAATAGCTGATGGTGGCTACAAACAGATGGAATTATACAAAGTCTATAGGCACTAATGGAGGAAATTACTAAGAATGAAAGTAAGGAAATTACTGTTATCTACTGACTTTTTTGGCCATATTTAGTTCGAAATGTCACGCCTGCTCCACTGCAGTGTATGCCCAGTTATAATGCTAATATCCATCATTTTACATTTAATCAACATTTAAAATATTGTATATAAATATTATAAAAAATATGATTAATATTATAATTTGATTAAAAAATGTAGACACATCTCTAAAAGGCAATTAGCCTGTGACACTTTCATAGCATCAAGCAATAAACGCTACGTCATTTGTTAACATCTTTATTGTACTAAACACAGACTGCTAACTGCTATTAGTTAGATGCTGTGTGCTGCTTTTCTCTATTTCTCTCTTATTTGCATTTGACGGCTTTAGATTCTCAGATTTGTTTGATTTAAAGATCAATAGACCTTATTTATAAGCTTTATAAAACATGCCTGCCTATGGTTTTGCCATCCCAGTCAGCTACAAGAGAAAGTTTAATTATTTGCAGTGCAGTTATTTCTGCTTAGAGACAGGATCTTTAACTCAGTTTTCTGAAAAACGATGCAGCCACTATTCAAGCTTCTTAAATATCTCCAGTAAGGATTCTCAACAGCCAAATTCCCAAATTCCATTTGGGAAATAAACATCTTGAAATAGGCATGAAGCCAGGAAATGGATTTCATTGCAAAATTAATCAACAGGGCTGTTTTAGGGGGGACAATTTAGATTTGGATTGGCTCTGTGCTGACATTGGGGTTATCAATGTGCCTCAACACTGCCCAGGCAGTATAATTTCATCCTTGATGTTCACAGCAGAGCCTGACAGATGTTAGCTGTTCAGACCAGGACGTGTGCTTCAATGATGGTGTGTTATTAAGCAGGAGTTGCACATTTAGATCCATTATGTATGAAATGATGTGATTTGATTGATACTAGCTCTCTATTATCAAACATAATCTGTCAACAAACAGGCTACAACATGTCATTATAGCTGGATTCTGTTTGCTCTATAGAATGGCTTCATGATGTAGAGACTTAAGCCGTTTAGTCCACAATGTGAAGACTTTGGTGCCAGTACATGTCTACATGTCAGACTCTCCCATGATGTTAGAATCTCCAAACTGTTCTCTCCATGCTTCTCAATCTTAGACTTTTTGTCTGCAAAGGCACACAATGAAAACATTAATTATCCCTTCTATCTTTTTAAATAAGTTTGGATCTAGCTTTCCTTTACATCTGTCATTCAGAGGCTGGCTTTGTATCTGGTTTCAAGCAGATTTATTGATTAAAATAAGCAAACAAATCAAATATGCCTACATTAAATTTGGTCTAAAATTTCAAAATATTTAAGGTATATTAAAACCTTACACAGCTTTCCAAACTTTGCAGCACTAATCATATAGTCAATGCTTTTCTGGTTTATCTTTGGAGCTTGACAGCCCATGGACATTTGATACTTCACTGTATGAGCAAGAAGAAAAGTATGTGTAAATGTTCTAAGAAAGTCAGTCAGTTGGGACACTGAAATGAGGTAAATTACTATTTGAATTTCTGAGTGAACTTTGCCTTTAACGTAATTGTTTTATGATTTGGGATTGCATAAACATAAGCTTTCCTGTTGCTCACCTGGTAGAGCATTGTGCTAGCAACAGCAATGTCACAGGTTTGTTTCCCAGGGAATGCGGGTACTGATAAAATGTAAAGCCTACACTGTAATGAATAACTGTAATGCAAATAGCTTTTTACATTGAATATCTAATTCAGGGTTAAGGATGGTACTACAATAATGGTTCAAATGTTAAAAGCGTAAATGAGCATATGGGTGAAGATTTCTTCATTCAGAGGTTTTGTTGGCTGATCTCTCGCTCACTCTTCTGCTTTGTTTTAGCAGTCACATGTAATGAAACACTTTCATTGCTTTTAGCATCTGGTCTTTTGGCAAGCACTGCTCATCCTGAACCTTGTGTTGGACTTTACTCAAGCTGGCGTGAATAGTGTCAGTGTTTACAGTTATCCCAGCAAATCACAGTTACTTTAAGCTCATAATGTTATTGATCATTCACAGACTCTTGAAGAACTGTGTGAGCGTAATTAATACAATGTTTTGTGTGAATTAGAAGGAAAACTTTGTAATTACTTTTTAAACAGGTTACTTGAGAAAAGGTTCACATTTTATACTGGATTGACAAAGAAAGCCCAAATATTCTGAGATCAAGAGAAGCACTTTTTAATGTGCCACATTCTAATCTTATTAATGCAGCGGCCAAAATCTCCTGTTGCCAAATATCATCAAAACCAGCAGCTTTGATACCCAGGCCAAGGTATTAAAAATACTGGAATGTGGTAGTGCCTGTGAGTGCCAGGTGTATATCACTCTGTAATTAGGCCTGAAATGAATTAAATCTGGGTATGAAATACTGTGTACATGTTAAGGTAATATTTGTTATGTTTCATAATATACCGGAGCTTTCTGAACAGAGAAACTACATTTTACGGGCATTTTATGGGCAGGTGTAATTCATGATTTTTAAATGATTATTTTATACATCAAAAAAGAGTGGTTGATACTCTATACCTCTTTCAGGCTATTGCTCACAATGAAAGACACTTTTATCGACTGCATGTTCTGGTGTCACAGTATCCCATTTTCTTCCACCGTATAATAATAAGTTGATGGTGTGTTTGGCTCTCAGCAGGAACAGCTTTGAAGAACATGAAAATGACCTTATTATTTTTCTCCAATAACATCATTGCTCATCTGCAAGGTGTTAATTTGAATTTGTACAGGTTTGTGCGACTGAGCAATTTCCTCAAAATTAGTTTCACTGTTCTGATGCTTGTTTCCTGTGTTAGAACAGGCCCGCAACGCTTTATCTTGAAAACAGACAATCAATCTTTACTAGAATTTGCAAGGGAAAAGAAAAATAATTACAAAACACCAGATTTAATTGGCCTCCGTGTCAGTATGACAATGAAAAAAAATTCTCTTTGAAGTGAAGACCCAGAAAATTACAACAACCTTTGTTTTGTGAACGTGTAATTGAGATATTCAACATTAAAAGCTCTCGCATGACAACAGCTATTAGGTTTATGTAATTACAATCAGAACAGTTCTGAGAAAGAAAGGAAGGAAGGAAGAAAGGAAGAAAGAAAGAAAGAAAGAAAGAAAGAAAGGTGTGGGTTGCATATAATCTCTTTTCATAAACTCAAATTTGTTGGAATTATAATAACTTAAATTCTATTCCATGTTGTTGTTTAAATAGCAGCTTAGGGAAAGCAGAAATTCATCAAAAAGTGTCACCTATTTTACATGTTGAATGCAGCATTAAGGAAGCCTGCCACAATTTTACCCACAGAGAATGATGCTTAATGCTCTTTGAGGTGCAGTTACGCTTATGTAATTCAGAACAGTACTGAACACAAAAAACATCCATAGACATGAAAAAAACCCTTAATATTCATTCTGCATTATTAAGGTGGATTTATATTAAATATTAAAAGGATCATATGCTGTTTTAATATTCATAGAACTGAACTTTTACTGAAAATGCTTTTATGTGCGATTGGCTGGAGAAGCTCTAAACTCTGATTAAATTGTTTGATCACCTTCAGAGGGTGAACATGTTGAACAGGGTCCAGGTCTCTTTACCCAAACAAACATTGACTATAGCAGAAAAACGTCTTTTTTATTTCATACTGGCATTATAAATTCTCACTTTACTATATCAAACATGTACAGAACTGTTTGATCTGTATAGGGTATATTAACTTAACCATACTTAACCAAGACTTAATCTTGTTATATACTATCAGAATGCAATTGTGAAAGCAATTTCTATAACAGTAAAAGATGTGCAATAGATTTTATCCTTCTGGAATGAAAATAGAAAGTCATTACAAACCAGAAAGGAGCCAAAGCTAAATATAAGTTGTAGATGACATCACCTCTGAAAACACTGCCTGTCTTCATGGCTGAGAAGGTTTTTAAGAAGGTCATGAAGGCTCAAGAAGGTTTTAATAAGTTGATGCCAAATATTGTCAGACCATTTGAGCCTTCTTGTGTCATGGATGTGTCACATATCATTGCTTAATGAACTTTCCTGGAAAACCTTTTTTCTCAGCAGAGGCAACTATGCGGAGCATTTCAATGTTTCCGATTTATGAAAATACCTGAAAATGATACACTTCTTCATCTTCTCATCATTGAACTGTCACATAACGAAAACATACGAACTGGAGAGGCAGGATCTAAATGCAGATCAAAAACTGTTTAATCAGTCCAAACTACAAAAAAATCCAAGTACATGGTACAAGGCAAGAACAACACATAGACATTAACAATAACTGACAAACTAACAATGGAAACACAGGGGTAAATATACACAGATTAATCAGGGAAAACAAGGAACAACTGGACACTGGGATAACACTAGCGACTACAAAGACCAAAGACATAGACTACAAAACATGACTTCAAAATAAAAGACATGACACTAGAACAAATAACAAAACAGACACGTTGACAGAATCCACCTTCTTAAGGGCAACTCCTGATACCCAAAACACAGTAACACAAAATATGCAAGTGACCAGGGCAGAGCAAGCATGGCTGGAGGACTAGGTGGTCTGGAGGCCAGGGCAGCAATGAATGTGGCATGGGCCAGGATGGTTCTGGCCTAGTGGGGGGTGATGGTGGAGCTGGCTGTTTTGGCATGATTACAGAAAAGCTGCATTAACAACAACACTGATACTGCTAGAAGTTGGGTCAGTCAAAAACCCTGCACTGCAGAGTCTCTGCTTTAGTGAAGATCAATGAAGAAAGCCTTTCTCTAAATAGGTGCTTTGACAAAATAGCTTTTTCTTTTAGGAAGCATGAACCTGTGTTTTGGGGCTCATGAAAGCTTTCTAATCGGATTAAAGGCAGGGTTGAGGCCCGTATTATCTGTTCTTTTGTGGGTCTTAGGGTTGAATGGATCCAGTGACTCACTGCTGGACTACAGCCCTTACTGGATTACTTTAAAATACCTTGACCAATTAAGACAAAGGCAGGTATCATGCTGGTTCTTAAAAAAACATTGGAATCTCTTGGCATCTGACTAATACTCGCTCATTAACTGACAGTGACTCTCATTTGCCATAAAGGAAAGATTTTTTGTTCAATCCCCCCCCAAAAGGTAACATGATCTGCCTTACCTTGACCTCCCCTCCACTGAGAGCTAATCAGCCTCACCTGTGTGCGCTTCCCAGCGGCTAGAGAGTGCTAACTCAGCAACAGTTGATAAGGTTTCGATCCCTCAGGTAAACACCAGAGGCCAAGGACCCTTGTCAGAGTTAAGATCAAGACTGTCGGAGTGAGGTTTGTGGGGTTCTGAGAGAACGCTGAACTGTTGTACTGCTCTCTCACTCGTGAAAGACAGGTCAGGTGGAAAAACATTAGCTATGCTTTCTAACATCCCCACTGCTGCTGCTGAAGAGTCAGCAAATTGTAAGCAGCTAGCAGAGGACATTGATAAAGTGAAACCTAACAGTGTGTTCCAATTGAGGGTAGTTGAGGGCATAGGTAAGCGCTAATGAACTGTCAATGCAGTAAGAAACATCTTTGACAAAGTGTAATGAGTTGACCACAGCCTTAAACAAGACATGTTAGTGACTAACTTTAGACAGTTTGTTATAAAAAATATGGACTTTAATATGGTGTTAAATGACTACAGACTACTGGCACATTGACTTGGTGCAATGTTTTTCATTGCACACAGACATAGAAGTCACAATGAGGAAGAACATAAATAATATGCAAATATAATGTTTCTCTTACTATGCACATGGTTTATAATAGGATGATACATCTCTGTGCTTAATACAGTATCTTTACAAGTCTTACAAGTTTCATTGAAATTTTTTCTCAACAACTAAAATATCAAGCAGAATATGAGGTTAAATATTATAGACTTCCCATGATGCTTTGTGTGAATGTGGTTAATCTGTCCACAGTGAATCGGTCATATCACGGGAACCTTGAATCAACTTCTATTGAGAAGACATGCTTTGGCCAGAGTACCCACAATACCACCTGCTTCTCCTCCTCCATTCTGCTCAGAATTTGTTGTTTTGTCACTGAGCCATGGTATCCCTGCATTCCCTAATGAGATTAGATGGCCACTAATGGGCTCTACAGTGGGCAAAATCAGCTGTGTAATGAAGGTCAGGAATTTCACCACAGATTGTGCTGTTGGACTTCAAGAATCATTAACAAATAACAAACAAATGATTTATGAGAGAAGTGGAATTTTTGTTGGCCCTAAGGGGGGGGGGTGTTCCGTTTCACCATCCTAATTTTTAATGAGCTTAAAGATATGGAAATGATACTAAGATTTAAATAACATGGTGAGTTGTACTGAACAAAAAAACGTGCTTGGCTTGGCTTAATGGAACATTCAATTCAAACTTGAAAATATTGATATATATTAAAAAATGACTGACTGGGTTTGGATTCACCTTGAGTAAGTCAATATTTGACTATTTAACGCACACATTTTACCAGAGAGAAGAAAGAACTTCTATTATCCTGTTTCGTTTTATAGCAAGACATACAATATTTGTTTTTCTAAGCTAAATCTTCCAGTTTGTTCCATCAAAAAAGGTCTGCGTTCATTGTGTATTCACTGTCAGTGTGAGGTCAAACTTTTACCAGGAGATGGAAATGTGTGAAATATTGACACATTGGATCAAGATGAGAAATCATTTGTATTTTAACCTGCTGGCCTCTCTGTGTATTTCTGCTACGCTAATGTTTGCACCCACTGACCCTTTATCATAAGAAATTAATTTTCTTTATTTCTCACAGGACAAAAAACGCATTGCTGGTTATTAATTTACCAGTGTGTCAGCATTTTCTTATATTGACATGCATTTTTTATTTTGAAAAAGTCTCATATTACATGGAATACCCTCTTAAGCAGTGATAAAGTAAAATTCTTTTCAGCAATTTTAGAGAGTTATAATTAAGGTGCAATTTGCTAAGTGCATTTCCCTTTTTTTTGGTAACTGTGCGCATTAGCAAGGTAAATATTGCATGCTACAGTGTTTTAAGCAAATGTGTCCAATACATCTTCCTATCAGACCTGAAAGATTTTTGTCCCAGATATCTCCTGTAATCAATTTCATACTGTGTAAGTCTGAGGAAAGTGGAGATGACCAATGACTGGGCTGTTATTTAATCCTGATGTCTGATGGGGCTTCAATGCAGTTGCAGAGCTCACTGCTTCTGTATGTTTGCTTTAGAAATTGGAAAACGCCTACAGCTGCAAGATGAAATCAATAGAAAATAGCCTGGAATGATTCATTACATATTTATTTGTTTAGTTACTTTTTCACTAAATTATATTGCTAAATATTATCACTATACCCAGAGAAATATTTTATTGCTCAGAGGTTGCTTGCTCAAAGTGTCATGAGATTCAATGTTCTCATGTATGTTTCATCTAATTATCAGATGTTTCTCTTAACATTCTTTAATAAACACAAACAATACAATTGTTGACATACAGTAAGGGTATAGAGATAGCATAGAAATTAACTCAGTAAGATGGTAAATGATCTTACTAGTAATCCATTGAAATCTTTTGTTGCAGAGTTTGATGTCTTGGCAAATCTGAATGCAGTTTGAACCTTTCTCAAGATTTCTTCTGAAACTTTTCTGAAGACAAAATTCAGAGACAAATCTTAGAAGTGGGCAAAAAAGAACCTTAGCAAAAAATTGCTGAAGCCTGCTCCATTTAACTTGGTGTTCCATTTAAAGATCTGTTCCATTTAATCATATACAATTATACATTTTCTCACTATTCAACTTCTCTCTATTCAATCACAGTCCAGCTCCACATTATCAAATGTATCAACTTAGCTCCGGGTTCAAAGCATCTCATAAAAATAAAATGGCTTCAAATGCTCTGGACATTGGCATTTAAGATGTGTTTCACAGGGTGTGGAGACTTACTGCCAGCAGTTCTTGTCACTTAGAGAACTTTGACGTATGGGGTGTGCTGTGTTTTGTGAAGCTAATGAAAGTGTGGGCTCCTCCATTAACCTCTGAAAGGAACAATGAGGTAGCTTGATCCATTCAGATTGGCAATGGCCGATATTTCACCACGACAGGTATTGCCAATGAATAATTAAGTGTTTAATATAATGTTTGTGAGGAGAGGAAGATAAAGAAGGAATTAAACTGTAATTGATTATCTTTAAAAACCAATGCAACAATGTTACCAAGTTCTTACAAGTGAAAGTGTGTTTGTTTGTGCGTGTTTGTGCATGTTCAGAAAAATAGGTTTTTAATGGTGCTGTCATGGTAGTTGCAGTCATAAGCTTTAAGAATTCTTCCGCAATGGAAACGAAGGGCTGGCATGCTTATAAGCATGAGGTCATGAAATTTTAAGTGGGAAATTTATACCAGAGAGATTGTGGTGCTAGTGCTAGTGACTCGTGAATGTCTCAGGAAACATGTTTTCACAGGGAGCAGAGCTGGGCTGATGTGACTGCTGATAAGTAGTTAAGAAACTAGGGTTGTGTTTACTATGTAAGATGTTTGAGAGGAATCTCAGGCCTAAAAATGCAGTTTGCACATAAGATAAAGCCATAATAAGTTACAGCCATGAACTAACGCAGTATGCTGGGGTGTCAGGAATGGAAGTATGATGTGGGGTCAGGGTTCCAAGAATGTTGGATTATAATTTAGATTATTTATGACAACACTTTCTACAGTCACATCCTGTAATATAATAAAGGATAAATTATTCCATAATTTAGGTAAATTAAGGACCTAAATTGTTGTTGTGTCATTTCACATGGTAATGTAAGCCATATGTACATTAATACGGCTAAATCAATCTTAAAATAAACAGGTTGCATGCTACGAATCAGTCTGAATGTCTTAGGTAACAAGTTTTCATACTGACAGAGGTTAGCAGTTTCCATAGCTCAAATTACTGACCTATGGCATCCTGCCCTGCATATATGTACCTCTTGATAAGTAGCTGGCAGATTTTCATGCATATTCATAGATGCATATGAGCTGCCAGAGCAAGAGCTATCTCATCTCTTCAGCCATGTAGTCATGTATGAAGACACTTCATTAATGAATGCACCAAGAAAAGTGCCATCAAAAGCCCACAGAACCACAGAGAAAGTCTAGCATACTGTCAGTGTGATGCTTTGCTCTAGCTGCTAAACCAGGTGCTTTGAAAATGTGTTGTGGTTGATATTTAGCCTCTTATGTAAAACACAGAAAGGAACAATCATGGCAGGTAACAGCTGGTGGGCTGAATGAAAAGCACATGCGAGGACATTGTTCTGCAAAGGCACGTTGCTTTATTTCCTCTGGGACGATCAGACGCAGGACAAAATCATTCAATAAAAACGGGCACAGGATGTCGCAAACTAATTGCGCTGCCTTATTTCTGGAATCTGGGGCTGTCTGGAATTATGACTGATATGCTGTGTGACATAGAAGGATATGTTTAACCACAGCTCGTCACCTTGTGATGACTGATAACTAAAAAATGAATGAGCTCCACATGGAGTACTTGTTTATTTTATACACACGAGTGGCTTTAATGTATATCAGGTTGTTAACACAATCAGCACTCTTTATTTACACATCTAGATGTTATAAAAGCCCACAGTGTCCTCAATCATACAACAGGTCCGTGATTGTTTTGTTTATATTGGGCGCAAAGATATGGAGGCTGTCATGGACTCATGGCACCTAGTGGTGTGGATGAAACATCATGCAAAACATGCAAGTTTTTATTCAGTTTACGAAATGTGGTTGATTTGCAGTCAACCACGATTAATTTATTTTACAGGCAAAAGTATCCAATAGCAGTGGGGTTAAAGCATTAAAGCCAGTAGTAATTGGTTGGTCATGTGATCTGCTCACTGTAAAATTATACAGCTTTTAATTGGGTCTAATGTAAATTATGATTTTAATCATATTTTTTGTCTCTATCTGAGGAAAAATGTATGTGTTTTATATAAGTGTAGGTCATTACATAAACATCTTTTTAATTTGCTATTTTTTTATACAAAATGTGTAATCTGAGGATTCTGCTCACGTGACTTTCATGTACCAAGTTGCATTGATTACAATAACATTTGCCAAGACAATAAAAATGTCAATGACCTTTGGCTGTCAATTGGCTATTGACAAAACCTCCTGCAATAACCACTAGGCTGCAACCATTTCCTGTCATTTACATTTGCTAACACATTGCAAAATTTGTTTAAGATCAAAGCATCCTCCTTGTAAATAGCACTAGACAGGGCATCTGTGACATGGCCCACGTGGATATTAATGGCTCTTAAACTGATTTTCTCCATCTACTGAGTTACATGAGATAGGTTCACAACCTGTCCAAGCAGAGGTCAGGAACTGTGTCATTCCCCTGCTCAAGGTCCATGGAACCATTCTAGAGCACATATGTGCTTGTCTTTGGCATCACCGCCTTCATCTTGTCGCGGTCACATTCAGCAAGCGCTGTGCCGTGAGTTCCATTGCCAAACAGGTGTTCCAACCCAGCTAGGCCATCAATCTGCTATGGCCCATCTCTGTAGGATTCAGGGTTAATTATCATCAAATAAGCCATTAGAAAGAATGATAAAAAGGAAGGGCAAGGATCGGGGGTTTGATAGGAAACAATGGTGTGTGGATAAGTGGAGATAGATATTACACAGATGTTGTTGCGTTAACTGGTTTGAGAGCTAATGTAGTTCGCAGAAAGAAAATGATAGGATCTGTTAGCCCCCTTTTTAAATTGACCCTATCCATTACAGATAATTACAGTTCAAATAAAACCACGTAATATATTTTATGTGCTTCCTCTAGATCTTGACACAAGGTCTTACCTTTTTCATTCCAAATAATTTCACAATCTCTAACAGATAAATGGCATTATGGTTCTTCAATGTGCTTAATGTATTATTTGGCATTAGCGTAGCATTAGGATCGTGTAGTAAATTATTCTGTGGCATTAGATGGCACCTGACCTATTGTAGATTTTACACTGTGCTTGGGACTTCATTTATCTATACAGTATCCCTGTGAATATTTTAAGCACCCAATTAAATACCAACTGACCTGAAGGTCTTAAAGCAGCCGTGGAAATCGAGCTGTCTGGCAGAGGTTTAGCTGCGTTAAATCACAGTGCTCTTTGGAAGCTGTCTTTAACAAACTAGGTTATTAGGTTGCTAGGTTATTGTTGTTAGGTTTCCTGGCCCTTTTAAATGTAATAAAAAAAATCTCTCTCTCTTACTCTCATAAGGTTCACCGAAAGCCAACCTTCTGATTTAAGTGTTTTATGATAAATTCTACAGTAATTTACGAAGATATATGAGGTCTTCTGCGGTTTAAGACTGATGGTGTGACTTAACTTATATGGCCCCACAATGACCATTCCTCTCTCTTATTTTCTGACATCCACAGCTTTGCTTCATTGTTAAAAGCATGCCATTGTAACAAGACAGATTCCTGTGTGCCATTCTCATTAGAGAAATGATATGATAACTTCCTAAAGAAATACATTATTTGTGTAAATTTCAGCTTATAAATACACTCATATGCAATTGCGATGAGGAACGGATATAACCTCCTGTCTAGCCTTAAAAAATACATCAACGGGTAACATTGAAGTCACTGTGAATTATAGGTCACCCAGCATTGCATGAGATACAATAAAAATAAATCAAAGCATTTATATTTAATCATCACTTGCCCTAATGCAGCACCTACTTTATATGTTCATTTTTGCTGTCATGAAAGTGCATGAGCTGTTTGCATGAGCATTGCTCTGCAGATGCTATTCACACTAAGCGCTAGTCTGTTGTGAAAACAGCATTTAAAATCTTCCAATCTCAGTGTTTCAAATCCATGCCAAATGTTATCATTCAATGCCTGACTCTTATGGCGAACTCAATTACCTTATACCTCTAAAGAACACAAGGAGTGATTTAGAGCAAAACATTTTCACAAATTGTCCGGGACTTCACATGTGCTTGGCCAATAGACTGCCATTCTCACCCTGCCCCCCCCCCCCCATACCTCCCCCTTCAAATCAGGCCCACTTCCAAGTTTCCAGTTATGAAAAATGCCTGGGCTGGGCACTATCATTACTGCAATCACTCTTCTCTGTTGTATTCTCTGTTGTATCCATTTTACTTTAAATGTATCTCTAAAGCTCATACAGGCAATTTCAAAACCACTATCATTTTAGTCAGACTGTGATCTCCACCAGCAATCTGCATCTTATTGAATGTGTGCAAGAAGGGATGAAAACCAGACACCTGTCTCTCCACAGTGGGATATTATGAAAAAGGTACTAATACTAAATTCCCAAACTGGCCAAGCATATTAAAACAGTGTGCACTCGGACTACACTGTAATAGGGTGATCATTTCAGAAAGAGCTATTAACCATACATTGTGGGCTCCAGGGCCTGACAGTCATTGTTCTGATCCATGTCGCCCATTACTGTGGTCTGCAACAGTAATCTTTCTCGCACTTGATAGGCTGATGCAATGACAGCTTTCAGACAGCTGACCTGTGGACAAGCGTATTGTGGCTATACAAGAAAGTGAAGCTGCTAGTGAGCAGGGTGATGTTTGTGAAACAGCTCTAAACGTTTCAAGCTAATTTTGAACCATCTACCGAAGGGCTTGGAAGTCAGACAAGTTTACACTAATTTCTGAAGCAATTTAAGTTATCTTTTAAGGGCAAACAGACACTGAGTCTTACTGGTCACAGGCTGGCACAAATTATATATTCTTTTGATGTATAGAATGGGGTCCATGTGTAAAATTAAAGACATTTGGAGTTTTTTATCATTTGTCATCTGAATATCAGAGCTGGAGTTTGATAATTAGTTGAAATACTTTTGGAAGAATTTTTTATATATATTTTTTTAAATGTCCAGCAGTGTATATAAAAGCAGCCTGTGGTTACAATTACATTTTACCTTTATTTCTTAGAATAAAACAGCAGAATTCTTTAATCAGCTAAGGCTAGCTTTTTATGTATCCTACACACCATAAAAACACCATTCCAGTCATTCCTTTAATATGTAGCTTTATCCATTTGACTATCTCCCATTGGCTCTCAATTAAATTTAGCCTTGGAGCTCCTGTCATTGTGCTAAACTGGGAATTCATAAGAAGTGTTCAGAGGATAGCTTAAACATGAATGGACCAATGGAAGTATCCACACAGCCAACAGAGTTCATGGACCTGCTGTGTGTTATGTGTGGCCATGTTCTCTAAACTAAACTAATGGGAAATATAAGGTAAAAGCTCTTCTTATAGTCCCTGTGAGAATACACCTTGTGTAAGGTTTTGGGATATCTCGGTTTCAAGGTCTTACTATTATATAAAACAATTTTTTCCATCATTTTTTTCCATCATTTTACAACATTTTTTTCCATCCATTACAATGGAGTGGAAACATAGTGATCCAAATGGAATCACTATGGTTTTGAATTACTCTCCACTAACATGCTTTCAGCTGAATTCTGTCTGGTCATTTATTCAAGAAGGCTACAGGGAATTTGGTTTACTCTGAAGTGCTAACTGGCTACAGTAAGGTCAAATAACCTAGAAGAACCTTTGATCAGTATCCTTTTAATAACAGTTGATGCTATCAGACATAATATGCTTTCTTAATATCTCTGGTCTGAGTGCGGCATAATTAGATGCTGACAGAAGGATCAGATGATTAAGAAACATACAGTGACCAGTAACCGGCTACTATTACACTGTCTACTAGACAGTGTCTGGGTTTAAAGTCAACTGTGTAGCCAACCCCCTCTTGTGGCCATTTAACCATTGTTGTTATGTAAAACAATTGTCTTGCTCTAGGTTATTTACTCTTCAGATACATCAAGAAATCAAGAAGTATTGCCATCTTAGGCATTTCCTAATTCTTATTATTTTTCTACTCTTTCACATCAATGCTTTAAACAGATATCATTTACTGGGGCTAAAACTAAGACATCATGTGATTGGCTGAAGGCTCTGATACGCTGCAGTCACGGATAAGGTCACTAAACCTCGACATGTAAAATCTCGATCCATGTTTAAAACTGTGAATGTTCTGGTCTCGTCTCTATTTAAATCTCATTCTGTACCTCATCCATTTTAAAGAGTAATGTTATTGAAGAGTGACGCTGGCGTTGTGTGTGGGCTGACCAAGCTCCAATTTGATCATTTTATCTGATTGTGAGGCAAACAGTTGGGTGATGGATACCATCTCATTACAATGTGAAAGTGAGAGTTTAATTTCCTGTACATGTTCCATCTTTATTAATGTCAGGAACAGCAGGTTGTCAATTGCATTAGGGCGCCGTTCTCTTGCAAGACACAAACAATGTCTTCACATGGTGTTTCGACAAACATGCACACAAACAAAGCAGCTGTGGCATGTTTCACAGTCAGAAGGGATAACTGTTTCACTTTGACTGAAGTCCCTTTCATGACAGAGGCAAACTGAACTGATCTCATTAAATAATAAGCATTCATAAAAATAGAACACTGTGAAAATTATTTTATTAGTGGTGCTTGCAAAGCACTATTACTCACCTGCATAATTCTTATTTTTATTCTTCTTTATCTGAACACAACTACATAACCTGTACATAACCTGTCCCGCACGGTTTGTTGTAGATGAATGAGGTGTAAAATCGACTGGCTTATTGAGGTTTGCTATGACTTGATCATGATTAAGTGATTGGTTGTATGAGAAAGTGGGAGGGAAAAATTTCATAGACTTAACATTGGGTTGAATTTTGTGACACTATAGCGATTCGGGAGTTGTCTCTTTTGATTCACACACACATATCTGTCTATTGGTTTTACCTAGTTAACTGTCTAGCTACACCCTAGCAACCATTTACTGTACCCTAGCAACCAAATAATAAAATGAATAAGCCATATCTCAGCATTAGAACACTACAGAGACATGTGGGTGGGTTTATTTGACTAGGGCTGTTAGTTGGTTTTAGGTTTTGCCCTGGCAACTTCCTGATCATCATTGACATATTCTGGCTTGAGTTTTGCCATGGCAAGCACCACTCACATTTTCTCACATTTCACATCTAGTTATTATTATTTGTGAAATAGACCTGTTTTCAGAGAATATACCCCAAATTAAGTTTCATTTCTGAAACTATATTCTCTAAAAACAAGTCTTCTTATCATCTGCAATTTTGCTTCTCATATAAATCTATCTTGCCCTAAAGATGTTTAGATATTTTTACTGGTAAACAAGGCAAAATGCTAATTAAGATTTTTTTTTTTTTTGCAAAATACTGTTTCTCTCACATCAGTGTTTAATATGACCTCAATATCAAAAGCTCAGAGGGTTTTTCTAGTTTTGTGAGAAATGGTGGCAGAATGGTGGCAGTATGAGGGACAGAATTAATACTCAGGACGGTGTGTGTGTGAATGAGAAAATTAAAAAAGGGAGTTCAGTAGCCACATTTCCCTTTACTGGCTGCCTGCAGCAGCTTGGATCATAAAGCTTAGGGGGTTTAGAGAACTATACCCAGGGTGCCTGATTATTACCATGCTAAATTTATATTGATTGCTGTAGCTTAAGAGCTACAATCGAGATGTTCCCCAGACACAGTCACAATATATGGTCTGAAGTGGTTTGGTAATCCAACAACAAGATGCATGATTTGTTTTTAATAGCAATAAAATACACCACAGAACTGTTTTTAAGAGGCTGTATTCACAGTACAAAGGATCCAATCAGAAAACGTGGAAAGCAAGTTTCTCAAAGCACCTCAAAAAGCTTTGAGATGCATATAACACAATGTGTAAATACATTTGGTTGTTCAGGCTACATAAGTAAACTTTTCCTACCCAGCGAGCATATGGAACTTTGGGAATCATGTGGGCAATTAAGATTAAGACACTGTTATTTTTGCATATAGTGCAGGAATAGTAATTAGGTTTACATCTGTTTCATGGAGACACATATGTGTGACCAAATGTAAACAGAATGCAAACTGAATCAGATAAGAATTAGATTAATGTGAAGTGACTAAACGGCCCTTAGATGACAGTTTTTCTCAGGGTTTGACATTACATTCTTGCTGATCTTCTCCAGACACATATTCACACTGTATGTTTGCCCTTGACTAAAGCAGCAAATTTAGGAGGCCCTGAGGTAAGACGGAAATAGTGCTGAGACAGTGAAGACAGTGGCCTGCAATTGTCTGTTAGCTACATTTGCACCCAGAACAGGCCTCTGGGGAAAGCCTCTAATAAACAGAGATTAAATTAAGGGCCAATGCAAGGGAAATACACACTGGTTGACAGGCAGTTTCTCCTGTGTTCACTTTCTCCTACGATTTGCCTACAACTCCTCTGCCTTTGGTCTCCAAAGACACTCCAATTAATCCTTTTTACCATACAACCAGGCAACACTTTGACTCTTGGAACTGTTTTCAACCTGTTTGGTACTGAAATTCATTAACATAACTAAAATAAGCATTTGCAGGTCATATTTATGCATGCTTGAGGCTACCTGTTCTGATGTTGTTAGAGGATAAAGTGGAATATCCCAAACGCATATCCAGATGCATCTATAAACAGTGTGAATTCCTGATTTAGCGTGCAGCCCCGCAGGAAGCTGGGTGAGATGCTTTGCGCAGGCCTTCTGACCTCATCATGGGTGACATTTAATACACAGCCCGGCACTGCGCTTCTCATTCCTCCTGCAGTGTGCATCAAACAAACGCAACCAGCCTGATGCGTTTATGCATGGTTTACATGGTCCAGCAGTTAATGCCTGGGACTTTGAATGCATAGCAGCAAAAAAGATCTGTACAGACCGCAGTCTAGCCACAGAGTCTAGAAGTAGTCTCTACAGAAGCTGTAAAGTCTCTGTGTATAACGCTCTAGAAGAACTGAGTCTTAACTGCCTCAACCCTCATTATCCACTGGGAGCCTCTGTGGTGCAAGGTACAGGGGAATATGTTTTGCATTTGCCCCTGCTGAATTCAACTCCCCTTAACAAATTCTTTTTGATCTGGTACCCAAGTCATAGCATATTTGTGAGAAACTGTGCCAGTTGCTGTGAAACAGTGCAAGACTTGCACTTTTAATGTATAAAAATAAGTTGTTAGAAGATCTCTTTACTCTCCATATGCTCACCCAAAGGGAAAGTTATAATACAACTGTATTTTCTTACATGGCTCACTGGATTTTTTGATTGTGATTGGTCAGTCGTCATATTCCGTGGTGATATTTTTTGTATACTTAATATTTTATGTCCACTGATGTATTTATGTGGTAAGTAGAGATGTAATTAGTTTGATAATGAATGATAAAATATTACTATAAACAGAGAAAATATACAAAAGTAATTAACCTGCCCATCATTTAAATTTTTCTGTAAATTTACTCATGCATTAAATATAATTTTATTGTTGAAAGTTATAAATGGTTGCGAATGAGAACGGTAACAGGAGAAGAATTGTTCCATAGGGATTGTCTTATTTGACATTAGATCAGTGTGCCCTTGGTTCCCAGCGAGTAATGCTCATCAAAACGGCCGTATTCCTCTATAAACCTTAAGTCTCATACACAATGAGAAATGACGAGGTACTGGGTTGAGAGACCATTTCTCCTGACATTCACAATGGCAGGCTCATCAGTCATGCTGTCAGAGGCTAGTTTGGAATTTATGAGGAATAACGATAGGTTGAAAATAGACGAACGCCTTGCTCATACTTGTGTATGGAGCGTTGTGTGCTTTGGTTGACCTGGTGTGAAACCCTATTTCTTTCTGCCACTGACCCCCTTGGGCTGATTTTTCATTCAGAGTGATTCTAGAGTTTGGTGTCATATTAAAGTTATAGGTTCGTGCAGGTCAGCTGGGTTGGGCACTCCATTCAACAAAGGTGGCTAAAACATACATAATGTTTTAAGGGGTTGTGATTCAATAGATATTCCAATCCAAGGATTTAGATAACATCTTATAAAACATAGCAAAGTATGCAGACAGAAGCAAAGTCAAACCACTGATTTGCGGACAGTTGTAAAAAGTGGTGTTAAAAGCATTTAGGGTAATTTCAAGCCAAGTGTATGCCAAGGTGCTTTTAACATGGAAACTTTTAATTAATGTGGAAATTGAAGTTCTGTCCACAGGTAATAACTGGCTGTGACACCAGCCTACCAAATGAATGACAACTAAATCAATTACATTTAGTTCTTTTGCTATTTAGGAGAGATGAGAATTGCAAACAACTGATTAACAAATCAGGGGTTCCTGTAAAATTTATTCCAAAGTAAAAGTTCTTTAAGCTGTAGAGAAAGTCTTAAAATAATACAGGAAAGATCCTATTTTGTGTCGCTTTCACTAAAAGCGTATTAACTGAGCTTGAAGAACATAAGGATTACACAGAGAACTTCTCTGGGACCAACTCAAAATGTCTCTCTAAAGACCTGAAACATTAACTGAAGGGCATATTGTATTCCCCATTCAATTGCCCAGTTTACTACACTTTATTGCAAAGAGCTAGAGATTTACTTTCACTGTTTTTCTGTCAACGGAATTGTGAACATTCAAGTCAAACTGAGATTGATGGACCGGTTCCATAGACATGATGGAGGACTTGTCATATGTTCCAATAAGAACTCACTGTGCAAATGCTTCTCCAGAAGCTCTGCTGTCTGCTTCCGCAGTTGTTGTTCTCTCGTTGTTTTCTCCAGAGTTCAGGGACACTGCATCGCCTGGCCGCAAACAAACCTTAATGTAGACAGAGCCAAGTCGGCAAATCTCAGTGAGTACACACGACTAGACCCCCCTTCTCCTTTTCAGCTGGAAGTACACAGGAGAGCAAGGCATTTTTCAATGCATTTAGATGAGACCTCTAACAAAGGTCTCTAATGCAGATATCAATGATCCCTGAGAGAGGCTATTGGAATGAAATTGGCTGACTGGGATGTCACGACTTGCATGAAAAATGATGGATCCAATTTGTCCGCTTCATTCCTGCAGCCGCGCTGCAAGGCTATGTGAGCTGTGCTTTTGAGGAGGAAGAGAACCAATAACTGGGCCTGTATAGCTGTCTAACAAGTTAACTACTTGAATTGCCACTTTATCTACAATTTTATCAGGCTGTCAGAGGGGCCGGGGCAGAAAATGATGAGTCAATGATCGTATCAATGGAGTGAAATTTTTGAAAATGATACCAGCCTTTGGTTTCAGCCTCCCTCAGCGCAAAAATATGCATTTCAAACACATCTAGTTTAATATTGCTACAAAGAAACAGTCTGTGCAGTCTTAAACTTCATGAAGAGTCCAGGAGGGGTTAGATGATGACAGGGGGTTATTTTAACGGAGTGACTCCAGGATGCCAAATGATATAGTACTTAGCATTGTGCCCTTAAGGGGAAACGTACATTTGTGAAGTTAATCCTTTAATGAGGCCAATTAAACATGGAGAGCTCAGGTGTAATGAGTGCCACCTCCAAGCCTGAAGCAAATGAGTCTTTCAGCAATGAAGCAATGAGGTCATTCAAATAAAGATACTATGCATCAGTTACAGCTGGCTACATCAATGGGATTTGTGCAAGTATGGGTCTTTAGGCAACAAAATCAGCCATGAAACTATCCAAGGTTGTTGTCCTGGGTCCTATGATGGGCGGGGTCCTTAAGGGCCTCTAATTAAAAGCCAACACACCAACATACCATGTGTGTGCAGCAGTGCTGCAATGTGACCAGCAGGCATTACCAAACTTTTGAGTTTCCACAGAAAAGTGATTTTATAGAAAACCCCTAAGCCATACCACTTGCTATGCTGTTCCATCTTAACATATCAAAGTATATTTGAAATGACTGTGGACATGATAATAAAGATTTAGCTGTACATCTGTAGGCTAAGCTATCAGTACACATACTGTACTGTATGTCACTCATTGTTGTATCAAAGGTCTTGCAGATTAGGCAAAAACTACAGGGAACCCATTCATAGCATCAATTACATTTTGATAAAGATGAAAAACTTGTGGGCCACCACAAAATAAGCAAGATAATGCAAATGGGGTAAAATAGTCTCTGCCCCTATTCAACCCAAACTGCATTTCAAAGACAGAGAGTATTTCATCTAATGATAAAACCTCATCATAAAATGGCAGGTGACTGTGTCTTTGAAGTGACCCAGGAGCACATGCAAACTCTCATTACATGTACAAAAATTAAGCTTCATAGCCGCAGAAGACCTTGATGTTTCCTGACATCCGTGAACCTGAGAGCTAAACGTGCTGTCTTACATCAGATATTGTACAGTGTTCAACCCTTGGGGTAGTACATTCATTACATGTGATAAGAACAGATAAAAGACAATGTTCTTCTTGTCAAGATTAGGAATAAAACATCACAGTGGGTGGGTGATATCACAGTGTGAGGCTGTGATTGTACAGAACATAACATTACTCAGTAGATTTACATATGTACAAGTAGATGCAGCAATTATTTATTGGCTTGAATCTGCCAGATCTCTGAAACAGGGCAGCATGTGTGGCAGGTAAATGATGGCCTTCATAAAATGCCATATTACTGCAATGAAATGGCATAAATCTTTAATAACATAGCTCATCGTTATATTTAACATATAACGATGAGCTATGTTATTAAAGATTTATGCCATTACAGATTTCAGTTTTAACAGGATATTCAAGGGGCTTGCAGGATACATGGAGACATTTACAAACCAGCATAAATACAGTTGTGTTCATGAACCATAATCAGTATTATTACAATACACAGCTTTCGAAAAGGAACCCACACAACAGGATGCATTGTCTGATCCAGCTCTGAAGCTGCACCATGCTTTAACTTCAGCTGGTAGCTGTGTTTTGTAATGTTACCTACCATGTCCTAAAAGTCCTAGCCTACAAGACTTATGCTTATGTGCAAATTTTGCATGGACCAGTTATAAATTAACTACTATATTCCAAAACACAGCTAATATTTTAAACAGGATTTTAAAGCAGGCCGGTTGTAATATTTATCAATATTAAACTAAGCAAAAATCTTTGTTATATTACACTGCATGGATGCAACCATGCCCGATTCAGAAAGCAGCACAAACTTATTGTACACTTGCAGTTTTCCACCACATGCACATACCCATGAAGTTCACAAGACAGGCAGCAAGTATTCTAAGCTGAACTGCAACGCTGGATTCCTTTCTCAAGGATTCTAGTCTCAAAATCTGTTACAGTAACCAGCATCAAGTTACTGCAAGTTTTCAATGAAAACTCCTGAAATCTATAAAAACATTAAAACTGCTACTTTCAAACATTGTAATATAGACCTAATGGCATACTGTGCAAATACTATAACCATAAGGAAAAAGTGCCCTGAAAGAACACCTGATACCTTAGAGGTTTACACTGTAGTGTGACACATGTTTGTGTGTAGCATTCACCCTCCGACACTGTGAGAACTAGCGTGGCCAACGATGCAGCTAAGCAGTAAAGCTGTAATGTAAATGGCACAACACTCCAATCCAGTACTACCTCATCAGTTCTGACACCCTGGTGAAGTGGTAATCTGTGAGTCGTGTGCAGAGATGAGCATCATGGCCATCTGCCCTGGGATCACTCACATCCATCTTCCTGAGGCTACAAGTTGTATACATGTAGGTCTTGAGCATGTTGGGAGGGTAAGAGAGAGAGAGAGAGAAGAGATTCCACTGGCTTCCTCTACTGTGCTCAATACTGTTCACAAAGCACAATAAATTATCAAAGCTGGGAAATAATAAAGTAGCTTTGAATTTACACCTGAGCAAACAAAAAACAAAAGAAACAAAGAAAACTAAATAATTGGATGTGGCAACATTTCTTTTTCTGTCTTCTTTCTATTGTGTACAGTATCTATCAAATACTAAAGCAAAACAAGTACGGAAATACTGAAAAAAGTTTATATCATTTCAGGATTTATGGCAGTATTAATTAAAATTATTATACTGCCATATATATTCAAAAGAAAAAGTGTCAGATGTCTGTTTGAGAATAATTCAGTAAACCTAACCAGACCAAGCTACAAATGACATCACAGATCAATCTATTCCCTTTTATTTTTAGAATATTTCCTCAGAACATCTAATCAGTGCATGAGCTCCAGCAACACCAACATCTCTCCACTTGGCATCCTATCACACTCAAGGGGCTTTTATCCCTCCTTCTAGTCATTCCACAAGGAATAACAGGATGTTAGGCTAAAACACAGCCATCCTAGCATTTGTGTATGATGTCAGTGTTAAAATGAGCTTGCAGGGAAAGAGAGTCTTTTAAGTTTCCAACAATTTCAGGCAAAAAAGTTTCATGGCATTTCAATCAAGAAAGTACAGTTTTTTAGTGGAAGGAACAGAGTGCTCTTAATTCAGCTGTGATTAATTTAAAAGCCTACATAACTGTAAAATGTCTGCATTACCAGTTTCAAAGACTCTGCTTAGACTGTGGTGAATGTGATACTTTCAGTTAAGTATTCAATTAACTGAAAGCAAACCAGTAAAGCTGACAGCTACACAATGCTCTTAGACAGGTTACGTGAACTGATGCTAATAAGTGGCAGATATATCCCAGAGGGCGTGACATGATCCTGTACCATCTGGCATTCATCATACAACCTTAAGTTCGAAGAATTTGTTATTTTTTTAAAGTTATAACTTGAATTGCACAACAGTGTCAGGTAAACGTAGGCACATAACTTCAGTAACACTCAAGCATGAAATGTTTCGTAGAAATATACAGCTACTGTATATAAGCCAGCAACTGATACATTGGTTCCCCTGAGGTCTAAAAACTGTTAGCAAAGCATTTTCTGTTTGATTGACCAGCCTGACATCGCAATATTGGTGCAACCAATGGTGTAAGTTTAAGGAAGACGATCTGTTAGGCCAGCCAATGGAAGACAAGGGAAGTGTTTGAAACAGGTTTGAAAATCATTATTTTTAGATGCAGTTTTGGTGACTTTATTGGTTCGAAAATGACACTTTAAACAGTAACATTCACTGGTTACCTGGTAAGATGTGCTTGATGTTTAAACTGTCAAAAACTAAACTGATCATTTGATACAAATACTATTGTTTCCAACCAATTTTTTAAGGTAGCCATGTCAAGTTAATTCAAATAAGTTTGTGCTTGCATTATGACATCATCCGCAATAATAACAATTTATAATGGAGCAGAGGGCAGACTGTGTGACATAAAACACAACATTTTGTCCTTGCAATGCCAACGGAAGACTTCAGACCAGGATGTACAGCTTGTATGATGTCATTGGCCACTGACAACGATGTGTCAGTAAGTTTTATCAACCATGGCATAAGTTATCTTTACACCAGTTACACAAACCTTTGCTTCTGCCCCATTAAAACAGAGGTGAACACAAGGATGTGGGTAAGATGTGCATCCATACACTTCATCAAAGTGTATTTAATAAGAGCATTCTGTTAAAGGCCAAGCACCGTCCTTCTAACAGTGCTACATTTACAGTGCGTACCAAACAGTAGAGGCATTTGAAAGAAGGGAAAGACTATTATTCTTATGTAATTTGAACAATGATACATTATCTACAGGTCAATGACTAGTCACCATTTTATATTTGTCTGGTGTTTTGCAAGCAGCATGTTTAATTTGATAATTCAGAGCTTTGCTGCAATTGATTTTACTGACTTCAATAAAAACAGCAGCTATCCAGGGATTAGAGTGACTTGATATGGACATGCAGTCTTAACCTCCCAACCTCCAAAAAGGTCATTAAATTAAAACCTAAGTGCTTAAAATAATTTATCAAAAGTTCTCACTTAAGACCTTTGCTTTTTAATTATTAATTCCTGCAATTAGGCAACTTACTCGGCACTGGGTGTGAGACCATACGCAATATTCATAGTGATGCAGAATTATGCAATACATTCTACGCATACAAAGCTATGTATCCACAGCGGGCTTGTGAAAATAAAGACATTTTTATCAATTAACAGGATATCAATGGATAAAAGAGTTTGTTCTGGAGCCAATGCTATCCCTCACATTAATTCTGTCAACATGCCAAAAATGAACATCAGTACATCAGTGACTACTGTATACATATTATATATGCCAGTCAAAACTTTGGAAACACTTCACTGTAATGTCATCTTAAAAATCTTTTCATTTGAAGCTTAAATGTTTAAAATTATTATCATTAGTTTTATTTAAAAAAACTTTTGAAATAGATGATTTGGACTAATTAATAAAGAGAAAACATAGAGCAAATATTAATAAAGAATGAGTGTTTCCAAACTTTTGAAACTTTTTGAAACTTTTGTTACTGTATACCCCCCTGCTCACACCTTTGGAAAGCCTCCTGCATATCATATACCTATATGCACACATTCATAGTGTGATTCTCTCCTTCCAACAGAATAAACAGAAAAATATGTGATCAATGAATCAACTAAAATGTTCAACAGTTGGTTGTTTCAACACATACCTGTGCCATGAAGGCTTTGCTGTTGAAAATGTATTCATATTTTATTCCAGAGGAACAAGCCCTAATAGAAAACATATACAGTTTAAATACTGCAGTTCTAAAGATTAAGTATAAAACGATAAGTATAAACTCTTAATACAGTAATTCTGGTCAACTATTTGCATAATTCCAGTCAACTATTTGTATATAACACAATGTCTCAATATTACGTGACTGCCCACATATTACATGATCTGCATTAATTATTTCAGTTATTATACAGCAGTGGCATGGCACACATTGCACAACATTTAATACAGTAAATGAGCTCTAACAGTGTGCCCCAACCCAATCAAAATCTAAGAGAAAACATGGACTTCTGCCAAGAGTTTCCTGTTTCACTGGACACTGGAAGGCTGCCTTGCATTTTGAGGTTTGGTATACATTAAACACTTTGATATTGAACAGGCAGTGAGTCTTTCCCTGGAGGTTATAATGCTTTAGATTTTAGTTTTGTTTGAAGGAATAGGCAATTGTAACTCATCTTTTACAAATGTAATTCTAAAATAATATTGTTGGATAACCTGGCAAGATTTGATTTAAATGCTAACTCCAAACTGACATAACAGGAGGATTTATCTGTGATGCTAGAAACTGTTACTGTGAAACACAGAGCACAGACATATATCCAGCCTTTGTATTGTTATTCATGTCTACACCACCATAGCAGCCCATACAAAACTCACTAAGAAAACATATAAATTCTTTCATATCTCCCAATTATTGCAAGAGAGAAACAGCCATTAAATCAACAACAACAAAGCAGCCTGAAAGGCTAAATTTACATAGAAAGGGAAGCAGCATGCTGAGATGGTGTTTGGTGTCCATCATATGCAGGAAAATAGTGTGGTTATATCCACCCAGGAGGCTGCGGCTGCATCCATTAAGCCCATCTCTGCAGCCTCTAGAAATCTGCTATGGACAAAAGGAATAAGCAGAACTAACAGCCTCACTACAACACTGGGCTTAGAGCCTGTCACAGGTTGTATTGCTTGCAAAAGTTCCCAGGTGGAACACACACTGCAGAAACGGGTTTTAAGAGAAAAAAACAGCAAGATTTGTAAATGAGCTTGGAATGTTACTTACTAATTCACAGAAAATTAACTAGATTTGCATTTCCTTTTAGGAAGTTCCAGTGCTTGCAAGGAAGTAGAAAAATATTTTTATACAGTGTAAAGACAAAACCAACAGGCATTTAATAGGAACATGTCCAACATTAAAGACAATTTTATAGTATCAGTTGAAAGAGTTATTGCTAAGATGTTTTTTGGTGATCAAGGCCTTAGTGACGTGAAGAAAGTGAAGGAACCTACCCTTTAAAAACCTAGACATGTATGACCGTATTCCACACTGTTTTGAGGTCATTTCATCCCTCTTGGTGTCCTAAGAACATAAATCAGAATCTCATCCTTTAATCTAATTACATTTCAATGCAGTACGCTCCTCATTTAGTGAAGCTGTCAAATTACATCTTAAAATGATATATTAAAGTCAAGCTAATGCAGATTTTGAAGTGGAAGGAATAAAATATGTCTTTTACTAATCCACTACTTTATGAACACTACAGACTATAAACAACATTTCAAGATGTTGTAGGGAAGTTGTCTATGTAGGGAAATTTGTCCTTCCCTTTGGCACTGTCTGCATTTTGTGTAAACAACAAAATTGGAGTGTTCTGTACTTAGAATATTTAAAGATACATTTTACAACCTTTGCGAGTCAAGTATTGAATAGATAGTTCACCCAAAAATGCTGTCATCATTTACATGATGTCATTTCAAGCTGCATGACTTTTTCTTTTATGGAGCACTTTTCTTTTTTATTTAAGGTAGAAGTTTTGAAGAATATTCGTACTGCTCTCTTCCACATAATGAAAGTGGATGAGAATGCAAGCTGTCAAACTCCAAAAATATAAAGGCATCATAAAAGTTATCCAAACAACTTGTGACTGAATTTGCAGTCATTTTTCACTGAAACCTTACAATCTTGCCTTGAAAACCTTGCTTGATAGCTTGACAACTAAACATTTCTCTATAAATAAATTTTTTCTGTGTTCCAGTAAACAAGTTTTCAACAGATATGACGGTAGGTATATGAAGAAGGAGTTTACATTTTTGGGTGAACTATCCCTTTAAAAATGTGCCAGCATTAAAGTGCGCAATAGGAGCCCAATATAGGAAGCTCTGTTTTCTATGTGCATCTCCATCTGATTAATGACTATCCACTGACTAATAAACAGTAATTGAATGGTCTACTGCAGAAGGCCTAAAAGCTGGAAAGAGCTGCTCACAGCCCATAGTGTGGTTTGGGGTTGATTATGGTTGACCTTGTATGAAGCGCGTTGGCCACAGTGAGTCTACGATGAGGAACTGTAGCCAGAAAGCAAAGCAGAAGATAAATGAACAGATATTGTATTGACACAGCAAAAGGGGGTCGATAATGTAATCAATATCTATTTGATTTTTATCACAAAACTCTGTGGAGGAAGGAAGACGATTGATCAAACATGCTAGGACACATCGGCATATCTAACAATATTAATTAAGAAAAACTGCTTAGGTGACTGATTGTTAAATCATTCAATATTGTTCAAATCTAAACGATTGTTGCATTCAGATTTTCAGAATGTATTTTAAATATTAAAGTACTTTTTTTCTGTTCTGTTAAGTTTTTGTGATTAAGTCAAGTAGTCTATGATTTGTGTCTGAATAAACATTTATAAACAATTTAATGATTTTCCATATTTTAAAAGTATTAACATACATATAGTTTAAAATCAAAGGACAACCATTCTTAGACAGGCTGTCATTAATAGGGGCTTTAACATATGGACTCAGTTTACAAAATGAGTTCTACATAGTTTTTAAACAAAGTTCAGCAGAATGTTTTAATTTTTATTTATATTTGAATGTAACAAATATCATTGCTAATATTTTCATATATCTATGGCTCTGGAGTGCATTTTGTGTTAATGCAATGGCACCATTTCTGTTAGTGTTTTGACTAACACCATCATATAATTGAATCTGTTCATCAACAAAATGCACAACTCTAGCAGCAGTGGTGGGAGGCAATATAATTCAATGGCGCGTCAACGGTGAGGTAATATTTAGTTTGAAGTATGACTCATATTTAGTGAATGAAGTGTTTTAAGAAGCCTTTGAATATATTATGCTTTTAAAAACCCTGTCATATTACATGCTTTTAAATATCACAAGGTCTAATGGAAATGAGCACTCTCTCATTTCTCATCAAAGCAGCTTTATTTACATAATAATTGTGTTTTTTATGTGAATTACTTATTTACTTACTTAAAGAAACCCCAGGCTGCTGAAAACAGGTTTTAGAAAAAATGTTATTGTCATGCTTTATCTTGTGATTGTCTAACAAAACCGTATGGCTACCATTTTAAAATATATAGATGGAAGATTAAAACTGTCACTTCACCACGAAATGCATAGACAGACTCATAATAACTTTTTATCACAAAATATCCACTCCATAATATACATTATTGTCAGTTTTCTGTGAAATATATCTGTTGGGGGGTCATAACTATGCATTATGATGTTGGATAATAAACATGGTTGGACAGGAAAGGAACAGTGTGCCACAGCTATGTGTGCATTTGGGAATACAAGCTTTCAACATGGGAATATTTATTGGACACTGTTGAGTGCTGGGGAGAACACAGTTAATGGTTACCGTTACGCCGTCATTCTAAGCAAGTGCTGCAAGATTAGCACTTCCACGTCTTTAGTACCAAGCCTAGGAATAGTCATAAAAAAGACCCCTCATGTGCTCCTGTAAATCAAATCATGTTTTGAGAGGCCATGATGATTCTTGCCAATTAGCTGAGGTTGGACTGGTGAAAATTACAGCTCTCTATTACACACGGTCCATTCCCAAGATCTATAGTGCCCTCTGATTTGGCAATCTCCATACATGACTAAATGTGATAAGAAATGAGTTATACTATTGATGAGGTCCTTAACAAGGTAATAACCGCACTCCCCAGTCAATAATTATTACGGTAAGAATATCTTTATTACGGAAATGCAGACTACAGCAAAAATCACAGCACCAAAACAATACACAGTGGTGTAATTGCCTTTGTCTGGAATTATAGTTTTCATTAAATGGAATGCTGCATGTTATTGATTGTTTGAATAAGACTCGATATCTTCCGGTTTCAAAGCACTGTGAAATTGCATGCCATTGTAATATTCCAAACCACTGTTGTGCATGTTCATCAATGTTATGAGATTCACACTATAAGGAGTCAAGGACTATTGGACCACAATAAGTGCTATATCTAAATTGACTAATTTTCTGGTGTTAGACCACAGACAAATATAGCAGAGTGCCACCTCTTTCCTTATGACCATAGGGTATGAAAGACTTGTGATTTCTTTATCAAAATGAATCACAAAGAGTCACATACTGGGAGTTCTATACCATAGGTTCTGGTTGAGCTGATATCTCAATTATGCTGTCTCCATGACTGCTGAGTTTGGTTTCTTCTTTTGTTTCCTCCACACTTGATGCATGGTCTGAGATCTGTTGACAGGCATTGTGTATAAGTTTACTAAGTTATGACCTAGGAAACTGGTCAACATGAATCTAAGGGAACTACTGGAACAAAGGGTTGATCAGCAGACACTTTCAGGCTTACATTCTATGTTCAGAAGTTACTGAGGTACTAAGTAATTCTTTGACCTTTTGACTTCTGGAAGGGGGTGATCTTGCATTTAGGAAGTCCTTGGCAGGGCTGTCTCCACCACGGTCTAGCTGGGGGTCTTTGTAAAGGTCCTGCTCCTCCTCAACCTCTTTTACTTCCATCTGTGGAGGAAAGAAAAAAATCACTTATTTTTGAGTGGCGCTTGCTTACTGCTGTTCAAAAATGTGCTAAATGTGATATATTGAACTATTGTGTATATGATATTGACTGATTGATTTTTCACCTGTTCAATGGGGAGATCCACCTTCATACTTTCATCTTCTGGGACCTCAGATGCTGTTACTGTCTCCTCCCTTTTGTTGCTGGCTTTGAATATACTTTTTTCTAAAGAGTTAAATATATTACATGCTGATTCATCTACATTCATAATTTCTCTATTCAAATATAATTGTTGGTAGTTTATAGTTACAATGATTATTTACAGTATCTACCATGATACCATGATTCTGACATGGATAAAATAATGATCAGATTACAACATTAGATGTATCAGCATAAAGTAGGTTGAAGCTGGTCCATGAGAAAGACACATAGAAGACATGAAACCGTGGTAAAGTGCAGCTTGATTTTACACAGTGCACACAGGATGACATTATAAATGGACAGGTTCTCTGTTACAATTAACTACAAATCAATTAATGTTAGTTGCGAAACGTTCAATACTGTATCTTCTCTCAACTGTAGACCTGTACCACAGACAATGGAGGAAACCTTCCTGAAGATGGAACATCTTGTTTCTGCAGACCAGACAATGATAAACACTCTTTAGAATTACCCAGAACAGTTCACTTCACATCAAATCTGTTTGAGCTCAGCACTTCACAATGCGTTTAATGGGCTTTCTTGATCCTGAGGCACAAACTGCATTGGTCGGTGGCTTTGACATTCAAAGGTAAGACAATCTGCGCTAATGATAGACTGACAGCAGATGCACTTCTCCTCAAATAGATGATGTAATTGGTTGTCACAGCCATGACCTGTTTCATTATCTCCCGGCAGCAACTGATGTAGTTAAAGGAGGTTTCTTGTTTTATTTTTTGTTTTTTGCCATTAGGGATGTCACTATGTGGATCTTCTAGCACATGGGACACGATCAAGCGTCCACAGCCTTCATCCAGGGCTTTTATAAGCATGGCTGTAGACACTGTCCAACGCTAATGCAAGCTTGATGCGAATGAGGGGAAACTCAACTCCATCACAAGGACTGCTGGCTCGGCTCTTATGTGTAAAGTGATGGCAGCTCTGGAGCGCCTGCAATTACTCATTGAATGACCTCATGGCATGTAATAGACGCAATGCACAGATAAGTGCTGCTCATTTTATACTGTGTACAGAAGTCTATTCACATGTGTCTCCTTAGGGCTTTTAAAAACTTAAAGTGGATTTTGATTTAAAAAATGCATCTTTACAAAAATGTACAAACATTGCAGGTAAAATAAAACTAAATGTTGTGTTAACTAAATATTCTGCTATATAAATTACATAAAATACAGTGCAGGAAATATTAACTTGTTACTAGCTACACTATTTTAAAAAGATGAGTTATCATCAAGCTACTAAAAATTGTAGTTAGCAGCATTGCTTTTTAGTTGCAAATTCAGGCATTAGCATTACATCCTAGTTAAAGAAAGAACCTAGCTAACAGGGCACCTGTAACAGGGCATACATTTTAAACAAAACAGCCTGATTGAATTTATCTATGATTTAAAGCCCTCCACAGCATTTGAATCCATGCTGAGCTTTACCATTCCTCTCACTATTCTCTATTCTATCCAAGAATGAGAGTATAGAGTATATGAGAGTACGTGTAGGTGGGCTTTAGAGAACAGCCTGTCAATTCAAAGTGATTTCTGGTGCACAACCGCACTGGCTGTATTACACCGCACACATGCAAGAGTACAAGATTTCTTTTTTACCATGGCCTGATTTCCTTAATCATACATGCATCAAAATCACAAATGAGAAGGTATAAAAGAAAGTTCTGGAAAAAATAAGAATACAAAAACAACAGCTATAGTATGTAAAATGTTTTGTAAAAAAACTTTGTTGAAGCAACAGAATGAAAATGTATAAACTCCAGGGAAAGGGAAGGGAAACTTTTGTGTCATCACTTTGCTACTTACCCGCTGTACTGAAGAGACCTGGGATTTTAGAGGCCTGCCTGGTTTGTTTGGCTTGACCCATTCTGGCATAAAAAACAGAGTCGTTGGTGTCCACTCCTGGTTTTGCAAACTACAATGTTAAAAGAAAGCAATCTTCGAATAAAGACCATACACAGCTTTGATTCGATCTGATGCTTAAAGTGTGTCTACAATCCTCTTTATAACAAGAAACAACTGTGTTTCAAGCACTGCTCGCTCTTCCTGTTATACTCTTTTTCACATTTTCCATTGACCTCAATTTTTCATGAGCCGATATGCTTTGTAGCTCCCCAGCGACCGGCACAGTATTGAACTCATCTGGTTCCAATACATCCCATGCGCAACCTATCAATCACCAGAGAGCACAGCAAACTACTCATTTATTGATGAAACACGGCAGCCATGAATTTCTAACTGCAACAGTCTTATTTATCAAGCCAGATCAAACAATGAGGATCCAAACAAGCTTTAAAAAGAGCTGAAGAGAATAAGTTTTTCTTAGGCAGACAGCAGTTATTGATGATTAAAAAGCTGGGGCACTGGGAAGAGAGAGAGAGAGAGAGAGAGAGAGAGAGAGAGAGAGAGAGAGAGAGAGAGAGAGGCAGGAAGATGGGTTCAGAGTGATGCTTTGACAGCAGGATGCATGTCTGAATTAATACTCCCACAAAAGGTAATTTTTTTCCAGTGGTCTGTATACCTTCCATTGGGAGCAAGGTGAGCCATTTCTGGCACAGTGAGGAAAAGAATGGCTTAATGCATTTTTCTCTAGTTCTTGCCACTGTTAGTTGGCTCCATAGAGAGGCTGCTTGGGGGTACTTCAGTGATCTCAGTCTTCTACTGGTACACACTTCGGGCAGTGGTGTTTGTTAGCCCACTAACACAGGGTCTGGGGAATAGTTGAATATTTGTTATACTCGCTTGCTTTGTGAAAAGCAAACTCTGCCTGGCATTCCTTTGAATCTGAACAGCCATTGGTGGGCAAAGGAGAACAAAAAAACAACAGCCCAGCAAAACTTCAACTGGCACATTCGATTCTCAGTCAGTCAGAATTCAAATCAAATTCCAAAACACTTGAAAAATTGGAGGATGGGTATAAGAATCCAAAATCTGGCTTCCTAAAGTTTATACTAAAAACCAGAAGGCTGGAAATTCAATAATCGAAGACTGTTATGAAAAAAATACATGAAGTTTATGAAGAGTGGAAGGTCAATTTTCATCTAGTCCCAGTGTCAGCCAGCATGCCTATGGACTCACTGACCCCCTAAAAAACATTGCACACAAAACTGGCAAGAACTGGTTTAACTAGTAGCTCCAATAGCCAAGCTAAAGTATTTACAAGGTGCTGAGTAGCTCCATGGTGTGCTTTTGAGTAAGAACTACAATAATTGTGAGCCATTTTTCACAAGCAGAACTGTATATTCCTCTATGTTGTTTGATTTATGTCCAGGAATACAATGAAATAAACAGTACTTAATAATAGAAATATATTCTACAAACATTTCTGCTAATTTCTTATGTATTGTGTAAACAATTACAGACAGACACTGCTACAATTATTTGAACAACAATGAAATAACAAAAAAATGTGATTGGTTACTTTACATGTCTGTGGCTTCATTTCTAAGTAAATGGTTTAGGGCCAAAATGAGATGCAATATGGACCAGACCTAAGCCAATAATTTTCATCCAACCCAGGCATTTGATGATGGAAAGTCTGAGGTCAATGTGTAAGGTTAGGACCAGACTTTAAGCCATTAATTTTCATCCAAACCAGACATTTGATGGTGGAAAGTCTGAGGCCAATATGTAAGGTTAAACCTATGTAATCAGGCCCAATATATACTAAAAACTTAAGTGTATGACATTTTACACTGATCCAAGTACAGCTCTCAGTGGCATTTGTATCAGAAATCATGAAATCATGAAACAGTAGAGTATGATGGGGGAGGGTAATATCAATCTAGAAAACTGTGATATTGACTCTGAATTCAGGGGTGGAGGACCCCACTGTATCACTGAACCACTCATCCTGTCTCTGCAAAACAGGCCTGAGAGAGAGCAGCTGGATGGGTGTTTCCACCAATCCCGTCGAGAAATCAACACATCTCCAAAACAGGACGTCACCCTGGAGACAGCAGTAGGTCTGACGTGAGGGCATCACCAGAGATCGGAGAGGACAGCTTCGCCCTGCAGTCCCATGGAATGGGTCTGGCACAGATTTACTCTGCCCTGATTACTGCCACTGGGTGTCACAGAAACGAATGTGTGGCCCATGGTATGAGGAGCAGTGATCATCTCTGTCATTGCTGCATTTTTCCACCCGTCTCAACTTTGCTGACACCTCACTGAACATCTGTTCGACCAGTGGCAGAATAAACACCAAATGCTGCATGACTGCTTTCATCTGCCAGCACACTGCTGGCCCTCTCGCCCCATTGAGATTTTCAGTAATGCACAGGCCCCTATGTGTGGTTAACACGATAATAAAATATAGAGTTAAACATATTGAATCGACTGTTGGGGAAGAGGAGACAGATTCATGCCTGATTCAATTCCATTATCAAAATGTTTACGTTCTAATGCATTATGACATCATTGGGTAATGTAAGCAGTGGGGTAGACAAAAGGAAGGGCGAGTTGATTGTGGTTATGGAGTCATAGCTGAGTCTTTGTCTCCCTCATCTGGTAAGTACAGGATCTTTGAACAGGATGCAACTGTATGAAGAGGAAGTTTCCTACTTTGGATTCAAGGATACAGAACCAATTATGAGATCAATTTCAGTATGGAAACTGTATTAATATATAAAAATTATAATCAAATGTTTAAAGTCTACACTTGGCCACACCCACTTATTTATTATTACCATATTAAAATTTACGTAGCCATCCTTTTTCTAGATTACAACTCACTGCACAATTGCACTGCACAATGAAAAACTCTGAAAATCATGTGTAATTTATATTCTTATACAAATATCAACTAATTTTAATAATTTATTCATAATTCCACTTGTGGAAATGTGTCCAAACCTTTGGCAAGATATTCTGAAGGGAGAAACAACCACGTGAACATGTTTGTTTTCCTCTGAACAAATTCAGATTACAGGTAAACCAACTATGGAACTACACCTTGTAATTTAATGACTCTTTGATGAGACTTTGATTGCTATTCCATCTTCATTCTATCAAAGATAATTGGCCACTTTCTTCAAATTATTTCCTCCACTCAGTGAAGCCGATGAAGCATGAGAAATCAATTAGAGAACAATACTCACGGAGCAACCACAAGAGCTTTCTCTTCTAAAATCAACAGACAAATGTGAAGCCGCCATTTCTCTTATTTACAATAGCCAGATGTCTCAAACTTCACTTCGGAGAGCTTCTAGTCCCAGTCCACTAAGTGTGCATTTTCTCTCCATCATTTATTTGCCAGGTCTAGCTTTATTGTAGTCTGGACCATCCCAAAGCATCAAGCAAAAACTCACAATATCACAAAACAATTTATCCTCATTCTGTAGGTACAGAGGGAGGGTTCTGCACTTTTCCCTAGTGAGAGAGTTTGGCTCTCACTCGATCAAGTAACACAAACTCTGAGCATTGGGGCAGTTTTAAAAAAGAGGTGAAGGGAACGCAATACCTTCTATAGACAGTGATTGATGAGGTAAAGGTACCTCCTCCCAGCCCACACTGCCACAGATCAATCTGATTGGAGGTATTGAGATTCAGTAACATTTTTCTCAACTATCTGATCTTTAACCCTAATGAACAGTTGAGAACTTATATCTTGCCCAAACAGAAATATTTGCACTAACAGGGTTCATTGGAGAGGAAAGGATCAGGATACTGTGTTGTTTGGTAAAGAATGAGTTTACATTTGCTCTTTTCTAAATGTCATTTTCATAAGACAACTCCAAAACAAAAACATGCTTATACCATAGTGTTCATCTATGATAAATGAAAAGCATTTGTGCTATATATTTAAATTATATAATCACATTCATGAAACATTCTATCTTTTAAATATATCGCTTACTGTTGTTTTATCTTGTTTGTCTCTCTTTAGGACAGGTAGAATTCCAGCACTGATCCTAAAACAGGAAAACGGTGGAACTTAGTTGATACAGTTTACCCTAACTTGAAAACTTTGCCATCATTTACTCACAGATGTCATTCCAAAGCTGTATAACTTTCTTCCATTGAAAACAAATTTTACCAAAAGAGCAACTCAGAAAATGATTTTAGCATTGCTAGCACTATGTTCTGCCAGTTGGGCTACACCAAAGTTTAGTACAACATGAGGTAATCACAGAATTTGTATTTTTTCTGTGAACTAACCCTATTGAGATTATCAAAATGTATCATTCCAACTGTCTTGTCTTTCTTACGCATCAGTGAGGTCATGAATTCCTCCTTTGCTTGGAACCAGCTGATAATATGGCAAATGTCGGAATCTCTCGGCCCCTACAGCAACATAATACTGGTTGTTCTGCAGCTCATATGTTCCATGTAAGCGTCTTCCATTCAGCGTGCACAATCTGAAAGCAACAGGACTACTTAGCATTCTTCTACTTTAAGGTTTACACACTAAACGTTCCTGAACCTAGCACATACCCGTGTACAGCACCAGTGCGAATGTGAACTTTCTCCGTCACCATGGCCAAGACGTTTTCCCAACAAGCCAGAGTGTGTTTTGGAATCAGCACCCGCGCTGGAGGAACCAAGATATCTCCATTTGTAAAAACACTACAAAATACAATCAAATTTGCCACTTAGAAACTGGGTGCTTTCAAATATTTTCTGTTAATAAAAGGCTGACTGATAATGAACAGCATGGGAGGAAATAAGATGCACCAAGAAATAAATAATTAAATAAACCAGAGATCAGTGGTCTGATTTTATACCATTAGCCAGTATTACTTGACTTAAAGAATTAGACATTGCCATAGCCTGAAGGCCTGCCATTGAAGAATTCCAATAGGGACACATTAAAACAGGCTTACTTGATGGTGCACGGCTCATTACTGATTCTCTTCCAGCGAGCTGGGACAATTATTCTGCTGTGAACTACAGGTCGGATCTGCAGTCAAGACAAAATGAAAAGGACCCCGCTGAGCAAGAGTGACAATAACTGTTCCACTGCTCATTTAGGGCACTCAGACATGTGGTATTCCTCAAACACATTTCTTAAATACTACGTTGGTTGTTGTTCAGATATAAACAAGAAGCAGGGTGCCAGAAATTCACACAAAGCCAGTCTCAGTAGATATTCTTAAAATCAATGCTCTGTTTGGTCTGTGAGGATCAGGGAAAGAGGTAGAAACAATGATGTAGCTGAATAAGTTACATCAAAAAAAGTTCAATAAAAGGTCAAAGCATGCATCTTTTTGACTCCCGATTTCAATGGCATTTTAATAATGTGGTGCCTGTATTATGCTAAGTGTATTCTACACCACATACACGCAGTTCTATTCTTTAAAAAACACCATCCTGCAGAGTTTAGCGATGAATGTAATCAGACACACCTGAACCAGCTAATCGTGATCTCTAGGTTTGCATGAAGAATGGCAGGCAGATGTGTTAGAAAATGGCTGGATTTAAAGTCTGCAGAATATCTACAGCAGGAGTGATCATGACTGTACAAACAAAGAACTGTGAACAGCTCTGTAGTGAACAACTATACACATATACGGCATTAGTTTTTATAAGTATGCACAAATGTACCATCTATTTCAGAAACTTTTATTCTTAAGAACAGTCTAGAAATAAATACATTTATCACTTTAATTTTTTACAATAAAACATACATTGAACACTGACTAATAACCGAAGGTCATCTTATGAGCAGTCAGAATATATGTATTGCCTCAAACATACTTCACAGTTTGGGGCAGAGTGAACCAGCTGACTCAAATGAAGGTTTTACAGTAAAATCAATACATGTTCACTTCATGTTTTTCAGCAATAATAAAACAGGGGACATTAAATCACTCTGTGGAACCTTGCGGTGAAATTCTGCAAGAGGGACGTATCGATCAGAGTCTATTACAGATGAACAGAACATGGAGCAACAGTAATAATCACATTGCAAACATGTTATGATTGGATAATTGTTGCATCGTAAGTGTTATTTCTATTCATTTAAATGTGTCTTACCAGTTCACTCTTCTTTTTTTGAGGTTTCTGTGTTGTTATATGATTATAACTATCAAAGAAAGAGAGAAAAAGAGTGTAAGTACATGGTAACAACACAAGCACAAGAGCTCTTCTAAATATGAATCATAGTGCGCTAATAAAAATACAAGCATGCAGGCCAGCTACAGTTAACATCTCATTATATTCACATTAACCTACCATATGACACTATTTAAACCCATATTCATTAATAAAGCTTAGATCTTTCCTCAAAGTCTAACACTATTTAGTGGCTCAATTGGCTGCCCTAAAAACAACAACGCAGCGGTGGAGTTTATTTACTCCCCTGTAAATAAAGGCATCATTACCATCATGTGGATGAATGAACTTACTCCAGTTTTTTCAGCCTCTCTGCTCCTGCTGCCACATATATCTGTCCATGCACCAGCTGCTCCAGAGCAACAACCCTGTGACCCTGGTTAGGGGTGTAAATGTTGCGCACAGCCCCGAAGGGTGCCGTGATACCTCGAGTGACAGTGTTCAGAAAGCTGTCAAAGGTTGATGATTGACGTTGATTGATCACAAACCTGCGGCCGGGATTGAAAGCATCTCCGTTTCTGAATACAACCACCGTTTTGGTTGGCGGAGGTTGTGAACGAGCCTGCCGGCCCACCGACATTGTTGAAAAAATAAGATGCTGACAATCGCAAATGCGTGAAAAGTAAACGAACAAATCTGTTATTTCTAATTTTCAACCAAAAGTCGTTTAAAGCAACAGCTGATTTATTCTGCGCTGCGCAGCGGTAGCCAGATGCGGTGGTTTAGATGCGTTTCCATAGAAACCGAGCAAAAAACGCGCAGACGTGCGCAAAAATGGCGCAATTTTCTAAATAAATGACTTTTCCACACTTGCAATTGTTTTCTTTTGCTTCTTTTTACTTTATTGTCTGCACGTTGATCTCATTTATTCTGCTCTGAAGTAACAGGAGATTTGAGCGTCACAAGCTCTCAATTAGTTTAGGTCAGACAAGCGACAAACAATAGATTAAATTTTAATCAGTGTATTACTTACTCATGCGGCAGGAGACGCTGTGTTGTAGACATGCTCAAAAATATCAGTTTCACGTAGGTGTCAACCTGATTTATCTATCTTTCCCTGTTTGTTTCTCATGGATTAGCCTATTACTGAGTTTGCAGTTGTGTATTATTGTAATTGCCAGGCTAATATCAAGGCAATATTAATAAGTTTATGGTCACTTACAGTGAGATAAGTCAGTTATGCCATTGCCTGTCTGTTTGGACTGATAGGCAACATGGAATAACAGATCAGTTTACACAAACTGGTTGCTTGATTACGTTTGTAAAGTTCAGCCCATACGCTCTTAATGAAATTCAAGCACACCATTCGTCGTTAAATATTTATGAAAAAATGTTATAAGCGTTCAGATTGTCACTTGTCACAAATTAATCTGAATTTCTGGCTGCTGTTGTATTTTTCATGCATAGATAAATCGAGGACGGTCTTGCAGAACAGCAAAGCGCGCAACGCAATCGCTGTATGTGTCCACTAGAGGGCGCCACTTTACAACTTTAAATCTTTAACTCAAGGTTTACTTAATTTCACTATTAATAAGCTTTCTTAAGGAGACCCTGCAAAAAGTAAGACAAGTTTATTAGTGCTTTTTCTTCGATACATGAATACGAAAACATAAACAGACAAAGAATGTCCTAGTACACATTTTTGTAACATGGTTTGTTATTTGTTGTTTAATAAAACAAATAAAATATATGTATTGTATTGAATTCTGGGATATCTTGTTTTAGAAATAACTTACCATGTTCAATATTATTTAATAAAACTACAACGGTAGAGTCAGAACCGTTAAAAGTTTAACTTTCCTGAGAAGTTTGGGAAAAATATGTTTGACAAAATATGTTAGTAACAATCAAATTGATTCATAGCTGACTGATCAGATTTTTTAATAAGTTTTTTTTATTATAAGTTTTTATTATATTTATATATTTCAAAATACTGTATTATATTTCTGTATTTGCCAATTCCTTTCACTATTTTCACTTTTTAGGTTGTTTACCAGTCTATTTAAATAGTTCTGCAATGTGACAAAGGATTTTTTTAAAAGGTCAAAAGACTGCATTTGAAAACTAGTCTAAATATAAGGTCATAAAAACTGCATGTATAATAATTATACAATGAGAGAAAATTAGTTTATAAAATAGCCTTAAATAAAGTTTTGATATTAAATTAATTCTTGTTTACCCAAAAATGAAAAATCTGTTCTCGTTTACACATTCTTACATTGTTCCAAAAATTACTTTCATGAAACAAAAAGGAGACATAAAAAATATTAACCCTGCTCTTTTTTATCCAATAATAGAGACTTGTGGCTGTCAGTTCTGCATTTTCACACCTCATCTGTATTTGTATCACAGAAGAATGAAAGCCATGCAGGTTTAGAACGTTTGGCTTAACAGCGTTCATAAATGACCTAAGAATTCTTGAGGATGAGTAAACGATGTCAGAATTGATCATTTTTGGGTGAACTGATACTTTAATATGCCGGTTTCATAAACCACAGTGAAACTTATACAACGTCCTTGTTGAACTCACACACAAAGTACATGGTGAGGTGACAAGCAACGTCAATCCACTCCCCTGAGGAAACCATCTCAACACAGTCCTCGTCATCGTAAGCGTTGTTAGGTTCCCCCTCCCTCCACTTGCTGAAAGTGGTCATGGGTGATCGCTCCACATATCCAAAATGGCCTTCTCTCTCCAGGTCGTTTATGCCGATGTACACTCTGCTAAGGCCGGCCTCGGTGATGTATCCAGCAATGGCTTTGTTGGATGTTGCATCCTTGGGCATGGCCAGGTGTCCGCCACGCCCCTGACAAAACAACTCGGCCTCCCTGTAGCGTTTTTCTTCCTTCACCAGCAGATAGACCTTGCTGTCTGTTTCTTTAATGCCAGCGACAGCTGCGGGGGAGGGCAGTGCTGAAAAATGAGGATCTGAATTTCTATAATCACTCCGCAGCACCCAGCGTTCACACAAGTACATTCTGACAGTTAAACAAAAGAGTTTCTGGCTAATTGCTAAATTCTTTTGTCTACATGCATTCATCCTGCACATAAAGAGATATAAATTCATTTGACAGGTGCAATGCATTTAAATCAGGACTGTCCTAGAGGATCAAATATATTGTTTAATATCCTTATAAACAGCACACAGTTCATTCTTTTGTCTGCCATCATTTATTTTCAGGACATACCATTTTTAATGAACTTCAGCTCACTGGTCAATTGTGCCACTTGAAGGTCTATTTCGCCAATTGTTTTCCGTAAGGGTGCGCACTCACAGGGGACTCCTGAGGAGACGTATTAAATATGAGACCATTCACACAAGCAGTTCAAGCATAAACCCAATTCCTAATGAGTTCAATCATCTAATAATATATTCGAACAATTTTATTAAAGCAAAAGCTACACCTGGCTCTCCATTTGGGCCCATTGGTCCTGGATCTCCCATATCGCCTTTCAGTCCTACAACATAAAGAAAAATCCCATTGTATTATGATGCGGTTATACAAAATGGCTTTGAAAGTTCGAAAGTTACCTTTCAATCCAGAGGGACCCATCTTCCCATAACGTCCCATGCTACCTTTTTGACCTTTGAGCCCAGGGGAACCTAAACAATAACATTCAAACTTGTTATTTATAATAAGCACGAAAAATATAAGCTAGTAATTTTGTCAGTACATGTTGTAAAAGGCATTAAAAATACAATCCATAATTAGTCAATACTGTCATTACTCCTTGTGTTAAGTTGAAATTGAATGCAGTATACTGTGTCATTGCACAATTGATTTAATCACGTAAGTGCACAGTAATTAAAAAGCACTGTGATAGAATTAACAACATAAAACTGGATGAAGTGTTACCTGTCTCTCCAGGTGGCCCGACTCTCCCAGGCCTGCCAGGTGCTCCTTTATCCCCCTTCTCTCCAGATTCACCTATACAATTACATATGAATTCAGTCATACACTAGCACTAGAGACTACTGGAACAAAATCAGTATTCTACATCAATCAACCTTCAATGGTGGATTTACATATAAACTAAATACTAATAAATATAAAAAAAAGTGTTGGATGTAGTACCTTTAAGTCCAGGAACAAGAATTTGGACAGAGCATGGTTCTTCTGGTATGTGCTGACCATAAACTGACCTCATTAGTGTCAGATATAACCAACTGACTAGCATGCAAGCCGCCACCTTTTCTCCAGCCATACTGGTAACACACAGGGAGGCTTTTGGTATGATGTGAGTTATGGTCAAATGAGTTAGCAACATAACATAGATAACTGTCCATATGGCAACACTCATAAACTTCACTTGCTTGTTGATTGGATGGTGTTTTAGAAATTATTATTGCAATCACACAAGCTGGGCACTCTTTGTAATCCCTGCAATATAAGACCTACATAATCATTTCATATTATCAGAAGGAAATTGTCTATGTTTATGGTGTGTGTTATAAGAAGTGGAACATATTTTGGAATGAATCATATTTTCTGAACAACCGAATAACAAACTATGTCTCCATGGTAAATGGAAAAGTAAATATAGTTGTTTAAAGGGATGAACTGGTCTTGTGCCACGCAAGCAAACTACTGTGCCATTGTCACTACCATCAACACCCACGGTGTCTCAGGAAGAAAAACATTTACAAAGCAAATACACAAAACACCACAACTGTCTCCTTCCCACAGCATCTCACGGTCCACCTCTGTTTCAAAGCTGATACGAGATAGTAAACAGACACACTATGACGCCTCCTGTAACAACCGACTTTGAAACCAACATCTGAACCATTTGGCTGTTGTTTAGGCCACCTGCAGTACGACTGTATTGCTTACAGACTTACCTTGTGTTGAATTTCAAAGTCCGCTATATAACAAGCAGAAGACTCAGCATGTATACGGATCCAAGTGAGTTAATGGAGGTCTGCTCACTTGTGGACTCTCTGAATTTTTTCATCTCACAGACCCTGTGAGAAACAGGCCTGAAAGTGAGCCAGCATGTATAAACACACAGATAAGACGAACTCTGCTCTACTCCTTACTGATATTTCATGGGAATGCTTTAGGGTCATTAAAACACATACCACAGAACTCAGATGGATATAAAGCATTTTTAGCATTCACAAGTTTAAATTAAGGTAACATTTTAAGTGTGATAAAGTTTGTAACACTGAAAATAAGTTTTTTAAGTCAAGCAAACCATAACTTTACCAATACATAATGTAAAATATACACCAAAGTTACATAGAAGTTACTTTTTAATAAGAATCAAACCAGGATGTAGTCCTGGAGAGCATTACTGTAGTTTGTGTATTGGTACACAGGGTGGCAGTAAATATGAGACTGAATTTCAACTGGAAAAATCCAGAAAACAGTCATGCACATGGCTGGGCAGTTATCAGGCTGTGGAAAGTATGATGTTTTCATGTCATACATGGTTGTGTGGAAACAAATATGCATGAAAACCGTTACACAATATCAATGCAAAATATATGTAGTTGTGGATTAAAATGTGGTTTTGAATCAGCTGTGACACTTTAATCCATAAAATAACATTTGTTGTTGTTGTTTTTGGTTCAGTTTTGTGGTGCTTGGGTATAAATGAAACAACCTGAGTTACAAAATGCACAATGTTTATTCTGACAGTTCCACTTTAAAAGCCACAATGATTTTTCACAGTTGCTTTAGAAAAGCCATAATTTATTTTCACAGTTGCACTGTAGATACAAATACTTCGAGTCTCATGGCAATAATTGACAGAAGATTAGATCTGCATGCACCTATTTATAGTCCCAGAACTAATAAACAAGCTTAATAAAACCATTACGGTTTCATTCATCTCCAGTTGTCTGAGGTTCTCTTGTCTCGTGTTGCTAAGAAATATCCATCTCATGGTAACAAAAACTAACATGATAACATGGTGAAGGGAAAAAAATCGATCCCCTGATATTGAAATTGCCCTCACACTAATTTACAGCAGTTCTGCAGTGACACTAAATGCTGAAGACACTGAGCATATCTTTGCACGTGTTTATATACAGAGTGTGTTTTATTATCTTCAACAAGGGTTGGAGACCCAGGGACTCTCAGGGACTCTTATTGACTCCCAGACTCTCAACAAACCCTGTGACTCCCAATATAAAAAAGCTTGACACTTTATAATAACTTTACTTAGGATTATTACTGTCACTAATTTCATTATATCATTAACATTGATAAAAATGACTATTTGTTAATCGTTCAAACAGATACAAATGCCATGTCGTGTAAACATTTTTGAAAGCTTTCTGAAAGGTAAGATGCCAATAAAGCAAATAGTTAATGCTACATGTGTTTTGTCACAAAATGTGGATTCCAAATGTTAAATAGTGGATTCTGATTGATTTCATTCTTCCAGTTTAAAAATCAAATGGCCTTACTGTGACATTTAGAGACAGCTGCTCTCAATATAGCCTTACTGACGTGAGCACACTGAACGTACAACTGTATCTCCGGTACTATCTAAAAGCTGACAACAGATTCAAACTCTCAGGGTAAATGGAAGAAAAATTGTTTTTATTATTTTAATGATGACTTAAACTCCTTCTGTTTCATCTGACATTGTCCTGTTCCTGCAGCAGAGAGGACAAAGATAAAGTCTGAATTTAAAAACGGTCCTGTTGGATGTTGAATGCTTCTGCATTCTGCTCCAGTAAGGCTAAAGCTCTCTGTGGATCACAGCCCGGAGAGGACGAAGTCTTGACCATCAGAGCATGACAGCCATAGAAGCCCATCTGACTTAAGGGCACCTTCAGATGGATGCCACTTTATGCTGTGTCAGGATCGAAAGGTTGGCAGGCAGTTCATTGTCAGACATAACGGCCATTCAACTATCTTGGCTCATTAGAGGCACTTATTTTCTAGAAAGATTAGTGGATAAATTATGCTGTGCAAGAGTGCCAACTTGTACTTGTTAATCAAGGGATGGTTAAAATTAAGCATTGAAACCTTTCAAGCCTAATTTCCTGGTTGTAGTGCTACTAAATAAAGAAACACTGTACAGATAGAAATGGACAGGGATCTTCATATATATGCAGTATATGTTGTCAATATATATGAGTATATATGAGTACACAATATATTTTTGCCTGTTTTTGAAAACACAAGCAAGCACAAACAAGAAACAAAAAATATTCTTACAAATAAAGATTTACTTGATTGTTGTTGGTTTATTTGCTATTCTGAAGCTTTTTAAAAATATAACATACTGTAATCCGTTACATCAAATTAACAAGCTAGAAACAAATTTCATAAATTTCATAATGGGGTTTTGTTTTCTGTTGCGTGTTGAAAATAGCCCCCACAGCACATAATTAATACATACGTAACTGTGAAGGCGAGGCATATTGTGATGTGGCCTTGCGCTGGGTAGAGCCTTGCGCTGCTAACGCAAGGCTCTACCCAACTGAGCTACAGGAACACATAGCTCATGAAATACATGAAAAAATTTGTTTCACTTGTTTCATGTTTCATTGTTTCATTTTGTCATTTACTTATAATAATTAAGCAGGCCTAGATGAACGTACCTCAGAAAGCTGGTAAAATTTGTTACCTTCATTTTCTCTACATATGTTTTCACAACCACATTTCTCTGAAACAATAAAAACACCATGGCTCATCTTTTTCTCTCCTACACCTCCACATTAGGCAGGCCACATCACAATATGCCTCGCCTTCACAGTTACATATGTATTAATTATGTGCTGTGGGGGCTATTTTCAACACGCAACAGAAAACAAAACCCCATTATAAAAGACAGGGAGGAATAACTCAACAGGTCATTAATACATGAAATCATATTGCCCCAGATGTGTCAAATTAAAGAAGATGCATAAGGTGTTCGTGGATGTTATTTTTAAATCAGCATCAAGATATTATGTTATAAAGTGTAAATCAGGTGTTTTTAAATACCAGTGTGACAAATTAATCTTTAACAGTACAAATATTCAGTTCTCTCAATTCAAATACCTCATGCACGATAATTACAAAGCAATATTGAATTGCTGTTTAAAACCATTTCAGATGGATAATATAGCATGACAAATATAGTAAGCAAATTATTTTATGCCAGCTACCTATAAACATTTTCTTTTATTTCGTTTTCTTATTTTCTATTTTGTTGAACAATTATAATGTGACATGGTGTTTGAAACACTAAATGACACATGTAAGCGTGCGTGTGTGTCCGCAGATGAAGGGCTGTATTTGGTCCTGATATAAAACATGTTTATTCACTGACAGCATTTTTATATTATTCAGACAGGCTGAAAATATCATCAGAATATAAATAAAGCAAAAGTCGTACAATCTCAAACCATCCACAATGTGTACCATGAGATATTACATACTACATAAACGTTCATTTATTTGCAGAAGGAAAAGACTCTTTCACCTAAAATGTGTTATCTCTGAGACACTTCCTCTTGTTCATAAAAAAACACACATGGTGAATATATTGATGCCTTGAGGAATTGTTAATCAGACAGAGTTTATTTCCCTCCAATGTGATAAATGGCACTTTATTGCAGTATGGTAAACTTTTTATAGACACCTTACCGCTTATCTGATGACTCGACACAAAATTACTTTGCAGTGTAGACATAATACCTAAATCTGGAGTCAGGATATTAGCTCCTGGTGAGGCGGTGAGAAATCTGGTCACCTATACTTTGATAAATCATTTCAGCAAAAACCTCCAGGTGAAGCTGTGACTTCATGAGTCATCACACGTCATTGTACAAATAATGGATAGAGTGAGGGAGAAGCATAGAGAGATTATGAACATATGGAAAATTGTCCGTTCATTCTTTCCTAATGGACAAATGATTGTCCACATCTTGAGCCAAAACAATCACCACGACTCCTCTCAAGTCAAGCATTAAATCAGCATCATTATAGGTCAAAAACCAAGCAACTCTTCAATCACAGTTGACATGTACCTGGAAATCAAATCTTTTGGTAGCTTTTCTGCCATAGTAGAAACATAATTAAAATACCAAAACGGGCCCAGTGTTAATATAAACTCTCTTTTACTCTCTTTTCAAGCAAGGGTTTAACTAGATCATCATCTGGCATCCATTCGAATGCTATCCAAACCTCAAATCCCTATCGTTGGCTCTTACATCTGTAAACTCTCCTCCAGAGATAACAATTTTAGCAGGAGGATTGGACGCGAGTGGCTGACCCAGTATCAGGCGTCCTCCGTGTTCTCCTCCTCTCACGTGTCAAAGCAGCGACTGGCGCTCTATTAACATGAATCTTTCCAGTGTTGTGCATCACCGCTCCGACTGAGAGAGATCATTTCTCTCACAGACCATCGCATATTGCAGATTACCGTTGCCAGGTTACTTCTCACCAACATTCTAAATGTGGCCACATGCTTCCAAAAAAGAGAAAAATATCTCAGGTGCCATCTAGTTAGAGATTACACCTTCAACGGAGTTGCTGTTTCTAAAACATATCTTAATGGATCGGCCTGCTGGGGGGAGGGATGAGGAGGGTGGTGCAGCGATGTAAAATACCCTTGGCGGTTATATAGGTCACCACACTCTGAGGATAGCTTTTACAATCTGGGAACTATATACTGTATCTTGAGGGTCATCTGAAAGTACATTGCTTTAAAAAAACTTGGGTTATGCTGCAATTTCTACCTGATACATGCGCATCTGCATGCTTCACTGTAGCCAATCAGGAATCAATCTGTTGATTCAACTGTCAACAGATGAAACAGTGTGGTGTTCCCAAAAAGCAAAGAATGTGGGGAGATTATGACTGTGTAAATTGAAACAACTGACATTTTTGCTAGAGGACATCGGGAATCATAGGCTTTAAGGCATTCCGGGATGATTTGAGGACTGAAGCCAGGAAATATGGCTCTATAGATCTTCATTTGCTCGTTCACAGCAGATGCACAGAGGGAGGGGAGTGGACACTGGAATCTGTTCAATATCTGGTGGGAGCTTGGGATTTCTCTCCTAAGCTGTTGCCTGGTTGGGTGGTAATGTATAGAATATTCCGAGCTCCAGAAGGCTGCCAACACTCTGAGCTCAGTCTATGCACAGAATTTGAACTCTAACTGATCTGACACTGACTCACTAACACAACAGAGCAACAGTGAAATCTTTTACATCATTACGGGAATAAACTAGACAATTGCCAACTGCTTGTAAACAGACATCCAAAACAACCAAGTTTCAAAACACTCATGAAAAAATCTGAAGTGTGTTTGAGAGCGTAGCTGTGCTTTATCGAATTTATTCAGAATCTCTCCAAGTCAAAGGACAGAAGTGGAGGCGGGCCCTCAGTGCTCAGTAGGTTACCTGATTCATCCAAATTGAATTCCTCTGAACATTGTTATGGCCAGGAACAGATCAGAATTCCCACTGATCATTTAACACATAATTCATTTAAGTCTCTCCCATTCCATAAAGCCTCGCTCAGTCTGTGGAGCCTTCTCGCTCTAATGCAGCCATCTGAGAGCGCTTTGAGCGTGATGGATCAGATTTGCACTGAAAGCCTATTTTCTAAACACAGAGCTAATCAGATGCCTGCTAGATGTATGTGCATCACATATACTGTAAATGCTCCCTATTCATACAACACAATACATATTGGACATAAGTCCAGTCTGAGACCATGTTGAAAGTTTTACTTTTAAAAACTACTTAAAACAAATGAGATTATACTATAAAATGGTAAAGGAATTTTTTTTAAGCAGCACTATTTTAAAACATGCTGTGAGTAAATACTGTACTAACAGCAAGGGGTCATACCGAATATTAAGAAATTCCCATGGTGAATTTTCCTATTCAACTTTTTACTCAAATTGTTTTGCTGATAATTTTTGTAATGTAAACATTTCAATTACTGTAAATTAGAAAAATGCTAAACAGAAGCATTTTCACTATTGCTCCCTGGCATTTGGACCTGCTTGTGTTTTTCTGTAACCATGTTTTCACAAAATTTTTACAAGAGAATAAACCAAAACAATCCCCCATGAGATATGTTCAGTGTCCAGTCCACACTGCCACAACAAGCTGTTCGGCAGTCTAAATACTGTAATTGGCAAACGTTCGTGTTTCTCAGTACTAGCTTTCTGCAGCTCACCATATTGACACAGTATTCATGATTGTCACTTGTTTTCACACCCAAATGTGCTGGTATGAATCTGTCTTCTGGAAAACAGACTAGCGTGCACTCACAGAAAGGCTAACACGCTGCTAGCGTGTCTTAAAGGCAAAGGCCAATCTACACATGCACTGTCTTTTTAAGGAAACACGTCAATATTGTTTCATGTCAATATCTTAACACAGACAGATAGAGCAGATAGACAAATGGGTGTGAAGTTCATGAGTGCGAAAAAACATGTACGAGTGCCATGTTGTTAGTTCTGACTCAAGAAACAGACAGAAGTCATTCGAAGGTGGAAACTGGCAAGAGGTGGAGTAGGAGGTGAGGAAGGAGATGCTGTTTTTTGATGGCATTTTTACAGCACTGTGCTGGAATAAAACAGAGGCTAAAGGCTCTCCAGGCATAGGATGTGCTGAATTGTTTATGATAGATGGCAATTTTGACATGCTGTCACTTTTTACTGTGAACCCTGTAATAGTGATGCCCATGATCCTTGTTGCATTGTATTAGATCTGTATTATCTGTCCAGGCATATAGCTGGACTCCCAAATACTATCACAAAATCTGGTTTCTAGTCTTGTCCTTTCTGTATGTTTATGAAACTGGGCTGAATCCAATTAACAGTGTATTTCATATCTTTGGCCACATTGTATTCTTGGCATTAGGGTCATTGATGCAACATTTCGTCTGGATTTAATAAAAAAAATGATTAAGTGTCCTGTAACAAGTGCATTTATACATTTTAAGCACTGAGTAATATGAACAACATGTACTTACTATAGGTTTAGGATTAAGGTATATTTTAGGATTAGTTGTATGTAATTATGCATATTTATGTACAGAAACATGTAACAAACAAACTGTAATATGAAGTGTTACAAAAAAGACTCAAATACACTTTATCTATGTAAACATGTTTAATTGCTTAAGTAAAAACAATTATATATTGTTTGTGAAGTATTTAAGTGTCTTAGTGACTGTATTAAAGAGAAACGTCTTAAAAGGCTGACATTTGTTTTGGTCTCATACCCACACTTGTGGGCTTTGCACTTGCCTAGCTGCATGATGTATTGTATACTATATGTATAACTATCAAATTATCTGTAATCTAATTAATTGAACCTGCTCTCGCTATCTCACACAGAAAAATCTCCTGAACATGATGAATCATGGGATACACTTAGTCTCAAATACCTGCCGGTACTGGATATGTGGCTATAGTGTGTGCTAATCGAACTTAGTGTTGGCATTTTAGTATTTGCTATTCTTGACTCAAAATGCATGATATTTATTACCTTAAAAACTATTTTAAATCTGTGAATGCTTTAGTGTCATTAAATAAAAAAAAAAAAAATATATAAAAATAGTTTCTAAAAAATGCAGAAAAGCAATGTGATAACAAGGATCACATTTCTAAGCCTGTGTTTTATACTAGATTTTTAAATGATTTCCCATGTTTTCATCTAAAGACATCATTGGCCCACCTGTGAGTGAAATACTGCACCATATGTCACATTGTAACATCACGCCAGCAGAGGGAGCCCTCACCGGAATACTGACTGCTCATGCTCCCTCTGCTGACCTCTGAACTTACTTCCTGTTTGGCATCTATATAAACCTTGCTGCCACATGGCCATGTTGCGAAGTATTGCCAGCTTAACACCTGACTACTAAGCATTCTCTTTTACTGCCTGCTTACCTGTGATTTACCTATTGTTTGGTTCTCGTTTTCTGATTTTTGCCTAGCCCCTTTGTTTGACACCTGGATTGGACTGTCTATGTTTATTACAACCCTTTGCCTGTACTTTCGACTTTGATTATGGATAACCCCAATAAACATCCGCAACTGGATCCTGCTTCAGTTTCTGCCTCAGCCCCCTTACAGAATACTTCGCCTACCCTCAATCCAGCGGATGTTTCACAGCTGCAAGCTGCATTTGTCTACCAGGGAGAACTATTACGCAGCTACCACGAACAGCTAGTTAACTTACAGGCATCGAATGAACTACTGCTCCAGCGACTTTGCTCTCCTCCTTCCACCATGTCGAGCACGGTAAGACTTGCTCTTCCCGATAAGTTTGATGGTTCTGCAGAACGGTGTAAAGGGTTCATTCGACAAGTACGCACTTATTTGGAATCGTTGGGGGATCAGTCTCATGCTAGTTCTGAGCAATGCTCTTTTATCATGTCACTATTATCTGGCAAGGCTATTGATTGGGCTGCTGCGGTTTGGGAGACGGACGAACAGTTTAGATCTTCACCTGAGTATTTTTTGCAACAACTCTGAGAAGTATTTGAATATCCTGCTGGGGGTCGGGATGTTTCGTCTCGTCTTTTACACCTTTCTCAAGGCTCACATAGTGCAGCAGAGCACGCAGTCGAATTCAGGACTCTTGCAGCTCAGAGTGGATGGAATGATTCTGCACTTAAAGGGGTGTTTCGGGAAAGCCTATGTCCCCAATTGCAGTTGGAGATGGCATGTCGAGGTGAGGAATCTTCTTTCAATGACTTTGTTAACATGACTGTTAAGATTGATAATTTGCTCAGGAACTCTCCTAAACCCAAGCAAGCGCATGCATCCCACCTTATGTCACGACCTGCACTTTGGAATCCTGAGGCACCATGTGTTACCGAGCCCATGAAAGTAGGATCTACCAGACTGTCTGAGGACGAGCATAGACGAAGGTTCATCAACAACCTCTGCTTTTATTGTGGTGAACCAGGTCATCATAAGTCACAGTGTCCTCAAAAGACCCGGAGGTCCCTCACAGCACAAGACCGGGTGAATGTGGACACCTTTTCACAAAATCCATCTAAAGTCTTCACATTACCCGTACAGATTTCTACCGAAAGTGGTTCTTTTATGTTGACAGCATTAGTAGATTCCGGTGCCGCTCTCAACCTCATCAACTCAGACATCGCCCGGAAACATCAACTACCCACCATTCCATGCTTTCCACCTATCAGTATTACGGCTGTCAATAACCAACCCATCAAAGGAGGAGTTCTGGAACAGACCCGATCACTGAAAATGCAAATTGGGGTTTTTCATGAAGAGAACATCTCTCTATATCTGATCGACTCACCCAAATATGAAATAATTTTAGGAATGCCATGGCTAAGTTGCCACGATCCCCACATCTCCTGGCGCACGGGTGAGCTGACCCACTGGTCTCCATTCTGTTTTAGTCACTGTCTAACCCTTAAGCAGTCCAGTCCATGTCTGTCCACAAGCATGGGGAGCCCTCCGAGCCTGACCCAACCAAAGATCCCCAAGGTTTATAACGAGCTTTTGGAGGTCTTCAGCAAGGTTAAAGCCACACAGTTACCACCACATCGGCACTGGGACTGTGCTATAGACCTTCTTCCCAACATGTGTCCTCCCAAAAGCAAAGTCTACCCGCTGTCACGCCAAGAAGCACAGGCTATGGAGGACTACATCAAGGAGGCTTTGGAAGCTGGCTTTATCCGTCCTTCTACTTCTCCCGCTGCAGCCGGCTTCTTCTTTGTGGAGAAGGAGGATGGGGGTCTGCGTCCGTGCATCGACTACAGAGGCCTCAATAATGTCACTGTTAAATTCAGGTATCCACTGCCTCTAGTCCCTTCTGCCCTAGAACAACTCAGGAAGGCCAAAATATTTACCAAACTCGACTTGAGAAACGCTTATAACCTGATACGCATCAGGGACGGAGATGAGTGGAAGACAGCTTTTCTCACCACCAGGGGGCACTACGAATACCTGGTTATGCCCTTTGGCCTTGCCAATGCCCCAGCCGTCTTCCAATCCTTCATAAATGAAGTCTTCAAAGATGTCCTCCACAAGTATGTCATCGCATATCTTGACGACATCCTAATCTATTCCTTGAATGAAGAGGATCATGTCACTCACGTCAAGAGTGTTCTTTCCAAGCTTCTTAATCACCAACTCTATGTCAAGACTGAAAAATGTGAGTTTCATGTGAAGCAGACAACATTCCTGGGGTACAACATCAGCCACCAGGGCGTTGAAATGGATGCTTCTAAGGTAACCGCCGTCACTGAGTGGCCGCAGCCCTCCACGTTGAAAGAATTGCAGAGGTTCCTGGGCTTTGCTAACTTCTATCGACGCTTTATTAGGAACTACAGCTCTATTGCTGCACCTCTCACCTCATTACTCAAGGGAAAACCCAAGAGGTTGTCATGGAACGCTTCCGCCAATGCAGCCTTCCAAAAGCTCAAGACCAGCTTCACGACGGCCCCCATCCTTAAACATCCAGATCCAGAACTCCCCTTCATTGTGGAGGTCGATGCTTCTGACTGCGGGATTGGAGCCGTGCTCTCTCAACGTCACGGACAACCTCCCAAGCTTTTCCCGTGTGCCTTCTTCTCTCGGAAGCTAACCCCGCTGAGTTTAATTATGATGTGGGAAACAAAGAGCTTCTGTCAATGAAGGCTGCCATGGAAGAGTGGAGACATTGGCTCGAGGGGGCAGCTCATCCTTTTCAAGTTATCACGGACCATAAGAACCTTGAGTATGTCAAGTCTGCTCGACGTCTGAATTCCTGCCAGGCAAGATGGTCTCTGTTCTTTTCACGATTCCATTTTACAGTCACTTATCGTCCAGGCTCCAAGAATAGCAAGGCAGATGCACTATCCAGGCGCCATGATCCCCCACGACAGAACTACAATCCTGAACCCATCCTAAGTCCAGCCTTGTTTGTTGCTCCGGTCAACTGGGACATAATGGAGGAAATTCACCAGGCCGTCCTCACAGAACCATCACCAACGAACTGCCCCCCTTCCAAACAATATGTTCCCCAGACACTACGTCACCGGGTCATCCAGTGGGTCCACACATCACTCAGCACGGGACATCCCGGCATTTCACGAACCCTTAAACTTGTGCAGAATTCCTTCTGGTGGCCTTCAATGACCAAAGATGTGGCCAATTATGTCAAGTCTTGCTCCATCTGTGCCCAGTCCAAGACTCCCAGGGACCTGCCGACGGGACTTCTACAGCCTCTCCCGATTCCCCAACGACCTTGGTCTCACCTCTCCATCGACTTCATCACTGACTTACCCCTCTCTGATGGTTACACCACAATCCTGGTCATCGTCGACCGCTTCTCCAAAGCCTGTCGTCTGGTTCCATTAAAAGGATTACCTACTGCCATGGAGACTGCTCAAGCCATGTTTCACCATGTCTTTCGAAACTATGGTCTACCTGAAGACATTGTATCAGATCGAGGAACTCAGTTCACCTCTCAGGTTTGGAAATCCTTTTGTAACCTGTTAGATATCAATGTGAGTTTAACCTCTGGCTATCATCCGCAGTCAAACGGTCAGGTGGAGAGGCTAAACCAAGAGATCGGCAGGTACCTGCGGACTTACTGCAGCCGCGAACAACATCGCTGGGCTGAATTTCTCCCTTGGACCGAGTATGCCCAGAACTCACTCACGCACTCCTCTACAGGACTCACACCATTTCAATGTGTGCTGGGTTACCAGCCTCCCCTGTTCCCGTGGTCAGGAGAACCATCGTCTGTGCCTGCTGTTAACGACTGGATTCGTAACAGTGAGAGGGTGTGGGACAGTGCCCATGTACGGCTTCAACGCTGTGAGGAGGCAGGAGATTAACGCTAACTGTCACCGTCGCCCACACCCTCCATACCAACCTGGACAAAGGGTCTGGCTCTCCACGAGGGATCTCAAGCTACGTCTGCCGAGCAGGAAGCTCTCTCCCAGGTATGTTGGCCCATTTAAAATCATAAGACAGATTAATGAGGTCACTTACCAATTAGAGCTTCCTGCTGACTACCGCATCTCTCCTTCTTTCCATGTGTCACTCCTCAAACCTTTCCACCGGGACGCTGACCCCGAGGCCATATTGCAGGAGCCACCGCCACCGCTGGACATTGGCGGAACGCCGGCCTACAAGGTGAACGTCTTGCTTGACTCACGGCGAAGAGGGGGTCAGTTACAATACCTGGTGGATTGGGAGGGATACGGCCCAGAGGAGAGATCGTGGGTAGCGGCAGTGGACATTCTGGATCCTCGCTCACGGAGGAGTTTCATCGAGCCAGACCTGACCGTCCAGCACCACGTCCACGGGGACGCCCACGTAGAGCACCTGGAGGTGCTCCTAGAGGGGGGGGTTCTGTAACATCACGCCAGCAGAGGGAGCCCTCACCGGAATACTGACTGCTCATGCTCCCTCTGCTGACCTCTGAACTTACTTCCTGTTTGGCATCTATATAAACCTTGCTGCCACATGGCCATGTTGCGAAGTATTGCCAGCTTAACACCTGACTACTAAGCATTCTCTTTTACTGCCTGCTTACCTGTGATTTACCTATTGTTTGGTTCTCGTTTTCTGATTTTTGCCTAGCCCCTTTGTTTGACACCTGGATTGGACTGTCTATGTTTATTACGACCCTTTGCCTGTACTTTCGACTTTGATTATGGATAACCCCAATAAACATCCGCAACTGGATCCTGCTTCAGTTTCTGCCTCAGCCCCCTTACACACATTAACATGACAACCACATTTGTACATGTACATCTTGATACATTTTTTATTACTTTGATTAGGTCTAAATGGCAATGGGCAGGTGATGAAAGCACCTGGATAAGATTGCTTTAGGTACCTGAAAACGGTCTTCAAGATATGTGAATGGCCTGTTGAATTTTTATCTATTTCATAAAATACATCTAAATTCAAAGTCTGCTGTTAGATCTGCACTGAAGATGACTTTGGGATGGTTTCCAAATGCAGTGAACAACCGGGTTTAATCTGTGTTTGGGAAACTTTTGTGGCTGTCCTCCCAGATACAAATTAGCCAATGTCCTGGGTTAAATTTCACTGACAATAGTGATTCTTCATTCATCGTTTTTAGTCTAGGACAAGACTTAATCTGTGTCTGGGAAATTGGCCCACTTTGTCTAGTCACAAAATACTTTATTGGCATTTTTAAATTGAAAAGAAAGCCAATGAAAACAGCCTCCTTTTCCAGCCAGAAACCCAATGGCATTCTTACATTATGCTGTTTAGCAGTCAAAAGGCTATTCTGACAAAATACATCAATCAAGACATATTGAGCTTGCTTAACTGTCTGCACTGACAGTAAACTAAGCAGAGGCCATTAATTCATCATCACCATTAATGCCCAAAGAATTACAGTTGCCTGATGAGTTATGAAAATTAATCTTGTAAAGTCACTTTATCTGCTGATTAGATTTATAGCTATGTGGGTTTGAACCCCCAGACAAACCTCTGCTTCTACTAAACAAAGACACACTGACCTTCTATGCACTTCCTGGATGATATCAGTGACCTTGTGGTATGAAAGCAAGCAGCTTGTCAACTGCTACAAACCTAAAACTACAGGGCAACATCTAGATGAATTTAAATCGATAGAATATACATACGTTTCATTGCACATGACATGAAATTTGACTACAGAGGACAAAGTTGTCATGCTTTCATTGTGTCAGGTGGTGGAATCTGTTTGGTTGTACTTCCCATAGTGTGCGGCAGCAGTTGAATGGTGAGGAAGCAGACAAAACTGTCAAAGCTTTAAATTGGATATAGAAAACAAAAGCATTTCATGCCTTTTATTAATGAACTAAATTAATGGGTTAGATGTTGAAAGACATCTCAAGAATTTAATTTTCAACTCTTTTTTTGTACACCTGATGACCTTGATTTTGTACACTTCAATGACCTTGAAAAAACTAAGGCTCTGGCATATACAGGGCATCTATTCTGTTTTCCAGATACAAGACTCATGTTTAGGCATAGAATTTCACAGATCTTCTGAGGTGTTCTCTTGATTGAACACCACTCAGCAATTTCGAGTCTTCAAGCCTACCATTACATCTATAGTAGGTTGACAGACAAATTATAAGAGTTTTTTGAAGAGTACATGAAAGGTTAGGGGATGTGTGACGAGGATAAATCAAATAGATATGGGGGAAAAAAAAAAAAATATATATATATATACCAAGAAAATCCAAAACTTTTTATTCAGTTATGTCTGCAAATTGTCTAAGAACACAGACACATAATTCATAATTCAATAGCCTGGTAATACAGAAGTGTAGCACGAGTGCTGGAGTGCTGGGCCTAGCCTTCACACCACTTCAGAATGCCCATACATACACAAGTCATTCCCTACTCATTTGAGTTTTAACTACAGCGTATATGACTTGACCTTCAGGAGCGTAGTTTCAATAGGCCATGGGGTAGAGGAGACTGCATGACTGATCATGTCATATTTCATATTCAATGACTCCATATGCAAGAAGGCTCCTATAAAACATCCAACATCTTCAAACATCCCACAGAATCAGCAACGATATGATGTTTAAGTACTGTAAAATATTAAGTGATATCCTGATGGGGGTATGTAACAGGGTTTTTGGTGAAACAACACATCCTCGAAAACAGGAACTTCATTTTGTGAAGTGAGCCATAAAGCCTGCAAATTACATCTGAAACATTCTATAAAAAACAGAATACATATAACCAAACGTGATTGCTTGCAAACACTATTTAATCTGTTGCTTTAAGAATAAAAAAATCCCTGTTATAGGGTGGCTACAAATTCTGGGATATAAAAATCAATCAAATTATATTTTTTTGTAAAAAATGTTGTTTTTGACCCAGCAGTGTATTGCCACTAATAGTTTAGTAAGCACCTATGTAGCTGGTTTGGCAAGCACGTATTTAAAAAGCCCTCCTCTTTTCGCTTCACTATCTATGTGCAAACATTACATAACAAGGCAATCGTTGCCTCAGTTTTAAAGTACACTTAACTGACGCACACCTAAAGGCACACATTCAGATTTGGCCCTTTCAAACCAGTGTCTCCTGTAGTCTTTTAATGCGAGAGTAAAGTGTGTCACATGATTAAAACGCAATTACACACAAACACAAGAAATGAGGGGAACGTAGCACAACACAGGAGTATTCACCAGGACAGAGGAGAACAAACTGTATTGACAAAAGCGCTCATTACATTATAATTCACTTCAGTACACTGCTTACTCAGTGATTATATAATGAAGGTCAAGTAATTGTTTAGGTTACAGTTGTACTGTAAAGTTAATCTATGACAGCTCTTTTCAGGGACTATACATGACAAGTGACTGGAGAATTAATAGTTTAAATTTATAGCTTATTTTACAAGCTGATTTTATTATCCATACTTTTTAAAGCAGTCAAGTGCATTTAGCAGATTTTAGTTTCAAATATTGATTAGTGCTTAATGCCTGCTGACTCTGTTATATTAAGTCATTTATTTGCTTATGCATGCATGCTAAGTCGCTTTAGTGCAACTAAGTTTAGTTGCTTTGGTGCAACTAAAACTTTAAAAAATGACATTGCATATGACGTAATTCACATCATAAATGATATCATTGTATTGTAGCTGAATGTGATTCACCTGTTTGAATATGTGGAACATAGAATGATAAAGAGCATGAGCATTGTCAGGTTTTCAGTGAAACTTGTGGTCTGTTCCTTACACAAAGCTATCATATGAATTCAGGAAACCTTTAAAGATTTTATAATGATGTCTTTATTTGTAGCTTGGCAGCCATTTTCATCATGGGGGTTGTGTTGTATAAAAAAGAGCTGCAAAGGAGTTTTGTTTTCTGCAAAAGGATTTTTTGTCTGCAACCTTTCATGAAAATAAAACGTATTATAGCTACATTTATTAAATGGTATGGGGTGATCTTTTTGGGGCGCATTCAAAGAAACAAACAGGGCAGGCAGTAAGACCCGGAGAATGGCATCCTCTCGCAAACTAGAAGGTCTCGGTTATCAAAGCTGCAACTTTTACATCAGAGCCCTATAAAAAGCAAGGACCCTGCAGCCGCCTATCAGTGAAACCTATGAAAAACTGTGGTTGCTAGCGGGCAAAGTATCTACCTTTAAAGATGACTCGTTTGTGAAAGTGAAGCCACAGCAACACGGAGGAGTGATGGGACGTATATTTTCTTACAAAACTTCTTGGATGCTTTATTCCCTTGTTTGGCAACTATTGCGTTGTCTGAAGCTAAGAGCAGTTTGTTTTACTAAAGACTGACGTTTGAGAATTACAATGAAACGAAAAGATGTCTTTTTACGTAACACAATACAATCACTGAAGATCATTTTTCTGCAAGCCATGTTGGAAATCATGAAGCGAAGAAAATTCTGCAATAAAAAGGGCTCTATAGGAAGACATATACCCTGCTGATATGAGAGAAATATAATACTTATGAAAGCATATGTCTTCTGGAATGGAGCTCAGCGGACACTTCAAGCCAACACCTGCAAATCTCAGCCAGGTGTTAAACAGTTCGACCGGCACTAATGTGACTTTAATACCTATAACTGAAGAAAAACATCTAAGTTTTGCTTTCCAAGTCACCTTAGCGTTAGTTCTCGGTGCTTTAACTCTCGCCACGATATTAAGCAACGCGTTTGTCATCGCGACCATTTCCCAGTCCAGGAAGCTCCAGACCCCGGCGAACTTCTTGATCGCGTCCCTGGCAGTCACGGACCTTTTGGTGTCGGTGCTGGTGATGCCAATTTGCGCGCTTTATACGGTCACTCATGAATGGACGCTGGGACAGGTCATTTGCGACATTTGGTTGTCCTCAGATATAACCTGTTGCACCGCGTCTATTCTTCACCTGTGCGTAATTGCATTGGATCGATACTGGGCTATCACGGACGCGGTCGAGTACGCCAAGAAGCGGACCCAAGCGCGCGCCGCGGGGATGGTGGCGACCGCATGGATCATCGCCATCTCCATCTCTCTCCCTCCTTTCTTCTGGCGACAGGTGAAGGCAGGAGAGCTGACCACTTGCACGGTAAACACGGACCACATCTTTTACACCATCTACTCCACGTTTGGGGCTTTCTACATCCCCACGCTGCTGCTCATCGCGCTGTACGGGAGGATATACGTGGAGGCGCGGAAGCGCATCCTAAAGCAGTCCGCCAAAAAAGCGGGGAAGAGACTCACTTCAGCGCATCTGATCACTAATTCACCAGCATCCGTGGCTTCAACTTCTCCCTTGCATTGCGGGCGGCAGGAGCTGTGCTCTGACACCGGCTCTCTGAGCAGTGACAACCAAATCAGAGTAACTGTATCCGACTCACTTCTGGAGAAAAAGAGAATATCGGCCGCCAGAGAGAGGAAAGCCACCAAAACGCTGGGCATTATATTAGGAGCCTATATTGTTTGCTGGTTGCCGTTTTTCATTTACACACTGCTGGTTCCTCTCTGTCCATCCTGTGGGTTTTCTCCAGAACTCTTTGACTTTTTCACATGGCTTGGCTACCTCAACTCATTAATCAATCCAATAATATACACCATGTCGAATGATGACTTTAAAACAGCTTTTCACAAACTCATAAGCTTTAGATGTTCCAGACGTTAGAGAAATAAGTTGCGTTTTATGGGCCTCGTTTGTAGATGTATAGACGCTCCTTGAAAATTTAACAGAATGTGCAATGACTTTGGATTTCATAATAGTGCTTTTACAGCTTGTGATCGCTGGTAAACATTGCAAAATTGTGTAACAAAGCTGCATTGTTTTATTTATTATCAAATGTTCAAATAACTGCTCTGACGTTGTCATTGCCTATAGCCGCAGATCCTAAACTTAATAAATACTTGGGGAATCCATCTGCTTGTGTTTAAATTTAAGTAGCCTATCGTTTATCAGTCCAATGAATTTTTAAACACTACAAATATTTACAACTTTGCATGCCCACCTTCAGACTAATCAGACTAATGATATATATATGGTGGTATCTACACCTACACCATCTACACCTCTACACCATATATATTTAGGTAGCTATGGAACATTGCCCTGACACTGTCTGTCCTAAAAATTTGGTGGTTTGGTAAAAATTCCCTTTTTTCTTAGAGTATATGGTGAAATTGTATATGAGGTCATGTATGTGTAGTCTTTCAGAAGCAAGTACTTAAGTATTTAGAGCCTTGGGCCGAGTCAAACTGACCAACATGGGGTTACTACGATTTGGATGTGCTGTTTGATGAATTGAGTGCTATGAGGTGGTTAAAGAATTGAAATGGTGTCGCAGCCTAATTCTGTGAAAGGATAAATAGATGCCCCCTCTGCTCTATGCACTCATAACTCTGACAATATCTGTCACTTGGCAGCATGCAAGCTCAGAGTAGATGACAATGACACGTCTACCCCAGGAGGTGAGTAATACGTCAAAGACGCACCACTAAAGGGCTGAGATATCGACCTACCATGCCCATATGGAGGTAACATCTACAGATGCAAAAAAAGAAGAATCACTGCAAAGCCACAGCTTTGCAGAAAGGCTTAATATCCCCCAAAATTCTGCTTTTCCACAATAAACTAGTATGAACTTAAGCCAGTCTTGTATAATCATGTTGAATATTTATTTAAATCATGGGCCAGAGCACCAGAAACTGGCAAGGATATTTTAAAATGCTCATGTTCAGACATGTTAATGTCTGTAAATTAATATGGAGTGAGCTAATTTTACAATATTACAGCCTAATGTCTAACACCATCTAAATGCCTGCAGTAAGTGTAAGCTATTCTGTCAGAATCATTTAGCAGTGAATCACAAATGAGCTCTTAAAAGAAACGATGGTGCCGGTACAGACCATGATCAAAGGATTTATAAAAACATGTTGATCTCTTTGGAGAATACTGATTGACTTGCCATTTATAAAGAGTAGGATTAGTATAAAAGTGATTAGAAAATAAGTTTTGTTTTGGAGAAGCTTAGAGGAGCAGCTAATTATTTGCTTACTGGTTTAACTTCTTGTCTCTGCAATTTAGGTTTTCTTTTGAGCAAATTAAAAGTGTAGGTTAATCTTTAATACTGCACTATGCAAAATAAGACATGCATTTCCGTCTTAGGCTTTTGTTGATGATTGTTTCTCTTTTATTATTTATTTTAATTTGGTTAAATTGAAGTCATTGATTTTGGCTGCAGTACCTGAATCCTCTCAACCAAAGAGTTTTTTCTTCTGTATCCTAATGTCCTCTATGTATGAAACATCCATCATAAGCAAATGATGGAAACTCATTTGCAGGCGTATGATTATCACAAGCCTTTGATAGCATATGACCTTGGTATAATGATCAACATACAAAGCATTTGGACATAGATTAAATGCGTGGTCTGTCTATATGCATGAGCCTGTGGTCTGCAATTTACATGAATTATTGGGGAAAAGTGTTTGATCATTGGAATTATGTTTTAAACTTTACTGTAAATGTGTTTGGCTTCATTGCTTCTTGACCTTCATTATACCTGCTTTCCAACAAGGGCATCATTTGTGGGAGTTAGTCTTCCATGTCTGCTAAATTAACACCAAATGTTCCTTCACAATTTGAACACGTGCCAGACTGCTGTGCAATTACAGTTTACCTTAACTGTGACAAATGGACCATATGTTTGATTCCTTTTTATCATGTATATAATGATACTCTTTAATTATGTATTCTATCATTCTCAGATACCACATCATATTGTCCAAAATAGTCTAACCATTCCCATTTATTACCAGTGATGTGAGTGCATCACAATTAGATTATGAAAGTTCACTCAAAAAATAAAACAGTTCACCCGAAAATGAAAATTCTGTCATCATTTACTCAACAACATGTGGTTTTATTTAATACATAATAAAAGTGAAATGGGACAGGAGATGTCAAACTAGATTAGATTAGACTTTCCAGGTCTTCTGACGTTAAATGATAGATTTATGTGAGATTTAAATGGATATTTGCTAAAATATTCTACTGTTTAATCTCATTCGTGTATGCATGGATTTAAATATGGTATATCAAGTGGCATGGACTGCATTTCAGACCTGGAAAATTTAAGACTCTTCCTTACACAAAGCTAAAACGTATTCCTTTTTGGAGCTTGACAGATTCATTCATTCAAAAATCCACATTCATTTTCACTGCATGGGAAAACAACAGCCAGGATGTTTTGCCTAATATCTCCTTTTGCGTTCCACAGAAAGAAACACAGTTGACACAGTTTTTATTTTGGGTGAACTATTCCTTTAAGAAGTCGTATGACTACCCACATCTCCTGCTATCTTAAGATTTTCCCCCTGATTACCTAAAGGAGCACACAGAGAACAACCAAAGCTAGAGATCATGATGTCTTCATGCTAGTCACACCCATAAGTCACTTGAATGCGTGCTCATATAAATAACCACATTTTCTCCTTGCATACCTGCTAGCAGAGAGTAAACATTTATGCTGTATGCAGTGAGACATCCACTTAGCAAGGACAGGCGAGTTTACAGACCTGATGTTAGAGAGGTTATAACATTCAAACATGTTGAACTGGAGCCTTTTCCCCCAGTGAGTCACTCAGTGTGCCTGTGCTTTGTTGTGCCTTTAGCCCTGTGAACAGAAAAATGCTGAACCAGCCCAGTGTATATATAGACAGTCAATGTCTGTTGTTCCAAATGCTGTTCCAAAGCAAAATATATGGAAAGGTAGCATTTTCTGCACACAGTTAATAATTGCCAGAAAGCCTCTATATTTTTAAACATTTCTTGAGATTGACAGATAACTGTGTCTGCTTTGTCAAATCATCTTATTATGAGCTTAATACTGTAGTAATATTTTTGGACTTTTTAATTTTACACCTTAGCATTATTCACAACACTGGGATTATGAAATTCACAAAAGGATCTATATGGAAAAATATCCAGTTCAAATAATATGTTCAAAATCAACACTTTTTGTCAGAAAACATTACGGTATTTGTTTTAAGCATGCTGAGGACGAGTTAATCCAAAGTTAATCCAATACATTTTAACAAGTTCCATACAGTAATGTTAGTATAGTTAATGTCAAGACAAACAGTGTTAAGTTTAATCCAAATTCTCTCAAATTCAGATGAAACAGAGCTCACTGACAGAGGTCATATTCAGACGCCTGACATTCTTATGTGTTAAAGGAGAGAAACCACTCTGTAACATCAGCATTTTGAAGTGATACTTTGTGAATGCCATGCTTTTTAAGCACTTCTAATGATAATTCCACTTTTAAGGATTCGGTATACCATGTTCCTTATCTTATTCAAGGGTATTTTGACATTTGGAATTGAACAATCCTTTCTCAGTGGAGCAAAGACTTTGCAAATAATGTGTTATATAATCTGCTAGCCTGCCTTTGCCATGTCACATTTATAGCAAATTTAAAGCCATTCCCTCTTAATTAGCGAATTTGTGCTAATTGTGAATTTGTGTCACTTGTTACAATTGATTAGTATTAACGTTGTACATTACAGCATCATTAAAGCAACATTAAAATCATGATTGCATTTGCTGGGACAAATGGTATATGCATAAAGTTAATATAATGCTTAAAGCTAAATGGTAATTTCTGCCCTACTAGCATCACCAAAGTGTAATGCAAAAATGACTCTTACACACTCAATCAGTCTTCCATTGGTTGGCCAAACAGGTGGTCATAGCCCAACTCTTGCCATTGGTTGAGCCAACGTTGCTATGCAGGCTGGTTGCGATGCTCAGACAAACAGTAAAAATGTTTTAATTGTGCCAGAGTCACAGTGTTCAAGTAGAGAAATCAATCTTCAAATGGCTTGCTTGTAATTGTCTCTGGATATTCAACAAGGATAGGAAAAATATCTAACATTGGAAAAACGTGCCCATTTCAGCTTTACATTAAAGTTGCTAAAGTTGCTCATTAAAATAAAATTTACATATAAAAGGTAGTCATCCTCATAATTACAGGACAATCCTTTAACATTTGCGGTCTGGCAATGTAAGCAGTTCTGACAGAAGTGTCTGTGCATCACTGCAGAGCAAAGAGAATTTATAACATTGTTTGCATAACAGAGTGGAATGTAGGTGTATCCCCCAATAACTAAATGAATGGTCAACATTGTGCCTTTTTCAATAAATGATCCCCCTGAATATGTGTATACGTTCTTAATTTTGTCTACAAAGTATGGTTGAGAGTAAACCTGATTAAACCTTGTGGAGGGTTGTTAAACAAAATGGCAAATTGTGCTTTTGGTCTGGTGGAATGGTGTTCATTTTGCACAGCCAGTTCCTCTTTCCTTTTTTTTTGGTCCTTTTTGCAAAGAGAGCATCTTTTTTCAGGGTCTGTTATAACATAAATCCATGAAATAAAAATGTCCACAGTATTGTAGGAAAAAATGTACTTCCATCGTATTGTAGGAAAAATGCCCCCTATTATATCACAATTTATCTAAAAGCTTTTTCGAATTATGTCCAAAGGGATATTATATATTTCCTTTTCAGGACAAATGACTGTGGCATTCATAGATATTACAGCATATAATTTCTCCTATCGCAGGCATGCTTATTTAAAGTAAGCTGTCTTCAGTTCTACTTTGGTAGACATGCAGTGTCTGGGGAAATATGCTTTGCCCATTACAATGTGCAGTTTTCTTTTAATGCTGACTCAGTGCTGTTTTGTGATTATGTTAAAGCATTTGCACTTGTAATATGACACAGGAAGTCTCACGTAATGCTGTTAATAATAAAGAAAACTGCCTGGATGGCACTTAAACTGTATTGCCTGAGTGACAAGAACATCAGAATGAAATTAAATGTGATAGGCTAAATCAGTCCATGAAAGTCACAAAATTACAGCACTATGTGAATGTTTTATTCAGTCATTGACTTTAGTTCCAAAATATCTTTTCATTCTAGTATACTATCAAGCCAGCTATACAAATCTTCAAGGACATACTTGAGAGTGCTAGCTGAAATTCTCAGCATATTTGAAATTCTTCTATCCATAGCACAGAGTCATTACTTGTTGGTCTGTTGAAGTTTCCTGGGGGCAGTACATCTCAGCTCCTCACAGCCCATATAGATTTAGAGTGGCTTCGCTGGGCACTATCATAAATAAACTGCTGGAGAAAGCATTTTGCCAGGCTGTCTGATGGCTTGTTTGGTGGAAGCAGGGAATTTCTGTGATTTCTGAGGTTCCTGTCTGAGTCACGCCGATGTCAGCCAATGGTCACTGCAACAGCATCTATTATGCTTCTCATTTTCAGAACAGATGGCCATATTCAGGGTAATTTTCACTGCTTACAATTCACCTTACATGTACTTTAGACAGCCAGCCATTTATCTGAGCAATCATGGTTGCCATTCGCAAATGGATGAAGCAACAGCATATGAAACTGTGGCTTAGTGACTTTCTACCCTAAATATGACAGAAGAATGAACATTTTTCACTGCATGAATGTCTCCTCGCATATAAACATATAACGTATTCTACAATAAATTAGTTTATTCTTATAACAGAAAGGTGCAATGAGTATAAATCCATATATAAATATTTACACACAAATAAATGATTTAATTAAAACTTGGTTTTAAAGCCCATATTTTCTGTAAAACCAAAGAAGCAAAGATCTTTACAAATCTGTTTGTGTGGCATTTTCAATGTATGAAATATTGAGCTATACACCACAATTGATTTTCTTCTGTCTTGTCCACTTTTGTAGACACGAAGGGTTCAATCAATCAAACAAAAACAGAAAAAATGAAAAACAGTGCCATTGAAAAATAAACAGGTTTAGTTCTGCCTCTGTCTCCAGGCAAAGCAATACCAAAGACCACCCATAGGAGAAGCCTGGAGCTGCAGAAAGTCCACATGTGATAAGACTGGTCCAGTGAATCAGGCACATCTGATATCTCATATAGCACTTTTTCAGTCAGCACAACATACATAACACAATGATCAGATGAAAATCTAAAAGATTCAATAACAAAAACCTTTGTCAAATCTTTGTCTTTGTCAAATATTATATAAGTCATACACAAAACTCATCAAGGGAATTAGTTGGAACAACTCAGGAACATTTCAAATGCATAGCATGCTGTACAGCACAGGGAAAATAATGACAGTCATATCTGGGGATTATGACAGCGGTAATTCAGTCATTCACTGTCATCCATCAATATAAAGCTCTGTCAATCCTCAGAGGACATACTGAGGAGAACATAGTGTCGCAGGAGAGATGTGCTGACTCTAGACAGCTGCTCAGCCAGTCCCTCACTCTAGGTTAATTGAAGTTCAGCCTTTTTGATTGGTCAGTGATGGAACTCATTAGCATAGGAGAGAAGGTCAGCCTGCTTTGCATCTGAGCTCATTTTTACTTTTCTTAATAGAATTGAGCCCAATGACAATGAAAAATGGAAAGGTCGGTGGACATATTCTCCTGACTTCTCAGTGAACTTTTAAGCTAGCCTGCAGTATTGCAGAAGTGTTGCTGGGATTGTCTTTAAACCACTGCCCAGTCTAGCTATCAAAGGAATAAACTTCAAATTTAATGCAAGTATCTGCCACTGAGGGATATTTCCTCTAATTCTGCAATATGCGTTTTCCTAAAAAAAAAAAGCAAAATATGCAGGCCCCTGTTATAAGGATACAGACAAAAAAATAAGGACCCAAAAACATACCATGGCAACCATACTTTGTTAAAATGCCATAGAATCTGAAGTTAATGTTACTAAAATAAAACAGTGATAACTTGATATAAGCTACCACTATGATATAGCTACAATGGAGAAAACGAAACAATTGAAAAGGAGATTATATAATGAAAAGAATGTATTGCGATTTTATGTTATTAACAATAAGTGAAGTAACTAAAATAAAATAATGGTTACTGTTTTGGTACCTTATAATCTCAATCTTTAAAACTATTTAACAAAATTATACAGCTATTATTTTTATTAGCCTGATACATTTATGATCTCTGATAAGAAAATTATGATCAACTTTTCTTTTTTAGAATGCAAGACTTATAAAAATTTAAAGCCACACTTTAGACTGTAATTGAGGAGAGAGGCCTTTAAGACACCTGCGAAATGAGCAGCTTTCAAAATCAAAATCCTAAATAGGTAAAACAAAATAAAAATTTCATCCCCTCTGGGTTCTCTGCTAGTTACAAACTGCCACCAGCCTGTTCTCATTACCTCTTGAAAGTTGGAGGTTCAGCGTGTACTGTACAGTCCAGTGCTGTGGAATGTCTAGATTTGAGCTGTAGAGATTTATTTATGGTTGTGAAATTTAATAAGCAGGCAGTGAGTAATCCTCTTCCCAGCTCAAGTGGTTGGCCTAGGGACCAATATGCACCACAAGGATACAACAACACACACAGTGTAGAGTTCTGGCCCCGTGATCACAGAAAGGGCAGAGCCCACTGTCCCAAACAGGGGGGAGTAGAATACAGTGTTGCTGCTTGGCAGCCACAACAAGCTGGCAGAGAGCTGTGAAACTTGTGTTTAAAAGGCCAGAATTCAGAAGATCAAAAGAACAAGAGAACAAGAGCTGGTATGCTGGTCTAGTGGCTGGTGGTATGTATGGAGTATGAAGTATAGAGATGTCTTGGTAACAGATGGTCCAGACGGCTACTAACAGAAAGAGAATAATGGGCCATAAGGACCTATTAAGTGTCAATTAGAGGTAAAGAGATCAGAGCAGAAAAACAGGCATTTTTAACCTTATCACTCCTCCCCTCACACCCTGAAGAGCATCTTCCACCTTCTTCCACACTCTTGAGTTTACTAACCTCCACAGGAACATGCCACTGCTGCTCTCCGGAGACCCAATCTATAGCCAAGAATCTGAAATTTTCTCTCAGGAATACCTCCAAATTTAATACCCCTGTACAGTCCCTTCCATGGAAACCTGGACACACAGTCGCTGGAAATTAACTTTCTTGCCATCAGAAGTGAGATAAATAATGCAGACACATTTCTTTGCTTTCCAAATGAGCAACTTTACATCCAGAAGGACATAATCAACAGCAGCATGTCACTGAAAACAGGATCACTGCTCATTCTGGCCTTTTTTACCCCGCAAGCCACCAGATTTAAAGGTAAGCAGGTGTTTAGGGGTGCAAACACTGTACTTTTGTGCTTTAAATGCAGTTTTACAATTCAGCAAAAGCAAAAACTTTAGTGTTGTAATGTGTCCCAGCGTACAGTACTGTACAATATGTGGTGATTTACACAACAGCTTCTTCTCCTAACCACAGTTTTACAACACTGTTGATGTATTTAAGGAGTATTTAAATATTTCAGAAGCCAATTTTCAAAGACATAAAAGAACCAGAAAGATTTTTGTTGCCAACACAAATTCAAAACATAAACAAAACCCTAACATTTGCCCTTCAAATTTTTGCTATGTCGGAATAATAAACATGTTTGAAAAATTAGTATGTCACACAAGTTTTAAATGCCTCTTGTTTGGCTACAGCGTTCAGAGGCTCCATTCATTAGGAAAGAGAAACCAAAGGCATTCTGTCTGTGGACGTGTGGAACGCGTATCTTTTCTGGCTTGTAGTTTTGCTGCAGAGCCTCTTTGATCTCTTGAAGCACAGCTCAAATAGTACTATTGTCCTTCACGTCTACACATGTGCTCAGCAAATGTGCTTGTTTATTAGTATGAAATCACATTACCCGTGTACCACTGGCTCTTCATCTGCTAATTTGTTAATCACTTGTGTCCAGATGTGGTCTGATATTTTGTGACAAAAACATGTGAGATTATTGAGACCTAGGAATCCCTGGATGCCCAAGCTAATCTGACAAGGTGACAGGTAGGTAAATGATATCGGTGATGCAACTGTTACAAATTAAATGTCATTAGCCATAAAGTAATTTGCATAAATCTATAGTAAATGATTGACCTAAATTACCATTATAGAGTCCATTTATGTTATATAAGAATAACAGATTTTTATAGTTTTGTTGGTCTCAAACAACTAAATTGTTTTGACCTGGATGGTAGGATGCTGTTTAGTACTAACGCTGTTCACTAGCAAAAGGTGAATGATAAACCTGATCGACCCTGAAATCTTGCTGGTTAAGCTAGTTAAAAGCCACAAATCACAACATAAGATGATCACCAGCTATACACCAGCACAGTGTGTAACAACTGTGTACACAGCAATTCTTATGATCTACACACAAAGTCTGGGGAATTGGAAAATTAGTTTATTCAAAAATAAAACTACTTTCATTTATTGTATATAGTTAAAAAACCATATGCCTTTCATTTTTCTGTGGAACACAAGGGAAATGTTAAGAAGAATGTTAGAGACTGACAGCCCCAGTCTCTATTCGCATCCACTGGAAAAACAGATGCAATGAAAGTGAATGGTGACTGAGGCATAATCACATCCTTGATTTATTAAAGCAAGATTACTTGTTTGGCTTTACAGTTACCAACTCAGCAAAGAAACTTGTTTATCCTCCATTGTACGTGTCACAATAACAACATGTATATTGTTAATACAAATTTGTGTATAACAACACTTACAACCATAACCTGTGAGTTCTAGTGAGGTAAACTGAAGTCAGAGGAAACCCCAGGCTGAGCTGGGCTTAATGCTTTAAGAAGCTCTCTGAAATTGATCTGCTCCTTAAACACAATGATCCATTTTCAAAACATTTTGCTAATTTCAGTTTCAGTGGAGGTCCTTTTTTCACTACCCTAATTTCCTTCACATCATGGCACAGCCCCTTGCTTTGATTTTAAGGAGAGGCATGGAATTGTTAAGAACTAATATTGTTTTTTCATTTCTCAAATGGTATTGATGGGGTTCAGATGTTAGATTATATATATATATATATATATATATATATATATATATATATATATATAATAATCTAACATACTATATATACTATACTATATATATATATATATATATATATATATATATATATATATATATATATATATATACACTAACTATATATATATGATTATATAACTGCCAAAACAGACAGAACTACAGAACTAAACTACTAAACTGTATTCATTAGACATTGAATGTCCAAAAGGGATTTTGATACAATCTATTATTGTTTGATGCTTTATGTACTAATAGTTAATTAAACAGATAATGTCTTTTTGCAAGGCATATGCTCATTATAAAATAATCTGAAGTTAATGAAGTCCACAAGTCATTACATAAGAGTTAAGACCATCTTAACTAGAATTATAAACAGGCAGATTTTAAGATGCATGGTTAGCCATAGGGTCAAGTTGGCATTTTTAATGAAACTATAAGAATATTCTAGACAACCTATTATGTAGCCAGGCACATTAATGAATTAACTTATACGTTACAGTGGTTTCAAGGCTCCTAAAAACGTTCTTTCCATTCTATGTCTTTAAATTGCTATTATGCAGTGTTTCTGTTACTTTGAATTAGACTATAACTACAGAGCTAACCTTCACAACTCTTATCTGGTGAATGTGCTGAACATCTGTATGGATGATGTTATAACTGACTGCTTGACTTACAGTAGGGAGCCTAATTCTATTAAATGTTCATTCAGCATACTAATCATAGACTTAATGGGTTTTGAATGGTCTCTTAGTGTAATTGCATGAAGTGGTATTACATGATCCACTGTTCTACTGTCCTCAGATGAAACCAATCTGTTTTATATAGAACATTTTCAGAACTAACTGCAGACAACTGGATTCTTGGGATCAGGAAGTACAGGCACTTCCTGGAGACCCCACGGCCAATCAAAAAGTTTCACTCACTCCAGATGAGTATTGAGCGAACAGATCAGCCAAGTTTAGTACAGGGGTAAAACTGTGCCCTCAGGAAAGCATGGCAGAGGTCATCGCCAGCCAAAAACATCTGAGGTAGGACTACTCTAAACATCACAAGGGACTTTTGGCTACTACATCTCAGATCCTCATAAATCATAATTAACTTCCCAGTCATTTGTAGCCTTCCGAGAAAAAAGGATCAAGCCAAGCCAAAAAGAAAATGGCTAAGAACCAAATATAGATTAAATAGTTTATACAGAACGAGGCCTTGATCTTTCTCTGTCTTTTAGTAAATTTTCCTCCACAGATCAACACAAATGAGTTAAAAACAGTAAAAAAAAACACCCTGACCCTGATTTTGAACCTGATTTAATCCGTTAACACAAGTTCAGCATTTTATGAACCATCAAATCAAATTCTTAACTTTATGTACATTACTAAAAGTACATTACGACATAATTTTAAATGCAGACAGCTCGATAAACACTTCCCTTTTGTAATATGACATACTTTACTGTCAAAGGTCCAGTTAAGAGATAATCTAAATTAAATATAAATAACAGTATTTTCATTAAAGAAAAATCATTATACACTGGGTAAATACATTACTAATTATTTTTTCATATGTTACACATCAGCTGTCAGCTGTGCAGGTAATTTATTTCAAATGTCTTGGCATGTTTTTATCCACTGACTATGTGCTCTTGGACATTTTTCAGTATTAGTTTGAACAGGGTAGTGGCCTTTCCTAAATAATTCTCATGATATTTACCAGTTTGTCAAGAAGCTGTGTGGGAGGCTTTCCGGATCTTTCTTGATAGAGTTCCTGACACCACAGAGTACCAGCAGTGGGTGTATGCCTGTCAGAGAGACTCACTTTGCATGGAAGATTTGGCCCAGAATTTTAGTAGCACACAGGAGCACCTTGACTTGGTAGCCAGTGCAAGTAAATGCTTAAGTCGGTTACCACTGAAGTAAGTTTCTTTGCAAATAAAGCGAAAAACTGCCACAATGATTAAGTTGATATATTTTCTTTTCATAAATACTCTAAGGTGTTTATTTAATTTACAGACAGTGAATGCTCAAGATGAACCGAAAAGGTAAGAACAGAAGATGATCAAAGAGCTCTTGGTATAAAACTGAGCAATAATAGGACCTTTAGGGCCTAAACCCCAGAATGTTTAGAATGAGGTCACCTGACTATAGGGAAATAGGAAAATCTCAGTCTGTCCTATGAACAAAGTTTGTTTATATTTGGTGGCCCAGCTAAACATTGCTCTCTGACTTGATCCACTTTAATAGAGGGATCTGTGCCCAGACATATTACGCTTGGGTGTTAGAGCCACACACAAACATACCCAGGCTTATATGCAGTCAACCCCCTTATTAGGGACAATGAAATTTTATTGCATGTATCATCTCTGAATTGATCTGGTCTCAACAAGCTTTCAGTAATTCTTAGGGCTCTCACACCTGCACCAGGCGAGAAATGTAAGTCTTCACAACTAGAATAGAAAAAATATTGATTGAACTTGAAAAAGATGTGATTGATGACTTTTCACATGGTTCAATGAGTCCTGCAGAGCTTTTTATCATGGAATCTGACAGGGTACTACCTCATGCTTTTTAGAATATGCACTTAACAATACTAACGAAGCAAATAAGTTGATTATTCTCTGATCTGATAGGAAACTGGAGCACCAGATGTTGTCCATCAGAGGCTGGTGGAGCACACTGGAGTTTAGTGTGACTATAGCAGACCCCATCTCTAGTGCACTACTAAATGATCCCGGCCACCTGCAATACAAAAACCTCACTCACACGCAAATCTGGAAGAATCCTTAATCACAGGTTATGCAAAAACTGAATTATGTATATATGGATTTATATATTTTCTTTGTTCTTTAAATACATTTTCTTTTACACTTGCAGATGTTGCACGTTTTTAACAAACTTACTGGGATAAAGGTATTCAAGTGCTGAGATTTCCGTGAGTTGATGGTGAAACTGTGGGATTCTCTCAGATATTACAGTCTATTGAACTTGAAAATTGTGTTTTTGGATGAGTAAGTCTTTCTTACTGGTATTTTTTGGCTAAGCAGTTGAAGAAATTCTTGGCAAACTGCATTCAGACAAACACTCATGTTCCAATTACAGCACAATTATGTTCTGTTTTACTGTTCACTCTGTTGTATATGTATAACCCGATGTGCTTACTACCTAATGATAGACAATCTTTGGTGTAAAGATCATTACAGGAACAATTCACCCAAAAAGAAAATTCTGTCTTTATTTCCCACTAGTGTAAGTTCTCTCAAACAATGCAGTAGCCTTGTGGAAGGAACAGACAGAAATTTGAAGCTGCCATAGATAATCTGAAAATCTGTCCTCCTGTGATCTGTTAACAACAGATCAATTTAGGTTTAAATCCTGTTTTTTTTTTTTATTTGTTTCTCAAACAAAATTATCACGTCACATGTTACATTTCCCCTTTTCTATTTGGGCATGCAATGTGATGGTGATTATATGACGACAGAATTTTCATTTCTAAGTGAATTATTTCTTCAAGACAGCCAATCGAGTAAGTGTGAGCATGTCAGTGTGACAGCTCTTATAATTTACTTCATCACATTGAGCAGAGCTGGAGGTGTCACAGCTCACTGTGCTGTAGTGTTTGAGACTGATGGCATGAGGGCTGCAGGGGACACAGGGTCAGACGATGAGTATGGTGCAGAGGTCCTGAAAGGAATGGTGGCCAAGGTATTAAGTGAAGACACGCTACTTCCTGTGGACGTGCTTTTGCTTACTTTCAAAACAGATACACCAAATCAATACCATCAATATGAAGGATTAATATACAAACTATATAAATATCTAATATATTTGAAATGTTCAGACTCCCATACAACAGAGGAACAGAAGAACATTAGATCCAGTACTTAAGCCAATGAAGAATCAAGATTTGTACCTGGGGAAATTAGTAACCAGTCCACAGAAGTGACCTCTGAAGAGACTACAATGCCCTCTGGGAGCACTAGCATCTCATTTGGAGATCTAAGCCCTGATAAGACTCAATCAAACTTTGGTGCGGGAACAGAAAGTGACTTTATACAGGAAGTAGCTGATATATTGTCTCGTGTGACTACATTTGAACCAGTTAATCAGCAGCCCTCACCTTGACGATTCAAAAGAGGGAAATCTAATCACTAAAGACAATTTAGGGACTGGAAGTAAATCTTTCACATTTGTAGTGAGTTGTGAGTCACTGTACAAAAGCATCTGCTTTCAAAAGCAAGACCCTTAAGTTAGACAGCCAGTAAGAATTGTAATTGTAATTTCACATCAGATGTATTTTCAAAAACGCTCTCTGTAACTGGTTCTTTGTTTTCAAGGATCTCCAAGAACTACTACAGTGGATGTCTTATTAAAGATGGCTGAAGTCCAAGAGAATGCCGGAAATGAAATTGTTGCCACAGCTGCATTACCAGACTTAGCTTTTTTGAAGTAGCGGAAACATCTACTTCAACTCTGTCTGAAATGGATATTGATATGACACCACAGGCCTCTCCAGCAGAGGCAACATCATCAGTCGTGGCATCCCTATCCCCCACTGAACGACCTGAAGATGCTATCTTTCATGAAGATGATACAATTGCCAACACTGAACCTATAGACACTCCTGTCAAAAGTCTTGCTTCACACCCTACTAGTTTAATAGCGAGCCTAGAGTTGCCTGTTGCAATTAACCTCAGTGACCACGTAGAGTTTCCTTCTGGACTCACCACTCCTGAACCAATTCTCCCTGCAGCAATTCCCTCAGGAATAATGCCCACTGAGGGCCTCATTTCACAAGTGACCCCTGATAATTTCCAGGGTGAAGAGGGACAACCACTCTGGAGTGCTTCACATCCTCAATGTGAAGTTGTCACAGAAAACAACAAGGATGTAGCACAGTCTGATAAAGAAGACGAGCCTCTGGAATCTGGGAGTGGGTTCCCCTTATGGATAAATGAACATCCACAATCCTTGGCTCCTCCTCAAGACTATGTTATCACACCTTCTGTGATAGCTTCTGACCAGACCAAAGTGTTAGTGGCCTTTTTTAGTTTATGTGTGACTAATATGATGTTTTCAAAAAGAACTTTTGAGTACAAATCACTAGAGAACAGGTTTCTTGAACTGGTAGGTAAACACACTTTTGTCTTGGACTATCTCGCTACACACCTATTTATCCTCGCTTTATTGTGACTATACTATTATTTGCTGAACATGCGCAGAAAATTAAACAGATGAATACTGTCATCCGTCTTCAAGGATTTGAGTGTTGTTCAAAATGAAACGCTTTTCTATAAAGCCTTGGGGTTTGGGTGACTGACAACAAAATTCATTATTTTGAGCTAGGATAATTATTTTGTATGCCTGATTTATTTTCTTTGAAGCCTACTTACTAATTCAGACAAAAAAAAGTTATCGGAAATTGAAACCTGTTCAGCAATTTCAAAATGTCATTTAGATTTCATTTTGTAAATCTGCTGTGTTTTTTTCAACTAGAGGCAATTCGCTCAACCAAGTGACTTGCCACACCCTGAGGCCTCTAGTCAACAGACTGTGAGAGAGCAGAGGACAGCAGCCTCAATCTGTACATCTGTAACCCGAATTTGAAATATTGCATTTCTTAGCACTAATCTAGGCACTAAAATCTACAGTCTTTTCTAATAACTTTCTACTAATCACAGTTCAGAACAGTTAACAGTATTTAATAATTGCTTATCAATGAGTTTTCTAACCAGCACTAACCAAAACTTAAATACTCCATGTTGAAACAGCCAAATAACAAAATGTGACATTCTGTATTTTTGTCCATATTGATATTTCAATCATAAAGGATTTCTTGATTCCACAGTAAACTGAGCTATTTTTTCCTTACTCTCCAAATACTTATGGAGAGCACTGTAAATCTACCTCTTTCCAGTCACAGAGCACTTTATTGTGACAGTTGTTTAGCTGAGATATTAAGATAAATTGTAACATTTAATAATTTCTTTTATAATGAAAAAATTGAATTTAAGAAAGGTAGATTTTTGTTTGTATATACTGTAAATTATAATTCTTAGAAAGAAAATCAGAATCTGCAAAAATCTGTATTGGCAGGTCACACAAAAGAAACGGAAATTAAAATCGACCAGGAAAATTGCAATTGGTGCATCTTTACTAATTAGCATTGTTCTTCAGCAAGATCCATGAATGTAATTTATCTTAAATGTTATTTATTAAACTATTACATTGATGAAGACAAAGCACTTTTAGTGGATATTGAAATTAACAGCTTAATAAATCATTTGTAATAAAAGCTATGCACAAGACAGCTGCTTTTGTTGTGTTTGTGTACAGTACCGGTTGAATGCAATGCTGTGATGTTGGTTTGTGTGCTAGCTCACTGGCGTGCAAGGCCAATTTAAAATAAATTTTAAAATAGTCTTGCACAGTCTAAATTAGAGGTTACTTTGCTTCTCTACTAGAGGATTTTGTCTAAAATACCTGTTCTAGACTGTATATGTAAAATTACATAGTTCTAAACATTTAAAATGACTCTAGTACAATATAAAATGTCTAAAACATGCTCTGTTCTATACTTTTTTCAGTATGACTCCTGAAAGACAAAAACTTCTTCCATTAATACATGGTTGCCCAAACTAGTATTGAATGAGTTTTAAGTGATGAATACAAACTTTGAAACACTTTGGATTTTTACAAGAGCCACTAATAGTCAGATCAGAAGCTAATCTGGTAAGTGAACTATCAGATTAGTTCAGTGATTCATAAAGGGGCTTGTAAGGAATAATTTGATAAAGATGGATATTTATGTGCTTGAAAATTCTGAAAGACGAACATTGATTTTTCCTCCACAATTTCAACCATTTATAATTCAACGGTTTGGTAGTTTCATTAGAGACAGCTGTAATAATTTCTATACAAGATCTGCATTGATTTTAGCCTCTCATCTTTGCAGGATTCTTATTACTCCTGTCTCTACTGGTTTGTGTAGCAACCATCTTGATTGAACGGAAACAAAATTTGCATTCAAAGTATGTACAACTTATGACTATCAAAAACGATAGAACAGAACAGCACTAAAACAGATCCCAAAACAGACCAGTAGACACGTGTAACTGTCAGACCAATATGCTAAAATCACAATTCTAGATACAGCTAGAATACCACTTCTGCGTTAACTTTGCATTAGTTTGAGTGCTACTCTTTATATTAGCTTATTCATTCTGTCCTGTGATGGCAATCAAAGGTCATGACACTGGAATCATTTACAGTAACATTGATTGGGCTTGAGATCACAGAATGTCCTGTGAGGAAGAGTCACACCTGCTCTGCCCTCGAACTCAGTCAAGAGGTGAGAGGTTGATCTTGAATGGCAGATTAGCTCAACCTCCTAATACAGATTACCTCCTGCTTTACAGACATGGACACGCTTACAGCATTACACCAAGTCTACACTGTTTAGTATTTCCTCTCAATGCCTAAATTCACTTTAAATATGTGCTAGAGATTCTTTTTGACTAAATTATTCATGCTTTGCTTCCATGTAGTGCCCTCTATCAAACCTTAAGGTGCAGAATTGAATAAAATAATTTACTTTATAGATTTTATACTTTATTTATTTAGTGTTACAGTTTAATAACATAAACATTACTTTAAATTTCTGTACTTTGAAATGTTTTACATATGCATATTTAGTGGTGCTTGCTAAGACAAACATTGCTATTATTATTGTTAAAAATTTGAACAAAACAATCTTGTAAACTTTGGTGCAAATAAAAAACACAAATCATGCAGTTCATCACAGAGTACTATAACTTTTTCTGAGCAATCAGACATACACATTTGGAACCATCAAATGGTATAGAACAGCTTCAGCATCACAGCAAGACTGCAGCAACAGCAAAGCAGCATGCTGAAAAATATCCTGAATGTCTTAGCAATGACATAGCAAGGCCCTAGAAACCCTGTAACTTAGAAACCTTGAAATCTTGAAACCTTGTAAATGCCTGCAAAAGGCTTTCAGGCAAACAACACACAAGCATTGTGTAGCAAGAATTGCATGAGCAAATCAAAACTCACTTTGCTTTTTTAAAAAATGTAAAATCTAGCATAAATTATTTTTTTAATTATAATTCATTAAACTAGCAAAACACAAAAAAAACTGTAAAGATCTGAAAATTATCAGTTAATACTAAATGAAATGCATGTCACGTTTTAGAGATGAATATTTTTAGAATATTAATAAGTTAGATATCTTTACAAATATGTCATGCCCTCAGAGTCTTCTATCATTCACTTGACTGGTGCAAACAAACTCATGAAAGCTTGAGCAAAGATGGATGAGTGAGCTGCTATGCCCTATTTCTCCTGAACAACTGTTTTTATCTCTAACCTGCCCTCCTCATGCAGAGTGAAATGAACATTAAAAAGGTTTTGCATATTGTAATAGGATGAGAGACAGATACCCACTGAAATCTCAAACTCAAGCAACTGATGAAAATTGCTTTAGAATTGACAATCCCAAATTTTCGCATCTGAGCTGCATTATTGTATTTTGGGGCAGTTGTGGCCTGCTGGTAAGTGAGTCGGGCTTGTAATCAGAAGGCTGCTGGTTCGCTTTCAACGCTGGCAGGTAGCAACTGAAGTGCACTTGAGCAAGACACCTAACCCCCAATTGCTCCCTGGGCACAGTAGTGTGCTGCCCACTGCTCTGTGTGTGTGTGTTCATGGCTTGCAGTGTGTGTTACTCCTCACCAGTGATGGGTTAAATGCAGAGGTCACACTTCGGGTATGGGTTACCATATCTGACAAATATGTCACTTTCTTTCAATACATTTATGCACTATTCAGCAATGACAAACAAATAAAAAAATCATTCCCTCACTGTACTTTATCTTCACTCTACCACAGCTCCTCCCATATCTACAGCCCAACCTGACTGATTTAAAGAGCTAGAGATCCTGAACTTCATGAATGGTAGTGTGATGGTAAACAGCAAGATGGAATTAACCAAACCTGTTCATCGGTCCTACAATGTTACAGAAACAGTCACTGCTTGCTTGAAGACTTCTGCAATGCCACATCTAAGAGGCTGGACATGAAAATTGATTCCCAGTCAGTGGACGTGGAAGCAGGTAAGGATGTCTTATTTTAAGGAAAGCTCACTGATTAGCAGACATTTACATTCATGTAACACATTCATGAGTGGCTACTACACAGTGTATGGCCTGCCCTGCACGAGCATCTGTGACCTTCAACCGCAATACTGTCAGAATGGAGACCAGTGTGCAATCTTACCAAGGCATGGAGCAAGGTATGTTAACATCACCTCTTAACATCACAGTCTATAATATATTGGTTGTCAAAGAAATTGAAATGGTGGCTTTACACTGGGTCGTAACCAGAGAGGACACATCCGAAAACCAACATCAGCTGCCCATTCCCTCAATGGTTTTACAGGCAGAGTTTTTTGTATGAAGATATTGTAACATGTTGCCTAATAATACAAATCAATTGTACATCAGCTTAAGATGCATCCAAACTGTCTTCAAAGGTCTTCAAAAACATCACACTGATGCTTGCCTTTTGTCTTTCTGCGTATGTATCCTGCCTGCAAAGGTTGCATTCTTAGGCTTTAACTGTTGCCAACATTTTTCATCGGAAAGTAAATAAAGCACCTCTTAAAAGTCATGAAATGTCACAGACTCTGTTTGGCTAACACACTACTTGTCTAATGAAACAAGTGTTGTCCAAAAAAATAGTTAGACCCTTTCTTTAACAAAATGACGCTACGGGGGGGCGACGCAAAGTTAGCGGTACTGTGAGCTTTGCACACTAAACAGAAAAAACAAATCACAGCTAACCATAACAGCGTGTTTACAAAGCAGGACTGAAGTGCGTCAAAATAAAACACGTACCGTTTGTTTTTAATACTTCTGCGATTCCTCTCCAGGTGGCATCATTTTTCCAAAAATATTTGTGGAACCTGCCTTACAGTATTGTGAAATTATCAATTTCTTCTCGTCTGCGTTTGGTGATTAATGTTCATAAGGAGCGAAACAGAAGACCATTAAGATTTTAGTGTGGGCGGGGCTACCCAGCGCGAGGCAGAGACTTCAGCATAGAGACATGGACAAGATGCCCTTTATCAATAACAGTCAGAAGAATATAAAATATAGAGATTAAATATTTTAAAAGCTAAAAGTAAACAAGAGCAATGTATATCCATTAATACCCAAACATATTCTTTATATATATCTATACTTAGAAACCTATTCAATGTTTAAAATCCATTTTCAGAAATGTACGTGACTGTACCTTTGCCTTTTAAGATTTTTTTTTATAACAAATTTGCGCTAACATGGTCACAGATTGTTATATAGTGGCCCAAAAAAGGATCTGGACACTTAAGGTGCACATAAAAATGGGTTTTCATTATAGCAAGTATCAAACCAAGCAGCATTTGTTTCAGCACATGCGCATTATTCAAGCAACATATTTTACATAAAGCTATTTGTTAGGTTTTAGATTAAAACAACTTGTTTGTTTGTTTTGATTTTATTCTAAATTATCAATTTGCCTGTAGGCAAATTTCTTGACATTAGCAAAATCATGAAATAAGGCCAACAATAGGCTATAACAATGCCAAGAACAGGTCTATATAGTGTCTGTAAATTCAGCAAAATATTGGATGCTTTTGGTGAATCAGCTGTTTGTTGAGTTTGTTTTCTATGTCCTAAAGAAACTAAAGGCTTGAGAACACATCTGTCATTTTTCAATAACTTTCTTGCTGTTACAAACCCATATGATTTTTCTCCAGGAAACACAAAAGATATTCACACAGTCACACTTTCTCATTAAATTACAATTACATGTATGGTGACTGATTTCACTAATATTATACAGTATGCCAATATAAAAGTTTCATCTGGTTTGCATGACTTGTGCACTAAATCCCATGTCTTCTGTATTCATACAACAGCTTTGTGTGTAAAAAAACAGACAAAATTTATTTTCATTTTTGGGTAAATTTCCTATAAAAATGCTAAAAAAGTTGCTAACAAGATGTTGTCTGACGGATTACGTAGGCAGATAACCATTGTAGTCTTTATGCAGCAACCTGTTAGCAACTTTATAAATGCACAATAGTTTCAAAATGAACATGTATGTTCATATCATAGTGTGATATAAAAAATAAGTCTCTTCATGTTTCATCAATAGAATTTTTTTTAAACCCTTTAGGAAATTCCAAAGGGAACTCATGGTGAATTACCCTCCAGGTTGGACTACAAATTGCCATCATGGCTTCCTAACTAAATATGAGTTTTGGTTATATTAAATTGTTGTAAAACAAACTTAAAGTTATATAAAATTACAGTCATAATGCAATAAAGCAAAATATGCTGTTGTTTATTTCAGACAGGACCTAACATAAAGGCATTATTTTATTATTTAAGAGAATAGAAATAATTGACTGCATGGGTTTTGCATCTCATTTACACCAGTGCATCTGTAGTTGTGCAAATTAATGATATTATGAATAATAATCAGTAACTTTTTTCACAGCAGATGTTTTGATCTTCGAAGTATTGACTGTCTGCATTAACATTTAGTGCCAAAAACCTCACACCTTGCTTGGCATGTCATCAATGAAAATTGTTTAAGATTGATGGTAGTCTTTTATTCCTTTCTCAGATCCCCAGACATTTCAGACCAGTTAGTGTCAGAAATTATTGACTTCCATCAGTGTATACCACATAATGAGGTAAGATGGCTAATTCCTGACACCAGGCAATACGTGTGACTTACTGGGGTAAAAACAATTACTCTGATTACTCTTTCCCATTAAAATTTCATCCTGTACATCCTGTACATTAGTTATACAATAGCATACACAATTGCATCGATAATTTAAGTGTATGTGATGTGATTCATTGCTCATTTTATCCTGTTCATCCTGTACAGGATGAAATTTTGTACAGGAATCCCTGCGGTTTGGGGACAGGCCCAACTCTATGTGGAGTCCCTCTTACATTATAAACTAATGCTATTATTTTTACATTTACCTGTTTAAATTTCATTCCACATAGAGGCAGCAAATATACTGTTTAGACAAACATTTCAATGCTGCACAGAATATATTTACAATCACAAGGAGCAAACATTACCCCCTTTTTACACCCTGTCTGTCTGTCTTCTTTAGTGATTTCTTTTCATTTAGAAACCCAGTATGTAACATCACCACTTGTGAGGACGTCGTATGGTTTCCGGGATCTCCCAACATTGGTGTTCACTGGTATCATCATATCAGTAGTACAATGTTGGAAACAAAGTGAGAAATACCTATAGATATATGGATTTATAGAACTGGTTTTTTTTATAATGCATTGATTGTTTCTGAAAGTAATCCTTATGTCTATTATCCTACAGTAGAGTAGTTGAAGTATGCAGGGCTTAAGCTTGCTTCCTAAAACATTAAGACATTGGCTGTGTCTCAAAATTAGTGAGTTGACTCATTTGGTGACCTGTCTAACAATGTGTTTCTCAATGTAATGCTGACTTTCACAGTGGATTCTGACATTAGCTTAGGATTCAGTACTTAGTACAATAACACAGAGCACACACAAGATATGGTGCAAAATTATACTTATTTTATATTTTAGTTATATGGAATAATTTTCTGTTGATTTTTACCAAGACTAAACAAAACTTCTGTAGTCATTATGTTCTCCTTTAAATGGACTTTTTGGTGCACATGCAATGAATTATAGGATTCATGGCATTAGTTATGCAATAGCATACACAATTGCACTGATAATTTAAGTGTATGTGGTGTGATTCATTGCTCATTTTGTTTTGTTTCTTGAATAACTGTGTTGTATTTTTTATTTTGTATTACTGGCATGGTGGATGTCCAACAGGTCTTCTTGCTCTCTTTTAAAAAGTCCTGATAGTGAATGTTTCGAAGTGACTGTTTTATGGTGTCCAGAATCAAGTTTAAGCTAAAAACAGCACAGCACCAAAGCTTTTCATTGTTATTCTGGTTCTTGTAGACATTTGATGAGTGTTTGGTACAACCACTCCACTCAAGGATCATCTACTGTACACTTTTAAAATAAAGAACAGATGATGGAATCCCTCCAGGAACAGGGACTCAAAAGTTAGATCAGTACAAAAGTTATTTTTAAAGTGTACCTGTACAAAATGTTAGGATATTTGTAATGCTGATGTTTGTAATGTTGGATGCTTTGAACCCTTGTCAAAGGTAACGTTTGCTCCCTCACAATGAGGTATTTACAAATTGATACACTGGGTAGTCTCTTAAATACAAAGAATAGATTTTTTTCTCATCTCAGTGTACCAAAAAGAACATGAATGTTAGTGTAAATTCATATGCTTCTTTAAATGATGTCAACAGAATGTCAAATCTGTAAGAAAAGGAACACTTTTTTTATGTTTCTCACCAACAGACAAAAATATTTGATAAATGGGGATTACTTCTTTGTTTACATTTTGAACAGAAAGAGTTTGTAGTGTGTTTTTGTTTCAGAAACAGTAACATTTGCTGATCATCATAGCAAAATTATGATTAACAAAAATAACTTAATCATTTTTGGTAATCGTTTGCCATTCCTATAGATTTGAGTTGATTTTATTGTGACAAGGGCTTTGAAGAATACAAGGCTGAATAAGGTTAAACAAAAGTTAGACATCAGAAGTTTAGATGAAATATTGTGAAGGCTGTATTACAATAATGTGCACCAATAAATCATGCACAATACAGCTAGGAACCTGTATTTCATAAAGTTAATAGAGTCTATTTTGATTTCATATTGGCTGGATACCAGTCAGGGTCCCTTTGTAAAGTCATCTACTCTTATAGTACATCACCAACAAAAACATGAAACATCTACACATAACACACGTTTTATATAGAATGTGTTTATTCTGGTCTAGCAAAATGATTGGAGCAACAGTTTCCAGTCCAAATTGAGAAAATAAGAATATTAACCCAGACACTTCAAAGATAAACTGACAGGCAAAAACCAAATAATTAACAATTATAATATTCATGAGTTGATTTTGAGATTGATTTGAGATGGTTTGAGATGACACTGCTTCAGTCAGAAAGGGCTCAGAGGATGTAATGGAGAAAAACATCAGCATACGAATAAACAAAGGCTGGATAATGACTGCAAATTAATCAAATGCAGCTATTCGGTCCATGCCACATCTTCAAATAAACATGTTTACCGCTTCCATTATTTCTGTTCTTTAAGAAGTTATGAGATAGAGAGATAGAGCCAGAGAACCACATAACAAGACACTTCAAAACACCAGTGAAAAAAATTTCTGAAACTGGTAAAAAATAAATGTAAAAAATAAAGAGGTCAGCTGGCATCTACCACATGCCACAGAATTCACAGCAAATCTTTAGGGAAGGTGCCATTAATCACATTATCACTGAACAGAAATGAATGAATGCCCTTTAGGATATTACAATGATTTAAGTTCAAAATAGCTGAGAAAAAGCATGAATATCTGCGGTGACTATACCTTTATGAACTAAAGCTGCTTTGAAATGCACCTTCAAACAGAATTCATAATCAAATATATGTAAAGGCTTTTATGAATGGTGTTTTTCTAGGAAGAGACACATCATATCTTGTACAGCGAAGTCCATTACTGCATTTATAAAGGACACACAAAAATTTCAGTCTAAAAGGCACTGTAATGTATTCCAGTGCATGTTTCTTATTAGCCTTTATTATTAAGCTCTGATTGCGTTATAGTTACTTTAACAAAATTTATAATAAAATGTTGCTCTGCCATAATGACCATTTAAGTCTGGTGATAGAATTTTAGCTAATAGGTAAATCATGTCATTTATGCTCCACTAGCAACACCAGACAGAATAGCAAAAATAATTACTTTTTACACAGGTTTCCTGAACACTTCCGCAACCTGCCATTGGTCAAATAAACACACAGCCCCACCCAAAATCACACCACTGGATGAGCAAACATTGAGCAAACATTGCTGGTCAGGATGTGCCAATGAACTTTTGGAAGTAATATTTTGAAAGCACCATAGTGTTTACACTTTTTGGGTAATAGCTTTACTTATAGTCTCTGCAATTAAGCTGCGATAAAAAGAAACTTTTAAAGTATAATAATAAAGTACACACTTTTAACTTATCATTTTTAATAGTAATAAGACTAAATGTGACAAAAGCAAGTTTTACAGAGCTATCTATCACTAAGTCTCAAAACTAGTTCTCTTATAAATATTATATTATTATATTATTTATGTGCAGGTTTAAATGGCTATGACATTCTAAAAACTATGAAATGAGATATGAAATAGATCTTAAGGCATCACTGAGCAAGGCTCAGATTTTGATGAAAACTGGTATTTAAGTCCACAGCAACAAACTACTAATAACAATAACATACTACAAACAAACATTAGACAGTTAATTGCTTTTACTACAATTGTACAGTAGGTTAAAAAGCCTAAAAGCCCACAGTGATGAAAGTTAGCTATGCTACTGTGCACAGATGGTGTGAACCAATAAGGAAAAATGTGTGATCTTCACTTGAGAAGGTTCTGGAGCATGGCAGTGGCGTAGGTGGGTCGGGCTTGCTTGCTTTCAATGGCATTTCTCAGGTATTGGATTCCACCACAGCGCTCCCATATCTCCTCGAACTGACGTGGGAGGATTTCCGCTCCGCGTTTTCGTGTGAGCCCGGCTTCTTCCAGACTCAGCTCGCACATCTCCATGTCGTCCTTACCTGGATCAGCACAGCATAAAAGGCATCAGGCCATGCCTGAATACACATTACATCTAAAGATAAGAGTAATATTTTCCAGTGCCTGTTTCAGAGGAGGGAATTTTATCTTTGAACTCTTACAAATAAGAATTCAATGTTAGCAGCAGGATAAAATTATTGCCTTATCTTACTTACAGTAATGTAGTTGGCAGAGGCTTTCATGCAAAGTGGCTTGTGGAATGTGGTGGCTTAAACTTTGAATTTCATTCAAAGTGGCAGTGCATTTAAGGTATGAATTTCATCAGTTTGCGAATCCATGATCTTGGTATTTCTAGCACGCAGAAACATGCAGCATTATCAAAGCATTAGGAGATACTGAATGTCGTTGAGTACCTGCTACCAAGAGGATGGGCTGCTTGTCTGGGTGAAGCTCCATCTGCCTGGCGATCCAGGGGCCATCAAAGTGGGCGTACCACCAGCCCTTCTTCTTGTTCTGTGGGTCTTTGTACTGGTCTGCAGGTCGGATGAAGGGAATGCGGAAGTAACGTTGCTGTCGGTTCATTGTGATCTCTTGTTGTTGGGCTGGGACAGGTGGGGCAGGGTTCTGCTGGGCTGAAGTAATAAAATAGTACATTACAATATTATACAGGATCCAGATGGCGCTTGCACATACACCACCATGTTGCTATAAAGCTGTGGGTGGCTGCTAGTTATTTTTAGATGGTTATTAAAAAGACCTCATTCCCAAGTATCTATGATATTCTCATCCCTACATATAACTTGGGCCCGTATTTCAATGTAAGCCAATAGATTTGTTTGCACTTTATATTGTTTTCTAACAAATATTATAAGCCTGAATATAAAAAGTTAATATATTTATTATTATATCTCTCTTCAACATGCCATGAAACCCGAAGTTCAAATTTGTTTAAAGCCTAAGAGCCAAAGTAATAGTGATGCCTGCATAAGCAAACACTGCTAATGAAACTCTCAGGCAATAATGTTAGGTAATGTACCATATATATATATATATATATATCAAACAGACTTAAATGAAGTCGTAAATCAAAGTCTAAAACCTGTCATCCCTAAAGATCAAAGCCATTCAGAGGTCAGCATCATCTAAGAAAATTCTGAGAGAACTTCCATGCACTCCAATATTGACTGCAGCATTAGAATCCTCTCAGTAAAAGAGACAGCATCAGCCCGGTACACCTAATAAAAACATTCCAGCGTTTGAAGGTAAGACACATCTGAGGATCTGGCAACAAGAGAGTCAGAGAGTTTGATAAGAAGGAGGTTACACAACTCTAAATCTCCTGTTTGTTTTGCACCAGCAAACACTTAAAAGCACAAAAGTCTTCCGGAAGCAGAACGGGGCGACGTGCCTTTTCTGGCTGGGAAATAAATGAGTTGTGATTCCCTTGAAATGCTACTGAGTGCCTTGAGATGTTGTTCTAGCTGTCTGTATTATGTGCATCACAATGGTAAGGCTAATCACAAAATTGTGTGTGACTGCGTGCCGGGAGGTTTTTGAGCACAAGAGCAAACAAAGAAAGTTCAACCTTGAGAAACTGTTGCAGCGCACACACAGTCTGTAAGTTGGAGTACTTTGGAGTACCTTTAGTACACCTAAAAATGAAGATTTTTCCATAATTTACTCTCCCTCATGTCATTCCAAACCTGTATGACTTTTTTCTTTGGAACACAAAAGAAGATATTCTAAAAAAAATGTTCAAGTAGTTTTGTGCCCATACAATGAAAGTCAAAGGGTGCCACTGTTCATTGGTTACCAATGTTCTTTAAAATATCTTCTTTTGTGTTCCTTAGAAGCAAAAAGGTCACACAGGTTTGGAATGACGGTGGAATGATGGAAGAATTTTTATTTTTGGGTGACTGATCCCATTAAGCTTTTCAGAAAAAAACATTACACTGGAAAACGTTTTGTCATTATAAACATAAGCATTGGATCTACAAGGGCCTGCTGTTCTGAAGGATTGGTATTTTGACTTTTTCCACTGTCCCTGGAAAAACAGGTCATATCTTACCATAGTCAGTGACTGATTTGGGAGCTCTCATCTCTGTATCTGCATTCCGCTTCTTGTTCTTTGATTTCCAGGCGTGGTATACCTTTAGACGGCGGTGAAATTCCTCTCGGCATGCTGCTAGCAGCTCGACATCTACAAGGGCGAGATATCATGGATACAGTGTTGCATTGTTATGCATGACGAGTTTCACACAACATGCATTCCCCTGTAAGTGGTTATGCTCATGCTAAATGTGAATATGGAGCACCTGCTCAGTCCAAATGTCTTTAATGTTTTATTAAATGAAGACTGTGAGATACAGTAGAGTCCAAAGGTCTAGGACCAAGCACAGATCTGGGATTCATAATCTCAAAAAATCTCATGAAATAAAACTAAATAAATTCTTATATACATACAAACATATTTAATATACTGACCATGTAAACCTCAAACAAATGGTCAAATTTCCTTGCTTCAATAAAAATACACAAGCTTATGTTGAGATAAGAGATCACCAGGTTTCATTTACACTCGATTACAAAGTGCCGCTTCTGTAATAGTGGTTGCAATCAAATATAGCGCAAACACAGTTTATATTACTTTGAGAGCATGCTGTCATTCACACATCTTGAAGAGTAAAATATTAAAATGAGCTGTTTTTGTAGTAGAAAGTGTTTTAAATTAGATAAAGGATGCGGATTTATCACTTAGCCCAATACAAACAAACCTTTAAAGTAGTTTAAATTTTATCTTGTTCCCTGTTGTCCCCTTAAAATGTTATCCAAAGTTTTTGTACCAAAACCAGTCATAACTCAAGACCATTTTTCACCTTCTTCACGTGTGAAATGAGTATCAGAGTGAATCTCATGAAACCTGTCAAGAACAAGTCCAAGTCATTTTTCACTCCAAAATCATTTCCTTAATTTAAGACTTCTGATGTCACTAATCCAAGTATTTCAGAATAAGCTGAATGATCTTTTTAAACTAGAAAGTTTTCAGTTGTATAACAAACATTAAACGGTAAATAGTAAAATGTAGTACTACTATTTCATTTTAAGAAAATATATGATAGAACATAGAAAATATGATTTCTCATCATCATTTGGTTGTAATGTGGTGATTGTAATAGTGTGACAGCAGTTTTTAATTTCTCAAATATTACATGCTAGCACCTCATCTCCAATAATATTACATGGTAGCTCATGATCTCCAAAAATAATACATGCTAGCTCCTCATCTCCAAAAACAATACATGCCAACTCCTTATCTCCAAAAATAATACATGCTAGCTCCTCATCTTAAAATATAACAAGCTTTTAACAATGAATGGCTCAGATGAGCAGGAAGATCCCAGGTCACAAGGAGAGGAGACATTGCTCTTACCACAGGAGGTGTTAATGGCATCGCGCAGCTCAGCATACTTCCACTTGCTCAAGTCGTACTTCTTCACCCCAGCTGCAACCTTGTTGGCCTGCACCTGTGCACCCCTAAAATTTCACAGAGGAAAGATTTGACCCAGTGAAAACAACCACTTACAATAGACTTTGCTACATTCACATTAATCCAAATACATCTGAAAACAGATCTTTTTCTGTATGTTTTGCCCTTCCATCCACACAGAGACTGCATTTTCCTAGTGAAAACAGAGCTTTTCGCAAATGCTCTCCCAACTTGATGAATTTGAAAATTCAGTAGTGTGGATGGGGGAAAACACAGATATGCATAATCTGTTTAGTCATGTAATCCATTCAAATTATTCAACAAAAACAATCAATACTGCATGCAGCCCCATGTTGTACTGCCATTGTTATGCCTGCTATTAACAAAAATGTATTTGGATTAATGTGGACAGAGGTTTGTGTTTTCCCACAAGATATCTACCCAACCAGTGTAAGAGCTTCTGTTACCAGCTGCTAAACGTTCCCTAGGCCACAGCAGAATTACATGATTAATTGGCCTTCTGCTTACATTACAGAAACATTCTCTCTGAAACTTGTAATGACATGGAAAAGCACCAAATAAACATGTCACTGAGCAAATTACATGCAGCCTTGACAACACTGAGCTGCAAACAGAGGACAGTTAATAGCGGTTAATGGCCTGGGAGGAACACAGTGGGGGCAATGGCCAAAAAAATTACCATCCTGAGAGCTCTGGTTGTAATCCTAATGGCATCACCAATCCTGTTAATTTCAAGAATCCTGTACCATGTGATCACGACTGTTAGCTTGTGCACATGTGATATGGTTTTAAGGCAATCCTGGGCACCAGGGAAATACAAAGTAAACAGTAATTGCAATTTATATTTCTGATACCCGTGCCACAGTCCAATTAGACCTTTCGCAGAATGCACAGAGTCATAAGGGTTCTCAATTTAAATTGGCCAAGAAGTGTTTACAACTTGTAAAAAGGCGATTCAAAAGAGCAATTGAAGGTAAATCCAATATAATGAGGCAACAGGTTTTAGACCCGCAGCCTGCAGTTTTCCATACACTCTGAAGCTGAAGTAATTCAAAACAGCCTGTGGATGAGAAGAGAAATATTTGACCATTTTAATTGATGCATTGAACCAGACTGTTTACATTTTTCAGAAGAAAATGTAAATGGACCTTGTACTTGCAAAAACGCAAGGCGTTGTTTTGCAGTTGCTTAGGTGTTCTTTAATGGTTGTGTGTTGCATTACTGACTCAAGTCAAAAGTTTCTAGGACATCTGCCTTTTCAAGCATCACTAATGATAAACTCTGATGACCTCAGGAGAGATGATTTCTGATGACAAACTCATCATTCATAACCTACTTAAAAGATCCGCCATCTCCTGGGCCAAAGTGTCTCTACAGAAGACAATTATTCCAGTACTTGGGGCAATTATTTCAACTCATAAAGCACTGAAGTTATCCTACAGCCTTACAGCAAACTTTTTTGTATAAAAGCAGCGACACATTTGGAGTCCCAGAAGAGATCAAGGGCTGGTGGTGTGTGTGGGAAAAGCTCTTGCATGGCTGAACATGGTGACACTGAGTGCAGCGGCATTCTGTCAACTCTGACAGCTGTGAAGAGCAAAGGTGCTTAACGGAGACCCTGCAAGAAGAGTTGGTGAACCAGGAAACCCTGCTGATTAACCCACCGGCACAGGTGTGAGCTGAGTGCAAAGACACAGGTACAGACAGGTATGTAAATATAAGTTAACGTCAGTTTTGGGAAAGCTAATACAAACTACTAAAAAACACTGCTAGCTTAACTACACTGAAGGGGGCAATATTTAAAATTAAAACCAGCAGATGGTGTAATTATTTATGATCGTCTCTAATTACAGCAAAATTTATGTGGCCCGAAATTAATAAAGATCTTAATGAATGTGGCAAACAGGTTAGACTTAAAAATACAGTTTATAATACTAGAAAAGCTGTACTGATTTGAAAACAACTGAGTTGCTGCTGCTGTCACACAGTCACACTACAGAAAAATGTACAGTTAGAGTACAAAGATAAGTTATTAGTGTCTCTACTTTAATGTCTCTCTGCTATACTTGTCTACGCATATCACAGCTTGTATGATGAGGAGGAAGGCAGAAGTCTGTATTATAGACTTTCATGATATTGTCTAGTTTTGTATTGCTGATCACAGAGAAAAGAATGCCTTATTAATCATCAAGACTACAGCTAAGATATCAGCAATACAAAAGATATGACAATTAAATTTTTTGCAATTTGTTCAGTTTTTCATTATTCTCAAGTCTCTATGATATTCTGGTCTTTAGATATGACTCAGATGCTTCCTTCAAAGTTTATGGGATTTTTGTGACTCCATCAGGTCAAAGTCATTCCAATATTTTGGAAAATAGCGCAGTTCTCCTCAAAGCCACACAATTTGAAACGTTACTCATATCTGTAGCACAAACAGGTTGAGTTGAGCTTTAAAGTTCAATACATTGGGTTAGGGGTTTTCAAAACCTGTAACCAAAAGTGTGAGCAATAGTAACAGGGAGGTATACTTTAGCTAGCAAAACTAACAGGACTGAAATCAATTTACGTGTTAAATAAACCTAAAAACTTCCAAAGCTTTTGTTTATCATCCTAATTTCTGCACTACCAATGTTACTGAAAGTGGAAAACAATCTACAAATATAACCATATGCTAAGCCTCTTTGTATATGAGATCTAAAAACTCATATACAAAGTATTTAGGTTAATATCAAAACTAAGAATTACCGCATTGTGGCTTTCTTGTAGTTGCTGTAAATAATCCTTGATCTAGGCTGGGGTAAGATTAGGGGGCAGGACATGGTGGTGGGTGAGTGTGTTTAGATTAAATGAAAAAAGGTCTGTTCTACATTTTATATTTCTGTGAAGAACCAAGAACTGGTACTATCGCTGAAGGCAAGGACACAGTCACAAGGTCTGGATGACAAAGAGATCTTCTTACCACCTACTTAGCATGTCTGATAACAGCAGAGCTCTTTGATATTATTACACTGTACACAATGTTGAACCAGGCGGCACTTCTTCTTCCACCTCCATTAACTAAATGAAATATGACCTCAAAGCGCCACACCACAGGTTTCTCCCGTTCCTCTGTTTACCTGCTTTCGTAGACGCCCGACTTGCCCGCAGTAAAAATGATTCATGGCATTTATATAACACTGAGTTTCCTGTGTGGCAGAACCTTGTTCTTTGTTTGTTGTTCTAAAGCTGCTCCGAGACCACAAAGGCTCTTTTCAGATGGAAATCACCATATGAAAAAATATCTGTGATTTATGTGCCTTTTATGAATGGTGACCAAGGCACAAACCAGCATGGGCTTCTTTTGTTTGACTTCACCTGGTGACGCCGCTTGTGTCGGCTTTATTTTTTTGTTTGTGCGTGTGTGTACCTGCGCAGGCTGGGGTCCATTTGGGCTTCATCCTGGATGAGTTCCGCCTCGCTCTGAGCGATCCTCATGGCCAGCTCTCTGTCTCTCCTCTCCTGCTCCAACATGGTCTGTCTTTGAGCCTCCTCCTCCCGCTCCAAAACCAGCTGCATCTCCAGTTCCGCCTGGACCAAACATATTTCCCAGAAATCAATAACGTGCACACACGCAGACCAGACAACTATATCGTTTGCCACACCTGTGCCACAACACTGTGACACCAGCATACAAATGTGTTCCTGCAGGGACATTGACAGTAATGGCCTCATCTTTGAACTTTAGTGGGCTGAACTGTGGTGGGCCAAAAAAACAGAATGATAAGACTTGAAAAGACCTGCAAAGCTGCTCACCGGCATATATTTACTGCAAAATCCTTTTCATACTTATATTTTTGCCTTGCTTTCCAATTAAATTATCTAGAAAATAAAATGAGGACATATTACGTCTTATAGGTCTAGTGAAATATAACTGAAGTATCATTTAAACTCAGATATTTGTACTATAAAATGAGACAAAAATACTTGATTATGATTGATATATAAAGGTTTAGATGCTGGTTTGCTGATGTCCCCAGCTGATGCTGATCCATGAGCTACAGTACTTCTAAGTATGTCTTTTTAAAACCATACTAAATGGAATGACAAGCATAGTTTTATTTTTTTTTGAAACAGGAAGTTGGGGCAGGACATTTTGATGGGCTTTTTAAATAGTAGCTATTTATGCATAATGTGCAGTACTTGCTACTGTTACTGAGAGGCAGGTGGTATTAAAGAAAGAGACGTTCTCATTCTAGAAAGCATCTGATTGGACAAAACTTTGGATATGCCCTGAGTGCATGAGTTGTCAATATATTTTTGATCCGTTTTGCCAGAATAGATAAATGCTATACATTTTAAGGCGCATCTGTTAAATGTTTATTTTGTCTACTTTTGTCAATGTTTTGGAGCACACTAGCATACAGATGGTTTCAAAGTTAACAGACATGAGCCACACAAATTGTGATTTAATAAGGTTTGACTTCAGCTCGTATGTTGCTCAAGGCAGGCAACTAAAATCCATCAATCTCTCCATCCAGTACCGTCTGAGGGGGGAGAGATCACAGAGTGACCCAGTCCCAGACTCACTGTTACTCATCTACAGCAGACACCAACAGCACTTCCCACTCAAAGGATATTAAGCCATTACACTCCTGCTGTGTGCTGAGGTCTGATTAGGCGTATAATTGAGGTTATACCACAGCCTGCCAGTCTCGGATTCTACATCTAGACTGTGTAAAATGAAAAACAGAAAACAAATGAAATGGACCACAGCGTGGGCCTGGAAGTGTAAAGTCTGGGATAGAGTCCAGCAGCGTGGTCCAAAAGCACAGGTCAAAACAGAGGAAATAAGCGACTGAACAGAAAAGCTTGGATGGGACATTTTCATCTGAGGAAAGCTTTGACAGAAAGAAGAATGATGCACCGTGCTATTCTGATAGGAGGAAAGAGCAATCCAGCTGTGGCTGAATACTCATATATATTTATATAAAGGGCTATAGAACACACTGGTCATGATAAATCTCTGCTATGAGGAGAGGAAAGAAGGTGTGGAAGAAAAAGAGAGTGATGTATTATGATGGAAAATAAAAGATAATAAAGGTTTTATAAACGACGTGACAGCAGCCCTGGAGTGAATTGCAAGGGTCTTCAGTTTATTTGAAGACTCCTTAGTATATTGGAACTAAGTTTTGGAGAAACCAAAGGAAGCCAAAGGTAATCAAAAAAAGAATAAAAATAGACAAAACTGAAAATATCTGCAGAGCTAAATGTAACAATAGAATATTGCAATAGAATAAAAGAGCAAAATTAAGTAGAATAAAACAGAAAATGAAACAAAATGAAGTGAAATAGAACATAGTAGAAAATAGAATACAATATGGAACTGAATGAAGTTAAATAAAACAGTAGAAGAAAAGAATAGAATAGAACTGGAACAACACAGAGTGGAAAAGATTGGTTTATATAAAATAGTCACAGCGGAGCCTCACAAAAGCGAGAGTGCGCAACAGCTTTCAGATAGCACAGGCACAAAGCGCCACTACAGGGAGATTCATCTAGAAGGAACGGCACAGGGGAAGTCTGCCAAACCCCTGAACACAGAGACGCCATCGGGAGAGAAGGGGACACGAGACTTTTGCTCAGTAGATATAGCATAATCCAGCCCCAGGAGGCAAGCAGGTTCTGATGAATAAACCCACAGACCGCTGTGGCAGCTCAATACAGCACATGATTATGCCTTCAGAACAGCCAGTCCAGGCCAGCTCTGAACATGCCAGCGTGAGACGGAGTGGGCATTTGGTTTGCCGAAGGAGTTGGTGGAGGAGAGGGATCAATACACAGAGGGAACGCATATACACACGCACACACCTGCATGACTCGTTCTTCCTCTTCTCTTTTCTTTCTCTCTTCCTCCTCCTGTTTTCTCTTCTGCTCCATCTCGGCTTTCCTGATGGGAGATCGAGGGTGGACTGTTAATGAGTTACTGGGGCATGCTGGGAATTATTCCTCATGATCAATGACCCACAGAAATGGACTTGAAAACACAGCCACATGTGGATTTGCGACTGTCACAAAGATAAAAACGTGGACTGCATCTAATCTTTTGTAGTTCACGCAAGTTCATTCGACAGTCAGGGAGAACTGAAGTGAGCGCTCTAAGTGTTGTTGCCAAATGTTGTTAGAAAGCATTTGCACTTTCATATCAAAAAGCAAATGGTAAACAAAATCTGTTGCCATTTACACACATACATTGTATGCTTCTAAGTGTGACAACTCTTCTATTAAAAATGCATATTCATTACATTCATAACATTTCAATAATGTAATTAATAATGCTATATCATAATGTTTAATTGTTTTATATTATTTTTTATTAAAATCTATCAAAAATATTACTATTTATAATATTTACTGATATTTACTAGATATATTGCACTTGTTAAAGTAATACCACCAATACCACCAAAGCAGCCAAAGCAAGGACAAACAGCTGGCCAAAAAGTCAAATAATTTGAAAATTAAAAGTATTTTTTTCACTGCTAATGTTTTTTTGTACCTTTATTCTCGTTTTTCTTCAGTGATAGACCCACTGTTTTTACTTAATTTTCTTTACTGTATTTTAAATGTACTTAATTTTGTTTAAGTTTTTTTTACCTCTTTGCGAAGAAACTAGGGCCAATAAATATAGTCTAAAATTATAAAAGCAATACCTTTTAATAAGAAAATTATACTGTGCTAATGATCTTGCTGATCTCACAATATCTATGGGATTCTGAATATTCATCTTTTTATAACATACAATATAATTGTTACTGTTATATTGCCCCTGCAACTATATCAGACTTTCACTATATTTTATTGTGTTGCCATCTAAACCTGTTTACATTAAATAAAACTGCATGTTTAAGTTTTCAGACCTTAAACATGCAGACAACAAATCCCTAATTCTCATATAAGGAACAGGGTTACACCAGACATAAAGCAGGCAGTGTGATTCTGTACTTTCTGGTGTTGTGCTTGCTTGTGCAGGACTATATATTCTTTGACAAGAATATAAACATAGAAATATCAACATGGCCTGATTCATGAAATGATGAGAGATGCTCTCCATGACAGCAGGCTCTGGAGAATACATATGAGAGAACAGGTCAATCCGAACCCTCCAGTGATGTATTACTCTTTCTGCCAATCCCCTCCTACACCCTTCTTTTCTGCTTGTTATTCTTTCAAATGCGCCAGGACAATGACCTAATGTACAGTTCATGCTATTCAAAACTTGCGACATGACTCACATGCGGCGGTCCTGCTCCTCCTGTTGGCGTAACTGCTCTTCCTCTTCATGCCTCTTCCTCTCCTTCTCCATCTCTTCCTGGATGTGCTTGAGTCTCTGTGTTTCTTCCTGCTCCTGCTTCTTCTTCTGCATTGAGGAAAGGAGCTGCTCTGAGCGCTTCACCAGGCCTTCATATTCCTGCTCGATGTCCTTGCGGCTCATCACTGTGGACTGGGAGACAAACACAGAATTGAAATTGATTCCTTAAACAAAAATGGTATACTCTGTGGCAATTTAAGTCCACTTAAAACAGCAGTCAAGGTTTTCCTTGCACCAAAAGTCAAAATTAATAATGACCCTTAGAATTTAGAAGTTTTTACTTTTGTAACCCTCAATTATGATTGGCTTACCTTTTTCTACCCAAAATAAGTTTCAATGGTCATAACAAGTGTGGAATTGTTTGGGAAAAAATTATATATGGCCATTCAATGCTCAGAATTGCACATTCTTTAATTAAGATGACTAACCACTACTGATGACTAACCACTACAGATGACTAACCACTACAGATGACTAACCACTACAGATGACTAACCACTTTTATTATGTTTTATTACATTCTATTTTGGGACAATATTGCCCCACATAGCGAGATTGGCCCAACCACTGGAAAGAATTTGGGGCTACCCCTGTAAATTGCACAATGACAAATGGGTGGAGTGTTTAAAAAAAAGTAAGGGCACAGAAACGACACTACATATGAGTTTTGACATGTTTTATGTCCCTGGACTCTTTTGAACAAAAAATCTGAACAGGAACACCTGGGTTTTATATTAAAAGTTAAGACAGTGGCAGTTTCATATCAACTCACAAACAGCAGTACTGTTGGACTACCTGCTCCTCAGTTGTATTAATATCAGATATTCATTAAACCTGGATGTGGATTCTGCGCCATCTGGCAGAGCACCAGAGGAGTGTGTAGGGGTACGAGCATTGTGAATTATCACTGTACCGCGGGGGGTGGGGGGGTGGATGTGGGACTCAATGACAAGGTCCGTCTCACTCCCTAATGCTAGATGAGTTCATGCTAGTGAGGTGAACGACAGCCATTGACACAATCTACATTATTAGCCAAGGAGGCCACAGTAATCTTCTGTCCAGATGGTAAGGTAATAGGAGGCATTTTCAATCAAAAATCTCAGGCTAATGAAAATGTGCTATGCTAATAACAAAGAGGCCTATCACGGGTGCAGAAGTGCAGAGCACATCTCATTTAGAAGGAAGAATGAAGTGTCCTGGTGGAAAAGTTTCAGATCTGGTGCCAGCTACCTATCAGAGAGAGAGCAATGCTTCTCGAGGCCGCTGTCAATAATGCACAGCTAGTCAGACAGATGAGGTCGGGCTCCACATAGAGAATACAATGCATATATTGCACTCAATCAGCAGCGGCGGAAGGTTCTGAAGAAGGAAAGAATTCAACACTGGAGAAGGCGTAATGCAGCAAAGCCTTGAAAATCGACTTTATTGGCGTGAATGTCAATGACGAGTGGCACAGACAGAAATCTCATTGTCAGATTGCTGATTTGCATACTTTGTAATTATTTACTTTTTTATTGAGTGTTAGATTTGCTTCAAAATTAAATGAAAAGCTTCTGTTCTTTTACTTTGATCTAACCTCAGTGTTTACTGAACTGCTATTCAGAGAATCTACAGTAACAAAGCAAAAGAAAATATTGTGTTTTATCAGCACTGATGGCTTACAGTCTGAATGGAATGCGATAAGATAAAAAAAACTGTGAAATAACTGCAAAACAAAGACAAGGTAACATGTCTTTCTATTGTAGCATCTTCCCTGGCCATATTTGAAAAATCTTCTAACAGAGGAATGAATCTCACTCTCTTAAAGAACCACTTGTCATTCAGTCTTGTCTGACACTAAATATAGCAAGATCCTCATCATTTAGAAAACATCATGTTGTGCCAAACCGGTGTCTTACTTTCCTTTCACAGAATACAAATAACAGAGTGTTAGGGATTGGGAAAAGATGTTGTCAGTATTTCATTTTATGTTCTACAGAAGAATGTTATATGCAGAATGTTGTAAGTGCTTACAACAACATGACAAAATTTTCTTTTATTCAGAGACTGTTGTTGTTACAACTGCAAAATATACATATATATAAAAATTGTATTGCTTTTATGTATAAGTACTTGAGTTAGGACCAGTTATATAGGCTTTGAATTCACAGTGATTGTAGTCAGAGGTCTGTCCACAGCAAAACCAACATTCTATAGGGAACACTGCCTTGCTCAAAAAGAGATACTCAAAGTTGGCAGACAATTTAGACCGCCTTCATCAGGACATGGAAAAACACACACCTGCTGAATTATGTATGGAAACCTGATTCAACTGAAGGCTTAGAAAAGAGCTACACCACATAACATCATTGTGTTTCGTAAGCTGAAGGAGGTGAAAGGGGGTTTTGTCGATCCCAGGAGATTTTCCAGTTTAAACCTCACCTTGATCTTGGCCATGAGAGCGTCAGTGGAGGCGGCCAGTTCTTCAATCTGTTTGCCCATTTCTTGTTTGCCCTCCTTGAGGCCATTCACAACCTCATTGAACTTCTCCATCCTCTTCCTCAGATTTCTCACCTTGATTACACCATCAATGCTGCCTTGCACAATTTACATTTATCAATAACATCATTTACAAAAAACAATAGAGATGCAAGCAATGCAATGTTTGAAAATAAAATAACCCAGAAACAAAAGTACCATGGTAACAGGCACTAATGTGTTAACTGTGTGCCAAGAGTTACGTGTTGTCAATAATAATCAGAATTAAAATTCTGTATTCTGAAAATTCTGTAATTAAAAAACGTTTTTGCAACGTTTGCCACAATTATACAGAATGTAAGATTCCAGGTGGTTGCAGATCAGCTTGAACCGTGTCTCAGAATACAGAATCAGAACCATCTAACTGTAAATGGCTTCTCAGACTTTTGTCTTTCATGAGAAATGACATTCATTAAAACAGTGTGCAGGGATGGGGGATTTCAACTCACAATACTGAATTTATATTTTCAGAAATGTTTTTTGGTTACATTTTTCATATGAATGCATGTGAGTAACGCAAATTTGTCACTGTTAAATATACTGTAGCATAAGGTTAAGACAAATGCCATTATTTCTATTATGTGAAAATCCACACTCAGAATGAGCTAAAAATAATTATGCAAAACAGAAGTCTACAGAGAAAAAGTCTGTAAAAGATTAAAATGTATCAGTTTGGAATAACTATGCTCTGTACCTAAAAAACACACATTTATGTATTATGACACAGATATCTATATAATATTGTGTCATTAGACCCATTATGATTCCCACCCCTACTGTGCACTGTTCAGACATACCGAGGCTTGTGTCTTCTTTTGCACAGCCACATGCGAACTGTCTTCTGAATCTTGATGCAGGCGCTGGCTCTGTACTGCAGTTTGTTCCCCACTGTGCCGTGTGAACAGAAGAAGGTGCTTACTCATCAAACAGCACCGACCCATAACAATGTGAAGGTGAACAGTAAGGTTCAGAGGGCAGAAGGCCATTTTAACCACAACCATGAAAGTCAGCTTGCTGAGGTTATAAAGCGTAACGTACGTTTAATGGCCGACAGTGTGCACCACTGGACCTTCTTCCAGCGGCTGCACACCAGCCACTTATTGACCCGTTTTACAAGCTCAGCCAGGTGCTCTGGATCAGACTTCATGATCTGGTCAAACTCTGCGAACTGAGACATACAAACACGTCAAGTTTTATAAAGCTCCATTCTCATTTACGAGGTATCCCATGTGCCTCTACTTAATGAAACTTGATACCAGCCCTAACAACTTTCTGTTGCTCTGACTCTCATGAGAAATGCTGTGAGAAATGATCACCTTTCCAGGACGGAAGAAAACCCGGGTCAATCCGAACTTGTAATCATTTTCGTTGAGGCCCAGTGCTTTAAACAGAGCCTGCCGTAAAAAAAGGAGAAATTTAGTTAGTGAAACATTTTTATTTTTTTGTTTTTATTTATGTTGTGCTGGGTGATTTTGGAACATCATAAGACTTATTCTGTGAGCATGGGGCTAGTCACTCTACGCAAAATAAATTTTGTTTTTGTTTTTTTTTTTACAAGGGTTCTTAAGTGTACATGATTTTAAACGTTTCAAACTTCTTAATAAAGGGACAAACAAAATTGAGTGCACTTCTAAAAACAGACTGAAAACTGTAACAGGCATCAGAATGATGAAGTGCCATAATAGTAGACAGTCTGCTCAAATATTATTTCTGAATTTTATTGTAGATTTCTTTGATAAAGTAAATGCTTTACGTTTAACCTCCAGCATATTAATAAAACACAATTTGACTTCCAAATGTGTCACTATCATTTATCATAGAAATCAATGATGGATTACTCTTTAAAACAATGAACCAAGACTATTTATTTTACATTATGACAAACATTAAATGAAAACAGCTTACTTTGCAAAAGAGTCGAGGATCAAGCCGTGAGAGTTTGCTGGGCATGTACTGCTTGTACATGTTGTAGAGCTCGTGGAATGGAGCTCTAGAGGGGAAGCCGCCCTGCATCAGGTCCAGCACTGACACCATGCCTGAGAGCAAGAGACAGGAAGAGATCATGAATCCAGTGAAGAACACAAACATGGATCCACCGTATTAAAGTCAGAAGATCAGAGGTTTCAAGAACCCTGCGTTCTGTTTCTCCAACTTCCAAATCATAGATGCTTCACAGACAGATGTGTACATCTTCTGTATTTTTTGTGGTCCTGTACTCATTGATTTAATTCTTAGTGATAAAACAAAAAAAGTGAATGTATGCCTCAGATGCACTCTAAGTCATTTTGAATAAAAGCGTCTAACAAAAACAAATATAAATTCTCATCGCCAAAACATCTAAAGACAACAAGGGGTTGCACAACGTTTTATTTGTACTAATAGTATAGCAATAGCTAACTACTGCAGTCTGTGAGACTAGGATTACTTTGGAGAAATGAGTCATCAAATGCCAGTGTGCTTCACTTCTATCACTGAAGTCAAGTGATCCGCAAATAGTCGACACAGGTCCAAAGAACTGTACAGTGCTAGAATTAATCAATCAGTCCCCTTGACAGCACAACCTCTATCATAGCTTCTCGCCTACTTACTGTACCGTTAGAAAGTTTATTTCAAAAACTTTGCAAATAGCCTATAAAATCACCTCAACCTTCAAAACTCTTGCATGGTAACAACACCTCTAAAAGATAATGAAAAATCAGTGGAGCTCACATTTAATATGGCTGCTCCATAGGCAATTTCGGTATTTGTTTTAAAAGAAAGCTTGCGACTGATGAACGGTGTGTATTCGTAATAGGTTTTCTTAAATTGGAATATTTGAAGCATTACCAGCAGTGTAGCGAGAGGAACTGGTTTAAAAAAGCGTATACATTCATATACATACCAGAGCACTGCAGCTGAGACAAAATCTGAGCTCCTTCAAACTGGTGGCTCACCATCTTCAGATTGGGCTTCACACAACGAATGAAACTGGAGCCCTTTATAAAACATACATATCTTTTATTTGTCTGTGCTGTTTTAGCACCGGATTCAGGAACTGAATTGTGCAGATCAGGTAACACAAACACACCCAAAAAATTTGCACTGAATGCAATTTCCATGGCCCAGTGCCAGATCTTGCATGAACGTTTTGTTTTAAAATTGTGACATGCAGCTAAACACACTCAGTATTATAAAACATATAGCCTTACTGTGCTGCGAAGTTTTTCCAGCAGAAGGTTGAGCTGGGTCTACAAAAGTACATCAGAAGAGTAAAATGAGAGCAGGTTTCAATACAGAGATATTATCACTTAAACAATTCTATACACAGTTGTACAGTTGTGCTGCCATGCAAATGGTTACACAGATTCATTTACAGTAGGTAACATTCATGCAATGTGATTGATTCAACTACAGTTCAGTATAAACAGTCATAGTCTTGTACACATTCAAAATGATCACTAATGCTATTAAAAAAATAATGACATGGTGATATGATTACAGAGAACTCTCTTATAGTATGATTTCTTAGCGATGCCGTCTCTAAGAGAAACAGCTACAGAGGACTACTATGACAGGAAGTTTTACAAACACATGGCAATAGAACAGGCAAGTGGGTGAAGAAGGTCAGTGGAGAAGAGAGTGGGGGCAAGCTAATGTCTCTCATTTGTTTATGAGGTGGCAGGCTGACACTGTAAGTCAACCTATGGTGCCGGCACTGTATCTTATAGCCAGGCTTACCCTACTAAAGCTTCAGTTTCTCATTCTTTCTACAATATTTCAGCCACCAAACACTACTACTTTTCTCAGGGACAGGTTGAAGAAGCAGGAGGAAATCTAAGAGAGGAGGATGGAGAAAGGGCAAAAAGTTAGAAACAAAGGAATTAGAAACCCAGGTAAGAGCTTAAAAAAATCAACATCAACTGATAACAGCAAAAAGATTGAAAAAAGACAGTATATTTAAGTATATAATATTTTATGTTATATACAATTATATATTTATAATTATACAATTATGTATATATAAACATATGTAAACACAACAAAACATGGGAACATATAAAAAGCCTTGGTAAAATCAAAAATCCAAGCAAAGTCTTTTGCAGGAGGAGCAGTCAAACATTGCTTCAACACACCTGCATGTAATTTTCAAGTAACCCTGAAGACCCTGATTAGTGGTTCCAGTGTGATTAGAGTTAGAGCTGAACTCTTCAGGAAGGTAGCCCTGCAGGAGCAGAGATGGCTAATCCTGCACTATAGTCTTTATCAGAGGTGCTCAGTCCTGTTCCTGGAGATTTACCTTCCTGCTGTGCAAAGATCCAAACCTAATACTACACACCTGAACCAGCTATTCACAGTATTTAAGAGTTCACATGAAAATTACAGACAGGTGTTGGAACCAAACTCTTCAGAAAGGTCGATCCCCACTAACAAAACTGAGTCCCCGGGTCTATATATTACAAAGCCTTGGGGGCTTAAAAAATGTTGTCAACTTCAGGCTTGTTAACTCCTATGACAAAGTATGTTTCCTGGCCATTAGGAGGATACAAGTTCAAGGCTAAAGGACATGTTCACCTTGAATTTGTTTCCCACACTGATAAAGCTGAGTTTGCCCGCCTTCTGCTTTGAGTCCTTGGAATTGGAGTTGTTCTCAAAGAGTTTCCGGATAAACTTGTCCTTTGACTCGCACACCAGACACTCCAAAGACATGTGAAGGGCATCATTATTCTTTTCCACAAACTGGGTCTGCTCACACACATACACACACATACACATACATATACACATGCACACACAACCCACAGAATTAAGTAAAGCATGTTAAAGACTGCTGTATTACAGAAGCAAAACAATGTTTCCCATCAATTAAAAGAATTCTGCATTATTCAAGTAAACATGAACCTTACAGTCTCATAGCACACGGCACCAGCAAAATGTCTGATGATAAAACCTTCATCATCTCTCAGATTCCTGTGGATTGTAAGCTTTGACTTCCTGGGAACCTGAAAAAGCAGCCAACACTGAATTAATTTTCCAGCACAACCCATCTTGCAGGTGTAATTATATGACTGCCATATAGCATATTTATCATAATAGCATTTTGACATTGATGAAATGTCAAGGCATTTACAGCCATGGCTTAAAAGAGAGACCTAAAAATGAAAAACATGTCAGTATATAATTATCTTAACAGTGTGTTGTGACAAACCCACATGACTTTCTTGCTTTTGTGGAAATCAAAAATGGACAGTAGTTTTTTTAAACTTTACAACATTATTTTATGTACACTTCTTAAAACTATTCCATTTTAGTAAGAGAAAACAGCATGAATATTCTTTACAATTTTTCTTATTGTGTTGCAAAGAAGAAACACAGCCAGACAGGTTTAGATTGACATTACAGTGGAGTAAATGATGCACCTTCTATTTCTTTAAGCTTTGTAAACCTCAGGGTATACACACAGACACCTGTTGAAAAGAACCAAACTGTAGCTTACAGTGAGACGGAAATGATCTTTGTGCTTGTTGTGAACTGCCTCTGCAAAATGCTGATCACTGGGCTGGGGAAGACGGTTCTCCTCATCCAAAATATCCAAGATGCCAACCAGCTTTGCTTCAACCAGATCTGCAAAGCAATGCATTATACCTCGCACTGATTACAGAGACTTTTCATGAGAACCAAAGCATGCATGGGTGAACGCTAAATTAGCATATCCAATCCCTGCGCAAAAGGCATTATCCAAAGTGAGGTAGAAATCAGCAAATTTAATGGACAAATGCAAAATCAGCCAGCACACATGGCCCTTTTTGATAATCAGCGCGAAGGCATCCGCCGTATGCATAATTCATCTGAGATATGCGCGGGTGAGAGAGGTGCAGACACAAGTGCAGTCATGTTTTTGCATGAGCAGACACCAGAGTATAAATGTGGGGTGACTGATGAGAGAACCTGCGTGTCCGTTCAGAAGTCACAAGGACATGTGTTGCATCACTATTGGGAGAATCAGGAAAAAAATAAGTTGCCAGACGAAAAGCATGAACCAGCCAGTCTTTTCCTTTGGGACAGAGGTGATGAAGGTGTCGTGTGCCTACATCTGCACTGCAAACGCTGTGTTGAAGGTGGGATTGAATGTTAAGCCACCAGCATACTGTGCAAACTTGCCTAAGCTATTCACCTGGAGATATTTTGACAGCTTCTGAAAAAAATCAAAGGTGGTTCATATTATGTGGAAGATCTTCGTTAAGCCATTATGGATTAAAATATGGGCCGAATAAAAAGATGAAAGATGTGATACTGCTGCACACAGTGTACTCTAGTCTCAACAGGGTTGAGATTTCACCATGAGCCATGAGATTGAATTAACTTACTGTTTCTGAGGGGGCGATAAGGTTCAGGCTGCACTGTTTGAGTAATCACCTTTAGAGACAGCACCAGAAGTACTAAAACAGTGCAGCCTTCATCTTATCTCCTAATACCTCTCCAAAGGGCTCACGAGTATGAGAGCTGTCCTGGCCACGATTCCTTCCTGTCTTATCTCTGGCACCCAGCATGCATTTCTCCCATGAACTCATTCTGGCATGTATTGATCAGTGAGTAAAAAATATGGCTGTCAACTTAACATGTTCATTTAGCGTGATTAATTTCTGATGCAATAAAAACTGCAATCATGTCCCTGACCTGTATGTACATTTTGTATATAGTATTTTCCTACCATCAGCAATTCAAACATGAAGTAACACCATGTTTTTTTGAATTCATAATCAGTGCAGCCCCACATACTACAGGCTATGTGCCTCATCAAATCACACGACCCCAGAGCAAAAAGCACAGAATGAGCAAAAGGGTCGTTTAGACAGAACGAAGCGAAACAGAGTTTTGAAACATTCTTCCAAATTGAACAAATTGACGTGGTGTCTTAAGTTGTGGTGCTCATGACACAAGATGCTAAAACTTAATAGCAAAATGGGCTGCTTTAGTCTGTAGGCTTATAAAAATAAAACAAACAATACAAATATAGTGACTTCTAAAGGAAGTTTTTGTAGTCTGTGCAATGCTTTCTTCTGCAATAACAGTGTCTTTACATTATTTTTACTGGAGTAGTTTCCTGTATAAATGTTGATAAATATGATTAATTCTTCAAGACATTACATAAATGTTTATGTAATGTTGTTGTCGTATAGGAACCGTTTTTTATTAGAAGTAACGAAGCTGAAAAATGGCCACAAACATTTCTGTAAGCTCAGAGAAGGTGAACTTATAGACTTTAGAAGTTCTGTCTGCAGGGGACTTCATTATATTTAAGAAGTTGTCTAGGGCCATAGTGCATCCAGTAATGAATGGAATGGAGGAAGGTCATTAATATTCGTAGCCAAAGGGACACTGACCTATGCAGTCCTGATTATCAACATAATGAACTTCATTCACTCCCAGGCCTTCCTTCTGATACAGTTCTTGCTCCTGGGGAGAAAAACACAAGATAAGCGCGTAGCAGTTTTTGCTGGAAGTGGAAAACATTTAACTTAATATTGTGAAATTGGAACATCTCACAAGAAGAAATCAGAATCGGAAAATGCAGATTGAACAGTTGCATTCGGGCGACAGTTTAAAGAACGCTGTAATTACAAGTCGACGATCAATACTAAAAATGTCAATAACTCTGATGACTCACCTCTTTCAGTATGCGTTCGTTAAAAAACTGCTGTAGTTTTTCATTACAATAGTTGATGCAGAACTGCTCGAAGCTGTTGTGTTCGAAATACTCTGAAGAGGCAAATGAACAAGCATTTTATGATTCATGTGCTGCTTATTTCTCTATGCATTTAAATGTCACAAATAGAAGAGAGGCAGTTATTACTAATCCTACTGCATAATCTTAACCTTTTTCTTTATAGCAAGCTAATAGATACTGATTCACTTTATCTGTTATATACTGTATATATATATATATATCTGCTGTATTTGTTTTTTTTTATTTAAATGGATTACTGCTGGTGAAATACAAGTTAAGGTCTATGGACAGACAGCATCTGTGACATTCTGTCAATCACAACAGAAAGTCATTTTGACTCCCACATCAGTTCAGTTACACAAATTCTAGTAACACACTTAAGGTCACTTTTCAGTTTACACTTTTTGAAATGACTTTCTGTTGTAACTGAACTTACATGTAACCAACAAGAAACTATTATCATAGAGCTAAAATCTGGGACCACATTGAAAAATATTTTATATTCTGCACTTTGTTTTAGGTTATTAGGTTTCAAACTTGTAAAATATAAAACATAAGATTCCCTTGCTTCCGTAGAAGCACAAAAGATATTTTTTGGAACATTCTCAAATCATGCTGAGATAACGATAATCATCAGAACCAAAATGGATTTTCATGTGAGCGTGCATGCTGTCATTAAGGCCGTAAGTCGGACGCACTGAAATTCATTGTTATTTTTTAGCTGTTTATTTGTAATCTACCAAATTGTATTCAATTACAAAAATGCACATTACAAGCATTTTCACGAGTGGTCCCACAGCCCACTGTATGTAAGGCCAGTGTGCTTCATCTCTCATATGCAACATCTGCTTGACATGGTTGAAATACTTCCAACACAATGGCTCACCAAAGCCAGCGATGTCCAACACGCCAATGAAGCTGGAGGATGTATCAAAAGGGAAGCACTGGTTGACCCGTTTGACCACATGATCAAAGAGCCGGCTGTAAACGGCTTTGGCGAGGGCATCACGGGCATTGTTGGCCTGTTCCACCTTCAGAGGCACCCTGGAGAGGAGCAAAGTGGAGCAAGAGAAGTCAAAATCTGGGCCAAGGCTTCTGCTAATGCCACCTCATCAATACATGTCCATTCTCTTTTACTCCATCCAGCTTTGCACTCTTAAGACAGTCAGTGTTTTCCTACCCCGAGCAAGTGTCTAAGAAACACTTTAGGCAAAAACAGAATGCTCAAAGTAATTTATTAGTCAAAATTTCATTTATTTCTCTTTCAATTTCATTATGACCTCAGACGCTCAAGGCTGCTCAAGGCTGTGACTTTATTTGACCTGACAATAATGTTGTTTCACAGTTATTCAAAGGGCAAACAAATATAATTAAGAGCTTCACTGCCTGAAGATTTAGTTGCGGTGAAATTGTTTGGTAACAATCTATGTGCCTCTACACAAGAAGAAATGACACTTTCTTTTGTATTTATTGGGACAAAAGTAAAATGGGACAATTTTCAGTAGTGCTAAGTGCTGAAAGGGATTTTGTGCTCTTTTTTTACTAGGCTTTTATTTTCAGACCTGACATTTACCAGAGGCACTTGAAAGCCACTATTCCAATAACTAAGCAAGAAAGTATGCTTTATAGTATGCAAACACTGGAAGAAAGGCCTATAATAGTTTCAAGGCAAAATGTTAAACTTTTATTCCATTTTACAACATTTTAGCTTTGTTGTTTACCAAAAGAATAATAATTAAAAGACTCTATGGACCTGTTTAAGATGAATTATGTAATTAAATTGTAAATAGTACAGAAAACAGATAAATTCAAACTTAATTTGTAACGGACAGTTTGATAAATGCACAAATGCAAACAAAGAACAGTACTTAAAATCCCAGTGACGCTCAAAGGATATTACAGCAAACCCAAAATAAACCTCTATAAAAGGCTTCTATTAAAGCGTAGTGGCACAAAGACAAGTCATAATCACAAGAAACAGTGGCTACCCATGATCCTCCAGAGATGTATGGATACCACTGACCGTATGAAACTCCTAAATAATAATGCTTTCTCGCTCTCTTGACGGCAATGTCCCACTGTGGGAATACCTGCTGTGTGACTCTTATTGCTTGCACAGTTAATAAAAGCCGGACCTCGCTCACAATAATCTCTACCATCTTGAGCTCGCTTTTCATTAACTTGCTTTTATGCCATTAGTGAATCCCCTATGTAGTATGCATGCCGAGAAGCTGCTTGCAACTCTTTTTCTCAATGTCATCCGCTTTGTCACATTTAACTGATTTTTTTAAAATCACCAAAGCGCTCGGAAATTAAGCTCTGTCAAGCGCAAGCTGCTGCCCTCTCTGTTGTCTGCCAGCGTAAATTGCAAGGGTCACCGTAGCCTTGCTTGAATGGAACCCATAATTTTCCATAAAATGCATATTGCATATGCGCGTGGTCGTGCATCTGTTCGCAGTCAAATGAAGAGGGCACAGAAACCTCGTGCGACTTGATTCTCATCACACCTAAAAGACCCCAGGCCACTCCCTCAGACAAACATCCATTATTCATGCAGCGCAAACACTCCCAGCCCAGCATCTGTGCTCAGTTAAATATTAATCCACCGAGCACTGCCCTATCGTTCAGACAGCACAGAATATAAAAAAACCCACCTGGGCGACGCAGAACACGGCATCCGATTCAATCAAGTTTTTCAATTTTAATACACAATGTGTCTGCAGTAATTGGACTGTAGTTTTTACGTGCCGGTAGAAAAGTAGAAATCTGCTTTTGTTTTACAAAGTTGCAAACGTATGGCTTGCTGCACACGGGTTGTAAGGGAAGGTTTTTTTCCAGAAGTCACAGCCTAACGCTCCGATTGCGACAGACATCGACAGCTTGCTGTTATGTAATCAATAAATACACGTCTGTTTGAATATAGAAGATGACTTTCAATGGCAACTACACTATTACGGTTCCTTAGCCAATTTAGTCTGTGCCACTTCTGATTGTACTGACCATATCGCTAACGGAAAAGCCAGTGTTCTCATTTGTAAGGGGCCGGACGGAGGATTCATTTAACTGTTATGTGAACACAGATTGTATGATAAAATGTAATGCTAAGACGTTTCGGATCACAAAGACGTTGATATGTGAGGACATAGTGGGAAATACAAAGTAGGAATCTTGTGGGATCTGGAGCAGCTCTTAGCTAAAGCCAAACAGATAAACTAAACAAAAACAAAAAGAGTTGCCCCCGAGGTCACTAGCTGAGCAGACGTTAGGATAAACATGCTCACTTGATGACTGTGCCTTTGGCGCCCCCTGCAGTGGTGAGCATGACCCTGGTGGTGAGACTGACTCTCAGGTCGTCCTGGTCCAGACCCAACAGCTCGGCACAGTATTCCAGAGTTTGACTGGATTGGTTCTTCAGAATGCAGCCACCTGATAGCAGACAAAAATTGTTGTTTTACAATGACCGGTACAGATTTATCATCTAACACCCAAGCACAGGATATAAAATGTCCCAACATAATGATGTTTTCTCTAATACAATACATTTTGATCTATTTTGTAAACATTGAAATAGATCCCTAAGGACTCACAAATCTCAATACTGCATTACAGCTAAAAGTATTATAAGCAAAACATATAAAAGCACACTCCTTCAACCTCCTATCTAAGACCCTTTCAAAAATATGTGTTATACATAACAGTCAGGCCTCCTTTAAGACCCTTATAACATTATGCTCCATGTTTTCCAGCTGAAAGGCGCCTCAGGACAGCAGCTCCATTGTGAGTGGAAAAATAGAGCAGGCCAGCGTGGTTAAAGGTGTTATACCTTCATCAGAAGAGGAAAACAAATCCTGATGTGTGCCTGGCAAAACTAGAAAGAACACCACAGCCCCTCAGATGCTTCTAATGAGGTCTTTTGAGTTGTGGGAGGGATGGGTGTGGTGTATGTGTGAGTGTGTTTGTGTGTACAAGTTTAATGAGATCATCATCACATGGGCATGAGCTCGACAACAATGAAATAACACTTCAGAAATCCTCAGAATTTGTTCCCTGACTTAATATAGCTCACTAGATGTAATTAAAACGTGCTTGCAGAACTTGCAGGTATATTGCTAGAGTGTGTAATCCCAGAGTTTTGCTTGCTGTGTGGTTGCTAAGGTGTTCTATAAGGTTATTAGGTGGTTGCCCAATGGCCATGTCAAAGCTGCCCATCATCAAGACTCTAAGATATCTATGTTTGTGGCCATGTCACAAACAAGTTAGGCTCCAAAGATTATCTTACCAAGTATTTGAATTGGTAATAGTGATGCTTGCCTTAGCTTGTCACCAATAATTGCATTTTGTAATTATTTTAGTCAAACACTGTAGTACTTACATGACAAGCCATGTAAATCTTTAAGGTGTTGAATATTTTGTTTAAAAATGTGTCAAGCATACATTTGAAGAGGTCTCTTGTCGATTAGCTTGATTATGAAGAAAATCAAGTTCAAATCAAGCATGAAGCGTGAAGCAATAAATCTCATCTCTTGAGTTTTGGTCCTACCCAGCTGTAACTGCATTAAGCAATGCGCAAAAAGACATTCTATGGTTTCTATTTATGCTCCTTTGCACTGAGTAAACATTTTCTTGGTTATGACACAATATAAAAGCAAATATTGTCAAGAATATGTTAAAGTCTGGATAAAGTCTGTGAACTCTCCAAGCAGGTATTTAATACTTCATATAAAGTAGAAAACAGATGCTGTAAGAATGGCTACCAGAGGAACTTCCTGTCTCCTCAAAGTCGATATTGCCGAGGTGAAGGACTCCAGCCACCACTCTGAAGAGATTGAGCTTCTCTGTGTCATCCAGGCCAATTTTCTTCATGGCCGCCACCATCCTGTTGAAGTCTCCCAGGTCATCCAACAAAGGGTCCTTCAGGGCACCCACTTTCCCATGCTACAGATGCACAATGGATCTTGAGCACATATGATCTCTACACACATCTCACACACACTGCAAATGCCTTAGAAGGACACAGTGGCTAGACAGTGCAGTTGCAATCAGAGATTAGAACTGTATACTTGAAGCTGTAAACAGATCAGAATCTCTGATTAAAGACAGGACAGACATAAAACAAACCACACGTGAGGGTCAGAGTGAGCCAACACATCATTATGAAGATATTGAAGAGCAGGTTCTGTCTTTTTATCTTTCATTCTTTCAGTCAACAGTCTATCAATCTCTTATTAATAAAGGAATAGTTCACCCAAAAATTGAAAATTGTGTCATGATTACTTCACTGTCATGTCATTTCAAACAAAGACATTCTTCTGTGGAACACAAAGCGAGATGTTATAAAGAATGTTCATGTTCTTCTTTCAATAAAATAAATGGGCTGAAATCCAAGTTGTTATTTGTTGAAAATCTTTACCTCTACCAATGTTTTTAAATGTCATTTGCATATTCCTGCTTAGCATGTTCGGTTTCCAGACACTTAACAATCAATGTCAGCTGGTGTAACTGAGGCAAAACCTGACATAAAGCACCTTGAAGTGTTAAATTTGAACATGCACATGCATGAATAAGATTGAAAAGCAATGGTGAAAAGCAATGGTGGAAAAGCAATGGTGGAAAAGCAATGGTGGAAAATGGTGGAATGTTGTCATTTAATATTCACTTTTTCTTTTCCTCACACAAAGCTAACGTATGGCATTGGAAAACTTGTGCAGTCCAATGCAATTTTTAGGTAGATTTAATGGTATTTTTTGTCCTTCTTAGAGCTGTACATCCTCTGCTTTCATTGTTTGGAAATGAGCAGTGCATTCTTAAAAATGCATCCATTTGTGTTTCATAGGTAAACATGTTTGTGTTCCAAATGACATAAGGTAAATGTAAATTTCTGAATTTTTTAGTGAACTATTTCATCTAAGGCACTGATATACGGACTGTCTATAAAACAACACTCTGATCCATGCTGAAGCACAACAGCTGCTGGATACCCGTAACTACAAGCCCCCTTTACAAAATCACTTATTCTACAGAGAAAACCCCATGCACATCAGCTTTCAGACCCCATGCACACCCTAAACCTCAACCTCATGCAGAAAAACCTGGAAAAGCAAAGAATGTTAAGCATGAAAAGCATGCTTAAGAGAAAAAAGCTGTCAGAGTGGTAAAACATCACCTTATGGTCCTGAATTATACAGATGAAAGAAGGCAAAAAGACACATTATTTGATTAGAAAACAAAATTCAAAATACCCCAAAGCCAACCAAATGTTAGAAAACTGACACTCTGTTTCAAACCCTAATGATACTGATGGTTCATGGAGAAAACATACCCAATACTCTATGGTACTCTATACTATTTTTATGCCTATTTTTAATGTTATGTATATTGTTCCTGAAAAGCAATGATAAAATCGTTTTATTATATAATATGTATGTGTTATATATCTGTATATATAAAGTATTCTAAAGTCAAACTCTGTTGTAGTGAACTGTAGATATGTGAGGATCGCAATTTAAGAGGATCAGTCTCAGTAAGGATGCTACATTACAAGGTAGCAGACAGTGAGTCAGTGCACTGGGTTTTGGAACAGAGCCCAAGTAAAAACAAATCTCTGTTGTTTCAGAAAGTAAGATGGATTTCAAAGGCATAAATATCCTGAGCCTAAACTCATAAGATTATAAGATGCGCCCAAGAATTGCTAAAAAGTACCATCTGCGAATTTAGGGTAAGAAGCTAATCTTAGATCTGAAACTGTTGTGAAATAGAAGGTGTTGATGAATATCTCCTCACTTCTAGAGGGATTCAACACAATGATGATTTATAATAATGGCCCTTGATAACAATAACATCAATTGCTGGGCTCAGGCTCTGGGGAAGGCACAGCAATGCTGTAATTTATTGCACTTTACATAATTCATCAAAGCCACAAACTCCAAAAATTTCTAAGGCTAACTAAGGTAAAACAGTCAACCTGCAACTTTTAACATTTTAACTGTGGTCAATGTGTAGACATATTACTGCTACATGAGAAAACTGAGGTTTGATCAAACACTATGTGTAAATTGTTTGTGACATGGAAATATAACTATTGCTTGGCTTAGTGAGCCACAAATCTGTGCTAGTATGATGGAATGAAGATGGTATTGAAGCTGAGAATTGCAAACACTGATGATTCTACGCACCTCAGGACTCTTCCTGTTTTGCATGATCTGTTTATCTGAGTCCTTGTTTGCAAAGTATCGGGTGCAGCCGCGATTCAAATACTGAGTGAAACACAAACACACAATGAATGAAGTTAATAAATGAGACCAATTGCTGCAGAAATAGATGAATAAGCAATGCTAAGCACATATGCCATTTAGGGGTACATCTGCAAAGAAGGGCTTGGAATTAACTAACCAAAAATACTAAGATCCTACCTAAAGCAAATGCGGTCATATCATGGCAAAACAGTTCAGACTGTATTCAGACAGGAATTATTTGATTATATATATCAGATGTGATACAACTCTAAGACATTTTAGTGGAAGCTTCTTGCTGTCATGTGCTTTAATTAGTCATTCTATAATTGTGGTGACTGTCACTCATTTTCAGACAGCAGACTGCATTGACCCAAACTGCTATAAAAACATACCTTATCAGTGTAACTTAAAATATTTTCAATTAAAACATAAATAAAGCAAAATATGTCTGTAAAATATAGCTATCATCTCTGACATAAAATAATTGTATGTAATAATCATTTATTTAATAATGTAACTTAAAAGAAAGTGTCACTGAATATATCAGAATATTATCACTATGACAAGCCACTAATCAATAAGTAACCATCTATGTTGTTTTTTGTGTGAAAATCCATAAAAAACATCTTTTAAGAGTTTAATTGTTTTCAAAGGGCTTGTGGTTAAATGTTAGTGGTTTTACCAAGGTTATGTAATTTATGACATATTGATAATCAAAATGCTGAGATTAGGATCAGTGGTAACATTTTATAAATCATGAAATTTGTCAATGGTTTTGCTGGTTTCCATTAGCTTTAATTTGGAGTACCACCACTGACAATAGAGCATGTCAGCCAATGTATTACCACAGCAGAATGTTTAATGCAAGTTTGATACGATTCCTTTTTTTTTGAACATTTTTCACACATAAATGACACTGCAAATGTAAAAGGACCGTGATACGGTCTGTTTGCCATAAAATGATCACAGTTGTCAGACACATTTCACTGCACAAAACAGTCCCAATGTTTCAGGAGAGCCATGTTATTCCCTGCTGTACAGTGTCTAGACATAGGAAAATTTATTTCCAACTCATTCAAATGACTTCCAACTTGGGTGTGTTGGCTCTGACAATGACACATGATACACAGAAAACCGACCCGGAAGTTGTCAGGAGAGTTGAGATGAAGCGTGTTTCTAATATCCTCTGATGCTCCTGCACACAGTCTGTAAAATATATGATAATTCCGCTCCTCTGGACTCTGCATGCAAATCCGAGACTTCTCCAGCAGATAGTGCGAGACAAAACCGCCCACGACAGCATTCTGAAAACACAATGAACACAGTAGTCCAAAATCAGGTATAGCAGTGCTACAGAGGTCATGCTGTTGTCTTCTGACTAATCAAAGTGACAACCCCGAGTTTACCTTCTCATTAAAGTGAATTTCCACAAATTTTCCAAACCGACTGCTGTTGTTGTTCCGGACTGTCTTTGCATTTCCAAAAGCCTCAAGCAAGGGGTTGGCTGCGGGAAACAGACATATTATTTCAAAACATAGATTTTGCATTACATGCAAAAATCAAACATTAGTGTGTTCTGCACAGCTGGCTATAAACGTCTGTGGAGAATTTACCCTACCTTCAACAATTCTCTCATCTATATCTTGACCTGTTCCATAAGATGTGGTTAAATATCTGAAATGAACCAAATACATTAAGAAATTAATCAAGACATGATGACAAACATTACTGTAAAAAGCTGGTCAAGCTAAGGAAACACTTACAGCTTGGATATATACTGTGCACAGGGCCCAAATTACCACTTCCATATTATCGTTCAAATATACGTGCCATTTTTTATTTGAACATATAGATGCAGATTTTATATAATGCAGACATTATTCAGTAGACCGCATGACCTTATCCTTTAAGACGACACCGTTTCATAACTATTCATGACAACAGGTGAAAGTTGAACTTCAAACTCACTTGCTCAAACACAGGACGTGACTGCACGTTTACACACCTTTAAATTAAACCACTAATATTTGTGAATCACTTTCGCAGAATAACAGTTTCTCAAGCTGTTAAAATGCAGAAGCACATTCACATATATTTTTGATGCAGAGTACAAATGCAAGTGGTTGGCATTTATTTGTGCTTTAAATTCTACTGCAGAATGTCTAATGTACCTCTTTGTAAGTCGCTTTGGATAAACAGCGTTTATTACAGGCAATTGTAAATTGCAACAAACATCTGTGAAGATCTTGGATAATGTAAACTCCATTAAAGCGAAAATAAACTGACTGAATCAGACACAGTTGTTGTGTTCTCCCCCACCTTTTTCAAACTGACCTGGGATCAACATTACCCAATAACTTTTATTTAATGGAAATTCTAGGAAAGTGTTTCTCACCTCTGCTCCTTGAGGGCCAGTGTCCTGCAGAGTTTGGCTCCAACCCATTAGACCAAAGTAATTTGAACATGCGAATTAAGGTATTTGGAATTACTAAAGAATTGCAGGCAGGTGAGTTTGATCAGGATTGGAGCTAAACTCTGCAGTACAGTGAACCTTGAGGGTAAGAGCTGAGAAACATTGTCCTAGGTATAATAGGAATATAATAGGAATATAATAAAATCACAATGGCTCTTTACATTTTAGACAGAGGTAAAGTTTTACTCTGACATTGAGACCGAATCATTGGCTGATGTGGCAAAAAGTTAATATTGGACATATATACACATATTAATCACCATTTAAAGATTGACCATTTTTTCTGTAACTGTTTTACTAACTAACTGAAGGTTACCACACCTGAGAACAAACTTCGTGTTTTCAGTTTTTCCAGCACCAGATTCTCCAGCCACAATGATGGACTGACTCATCTTCAGAACCTTCATGTCCCTGTATGCCTTATCCGCTAAGAAACAGACACAAAGAAAGAAACAAGGGTCTCTAAATTTTCCTCTAAATTTTACAATCTGTCAACGCTAACAACTCTATATCTGTAGAGAAAGACTTTGTTCTTAGAACGAAAACTTGAATTTTCCCTGGAGATGTCCTCACCGATAGCATAGACATGAGGAGGCAGTGTCCCTAAAGAGCGTCCCTGATAGCTCTTAATGGTGTCCAGAGAGTAGAATTTAGGGATGTCAAAATACGGGTTAACAGCAATCAGGATATTCGCCACAAATGTCTGAAATAAAACACACCAAGAATATCTGAAACATTGACATTTAGGTGTATGAGTTTGTACGATTATCTAATATGAATTAAAGATAAAGTGTGCAATTTCAGGTTTCTCAAACACTTCAACAAACCACTTCCACCCCTCCCCCTGCTCTCCATTGTGTGGACAAACAGGTAGTCCGCATCAAAACCTCATTCCACTGGTTAACCCAGAAGCTTACATACCAGACTGCTTATGCAAAAACAGCAATGTTTTAACATAATCACAGAACCAGTTCATACCCCCTTAACATCTTTGACACAGTATTCCCATTTAGCTTTAATTTGGATTTTTTGGAAGTATTTTGTCTGAATTAGAGGAAGTATTTTAAATACAGACAAAAGTGACACAATCTACTCTAAACTTCCCTTTATAGTTTATTTGATGACAGCTGCACTTGGAGTAAACAACCTGATTAGTAAACACGCTGGTACGCCCCCCATTTATCTTTCTCCCATTGCTGTCATTCAAAGCCTCATGCTTTCAGGTTAGCTGTGGCGCGGCTCTACCTCATAGGACCCAATTAAGTGCACTGGGCAACTGGATACCGTCTGGGCAGGATAAGCCGGGTCATCTGAGACATGCAGTCACACTAGGGCAGTGCTCGGGCACTTTCCTGACAGGCTTGGACCCTGCGCAAATGAGCGTGCGCTGACAGCAGGGCCACTGCTTCTCTGATGAGAGGCTAATAAGGGCCGCTGGAGCAGGACAATAACATGCCCATCAGCCTGTCAATGAGATTTGTGGGCTTAGCGTGAATCTGGCAGTCCCTGGGGTGACTGCGAAACAAAACAGATATTTTATGTACTGTGCATTTGTTAGGGATTTAATGGCCCAAATCTGTTGAAAGTGAGATTGTACTTCAATTAGATCTGGAGATTGTCAGCACTTAATGGGGAAATCGTGTTTGTGATATTTTCATAAATATGATTTGAAAAACCCACAATCCCTACTGACATTTACGGAAGTAGCAGGAAACCTGCTTGAAAACAGACATTATTTTAGCACTCCGTTTGGTGACACTACTACTGTGGAACATTTCAGACTTTACCTCTAAATATTCCATCTGGAAAAGTGTTTAATGACATTGGTAGTAGTTCTATGATTTGTTTGTTGTGTTGTAACACAATTCACAACCAAACACAAGTGCATTATTAATACATTATAAGTATATAAACTGATTTTAAAAAGGAAAGTGAACAGAACAGGCATTTTACTCACATAGATCATGTCTTTGCTGTAACGGATACGAATGTTGTTGAGAAGTGTGGCCTCATTTAAATACATGAGAGAACCTGGAAGCCAAGTAAATACATAAACAGACACACAGATAAACAGAGAAAGCAGTTCAGCACAAGACCAACAATAATCTAACTGCATTAGATAATAATGGCTGAAGCACTCAAAACATTTTGAAAGTACTTACAGTTGTCTTCAACATGTTTGTTCACATCATCCTCAGCAGGGAACACTTGGTTGATTGGAGCTAGAAAGGTCTGCAAAGACAAACTCAGCATCAACTTTGTGACCTCTGGCCAAATGACAAGCATGACCTGTCAATAACTGCTAAAGTCTTCATTGAGCTATTTCACTGTTTATCCATTTAGTGCTCCACAATCAATCAAATAAATAAAGCAGCAGCCATAACTGTGATCTCGATGAACTAAGTGTGAACAATTACAGCCTTCTAGTTGAGTCTATGAACTAGGAAGCTGCTCCTATTATAATCAATTGGGCATATTACCTTGTTACACTGTGTGCAAGTTATTTATTGTAAAGTGTAGATTGCTTGGGTGATTATAATAGAAGCATTTGCAAGAGTCCGTGCATTGATAGTGACCTAAAATTACAATTACATTATAAAGAGCATTAGTAAAATATAGTTCTGGTGCTGGACGCTGATTGGATGCTGACCTCTTCCCCTAGCTTCTATGTGTATCATCAAGCATCATACACTGTGGGCAGTTATTTTTATTGCACAGCAACTCTCTGTTACAGTTTATATGCCAGGGACTATATTTTCAGAATAGAAGAACAGCATTAAATAAATGGTAATCCATTTGCTTAACAAAATAATGTTACAATAATAACCTGAGGTCCTAACATTTTTATTACTGTCTAGTGACCATTTTATACAAGCCCTAGGGCTCTTGAGATCAGCCTTTTCCATGTTATTGTTTAAAAATTTACCATTTTGACTTTACAGCATAGCATTTTTATCCATATTATTTAACAAAGCACACCACATTTACCACAACAGAAGCTATTAAAGATTAACTGGCCAAAAACAAGTAAATGATGGCAGTTATCCGCACTCCCATTTTCGACACTGTCTGGTTACCTTCAGTGAGGTGTAAAAGCCATAAACACTCCAGGTCTTTATGCATTACGACAGCGCAAATGACAAAGAAGAGCCATGGTAAGCCATGATGGATTGTGTCTAATAGTAGCCATAATTACCGGGAGGAAACAGTGAAGTCATGTTAATGTGAAAGATGAGAACATAAGCTATGGAATCTATTACATGACACATTATGAGACACCCATAATAACTGCCGATCACAGGGACATGTTGTTCAGAAAGAGGGGAGATAGGGTGACCTTTCCTACAAATTTCATCCCTGCTGACATTCCTGTCTCTATTATTTTATTCCTTTACATCATTTACATAAAAAACACACACAACAGTTTTATTACAAATCCAATGCTATAATTAACCCAAAATATACACAATCTTGAGTATATTACATGTCGTTCTGGAATATTACATTCTGATTGGTCCATCACAGCACTGCACTGTCAGAAAGTTTGTATAAAGCCTGTTGAACTGTATATTAGCTGGTTCAAAGCAAAATACAGATTCCACTATTTTTCTAAATTGTAATTATTTTCTTAGGGGAAGTTTTAAGCTAACTTGCAAAATAAAATAATTTCAGTTGAATATTTCATGTCCTTGTGTTTGTATTTATTTGGAAAGCAGCTGTAATAAGCAGGATAATGTACAGTCAACCGTTATTGTTATTAATCACAAAATAAACATAACAGAGTGATCAGGACTCAGGGTAATGCACATTTTGTATAGCTCTCTGACTAAACACACCCAATTAACATCACCAGCTCATTAGCAAAGAGATTAAATACTGAACTATGCATACAGATAACAGAGACATACAAAACGTGCTATAGATCACCAGAACCGGAGTTGGGGACTACTGCTATACATTATCATAGACATATCCCAGTAGGAATATCACTGGCTAAAGGCTTTACATATAAGAGATACATCATCATACAGTTCTATTATATAATCTTATTCCTTGCGATTATGATCTCACAAGGTGGTTTAATGGTTTCTTTCATTCTTCTGGGAACATTTTCAGAGATGTCGCCCACACACACACAGAGAGTTACTGTCTCTAAGGGAGTACGTAAGTAGTTGAGACACAGGTGGCTTTTCTCTCTAATGAAGCTGCCATGAATGTAACATTATCAGGACACCTGCAGCAGGTAGCACTTATTACTTATTTAAAGCACCTGCAAGTGACACCCTCACACAGCATTGCACTGTTCTACAGACACATGTTCTCACATTTAACATATTGCTCAGATACCTGGAGGCCTTTTTAACACATCAGGAAGTCAATCAAGCACACCGTGTGAAAAAAATCATCAGCATAGTCAGCATCATGGGTACAAACAAATTACAAATGGTGATCATATGATATCCTACATACACATGATTAGAATGGCATGGGTTCTTAGCAACTAAGCAGTTTCCCCAACCAGCGTGTTTACTAATCAGTTTGTTTACTCCATCAAGTGCAGCTATCATCAAATAAACTATAAAGAGAAGTTTAGAGTAGATTACGTCACTTTTGTCTATATTTAAAATACTTCCTCTAATTCAGACAAAATACTTCCAAAATACTTCTATGAACATTAACATGGAACAAAATCAATGCATGCCAGCTTGTGTTAGGCAAATTATATACTGTAGCTACCAACTACACTACATAATTATTCAAAATAAGCTACCCTTTAGAGAAAGTAGCTAGTTAAACTAACAAGCTACATGACAAAGTCTTCTACATTTAAGCTACATAATACGCTTCACAAATATTAAAAATAGTATTTACATGGTGCTCCAAAGAATACTACTGTATTGCCATGGTACTGCCAAGCCATGGTAATGCCATTTGTATTTCTATTTCTATTTGTTAATAGTGAACTGATTTAGACATTTGACCAACACATTGAATCGCAAATTAATAAGCAATTAGCTAATGAATGCTAGTTCTGATTCAAAAAAAGCAAACATAAAATACAGGATGCTCAACTTGACTACTGTAATACTGTTATGTACAAATGTAATGCTTCAGCAAGCATCAACACAACCCCACTACTTAACCTTTTAAAAAGCTTTGCGACTGTAAAAGCTGCATGATTCAGAACATAATGACCCCACAAACTTGCTACTGTGAGATGTAGTTAAACAGCTTTGATATTTGTAGCACTGTTGCTGCCACCTGTTTGGTCACCAGTTAAGTGCTCATGGGATACATTTCAAAGGTAGGAAATCTGACGCCTTACCTTTCCTCGCTGATTGAGAGGTTCTATGGTGAGCGTGTCTGCACCGATGTCCACTATCATGCCCAGCTGGAACCCATCAGTCAGGTGGGGCGCCCACACAGGCTTCCCATCCTCCATTGCACCTCGTAACTACAGAGCAGCTCTGGAGGACACACACAGGCACACAGGATTGAGACTGGATAATGTCCACCAATATGCAAAGCTTGTCTAACAGAGCATAAATTTGTTGGCCACACCCGATGTGACTGTAAGCAAAATGGCTTTAGTTTGTATATTACTTAAAGTGGCAGCCAAAGTCATCTCTTGTGCAGATGATTATACTGACAAAAACGCAACTAAAGCTTGTTGCTTGTTACCTCATGTCAAAAAAGTTTCTAAGATATTCTGGCCACCAGATATGCCTTATGTTCCTCTTTCAAAGTCTTTTAGATTTATTTGACCATTTATTCACCCGTTAGTTGAAAAATAAATACATTCAAACAATTACACAAACTTAAACCAAGCTGCATAATACAGTATGTCAACAGCACAAATGATGCAGAGCATAAAAGTTTTTTTTAACCCTTATCATAACCCTTTTTAACCCTAAACATAACCAATAAACACCACTGATAACACTTAATACCAAAATGTACTTAATTTAAGCCACTGTATTGTTTTTAAAAATGAAACCATGGTCAAATTAATATCACTATCTACTGTTGCTTAAGAACTGTGTCATCAACCACAGTATTCTGTAGCTGTTCTTTTAAGGTATTTTACTGCCTTGGTCTGTTGCTCCATGTTTTTTTAATTATCTTTCTCTTCCCTTCAGGTATGGCTTATCCTATGACAGTATGCTTAAGCTACTGCTCCCTCAAATATCTTTATCTGCACAGACTCACTTCTTGGGAGAGCGGCTGGTGGCCCTATCTGTTCTCTTTCTGTTCTACACTGATCGTACAATAAACAATTTCTACAGTGTTCAATTTAAGTCACCTGTTATGACGAGTTGATGTATACTAAAGCCCTGCATGACATCCGATAAGATCTATAAATCCACCGGGTGATAAAGATGACATGACCTGCTGTCATTGTCATTGCAAAAGCAATGTTTTGTAGACTTTATGTAGGGCAACATGTTACATTCTCTGCCACTTTGACAATGGCCCAGTTATTGTTAGGCATGCTAAATAACCCCATTATGCACTTGGACGTACATCTTTGCCAATCACTTGACTCACACTTGAGTTCTTTCAGAGTTCAGTACAGGACAGGAGTATATTCTTCTGCTCTTGTGAATACCTCATCAAATAACTACCTGGTATGTTACTTCTCTGGGAACCTTTGGTTCTGTGCTGGATTGGGTCTTGGAAAAATTAAACATTGCATATGTGCTAAAACGTAGTGATTTGTACAGTAAAAAAAAACTTTGATTTCCATGACATTACCAGATTTACATTGACATTTCACACATTTCATTTCACATACATTTCACAGACACTTTTATCCAAAAGCAACTTACAGTGCATTCAAGTTATACATTTTATCACAATGTGTGCCCTTGGGAATCAAACCCACAACAAGCTAACGCAATGCTCTACCAATTGAGCTACAGAAACACTGCTTTGTGATTACTGGATCACGTTTTTAAATAATTTATGGAGACTGCACTTTGCAGGAGCAATTCAAAGCACAAATGATGTCATGTCAGTAGGATGCTCAGCAATAAGCTCCAAATCAGAGGTGACACCAGTATGAGCTATCAAAAGGAAAAAGAGAAATTGAACTTAATGTACTTGAAGACGAGGCCAAGTTCACTCCATTTAGATTTCTCAGCATTTGAAATAAGATTAGAATCTAGCCGACAGCTATATGTAGAATGGCTCCCAGAGTTAATCATTCCTGCAGGTCATGAGGACTGAACTGTTCCATTAGTTCTAGAGGAGAAAGTGCATTATTAATGAAATCTAGACAAACCTAGACCAAGCTATAACATTTATCAAGATTAACTCAGATACAAACTCATCCGCTTAATGTAACATGTCTTCTTACAGTTTACAGTAACAATTAAGATTTTATACTTCTAATCTAAGATAATAGTCTTTATCATCTTGTATATCTACATAAATATCTCGTCTACACAACCCTTCATTTACCAGAATGTAATAACATAATGCAATGATGACAGCAAGTGAGCAATGAAAACGTCACTTACACCTGGCCTACTGATACTGTCTTTTTGATTACAGTAACAGTTTTATTATGCAAGTCTCATTCAGTATTCTGGCTCAGGCTCAGTATTCTGATGAGCTAGTTAAATAATTTTGATGAATTACAGTTCATTAATAATTCATGAGCTATCAGTTTTTCCCATATATTGATTTGTTTCGGCCCCGCCACAGTATCAACACTGACCGCCACAAACATATTGTAATATGTGATAACGTCACACATATGCTAATTAGCACATGACATCACCAAGCACCACAGTCTTACAAAATCCTGTGGAAGATATGAAGAAAACCTGATTAAAAAGCAAATATCTAAGCAACTTATCCATCTCATGCTTGTGGTTAACATGAAAATTATTTACAGAGTTTAGCAAACTAGAATCTATGTAAATTAAACTACACCGAACAAATACTGAACAAAATGACATATTTTATAGTTTTATTGCATACTGATGGCCATCAAAAGAACTGTTTGCATTATACTAGCATGCCAACTAGCATGAAAGTCACTAGATAAAATGACAAAACACCAAAATAGGTTTCATTTAAACTAACAATAAACTCACAAGTCCTTGGAAATTTCTAGTCACATTTGGCAACAAAAGCCTGGCTGAGATATAGTCTCTTACACAGGGCTTAAATAACAGAACCAAAATAACAGCAAAACTGTGAACAACGCTATACTGCAAGAGTCAACAACAGCTCCCACATTTCTGGCATATGAAATATGCATCTGTCTATATGAAGCTAAATGTGTTATAGTGAGTCATTCAGAGTACTTGCACTACACACAGCTCAATGCATGCTGAGGACTGTAGTACAGAGGTGGCCATAGGAGATGGCATGGGGTCAAAGGGCTGTGTGAGTTTCCTGTGCTGCACAGACTGTATCCCTTCCCCTCCTTCCTCTCTTCTGGTTGTCTTTGTAGCCAGAGGATATGGAAAACAGGACGCCCCAGGATGCAAAGAGGCCACTGCCGTTGGTATTTCCAAAGCCAGTATTTCACTGTGCTTTCTACAAATATTCAAATGAGTGTCCAAGTATGAAGTAAACCTCAACTAATTTAAATGCTTTTAATTCAACACGCAACGGCGGAGGGATTCCTATGAGGGATTATTAAGGTGAAAACCATCTCGGCGTTTAACCGGAACACAGGCGCGCATGCGCAAACACAGCAGTTTAAAGCCACCCAGAGCATTCACCATTCATATGAAAGCAAAAATAATACATAATACTTCATTTCTAACAGTTACTGTAAAAACAGCTTTACATTGATTGCACAGACGTTATATGACCTGTGGCATTTATTCCCTCTCCGAAAAACTTGATCGTGCAGACTGCTACTTCGTAACTAACTTATCAAAACGACACTTTATTACAGTTTACAATAATAAACTAAGAACAACCAACAGCACAAACTTCAATGAAATGTGACTGTTTGTTACACGAAGCTTTATGAAATGCATTGTTGGGAAAATGCTATACAAAAGTCATGATTAAAATAATTCATTTTAAATGATATAAACTATTTGAACAAAATATTACTTGGCATTACAGGATATGACGTAGGAAATTGACCTGACATCTATTAGAAATGTCAGAGATACTTTCAATAGCAGTATGCTAGCTTGCCATTCTTTAAGCTACTAAACACTATCTGCTCTAAATAATAGCTAACCAATGAATAAACTCATTAAAGTCACTCACAGTGTGTGTACGTCCTGTAAATGTCTTTGCAGAGAGTGAAGCGACAGACTGTCCCGGTTAGCGGTGACAGATTCTGTCGATGTTGAAATGATTCCCCTTTCCAAAGCAGCTTTCCTTCCCGGTGTGTCCGGCTATAGGCGGACGCGATGAGGAATAACAGCGACCTCAGCGGTGGCACAGGAGCGGTGACACCCACCGGCTGTGTGTCAAAAGCTACCGAACCGTCTGCCTAGGCTGCACCTGCGGGCGTTTTAAGCTGCAAGCGCTTGATGTGGTTTTGGACGCCCCAAACTGCTGTCTGGTTAGGCAGCTGGCTGGGTTTTCAGACACAGCAATTCATGTATTTGTCTTGAACCAATGACTCAATTATCAATGATCAATTTTTGCTTGATAAAAGCAGAACAATACAAAAGTTGGAATAAAGTACTCGACATATATTGAAATGGGTGACTGAAGTGAAATGGAAAACGGAACATGCATTTATGTTAAGGTGTTTATTCAGAATATGTACATTTATACATGACCAAAAATGCATCCTTAAACCCCCCTACAAAACTTGAAAAACACTAACAATAATTTAATTAATATAAATCTCCTCTGTTCCATCTTTTCTGTTAACACAAAGTTAAAGTGCTCCATTAGTATTCAACTAAATGTCACTTTCGGAAAAGAGCATTATGCTTAACAGGGGCCTTGAGCATTGCACACTACAGAAGAAATATTTTAAATAGTGTGCCTGTCTATTTTTACATTAAAATAGTATTTGAAGAAAAAATCCTTGTGGACTTTAAATGACCAAAAAAGTCAGTTTATGGATTAAGAGAAAGTCAGGAGCTGGTAACTGGATTGTCATGGTTACTAAAAGGTGCACAACTGATACAAACTGGAGATTCATGAATTTTTTAAGGGCTTGTAATTCAAAACTATTAGAAGTATTCGTAAGTTGAAATCTAATACCTCACTGAAACAGACTTTGTTATAAATCTAATTAGGACACATGATATGTCTCTGTGTGGCTTTGTATTAAATTTCTGAGCAAAATAGCTATAAAAGAAAAATGTAAGGACTTACACCCAACCTAATTTTTCCATTCTGTACACCTTCACTCACATACATGTGAGGGTATTAATGCAGGTTAGTCATTAGTAGCATTGTAATATCTGAAAGCATTCTGACACCTTATAGGCTATTTGACATGATTACTCACTAAAATCAAACAGTTCCTTTAGCAAGTATTTTTTCAATAGCAGAATCTGTCTAGCATTAAGTTTTTAATGACTGAACAGGTTAAGAGAGGAGTACGGTTATGTCTCTCTTCTGATGTGCCTGCAGAAACACCATTAATTAGATTTAACGGCACACTGACTTTTCCATTTCCCAGGAGAACTACAGGTGTGCAGATAAAAACAGGTGCGCCAGAGCACATATGCCATTAACACAACAGCAGGGACCAGTTAACTTGTATTCTACTGAAAAATATATTTGGAATGACATGAGTTAAAAATGTAAATAATTGAATCAATATTTTTTAATTTACAAAGTAAATTAAACAGCAAATTAAACATTTAGTTTCAATCCACTTAATGTCACACCATTAACAATGGGAACCAATCCCTCTAAAACATTTAACTCATTCCATAAGCTGCACGGCCTGCTGGCAGATGAGTAATTCCACAAAGCACTGAAATGGCCTTTATCATCATCTGAATATGTCATTAAGCTCAACACTATAAAGTTAAGAAATAAAGGAAGTTCCACATATGGAGAACACAGCAGGGGTGGAAAATTTTGAAAGGTGATAAAGTTAGTCCACAGGCATTCCTCCCCATCCCTCCAAAAAGATAAACTAAAGTAGAATTTCCGTTTTGGTGAATTTATTCATTCAGCAGACATTCAGTTTAAAACCAAAGTGACCAACAAGTTAGGAACAGTACAGCAACCCATCATACTGTAAAGAGTGGACAATGTTAGAAGTGTTGTGATAAGAGCTGATCAGAAGAGTACAGGATTGAAACTGAGAATTGTGGTAAACTTTCTTTTAACTGGCAACAGAAATGTTTTAGGATCAAACTCAGAGGACAGCTTAACAATGCTGTTCATAAAGACAGAGAAAAAAATAAGCTTATAGGTTTACCTTTACATATGACTGTGAGGTTTAAAGATACAAAAAACTGACTTGCTTACCGTTACCCCTCTAAGAAAGGGCTTATTATCACTATAGCAGAGTCCAGATATCCAGATCAGCAATCAATGACTGATTCTCACATTTTCTTTTCTCACATTTTCATTTTCTCACTTTTTAATGTTTAATATGTCCATAAAATTGCTCTGCAACACAAAAGGATCAGGGGGCACATTCTTGCCAAGGACAAAAAAATAGATAGTTTCAGTTTGAATATTGGGTGGCAGATCTCTTACAGGCTCTTGGGAACAAACTGTATTAAACAGCATCTGCTTCAATCGTGCAGTAAGCCAATTTGATTATCTGCAAAAAGACAAAATTCTGCCTTTCAGGAGGGAATGATGCGAGTCTAAAACACATTCACAATTTGCATAAGCAATTTCTCTGGGGGGATTTTCATTAATTTATTTTTCTGTTTAAATTCTTTTGGCCTTAAACCACAGGAAGAAAATGCTGATCTTGTGTTGAGGAAATAGTACTGCCAGCTTTTTTTGTCTTACAGTACTGCCAAGAATTTATCCACTCAGTAGATTCAAAATTCATTAACACTTTAATTACTTTAATGAAAACACACATACTAGTTTAATTTCAGAAATTATATTTACAAATATTACCATATTACTAGGTCAAAAACCAATTAACCATTTCCAAAGCAAATAACTTATTAATTTCATAATATTAATTTAATGAATGTTTAATGAAGTTTTTTCCCCACAAATTTCGTTGTAAGAAAATCTTGAAATGGCAGAGATTGCAGTTACACTAAATAACCTGTAGAAGGCGTGTATCCTGAAAAACAAACCATTTGCTTTCTGTGAAGTTTAAGAATAAGTTGCTTGATTTGCTGCCTCTTCTTCTTCACTGTCTTCTGGGAAAACCAGTCACTCAGATCCATGCTGGGATGGAAAGTCTGAGGTGGATCCTAAATAAAAAAAAAACGTAAAATTCTCATGCATTTCAAATTAAGATAACAGATGTTCAGAAGTTTCTATATGGAAAAATTACCTTAAGGAATCTCTCCACGTAATGGAGGAGATAGATGCCACAGTCTGTATAGTTATCCTGCTGTGGGACATGGGGACTCCAGCCATCCATCACTTCCTTTCCAAAACTTTGCAGATAGCCCTTTTTTACCCTCCATTCCTCTTGCAAGTACCTTGGATTTACAGAACACCATAATAATTGACTATGACATCAATTTGAATGTAATTATAGGGGTATTACAGAGCAAAATATTTATTATCTTCGGTCAAACTGCACCAATGAGACAAATTTTAATTTTCTTTATCAGGTATGAGTCCTGTATTCATTGTATTGTCTCCAATTGGACAAAAAGCATTCTTAATCTGGCCAAACAGAAAACTAACTGCAAGTTTGCAAGCTCCCAGAAGGAAATTACTCAAAGATAAAGTTCATATAACATTTTTAATTCTGCCGTCACTGCCAACTGTATGGATGTTAGTAACCAACATTATGCAAAACATCTTTTGACAAAAGAAACGGGTATGGAACAACAGAAAGATAAGTAAAGAAAATGACAGAATTGACATGTTTTGGTAAATAATCCTTTAACTTCAGTAGCAACATTTACTGCCTAATGCAGAATACAAAGAGATTGTGTTGTATCTAAACATAGTCATTTAAAAGTGATCAAGCATCATTAAAACAGAAGATAATTACTCTTGTAGTATCTGCACCACTGATGATCTGCCTCCGCAGTTAAGGGAGTCCATAATGAGTATGCATGACCTATCAGCAGACACAATGACTGGGTAAAAAAAAAGGCATTTCACAATCAAGCAAGAAATGTTACTGCCATCTAGTGACTGGTAAAAGGAACGCATAAGTTGTACACGTTTGTTATTTTAAAAGGAAATTACCTTGACGAGTAACTCACCGCTTAAAGTCTTTACTTTTACTGTTAAAAACAGATGTGTTCTCGACAACCTTGTAAATCAGAGACTCTACAAATTAGTACGGAAAATGTTTTGTACATGTGTGTAAATAAATACACATATGCAAGTAAGAAATATTACCTGAATATCATCAGTCTCATCATCTGTATGGAACCAGAAATTGTTCAAGTCATCTATGTAGTAAACAAAATTCATGTTTACAGTTCGCAATTATAGAAACAGTTTACAGTATTTGGTTACCCTAACAGCAGTTACAAACTTTACATTTGGATATTTTTGACTATAAACAAACTGCATAAAATGAAAAGAAGTTGCTATACTGTAAATTTCCTTGGTCTTTGCCTAAATTACCTATGGAATTCCTCAATCTGGAGTTGTGCTCTGAAGATTCCTGACAGTAGAAGAGAGACATGGGATTGGGTAGAGACTGATCACAAAGATACTCCTCTGAATGCCTTTGTCTGTTGACGCAAAGATCCAGATCACTTGTCTGTGAAATCTGGCCAGGAAAACAAATAACAGCCAGGTACCAGTGAGACCTGAAGAGACATTGTACATGACGGGTGTTTATTAAAAGAAGCTACTTATTTCATCTGACCTACACAAAGTCAGAAGAACAATTATCAGCAGGGGTTATTCTGGGATTTCAGACCGCATGTGTACGCTGCTCATAAGTACATATTTCATTGCCTGTATTAACAGTTAACAGCCAGAAGATAAAACAAAAACTAATTTTTGCAATATAGGCTTTTATGAAGCAACATAACTTCCCAACTCACTATCTGAACAAAACAGAGGACATAAACATTCTAGCACTGATACTCACTGTTGATTAATCGGGACAAATATAAAGTCCTTCTCAAATATGTTCACGTGCCTGGTCCATGTTTTCACCCGATTATGTCGGACTACCTGAATGCTGTGGAACAGCGCAATTCAGTGTTTACACAAAGCAAAATTAGGCCTGGGTCGTCAAGCTTTTCCACAAACATTTTTCATACATACGATAAACCTGTAGTTTCTGGAGGCCTTCTGTTATCTTCCTGAGTGAGGTGCTTGAAGAAGAAGGAGCTAAACACATGGCACTTGACAGAATCTTCTCTTTTAACCTGCTCACACATTAAAAACCTGTCATATAACAAGAGGAACATCAGAAGAGCATCAGCAAATAGAACATCAAGAAGAACATCAGTATATTGCAGTGCCAATAGACAAAAACAGACTCTCTTCTCCACCATTACTTCAATGACTTTCTTTACCTTAGATAGAAGTCTAATATCACATCGTTCAGGAATTCACCTTCTTCCAGACAGCCAAGATCCTCCTCTGTGATTGTTATGCCCCCTTTGGCTGGTGGAGGGGGGTACACAACCAGTCTGGAAAAAGACATTTTCTAAAAAAGTACTAGTCTTACCATCCAAAAAAAAAAAAGTTTAGGCCAGCTAACTGACTTTTTGATTTCCTGTATAGGTGATGAGGATAGCTCTAGCGAGTCCTCATCACTGTCTGAGACACTGAGGGTTGCAATTTCACAACAAGTGGTATCAGGGGAGGGTGAAAATGCCACCAAGGCCTGCTGAACATTGAGAGAAAGACAGCTCAACAACTGGAAATGATGTTGGTGCTCTACTACATCACTGACGTTCACGTTGCGGTTTACATTGTAATTTTCTGTGGCAACAAAAGAAACGAAGAAACCTGACTCAAGACAGGAAGTTGATTTTCCTCAGGCTGAAGCACAGTGATCTAAACACAAAAATATAATGCGTTAATACACAGGATAAAACAAAGAATTTGTCTCTTGTAAAGTTAAGACAAATATTAAGATGCGGCTATTCGTTGTTTTCCACTTAACAGTATAATCGACTTGTATGAAAATTCTGTCATTTATTCATTCCAAACCTGAATGACATTTTCATCTCTGAAAAAGAGTGAATAAAAAGTGTAATATAACTAAAGTTGTCATTCCCTATCATTGTTGGCTCAGAACAACATGCGGGTGAGTAAACGCAAGAACCTTCATAAATATATCAGTTTCTTAGCCCACCTGCTGATTTCGGCCACAGTTGTGCGTCTTCATCCTGCTATTGGCTTCTTCAAATGACAGTTTAACTAGAAAATTGCAGATGTTGTTACTACTGCTAATTTCTGTGAAGATTTCCTCCAGGGTGAGCTGCTCTGGGAATGTGAGCTCTCTCTCAAAAATAATAACTAGGTATTTCTCATCTTGATCTGCGGAGACAACAAGCCCAAAATAAGCTACATAGAGATAATTACAATTTAAAAAATGAGAGCTGCTATCCGTAACTTTTGCCTCTCCAATGCCATCTCTATTTGAACCAAAAAAAATGCAGGTTACATTATGTAAGTTGAAGTGAAATGAAGCAAACTGACCTCACCTGAGAAATCGCACCCAACTGCTTAAACTATAAATCGTTATTATAGGCTTATAAGTAAATCTGTTATCTACTTGTCAATAACTGATTTTTGTTCATTTTTAACCAAAAAGTTACAGATTGCAGCTTGAAGTAAATACACGATTGGGTTGATCACAAGCATTCACGTGATTTATCCTGTAAAGCAAGAACATCCTTTACACATCGTAGATATATGTATAGAAGTTCAGTTGGTTTGTAAGTGTAAAGGGTTAGTAAATGTTGTAACTCACTCTTGCTCTGGCAGTCATAGCACACCCAAGAATGATCTTCATACACAAGCTGTGCTTGCAGACGGAGGCACGCTGCAGGTGTCGTCTGTAGAAACAGGGATGGCAGCCTCTGCACAGTGCACCATTCACAACTGGTGAGCTCATATGCCTCTATTCGTACTGTTAGTGATAGGGCAGGTAAAACATTACACTATACATACATACATACATACATTATATATTCTGCATTTTTGGTAATACACTATTTATACACTTAATTAAGAGTCAACTAATATCCATGTCATCTTACCTCCATTTGCAATCTCAATGTAATCCACTGTAAACTGTAAACAAAACATATGCTGTGGATTAATCCTGTTATATACAATCATGGTTGTCATGTTTGAACAAACCTGATTGAATTCACCTTTTATTTTTAGAAAAACTTTCATATAATGGTATATGCTTAAACATTTGACATTTGTTTTATAGACAAATACAAATTATATGTGCCTATGTGGGTACGAGTTAAGGAAAAAGTTTCCAACAATATGGAAACGTCAATACTATTGTACTGAATCCTAAATACTATTATATTGAATATTAAATACTATTGTACTGAATACTGTTCCCAGGTGGCACCACATAAGGGTTGCTGTAATAAAAAAAAAAGACAAAGGCTGGATATTGTGAATTATCCAAAAAATACATGGACTTAATGATTATTCTAAAATGTAGTAATAAAGAAGTGTGACCAAACTTTAACAGGCACTGTAAATATATTTTGACTTACTGTAAGCAAACCTAAAAAAAAAAACTATTACCGTGCACTGGGCAGTCAGCGTGTCAGATCTTCTGAATATCTTGGTCAATGTTCCAACTTTAAAACATCTGATGTTGAGTACAACTCTGTTCAATCTATCTACAGCGCCTCTCTCTTGCTCTTTTGGGGATGTTTTTGTCCTGACTTTGCGTTTGTGCTCTCTGACACGACGGACAATGTTTCCAAGCTGTGGCAGAAAACAAATGTGATCAGTGTCTTTGTAGAAGACGGGGGACAAACTAAAACAAATATTCGGAGCACATTAGTTCTTTATGTACCTCGTCTCTCATTCGATATCTTCTCTGAGTCTGTTCATCTTGGGATTCTTCACGAATAAGGGTTTCAGTTTTGGTGTTATCTAGATGAAGTGGAAAATAGTATTTAGATGCTGGTGAGCAGGATATAGATAGATGACAACAAAGGCAAACATGTGTTACCACATGAAAAATAATGCAATGCATTGCTTAATCTAAAACAAAAAAGGGTGCCTTACCTTCAGAATCATTGTTGATAAGGTGTATCCTATATGGATTAAAGTTTCTCTAGTCAATACTTGATACCATTTTGACCTTTACTTATTGAATACATTTAATTTCCTTGAGATTTATTATGACTGTATGTGTGTCAAACCCTGAGTCTCTCCTCCAGCTGGTGGATTTGAGCGCATAGTTGAAACGCCTGAATCGCTGTTCAGAGTCAGACGGGACGGAAGGTTCAGCTCTGCTCTCAGTGTTGACCGGGGATTTCGGCCGGTCTCTGAAATGCACATATATATGCCATTGCTTATTTACGGGATTTACTTGTTCGTGGTTTCACACAGGCTGGTGAATGACTTACGCCAATATTTTGCGCATTCCGACCAGGTTGAGTCGGATGGCGTTTCCTTTCAGAGGTTTGATTCTCAGACGGTTATGACTTTGACCGAGCGGACGAACCTTTATCCAAACATAAACGTGTAAAGGTGACACAGCTCGTAGTCGTGGCAGAAAACGCTAACTCTTTCTTAAACCTTATAAAACGATGAGATTTTGAGTGTGGGATGATTTATAAACCGACAATGTTGTTCTCAGGCTTGAATACGCATAAATACGTAAAATATTGTGGCAGCTACTCTTCGTGTTTTATAACATTTTTGCCACTCACCATTTTGGTGCATCAGTTGTTTAAGTTAGCCCTCTAACAAAAGATTAAAGACGTCACGCAGCGCATGGTGACGTAAGCGCGTCCGACCTCATTTTCGTTTGCTGATGGCTGACAGGTGTTGCTTGGCTGCTCCGTCACGTTAAATAGCTTTAAGTTGGCAGCTGTCGTCCATCTGCTATGTAATGTCACAGATAGCGTCACAGTAAGCGTTTTACGTCCCATTATCACCTGTGAGTTCAGCTCTTATATCCGTGACCCCTGGGCTGATTTTCAGGCCCTTAAAGAGCAAGAGCAAGAGGTTTCAGATCTGTGTGTTGGTTGGGCGGCGACTGTATAGGAAGGAAGCAGGTGGCTGGTGTCTTTGTAATGTAATTTTGTGGATTCAGTCTGTTTTTGTGAATTTAATACTCCTGGGAAACAGCTATAATATCTCTATATTTAGTACCTAAATTTAATAAAAGCTTCTGTTTTATCACCTATGTATGAATGCTGAAGCATTTCTCAGAAGTCTCTTAAATGTTCATATTTGGAAGCTTGTGTGACCTACAAATAAATTAAGATTACATTGAAATGATAATAAAAACCTGTGACTGTGTTTTTTCTCCGTTTGCCATTATTCACATAAGTTGACCCTTTGATATTTTATGATATTTTATGACATGCATCAACAGACTTTCTTCACAAATGTTTATTTACTCAAAACATTTTATGCAAACACAACTCTGGCCATATTGAGTCAATACAGGATGATTTGGTTTTGTTATGCAGAGAGAAGCAAAATCATTCTGTAAAGGTAGAACAGGCCAATGATTCTGGCATCTAGCATCTCTGTTTAATTTGACCAGGCAAATCTGATATGACCTACAATTAAAAATGCACAGCCCAAATGCTATTTAACAGCTGAGCAAAATAAATACAAAACGCATAAATGCAACAATGTTAGCAGCAAACGTCAGTTCAATTTGACATGACAATCTAATCAGTAGTATCACTTGTGTGATAACCACTAAAATATAATGTACACATTAACAATGAGAATTCTTCCTCATGCTTAATGGTGTTGAATATAATGGTAATACCATTTTCTATCCAGAGTTAGTATTTTTCAGTCTAAACAATGTGTCACAGAATGATGTCACAACCAAGCACATCAGATCTGTAATGAACAAAAAAGTGATTTACAAACAATCACTCATAAACTGTCAATGTATAACATTCACATGCTCCCTGGGTATAAACAGAACAATCTGTGCCATTCTTTTAAACACATTTTAACTGCTTTTTTGTCACATACTTTAACATGTATTTTTCCATTAGTTCTCAATTATTGTACCTCTGTCACTGGCCCATTCACATTTAGTATTACAAATTCTGTCTACAGCTCAGAGATAAAGCAGATGAAAATAGCAGGTCATAGTGTTATTCTCACAAAAACATGTTTAGGTTAACATGTTTATTTGACCCCCAAATTGTAAGAAGATTTTGATATTTGGTTATATAGCCTATATTGTGCAAAATGAAGCCAGATTTGTAGGATTATTTGAATGTATTTGAATAATATAACTCAGGCATGTTCACTTCATCATCTAGTCTCTATTTTGTTTAGTTTGACATCAGTGTCTTTAAGAATCTAAAAAATTCATATTGTTGGGATTTTCCTGATAGTGCCAATTGACATAGTTTTAATAACTAAAAGTGGTTGCCAGTGAGAAAGGCAGTTTGAGGCTGGACACAAAGATGGATGATGTAAAAATGACCACTGCATACTGAATGATGTCAAGACAGACTCTAAAGAAAATGTGTACGAAATCAGACAACGAATAACTGCATTCCAGGCAAGTTTGTTTTTCTTTTTCTTCAAAAATGTCTTTCTCATCACAATATTTACATTTTAAGTCTGTTGTGCTACCCACAATCTGCTATACCTTTAATTTTGGTCATTCTCGTTGTCGATATGTAAAACATGCTGAGGCGGCTAACAGGTTTGTTGTTGGTGCTACTGTCTGGATGGGGCTTAAGGACAGTGTTTGTTGATACAGATTTAGTGCCTAAACCAGAAAAGGAGGAGAAGAACATGAAGTATATATGGTGAGCCCATAGAATTGTGGGAAACTGAGGGGATATTAACAGCGTGCGTTGTGAGGGGTTCATTCAAAGTGGTGGCAGAGCAATGGGTGAGGGGTCATGACGACATAGGAGGGTAGAAGAAGATGCTCAGTATTCATCCTGGTCCAGGTGGGCCTGCTCATCTATTTCATCATCTTCTGGTGGTGCAAAGCCATCCTGTGTGGAAAATGATTGTTGGTGTATTATAATTTTGTTCATCAGACATGCTCTTTTGTGCATTCCATGGCAATCAATACAGCTGTGTTCTGATCATGCTGCCTTCTAAGATGTTCGTTTTTGCCAAATTAAATACTTGAAATGCATTCCTAGAATTCTCCGGCATGAGTTCACTGAGACATTCATCCAAAATATAAAGCTGAGTAAAAATATACAAAACATACATTTTTATTCATTACAAAAAAAAAAAAAATTTACGCAAAAACTGTAAAATGCATTTATTATGTCATTAGCTTATTAACGCTATATAATACAGCTATATAAATAAAGCCAATTGGCAGTTTGTACCTCTGTGGCATACAGGATGTCAATTATCCTAGTTATAATAGGGTTGTTCTCATTCTCATGTTCTTGGCAGATAAGTTCAATGTCTCGAAGTTTACTGAAGTAAAAATCTCTCTCCTTCTCTAGACCATCAACGGTTAACTTCAGCTCCATCAACTTCAAAGAACAGACAAAGAAAACACGGGTTAGATACTGCTCATCAGAACATCATGACATTAACAACTTATTTCCTGATTTATTTTAGAAAACTAAATGAAATGTGATCATCTGAACGGGAGGAATATGAGGCCTGTATGAAGAATAAAGCAGAAAAACAGACTAAATAACCTAAAAATGACACATTATCTCTACATTTGTTCTATAAATCTAATTTGAATTGTTCTCTATACAATTTTAAATATTCACAAAATTTCCATTCCCCATCTGAAGTATTCCAAGTCGAGTAGGGCTTCCTTACCCTCCCAGGGACTCTACCTGTTGATTAAGCTCCATGATTTCAGCATCACTGCCCCCATTTCTGGCATGTGTAGGGTTCTTCCTTATGGTGGTTGTCACCCTCTGTGGTGTGGGCATGTTTTTGGGTACTGTCGGCGATGTTCTTTGAGGCCCTGAAATGGGAGAAATGTTGCATTTAACTCCAGTAAACGGAGAGGTGTTCAGCCAATGTTACATATTGTACAAACTGATCCATGCAAAATTAACTGCTGATTTCACTGTGCTAAAACTACAGCTAAAAGCTTCAGCCTCTAACAAGCTCCAGCATGGGCAGCTTGTTTCCCCATTGCTTTGGTTAAGCCTGCGTGTGTTCAAACATTAACTGGTTCAAAAGTTTGTTATCCATTTTATATTTGGCAGGTTTTATATTTTGGCAAGTCTGGGAAGTGTGACGAGATGTTACTACAGATTACATGGGGGTCACATTCCCAATCCACCCCAGTGACACAAAACCACATAATCTTTAGCAAATTAAGATGGCATTTTTATACCTCTCTGGGGATTATGCGTCTGTTTCAGTTCTTTGACTGTTAAACTATAAGGCAAGTTTTATGTAATGCTTTATAGAATATTCATTTACAATGACCAATAAGGAATTCAGAGGTTGTTATTTGGACTTATAGGGATTAATAGGACTGACCAAAACAACACTAAGCAAGCAATGAACCTGGCAGAACAGCACATGAGAGAACACTGAGGAGTACTAGAGCTGGGTGATATAACTCATTACAATATTTTTTAACTTGTTAATGAAATTGTCTTGATATTTGCTCTAAAATGGAGTAAACAGCTTTTCAATAAAAACAACATTTAAAGTAAACTGATTCACAAAGATGAATTAAACTTATCAACTCTACACTCTATTTTCTAAAGTTTTAAATAGAGACACTATTAAAATATTTCTGCTTTAATGCAAGACAAGGAGTGACACAGTTTAGGAAATTTAACAGCCAAATGAAAAGCTCATTATTCATGAATAATCTCACCCAGCCTTAAGCAACACAATTAATTCAAGAACTGATTTTGAATTAATTACCCAGTGTTTGTTAGTACTGTACTGTTATTAGTAAAGCAGTTCTTGTATTACAGCTTTTACATAGCAACACAGATTTGTTTGTGGCACCACAAAACGTCATTATAACATTAACTAAAATGCACTGTTTTCTGATCAATGACAGCTTGAACATGTATTACTGATTTTAAAGACTGTGCACAACCAGCTGCTTTGCAGAGCACGCTTTCCATCAGCAGAAGCTCGGCAATCAATGCAGCAAAGTGTGGCAGAATTTTGCCGTTACCTGAGGCACCAGTTCTCTTGGGTTTGTGCGAAAAGTGATCACCTGGATTTGGTGGAGGTGCCACTTCTTGGCCCTGTCTACTTTGAACAGGATCATACTCTTTTCCATCATAGTTGGCATCAAAGAATTTTTTAAACCACTGGACGAATTCAAAGTTATCCTGAAATTTTCCTTTCACTAATTTTTCCACCGGGATTATCTGGATGACAAAAATAGAAAAAATAAAAATGTCTGTTAATTAAATGACCAGGAGAAAGATCTGTTTGAAACATTAATAAATTAATATATATTGGAACTACATGATGGTAGCACATGGTTACTTAATTGTTTATCAAAATTAATCTTATTTAATACATTTAAATCTATTGAGCAGAATTATACAAATTCCCCACAAAATCAATGCAGAAAGTGTAACAAACGTCTGCAGAATTCATCTGGGCCTGGTGATATTTTCCCTCTGTTTTTTAAATCCTGAAACTTTAATTCATACTTTTAATACATACTTTAAAGAAATTGAATCACTAACTTTGTCCACGTTCATCCTTTTGAAAGCCGCCTGCAGTACTTTGAAGTTGTGTATATACTCGTGTTCCAGCTTGGCTTGAAATTTCACTTTCTTTAAAAGAATACACCCTGGGAACAGTATGTCCATGAACTGACAATAAGCCGCCCCTGAAGACAAACACCAAAACAGTGGTGAAATACTGTCTTTGATCAGGTGAAGTATGCTTGTCATTGATTAACTTTATCAATGTGCTTTAACAGTGCACAGTACATTGATTGTACTGAAAAAGTTACATGATAATGATCAAAGGCAAAACAGAAGCCCTTTCTGTACATCTTCTTTTCATACTTAATACTGCTGGTACTACAAGTACAGTTAGTAGTAGGACAGCTGGGTGTAGTTTAGAGATAACAGACTAAAAATAAGTTAGTAAGACCCACCTGAACATAACTGTTCTATTTTGGTGTAGGTGAGCTGGAGGGAGTCGTTCACCCATGCCAGCATGTCATGTCGACTCAGGTTCTCAATTGTTACTGATGTGGAGTATACATTCACTGCCATCTCCTACAAAGAGAAGACTTTTTGATTAACTATAGATTAAACTATAGATCCTATGATTCTCCAATGCATGTCCCTAAGAAAGTTCCAGTGGTTACATTTGGTAAACCTATAAAACAGAAATGATGACATTTGAAAATATTAAAGCTGTCTAAAGTTTATAATACATTTTAATACTAAAGTTATTTTTGTTTATTGAATTGTTTATTTTTATTTTTAGTATTTATATTTGCCAAATGCAAATATTTCCTCTTAACAAATATATATATAATTGACATATCATAATGTAATGCATTATTAATTAATGATTATGACACATTAGTGATTATAACAGTGCATATCATAATGTAATGTGTCATAATCACGTGTAGTATTATTATTATTATTATTGTCTGATATCATTAGTAATTTGTTCAATTCAGCAATTATAAGTTACAGTTAATTGTTCTAAATTATAACTCAGACAAATGTTGTTACAGTCACTTGTACGTTGTGAGTTAAAGTACAAACAGGCCCTTACAATCGTTCACTGACAAATATCTTTTTGTACAGTAAAAACATAAATAGACAGTAATTTTGCGTTTTGCTGCGCATTGAAACCTGCAGTGATGGGCAAAACTGTGCGTCCGCTGAACAAATCTGATCTGATCTGCCCCCTCTGCAGGCCCGACCAACATAAGCAACAGAGACAAAAGAGGCCAGGACGCGCATTTAATGTTATGCATAATAAAAAACTATTAATTATAACGGTTTATAAATTGTATACTTACTGTATTTTCACTGCGTCCTTCCCAATGTTGATATCACACTGGCCGAAGTCAATCTAGCTGTCAAATCCAAGGCGAGGGCTGTTTACTGCTGCTGTGGGTTGCCAGACATGCAGTGCTGCTTAGTTACGGGCCGCCCCCAATAGCGCCACGCTCGGCCCAGTGCGCATGCGCGCCACCCTTTTTATTAAAAGAGCCTTAAAGTAATATTATAATACTGGCTATAAATAGGCAACATTTTATATTAACTTTTACTAATAACACTTAAACTGTATGGGAGAACGAGGATTGAAAAGGCATAAATCATTGCGCACGTTATTAAACGCACATTATACGCCCCTATAGCGGGACATGTTTAGCAGTAATTTGACATTGTAATCTGGCATGTAATCTGACAGTAAACAGACTGTTTTTATAGGCTTGAAAGCAATAGTTAAACATTACAAATAAACGAATAAACCCCAAACCTTTTGATTAAACAACAAAATAAAATATAAAAATTAAAACCTGGCTGACAAATATTTTGTTTAAATTGTATACATTTATAACTTTTGAATTGAAAATATGATAACTTGCTCTGACGTCATTTGACAAATACCCTTGTCTTGAGAATATGGATCAACTGTTCTGACACTTGCCTGAATGTATGCTAAGTGATTTTATTGTGTTAAATTATTATTATTAATAATAATAACAAAATGGTGTCATTACTATAAATAATAATTTATAATGTCATAAGCATTAACACAAGACCATCCTCTTTATGCTTGACATAAAACTACAACTGAACTGGAATGCCTGCTGAACATTTTAATTATATAAAAGTCAATGCATGCTTGAGGCTGAATGGGATTTATTTGCACTTTTCATGAGATAAACATGTTAATACATACAACTGTAGTGCATACACAGCTCATTTTAGAAAATTGAAAAGCATACTGAAAATCCAGTCTAAAAAAATACATGAATATTCAGCACCAACAGAAATCTTTCAGGAATGTTTTTTTCCATACTAATGCTTGTGTCACTGAGCTTAACAGGTAAAGTGTTTTCAAATGGTCTCTACAGAAACTTATACAAACACGTACATAATGAACACATGCCTTGGTTAGCAGTCTGGTGTCATTTAATTGGTGTTTGGTTAGTACTTGTGAAGCACATTTATCAGAAGAGAAGCATGTTTCTGAAATCAATGCACTGTGTTAATCTTTCAGTGAACATTAAACCAACGGTATTACACCACAAATATAGTTCAGTATTTGTCTTAGAATGTTTTAGAACATTCTAGGTTTTTCTAGAAAGATCCTACAGATGCACAGCAAAATGTTGGTACTGATTTAAAAAATAACTCTTACGTGCTCATGCTCATGAAGGGAATGTAGACTTAGAATTAAATGAAGCTGAAACTGTGGGATCTTTCAGGTTTTAGATAGTTACACTACAGAACTAAAGAAGACAATCTGATATGTAACATAGTAAATAATACAATCCTTATTTCACATTTTAGGAGCTCATGGCTGTGTGCTTATAAACATAAAAATTAAATTGAAATGCTTCTTACAAATTACTTCTTATGAATGGTTAAGCAATACAAGTGACATCATGAAATCGGTGTGCCATCAACCAATGGTATGAAAATAACTTGCATGATTGAAAAAATTAAAATATCTTCTATTTAGTCTTTATTATGACAAAAAAAGTTGCATAAAAATATTAACACCTAAACAGAGAAAACATTGCCAATGTAATAACTGAAAGTGTAGAGAGGCAGGGTGCTATTGTACATAAGTGTAACTTGAGAGATAACTCACTGAGGTAAATGTATAGTCTGCAAACACATTAAAACAGTTCAAATATTGGTTCAATGGTTCACATTTTTAGCCATGAACAACTACACAAACAAATATAACGCCCGTTCTTAAACAAATTTTCGGTAGCTATATTAAAAATACTGTAGAAGGTGACATATGTAAAATGTGCACTGCTGTTAATGTTAAACAAAAAACATTTGTAAAAGGGTCTGTCCCTTTTACTATTGTACCCTTAAAACCACTAAATGAAATGAGTTTATTCAACACTACAACTGCATTTTATCTGACACAAGCTTCACAAGTTCATTCATCTGAAGAGCAAAACACACTGTTACATTTTTATTACCAAGCTTCTCACAAACCATTTCTGACTTATACCTTGTTTTCCAATTTCCAGACAAATACATGGTTTCCTTGTATGCCTAAATATACAGAAAACAGTGGAGTGTAGGTGCAAGTGGTTAAAATTAAATAATTTTAATCAAATGTGACGTCAAAAGTTTAGTTTCAGACTTCTTTTTAAGTGCTGCTCCAAAATGTTACCAGATGCCACTGGACCTGCCACCAGGTGGCGCCAGAATCCTTGCGGAGGCTCTCTTTGGAACATTATCATCAATTTGGGCACCTGTCAAAAATGAAAATAAAAAAACACAAGGTGAGTTACATGCATACAGGTTTATATATATATATATATATATGTGTGTATATAGGTTATATATATAGGTTGTGACACAAAATATTATTTATGTGTGAGTCTCTGTGTGTGTGTGTCTGTGTGTGTATATATGTTACTGTACCAGACAAACTAAAGCTGGACTCGTGCAGGTCCCTCATTCCCCCATGGCGAGTGCAGGGTCGCGGGGTCATGTCTCCATCTGCAGGGCCTGATTCCTTCTTCCCTGAATTCTGTACTGCTGCTACATCTCCAGTGTAAGGAGCTCGTTCTACACCCTTGACTGCTTGACACTGGACGGAGAGTTAAAATTTACTCAGTATAAACAATAAAATGAAATATGTAAACAAAGTAAACAGTACAGTACCTTCTCCCTTTGGACCATTTTCTTATACAGGTAATCTGGAAAGGTTCGTAGAGGGTAGAACTTTCCTGAGCCCTCGGCGCAAGTAAAAATGCCATTTTCGTAGACCACTCGTCCACGGCTGATGGTTACCAGGGGAACACCGTAACAGCGAAGATTCTCATACAGGTTTACATCACCACCCTGACATTGAGTGGTCACAGAGATGGTCCTACAGGTAGATAATATATTAATATAAATGTACATCAGACAGATAGTATTTAAATCAAACACAAGGAGTGGAGGACTTCTTTGTAACATTGCTTAATGTTACTGAATGTTCCTCAAATCACATCTGATTTGAATTCTTCATTATTTTATACCTTGTTGATTCTGGATCCCAGACGACCACATCAGCATCAGCTCCAGGAATAATCCTGCCCTTCCTGGGATAAAGGTTGTAGATCTTCGCAGCATTAGCACTCGTGACAGCCACAAAACGGTTCTCATCCATCTTGCCTCCAACCTAATGACAAGAAAAGATGAAGAATTGCGATGACATTGCTTTTTTCTTTGGAATAATGTTTTGATTTAATGACAAGTTTACTTTCTTTCTTTTTAGTATGTAAACATTACAAAAGGAGCAGTACAAAGTTGATTTAATATAAAGTCATATCGGTTTCATCATTTCAACTAATTTAATTCAGTTCACAGGTGGCAAAATTATAAGCCCTGCTATGGTAAAAACATATACATTTTAAATAATATGCCTTTGCCATGACAAGAAACACATATTCGCCTCTGCTTCAGTTTGCCCATGGATGTGCTTTGACTTAACACGTGCCATGTATGAACACGTGTATGAACTGACTCAGTTATTATTCACACCCACATTGGAAATAAGAGTGTGTCTCTAATAGCTTTTTAAATGTGCTGTGACACCAGAATTGGCATTGAAGAGTTGTTAGTGTTGTGGAAGGAGACGTACCACTCCCCTCTCCCAGATAACACTCATACGGTCCTGCACTCCAGAAACACCATGAGGGATTTTAGTGAAGTCATCTTTGCCCATAGCCTTCTGTTTAGTGGTGAAGGGCCGGTGGTCCGATGTCACAACGTTCAGAGTGTCACTTCACAGTAAAAGAAAATGCCATTACAGACTGTATACTCTACAGGGTAGTTAAGTGACTGTATAAATATTTATCAACTTACTTTCCCAGAAGGCTGAGCAGGTAATTGGGAGTGTTTGGGTCAAGTCTGAGGGGTGGCACGGTGACGAATGCGGCAGCGTGGGCCCAGTCCTGATGGTAGTACTGCAGCCCATTTAATACCGCATGAGCTGTGGTGGTCTCTCCATGCACCACTTTCCCTACACAAACCGTCCAATCACGGATCAGTATTCAAGTACGATGCAGTGCAATCAGTCATCATGCAAGATCAGGGTTTTGAATAATAAAAAAGGTCAATGATCTTACCCTGCATTTTGGCTGATGCTAAAACATCACCTGCTGACATACTCGATACATTCACCAGATATATGGGACAGTGAGCCTAAGGAACGAATAAGACAAAACATTGATGGTTAACATCTTTAAAGCATTTAAAAGCATTTTAAACTCTAAATAATCAGAAACTAATCTGTATTGTGCAAAACCGTGGCAGGGTAATGCAGGGTCAGAAGGCAAGATAATCAAGTAGCTCTCAATAGTTTTGAGATGGGGAATATATGGGGAATATATGCAACATTCTTAAGATATAAATGGGGGATCTCTATAATCTAAGTATACGATAGAATAGTGTTTCTTTAACTTTTAAACCAAAGATCTATTAACCCCAAACCTTTTGTACTACATTGCCCACAATTGCGAAGCAAGCTATATCAATCATAGAAAACATGTTCCCATAGGAACAGGAGTCGCAGCAACAGCTGATTTTTTGAAGTTTAATGTTTTTAGTGGGATATTTTTTAACAGCAGTCCCCTAATTAAGTGCCCTCATGGGTCAACAGGCCCCAGAGAAAAGCTGTTACAACATTCCAGCAAAAACTAATCCAGCAATGTCATACTCACTCTGTTAGCGATGGTGATGGCTCGGTGGACGGCCTCTGCTTCCAGCTGTACATGGAAAATTCCCATTGTAAGTGAGAAAACACAAATGTCACCAGTAAAACCTAATGATGAACAGACGCTTAAGAGTATTAATAATCCATGGAAATGCAATAAGGAAACGGGAGAGACTAGCAGCTTGACAAAGAGTGGCGGTGTGACTGGTATCTTAAAGGAAAACTATTTCATGGTAAGAGGATTTGAATATCATTACTTCACCTCCTCAGGCCTGCTTATCTCGATGCCTTCTGGTCCACTAATACCCAAATCCAATGCTTCCTTTGCACCCTTGTATGGATGAAAAAATGTGAGATAGCTCTCGTAAGTAATGTGTACAAAAGAAATGTGGATTACAAGAACTGTGAAGGAACACGAACGTATTCATGGGCAGCACATGAATTTCTTTACCTTTGAATTTGCCTACCTAAGACAGCATCTGACACAAGGCTCTTTCTGGCATAAAAACCGTTCCACAAAGTAGGCAGTGACATTACACTGTCTTTAAAGATACTTTGTTTAAACCTAAACTGGATCAAAGTCAGCTTTGCACACATTCTTAGCATTTAAATTTGCCAGATTTTATTAGGCAATCATTAACCTTAAGTGACAGAGACATCTAAAAAACGTTTTTCACCTTAGCTTTTGGCACATTAACTATAAGGTACTATCGCCGTAGGTATGAGTCTGATTATTGTCTGTTTGTCTATTAATGTGTAAATGATAGTGGCAGTATCTTATTTTTGTGATCTATTTATTATACTGTACCGCACTGCAGTCAATTTAATATGTGCTTTATAAATAAATTAGAACTGGAATGCAAGAATTTATCAGAGGTGGAGGAAAGAGTTGACTATAAATATACTTATTATACTCTATAAACGTGCTTATTATGTTGTTAGATTAATGGCACATATTGTAATTCATAAATCATATCCTGATTAGGAAACTAAGGTTCTGAGATGGGTCTCTGATTCATACCTCAGCCACCAGCTCTCCATTCTCTGCATGGACGCGGGCCACAGCACCAATGTCCTTGCAGTTCTGCAGGGCCTGAAAGAGTTCGCTGTCCCTCAGCATGTACATGTCCTTATAAGCCATGAACATCTGGAATGAGTTCACCCCTTTATCCCGCACCAGCGACTCCATTTGTGCTCGAACCTAAGAATATACATTTGTCTCCAAATCAATAGAAAATGTGACTCTGATAGTCGTCAGACTTTTCTGGTTTTTTTATTTTAATGCAGTGATTATTAGTGTCTAATTTTAAAGATTATTTACACCAGCCGGTTCAGAAACCTCACTGACTAGTTCATTTTGAAAAACTGTAGGTTTAGACATTACTACAAAAAACATGAAATTATCTCTGTACATGTCTAAAAACACTGTAGTGCCATGGTTACCATTTAATTGTGTTTTAGGTAATCATGACTGAAGATTTTCGATTACATAAAATTACACAACACTGTCACCAGACACAGAATTGTTGGACATACTCAGTAAACAGGAAGTCTGTACCTTTGGTCCCCACCAGGTCACCCCCACATGGAGAGCGTAGTCACAGCAGGCCTTGGCATCTGCATGAGAGCGACACTTTTCATAAGCGTCCAGCAAAGACTCATTCTTCTCTGGCAGCACGTGACCGATTACCATTGTGGTGCCTCCAGCCAGAGCAGCCTAGAAATAAACAAACACCAGACTAACTGCTGTAGGATCAATACGGCATCACTATCAATCATCTGCTTTAATGGGCCAACATGCTAAATAACAGCAAAAACCACTTATGTAATTAAGACATTAGAGACATTACATTATAAAAAAAATATAAATGGTGCTGTCCAAAAGTCACACAATAATGTCTGTGTTAGCCTGGCGATCATTTCCATTTATACGTACATTGCCAGCTTTCTAGTTACTTGTTAAACCATAGCTAAGTTGTTATGAGTGATTGATAGGGTGTTGCTAAGGTGTTCTGGGTAGTTTCTATGGCATTGTTAGCAGTTGCTAGGGTGTTGCTTTGGGTCACTGAGGTATTGTGAGTGACTGCTAGTATGTTACTAGATAAATGATAGGCTATTCTGAGTGGTTGCTACTGTGTTCTTTGTGATTGCTTAAGCCCAGTGTACTTCCCCAAAACAAAATATACCTGGGCCTTTACTGGCCCAAGTCAATACAGCCCACCCCTAAGTCTCTATGATATTCTACACCCTTGCAAAAGTAATATAACACTTCTGAGCGAATTTGAGGCATAATTCATATTAGTAGCATAAATTATGCAGGAAGAGGTTACACATCAAGAGTTAATACTTAGGGATTTATCTAATCCCTAACCATACAAACAGTATATATCGTATAAATAGTGATGCTTACCTTAGCGGGGACACTAATAATAGCAACATATTCATAAAACATTTTGATGAGTTAAGATGTTACAAAACAGTATAAATTGATCAAAGTTGAATTAAGCCAACAACTGTATCACAACAATTAACACGTTGTATGTAATATTTACTTTAATTAGTAGAATGCTGTTTTTCAGTACGAGAAATCAATGCTAAACAACAATCCTATCACAAAAATAATGGTCCCTTTTTAAAGCATCTTTCAGCTTCCACTGAAGGGGGCGTGTATTTGTGCACCATTGTCTTCCAGCACAATAGCACGAGTAAAAGGCTTTTTGCAGCAGTCTTTGCTGAAATGCTCCTGTCTCTATGGAAACAGAATCTGATCTCCATTTGTCTCTGTGCCTGGCGAGTCTCATGGCTGTAACTGGGAGGGAGGGGGGAGAATGCCACTTGTGTTGCCAAGGCTAACAATAACAGCACTGATAACTCCTTTATTTGACGTCCCAGCAGTACTCTCAAAATACATGTGTGTGTATGTATTACTGAATGTGAATCATGCCCTGAGGTTGACTGAGGCAGACTGTTTGTAATGCCTGTTCTTCCAGCTCAGTGTCTGCTAAGTGACCCGTGAGATTTATTTAGACAGAGCGGCCTGCTGAAGCAACTGCATTTCTGCTTTTTTATAACTATTTATAGGAACAAACATGAAATGGATGTTACATCACATATGTTTTGGTGTAGAGAAGTAGAGGTGTAAAATAATATCATATAATGTTAAGAAAAGCTGGCTACAACCTGGAGCCTCAAAATCAATACACATTATAGAAACTCTAAATCTCTAGATCTTGACTAACAGCATAAGAGTTCTAGGAACACTACTTACTTTTAAGGGGAAGAATGTATTGAACTGCTGTGAGATAAAAGGCCCCTGACAGATGGCTGGGGGCCACCCAAAATGTGGAGGAGCCAAGAAAACCATCTTCTCTGCCACTTCAGATTTTACTCTCTCTCTCTGTCTCTCTGTCATATATATATATATATATATTCTAACCTAAACTTACGTGTTCTTTATCCTGGTCTGTAATCGTGGTCGACCATTTAATTACTTAGATAAGAATGTTATACAATATACATATACATATACATATAAAATACATATAAAATGTTACAACAATAAAACAATACAAACACAAGATGTTTTTGGAACTCATTAATGTGTCATACTTTCCCATTATTCTCTCATGATCTGCAAGAAGTCTACTAAAATTTACTTCCAATTTCTACAATGTAATTCTAAGCATAATAATATATTTGAAGATATCTATTAGCCAAGAATGAACATGAATCACTATTTGCCCTGCATTTTATTTTCATAATGTGGTATGAACTAGGACATTCAACAACAAAAAATATAGGGTGGGGCTCTGGGACATAATTATGACATGTTAGCGTTCAAGGGGGCTCCCAATGGTAATGTCTCATCAAACGTAACATCACTTGCTATTATTGATGCAGCTTTTATTACATCAACCTTTACTTGCATAATATTATTGCAGTAACTGCATTACCTACACCAGTATGTGAAAACGATGCATAAAGAGTGTCCACATGGGTAAAAAATCATTTCAGAACCGGAGCAAATATTTTTTGGGTGGGAAAAGTTGTCCTGGAGGAGGTTAGGAAAATTGTTTCTATCATGTGCTTTGTGATTTCAATCCCATCCGAATCTGTCAAGTCTGTTTTTTTCCTACACTATAGCACTTTTCGGATGGTACTTGTTTTTCATGAGTATGTTTGTAAAAATAATTCTGCATGGAATCCTCAGTGATAAAACATTCAAATAAACATAAATTCATGATGAGGGTGTGAGTGTGTAAGGTTACAAACGCAGAAATGCACTTCTTCATCAGTTACGTGACCGTTCACGTTTTCTATTTTTCTTCCTTCTTTTAGTTCTTGTCCCACTCACTGTAGCGGAGCGATGATGAAAATCCTTTCCAACCTTTCTGTTCTGAGCCTATCCATCTTTAAAATGCAAAGGATGCTCTGCATTGTGATCTCTGATGTAAATTACCATGAAGTGCAACAGGTACCGTACTGTTTATGTACTGTATTAAGTTTAAGGAATTTTAAATGGGTGGAAGTCATGTTGACCATATTGACGTGATAAATCTGCTGTGTGGAATCAACTGAGGATTCAAAATGTGCACAAAAAAGGTGCGTAACCACGGCAACAGTTAATCCAGTGAGCTCAAGGTTAAGTTTACTGATTAATGGGTAGTACCTTGGTGCCGCTGTAGAAGTCATCCACAGTACAGGCGTTCATGAAGTTCTCATTCAGGTGAACGCTGGTGTCTATGCCCCCTGGGAGCACCAGCTTTCCAGTGGCATCTATAACTTTGGCCCCACCAGGAATCATCAGCTCTTTGCCCACCTGCTGGATGATGCCGTTCTCAATGTAAACATCTGCTTCCTGTGTGAAGTCATCGTTCACCACTTTACCTCCCTTTATGAGGATGCGCACCGTCGCTGAGCTGGAAGACATTTTTCAACCTGAGAGAGTCAAAAGAGAGGGAGTTATTATAACAGATCAGCATGAACTTGGCTAGGAGACCAGCAAAGGCTGACTACAATTTGAATTTCCATTTTTTTATCCTAGTCATTCATGATTAAGGGATATGTTTTGCTGATCAACAATTGCAAAAACCAGAACTATTCATAGTGAATATAAAAACATCCATGACTTTTCCAGGCATGAAAATCGCCTGATAATTCCAAGTTTCCATGACAGTGGGAGCTCTGTTTATAATAACCCAAATGAATGTCTTTTTATGTATTCTGACCTGTGTTTGCCAAACTTTTTAATTTATATTCCACATCTAAGCGGACAACTTGCATTCATCCTCGTTTCCACATGTGGTCTATGGCATGAGCTACTGTACTTCCTGGATTTCAAAACAGAAACAGTCCTTCAATTCCTAGCCCAAATTTTCCCCAGCATCAGTTTTAAAGAGATTACACAACAGTCTAAAACCTCACTTAGCTGGGTAAACTGACACCAGCACTGCGTGATTATCCTCAGCAGTCACATTGACACCTCAAACTCCTAACATAATAATTACATATGATACTGTTAATTATTCATGACACATTAGAGCCCTTTCAAAACGGCAACAAACATTCCAGACCCTGAGGTCACTGAAATGTACGATCTGAAGCCTATGAAATATGATTCTTACAAACAAAAATTGTGGCACATCAGAAAGCTTCCGACCCAGATTTACCAGTGGTGCATGCACAGGGATGCAGATTAATTAGCAGGAAATATATGCAGGCTTGCAGCTGTTGCATTACATTCCCTGCAGCACAACACTCTGGCTTGTGATCTAATCCCAAGTGAAAGCATGTGTGCGGGTCTATGCTGCAAGTAGTGAGTTGGGGCAGGTGGGTGCGGCAAAATCACAGTATGGCGCTGCCCAGGGCTCCCCCCACCCCCTGTTCTGAGCCACCGATGGTGAATGCTGTGTGTGTATGTGTGCACAGGGAGGGGCTACTACCAAGATGGAGAATAAGGGTGTGTCCTCATACATCATACTATAAAAAGAACCGTTCAGTGAATGAGCTACATCTGTCCTGTCCTCAGCCAGAGGAAATATTAATGGAGCATTTGTTCCTCGTCGTGACTCATGAAGCCCTTCTTCTGGAATGACCCACTTTTGAACTGTGGCATATTCCATGAAATCCAGATGGATCTCTTCTGGCTCATATGAACAAGACAAACTTGTAGAGAATGTGGATGTATTTTATAAAAGCAACTTTCATTTATTGAAACGAGATCTTTAGTGTAATTTTACAGCTAATTATCCAAGTATCAGGCATTTGCAGGCATTTGACAGGGTTGTTTTAAAGGGGCAGGAATACTCATGCACTACGGGGAGAAAATGAATGGAAATGAAAATAAACCACCATATGAATGGAAAATAAGAAAGAAAGGGGGAAAAAACTTAGGGAAACATCTTTTATCCAGAGCATAGATATGTCCAGCTTCTAGTTATTTCAACAATCATGCAAACTGTCAAGTCGAGTGTAACCATAAAGTAACGGGTTATCTTGTAACCATGTACTCAAATGTTTCACAATAGTCTGCTCATGCGTTAGTTATATGTAGACTGCATGCATGAAGCTTCATTTAGAGGAGGAGGAGGAGGAGGAGGATGATGATGATGTTAGACTCATCTCACTTGGACCTTATCGAGCCTGTCACACACAAAGGGGCGACCAAGCCCTTACAACACATTCAATATACTTCAAAAAACGACAAGACAGACAACTGGTGGTTTTGCACATGCAGGAACATTGTAATTGCATTATAACAGACATATCAGATATCGGCTGCGAGCTCGTGTTTTATCGTTTTGTTACTGCCGTGATCGCGCCGTCTTTAGGAAAACAAACAGACACACGTTGTTCAATTATGATCGAGAATTAAACAATAAACAGCTAAAATAAGCATAATATAAGAAATCAGACACAAGACACAGATTCTTTAGATTCCTTCCATGCCAGACAATTACAAGATCGCGAGTCGAACGAAATCACTATGTAACCATCCGTTTCTCCTATAATAGCTTACTAATACAGACAAATAATAAAGCGTCGGGCACTTACTTCCTGCGCTATATCCCAAACGCGATTTTTGATCACTTTCTGTGCGGGTTAATTAACAATAAAGGCTGGTTTGATGGGCAGCCAGATGCTTTGGTTGGTCCAGCCCGGTAAACACGCTTGCAGCAGCATCCAGACAGTGAGAGCCGGTCGATGACCAATCACAGCCTGGATACACAAAGAGAGCCTCAGCAATGACCAATGGGATTGCAGTTTGGGCGTGTCTAATAGTCGGCGGTACGTACCATTTGCACAAAATCACAGGGGATGGAAAGCAGGATCAGTGTGCCAATGTGGCACTGGCTACAGTGCAAACCAGACGATAAATCTCTATAAATTACTATTACTTATTTATTATTAATATATATATCGTATTTGATTGGTTTATTTATAAAGAAAGTGTGTGAAAAGACATATATAAAATATTGTTATATATTATTAAACATTACATTAATAAAAAATGTGATTATACAAATGAATATATACATATATTGAATTATTTTAATGCTTCTAAAATATAACTATATATATGAATTTAAGATTAGGCATTTAATTAGACATTTAATTATTATAAATATTTAAATCATATATTTGTATTTGATTTCAAATTGATATCAGTATTTGTGGTAATTACATTACTGATCAAATGTATAGGGTCACTTGCCTGAAGTGTTTCTCATGATCATAAAAAATTTTTGAACTGCATTTATTTCTAAATATTTTTAAGGCATTTGCTTAACCGTTAATATATTAATAAATATTTTTGTATATAAAAACAAATTTAATGAGTACATTTTTACAAATTCTAGGCAAAGAATGCCTGAAGATGCTAAAGTGTAACGTAAGCTGGTTTATTTACAATTTTCATCAGTCACAACATAATTTTCAAAGTTACATTTGTGGTATTCCATAATTTTTGAGTTTACTATTACTGGAAGTAATAGTAATAAATGAATAAAAATATTAGTAATAAATGAATAAGTGAACCTAAATCTTAGATTGATAGCGTATCTGAATGGAAAACAAACAACTGGACTTTTCACAAAAAACAATACATTTATTCAAGTGTTCTCCAGCACAAGTACATAAGGAGTCTTTTTTTTCTTCGTTCTGGGCACATAACGAAAGAAAGGGGAGAGGTGGCATATGACTGCTACATTTGCTGTATGAGCTGACTGCGAAGGTGAAAAGGCTTGAAAAAATACAAAAGAAGTCACACATATCAACAGTGTCACTGATATACAGAAAACCTGTTAGGAGGGCACAACATGAGACAGTTGCAGCCAAACATATTTACCCCAAAAAACAGAAAATTTAACAGAAATTGTTTTTGAAAAAAACAAGATGGAGGGCTGGTTATATGGCATGGAATGTAGGACTTAGAAGCAATTCTGCCTGGATATTAAGCAAGTACATGTTAACAGCAAACGTTATTACAATTTTTTTTGTTATTTCCCATAATGAATACATGATTTCCCACAGATAAGCACCAACTACAGCAATGTCTATTCTAAAACAATATAAGAATCTTTCATCATTTATCATTTTTTCAAGTACAAAGTTAAAATGCCTTTGTTAATATCTTTATATGAGAGAGTAAAATAATAGTGCTTCAATACTACAAGAAACCCCCAAAAAAGTCATTATCAAGACAGGTTTATTTATTTTCCAAATAATATATTTTTCTCAATTAGATAAAATGTTTAGCACCTTAGGAAACAACTACAATCCCTCTCTTAGTATTTAAAAGTAATTAAAATTAAATTGAAACACACTTTTGTATGTAGGGCTGTGCAGTAAAGATGGGACTGTTAAAATCACGCAGCAAACTCAATGTTCACTTTCCCCCATTCCACAGACACACACACACACACACACACACACACACACACACACACACACACACACACATATATATATATATGTATGTATATGAATTAAAAAGACACACAGTCCTAGCACCCTGCTGCTTTATAGCTTATGTCAATTCACCTGTTGCCATTTTGTCAATTACCCCCCCTCTTTGCGATTTGAGCGTTGTTTTGATTCTGTGATATATATTAGCAAAGAATTATATTTGTACATTTCATAGGTCATTTAAAAAAGCAACAGACAATTTCTATGTACAAAATGTACAAAAAAATCTGGGCGTTGAACGAAATTGGAAAATATAAAGATACATTGCTGAACATGAAAAATGCTTAAGGTATGTAAGCAGTGCAATGCCTTAAATAAGGAAAAGAATCCAACAATGATTTCATTAGAGCTAATTTCTAACCCAATTCACAAATGTAGCCTCACCTATTATATAGCTTGCATATTATAACTAAATTATTGACATGGTCAACATCCACCATTGGGAAACATAATAATTATGTTTTCAGATCTACGCTAGGGACCAGACGTAGTTAACGATTGTGTGATGTCATAATGACACCCCATCTGTGAAAAGGACTAATTTCCTATGTGGATATTCAACAAACACACTCACTTTGGGATTTACCAGCAGAACTGTGAGCAGACACTAATTTCTCGACGCGAGTTATGATAAAGCAACTCTGTAGCACATGAGAACATGAGAGGGGTGGTATTTGAAAATTGACCCCTTCACCACCAGCACGACAGATGGAGGATTTATTCTATCCTAGCTCATTCTTTCACATCTATTGGCACAGCCCTACTGTACACCACAAAGTATTACCTTATATAACGGCAAGAGTTTCACATCATTTAACATAACCAAAAAACAATTTACAAGAGTCAAGAAAGATTAAAAAAAAATAATCAAAGAAATAAAGAAGTATACATATACAAAAGTGCTTGATATTGTTGGTAACACAGCACAAAAAATTGCTATAAAAAGGTAGAACAACACTGTGAAGCCGCACCTTTAAAGTTTTGCACCTGACTGAGAATAGCCTGCGAGGGCCACAGCTGAAGGCTGATTCACACGGCCGAGAAAAGGACCAATGCCAATCCTTCCTGTGACCGCAACGCACACTAAGAGTTGTACAGTAATGATTCTGGTCTGTGTGACACTAGAAAAAGTAGCTCACCACAGCCTTTGATTTCAAGGTATGGATGACAAAAAACATCACCGCCCATGTGGCCGGTTTTCCCACACTTCGATCGAAGGCATACCGTACTGTAGGAAGCAGATCTTGAAGACTGAAAGGCTGAGGCATTTTTTTGAAAAGAGCACCAGAGGATATTGTACAAAAAGACTGTAAAAGATATAAAATGAGATGTGGCAGACCTTGTCATGACCTGACTTTTTTTCAGTTTAAGTTTTAGCGTCATTCATTTCGCCTGCTAATGGTGCAAAATGTGACCCCAACTTATTTTGAGTAGTAGCACCACATGAGTTGCAATGTTTTTCACCACCTTGAAGCACCATATTGTCACCTAATACAGTAGTACCTTTTATTACCTTCAGTTGTGTATAGAAACTGTAAACAAAGAGGTATTTGTGATTGGGTGTTTTGGATTGGTTAAGACAGAACTCCCCTGACACTTTAGAGAAAGCCTTTATCCGCTCAACAAGGCTCAGCTGAGAGGAAAGATGGGCACCGTGAGAATCTAATCGATCCGCGCCCTGATGCTGCCTGATAAGCAAAAACTCAGGAAGTCAAAACGTTAACTCGGGCTAGCTTAAAAGTTCCAGCAACTTTTCCGTCAGATTTCCTTAGTTATGCCTCTAAATGTTAGATCGTCTCTCAGTGCCTTGAAAAGGAGGCCATGTCTCAAGTATAGCTTGCACACATAAATCAATTCAAATAATGGATAACACTGCTAAAAGTAAATGAATAATAAAAAATTAAATAGAATAAAAAAGTCAATTATTTCAAACCAGAGGAAAAACGAAAAACAGGAAATACCTTTTCTGATGTTAAACTTGCTAATAATACACAAGAGCTCAATTTCAAGGCTCCTGGTTTTACATCAATTTAGATTGATCTCATCTGTACTGTGTTTGACTTCAGACACAGGCGAAGTATTCTTTGAGTGGTGCAAACAAGTGGCGGATGACTGGGACACTCCATGACCTTCCCAGCAGCCTCTGCCTGGCCAGGCGGCTCATGTTTGACACGTCTGTGTAGTGGACAGGGAAGCCAAACACCCTAGTGTCCAATAATAAGAGAAACAAACAGCAATTGGGTTAAAAATGTATCCACACAAATAATATGTGAAATTGTTGTAGAGAGTATATAGAATGTTTAGTCCAATAAAATGCTCTCCTGAATGAGAATGTCCCCTCCCCTTAAATTTTAAATATTACATGCAACCAAAAAAATCATCTTTTTTCACTTACAGCTATTCAAAAGTAGCCTTGTTTTCTGATGAAGTAAGATTTTTGCAAGCAACGTATAAACATTGTATTATAGTAAAAGTTTTTGATGGCCTGTTTGTTTCTGAGGGGTCTTAAAAGTGTAAAATGCCTTTCTCAGATTAGACTTGGGATTGTGTGCAGTCTTGAGGTGCCATCTGCAACTTCCATGAGATGAACTGACATGCTAACAGATCCCTGTGTCTCACAACAGGTATTGCAGACCTCCATGTTTGCAACTGACGTGCCAGTGGCAAATAATTGTTTGGTCAGGCTCTAACTTAAACTACTAAAGGAATAATTCTCCCAAAAATGACAATTAATGAAATTATGTGAGAATTTTCCTTTATTCCTTTAACTATTTAACAATTTACCATACAAAAAGAACAAGCCCATGGTGTGTCCTTCCTCAACTCCCTGCTTCAATAGGAAATATGTTAAAACATGAAAGAAAAATGCATTAGTCTAACCATTTTATTGGGGTCTATAAAGTTAATTATCAAAAGCACAGCAAAGGCTGTTTATGTTATGGTTACCTCAATGGTCTCATTGAATATAAATATGTAGTAATATTCTGTTGTATTAAGTAGAAATTATTTCCAGTCTGCCACTGATGATTTAATCACCAGCAGATACAATTTTTAAATGACCTGTGGTAACAGTTTATGGATCACCCATTTCAATGTTTAAACCTTCAACCCTTCAGTCAACACAATCTGTATCAGGGTTTGTTTTAGGCATTACCTCTCCATCTCAGTGCACCACAGGATGTCCTCTTTATCATTCATGAACACAGGGAAGTGCTGGTCTTTTCCCTGCTTTATGGAATTTGACCGAGTGGTAATGGTCTTTACTTTATCAAACTGAAAAAGGTTTGAGAAGAAAATGCTGTTTGAGGTACTGGTCAAAGCTTTCTCTAGAAATCAAACAATAGCAGATGATGGTTTACCTTAGCCGTTCTGCCATGCTCCAAACAGTCCTGAAGGTCCAGTTTATCAGTGCATGTGGCGGTCAATGGTCTGAGACAAACACAAAGTCAAAAATGAGAAAGAGAGACAAAATATGAGACATTAAAACAATTTGTATGAGTTCAGTTCTGTATAATAAATAAAGGGTTTAGACCAGCGTTTCTCAATCAGGGGGCCGGGCCACTAGGGGGCCTCAATAAAACTCCAAGGGGGCCTCAAGATGACTTAAAATTGTTTAAGACAAGGCAAGCATATATTACAAGTATATATTATATATTATTACATATATATTACATATTATTAAGTATATATCTTTCTAGTGATGCCAAGCTTGAGTATATTTAATTGGGTAGAAACTGTGAATGGGTGCTGTTGTGGACAGTATGGGGGTCTTAAAGTCGAAGTAACTAAGATCCACTGGTTTAGGCTAAATACTGTATGTCCAACTAACCTGTTCATGCCAGGCAGGTTACCCCAGAAGTATCGAGCTCTGTGGGCGGCAGACACCTCTTTGGCATCAATCATCACTGGGTTGCACTATTAGAAACAGAGTTACATGGTAACAGTTAAATTATAAAAGTCTATAGATAAACCCCATGATGGCCTTTTCAACACTCTAGCCATGTGAGGATATATATAAGAGAGATACAGAAAAGAGAGAGAGAGAGAGAGAGAGAGAGAGAGAGAGAGCGCAGCAGGTAAATCCACCACAAGGTGGCAGTAAAAACACACTGCTTGATATCAGAGCGCCACAGACAGCACTCAGGCAGATTTAGTGCTGCAGTACAACAATCACAGATTGTGCTAAGTACACTCTTCTTAAAAAACTATCATATGTGGTTTACAATCAGCAGTCACCATAAAACAGAATTTGCAAATCTTTTACTACCTAAAACCAATGGCCAGTGTTGTTTATATCTAAGATAAGACAAAAGGTTATTTTCTTTAGAGTAAAATGCACCAGACCAGCAACATAGTTAGTTTATGTAAACAGGAATGGTTTACCTAAACATAAAAATATTTCTGTCATAATTTACTCATCCTCATGTTGTTTCAAACCTGTATGGCTTTATTTCCCCATAACACAAAAGCAGAAGTTAGGCTGAATGACAGCCTCAGTCCTCATTTACTTCCACTGACTGGGAAAAAAGAGACACTTACATTCCTTTTGTGTTCCACAGAAGAAAAAATATAAAAAGCATAAGATGATTAAATGATGACAGACGTTTTATTTTTGGGTGAACTACCACTTTAAGAATGTACACAGAGACGCGCACCTCTAAAAAGCGAGAGATGTCCCTCTTGTCGCTGACGCCCATGGCCACCACATTCTCAAAGAGCCAGAAGAATGGCCGGTTGTCTCCCTCTTTAGGTCGGGCCTCATGTAACAGCCGGTAAAACTCAAAAAAGAGCCGCCCTGTGCCCTCTGAGATGATGTTGGTTAAAAAAAGAACAAGATTACAGACAGTGAGAAAAACTATCATCATGAAAATGGTTTTGGTGTGAATTGTGATATTTTTATTGCAACTGAGTGAAAAACAAGCTGTGAAATGGTGATACAGTCATTTCCTATTGAAATGCCTGCAAAAGCTTAAACACACAGCTAAATACAGTCCTACCAAAGAGACCTTTCCTTGCTGGATTCACAATAGACAGGTCGTTGCATGGGCTTCCACCTATGACCAGATCAAAAGGACCCCATTCCTGGATCTGTGGATGGGATGAAAAAGAAAAGAATAAACATTGTGAAAACATCCCTGATAACTGTGCAGTCAAACACGACAACACTGTCGCTTTTCAATGAAAAACACGATGATGAGTGGGGAGCCAAGTTAAGGGATGCTTGTGGAAACTCACATGTTTACGAGTGACGTTCCTCACGTCACCCACGTACATGATGCGTCCCTGATGCCGAACGATGCCCACAGTGATGGAGTCCTCACACACTTCTGAGGCCACGTATCGCTCTACCTGGATCCCCAGCTCCTTCAGCACCAGCAGCCCTGAAACAATCACAAACACCATGGTAATCATATAACATTTTTGTACTTTCTATGGTCCTTATCAAAGACCCGTTAAGAAAAGCCTCCCCACTCTGAAGCCATATTCCCAATGCCTCTGGCCATTCTACTTTAATGGGAAAAGACAGATATCTCTAAAATCGCTGGCTAAGGTCACAAAAAACAATATATTGCCGACCAACAATTAAACCTGACATCAACTGTGCCATTAATTTTGTTTCCTAAGTTCGTAAGTTCTCTCTGAGAACCATTTAGAAACTAATCGTTTGGATCCTTCTACTAGAAGGCGGGACTTCCTTCACTAGACCGGCCATATTGAGCGTTGCAGTTTCCTACAGAAGTGCGTCATCTTGTTAATTCTATAATTTGTTCTTATCTAATCGCTAGGCCCATGTGTGAATCTGTGGACATTTTTCAGATTTTTCTGTGTTGGTTTTGGGATATGTATTTTGAGCACTGCACTCTAAATAGTATCTTACAGCATTATCAGTGTATGTAATAAAATACATTCTTATACAAACATGCAAGGGACGGAACATTGGAAGTTTGTAATACTGTAGAAATCTGCAGAGCTCTGCGGGTACATGTGAGCCCACAAATCACTGTATGTACCTCAGTCATATTTCAGTATCATAGACACATTCAAACTTATTCATTTAAATGAGACAATGGTGCCCAAAATTCCTGCCTAAGTAGGCAGCTTACTAGAGGGCTAATTTAATAAGCAATGCTATCAGTGGCTGCAATTCATTCATAGTGAAGTCAACACCTATGTTTTGAAAAAAAACAATTTATTGACGGATATTATTATAAGTTCGACTGTTACTGTGTGTAGTGAACAGACTCCAGCATTTAGTCGCATTCTAAGTGTACTTTACATAATAATCAGGCTGTAAGTGCAAGTATGCATCAAAATTGCGACTGCAGTAAAAAGCTCACAGTACTAACACATTAGAACGAGGGCAGTACAGCACTCTGAAAGCCACAATGAGTGTAACGTGATCAGCTCTATTTTCTGCTGAGACCACAAAAGGGACAGCGGACATTCTTCACTAACCTGTTGCGATCCCATCAAACAGTGACAGGACACGAATAGGCTTTCTTTTCTCTGCCAAAACCGGAGGGTAGAGCCTTGGTGGTTCCTGAAAGAGAAGAATGGAGGCCAGAAAGTGAGAGAGAGACAGTGACAGAGAGACCTTTAAAACACATTGCTTTAAAATTAAAAGAGCACCTGTCTGTACATGCTGTCTGTAAGTAACAAAGAAGCCCTTTACATTAAACCAGTCCAGTAACAAGGGATTATTGTGAGAGTGCAATAAACCCTGTATCATCGGCCAGTTTCATTAACTATATTTATGTGAATAACTGTGGCCGCTTATCTGTGCTCTTTGTTAAACTTCTACATAACAAACAGTAACTGTTAAGTAACAATAGCAAACACAAACTCTATATAACAAACACTTGCTGACCTGCACTGTATTCTGTACTAAGAATAGAGCGTGTAAGATAAAACCGTATGCTGTTAAGATTTGTATTCTGAAGCACAATGTGGCATGACTATAACACTGTTTGGCTGTTCTTTCACGCACTGGCTGTTAGCCAAAATGATCTTTATTCACATGGTCTGGAAAGTTAAGGATTTTAGCGTTACATAATAAAACTCTGAAAGCATAAACTTTACACTGTAAAATAGCATTTTACGGTGTAAAGCTGTAAAACAACTTTACAAAGTGTTAATGTAAAGTTTCTACAGCTGCTTAGACAGCATTGGGATTAAGAAGTACAATATTCACGTAAAATGTTACTTATAATGATCTATAATAATCAAGCAGGCAGAACAAGGCAAACAAAGATAATGACCTATAAACATCAAGTATGCTTTTCTGTTATTTACAGAAATGGCACTAATTTGTAAGGCAATAATTTTTTTAAATTAAAACAATGCATCACTACTGTGATCACTTTAGAGCACTAATTATATTTTTCATTTATACTGTACATTGAAAAAGCAAGGTATAATTCAACTATTAGGTTAAAAGGGATCAGGCATTTGGAACCAGCACTGAGAGGCAGATATCACTGGTCTCTTAAGTATATACCTGGTACTACACCTAACTAGCACTTTGTTTTTTATATTTAACACCTGTATCTGTATTACATTTTATGACAACTCGCCCACTTTTTACTTCATTGTTGCATAGGAGAATGAAGAACAGTTAACAGTTAAGAACAGTTATAGTTAATGTTACAGTTACTTTAGCAATTTATTTCTGTAAGAGAACCTGTCTTGCGTTGTTTTCTTTTCTTTTCTCTTTAACACTGATGAAAATTGTCATCTGTATTAAAAGCTGTGATGTGAAAAATCATTTGGAATTTTCACCTATTCACGTTCTGTTGTATCCTGCTTATAAATAGACTTTGTTATAGCCTCTTGTGGCAAACAGAAGACAGTCATTCAGAGATTTTGTCCTGATATTTCAGACAAAGCTGATAATCATCCCTTTAAATGGAAAATCTTTAAAGACTCCCGTGGTGAAAATCTAGTTGTTAATGTTGTTTATATGTCTATGTTTTTCCTTAAAACTGCAGTTTACCAAAGACAGTCTCCACAATGCAGTTTGAAACCTCCCGTTTTCTATGACACAAAAATGTTGTAACCAATTACGTCAATGAGTGGATCAAGTGGATCAGCTAGTCTGAGGTGTTTTAAGGGATAAAAGTATTGACTACAAGGGGACATTAATAAACAAAGTAACTCACAAAGTCCTGGTCATGATTGTTGGCGAAGAAATGCTGCAGTCTGCAGGGCCAGTCGGCCCGGCGCTCCAACAGGCCGTACTGTGCCTTCGGCCCGCACATGTAGCAGTTCCATGGGTCCTCCTTAATAGCTGCCTGTGCTGCGCCGGGTCCCACCAACAGATCCACACATTCCACACAGAAACATCTGCACAAGACACGAGAAAATATCACCTTACAGCATAATAGACAACACTTTTACTGATACACTAATACTCAATAGCTGTCTTACCTGCAACAGTTATTGTTTCCACACATCAGCACCTCTCTACCTCCACAGCAGATGGTACAGTAGGACTGGTAGCCGTCATCGTCATATTGATATGCGCATTCAAGGAAGCAGTTCTACAAAAAGGTAGACACTGAAATATTAGTCAGTCTGTATTGATGAGTAATGGGCACAAGTAGCTAGTAAAGAACATTACTTTACATTACATCACAATACATTACATTATTTGGTATCATAGAACTGTTCAGGAATATGAGAATACTTTGCTTGACGTTTATTCTTAAGGGAGTTTCATTTGTTCAAAAAATAAGTCATATTAGCCAGTCAAATGTTTAAAATACATACAGTTGGCATGAAGTAAAGTCATAGCATTCTGTGGCAATATTTAAAATAAATTGAAAAACTGAAGTTATGTTAAATAATATTCTGGCTCTTCAAAGCTTTACAATGGCGGTGAATAGTGTCCAGAGATTTTGAAACTTCAAAAAGCACGTCCATGCATCATAAAGCTTTAAAATCTTGGGCACTGTTTACTGCCATTTTACAGCTGGGAAGAGTCAGGATATTATTTAACATAACACTAATTCTGTTTAGCTGAAAGAGAAGTCACATACACCTAGGATGCCTTGAGGGTGAGTAATTTATGGGCTAATTTTCAGTTTTCAGTGGACTATTTCCTTCAAGTATAATTAAGTGTAATTTAGTGTAGTTAACATTTCTTATTTCACTTTACCCTAGCTGTATTTGTTGACTAAATTTGTTGACTCATATTTAAAATGAACCTAAAAACAAAAGTTTTTGTTTTAAACCGCTGTGTAATAAATGTACCTAGTAATGTTCTTAAGTAGGTAGCTGGCCAATCAGAACAGATATTTAAATGTCAAATGCAACATCAAAAATTTGTTAAAAAAGACAAAGGCCGCTTTTTACAAAGTTCCTTTACACAAAGGTGAGTAGATGTTAAATGATAAACTTTTATTACATTGCTCATAGTCTGAATAGGGCACTGTGTTTGTTTATTATATTGACAAGAGTTAGTTTGACAATCATAAGGATAATAACGCATCATAAATTAAGTCTATTTTAAGATATCAGGGAGAGTATGGATACTGTATATGCATAATTGACAGCAAAAATAATAATCAGTAACAGTAAAAAAAACCCACTTATACATAATTAAAACCGACTGCAAATTAAATAAACCTTGTGGCTTATTTAATAATGTACTTGATATGTATCTACCGCTGCATGCAAGGCCCTAAAGTAGGGTGTAGGGGCACATTAAAGCCTTTGTATTTATTTAATCACCTCCTATAGACATCTAAATCTTATGGTTACTATGCCTCTGTATATTAGCACCCCTATTGGTACATAAGGTTTAGCCTTCATATCCTTAAGATACCTGCCTGCTAATTGTCACATACACCATATGTGAAATGTATTTTCAGAAGGCACATTGGCAAGAAAGCATCTGCCTATCATCAATGGAAATGATAAAAATATTACAAGCAGGCAAACAAAACCGCCCTAAAGGAAATAGGAAACAGGGATTTCCTGGCTTTTACCTTACAGCTTTGGCACATTCCTCCTATGAAGAGCGGGTGCTCCAGGGAAACATTAAGGCTGCCACAGGAGATGCAGATGTCTAACAGTGTTGAGAGAGACAGAGAGAGATTATCTGAGGCTCAACCACTGATGGTCTGTTATGACATTACAATGTTTATGCGTAACATACCTTCAATGTTTCTACATTTTTGACGAACTTCGTATACAAGTCTCTCTGAAAAACAATGGTCAAAAAAAGAAAACTTGAAACTCACAGTATTTCAGACATTTGGCACGTTTTTGGAAATGAAATTCTTGTGGATTGCTTCAAATGGTTTGTGGAACTTCAGCTGGCTTAACTTGTGACATAACTTTGTCAGTAAGATGTTTTTTTATTAGAAACAGCTGTATTCACTTGAAATGAACATTAACGTTGTGAATTGTAGTGCTATAACAAAGGCTTACCCGCAATATAATTGTGATGATTTTGTTGACAGTAAAACTTAAGCAACATCATAAATATTTTATTGATTTAAATAAACTTTAATCTGGGCCAGTCATTTAGCAAAACACTGCGTCATTAGAATAATTTCACAATCACTTCTTGTATTTCAACAAATGTGAGTGTTAAGACAAATGCTTTTAAAACAAAAATGGTGTTTAAGTTGGCAAGTTCATATGTAGATGTATGCATGTTATTTAAATATGGATTGCTCATATACATAATTCTTATTTTCTTTCATCTAGAGAGAAAAACATCCCATTATACTATTATATATATGTAGATTTTCACTGTATTTTACTCATTGCTTTAAACATTTTGAATCGATTTGGCTACAGTTTGGTTGAAATTACTGTTTCTCTCATTTACAAAATGCAAATTTCAGGGAACATGCATAAATATTGGCAAAAGGCTGAAAATATAGATTTTTTTAGCTCTATCACCCAGCCCGTGTCATGCTAAATACACAGTATAAAATAAAGTACAAACACACAGTCCAAAATTAAGCTGCCCCCAAAGTATCTTTGATAACTGATGAAAAAATAAAACCATCTGTGCAAACTACTGAACTATTTAAGTGCAGTGAAACTCTAGGCTAAACATAATGCGATGTCTGCTGCTCTGGTTTTCCTCCGTTTGATTGGTTAATAAAGCTCCCTGCTGATTTAACAGCTCGCTTCATTATAACTACTGTTAGGCTTTTTAGCCATGAAAATGGGAGCTAATTGTGAAATCTTTAGCATTCATTATTATAATACATTCAAATTGTCACTTTCAGACAAATGCATACGCACAATATATTAATAATTATAATTCTATACCACATAGATTTTGTTTACGACAGATTAATTTGTTTTTAATACAATGGTATTTATTTCAAACATGGATGAGTATTTTTTTTTTGTTTGGCCCTGTTTGAGCACCACAGGAACATTCTGAAACATCACAAACATTCTCCTATAATGTCATTTGTAATGTGGTGGAAACAACACTAAATATTTTTCAATAACATGCTAAGATGTATTTCACACAGCTAGCATTTTATGTACTCCAAATACAAAATATGTCTGACAGACAGCTTAGTTAGTGTAAAAATTAATATAAATAATTGTCATACAATAACATTGAAATGGGTCACGATTATTTCACTCTAAGATTTTTTTGATAGGTTTTGGTATTTTAAGATTCAATGTCTGAGTAACAAAATCCTTACGTAAAAGGCATTTGAAAAGCAAAAAGGTAAGAAGCTTTTAACATTGTGACGTAGGCACAATGTTAAATGATAAACATTGTGTAGTTAAAAGATTAACTTTTAAGTTACTGTACGGTTAAAACCGAGCAATAATTTATTATATGCTGTCTCTTCAAACCTGCAGGATTAGACGAGACCCCTGTGATAGTTCCAGACACACCCTCCGGTGTTTACTCTGCTGCTGAGTGGATGGGACTGATAATCCTGATTTAGCAAGTGTGGGTGTGTGTTCTTTATGACTGAGAACTCTTTGACCCCGTTCAGTGAGAGTATCAGCTCACCTCGAGTCCTCTCATCAATGATGTCTTTGACCCTGGGTTTCTCTGTGGCTGTGCTCTTGCGGGGCTTTTTTGCTGGTGGGGGCGTGTAGGCGGCTGCCTCTGGCTCCACCCACATCTCTGGGTACACTTCCTTATATGGGTTCCGTTCCTCTGAAAAACAAATTGTTCTTACAGCTATTCAATAATGGATTAAATTGTGGGTCTATGTATACATCTGATGGTTAGGAATGTCTCTTTGTTAAACCAATTCATTCTTGCTAGTTTAAGTATTGAAGGGCTGACATTAGTACAGGGTTAAGGGATAAAACTCTAATAAGCATCTACTACTCAAAGACGAGATTATGCAATCTCTAAACTAAACAAGGAACTTTGATATAAACTGACGTATATTTCAGACTAAAATCAAGTCAAGGTGAAGTTCTGTTATCAATTATTCACCATCTTGTTGTTCCAAACTTGTCTGAAAATGTAAGGTAAATGTTTTGGTGCATATCCAGCCACTCCTTTCCATATACTAAATGTTACTATGACCTCAAAACTTGAAAATTACATTAAACACCCCTACAAGTGGCTTGTAAGATTTTTGTTTGCTATATTGTATGTTTTTGTTTTGCTTGTTTTTTTGTTGTTTGAAATTTGTGGTGCTTTTATGTTCTTTAAGAACATGACACCTCCAGTACCCATTCACTTTTATTATAGTGAACAGAGTTTTTGAAGAAAGTATGTTCTTGAACACGCTTCTTGTGTTTAACAGACGAATCATGAAAAATCATGAGAGTGAGTAAACCATGACAAAATTTTTAATTTATACGTGAATTATTTCTTTAAACAACACTGATGTTTTCTCTGCAAAGCAGGCAGATGTGTATGTATGTCTTACCTTCAGGTGGCTCGAGGCCTTTAGGTCCTGTGGGTTGAAATCCTGTCATGGCCCAGTCAATCATCTGTTTGTTTTGCATGTCTACTGACTTAGAAGTGTCTGTGTCATCAGTCTCCGGGCATGTGAGGAAAGTTTTGCCTGCTCTAGTGCTGGCTACCTGTATGGCATGGAATCAGAGGTTATCCTTTAGGCAGATATTTGCTACACTGAAACTGAAGTAGAATACATAAGCATTTTTAAAACTAGCATTCACTAGCAGGATAAATTTGTACCTGTAGCACCTCGAAGATGGCTTTCTTGTACATGGGTTGTTTATTGTAGGTTGGCTGGTGAAAGGCATTGTGGAAGGAACTCAGAGGCAACAGTTTCTCAACACAGACCTACCGAAAATATTGAAACAGCATTGTTTATTATTGAAAACAACATTTCAAGCCATTCCCATTCAAATCTTGAATAAGATGAATAAATATGAATAAATAATAAATAAAAACAATAAAAACAATGAATAAACAAAAAACCTACCACAGAAAACTTGCCGTCACCAAACCACATGACCCATCTAGTGCCTTCAGCTGCTCGGCTGCGACCAGTCATTAACCAGGACACAATCCGGCCGGGCCACCAGGAGAATCCACGTAACTTTCCCCACACTAGCTCCCCAATGCCAAACCCTCGGCCATCCTGCATCATTTAGCCATGGAATGGATCACAGAATGTGACAATCACACGCTTCAAACCCTATACACCTGTTGTATTGTTCAGGGATGCAAACTTTTTACATATTAATGTATGTGTCTGCTGTATTATCTTGTATTATATTTCATCTATTATCTTTTATTATATATCATTTATTATCGCCATTATATTATCACATTTATTTTTATTGTATAAAAATTCTACTGTATTACTACAAATGGGAGATAAGGCATGAATCTGGACACTTGGACAGCTTCTGCTTTAGGAAAATACTGTTGTTGCCACTCCCAAAATGTGGCCTTCAACTCCACGTTTAAAGCAAAGAATATTGTACAACTAGTTACATTTTTATATATAGCAAACTGTTCAGCACAAGACGGGTCTCAATTTTCAAATGCAGTTCAAAGTTTGAAACCACAAAAATATGCAATCAAAACACAAAACCAACAGCACACCATGTTACATTCCAACATTAACACCCGATATGATCATTAAACTACATTTCCTTATGTCCCCTAACCACTGTGGCCAGGAAGCTCATACCTCATACTCTGACTCTGTGTCAGCGGACTTGGGCAGAGTCTTGTTTTCGTCTCCTATAGACACGGGCTCTGGTGTGGTGGCAACAGTTGGGGAGGCTGGATCTGTTTGCTGCTGCTGTTGCTGGAATGGTGGAGGTTGCTGCTGGGGAGGAGCAGGCTGGGCTTTGAGGTTGGTCTGAGGTTGAGGTTGGGTTTGAGGCTGAGGCGGTTGCTGCTGTTTTGCCGGTGCAGGTGGAGGAAAGTGGAGCGGGACGGTGATTATGGAGCTTTCGTTCTGGTGCGCCGACTCTACCTCACCAAGGGCCTCCATTGAGTTGATCACAGACACCAGTTTGGCCTTCCTCTCTGCCTGCGACGCGGGGAACAAGGAAGCAGAAAGAGGGGAAGGTAAAGCACACAGAGAGTTGCAATTTCCTGAGAACAGCACAGTGTCTGCTCTTGATTAATGGTAAATAGTCACTTTGTTTACAGTACTTTAATCCCACATGCCAATGTAAATATTTCTCATTGCAAGCCCTGCCCCTTTAAGAGTGACAAGTGGCAGAAACCTGTGAAAACAGTTTTTGTTCAAGTGAAAGCAGTCTGCGATATCTTCATAATGCAGAGCTTTCCCCGTGGCTGAGATGGATGCACGAAGCACAACGCACCGAGTTCACAGAGTTTGTCCAACCTGACTCTAAGCTATTAGGTCAAAAACGGAGGACACAAGCCAAGCCATGACTTAAGCAGCTCACAGAAAATCCTCAACAGCTGCACCTCACTCGCTCTCCCTTTCTTTCTCACTCGCACGTGAATCTCTTTCACAGCTGTACTTTCTCTGCTGCTGGGTTCCAGTCAGGCTCCGATTTCACTCACTCACACGTGAACCTGGCAGAGGCGTGCATGTCTGTGTGTGTGTGGAGAGAAAGAAAACGGCTGGATCTGTCCTCATAAAGGTCTTTTGATGGCTCTCTTTAGCTCACTCCCTCCATTCTAGTACATATACATTTGCACAAGCCCACAAGGGGGATGGGGCGGGGCTTCAGGGCAAAAAGCTTATGAGTGTGTGTGTGTAAAGTGAATTCTCAAAAGCTTGATACCATCTGTAAAAATTAAGCCTTTTTCTTTTTTTTAAAAATCAAATCAGCATATAAATTTGATTGAGAAGTTGAATTATAAACTGTACATATCTTTCAGATTTTCTTGCAGAAATTGGTAGGCAGAATTGGAACTGCAGAATTTGGTATGTAGTATTTTGTTTTAATGACAGCTTGTACTCAAGCTGGCAGGGACTTCACAAGTTTATGTAAAACCTGATGATCCCTATTATCTCAGCATGATTTGAGAACATTCCAAAGACAATCTTGAGTGCTTCAAAGGAATGGAAATCTTATCTTTTGTACAAAGATATAAACACAAATTTGCTTATTTGATTAGTGACCTAAAAGTTTTCACTTTCATTTTACGTAATTATATTGTTTTAATTTTAGTTTTAATTTAACTTCTAAAGCATACCAGGTTAAAATTAGATGTTTTGCAGCCCTCTGTGTATGCGTGTGTGTGAAAACAGTATATGATGGTGTGTAACAGAGAACAGAAACATGTAGCCCCAAATCAAGGGGCTCCACTGTAGTTTATAAATATCTGTATAGCTTCACTGGCTGCTCACATGGGCTGTCCCATATGTGCTGGGTTATTTGTTTCTGACGGTTGATTATGCAGAAGGTTTATAAGTGTATGTTGGCAGTTTTGAGCATATGTGCTCCCATATGTAATCCTGTCTGTGAAAGGATTGGCACTATGACAGTATATACAATGCTAGAAATGGCAGAAATGTATTACCAAGACATACTGTACTTACTATCCTATAGGTAATATATATATATATACTTCTCAGTAATATATATATATATATATATATATATATATATATATATATATATATTATTTTACTGATTATTACCTTTTATTTGTTAAGTAATTGTTAAATAATACCTATATTTAATAGTTAAGTAATTTTTGTAATTTGCAGTACGGAAACCAGGTAAAATAAATTTTCCTTTTCATGACATAAGGTTTTGGTCATACCACACACCCCTAAATCAGTGTGCTTCAAGCCAAGCAGTTACAAGCCAAGCAGATAAATTAAACTGAATCAAAATATAGTTTAGATCTGAGTTCTCTTATCTAAGTAAAATATTAGCTTGTGCTTCCCATGCCTGATTTTATCTGACAGACTTACAACCCTGTCCGCTCAAAATGTACACAATTTACATTCCACACAATGAGCCAAACTTGCCGCAAAACTCACCCTATGTCAATGCAAAAAAACTGGGAAAAGGGAAAAACTGTAAACTGTAACTATACACAGACACTCAAGAGACTGTCAGAACTTAAAAATCATAACAAAGGAGGCTAATATTGCAAGCATGATATTGCGGATCATATTCTACTAGTAAAAACTGTCACCATAGTTGGCCTCTGTGATGAAAATTTTGTCATTATTTACCCTTATGTTGTTTTAAACCCATGCGACTTTATTTCATTAGATAAAAAAGGAAACAATTACACTGAATCGAGTCTGAAGCCTTTTAAAAGAGACCAGTGTGGTATCTTTGTGTGAGAAACAACGGCAAATTTAAACAGTTATTAAGTTATTACATTATGTAAGCCAGATAAACCAATTCATTGTAAATATTTGGCACAAAAGATTAATTTGTTCACAAACCAGTCATTGCTACTTCAAACCAGTCATTGCTACATAGCGACAGATGTAAGATTTTCATTGAATAATGACTTAAATTAGTCATATGGACTAAGTGATATGGACGCATGAGTCATATAGATCACTTATATGATACTTTTGAGTGGTTTGTGATACTTATGAGCTGCAGTCCCCATTTACCGCAACTGCATGGAGAAGACCAGCTAGTACATTAATCATTTCTTCTTCTAAGCTTCACGAAAATAAAAGTACACAGGACCATTTTCATTTTTGCGTGAACTATCCCTTTAAGGAAAAGCATTATTTATATTAAAAGTAAGAAATCAATAGAAAACTGACTCCTGTAATTTAAGTGGGGGAGGAGAGGAAAGTGAAGCAGCTAGAAGTGGAGGTTTGCTTCTGGCGTTTTTTCCAGCTGTAAATGCCCCTCTTCGGGGGCCTCAGTGTAGCAAGTCTGGCTCTTGAAATTGAGGGAGGGGAAAATGAGAGGAAAGGAAGGGGGGAGGGTTTGAAAAGTACAGTCCTTTACAGTCTTTATCTGTCACAACCACAGCACAAGGCCCAACTCAAGAATAACAACATATATGAGCAAAACCAAATGTTGTTATATATAACTATAGTTTATAGAGAACTGGATGTCTGACGAAAAACCTGAGGAACAACGAAACACAACAAATAACGCACCAGACTGACTGCTGTCATTACTTTGGCTTTGTTATTTGTTAAATAAATGAATACGCTTCAAATGTGGAATGTAAAGTTGCCTTGATGGCCTAGTTTTACATACAGTCATCCAACAGAAGAATTATGAAGTATTAGATACAGAAAGCAGGTACAAAGGCAATACACACAGGTTTAAAACAGTGACACACAGCTGGAGGTAATATTTATGTAGAGAAACTTTCTACTATTACGTTTCTATTACTAGCCTTGCTAAAAAGCTAGCATTGCTAGTCATTAGCTTGGTATTTTATTAGCCTGGTTAAACTGATCCACCAGTTTGACCAGCACGATACCAGCACAAACCAAATTTATTAGCATGGGAATTCGTGCTGGTCTAAGCTGGTCTTTTTAACTAGTTTAAGTAAAACTAGTTCTACATTTATGACCCATATCCTGCAGGCATTTCCAAACACAACTACTAAGCCTTCACATGTAATGCTATGCGACCTGCTGTATAGTACCCCTTGCCCCAGTGTCTTTAGTAAAAATATGCCTTTGAAATTAATACAGCAGTATAGTATTAAATTATAGTATTATATGACTAACCTTTTCAGGTATAATTCATATACACATGGTAGTGCATATAAATCCAGTAGTTAGAACAACATATTGGTGAAGTCTTTGTTAAACTGGTACTGTCCTGTGTGGTATTACACTTAAACGTGGTCTATAGGAGCGCTCCATACATTTGATAGGTAACACCTATGGCCTTAAGCTGTTCTCTACATTACAATGATCAGCCTAGCCCCTTTTCCCAAGAAAAGCTCCTTTGGTAAATTCCTTATCTTGACCATGAGGATGTAAGTATTAGTCAATCCCAACACCACCTAATGCACCATACACGTCTGTATTTGCTTGTTTAATCATATAAATGTATTGCTGTCTGTGTTATATAGCTTCAATAAGACAATATTACATAAACAAACCATTTACTTTTACAAACACATGGTTCTGTGCAAAACAACATTGTTGCCAACCAAAGCCTGTTGAATGCAACTGAACCTGAATCACTGTGTATATAAAACTGTGAAAACTACTTCCAAACTTATATATAAAGTGCGTTCCTTCAAACTTTGTGCAATATAAGGAAACAATTAGAATCAATTCACCTCAAATGCTGGCAGGACAGCAGTACACAGCGAAATTCTTACAGCGACTCGGTATGAATGGCTTTCGTCACTCTGTGACAGTCACATTTATTTGATGTGACTTTGTGAAAAACCAAACAAAGACTGTTCACTGTTCATAAAGATTAGACAATGCATTCAGTTGCAACCTTACTGGGTCTAAACAGCTCCAAGGCTGCAGATCTTTAGGGCAGGCATGCTAAGTGTGTGTAATTCAAAATGCTTCGAAGCTGTTCAAAATGATTTTCTTCTATTAATCTGGTATTTCCTTACAATTGTGGATTTGCTGTCAAAAGCGCAGCTTTAAAACAGTGCAGCAGTAAAAGTCTGCCTGCTTCTGTCTCAGCAGCCTTGACTCAGAGTTAGAGCGAGTCATGGCAGCGTGCTAATCACACGCGGTTCTCGGGTTCACTCAGTTCATTCTTATTTGCATACCCTTAAAAAGACACGCACAGCATTTCCATTTCAACACAAGCGACAACTGCTGCCAGTTTTACGTGCTTACCTTGCTGACCCAAATCTGACAGACTAAGAAAAGCACATTATCTTTGTTTTTTACCCTCAAAAGCAGAACTAAAACAATATTGTTTTAAAATCAATCTTAAAGCATTCATTTGGGCTGAAACATGTTACTTCTCAGTAGCTTGAATGTATAAATAACCACACAGAAAGTGCACCTCCGGATTACCCTGCACTTTGAAACTAAGTTTAAACTTTCAAACGTAAACAAAGCCAAAGGTATGCCATATGCACGCGAAACATGCTGCAGAGGTTATAAAACAGGAAATACATTCAGCTCTCTGCAATTCCCCTGTGATAACAGAGTCTATAAAAATCCTTTTCAAGCAAACCATTTCGTTGTGTACTTGCACTCCAGCATGTGTTTAAAGCCCGGTCCAGCACTCTGGTATTAAAGAGACGGGTTTCCTTTAAGCTACTCGGAGCAGATGGTCTGTAACAAGTCTCCTGCAAATACCTTAAGTCAGCATATTCCTCCTCCAGCAACTCTACTCAGACATGCACACTGTCCCCTGTGCTATCAGCAACAAACAAGGAAGCCGACCTACCCATACACGCCTGCACTCGGCACTTTAAATCCAACGTGTGAGTTGCCCCACTATTGGCTTTGAGAAGCTTTCTTCAAAAAAAAGAAGAAGAAAGAAAAAAAGAGAAAGCATGAACATTTCTTTGTCTGGGAATTCAGGGTCAGGTGGTTCCCAACAGGAATTCTGGTTGGCTAGAGAGAACTTGCAGAATGTTGGCGGCTGGCCAGGAGGCTGTCTTGCAAGCAACGTTGGAAATTTGCTGTAAACTTCATCTTCACCCTTATATCCATAGTACGGAGTTCATTTCCACTGCGGAGAGAGGCAAGGGAGAGGGGAGGAGAGCTGGGGGTGGGAATCTCCTGTAGTGTGGAGTATGTTAAAAAAAGTCATGATCCCCCTTGCTCACAGAAAGTGAAAGCAGGCAGAGCTCAATTTCTCTTCCAGCACCCCCTCCCTACCTCTTTTACACTAACAAAGCTGTGCTGATTATATGCAACTCAGGCCTTAAGCCAAAGGAAGGAAATAGCAAGGCCCCCTTTAGAAGAGTTTCCTGCTGCACTGTTGCCTTAGTGCAGAGAGGTTTGAGAAAACATGACTGTACAAACCTTTTTTTTGGTTGGACAAAAATGACATGTTACAATCTGCTCTCTTCCACAATGTGCCTATTCAGAGGAAAATTCTCAGGCTTATAAAAGGAGAATTCCGGCTCTCTGGGTTAAGAATGCGAAACGCCCGTTTTTCTGGAACTTTACAACATTCACTCACGAGACATCTGTGTGTCCTGCTAATTTGGTCATATTTCTAGGATCTCTGACACTTTTATGGATTTCCCTCAAACATGGTGTGGAGAGAGAAAGAGAAAAGAAGTATGTGGGGGCAGGGAGTTTGCTGTCGAATGTTCTGCCCCCTTTGGTTGCCAAGGAAACAGAACATTATGTAACAGAGAGGTTCTCACCATACACAATATTACTATTTGGAAAATCATAAGACACCTCCAAGTTTACTGCAATATTTTACAGTCTGTCATGTTTGTTCTTTAACCCAAAAAGCAATGCTTTATTTGATGTAATTTTTCAATGTGCAAATACATTCTCCTACTCCAGTTTAATGTCCAGCGTCTATAACCAACTAGAAATAAGCCATTCGTAGATTGATCTGAAAAGTATAGACACACTGTGTTTAAATGTGCTTAGTTTAAAATGTTTTAAACTACCCAAAAACAACTATAGCTTTATTATAACAGCGCATGTAAACGTACTGGTTATTGTGTCATCAAATTGTTGCTCTGTTTATTTCATTGTCCAACATAGCAACTGTGGCTCAGCCAATGGGGTGAGTTGAAGGCATAGAACTTGTAATCTTTATTTTTGACATTTCCTTTTAGTGCTGGTTGTGCTGCAAAAATGACATAACTTGAAGTCAAGACACATCACAACAATTGTAACTCTGCACACAACCTGTGCAACATACAAATACATAACATGAACCAGAATACTGATCATCGAGAGGAATCAAAATGTTTAAAAGATGCGCAATGATAATACAGCCTATGTTTATATTCCGTGAGCTATCAGCTTCTTGATCTTTTATCCTGGTTGTCTTCAATAATCAGTGACGTACATCAAGTCTTAAAATACAACAAAGCAGTGTTCTAACCAGGCACAGCATGACAATTTTTCAGCAATAGTTCATTTTTTCCCCACTAAAGAGCCAAAGCCATAGTCCATCAGAACATATTTTATTTTTAATGCTCAGTAGTGTGGAGTACGATTTTGGACCAATAGAATGTCTGTTCTAGTGTCAGCTACTCAGAGTGACAATACAGATGGAAACTAGCATGGAAGCTATAGGATTTATAACCAGCAACTTTATCACCTTGTGCCTGGTTAAGATACAGCATAGCACATGAAATACATCAACTGTTGTGGAAATCAATTGAAATGCTGATTTTGGTTGTCAGTGTATAACAACGAGTTTATCTCCTTTTCATATGATCAGTTACTACATTGACTACAGCTTTGAAGAAAACCATTCAGTCCAACCAGCAGTCGGCAACACTGCTCATGAAATAAATGGTACCTTCATGAGATATTAAATGACTCATCAAATACACTTGGCTTCCACAGTTTATTCGACAAGCCATCTGTCTGGCAAACGTTCCTGCTTTAAAAAATGCTAACAGGCTCCCTATCGCTCTTTCTCTGGGCGAGCAGTGGTACTCACCTCCAACTTCCACTTGGCCAGCAACTCCTCTCTGGTCCTCTTGCTAATGTAATAAGGGTCACCGGCCTGGAAGGTTACTCTGGGCATGGGTCTTTGACGGAGGCTGATTTCCCAGCCCACTCCCCCACGGAGCCTCCCTCGAGCTCCCTGTTTAAAGGGACAACACAAACATAAAATGAAAAGAAAAATTAACGAATTAACGCTCTCAATTTTTGACTCTGCTTATCTGTCTTTGCGATCCTACATGAAGAAAGGAAGGAGGCGGTTTCTCTGTGGATTATTTTAAAGCAGTTGGAGAATGGGCTGGTGGGGGATGATAAGAATCTTTGACTCTCAAACTACGGCACCCATTGGTGCTGAGAGCATCAGAATGGATGGGTAAACCTTTTCATCTGGCCAAAGCCAGTGGAAAACAGGGACCATCCTTTAAACCAAAGGACCAAGTGTATTTGATCTAGTCACCATTAGGGTACCATTTCTTTCATAATCAAGTGGCTCTGAAAAACAGGTTCCACAGGAAGGTCGTCTGCCTGGGAATTTTTTTAGAAGATGTTGAGCAATTAGGAAAAGGTATGGTCGTTGAATTTTCACAGACACATTACACATACTGTACGCGCAAACACACACATATATCACGGACAGGCACACTACAGGAAGCCACATTACCTCATTCTTTGCAGAGTCTCCACCCTCGTCCTCCTTGTGCTCCACGTCTAGAGAAAAATAGCCACAAAACAACCGATTACCTGAGATATTTTTGACAGTCTGGATTTGTGGTTACGAAAAACTGTCTGCGTTATCAGAACTTCCTGATTTTACAATGCTTTTGCATAGCAAAAGAAACTTGTTGCTTGAATTTGCTTCGGGCCAAAACAAATGACTCTCGTTATATTTTTATATAATTGAAAAAGCAAGAAGCAAAGAGAAGCTGGCAGAAAGAACATTACAGCTCAAGGACATGTGGGACAGCATGTTTGTTAAATGAAAATTCTAAGAGAACTTTAATATAGTATCAATGTCAGCCAGTGTTTACAGCCTTTATGGGTTACTAAATATTTTCCATGAACAATGCCACAGGCATTTGTGAAACCAGTTCTAAATAGCCTGATTGTTTCACTGTTTTTGGTGCCAAAATATTACAATAAAAAAATGCCTTTGAGATCTAAAATTAAAAATCAATACACTGCTATCTTATTGTCGAACATGACGCTGCTTCATAGGGCTAAACATAACTAAACTATGATTGGCTGGATTGAGGGGAAAACATCAGGACGTCCTTCAGGCTAAAGAGGACGTCCTTACAATTGTGATTCAAAACCTGTCAGTCTCCAAACATGTGCACACAGATCCAACATGACCTATAAATGTCTTACGATTTGCAAAGGCAGAATCAACACTCAACATGTAAATGTTAAAACATTTAAAAATTTGTGTTTGCATTAACGAATCATTTCGCAATGTAAATTAGGTTACAGATTTATAAATCATATTTTATGTATTTATTTTAAAGCTATTAATAATATGAATTTCTGTTTAATTTTCTGTATGTCTGTACATCCATACACCATAAGTTGCAAGAAATTTCAAATGACGACACCCCACTTGTAATATAGATAAGAGAGACCATACGTTTATTAAAAAACAAATAATGACAAAGCTTTGTCTAAAACGATCATTCTTTTCTGCTAAACAAGGCCATCCATTAATGTCCAAATATCAATAAATGCTTTCAGACAGTTGCAATATTCATATACAGCAAATAAAAGGTACAAATAGCTCTGCTCCAGCAATGGTCAGCACCTTTCAAAACCGCAAAGAAAACTGTTTCTTACTCAAATGCAGCATAATACAACACTAAGAAGTGCAAGATCTAACACATGATGCAAGAAATACAGTCACACTGAAACTAACCAACAACCTCATTATCAGAGTGGATCTGACAGTTGTAATATAATGAATAGAGCTTTCAACACCTAAAGGAAAGGATTGTGAATTAAGAGCCCAATCACAGCAGATGTAGCAGTCACAAATGTCTAGTTCATTTTCAATGGGAGACATGCGGAAAACGGCAAAACGTGGGCAGCTGCATTGGTGATGCGGAGGCTGTGCGCAAGCAGGGCTCGCGCACCCAAAATCCTGCGTGACTCTTCACAGCAGGTGCCACTGAAGATTTAGCTCTGAGCTTTAACCAATCATTGAGCAGATTATTACCAACCAATCACAGAACAGTTCACTGAGCTCATAGTTGAGCATTTGTTGAAAAGATGGAGGAAAGATTGTTTTAAAGAGGTCATATGATGCGTTTTCATGTTTTCCTTCTTTAGTGTGTTATGTAGCTATGCATGTATAAGGTCTGCAAAGTTACAGTCTTCCACAAATCACTTTTTTATCTAGAAGGGAAGGCTGATCCAGACCTGCTGAAAACACTTCAGTTGACCTCTCCCCCACATTCTTACGTCACAGTGTGCGAAAATTTGAATAATGCTGCCCAAATGTATACGCAAAAAAAAGAAACCATGGCTTCAGTTATCACAGTAGTGTTTGCCACTTATTACAGGCACTTATATCTGGCGCTTCTGAATCAGAACCTGTAAAGATGTTTTATTTTTTGTTAAAGTATTTACTATTGACTGTTCAAATGTGGAGTTTTGTGCAGCGCAGAGTAATGCGTACTGTCATTCCAACGATCACAAGTGCAGAGACAGATTAAAGGTTTACAGACGTAGCATGCTCTGTTCTCCGCTTAACTGTGTAGACAACATGTTCTATTTCACTGGAACTTACAAAGTTGGTTTCTTTTTTCTCTTACAGAGATATAAATACGAAATTGTATTTTCAAGAAATTATTTACATCAATTATTTACATTATTTACGATAATCAGGACCTAACAAGTCTTGATGCTGTTTAGGAAAATAATTTTAACAATACTACTTCGGCCAAACAAGAAAGACAATAATTAAAATTAAACCATGAATGACAAAAAAATTCCATTGTTTTTTTAACTTTTAGCAAATACAGATGTGACCTTCTTGATTGTAACCATGGAAACAGCCACACCGAGACACGAACACCGCCTTAACTGCACATAACGCTTCCACTATGAGAGTGTAGCCACACGGCAATTCCACTGCTCGCTGCGTCCCGTGTGAAAGGGCCATTAGGTTTAAGGTTTGCTACTACCTTCTTACCTCAGCCGTCATGTCACAGTCTATTGTATGGTTCTGTTAAAAAGCAACTTTACTGGGCGGTTGTATATCTGGCTTTCGTAACTAGCACATTCTTTAATGTTAATAATCAACATAACAAGGAGCCCTGTTTCCTCACAGTGACCTGTTGAATTTTCTCTGTGACCTGTAAGGAAAAGCGGAAACTTCTTACGTGGAGCATGTGCTACACTGATTTACTTCATTGTATCTGACGAGTTCAGCACGGATTAATTGCCTCATGCAGGCTATAGAAATACACACACAGTCAAGGCTGGCATATATCACTAGTGTAACTCTTTATTAAATAGTTGACAAAACACATTCAGTCCACACATGCTTTTCCTTCCGTCTCTACTGGACTCTCTCATATGAGTGTGTTCTCTTCATCAAAAAATAAAAGAGGATATCACCAACATCCAACAAAATTTAAAGGCAGGGAATTTATTAATCAGTAAAATTCAATACAGAAATATAATGAATAAAAACAAAATTGCCTCATTAAGTTTAGTAACACCTACTGTTTTATATTATCTTTAATTTTGCCTCTGTATCATAATAATGGCAATATCAATTTATCTTCATATATCTGAAAGCCAGGACTATTTCTAACAGGTGAGAGGGATTGGGTGTGTAGGACTCTGTCTTGGCCTCATATTAAATGATGTAATTATCATCGTACAGATAGAGTAATAAGAACTCACATTACAATCAATGTAACCGATTAGGTTTGCAAAAATAACTTTCCAAAAAATTGTGACATGCAATTTCTCTTTACTAATCTAACACAGTTCATCTTCTGAATATTCCAAAAGCTCAATGAATCCTTCCGAAATTCTTGAGAGGTTCTGACTCTTATTTCTGCCCAACCAGTGATTTATAACCCTGATCTCTCCCCATACAAAAGGTTGTAATTCATTTCTAAACAGCTTTGTTTTGGATGGGTTCAGCGGGGTAGGCAGAGGTGAGCCAGAGGCTACGATTACCGGTGACTTGAAACACTGTCATGATGATTTATGATTCAGGAGAACTGAAGTTAACTAACTAGGGAATAGTTAGTTAGTACCCACCCACCACACCACTACTAACCACACATCAATAATATTTTTAAAGCATTTGGAAGATTTGTCCCGATCCAAAAAATGAGCAGATTCAGATTCATGAATCTGATATGAAGGTATATTTCAAAGTGCATCCTAAATCTACTGCTTCCTTTTTCATAATCATAATTTTTTGCCTGAAGTACATTAGCATGACATTCAGATCAAAAGCAACATATTCATGACTAGAATGAACTTTCACACATCAAAGTAATTCTGCTCACAGAATTATACACAGTTAAAAATTATCTGTGAGATTCTAGCAGCAGAAATGCAGAAATGATTTTTCATAATTCTTTGTTAAATGACAGTTTGAAACTTTACCTATAGTGGTGGTTCAACAACGTTTTTATTCCAAAACAACAGAAGAATATAGGGCTCTATTTATAGCTCAACAGCTGTAAATGTTGTGGAAATGCTTTTCTGTCTATGAGGTAACACCTGTGGCCCTGTATAACCTTCAAAAGAATCCCAGTGTGAAAAACGATTTTCTGAAGTTTATTTTAACCAAAGTCTCTCATCATTTTAATATGGATTTCAATGCGGCTTTGTCAACCTGTCAAAATTTAATGCAGGCATTGCAAGGAGGCTGTTATTGATGGATGCAGTCTTTCTCAGTTTGAATGCCAATTATAAGAGAGTGTTTACACAGAAGTCTCAAAGGTACAACCAACAGTATAAAAAGTATAAAAGTGTAAAACTTTCTCAAAGTATAAAACAACAGCCTGTTCACAGATCACAGAGAGAGTGAAAAATGGCTGTTACAACTAAATACAACTCTTTATAGTAAATGAAAGCTTATAAGCGACAAACATTTTAAATGACTGTAGTGCAGAAAATAAAATGCTCTAAAAAATAAAATTTATGATATGACCCCTTTAAAGATCTGGGCTGATAACCAAAATGTTGTAGGTTCAATCCCTACAGGATCAATCTGTTGCACCCTTGGACAAGGCACTTAATGGCAGTTTATTAAGGTGGGTTTTCCTGCTTTTCACATATGTCTAAAAGTCAATGCTCTAAAAGATTGTGAATCAAAACAATAAAGCTTATTATCTAACTTTCAAAATCTCTAACTACAGATAACAAACAGATAGACAAGATAGACTAGGATTTGGACCAGTCATATGATGGTCTAATCCCATGCAGGGGTGAAATAACTTCAGGGGAAAGCTTTACAGTTCAGAGTGAGGAAGAGTGTGCCACATAAAAGACAAAAAAATTAACAGATCTCCTGCCATCTGGATACATGTTTTCCGTTCAACAGATCTTCGGGTTGCAATCATACTACCTACTGCACAAAACACTCTAGACAGATTATTTATTATTTGTGACCATGATTGTGTTTCAAAATACAGCATATTTGTGTGGTTTTCTTTTTAGTGTCAAGACAGCCAACTTCACTGAGTAATAAGCACCGTCTTACCAAATGCCCAAATGCAGCAAAATTCTATGCTTCATCCTGCACTTATGGATCACTGTTGCATGCACCCCCTTCAACAATGTCTGCACAAAATAAAGTAAATAAAGACTGGACATCAGGTGGAAAGAAACAGACACCAGCCAGAACTGGCAGCATTGGCCCGAAGCAGCAAACAGAATTCCCTATTGATATCTATATTCATATAAACAAACATCCTGCCAGTGGCCAGGTAATTGCTAAACTTTTCTTAGCCTTAGACACGCTTGTGGGCATTAGCATATTCATGATGGTTCTTAATGCTGACCCCAAGCCAGCACAAGTAGATAGCACCCATTTTAATAACCCACTAGCCTCAGGAAGAGGACTGTTTGAAGTCTATTACAACTTCATTGCCTCAACCACATCACAACACTTGAGCGCTGAAAGACCGGGGGTTGAATCTGAGAGCTTGTTTTCTTCATAAAAGCCAGCAGAAGCCTGGCAGTAAAGTAGCACGCACACACCCAAAAACAAAAGGGCTTGACCTGCGAGTTCTCTTCACGTTTACAGCATGTGCAAATCTTTATAGCTCTTCCTCTCTTGCTCAACGGAATCAGCAACCAGTCTGCATGGTGAGGAAGGGGTTCATTCCATTAAGACAGTTAAGGTCACTGGGTTTGTGAGTGCGGTTGGCACGCGGTGCCCATCACGCCTTCAGCATGCCAGTTTGTGCGCTTGCCAGCCTTCGTGTTCTGAGTGTTTAGTTCCTTCTCTGTAAACTGAAATCCTTCCTGTGCCCTCTAGGTGGAAGAAACAAAAACCACACAGGCTCTGGAGATCTATCTGATCTCTGTCAATCATAGAGTGATGAATTCATGAATCAATGAAATCTTTGGTTTGATTCAAGTAATGAGAATCAAACGGCTTGAACCTTTTTGTGGTGAGTATTGATTAGTATTTAGACCAGAATGTTCAGCGAACTGTTGAGCTTTGTTGAGATTTATTATATTGTGCTTGGCAAAGTAGATCGGCTTTAAGCATGATCTGCTCTTACGTGCCAATCAGGACCCGAGAGCTGCCCTCATTATGCCTGTAAAACTGAACCACCGCCTCCTATCAATACTCCGGGCCAGGATAAACACAAGGTTTCTTAGAGCTAAATGGCTGTTTAATTGTGCAGTAAGATGTTTCTGTTGATACAGTTCCTGTGTGTAGCAGTTTACATCATCTTTTCTAAATGCAATATAGCAGCATGTGATACATTTTTTAAAGCATTTTTTGCTGTAATTCACACGGGATGTACAACATTACATAGTTTTATCATTGTTAAGGCATCCAGCAGTAGCCACACCCACTTTGACCAACAGCACAACCACTCAGCAACCTGCAATAACCATCCACCTGGCACGTCCCCCACTGAGAGAGTGGCCACAACACAGACCTGCTGTCTCTCCATGCACTGCACCCAATTGGGGCAGGTTGCCAGGAGACAGCTTTGTCTACCCAGCATCCACTTACTGCTCTCATGAAGGTCAATGCCTGACCCAGCAGCATGGAAAAAGAGAGAAAGCGCTACAGAGTTAGAGGGATTTAGAGCAAAAGAGAGAAAGAGTGGTCTGGTAATTGACAACACCATTACACTAGAGACAGAATCTTGCCAAATTGTTTCTGTACACAGTGTAAGAGACTGGTGTCTTTTGTTTAATTCTTGTGAGTGTAATTACCTTCATTTACATATTAATGCATTCATTTAACAATCATTACTTTTTCCCAAGTCAATACTGGCTGCAAAGCCCCCAAAATCATTTTAAGGTCCCTCTAGTTTTGTGACTAAATGTTGCATTTTTTTATCATTGTGATGACATATTCTTGGCCATTCGACCAGAAGTGCTTCAAAGAGCAGACAGCTGTGAAACATAATGCTAAGAAGGTTTAGCATAACTCACATTTAGTCGGACGCTCTAATTTCCGTCTCCCTCGTTTCTTGCGAGGCAGAGTTGGCAGTGTGTCATCTTCGCACTTTTCAGAGTTTGGCTTGTCCTGGCCGATGACAAATCCGTTCTCTGAGGATGGGCTTAGGCTTGAATCAAAGGTGGACTTAGGCCGACAGCCTGACTGGCGAGGGAGCCCATTTTCCACGGCATTCCTTTCCTGCGTGGGGTGACAGTCTTCACGGGACTTGTTCTCATGCCTTTGAACATCTCCATTCTGAGACTGAAAATTGGACTTAAGCTCCACCCCTTTGTGTTGAGTGGCCACGCCCGCCCGCTGATTCATTGGCCCATAGCACTCCACCTGCAGAAAATTACATAATTGGATTGGATGGCCATGCATACTTATTAATAAGAAGCACTGATAAATAATACCAAATCCCTCCGGCATAATGAAAGGTTCATTACTTAAATTAATGCTTCCCCTGTAGAGTTTCTGATAATAACAGTCCCACGTTTGTGTTACAATGGATTGTTTATCAAGTACAGAACATACATTTGCCAATAATGTCTCAATTTGTAAAATTTCTCATTTACTGTGGAGTCTTTAATTTCCTAAGTATAAAGCTAACTGTCCTTGGCACTTAAACTAAACCATCTAATCCAAATTGAAAGACAAAGAAATGACTCTCGTTGTACATCCATCCATAATATTTCTACCAAAGCCCAAGAGCTGTGTTCCGAATAAAAATACAACCATACTATTATTATTTCTACCATAAACAGTAAGGGTGTATCAATATACCAATGCTGCGGTTTGGTTCATATCATGGTTTTGGAGCCACGGTCCAGTTCGGTTTGCTGTGGGGGCAGGGTTCATGGCATAGCATTTTTATTTCATAATAATACGTAAAAACAGTAACTTTAGTGTACAGGGGATTGGTGAATTTTGTGGGGGGACTTGTAGGAGTCATTGTACAAAGACATTAAAAACTGTTCCTGCGTTTTTAGGAGGAGCTACCTTATTCAGTGTTTTTGTATAGTGTTTTTTTGCCATATGTATTATTTCAAAGGAGTTTAACAAAGAACAGTGCCTTACAAATCCTCCAGTAAACCAGCCTTAGGCCTATGTAATACTATACATTATTATACTATACACACTTGTTTTCTGGCACAGTGTGCTCCAATCATGTGTTGAAATATATTTAGAGTTGTTTTTGTAATACACCTGTAAAAATATGCCATTCATAAATACTCTGCAGTTAGTTAAACTTACTGTTTCAATGACCATGTCATTGCTTACCATAGCTGTGTTAACTATGGGAACGTTAAAGTTGTGAAAATACATTGAAGATATCAACAGATTAAGTCCCAATAGAGAGAACCTTGTTTCTAAAACAGTCATTTATCTTCTGAATTATATCATATATACAGTATATTAAAGACAGACCATATGTACAAAGTATGAATGTATACATAAATGTGACTAATGCGGTATAAGGTGGTGATCATAGAGTCTAATTTAAGTCTTTCTTAGGAAAGGTGTTGCCGTATTATAAGCGAGCGGTCACTGCTTCGGCAGCATCATTGATTTTAAACACAACTGATAGTTTTGTCTCAACTCAGTAAGAGAAAAACTATCAGTGTCTTTATGAAGCAAACTACATTCAGAAATAACAAGAATGTACTCCATTACAAACTTCTATACACTTTCTGTACAGCATGAGAGTGCTGCAGTATGTACCGTGGTGTATTGTGATTGTTTTAGTTCGGTTTTAAATATTGTTACACCCCTAATATACAGTATGCAGACTATACACAGTATGCTACATTTCGGCATGCATGGAATTATACAAGCAGTATACAACAGAACACAGTGCATGGAACACTGTATCCCACAATGCAGTGTGCTAACTCCGCCCTGCACTTTCCTGTTAATTCCTTTTATACTGTCCTTTCGGATAAAAATAAAGGCAAAAAGACTAAAAATATAACTTAAAATAATAATAATAATAATAAATAAAACGTTTATAAAATGTGATAAAATGTTTATCACTGCATATTGCCATCTGTTTAACATACTATTTTTCAAAAATAGAATGTTATGGGCAGTATTCAATACACTGTATACTTTGCAGTATGCAGTGCACTACAATTTCCATAATGAACATTTCAAGGTTTTGCCTTGTTGTTAACACAACTCATATCAGTTACATCCTAAAAAGTGCTAATGTGTACAGTTAATCTGAAGTCACTTTAAATATAGTTTATATTAAAAAAACAACAATCCACATATTAGGCAATTTACCTTGATGCCATATTCAACAAAGAGGGCAATTCAGCAAAACATTTTCACACACACACCCTACATACATAGTACATTTAATATCTCAAACATATGGGCATATAATACTGCTGTCAGTACTCAAACAACACAAAGCCTCTTTGCTTTATGTATATACATCCTGTACAGCACGGCATTAATCTACATCATCAAACATACATCACTTATCAGATTCAACCACCTGCTTAGCATGTGTGAGGAAAGCCAGAGTGTCGTGAATCAGAGACAGACAGACTGGAGCTAGGAGAGAGCAGAGATACCAGTCTGACAGTGGCATTTCTCTTCAGAGAAGCAGCTGCTGCCTCGTCTCGCTGCCTCATGATGTCAAAATCGTTCTTGTGAAGGAGAAATCAAAAGGCAATCTGACGTAACATTACTCGACTCTAGTGAGCCGAGTCTAAGCAAGACATAATCCCGTGAAACAGCTGCTGGATTGTTTGATCTGGGATCAACCAATTGTATGTTGGACTTTGATTGTCTGTTCTGTGTCATGCGGATAGCGACAGAAGATTTAAAACCGTTGACGTTGTAACTTGTCTACATAAGACTCTGGACAAGTTTTGACTATGGAAAACTTGATTAAAATGGTCACTGTACCATGCTGCCCACAAATCCTGGATTCTGGGTTTCTGCTTTCTATACTGTTTATTTTTTCCATTCACCATATTTTTTATTCGGCTTTACAGTGGGAAGATGGAATGGGAAGAATGTTATCCGTTCGCCTGAGGGGAGCCAGTTGACATTGCGCAAGAGACTTTTTCTAGACCACTGAAATCTATGGAATAGAATGTCATAGAAACATATTATGTACATTAACCACCTAGCAATGCCCTAGCAACCACCCAAAAACTCCTACCGAAATCTGATCAATCACACACTACACCATCAGCATTTTGGCCCCATGTTTTGCACAGGCAAGCAGCACTCATATGTGAATCGTTTTCCAGTTCAATCGAATGCAGAAATGCCCAGAAAACTGTGAAACAAAGGTGTTGGCAGCAGTCCAGTTTTCAAAACAATGTGGTATGCTTTGATATTAGCACCTTCCTTATGTGACCCAGAAACAAATCCCCCCATATGTATGCTGAAATCTGCCACACAGAAGTTTAGTAATATGAACAGTACAGAAAAGAATGTCGACATGCTGTGTGTAAATATAGTCTATAAACACTTGGGGAAGCAATAGTTTTATCAAATCAGGATGAAAAATACAGCACATTTAACAAGAGAAAACATCCCTCACTCACAAAGCTCGTCTAACCCGACAAGCCTCGCAATTCAAAAACATTTCAATGAGCCAGTTAAATATAGAAGGCTAACAAAACCCTCCACATCTATGGGAATCTATGGGACGCATCAAACATTATTCTGTCTTCACATGGGGTACATTTCACAGAGTAAGACATCACTCACCTCTCATGACTGCAATAACCTGTTGAAGGAACGGGATGGGGGATAACACAATCATAAAGTCCCCAGGGGAAGGAGGAGAGGATGTGGGGGAAACTGAACATCCACATGCCCTGACATGCCCTCTCTGGATTAATTATGCAAGACCAGGGATTATTTTCAAACACGGAAATCCAGGCTCCGGAGGAAGAACAGGGGAGTATTTACCAGGAACTGGATGGGGAAAATAATTTGACTCACAGAGTGGTTTGTCAGGAAGGTGGAAAATTCAAGTGATGTATTGGCAAAAGCATGAAAGTAAAGAATTAAGCACTAAATTAAGGCAGATGATTTCAACATTTTTATTTTTTAATTAACAATTACTTTTACATTTTTACATTTTTGGAAAAAGTGGTGCTTGCCTGGGCTAAACATGCTAATACGGTGGTTCACGTATGTTATATGTGCCTTCCACGGTGTGCTATGCAAATGAAGGGGTGTTCTGAGTATTTTTTAACATGGGGGTGTTGCTGGGTGATTTTTACGGTGTTCTGGGCCTACCATAAAATCTCTGTGATATTCTGGTCCCAAAGCCGCACGTAATGTATCAAATCATTAATGAATCATTCATGTTTGTAGCACAATTGAGAAGAAACGAGTTATGCAAAGAAATGTAATGCGTATCACTATTAACTATACTGATGTCATTAGCATCCAGTCATCTTTAAATTCTCATAAATTACAAATCATTTGCCTGGTGCTCCTTTACCACTATCAGCGGCCGCATGTTTGCCTGTTTAACTGTAAACAACAAGTGCCAAAACTAGCCCCTAGTGGATAAATGAAAATAAACCAAATCCCAGGAAAAGTTGGGTGTTTTGTCACTTGAGTGTTGAGAGCTCAGTTTGTAGGATACTCACAGGGAAGTGTTTGCGTTTGCGGCCAGGCCGTCCAACCTTGCGGACAGGAGTGCAGAGAGAGGGCGTCTCATCAGTAATTACTGGGTCCATTCTAGAGCTCTCATTCTAAACAAATCAAAACACACACCATTACCAGAATAGTGATAAATCAATTCAGATTATCACCTCTGATCCATGTCTGGTTTGGCATCAGTTTCAATACAACAACAATAATAAATGTCTGTTTACATTGGAATTGCAATTTAAATATTGATGTTGCTTGTAAGAATCAATAGGAATGTTGAGTAAATATTGTATAAATTGAGTAATTCTGTGTGCAATTAATGTTTCTATATTTAAACTGTTTATATACGTAGCAGCATTATATCAGCCAGTATGTTTTGATATCGGCATTAGCAAATAAAAACCCATACAAGTCAACCACCGTTGCTTCACAGATCTTTGATATTCTTGAAGCAGCAGAAGTCAAAAAACGTGTTTCCAATTTATTTGCAGTGTACTGTATGTTTTGTTTTCTTAACCTTTCCAGATCAAAAAAAAAAACACATGCAAGAAGTACACTCCAATGTTTAAAAAATCTGAATGAGATTTTTACATTTCTTCTTATGTCTCTCGTTTTCACAACAAGGTTATTTAGATAATGTGAAAAGCCAGTGTTTGAATGGCAACTTCTTTTTTAAGCACTCTGGGCTCCTCTTGACACAATTACAAAGACATTCATTGGCTCTTTCTCTGCCCTTCTTCACTCTGCCTTTGTTTAACACAACCGTGTCTTCCCTCCTCAACAATAGCCACTCTTCGGCCAGCCAAGCACCCTAGGGTGGACGGGCGAGAAAAGATGATCCTAATGTAGTCACTGCAGCTCTGGGGTTGGGCTGAATAAACCACCGGCTCTAAATCAGAATGCTAATGAGAATACTGTCTCTGTCTGCTATGACTACTGGGAAGTCCAGCATGGCCAAAAGATGGAGGAACATCTCCAGAATTTCTGGTAACACGTGATGAGGCGGATAAATGTCCCAAAATCCAAAATGCAAATAGTACTTTGAGTGCAGATAAACTAAAAAGGTCCCGGTGTACTGTAAGAATGGGACAAAAATTTTAAATGTAAGTTTAATTTAAATATAAATGTCAACGTTTTCTATGTGTAAATGTACATATCTTAAAAACCTTTTTATGATAAGTGTACAGCTTAGCAAAAACAGCAGTAAGGTTCCCCCTCACAGACCTCCTCAGTACATTGTATTACTGGAAAAACCCGCTAGCCTCATGCATAATGTTTTCATTACGTTACAAATAAACGAACAAAGCATTTAAACAAACAAAAACAAAGGGTGTGCACAGAAATCAGTGTTGCCTTGTGTGAACTCAGTAACACAGTCTACATCTTTGCTCTATTTCTGTCGGCAGCCGGTTATTTAAGGCAAGAGCTGTTGCCAGGCAACAGGACTACGAGCACGGGTCCATGGGTGCAGGGGCGGGGAAGAATGAATTCCCCTGTAAATCAAGCATACGGCAACCTCTCCCACACAAGCCAACACCCACGTCACTACACACTCAGACGAAATACAGAAGACACTATCTCCACAGAGTGGGTGGAATACAATTCACTCTCGTTTACTAATCATTCTCACTGGAGCCTGCTTTACACTGACACCTAATAGCCCCACAAGTCATTGCAATGAAAATGAATCATGCCAATTCATAAAGTTATATTGAATTAAACACTGTATATGACGTTGTCAGATGGATTCGAGGAAAGAGTTGACATGAAATGCTGGCTTGCATTGCTAAGAACAAAAAAACTTACAACCGCAATCATCTACAAAATGGAAGTACATTAAATTTGAAATAATTCAGGAAAACTATTGAATGTTTCTCTCATAAATGCAAACTCTTTTACACATTACAAATTTTACAGATGTTACATTTCATTATTGTAATTTCTCAAAAAATTCCCGTGTTTTTTCCCTATTTCTCTTTAATAAAACATTACATATACATTTATGCATTAGGTATACATTTTTTTACCCAAGCATCTTGCAGTGGAATCAGAGTGTATATTTTATTAGTAGGCCTATATACATCCCCTGGAAATAAAACCCATGACAATGGCATTACATAATGTCTTTTTCCCCATTTTGTGTTTTAAAGCTACACAATCTCAATAGCGTGTAAGTTAGTTAGTTTAGTGCAACCAACTCAAAACCCACAATAGTTTAATGGTATAGAAAAACATATGGCTATTAGCTTCATGTGGTCAGTCTGTGGAAATATTTTCACAGCAGGCCCATCATAAAAATGCCCAGGGACTCATTAACCTCTTACCATTTGATTCCCATTTGTGTCACAGCTGAACTCTGAGCTCTTGAATGCAGGGGCGGTGGCAACTGTGTTGGACGGCATCGCCGAGAGAGGGACTGCTGAATATAATGCAAAAGAAAGAAAAAAACAAAAAATGGGAAAAAATGATGACCCTCCTTCTTTGGAATCCCCTGTGAAAAGGAACATTGCAATCAGAAGAAACAGCTCTACTTAAAGGGACACACTTCTAATACAATATTAGTAATAAAATGAGATCAAATAAACATAAATATTTTGTTATTGTTATTAATATTAACAAACTAAGTACATCATGTGCCCACAATTTTTGTAGTTACCAGCCAATTTATAATCAAGTCAGAGTAACACAAACATATCACAAGAACTCACATTTCACAGGAAAATCAGTTCACTCAAATAAGCTCACAGGTGGTGTCACACCCTGTTGTGCTTTTGTAGATACCTGGGGGCAAATCTAGGGGCCGGCAGCCGCTGCGCCATTTTCTCCAAACTACCCTCAAATAAGCATGTTAAGTTAATGTTAAACTTATACTGCCAAGCAGTCTCCATTTAAACCTTGTCATTCCCAACAGTTGATAAGGAGGAATGAGTAAACCAATGGCCTAAGGACATATACTTCTGATCTGCATACGGAGCTCATTCCTGTGTAGTCAAACTTCATCTAACTTAAATTCATGGCTCTAACACCATCAAATAACTTATTTTTGGGCTGACCCATATTGAAAATGTACACTCTCTAACTGCTACATAAATACCCTTCTTTGGGCTGAAATATTAACTCCTCTAAGATTTATGGTATTTCCTATTTCCTCCCTAAGAGCAGTTTTAAAAGAATCAGGACATTAAATTCAACATTCCCATGTATGTGTGCTTCAGTGTGCTTTCTGAACAATGAGGACACCAATTCCCCATGATATTAGATTTAGAGGTCAATAAATTAGGTGACTCTAGAATTAACCCTATTTTTAAATTACTATGAAAACCATATTTTCTGCCAAAATCCCTTGATTATGGTGACTAAAACTGTGGTAACCTATGGTAACTTAGTATTAAGCACATTATGATGAAATGACAGAAAGCATCTGGCACCATTTAAATGTTATTCATAAATGTTACATTTTAATGTATAATGATTTTACTGTAAAAACAACTGTAACGATGTTTCGGAAACTGCAGTCATCATAGTAAACTATTGTGAGGATAATGGCGCAAGTCATTAATATTCAACAGCCTAACCCTTGAGATATGAATACCACAGGTAACCAATCAGAAGGTGTTAATTGATCACATGTATCTGTCACGCTCTATAAATACATTACAAAAAAATCTTAATCATTCGCCTGCACAGAATATTCATCCCTAGATGACAAGCTTGTCCAACAGGCCAAAGTGTCTTAAAAAAAAGACACATGAACTGTTTTAAAACCTAATGAGTGTCTTACCTGGACAGCATTTTTGGCAATCAGACGCGCTTTATAAACGTTTCGATTGTGCTTATGATGCCGAAAATCGCTGTCTATTTAGACAGCTCACTAGGTTTTGAAACACAGCCATTGTTTAAAACCGACTGCACTGACGTTACGGTTACGAGGCGCTACAAATGAACGACCGTCAAGTTCAAGCTCATATCGCGATGTATTAATCGCACATCTGCAAGAGCAGGAAAAACCGCTGGCCGCCCCCCTCCATATCTGACACCTCCTCGTGTAACAGCGACCAGACAAACAGCGGACCCACAGCGGACACTTTTTCACATGACGGCTTTAGGTTTCAGACAGGTGGATCGCAATGTTAATTACCCGCTTCGCCAAGTTCCAGGCCTGACCCCCTTTTCTGTTTTCGCTGACTCCCGGATCCTCCTGCTTCGCTCTCCCCGTCCTCCACCACCTCCCCTGCCGGCCAGCTCTCCTCCAGATGCTTTGCTCACACCGACTGCAGAGACCGACGCCGTGACAGCAGCTCCGCGCCGGTCCTAGAGAGAGTCGAGTTCTCGCTGTGTGAAGAGCCGTCACGTACTGTTCACACTATAAATCTTCCTGAACGTTGTTGGTGGGGCTAATGTTACAGACATTGCGTAAAAACTCACAAGATATTGTTGCGAGTAAAATCACACGATATTAAGTTGCTGGTATATCGTATAGCACGACTTGTAGTATGCTTTTTTAATATACAAGGTTATATAAAAATAAATGAATACATAGTGACTTGTGTTTTAGACTTAAATTGACTAGTTAGTTAGTACATTTGTTATCTGCAATCAAAATTAGATCCTCTATGCTCACCAGCCACTTTATTGGGTACATTTTACTACTACCAGTGCTACTCACTTAAAGTGCTACTGAGTAGCTTGCCAGTAACAAGCTAAGACTATTCAGCACAGCTCTTCTCTATAGAGCTTATACAGGTACCACCTACCAACAGAACCACTAGAAGCGGCCATGCATTTGTTGGCCCAGCGAGCCAAAGTGTCTCAGATCTTCGAACACTGCCAGGATTTCATCAGAGGAAAAATTTGATCGCAATGGCCATTAATCGGCTGTCAGCAAACATGTCAAACCAGCAATCAAAGGCTATAGATTCTGGCCTAGGATTATAGGAATCTTATAGGATTTTCAAAATTTGTCTCAGATGACCAAATTGTGGCCCAAATCGCACAGCGTGTGACCAGCTTAAGAGTGAGACTACTAGTAAAAACTAGTAAACTACACTTCTGGTGCAGCTCAGAAGACGCCATGAATTTTAAGGATAGAGACATGCTTAGTCTGTTTCTCCTCTCTGTCAGACTTGAAGAGGGATATGGGAAATGTGAAATTTAGGAAGGTACAATGTCCATGGTTGTCAGTAGCATTCAGCTGAATAGATCATATGTTAATTTTGTAACTCAATCAGGGCTTAAACTCATGGCCACAGGAAAGAATTTTAAGAAAATAGCCCCCAGGCTCAATAAGTACTACCATAAACCAGATAAACTTGGTTAGGTCCGGCTCAGCAAGGGCCTGGAATAACATGCCAGTTGCCCCCCACCCCACAACAGCTCTGATTCTAATAGAGCTGATATACGATTTGAGAAACCCACTGTTTTCTGTAAACATACACATGCACACTTGTTTTTTTTATGTTTTAACCTTTATTAGTTTACAAAAAGACGGGTGACATGAACGTAAATATAGACATAAACCATTGCAATCAATGATTGTATACAGCAGAAAAACTTCAAATGAAACAAAACTTAATAATTATAAATTAAACAGTGTCTGTAGCTTCATCTGATTTTTAATTACAAGTTGCCAAAAAATGATAACCTAAAAGTTTTGTTTTGTTTTTAAAGGGATTTTTTTCCACCAAAAAATGAAAATTCTGTTATTAATTACTAACTCTCTTGTTGTTCTAAACTTGTATGGCTTTCTTTCATAAAACACAAACTGAGATCTGACAACCTCAGTCGCCACTCACTTCAAAACACAAAACTGTTTTGAAATAATGAGTAAATGATAACATTTTCATTTTGGGGTGAACTAACCCTTTAAATATAGTCTAACACAAGAGGTCCTTTTTTGGAGGCCCATCTGTAACATATAAATTTGCAATGATGCTTGAAATTGATTTCAAGCAAGTTTCCTTCTGCTTAAACTGTATTGTGTTTCAACCATTTAAGGCACCCCATTATTAGTTACCCTCTCTGTGGACTTCTTTAGTAAAATCATAATCAATAAATTGTGGTTTAACACACACACATACACAGAACAAAGACCTAAAGGACACGCTACAGGTTGGCAAACAGTTTGGCACAACTTTTAAAGGCAGAACAATTATTTTTTTAAAGATCACAGGTAAATAATGACTGCATTCCGACTAAGTCACATACTAAAACTCCTATCTAAGGGCAGACTTGCACATGTGCAGGGTATTTTATTTATACAGCAATTTATACAGGACATCTAGGCACACACCTACATCAGATTGCATTCATATTTGTAGCAAATGTTGGAACAGAATCAAACAATCTAACAACCATCTGAGAGTAATTCAACTGCTTTGTACAATGTCATTCGAAGACAATTCTTTATCAGTTTTGTTGAACTTGCTTTCTCTAAACTTTAAAACCATGACAATAACATTTCCAACTGTATTTTCCTTTCCTATTTGTATATTCCTTTCTTTAAAACATACAAGCATTATGATCATGTAAAAAGGATAAAAGCAAGTATATTTAATTGCAACCACTATTACAGAAGCAACACTTTGTAATCCAGTGCAAAATATTGAATGAGACTTCACTGTTTATATTTAAACCATTCATCCTCCTTATGCAGAATTACAAGCTTTATATATAAAAAATAATAAACAGTGAATGAACCATTGCCTGTTGTGTGAACAATTACCATTGTCTATCTATGGTATTGTACCATCATGAATGTGTCAAATAATCTTAATATATTTTACACCAAAACCCACCAAATTTCAAAACATGTCACTCAATGGATTGATCTAATTTATCTTTCAAATTATAGCAGTCATAAACAAAATAGTGAAGTTTTAAATAATGGTAATTATTGTTATTTCTTATTTGAAACCAAACTGACGAAGGACAAAGCATGATTATAACAACTACATACTTAGTTAATGTAATAAACCTGAATTCCTTCTCATTCAAGTACAGTAAGTATATCTCATAACCTTTATCAATAAAGCTTTAGATCTAAACATCTCAGAGATCAGTCCTGGGTTGTCCTCTTTATAACACCAGTTCTGTTAAGCCCATCTGCCGTTCCAGTACTTCCATAAAGTTCTTTTATGATCTGTGCTAATCTTTGACATATGACCTCAGTGGGGTTGAAGTATATCTCACCCATTTGTTCCCAAGTGTTGCTACTGCATTCCCGCTATCTCGACAGTCCCTGAGCACTGGTTTCATTTATATCACACAAGTATACACGATAACTGTTAACTCAATAAAGCTTTTGAAGTAACTTTTACAGAGACACGTGCACTCAGAAATGGCTGGCTAAGCTGGTTTATGGATATATGGAATATATATCCACATTCCGTTGAAGTCCCTTTACACCCCAAAAAGAGCAGTGATGATTGTGAACTTTGAAGACACTTAAGCAGTAACCTAAACCTAAGAGGCAATACCGAAGATTTAAAAAACAACATCTACAACGACGGGCTGAACTTAACACGCTAGCAGAAATCACAGACGAATGGTCTACAAGACATCCCTGATATATGGTGGTTTCCGATGTGTGTAGTGCATAAGCAGCAGTTTTCAGAATGATGTTCAATGTAAAGAAGACTACAAGAAGTGACGCAGCAGGCACCACTCACCTCAGTTAGAATAAATATTACATGCAGAGCGAATATGAGCCCTCTCCACCAAATCAGAAGAGTCGATCCATGCATTATAACTCAAACACCAAAATCATCACTAGCCATACAACAAAAAAAAAGCTTTTCTGTGCAGGGATCGTCTGTGAAAAACAGCTACAGCATAGATCAATCTGATGGTCCCTGTGACGTCATGAAGATGCACAGTGCGATTGTTTTTGAAATTAGTAATCACTAATTCATAAAGGTTTCTTTTTTAGATAGCACAAACAAGCCATTCTTGTAAAGTCATGAATAACAATGGATTTATACAGAGACATAATATATATATATATATATATTATTATAATAAATATATTTATATATTTATATAATTCCTAATAAATACAACTTGCTCTGGGCAAGGTGCAATGAAGAGTTTCTTTCACATAGTGAAATCCAGTTGGGGAAGAGCATGCATTGGTCTGTGTGCTAATGCCAGAATGCTGGTTCTGTCCAGTCACATCCAGTTGCTTAGAATGAAGGGGTGGAGTGCCTTTTCCCAGAATGCTTCAGTGATGACACTGGACAAAACGCAGATTGTTGTTAGGGTTAGAGGCTGCAGTATAAGTCACATGTTTTAACTTGTGCATTAAGGGCTGGACTAATCAACATTCTCATTTATACTTACATGAAATATTCTATATTCTTTTACTCTGACTCAGCTAGAAGAAAGAAAAGAGGCCTTAATCAATCCAGGAAACTACTGACAGCTAATGACCACATTCTGCTGGCTGGAAATTGTGGAGGTTTATTCCCTTAATAAAATTCCCTTATTTTCCTAAATAATAGCTTGGAAGCATGAAAGAGAAATTGACTTTGGTACTGGTTCAATAAATATTTCAAGAGCTAGTCATAATTCTAAGAGAGAATAAGCTAATTAAAAAGATTAGATTTTTAATAAGGCTATAATAGCCTCTGTGACTTACCTTTCTCCCTTCCATTACGCATGTTCTCCTCTTCTTCCTCCAGCCCGTCATCCACTATAAGATATACAGATATTACAATAACTGTAAACATATTGTACTACAGAGGTCAAAGGTCAGCACACAAGATTACCTGAGTGAAGTTCTTTCACTAGTGATGACATGGTGTTTGTGATCGAGTCTGCAGCCACCAAAAGATCATTGCGGAGATTTCTTGGTACACCTGAATGATAAAGGACAGTCTTTAGATAACAATATCCTGAGCTCTTCTGTCAACATGCAACCTCAACCTGCAAGTTTTTTCAACTCTATATGACTTTTCTCTACTGTAGAACACAGAAGGTGCATTTCTGATGAACATCTTTTTATATGATGAAACTGAATGAGGGCCAAGACTGTCAAGCTCCACAAATAAGCACAAAAAACTGTTTCCGTGACTTGTACACGATATTCCAAGTCAATCGATAGCTTTGTGTCAAGGACAAATTGTAATTTAAATCATCATTCACCTAGACTCTTTTTCTCCTGTGGGCTGTCAATTGCTATGAATGAGTCAGTGATCCGAACTTGATAGGATCATGAAGAAATCATCCAGATAAGATTTGTGGATGTAATCCAATGATTCACTGAAAACATCTGATTTAAATGAATAATCTGTTCAGAAATGGAACACTGCTATTCCTTTATAGCCACTCTTGAATATGCCAGGAAGGGCCAGGAGCGATGTCAAGATTTCTAGTATCTCTCACACAAAGCTATCATATAGCTTATCATATGATTTATATGAAGCACTATTGTAATATACTTTGGTGCTTTTCTGTAATTTTGAATTTTGACAGCCCTAGTCTTCATTAACTTCATTACATTGAAATAATTGGTCAGGATATTACATAAAATGTTCCAATTTGTAACATTTACCATATAAAATAGAAAGGATGAGTTAAAATGATGACAGAATTTTAATTTTTAGTTAAACTACTCCTTTTTAAAAGATTCAGCAAATAAAAGCATACATTTAATCATATGACAATCATATCTCTTTGTGTGTTCCACAGAAGGAAACATGGCACAATTTTAGAACAATATGACAATAAATGCTTTTGCTTTGAACTTACAATACATTCAGACTTTACATTTTACATTTACATGTCTTCTGTTACTTCTATTTGTATGTAAATGTAGATGTGACGATGATGTGTGTGTTGTATGTGCATACTGCAGCCTCAGTCTCCTTACCCTGAGAAAAGGCATCCAGCACGTCATCTCCGACCCCTGCCAGGCAGTCCTGCGGCGTGTGTGTGGGGGTTGAGCCAGCTGAGGTGGAGCGAATGGGCATAGGCATGGTGCAACTGGCACTGTGGCTGGGAGACGAGTGGGGAGAACCCCCTGTCTGAGCCTGCAGAAGAGGGGGAGGGAAGCTTGTTAAGCTGCTAGCAGGGAAGATAAAGCATGAATTAAACTAACTTAGGAATGTATATTGGTCTAATGGTCATATGTATATTGGTCATATGTAGATTGGTCTAATCTGAATTCAAAAAGTAAGACTGGTTAGCCCTAACTAATTGCTAATTGGTCTGACTAGTTCTTAAGACACAGTCTTAACTTAGAAGCTATGTTTGTGCAACTGACCCCAGAAGGCTTGCAGTGCAGACACACCTACTACATAGAACTAATATATTTGATCTTAATTTGGGTTGTGTCTGTGTGAATGAATTGTACAGTATGAATTCTCCATGCATCTTAATTGGTCTTTGCTCACTAAAAATCCTGTGAGTGCTATTAGAGGAGCAAAGGGATGTAAGATAAGGGGCGCACTGTCCTACAGATTGGTTCAGGGCCCAGGGCCTGTGGCCCACTGCCAGGCAGCAGATGGCTGGCCAGACTGCAGTCACATTAGACGTGAGGTGCTTAGCTCTGATGAAAGGAGAGCAGGTCTCTGATATTTGGCAGAGAGATGTGTGGCTCGCAATCCCTGCTTTGGTCACAGAAACAAAGCAGCAGGGCTTGACTGGAAATGGGACCTTCATGTCCTCGTTACAAGGAGCAGACATAACATAGATTGCCCACAGAGGTGCCTGTGATAAGCTTACCAGATATCCACACTCTATTCTCATTATGTAATTTTACAGTAATGAATGTCCTATGACGTGTTACAGTAAATCACCTAAAAATGAAAATTCGGTCATCACTAACTCATCATCATGTCACCCTAAATACATTTTGATGAACAGAAAATGACAGAATGTTTACGCTGTTCTTTTCAATGAAAATCAATTGGAAGCAGTGCTGTTAAGCGTGCTAAAAATGTATAATAATTTAATGTATTTTAAAAATAGTTTCTCACACAAAATAATCATAGGCATATTTTAGAAGACATATGTACAACTTTAATGGTGATTCTTTGTCTGTTTTGGAGCTTGACGTCTTTTGTGTGATGTCAAATTGAGTTTTTATTTTTTTTGGTGAACTTGAATTTAAATCATTGTTTATATATTATCAGATTTATAAGTCACTAAATAATGTCAGTGCTCCATTTTTTGTACATTATATGAAACCCATTACCCTGTTACCTGTCAGCCTTTGAAAACACACATTTTACAATACAAAATATGTATGTCAGATAAAACTATTGCAGCTGTGACAAAACGTGTTTACTCCAGAATTCTCAAAACTTATTAACAGAACACTTACTGCCTGTTTCTGCTCTTCATCCTGTCATCCAGAAGACAAGAGATTGCATGCATATAGCAGACAGGAGAGACAAAATGAGAAAAAGTGGATGTAGAGCGAGAAAATGAATCATGTTTTCATACCTTCATACATGTTAATGAATTAACTGTTGCTAGTGATGCACATACAAGCAAAAGATGAGCAGGAGTTTCATACCTTCAGCAGTCTCATGAGACCTTCAAGCTGTACCATCAGTTCTCTTCTGCTCTCCTGCAGGGCCGACATGCGCCTCTCCAGCTCGTCCTTTCTGTGCCTGTGCAAAAATACACACATTCACAGGCAAATTCAGAAATGAATCACCATATGAGTCATACAAATCAATGACTGCCAAACATTCAACTTAAATGGGACGTATCATGGAAAACAGGATTTTCTCTGCTCATTTTAAATAAAAGAGTTCCTTGTATTATGCAGACATACTCTAATGCTCACAACTTAAAGCTTACTTCCAAGTCCATCCAGAGCACAACTAAGCTGTAAAATCGATTATTAAGACACCACATCTATGAGCACACACTGTGCTGTATATGGGCAAACATTTGACAGTCCATGATTACATATCAACACCTATTCAGCATTTAGCAACATGTCCCGCCTTGATAAATGACAATGTGAACTATGCTACTACACAGACATTAGGCAATCAACAACCGTTATTTACATATAGAAATCTTTAACATCACAAAATAATCTTTAAAAAAGTAGAAGAGAAATGCCTGCTTTTAAAAAAAGAAACCTGGCCTAATATTAACATGCTAGCCAAATAAAATATGTGACAAAAGTGTAAAATATGGCGCTTTCACAAAAGTCTTCAATGGAAATTGAAAGACGCTGTTAAGATATGCACACAATATGGCTAGATCTCATAAAGAGGGCAAAAACAGTGTTATCAGTGCATAATGGAAATGTACTATTACCTCACGAGACCAACATGTCATTAGAAAACTCATTTGGCTCCTTCATGCCCTCTGGTGCCCATACAAGGTACTTCACATAAGTGATTTAAAACAATGACTACAGGGAGTAAAGTCCTGGTCAGTCCATTTTAAACATGAAATGATGTTCTAAAATGCAACTGTTACATTAAAGTTAAGTATTTTAAAGTTTTCAGATAGACATAATAGTGTTATGTGAGTATTTTTTTAAATGTGTGGGCTGGGTGATTGTGTACCTCAGCAGCCGTAGCTCTGCCAGTAGAGTGGGGTTCTGCTGGGCTTTCTCTGGGGTGGGCTGTGACGCCTGCTCATGTTCTAGACGCAGACGCTGGATTTCCTGCAGTATCTCCCTATATACCCATTGTCCACATTCACATGTTAGTGCATTATGGTATTTCTCACAGTAAATTCTTTGTAAATAACTGTTTATAATACAGTTTTTATAGGGTTAAAATATCAATATTAACATTGTTGCACAGAACACTTTTAACAGTGTTTATGAATCAATATCATAGAAGTAGTGTTTTGAGATCATTTAAAATACAAACAGACGTGTAAAAGCTCTGTAATTGTAATTTTGGAAAAATTATCCACAAAAAAAACCTTTTCCGAAATTTCAAATGAATTGTCCTAAAAAAATGCACCTGTTTTTATTCTCGAGCTCTGCGATGAGCTGCCTCTGTTGCTTATTAGCATCAAAGTTGAAGCTCAGATCTGTTGGAGGGCATTGCTGAAAGATAAAATAATTAGAGGCGAACATCACTGATCATGCACAGAACTAATTAAACAGGTGCCGTTAAACCTGTCACATCAAACAATATGGTTTCTCATTACAGAACATAAACGCCAGATGTGCCATAGCTCATGCCATAGCGATGAATGTTATTTTTATTTCCGTGTTATTTCAAATGTGTCCTCTGGCAACTTCACAAGGATTTGCTATCAAATAAGGTGAAGTTTGGAGATGATGTAGCCAGTGTTTGTGAAATGATTCTCACAGTGGAGTTGCTGGCCTCCGCCGCCAGGCGAGCAGCGTATCGGGCGATAAGACGATGTTCTTCATCCAGTCTGCTGGGACTCTCCAGAGTGCTACTGTCCAGACAGACAGAGAGAGAATCAGAAACAGATTCAGCAGACAGAAGAGCTACAAAGAGATCAGAGAGATCAGAGACAAGAGAAATCCACAGGAGTGAAATATGTGAACGACAGATGATAAGAAAGAAATCAGAAATCAGTGTTGGGGAAGTTATTTTGAAGCTGCTCATAATGTAGTGGGTAAACAACAGTTGCAATACATGTGATTTGACAATATATTAACTATTATCCCAATTACAGACCTTCATAAGATCTAAACATATACATTTGTATTACACACCTAATAAAAAAACAATCAAAAACAGTGATTCATTTCATTACAAAGTACAACTTCTAGTCACTTTTGAGCAATGACTCAAATTCATCAGTAAATAGTTTATTAACTGCATTACATCCTGATGAACTGATTCATTTGGGTCAGAATAAGGAATTTAATTACCACTTCAGTTTGTTCTATTGAAAGACAACATAACGCAATGTGCTATATAACATCATTTGATAGGAAAATAACTGCTGAAAAAGCTACTGTACATTGTTTTACAAACAACTAAGCTTGTCATAGACATGTAAAATCACAATCATAACAGCATTGAATGTGTAGGCCTCTTGTAGTGCGTCTGGTTCGTATGTTATAGGGTTTGGCATATGGCTGGAGCAGATGATGGAACATATGTTATCCTTCCTCATTAAGTGCTCTACAATTAGGAGTGAATCAAGCGTGTATATGTGTCAATGTGACACCACACACATCTAAAAACACACATCACAATGCACACATGACATTCACCAATTAAATATACATATATTCATCATTCAAGCCATATGGCTATGAATGCTTATTCTGATAATATCACAGGATAATGTATGGCAAATACATCGAGCTATACTGTGTCAGTACAGTCATCTCCAATGCACCCATCAGTGTGATCTGTCTGAGCTCACTGTGTCTCTGGGGAGTAATTCATTAGGAGGGTCTGTTCAGTGTCAGACGTCTCACACAGAGGCATGATGTTTATATAATCAGTGTCACACAGAGAATAATCCACTTCAGTCCACTTATTACGATGACACCTTTAGAGAAACTGTTAAGCTTTTGTATTGACACTTTGGTACTCAATGTACAGGTGTAATTTTCTCATTTAAAAGCTGAAAAAAAACCTGAACATCACTTTTTACAAACAAGACTAAATTGGGGCCCTGAAAAAACTGATTTATGCAACATGAAGTGGGTCACCTCCTCATGGAGGCTGCCATTTTGAGCTCACATGATCAGCCAAATCAGCTAAAATATAACAGTTAAGTTTACTTTCATTTTGCACTTTTCTAATGCTGCTTTTTTATGCTGAAGTACGCAACAAAAGATAAAAAAATAAACAAAACAAGGAAACCAAAATATATAATAAACAAAATACATAGGCAAAACAAAAAGTAAACAACACAGTGCCAAAGTGATGGCCAGCAGCTTTCACAGCCAAAAATGAGAACAAATGGCAGGAAGTGCCGAGTGAGACCACACGGCGGCCACAGACGTCTCACTGCAATATGCCTCTGTACAAGATTCAGGCAGGAAGCAAGTGGGCTGCAGACTGAAACACTGCAGGGCACCAGCATGAACCATCAAAAACACATAAAAATAGGTTGGGATTAAATCCAAGAACATCCAATTTACTTACGAGGGTTGAGTCATGGAAGAGGAATTGATAAAACCCTTTTATCAAAGTTAAAAAGTAATTTCATCAAAGTTTTTGAAAGCATTAGTAAAAGAAATAACAGAATAACAGAAACCATTTTAATATGAAAACATACTGCATGTTTCAAAGCTCAAACTTCTTTCCTAGCACAAAAAGAGAATTTACTGAAACTACGTTTTAAAACGTAGTTCTATACTCTTCGTTATGACAGATAAAAAATTAATATATGACCAAGCCCAAGCCAACAACCACTATTTGGTGTTCAGAAACATTACATTTTTATGTCATTACAGGTGATTACCTTACATTAAAATACGAAAAAATATGACTAACATTATAAATGGAACTGAAGGAAAAAAATAAAAAAACAAAATGTATGATGTGATGTTTGCAAATGCCAAAGCCGATAAAGTCTTTTCCTAGAAGGTTTATGTTTTAAGCAGGACATGAAAAACATATTAATGCTTTTGTGTACTTGCTGTTAGACCGAGGGGTGGAGTCTATGATTTCATATGTAATGGCAGGTGGTCAATACTTGCTTAACTTCAAATTAAAATCTCATTCAGAGCAAATGGAAAATGATATTTCTGTTCTGGCAGCAAGACTGGCTGTGACCCAGCAGACAGTAAATTCTACACAAGGCCACTTGTCCCTGAAAGGACGACCTGGTAAATGAACGCATGCAGGGTTGCACTGTCAGCAGACAGGCTTGTGCTCATTCTGTTCAAGGCCACAAAAATTCTGCTGAAATGGAGAAGGACAGATTCTGAAGGAAGTTTAAAGCTTAAAGAGTATCACACAGAATCTTGTTGTTAAGGTTTTGGGTGTTAGACTATAAGGACAGACCGTAAGGTTTATAGACATGGCTGCTGGCCACTTGATCGCCATCCAGAGTACATCACAGGTTTGTACCAAGTGTCACTACAGAAATGGAACAGGATGATGATTTTATAACATTGTGACAGTGTACATAAAACTGCCTCTGCATAAAACATAAAGAATTTCATTATGTGAAGTCATGCTGATCAAGCTTTAAAGCACCATGGGCCTATTACTACTCCAAACTCCTCTGTCCTACAACATAACAGTTTCTAATGACGTTCAATTACTTTGGTTCCAAATTCATATTTAAATGTACATTACAAGATGTCCTAAAGTATCAGTAGTGCAGCAGAGTACTTAGTTCAGCACAACAGCTTCTAATAACCTTTTTGTAAAAATGTCCATGTTGACCAGGTAATAATGTAAACACAGTTGGTTTGTCCTAAACAGATGAGTGAGTGTGACAAAACAAAATATTGGGTCTGTGTAAATGCAGCTTAATAGTCCTGTCGCTGCCTATTACATTGTTAATGGTAATCAAACAATACTGAGAATAAAAATAGGAAACCATCACTGCTGTTAATTTATTAGTGTTTTTTATTTGTTCTTTATACGAAATATTCTTTATTTAGTTTACTTGATAAACTGTTACAGCAATGTTACATGCCCTTTTTATTTTTATTTGTTGAAATTAAAGAATAAGGAATTGCTGAGAAACGCTGTTGATACTTGAAATCACCACCCAAACAAACGCACCACACCTTTCATTGCTCCACCCTCAAAATAACAAACACACTATGCAATCCAAGCAACAACTAACAGCTGGTGTATACGCCACCTATTGCTGATTGGCTACGAGAGTGTTATGGTGTTGTGTTATCTCTTATATCACTTTGTTTTATCTCTTGTTTACACAAGCCAGGACACAAAGATTTTTTTTTCCAAAAACAGAACAACTATTTAGAAAATATTCACAAAATAGTTTATTTGGGTGTTGATTCCAATTTTCAACAGCGGTACTTAGAAATTACTTACTACACCTTTAATGTAATATATTGATAACTTATTCACATTAATCAGTGTTTTCATTAGAATATTTGTTTTTGCTTTGCTATTGAAATTTATTAACACTCTTTACATTTCAATGGTGGCTTACTGGTAGTGAATACTGAAATTTTGTCTACTTAAAGTCTAGCAGACATAATCGATAGCCGTAGCCACAATAATTACATAAGAATGCTAAAGAACTCTCCTTGTATCTCCATCCTTGACAAAACAAGGACATTTTTTGGCAGGTTCCAGTAAACAACAGTCGGAATGAGAATGAAGTGTATTATAATTGTGCATAAATTTTTGGCTCCCACAGCAAAACCCCATTACGAGCACTTAACATCATTCTCACACAAACAGCACATGATTCCAAGACCATGACGTTGCTTCAAAGGTTGGAGCGGAGAGACAGAATGAGCCTGTGTCTTCGAGTTCATAACCAGTGGCACATTATTGATGGAAGCGGAGATAAAACTAACATGTGGCATAGACGATCGCCCCCGACCACAGGCCTTATTTAAATGTGGCGCGTCTCTGATTGCCTGAGGTTACAGAGTCGAGTCAGTTCTCGTTATGCTGGTTCTGATCTTTAAAGCGAGGGGCTTCATTCAGGATGAAGTGTTTACTCATCCGCTGTTCTTCCCTCCACTCTGTGCTATATTTGGAGCAGAATACACATAAGCGAACCCTTTCTCCATGCAAAACATATCACATCTTGTCCATTAAAGTGATTAGCTGTCACGACAAGACATGAGACTCAGTCTCATATTTTAGCATTCGTCTGATATTGTGAACTGTCAGAGGCGTGACATGCTGACAACAAAAGTAACAGCTTTATTTCCAATATGTGTTCGAATGAAGGCAGACGGCATGAGGAATCCTGGGAGAAATAGGCGGCTTTGGCAGCAGTGTATATTATGAAGACAGTGATTTTCAGCTGATTGAAATTTGTGTGCCAGAGCTTGGCAGCGTATTAAAATACAAATGTCATTTAAAAAAGCATTTAAAAAAGGCTTCTCCTGATAACTTTTCATCAAATCTACGGTATCAAAGCATCATTTATCAGGAAACATAAATGTTATTTAAGGTCAACATGAACTGCATGCATCTCGTTAAACTTCCGCAATGTGATATGTGTTTTTAAAACAATATTCAATGAGAACTGAAAGATGATTGGATTGTTAAAGTGGGCATTCAGTATTACAATAGAGCCAGATCTGAATCGTTGATTGTAAAGGACTGCTTCGCTACTGAAACACCATCAGCACTCTCCTTAAAATAGTGTTTTGACTGGGATATGTGGAGGCTAAAGGTCAGGTTCACCTTCAAAAACATCCTGATACATTCTGACAATAATACTAAATATAATTTTTCATTAACATTAACACTCACCAGCACGGAATTTGTGCAACAACTGGCAGGATTTTAGAAAGGCTGAATTTTTGGTTGACGATAAATCATGCACAATAAGACCAGGATAGTCTATTTAAAAATAAATAGGGCACATTTTGATTTCATGATGACATTAAAATCATATTTGAAGGATCATAAGGATACAAACAAAGGCATATGTTTATGAAACCCAGGCAAAAAACAGCCAGCCCAACCAACTCTCTATTTACAAGATAAGGCTTCCATTCCATAAGAGTTTATCTTCCAGATCACCTTGGGCTGCAGCCCAGCCTGAGACGCGCTGAGGGTTCAAAGACAGGAGGCCAATTTCTCGATTCAATGCTTTCAGTCATCTGCCTTTGAAAGGCAAACATTCAACCTAATTCTGCAGCAATGCAATAAACACTGAAAATATTCTGCTCAGAGATAAGCACTACAATATTCCACACGCATATGGAACGCATATACTAGTCCACACGCAGCATCATTTCAAAACAAGCCATTTTAGATAACAGGCTTAAGTGCAGGGGCTTTAAAACACACACACTCATGCAGACAGAGCCTGTGTGAAGCGCTTACCTTTTGGAAGGCGCAGGCGCCCCAGAGGAAATGAGAATGGTATCATTCATGTTGTTGGGCACTGGCCTCAGCCGACTGCAAAATGCACAGAGTTCGAGTCAAGCACGTACACAGACCGAATGCCACTCTCGACTGTCCACACAGGAGAAATCAAAGCATTCTATGATATGGCAAAATTTCAAAGTACACAACTTGAGCGTTCATTAAACTTTCTCGTCATAATCGCTTTCTAGGCACAGACATTTTAATTTAATGCTATTTGCCCAAATTTAATTAGATTAACAAAAAGACAAAGAGTTTATAGGAATTCTAATTAAAGCTGGAGAAATGGGAGAAAGCAATTTGTGCAAGTAAACACAAAGCCGTAGGATCCATCTGGACCTGATGGCCACCAGTCCTAAGGTACCCACGCCACAGATCAACTGTACATCTCCAAACATGAGCTACACTGTCTGTCTCCTGCTCTGTGGGCTTCTGTTTATAAGACTGATTTCAAGATGTTTCAAAATATTCCTATTATCAACAGTTCTTACACACACCAGAATCACACAGTCTGCCCTTTATACACACACACACACACACGTATATACATTGTCATGATTATTCCTGCACATTTTTAATTGTTTTGTTTTAAATAGCTATACATTTTTAAAAATTCTTTTTAGAGACTGCACTCAGCTGAGCATAACCACAAAAATCTACATTCACTAAAATATTCAGACTTTACAAGATTTTATTCATTTTCATAACTTTTCCATGCCTCCTTCATAAAAAAATCCTTCATTTTTCCAGGTTTATCAGAAGCATGGTTATCCTGCTATCAGAGCTTTTGATGCTGCAATCCCAAATTTTGAAACAGTTGGAAGAAACATTCAAAAGGGTGCCAGTTCCTAGTTCAGGAGCATGACAAACAGCGAGCAGTCTTGCAGAGGGTCAGAGCATTTGCATTACAGAGACGTTGCATTAACGTTCCCTGTGTCTGCTAACATCATGTTACAAGGCTTGTGAAACACTGTCTTATTGCAGCCTGAGCGGGCAAGCAGTGGCGTCTTTTGTGGACCTTAATGAAACAGTTGACACTGTGCGCAATCTAACACATGGTACAGGATACAATATGCATACAAAATGCTTACACCTAAAGACATTTACTATCACATTAAAAGCATAGCATAGTCATTATTTGTTGATAAAAGACTGAGCACTTTCTATTCTATGCAATCCCTCACTCACCTCTGCAGGGTAAAGAGAACCCGTCTGTCAAGGACCGAGACACAAGCAGTGACCGCTTCGTCCAGTTGCCAGTTCTGCTCTCAGCTCAACTGAGAAAGCATCTCAATGCACAACACTGCTGTTGTCTCCAAGGAAACCTGACAGTCATGTGACACTGTGACGATCCAGACGCACTCTCTCTCTCTCTCTCTCTCTCTCTCTCTTTCTCTCTATGTGGCTCTACTGTGTAATCACACCTAATTTCACCTCCTTGGAAAATAATGCTGTATTCTTCTAAAAATACCCCAATTTTTTCAAATCTTTGTTTTTAAACCCCCTGAAAAATCATCTTCATAGCAAATAATCTTCCCTCCTTCAGCAGACAGCTTGATTTGAGGACACAATACCTTCAGAATGGAGCCCACACAGAAACCACAGTCTTACAGAGGAATTAGGCGTTTGTAAAACTCCACATTTTCAAAATTTACTTTAAATACATTCTTGATGCTAAAAAAATTCCTCCGGTCCTAGTTTAATACAAGACAGATACAAATAAGACATTTGTAGGTTGAGTCCCCTAAAAAAGCAGCATTATTAAAGCAATTCTCTACTGGGGACTACCTGCTTGTCCAACCAAATGAAGATGGGTAAAATTCAGAACACCTGTCTGAAAACAGTTGTTATTTATATATATATATATATATATATATATATATATATAAAATTTATTTTGTTTCAGTTGTCTTCACTGGCAGTAGTGGCACAGAAATTACATGCTTAACTTGTCCTATAAATATGGATGTAGATATTTCAGCTCTCTGCATCAGCACTTTTGCACCATCAGCACAACAACAACTTTACATTGTATAAGCATCAGGTGATGCACTAACCAAACATGAACTGTCATAACTTTCCACTTTGTTATAGATTTACATTTTCAAATATATAATTTAAAAAATGTTTAAGATAGCTGCTGCTAAGCTAAAAAGCTAGGAGCACCAAAAAACAATTTATGTTGCATGAGACGAACCTTAACATATTGTGTCCTAAAAATTACTGAATTCACTGAATAATTTATCCACTTGGGTAGTATTCTAATACAACCCTCTATGCCAGATTTATGGGGGTATTTTGGGTAAATATTGATTCCCTTTTAAATAAGTAACTGGTTCTCGTCAACACTCTGTACAGCTGTAGCATTGATGAAGGCAAACCTCACTGCTTATCCCATCACTTTCAGTCATCATATCTGGATTCTACAACCCCATGTGGCCATCAATTCATCTCAGCCCACTCAAAATCGCCAATCCGATCAAACCAAGACAGAACCCTCTTCGATTAGCAAACTCCTCATAGAATCAAAACCACAGACTGACGAGTCTTAGATGTCAGATGTGATATAAATGCACATTTGTTAATCTTCATATTCCGACCTCAGGAAAGGGGAAGGCAAAATTACCCTCACATCTTTTTCATTAGGTCAAATCAATTACATGAAGGGCCATTCGCAGCTGCCCCTCTTCTCAGGTTAATTGCAATGAAGTGAGTACTTTTATATAGCCAGAGCTGCAGAAATATGGATCATCTAATATCCCATCTCAGATGAACGTTATCAATGCATGAGATTCAGCTCTCAGCCTGTTTATGCCTCCGGCTCTGGGCACACACAGCAAATTTGCAGTGAAACATTAGTGCCATGTGACCTTGGGCTGTTATTAGTATGTCACTGACTGTTTCAGCTACATTGCACAAATGTATAGTGACAATAATAAGCAAATAAAAAAGGAAATGACGTGCATAAACATTTGCTACAAAAACAAGAAACAAAAAAGTTTCTATTTAAAGTCAACATGAAAAATTGACCATGACTTTCTTATTACAAATCCTGGTGTTGTTGTGCAATATTATTCATTGTAAATTATTCCAGTTAAAAAACTGTCTTTTATCAAAATGTATTAACTTGCTAAGACTTGTCGTGTAGGGTATTGTATGTTGGTTATTGGATAATGCTAGCTGTTAGGGCATCATTTTGGCAAACTAGCTCCATCCCCACTTTTTTTACCGTTCAATCAATTCCTAATGCATAAACAAGCCCCACCGTTTTATTAAGTATCTAATAAATAGTAAAATTGCTGGCGAATGTCACTTCACATTGGCTTACACTACATTCTGCAGTCGTATCCAAATCCATGGTTCAAACATATTTATTGCACACACAGCCCACAAACATGCTGTTGATAATTCAACAAGCTATATGTTCTGCACCATTTTGCTTCATTTACATAGACCGAAAATTAGTCAGAGGCATCTGTCCCTGCCTATGCTTCAGAATGACCTACAGAACTCCATCTGTCAAATGGAGGAACATCAGAAAGGCAGGTTTTGTTGCCTTCACATGCAGCTGTCAGCAGAACAACATCCCAGTAGTTCATCAGAGAAATTCGTCCCACTTGAAGACGCTCTCTGAATCTCTGTGTCCGTTTGATTCATGGGCTTGAGTGGACATGATTTTCCTCTGCTCTGACTCTGCCACCACCAATCAGAGAGCTGCAGACTGCAGTTTGTGACAGTGGCTTGTGGTGGATCATGTTGATGGATGTCACCTTCAGGTCAAAGACAACAGAAACACTGTGTCTATGCTGACCAATTGTGAGGAGCAGTAATAAGTAGTCATATATGTTATATGCTTTTTAAAACATGAGGCATCTTTTTGTGCAAAATCTAACAGATTGTGTCAAAGAGGAGAATTGCCTTCAATTCTCAATATAAGTCTAAATTCATTTTTGTCTGCGTGAAGCTGTAAAAGATGCTCAATGGAACACACCATTATTATCTGCCAAAGTCCATAAAAGTGTCATTGTAACACTTCAGACACATTGTAAACAGCAAATGCTGGAGGCTTGAAATTGATTTAGTACTAAAGAGCAGAGATCAACTGGCCTGCAGATACCTCAAACTACATTTCGAAAACAAGACAATATGCGTTTGTGACATGGGGGGAGGAGCAACATGATTCTAAAGAGATTAAGTCTGCGAGTCTGTAGTCTGTAAAAATATGATTCATATTCTAGTCAGGCTCTGCTATTCTAATTCCCTTCTTTTACATCTCTAATTGTAGTGGGCCAATTAAAGACAGCATTAGGAAAGTCTGTCTATAAATAGAAAGCTCTATTTAATAGGACATTTTACATAACTTCTACACAATGACTATTCAAAAGACATTTGAAGCTGTTGAGTTGTACAAAGGGATATTTCAAGAGCCGTTTTAATTGCTCAGCACTTTGAATTTGGGAACTGAAAATATAAGACACTGAAAGCGGAACACAAACTGGCAAATGTGCCCTTCAGTCACAGTGAGTTAAGTAATTTCATCTTTAAATCACAATTTATTCTGTGCTGAGACTGCATCTGTGAAATTGAAACTCAAAAAGCCTATAAAGCCTTCTTATATTATTATTGATCTACATGCAATATTTAATTAAGATCTAAACAGCATGTGGTGCACTAATCGACTTTTTCCACTGTATGAAATTAATTAGTACTATAGACTAATATGTTTACAACGATAAGCTGATGTGAGATGAGTCCAGTTCCATCAGTGATTTAGAAAATTCAATTCTGTTCTACACGGGATGGGTCACCCCCTCATGGTGGCCGCCATATTGAGATCACATGACCAGCTGAATATACTCCTGGCTTTTTCTCTGTAACTCCACAACTATCAGACACTTCCAAATAAATTAATTAGGTGATACAGCTGTGCTGTTGAAGAGGGTAGTACTATAATGGTGATGGAAGCTGAAAACCATTGCTTTCACATGATGCTGCATCCACAACAACTGTGTCAGTTTTGTCCTAAACAACTGACAAAAACTAAAAACTGAGCACCTCTTAATGTTTATAGCTGACTTTTGAAGTCAACATGAAACATCATTCACAACCTATTTTACTTCCGTAATTTGTATTTCATTTTATTTGATCTATATTGATTGACTCATGAAAAGTGGGTGGTACCAGAATGGAACCAGATGATTGGACTGGAGGGTCGACAAGAGTTCTGTGCACATCTTTTTTATCTAAGGATTGATTCACTTCAGGTGGCTTCAAAGAAGATTTCTAAAAAAGTCTGCAAGCCAAAAATATTTTCACTTGTCTTGTTGGCAGACAGCCACCATTTCTTGCTACAGACATTAAGGGTCAAAGAGAATGTCTGCGAGAGAAACATTTGATTTAAAGAGCTTGTATGTCTCTATAGAGATACAGAGCAGTACCCTCAAGGGGAAGTAACTCAGGTACTATCAGCAGCTTCCATTAAATTTAAAAATCCATCAGTTTTAGTGCTGCTATTCTCTGCCAAGTCTGAAAAGTCAGTGGAGCATGACAGTGCACTTTGGCTATTATTTTAGTCCCTACAGGAGGCTGTGTGTCTGGATGGGTTCTTAACACTGTTGGATCTTGTTTCTTATAGCATATTTTTATGTGGCTTAAACAGAACCACATAGTCGATTGCTGGACAGGTGTGATGTTGGCGACAGGTCAAATTGAGCTATTACAATAAATAATGACATTTTAGCAGTGTCCAGGATTTTTAGCATTCAATAAGCTGAACATGCTGTTGAGTAGAAGTTATTTTGTCATTTCTGTAGACATTTAAAATTGACCTTATTTATTTTCTTAACACAGGTTCTTATTGTAAATGATTCATCCGCACACCTTATTTTGAAGAAAAAAGGTGTCTTTATAATCTTTTATCAAAATAAAATAACATACTGTCTGCTAAATCTAAAATAACATTCATCTTAGCTGACATCATCAAATCCTTCTAGCCCCTCTCTTCCAACTACATGATTCTATTGCAGTATGTACGTAGTATGTAACGCCCACTTTTCACCATCCAATCAATTTCTAAAGATTAAAGTCAAGTCCCGCCCTACATTTCAGCCTAAAATATTTTGTTTTACTCTGAAACATATCCTGGAAGTAAAGCTGTGAAAGTAGTTTCATGCTGACCAAGACATTTCAGTTCTCTGAGCCAAACTGAACATGCCCAGATGACCTTTTCAAAGTCTCTATATTAAACTACACGGATATGTTTTATGATTAATTCATGTAAATGAGAACAGTAATTCACCCTCATTTCATCTGCAGTCTTAAGTTCTCTTTCAGACACTTTGCTTTATTGCTGTCTATTTCCCTCATCCACAGTTCAAACACTATCAGTGCAGTGATATAAAGTCATACAGTCATTATCCCAGCTGATGATCCTTCATATGGTTCATAATCAAATAATGCTGGTGCTTGATCAGAACAGTAAATGATCATTGTAAATCTGCATTCTTTTCCTCCAGTGGAGGGCATATATGTGTTGTAGCTTTATGGTCTTCATCAATCCTGAAGTTCATGTGTGAGTTAATGAAAGTACTTAAAGACCAGGGCTGGTTTCTGTGAAGGTCTGGTAAGATTGATTCAGGTCCCTGATATTTATAATGCAGTGAATGAGAAAACTGCACCCATATATTTTTGACACATAATATCTTTCTTCTTGGCATTTTCTAATTACATTTCTTTCCCATGATGAACCCGTAGATCAATATTCGCTCTCAATCTTGCTATAGTAATAAGAAACATAACGTGAAATTTGAAATATAATGTAGTATGTATATATATATATATATATATATATATATATTACAGGTGTACTGTAAGTACCTATTCATTTACAATAGAATTTAACTACTAAATAAAATAAAAACTACTTTTTTTATTCAGTGCAATACTAGCTGTTACAATGCTAGTGTTTGATGGGTCGTTGCCAGGGTGTTGCTGTGTGGTTGCTAGTATAGTCTGACCTGGTCTGAGTTGTTGTGAAATTTGAAAGCAACAACCTATGCAGTTGCTAGGTTGTTGCTATGCAGTTGCTAGGTAGTTGCTAAATGGTTGGGCTCTTTTGGTCCAGGACATACGAGCCCATCCTCAAGTCTGAATGATAGTCTAGTCTCTAGATGTCTTTGGTGATAGTGCAATGTAATAGTGTTTCTGCCTGTTTTATCATCCACCATGCACACCTTCTTTCAATGATATCATTCATGTTCATAAATAAATAATGAGTTATACACATAAACATTATGCAAGTTTAATACTAGGAGTTTGTTAAAATCCCCAACCCTAAAGCCTGAACTGTATTATGGTCTATCTGCACTAAGTCTCACAAATAGTGGATATACATTTCTAAGTGTGACTCTGTCATGCCTTCTCAGTGGACCCAATGACATATGTCACAGTGTGCCTGAATAATACACATGCGTTTGGACTCAAGGTCAATGGAAAATACTGAAAAAGACTTGAATGCTTGACTGTGCATGAGAAAAGTTAACCCTACTGTCACCTTAGTAATGCACCACTAACAGTTTTTGGAAAATCCAAAAGGCTGAGATGGAGCAGCCACACACAGTACAATACATACACATACTGATATTTTATAGATGTTTCCTCAAAATGCAATATTCATGAATTCCAAAGCTGGGAGTGCAGTGATTGGTTAAGCACTCCAGAGAACTTACGTGGGGTGCACCAGGTCCTGAGGTCTTTCAGCTGCCTCTGGGAAAACCGGGTGAGGGGGCTCTCCAATCGGCATGCAGCCCAGAGATTTACTGATGGCGTGGCTGAGCTTCTTTGCCGGAGACTTCTGCAAAATAAGAAAAACAACAACCACATTACAGTCTTTCCCCAAAAATCGACCATAATTAAAAAAATAATTTGCAATTTGTGTTTGATCTATTTGTAAAAAAGTCTAGACTTCTTGTGCAGCCAAAATATTTTATTATATATCGTTTCATTTTGAGTTAATGAAAAATTCTTTTTGATTCAGCAAAATCCTTTCTCTAGTAAGACAGAGAAAAACTCTTATAATTGCATTTTGAAGGCAGTGCGAATCGTTTCCCAAGCTGTAATATCAGCACTGTGACTGAGCTCTGGGACAAAGCTTTAGCATTAAAAATGTAATCAATATAACTCACTAGCTGCTAAAAACATGAAGCCCTTCAAATCCTGAATTCAATAAGAATGACGTTTAATAGTAACCAAAAAAATCTGCTGCTGATCTATTCTTCTCTCATGGACAAACAGTACAAGTATATTGTGTCCATTATTTAGAGGGCTATTCAAAATATCTGCGCTTAAGTGTCCCTGTGAAAGTGAGGCTGGGAATGGAATACTAGCATACTACTTACTGCATACTGCACTCTGAATACTGTCTACTAGTTTTTTACATATTACACAACATTGAACATCATAAACACTAGTATGCTACATTGTTGTCACATAGACTATCTAGGCTGAAGAGTGTGTGTATGTTATTAGACTGCATGCATTATTTATGCTGTTTTTTATTTCTTTTACAATATGTCTCTCTCTCTGTATTACTCGCACTCTCTTCATACATATATATATATATATATATATATATAAAGAGAGAGAGAGAGAGAGAGAGAGAGAGAGAGAGAGAGAGAGAGAGAGAGAGAGAGGAGTAGTATGATAATAGTGTAGTCCATAAAAGGTTGATATCTTAAAGAGGCAGTGTGTACCCATGAGGAGTGCTCCTTCATCTGGTGCTGGTTGCTATGGGGACCGCTGGCATGACCACGCCAGAAGCAGCTCTGACAAAGCTGGTAACCATGACACTGCTGGCAGCGGTACCGGAAACCCATCATGCTCTCACTCCGGCAATACGAACATTCCACTGGATGGAAGACTGGAATATACCAGAAAAACAGGATTAAAACAATTGCAATAGACATTTCATTGTGAGCACACATTCACTTTGTCTTTAAGTTATGTTCCTGGTTCAACACTCAAGAAAATGCATAATTTTGATTTCTGTAGAAAGTTTATTTAACGTACCCTTTAGATTTTTTTAAGAAAAAATTGAGGTTAGGATCGTTTACAAAGGCATTTACAGGAGTAAACAGGTATTATTTTTATAAGGTATTTTTGAACAGTTCATTTGGCTAAACCATACCAGTCTCATTATAACATGTATTATATTCAAAGTTTGGTGGCTGTACTTGTGGCTATAAACAGTGAGCATTTAAATATTTAAATAAGAATGTGCTACTGTGATTTTGTTTATAAAGAAAGAGTTTAAATTATTTTCTGTGGTAAACAACATTATGTTACAAATGCTGTCAAATTTGCAGAGAATTTTTTTTATGTGTGGCATATTCTGTGAGCGAGATGTTCAGACAAACTGGCCGATGGGAAGCAGCTATAAAAAGCCCACATACAATCTCACACTCCTTCAAACACAGTTCGTACCATTCTCTACATTAGCGAGTCGGTGCATGAGAGGTAGCCAAACGAGGCACTGTGGGGGTGGATCTGCCATCAACACATCCAAAAACGTATTCAGCAAGATCTTCTTCTGACAAAGAACAGATAAGACACTCTCAGTAAAAGCTTCTGAGACTCTGAGACAGGTTGAATGAGATTCCAATTGCGGTAAAGGGACTCTTGCTGCTATCTGAGGGAGATTAGTGTACTCACCTGCTGAGGGAAGCATGTTCTCACAGAGTGCTCAGTGTAGCCAAATGAAGGTCCCTCAAACACTGCTGTAGGGAGTTTCAGTACTTCCCTTAAGAACTGGTCAAACTTGGCAAAAACCATCACCCCATTAGAGTCTGATATTTGGGAAAATATATCTGAAAGAGAAATTTTATTTTAGAAATTACTTAAAGTTATTTAGATGATCATTACTAATTATAATTGTTAGTAATAAGTTCACAGCCCGTTAGTAACCAAATCCACAGTTAATGTAATTTTAAAATTATGTATATGTATATATGCCACCAAAATAAAAAATATTAAAAATGCCCTGTATGAGTATTGTGTTTATAATTACTCAATGAATCTGTGTTTTGAACGAGCTGGTCTAATGAATGACTCATGATGAATGAATGACTCAGTGGTAGATGAAATGTGTTCAGGAAGCCAACTGTTTCTTTGAAACATGCCTCCAAATGACAAAGACCACCTCTGACTACACTAAATGAAAGCATACACACAGCTCAGAAATGTGGGATTAAACACTTTTATTTGTTAGCTTTTTTGAGGCATTTTAATAGTCTCTATGACCATTCATCAAAGATTTTAATTCTGTTTGAGAATTGTGACCTTACCCCTAATGAACAGAAGAGGGCACCAAACTCTCTGTAAACATTTTTGGATTAAAATCCATTCTGTTTATTATTCTAAATTAAAGTGTAAATAACGGTTTAAAGGTTTATAAATAGAGGTTTTTAACATATGATGTCATATCTTATAATGTTTAATAACAGTCATATTGAGAAGTCAGCAGAGAAATTTTGCAGTTACACCACACATACATTCAACACTAATCAAACAGACCTTAATATTGTAGAGCATACAGACATCATTGATGCCTCTAAGGGTTAGAAAACCTTCTTGTTTGTAAAGTTTTTTTCTTTTGTAAGTTTTTCCTGTAAAGTCACTCCTGTATAGCTGTTTAACAAATATAATACTCACAACGTAATTTGTCCAGTATCTTGCCCCCACACATGGTAGCTAGCATTGCCTTCATGGCAAATACTGTGAGCTTCCCATGGCCTTCACTAAAACACAAACAATACATAATCAGAGGATATTCTGTTATAAAAATAGAAATATGATATTTAACTTCCATATACATTTGCACAGCTTAACTAATCAAACCAATCAGAATAAACCTTTTGGAAATATGTATGCAAACAGAACGATTCACTACATAACCCGCTGAATGTTAGAGGCTGTAATGAGTCTGATGAGAAATATTAGATTTTAAAGTGTTTAGGGAGTTTAATATACAGTAGCTGTACTTTGCTCAAGGTTGGTTCAGTCCCCAACTTACACCATTGGTTGAGTGATGCTGTGTCAGCATGCTTGAGCAAACAGAGTTTAAATGTGTTTTAAAGTGCCACAAAGCCACAGTATTTGTACTCTTTAGGGAAATCAACCTACGAATGGCTCACTTATCATTTTTGTTTTTGAAAGCTGATAGAATGTGTCTTTCAATCTCTTACTCACGATACATGACTCACAGGCCATTTGCATGGACATGCGGCCACAAGAAACCCCCTGAGAAACCAAACCCCTCTTACAAACCACACACTTGTCATAAGTAGCCACGATGAAGTTTAGCAGGAGGCCAATGGACTGCTCCACGTTTATCTGGTGGGTGGTGGGCAGCCGTTTGTTGAGCTGGTAAAAGATGGAGGACAAAATAGTCTCCAGACGTGACACATTAATCTCTGCGTTGTGGTCTAACGTGCTCAGACCATTATCACGGAAGGCTTCGATCATATTCCACACGTCGACCAGGTGAACTGAGACAGGGTGAGATCAGGAAGAAACTTGTTTATTAGAGGTGACTCCAAAAAATGGTTTAACTGTGGGAATTATAGCATTAAATATGTTTATGTAGTCAAATTCATTGTTATTCTTTTACTCATATGCTGCTGACAAATAGTGGCTTTAGCCTAAATATTCTAGGGATAATGAGGGTGAGTTAGTCTAGTGCAGACTAGGGTTACTTGTGTTCACACTGTCACTTCCGGTGTTTCTTCGTGGCTCTTTGGGGCTTCCTCAGGGCCAACGGCCAAGCTTTTTTGACTTGACGAATACCCTTGAGCCAAAGACGGCAAATGAACTACAGGTGTAAGCGTTACTTAGGCCAGTTACTTCAAGAGTGATATTGTGATCAGTGTCTGTATGGATAACATCCTTTAAACTAAAGGGGTGAGCTGTAAAGCGTTGCGCCTCATTCATCACTCTTTAAATTATATAATTAATGACCCTATCAAAGACAACACTTGGGGTAAATACCCAGATATAACTATTTTCTGGGCAGGAGAGCTCGTGGTGATAGAGGGACACAAATAGAAAAAAATAGAGGGACGCAACACCCAAAGACTGGGTGCATGTATAAAACAATACAAAACAAAATACTGAAGATGAAATACAAGAGCCTATCCTGTGAAATGACCCTTAAACCATATTCATTAACTGGATGGTGGTGGGCAGCCATACTGACTTCTTGCATACATTACTTCATAATGCCTATTTAGTGCCTTACTCCACTGCTACAGTACAATAATCAAATGTGTTCAAATTATTTGCAATTAAATTACATCATGTAAAAATGTGTTGATTTTATAAATGATTTAGACTAAAATTTGTTATGTCCATGTTTCATGAATGAGGTCCAATGACATTTCAATTCAAAACTGAAAAAATAATGGAGACAGTACTTACGGTTGCATCTTTTCTGAACAAATCGCAGCTTGCATGCCGTCCTGTATGTTGAGAGGCGAATAACATCAAAGTTTTGTGCCCCTGGTGAAAATTACATGCATCAGTTTTTTGTCACTTTCAAGTTGCCAAGACCCTCAAAAGGGTATAATCAGTGCACGGCAACATGCACAAACATATTCCCATACTTTACACTAACATCTCAACATTTGCAAAATATGTTTGCACTTCTTTAAAAGAGTAATAATAGTTTTGTATTATTACTAGGACCATCAATCTGATTCTAAAGTTTAATTCAAACTGGTTTTGTTTTCCAACTGTAGACACAAGTCTATGGCAGTGTAGTTCCCTGTGGCAAAGAAGGGTGAACAGTGTGTGTGTGTGTGTGTGTATGTGTGCATGTAATGAGCAGGAAATGTTCAGGACTGTTGTTAACTCTGAAAGCAACTTACTCATCTCCATGAAGAGTTGTCTCTTCTCCACCATGGACTTACTGCTTTTACTTCCCTCTTCAATCATTCTGCACAACACAAAAGGTCCATTTAATACCACAGCTTAACCACAGCCTAGCACAGGCTCATTACTCAAACTTGCAACATAAAGAGTGAGAGTGCATTTGAATATACCTGTGTAGATATTTTAAAATGCTTGATAAACTGACCAATTCCAATGCAAGTCAGCACTCTCTTTGCATAAGTTTTTTTGTTTGCCATTAGCTATATCATTTTTTATATGTAATGAGTGTAATGATTAACAATTCAATAAACAATCACTAGCAAAACATATTTTGAATAATACATTTCAGTGTAATATTCACTACTCACCTGTCAGGTTTGCTGGGTCTCAGATATAATGAAGCAAAGGAACCAGGAAGCTCCTACATAAAGAAACAAGATTTTGGTGCTGACAGCTGGGGAAGACCCCCTCCCCGGCACAACCAACACACACACATACAGGAATAAATCCAAAAATAAATCCCTGATTCACAAGTGCTGATTATGTATGACAATAGTGTCTTGCAATGGCAGCATCCTGTGAATTAATGATACAAGAGCTGCTAAGCAGCCACTTAATAGTGACATGCAGAGAATACATCACAGAGGCAATGAGGGTAGAATTCAAAGCCAAATGCCTGTGTAAATATAGGTTAATACTTGATGTTATCCTTATTTATTTTAAATTTGCTGTGATTTACGAATTACTATTGTTGTTGTTTTGTAGTACTCATTACATCATCAGCATAAAAGCATTACATCAGGCGTCGGCTCACATTTGTTCGATGTATCCATCATTCTAAAGCTCTCACATCTGAAGATCTACAGCATCTAAAGATCACATTCAGCTGAGCCAATGAATCCACTCCAGTGTGGAGCCAGGCGAAAGCATTATGTCATTCCTGACCGTAAACGACACTGCTGACGTTATGACTTGCTTCAAATCATTCATTTCGTGATTTAGTTATTTTTTGTGTTGGTCTGCTATAGACGGCTGGATTTAAAGGCCCGCTGTAAATAGCAGAAGTAACACCGCACCTCTAAATAATAATGACAGTGCGCTTTGGCGTGACTCAACGTGAGGATTGTCCACTAACCACTAAAAAACAAGTTGCACCTTTAAAAAAATAAGAAATGCGCCCCGTTGCGTGTATATGATAACGTCCAAGTTTACGCATGCAATGCATGCCGCCATAGTATAATAATGCAATTCCTTTAGGTTGACAAACAGGGTTATACATGGTCCACAAATACATGTAGACTTCTAAATTATATTCTCTAGGTCTGTCCGATTGTGCGCCGCGCGTTTGTGCGTGTATGTGTAGTTGCATTTCAGCGACAAAGCATCATTAACGCATGATCTTACCAGCGGGAGGAAATCACGCAGGTCGCGCGACCATCATCACCATCTGATGAGAGCGATCAACGCGCTCGATTGCACGAGTATCGTCATTTTCATTATACCGCTTTTGATTCGTGTGTTTTCTAATATTGTCCGACAATGACAGACCCAATAATCCGTAATTTGGAAGGACGGCACTTTCCCATCGTTACGTTAGTGCCGCGGTTACCGTTCCGTTTGATTCGGTCTTGGGAACTGCAGTACGGGATGAAGTCGCCCACTGCGCGAGCGCTTCTCTGAGCATCAGCCAACAGCAGAGGACAGCAGAGCTCTCCTGACTTACTCTCCTTATGCACGATTAATACGTTCATTAAAAGTCAGACGAGATATTTTTATGTAATGCTATATGCATTCGACATGCTGAAAAAGTGTTCATGCATTTGCCTGTTTTTATAAGTAAGTAATAGACACAGAAAAGATGTTTTCATGTCTAACAAATGGCCTATAGCTACTGTATACGTTACGAAAATAAACACAATTGAAGTCTTTTAAACCAGCCATACAAACAACGGGGGAGACCGGGATCACTTCATCAATCTAGCTTACATTCAGAAAAGGGTTATTAAATGATGAAAAACTACTTTAACTGCAAATTGAACTCTATCAGAAGCCGTTTCTTTTTCACCTTTCCGTTTCATGAATCATTTTGTGTTATAAAAGTTTTTAACAGTTCAAGTTTTGCTGAAAATCCTGACAACTTTCCACAATAGTGTGACAAAAAGCCACAGTGTCAGAAAAGGTAATGTTAATCTTTTCCAGTCTTTTCCATAATGACGGAAATCCAATTGCAATTGCAATTTTTGTAAGACTTTAAAGCATGTTTCAATACAATTTGCATAGAAAGCTTATAGTCCTGTCATTTTTATTCATCTTCAATTACAGTGACAGTGGCGGAGAATTCAGTGACAAGAAAGCTTTATTATTAAAAACTGCATTATTAAAAACGGCATTTTAGATCATATAATTGGATAATCAGATGCATTCTATCAAAAATACCACAATTTCTTTGTTTTACAGCATTTTATTCTTGATAAAATACACGTCACTTTGTTTACAAGTGCTGATTACAAGTACTATATTACATTCACCTTTATTTTACATAAAATATTTGACTTCTTACAAAGTAACATACACAGTGGAAGCCATTCTAAATAGGAACATTTTTTATTGTTGTTTGTATTTCCCTCCGGGACTTTCCATTATTTTAGAACAAAACATTTTCTTTTGTAAGATTTCACAGACATGTAAAGTTGGGATAGAATGCCAAGTTGTGCACTGCAACTCTTATCAACGGAAATAAAAGCAGTAAATAAGTAACAAGAGTTAAACACTGCTTGTTTATAGCTCTTATTTCCAAGAATTGTGAGTTCATCTAAACATCAGCTTTGGGACTAAAATTTAAATCATTCCAAGACCTGCTATATTAAATAACAGAGGTATCACAGGTATATTCTAATGAGTGTCTTGTAGGTTTAAAAGCTGCATATGTATATAAATATATGTAAAAGCAACAGTTTATAGTAACTGACTAACAAAATACGTAAATCCATCTAAAAACACCCAAAAACATTCAGCACAACCCAACCACCAAGCTAGTTTAAATTTTATTCATACAGCACAAACATTGTAACCTGATGGACCTGATGAACTTTTCTTTGCAAGAAGCTAGTCTTTCAGTAATCATTTATGTGAAATGTAAATGTCACACACATATTATTAGTCTATTAAAATCCACTGTGAGGGCACATCTACGCATTGCAGGCCAAATTACAAAACGACCAACAGACTCCCAGGCTCATACTGTCACAAAGGGCCTGGTACAAAACAATTGTATAAAGTTTTATGTACACCTTAGACAAAGGTATAACAAAAGGGGACAGCCAATATAAAGATAACTACCCTGTTTCTTAAATGTTTGCAAAATGATTTGTAAATAGACTTCTTTTATTAAAATATATTACTTAAAATATATTACTTTGTTTAACTAGACATTTAAAACAAAATCTGATTATCTAGTCCCCATAAATTGACTTTGGTATATTACCAAGCAAATTTCATCTAAAATTCTTTTACAATTCTTGCCTGGAAGGCAAATGATTAAACAAACCAACAAACAAAGAAGATTGATTCAAAGATCCAACAACTAGTTTGTTATATTACCTGTATATAAAATTTATCTGCTTAGCAAAATTGTTTCAGGACAGTAATTAAGACACAACATTTAGATAACATGATTAAAATGATGATTGTGTCCAACAGTTTTTACATACATAACCTTTAGTAAAGTAGACAATCAAAATGTTTAGGCAAGATACAGGAAAGCTTTGTAAAAACTGATTTTTAGTACGCCTCAAAGAAAGTTAATATTTACAATATAAAACAAAACACAGGCCTTCATATGCTTCCTTTTGAAGGTTTTACTTCATTGCTCATATAGTTTTGCTATTGACACACAAACACACACATTATTTGTTTCTCTTACCTTGACAACACAAAAGACTACAAAAGGTTACATGGGATATCTACCATTCCATTTGGAGACAATGTCACACAACTCAATAATGAGACATAGGCTATTGAAATGATTAAGACCTGGTTTTGCTCCTGAGTGGGTACAATAGATTATTTGATTAAGTGCTTTAACTCCGAACATAAATAGTGCAATCCTAATAAATCTTATTTAAGATTTTTTTTTCTCCAAATGAGATGTACGGGACATTTAATGCTCTTTTAGATGTAAAAAGTTTTTTAAATATTGTACATACACAAATTATTGCTATAGTCAATTATCAGTATAAATCTGTTCTTAAATTCTTCCCTCACAAAAAAATCCAGATATGAGAGAAGTGCTAGCCTCTTAACGTATTTGACAAAACTCCCTTCTATTCCATAAATAACTTTCTAACAGTACCATATAAGCCTAGTAACAAGGCAGGTTAATATTTTAGGTTTACATATTCACAGTAATTCTGTAAAGTCACTGGTATTTCAGTTTCACTGATCAAAGGCGTAAACCAACCAACAAACAGCTTTGCGAGATGAGCAAAGCCTAAATATTGATGTTACCTGTTTTAGCATGCTAGTATGGATTGTGTGTAAAAGATTTTCTAAAAAAACACAGGCGTAATCATGGATTTTACATTTACAAAAATAGTAGTATATTGACTTTCATTTCTAAAATTATGTTACAAAAATATAACAGAAAGAACAAGTCTTAATATTGCCACTATTCAATGTGTTCTGAGTCTAAAACAAGGTGCTCACTGAGAGGAAGAATTAATCAGTGTTGCATGTATGAAATACCTCATCCTCTAGCGTGCTAAATGTGTGTGCAAGAAAACCAAAGAGTAACAGCACAACAGCCTGCCTCTCAGATGACAATAGATTCATGTATTGGCTGTACTGGCAGCCAATATTTCTGCTACCCTCATCGCAGTGATTGCTTTTTCAATGATCACAGTTGCTGTTAAACTTCAAGAACATTATCGTACCACCAAACATGAGACACATAGTTTGGATGGACCAATGCAATCATCGTGACAGAAGGCGCCACATCCTTTGCACATAATCATGGCCTTTAGCCGACAATAGCACTTTGACTGGACGTCTTCTATCCCAGAGGCTTCTATGAAGGCTTGTTCAGGTGAGGTCTCATCCTGGTTGCTCTGATCCAGTAGGTGACCAGCAGGTATGGCAGTGACAGTAACAGAAAAAGACATCATACTTCCACCAGCTGCATCACTGTCGCCACTGCAAGACACAGCTGGAGAGGCTGGAGTGTCGGCCATGCTGTGGTTTAGTATTTGTGGGACGGCCATGCTGATGGTTCCACCATACTTTGAGCCAGTGACAAGTTCTTGCCCATTATTGGGTTTTTGGGAGAGGAACATGTGTTGATGATTGCCAGTTAACTGATATGGCTCTGTGTTACCATGTATAGTGCTTGAGCAAGTTTCTTTGGTTCTCATTGAAGTGCTGCCTTCTTTATTAAAAAAATAGCTCATTGATGGAGATTCTGACTTTATATCAGAACAGGGCTGAGGTGCTACATCCTCATCTGATTTTGTTAAAAAAGGTCCCTGCTGTTCCACTTTGACCCTTGGAGAATTTAGGTGTCCTCCAGAGGTCTGGGACCTTCCTGTTGATTCTGCCCTGTCTTTTGCACTCTCTTCTCCTTCTGTCTTCTCTTTCTTCAAGTTGGCAAGGGCTGTGGTATTGGCTTGATGTGGCCGCTTGCTGCTCTCAGATCCTCTACCATATGTGGAGACATTGAGGAGGTAGTGTCCTGTCATTGCTGGCTTGGACTTCCTCTTGCGTCCAAAGATGCCTACATGGATACTCACTTGGTCCTCGTAGGCCTCTGGGTGTCCTAGCTGAAAGGACTGAAACTGGGAGGGCTGACGACTTGAGCTGGTGTGTTTCTGCTCACAAGTGGGCCTTAGTGGATGCAGGATCTGGTCCTGAGTGCTTTTGACCGGTCTGTCCACACTTACCAAAGACCTGACTTGTATCATAGATGGACCAGAAGGAACTGGGTGCCCAACTCTGCTGATGTCTTCTTGGTTTGTAGGGGTCTCTTGTTTTAAACCAGCAGTTGTGGTACCAATGCTCCCTCTGGCAAAAATGGCCACAGATTGAACCTCTATCTTGGCTAGTGGTTTTGGAAGGATCTTTTCTAGAGGAACCTCTTTACCCTGAAGAAGCTGGGTGACCAGTGGATTATTTGCTGGGATTGTAGAGCTAGACTTGGCCATTGACACTCCTGACAAAGGTGTCTGCTGTGCTCTCTGGTTTTGTGCAATTGCGTCTGAGACAGTCAGGCTTTCTGCCTGACTTGAAGGTGCAACCATTCCTCCACAACTGAGGAGGCTATGATTCTCTGGCACCACTGGGTTCAATGTACACTGAGTGGTTTGGGACCCCATCAAGCAGCAATTTTCTTTTATAAAAGCCTGGTTTGTACAGAGGCCTTGAGAAAAACCAAGATCTGTGTGTCCAGAAGAACCTGAGGATGGAGGAGTTTGTGAGAGACCCTCACAGGCAGGAGATCCAGAGCTGAGTTTAATAGGTGACACAGACTGGCTTCTGCTGCTGGCTGGTGAAAACTCTTCTGACAGGGACCGAGCAGGGGAGGGTGTGGAGGTACCTCCACTTGACCCAGTTCCCCTTGAAGAAGATGACCCAGCTACAGCTGCAGCAGCACGCTGTGCCCGTGCTAACTGGGCTTTTGCCTTGATGTCAGCTAGAGTGCGTGCTCCAGTACGACCGGGACGAATGCTAGGTGGTGTTAAGGGGACAAGAGTCCTTGGGGATATTTGCTCCATAGATGCAGGAGCAGAGTGAATTCGTGACACTGGGATCTGTAACGATTTAGAGAGTTTCAAGGTTACTGTCAGGGTTAAGTTCCACTGAACAAGCAGTAATCATTCAATTTTAATACACTACAGTCAACTAGATTTATAAACTGGTGCTTGGCTGTGCAAAACTTGTAGTCATGCTTTGGTGTTTGGGTGGCTACCAGGTCATGCTATGTACTTGCTGAGCTGTTCTGTGTGTGCTGCAGTGCAGTTGCTTGGGTATTCTAGGTGGTTGCTGAAATGTTGCTAGAAGGTTGTGTACTAATACTCAACACAAAAGAGCCCACACACCCAAGTCTTTATAATATTCTGGTTCCTAGAGGTGGCTTAGGCCTTTCTTCAATATAAGTCTTTGTTTTTTCTCCCAATTTATTGTCCACTAGGCAAGTAAGTAGCACATCTCTCCTTAACACGCTACACCATAGAATGCTGCATGACTGTCCATAGTACAAATGGAGCAGATGAGTTTGCTTATATATGTATAGGGATTAGAACAATTACAGCAGCAATGCTTGCTTTAGCAAGCACCACTAATGAAAATCAAAATAAACATAAAACTTACTTTGAGAGGAGGTACTCTCTGTTCTGCTGTTTCTTTGGCTGTCACTGGTGATGCCACTTCCAGTGGAGTAACCCGAGGCTTTTTCTCTGTTCTGAGTTCTGTTTCCTGTTCACTGGAGATTTTCCTCTTCAGACGTTCAGATGTGACAGGAGGTATTGGAGATTCAGATATATTCTTTCCTGTTACTGTCTGTCCAAGCTCAGCCACAGGGATTTCTGTAGTGGTCAATGTCTCCTTTCCTTTCAAACAGCTGACAACTGTCTCCAAAGGAGATGCTGGGGTCTTACATCTGATCTCATTCTCCAGTGTTTGTTCGCTGAGTGGTTTGGGCTCCACTGCTGTTTTTTGAATGGGGGACTTTGCAATCAGTTCCTCTGTTGCTTCCTTCCTTTCTGTGGGTGATTGTACCTGCTCTGGAACTGCATGTTTTATTGGCTCTTCAGGGGGGGGATGTGTTACTGCTGGTTTCATATCTCTGGATCTCAACTCCCTGCAGCTGACCTCTGCCACTGGGCTGTGCTTCTCTGAGTCTTTGATGATCTCTGGCTTTTCTGATTGGACTGTGCTTTTAGCTGGTTCAGGAACGTCATCAGCCTCTGTCAGCTCTCTGGATTCTTCTATACTTAGTCCAGAGCTAGAGAGCAGGTTGAGAACATTTTGAATGAATGATCCTAAAAAGTCACCTACTGTACAATCAGCGGGTTCTTACTGGTTTTACTGCTCAGTCATTTTAATAAGCTGTGGTGACTTACTGTTCACCATAGTAGCTCTCAAAGAAATGCTCTTTCCACTGCTCCACCTTCTTTTCCTTCTCAATTTCTTGGCGCATTCTCAGTCTCAGCTCAGGGGTGAACTCACCTGAGATTACAAAATGCATACGTTTCGCATGTCACATTCAAATAAGTCTACTTATTAAAGGTGCACTAAGTCCCAAAAACAACCATTCCAAGATGATGTTTTAGCCAAGATGATGTTTTAGCCAGCCAAACAAATAACTTAGTGCTCCTTTAAAGTTATTTTACAACTTTTGAGCCATGAAGACATTAACTGACCCTCTGCCAGTCTTTCTTTCCAAGACTGTGCTGCAGATGTGAAGAACTCATTGTTCAAAGCAGAACTGGTCACCTTCAATGCTCCATCCATACTAGCCTGCAACAAAGAAAAATCATTCAGCATTATAATTTAATTCATCAATACCAATCAATTTATTCAAAGACCCACCAAAAACATGTCCAAAATACAGGGTTAATCTGCATTTCAGTACCTGCTGGTCCACCTCTGGTAGCATCTTAAGCAGCTTCTGTTGACACTCTGTAGGCAGCATTGAAAATGTGTGCTTATTGATTAATGCTCGCAGGTTGGTGTTGACAAGGATGGAGTCTGGTGTTTCAACATCTATCTCACACTTCGTACGCCTCAGTTGTCCTGAAAATCAAAGATGCTGGGATCAGTTACATCATCCCAAGTGCTGACACAAATGATATTGATTGGTTATAATGCTTACTGGCACTGAGCCGACTGGAGCGCTGAGACACCTTCCGGGCACCAGCCGTGTGGCACACATCTACTTTGATTGAGGACGATGAGCTGGAGGTAGAATTTTGTGGACTGGCAGGGCAGCGCTCGGTCTGTTTGAGCTCCCAGGCTGAGGAGATAGAGATTTAAATCTAACTTGCATACCAACCTTAACTACTGTATATTTAACAGTACTACAGCTACAACTCCAATTAAACACACCTGCCAATACTGGCTGAATGTATGTTTCTCATGCTCTTAAAGGTCTTTGTATGTAAAGGCTGATGCTCAAATATATGAAGTTAGTCTTGTAGGCAAATATGATTATCTTTTTAAAACTAGCATTTTAAGAAACAATTATGCTTTGAAAATGGATGACTACAAAATGAAGAAAAAGGAGCCAACAAGTGCCTAGCATATACATGAACTCCATCAACACAATAAAAAAAAAGATCATCCTAGGGTGCACCACATTAAATTGGCTAATGTACTGCCCAGAGTGGGCAGAGCTGTTTTCAAAACAAAGGATGGCTAAAAAATGTAATGGTATAATAAAATAGTGTTGGTTTGTTTTACATTTATCGGTTACTATATAATTCTCATACTTCGAAATTTGTTATTTCCTAGGTCTGGTGATTGTACTATTACTGTAAAATGTGAAAATTTCTAATAATATAAAATGAAAAGATGTCCCCAGTCTTTTCTAAACAACGACTGTTTCAGTAATCAAAGAGTGCATTGTAAAACCAAGTTAAATCAAATTAAAATTAGAATGTACAGGATTTGGAGGCGGATGTGTCCTGAGTCACGTCTTTGACTGTCTTGATGAGCAGTCGTGGACTTGAGGAGGTGGGAATTCCACACTGTCTCCTCTGATTCCTCTGCTGCTGCTGCTTGAGTGCCTGTTAATGTAGCACAGCAAAAGAGAAGAATACCCATAATTCCACAGGTCTAATTAGCTCAACAAACAGTGGTTAATATCATAGAGGGTTGGGTGATATAATGGTATACACTATACGACAGTAAAAATGTATAGGTAGATATTTAAATGTATAGGTACATGACAGCAAACATGGGAAAATGTAAAAGATTGTGATGTTTTCCAAACAAGTCAAGACAAATGAACACAACGAGGTGGAGTTGACATCAGTGAACAGTTTCCTAGAAATGGCGCAACGTACCGCATTAAAACGAAATTAAACTGATGTGCAGTAACAGTTAAGTGTATTGGCTATTTAATCAGACTTTACAGTTGTAACTGTCCATTAAACAGTGTTATTAAAAACAGTTTTTATGTTTTAATGTTTTTAGCTTGTTATGTGAGACTTATCACCTATTTATTTGTTATGAATTAATGTTATGTCATATCTTAAATGTCATGTCATATCTAAAAATAGAAAATATGAAATAAGTACCTTAAATAACTGATTACTAACCATCTAAAAATAGGTATTATCGTTACTGCCCCACCCCCATCACAGTAACTAAACGCTACAGCATTTTTATTTACAGTAATTGTTATTCCTACTCTGGAACTAAATGAATAGACAGTAATTTGAGTTGTAAATGGCAGCACCTGTTTGAGGGCCTTCTTGCTGTGTTTCTGTGACTGGGACATGAGTTTACTGCTGGAGACTGAAGGAGACGAGCAGCGCGACTGTGGAGACGACGGCTGAGACTGTAGTTTTGTTGGCACTGAGAACCATAGAAAACAATGCGGTGGGGGCATGTTAACACGTCTGTGCCCACATATTAAACACAGAATTTTACATACAACTGCACATATATGAACAGTCATGCATACAAACTTAATTTCACTCTATGACTAATTACACAATAGAACTGCAAAATATATTAAGAAGTACAATATAAACTCTTAATGTAGTTTATAGTGGATTTTACCAAAGAGGGGTGAACAGAGTGACCTTAATATGTACCAAAACATAATAACCAGCATTGGGTTTACAGATGTATATACTTTGTTTAGAGCTAAAAACTACAATGCATGGATTCAGAAAATAAACTTTATAAATATAACCCTAATTTGTTTTTACTGTATTATGACAATACAGTTAATAAAAGAATAACAAAACAGTATGTTAAAAGAGAAAATACCTGATTAAACTAACCAACTAATATGCTGCCATTGCGATTATTATTTCCTGGTCTTTCTTCCTCTTTGATACAACAGTCAAGTTTTCAGCAGATTTGAAGTTTCACATTATATGAAAAAAAATTGGATGAAAGTTGTACTTACAGTACTTGGTTGTGCATGAATTCACTTTGTTTAAGTGCATGTTCTTTAAATATTTCTTTGAAAGTTTCTGCAAGATGGCTTGAGGTAAAGCCTGCATTTGGCTAGACAGCTTCGTACATCTCTCAAATATATGAGGAAGTAGTATCTCGTGCAAAGAGAAAGGATTTCCTGTGTATTACATTCAGAGGATAATTTGACTTGAAAGGGGCAGAGCTAACCTAAGATGTGAGGTTATTAATACATAACATAACTCACATATCATGTTTCAGAATACCCCATCCCCTGAAATGACATATTTATCAGGGATCACTGGAACCACAATTTATATTATTTAGTCTTTTATAAAACTGTAACTATTAATATTAGTAGACCAATATATTGGGACTAATCAGCAGATATTTTTTAATTTTTAAATTAATGCGATTGAAGGATTAACAAAACAGGACATTCTGCAAGTCTGCTAAAACCTCCGTTTTTTACCTCGCTCTCTAGATATTGGCCCTTAAAATCTGTATCGGTTGACCACTTCTGAAAATTTAAAATATACAAACAATCCTGCAGCCTATTTGACATAAAACTGTACAATTCCTCTGAACTGTGCAGATATAGTCGTGATAGATTAATAAATAATAAAATAATGTCAGATTTTTAATGAACACTTAATAATAATGCTCTGAGATCTTATAAAGGGCACAGTCAACCATAACAAGCCATCAATTACATCATTGTCTTTTCCATGCTTTTATATATAGAGGATTTCTCACCAAATATTATGAACACTATGGCTTTGTGGCTCGGTTTGTTTGAGCAGTGAGACATGGCAACATGTTCTCAGCCAACGGTGTGGGTGTAAGGTGAAGCTATCTGTTTGTCCAACCAATAGCAGAGGAGGGGAGTGATGAAGAAAGCTGTTTGTACAGTGATTATTTCTCTCATTTGGAGAAGCTAGTGACACAGAAATTACACACTTCACCTTTAAGTTTGGCTAACCAGAATAGCCAATATTGCCCTAAAGCTGTGCTTCTCAATCTTTTGGTATTCAAGGCCCCCTCCGTTGTCCACAGAAATGTCTGATGGCCCCTATTCACAATTTCTACACAGTAAAATATTTTTGATCTTGGCATAACTAGACAGATGTATATTTGTTACATAATAAAACAACTTTTTAGGTCCTTTTAATGCGTGTTTTGTCTGTTTGTTGTGGCCTTTAAGTGGGCTGACAAACACTGACATAAAAAATGTGTTACCTCTCCTCGTCCACCTTCCTGTGCGCCCATCTTTGCTGTTGCTGGTGTTGATTTCTGTACATCTGTTATCAGACATGTTATCACTGCTGTCCTCTGAGGCCTCTTCTGACAGCTCCTTCACCACATCTCCAATGTCCTTCTGCTTACAAGAAAACACAAACCACACATCAGCCAGACACACCATAACAGCAGGTAGTAATTCAAACCCAGTCACATTACAGCTTATACGAATCACACCAAAGGATTAGAATGTTAATTCATACATATTATAGATCAAAGGGAACACACAGAGCATAAATATTGTATGCATCAATAAATGCATTCATCTCATCACTGACAAGCGTGATCTATTAGTCTATCATTAAATAAGCATTTAATTCATTAGCGCAGTAATTGGTAAACATAAACATATGAAGTTAAGAAAGCAAACCAAACGTTACACTATAAACCCACTATATACTATATACACTTTAACTTATACACTATAAAGTCTAAGATTCAAATAAATGACCTTAGCTTTGCTAGCACCATGTGGAGCTACAGGAATGCTTAATACCTGTCTTCAGGCTTAGCATGTTTTACATTTTCCCTGTCTATCTATTAGAAACCTTAAATGTGTGTTACTCTATAGTTGCTATGAGATTCAGGTTTGAAAAGCCCTAAGTATGCTAACCAACCTTCAGTGTATAGACTCCCATTCGACCAGGGACTTTGTAGAAGATCCCTTCCTCTCCACGTGAATTTGTATGCAGCATGGCATTGAGACAGGCAAGAGGGGAAGTCCCACTAAATATAGAAAAATCACCAAGTTAAATCACAACTTACGGGAAAACACATTCAGATAAAGAATACTGAAAACATGCTCTATGTTAAATGTGTAACGGAATGTTAACCAAAGTTTTAACAGTATTCTAATCTTTGGCTTTTAATCTGGCTTTGTAACAGTAGTGTAAATTTTAATATTGCTGCCAATAATGAGTATAGGAAACGAATAAATATAGCCAACACTACATGCATAAAATTTTTAATACCGTGCATAAAATGCCCAAGCTAACTGTCAGAAATCACTAAAATAGGTTTTCCAAGATATCACACCTGTTTCTGTGACAGAAAACGTATTGAGGGAGTGGCCCACACTTTTGAGCCAATTGGAATGCTCTGTTATTTATGTATTTAAATTTACTAAATTAGGATTGGCTGAACTGAATTTTGAAAACAGGCATGTGGTTAAAGGTAAAGGGCAGTCTGATTAAGTAGTTAAGTCTGCAAAAATCACTTCTTTATCTAAAATCATTATCTTAGCTAAAATCATTATCTTTATCATTGTAGTTGCTTTCGTTACCTGCACTGGAGTTAACTGTCATGACAAATTTTATGTTATTATAACTTATTACAATGTCCATTTTTGTTTACCTATACAATTTGTGAAATTTGTAATATAATTACAGCTGGCAACATATTAGTGATGTAGACATGAATTAAGAAATAATAAATGTAATCAATGGGATCGATTCACCGGCCATAAGGAGAATACACAAAGAAGTTACAAACATTCAGTACATGAAATACTATGAAGCATATTCAGCTATGGAGCAAAATATCCAACAGCACAACCAGCCACTATCTAGTTTGGAGTACAAGCACTATGGAACAAAGCCACAGCTAGTAGTTCTCACTCTTGGGGTTTACAGAGTTCTTTCCATGCTGTGTCAACCAGTGACAGGTTAATAACATGCACAGGCATTGGCTAATGCATTTTAGTTAGTTGGAGAGGAGGGGATACCACTGTATAATCTTACCTTCTGGACGACAACAGAGAAAAGAAAAAGAGATGTAATAATTAGAAATGTGCCTATGTACTTTAAAAATACTGATGGTATAATTCAGTACCATTGTTACCTGAACTGGAGGTAAAAAAAAAATTAAAAATGTCTAATTTAAATAAGAAAGGCACGGTGCATACAGACAAACAAGTGGAGAATGACCTCACCTTATCTCCTTAAGCCTTTCTCTTTGAATCACTTGTAGGATCTCCTTATGACTCATTGGTGTGTTGGGGTACTTCTCAAGCACCTGGGAACAGTGTTACGGGAAACAGTGAACAGCGCATTAATGACTCACACTCCAGCAGCAACCACAAAGAAAGGATCAAGTAGAGGAATGGTTTGGGTAGACAGTAATGCTATTTGTTGGCCACATTGTAGAAGGCAACTCTCTGTGAAACACATTTTATTAGAAATACTAAGCGGATGGAATCATCTGCCAGTTTGGGTGAGATACTTGCTCCAATCCAAGCATCTCTTGAGCAACTTTAATGTCTCTCCAAGTCGTTTTGAATGATTTGAATGTTTAAAATAACATATGTGTCTAATAATTGTCATGAATAAATGTTTTGTGATATTCCACCTTAATTATGTTGCTTAAAAAATTAAAGCACATTTTAGGACCACTACAATATTTTGCACTGTGATTATTTTCGTGACAATTAAGCAAATTCTCATTACTTTGCTACTGCAACTGTAATTTCAAATTAAATTTAGGGAGAAGAGGTAAACACTTTTTATCATGACGTATATTTACAATTGCATTGTATAATTTAAATGCTTATTTTTGTGAATTACAGTACTTAGAATGAGATATTTTGGCTTTACAGCTGGTTACTTGGTTTTACCCAAAGACTTAAAATTATTTATAGCCATTCTATTTTTGTAAGTTTCACAATTATATGATACAGTTTGCTTCTTTGCTTCATGCACTGCACACAGTGAATATTGCATTTAAGTGACAACATGCAGTCAGATATTTTGTTTCCACGGTTGTGTCTTGAGTTTGAAAAATCCAGACAAAATCTAGACATTCCAAGAGATCTGCGGCTTTTAGCCACATATGAAGTCAGCTGCTGGTTCAAGGCCCTCCATTCTCCTTCCCTGCTGTATTAGCATTATGATGTCACTTCCTGTCTTCGTTTAAGTCATCCTGAATTATTATATAGAGCATAAAATAAATGCATTCATCTATTCTTTTTTTGTGAATGATGTCATGTTCATGTACCCAACAGAGAAAAAATAGGTGTATTTTATCACACAACTAATTAATAGTTGTGTAACATTTAGACATTATCATCTAGAAAGTGTTCAAATACTCTCTGTTGTAAAGTGTAACTGTGTATATATATATATATATATATATAAAAAAAAAAAAAATATTTTTATATTAATTTTTTATATATTTTTTTTTAAAAAAAAATGGATATAAAAAAGGCCCTTAAAAAATTTGTTAGATATATATTCTACATTTGTTATGTTTAAGTGACACTTTATGACCAATTATTAAGACCAACTTCTGATGATTTGAACCAAAGCCTGATCTCACTGAACTAAATGTGTTTATTTATGAAACAGCAAATGTAGGTTTTAATTTTTACACCTGAACACCTCTGTGGGCTGTACAAACGTAGTTTATGTTGAGATGTCTTTGAACGCACAATAAATTAACGTCAGGTCTTCAGCTACTGAGTATATCTTCTACTTTAATAAAACAGAACAGGTGCATTAATATAAAACTGAATATATGCGAGGTTTAATTTTGTCTTACAAACCTAGGATATAGGTTTACACGCAGTTCATTTATTCATGCTGAATGCCACAAGCTGTCCCGTAGATCTGAAGTTAAGCACAAGGGGACGTGCGACTAAATTCAACATATCAACTCAAAAGATGGACATAATATCACAGATGATAAGTAAACACGCTCCGTCTGACAAGCTCTTATAACATCGCCATTTATCCGAAACGTTGAAGAACGATGCGATCGTGTTTTTTCAGCACAAAAACAAATCTAACTCAAATCTAGAGTCGCATGAAAGTGTCTTGGGTTTAGGTGAGCTAAGCTAACAGGCTAAGCGGCGAAGTGTCACTAGTCCACAGAAGCGAGCTAGCAGCGGAGTACGCGGACGTCAGAAGGCAGACGTTTTCACAACACCGCCCCAACATGAAAATGTCACAAATGTAATCGCGATTTCATTAAAAAAGATTGAATTTGTTCGTTACGTCAAGCTTTGAAACGCGTGGCTGTAAGTGCACTTTCGCAGCTCTAACCGAAACCAGGCCCAGAAATGCATACGCAGACTTCGTCTACAACAGCGGGTCATGAACTCATAAACACAGTTGTACAAGTGGGAGCGCAGGGCGCAAAACAAGCTAAACACACGCTCAAGAAGTCCACAGGTTTACCGTTTTGGCGGCCTCTGCCCATGTCCTCCCCTTTTTCTTCTTCTGTTTTTCCCTCATGTCTGCGATCGGTCGCGAAAAATCGCGCAGTTTTCCAAAGGTGCTGTAGAAACTGTTGATGTTGCTTTAGTTACCGTGCAAGACCTACATCTCTGCCATATTGGATTTTTACTGTAAGAGACATATCATGTGACCCTTTGGGAAACGTCATCTTACTGTACTATGACAGCTCGGGGAAACCACCTACCCAGAGCCTCTCTGTCCCCATTGTTGTCTCTGTCCCCTTTAGCTACTTGAAATAAAGATTTCAAGTTATTCACCGTACTCGAAACAGACACGACATGTGTTGTATCATGCTGTGTTAAGATAATAAGTGGGATCTCGTAGATGCTGAACAAAGCGTTAAGTTAACGTTATTTGGATGAAGAGAACTGACATACATCCATTAATACAGCTAGTAAATATGGATTTTAACATGTGAAGTCTATAAAATGTTGTTTTGACAAATGTTCTCACAAATCTGTCTTTGTAGGTGCCACTTGGCTCAAATGTCGATGCAATGTAATTCATATATTGTTAACATACTAGGATCAGAGCATCATAAGCCCTCTTGTGATTTTTCTTTTATCTCCCATATATCACCCTTAATTTTTTCTGATGGTCAACCATGGTGTTTTAAAAACAGAGAGACAGATCATTTCTTTATGGCACATTTATTGTTTACATTTCTGCTTATGACTGACATCACAGACAGCATAAACTAGCCAAGTATACAGGAAACAATTGTGCTTAAAATTGCAAATTGAAAAATTTTACGCTAAAAAATCAACATGACTAGAAAAGACAAACGGTATGAAAGGAAAATGAACAGTGCATTCTATGCTTCTTTTCCTCACATAATCAATATACACTGTATATTATGCTCAAGGTTTGTGGGTTGCTGCACAAGCTCCCATTGTAGATGCTGAGCACTGAGGCCCAGAGGCCACAGAGCTGGCTGATGAAGAAGAAGATTGACCAGGCCCCTGGTACCTTAGCAAGGAAGGAGCAAGATTTAAATGTGGACAATTCATTTTATCCTTTAAGGTAGCCATATAATATTGCCAGGGTGGATGATAAACATACAAGCTGCTCACCATGATCTGGCTTTTGTGACACGTGATGCAGTCATCCTCTTTCTATAAAGACCAAACTCATGTATCAAGTCTTGGGTCTTTATATCTGACCTCTGAATGTCCAAGGGAACCATGATGGGTGGTGAAATGTCCAGTTCTAGAAGCATAATGTTCTCAGCCTGTCAACAGAATTTTTATGTATTTCAATATAGAGTGCTGTGCACAATGTCTATAATAATAACAAGAGATAGCTTTTCTAGACACTAAAATCACACAAATTCTTATCTCTGTTTTTAATACTAACCCTGTATCTAGAAGGAGACCCGGTTGCCACAGCAACTTGTGCATACTGACTAATTGGTCTCTTGGATCCTACCACTGAAGTTGGCCTTCGTCTGACAAGAGGTGAGTTACTGAAAAATGAGACAAATTATAATATGAGAAGAATATCAACATAATTGTCTTGTAAAGTTTGAAACAGTGTTTGTCTCTCACTTTTCAGAAGGGAGAAGAGGTAAGACTTTCCACTGGTCTTCCTCACTGTCAAAATGGAGACGATTTATGATCTTATTCTTTTCCTCTGAAGCAATGAAGTTCTCAATTACCAGATTTCTGGTAAATATAAAAAGGAAAGGCCAATATAAAAAATCAGTTTTGTTAGAAACATAAACAACATTGCATGTGCAGTTATTTTGTTCATATTGTTAAACATATGAAATTACAATTATGAGGAGAGGTAGAGGACATACTTAAATTTAATCTCTCTTGTCAACTCATTCATTGTCTGCTCCAGTTCCTGTCTCATTGCAACATGTTCATTGATGATATCTCCAATCTCGGACCTCACCAACTGCAGCTTACTGTAAAACTGTTAGATGACCAGCCAATGCAATGTTGAGAAGGACATCATAGTTTTACTACGATTCACTAACATTTTAAAAATGAACACAGAACCAGAAGCAAAAAAGGAAGGGTCCTGAGAACCCTTAGATAAAATAGTTTTAAATATAGTGTTTAAATATAGTGTGCTTTGCATGGGCTGTGTTTTTACGCACCTTTCTAAGCTTATTGGTCTTAAATTCCACCTCTTGCTGAAGAGTGGAGAATGTCTCTTTCAGCTCAATTGTCTCCTCATCTTGTTCAAACATCAGCTGCTGCATATCTCTTTCCTTTCTCTCCTTACAGGATTTATTACACACGTATTTCAGATTTCAATCCTTAAATTGTATTTACATAATTATGTATTATAGCTATTCTATGATTAGTTACCTGCTCAGCAATCTCCTGTCTCTTCAGTTCCAACATTCTCTGCTGTTCATTTGTGTGATCAATGATGGTTTTCCCTCCAACCAGAAGCTTACTTTCCATAGCCTGCACACAATCATAGCACACAATGTTTAATGTGATTTATTATTAATATAATCTATGATATGCGCCTAGACAAAAGATGAGTGGAAAGAACTAACCTTATACTTTTCAATCATGGTTTCCATAGCTTGTTGCTCCTTCAGCAACTCTTCCAGAGTTTTTGTTTTCTCATCCAATGTGCCAAGTTTCCTGCTGAAATCTGGCTTGTAATAGGCCGAGGTCTTTGCCATCTGCTGCTTCCACCATTTTTCCTCCACACTTTCCTCTTGTACTGTCTCTACTATACCCACGTCCCTCTGAGTTTCCATCTCTCCACTACTCATACTTCTCTGCATTCGCATACTATTTCTCCTCTGCCTTCTCCTTTCTTTAGCTAGCATCCCTCGCTCTTCAAGCTGTGCCTTCAGATGAGCTATTTCCTCCTGGAACTCACGCAACAGCGCATCTTTGGGGTCCTCATTGATCTTTGGCTTATTCTTAATGTTCTTTGCTCTGTTAGCATACCTCAGTGTGGTAAGCGTCTCATCATAGTGGCAGAAAGATGGTCCAATTGTAGCTACCATGACAGTTTTGGAGTTGCCCCCAAGGGAGTCCTGCAACAGGCGTGTGAGTTTAGAATCTCTGTAAGGAATGTGAGTACTCTTCCAATCCACCAAGGCTGAGATAACGTTTCCAAGAGCAGAAAGAGACAAGTTTATTTTGGCTGCCTCTTTGAACCTCTGTCCCTGCACACCTGTTTTGTTTTGCCGCTCACTGCCCGCCAAATCCACCATGTTTAACTTTCCAACACGAATGTGCTCCTCACCATCAATGCCCATCTCACTGCATTCAATAGTAATTACAAAAATCGCATGTGATCTTGAACTATGCTCATTCATTTTGGTGTATCCAACAGACCTTGACTGATTTCCCAAGTTCATGACATGTTCAATTTCCTTAATGTTTTTAGTCACAACAGATGAGAGATCTTTGACATACACACCTAACTCTGGATCTTCTTTGAGCTCCAGTTTTTTATTATTGTCCTTGCACAGAAGATCTCGTATCTCTTCTTGATATATCTCCATATAAGACACTCTTACAAGGTACTTTTAATTTTGAGATCTGGATATATAAGTGAAAATATGCTGAAATGAATTTGGAATGACTCCCCTTTTCTCTGGGTCTGTGGGCACACCTTCCATTGTATATGTTTTGCCAGTGCCAGTTTGACCATAAGCAAATATAGTCCCGTTGAACCCAAGCAAAACGGAGTCAATGAGAGGTTTACACGCATAATAATACAACTCATTCTGTTTTGAACCCGTGTCATAGACAGCATCAAACGTGAATGATTTCATAAGGGTTCCGGATGGTTTCGGATTACGGACGCTCACCTGTCCCAGTCTGACATCTACTTCAACAATTCTTTCGTGTTTCATCGCTTCTTCTTTCTTGTTTAATGGGCGGCACCGCACCACCACCTTCACCGTCTCTATTTTTTTCCCAACCGACACGGACCGTGGTCGCAACGGGCTGTTTCTCATCATCTTTCTGATAATAGTTTCTGATAATAGTTAGTCTTAAATGTTCTGCTATGTTACACACAGACGTGAGGATGGATTAAAACGCATTGATCAGTCATCGCTAAGCAGGCTAATATACGCTTTTGAATTAGGCAAATGCATATCCATCATATGAAAATTGTTTAAGCGTAAAACATCTTGGTCCAACGCCCAAGGTGCTCCATTACTACATCCCGCTCCACGCATTGAGCTCCGCATGCAGCCAGCATCGCCCACCTCCTGCTCCGTCACAGACAATAGACAGTGCGCTCACAGGCGCGCCGTGCCACTGATAGGCAGATGATGGTTTCTTCTCTCTGATGACGCATTTTAAATCGCTTAATGTTTTAATGATAAGATCAGCGACAATTAGGGTATTAAATGTAATATGATAAAGCCTAATAACAGATAGTTAAAATAGTCTGTGACAGTCAATGGTCAGGATTTGGTTGTTAATGCCATTGTACATACACATTCAACATTATTGTGACTCCGGCAAAATATGTTGTGAGTCAAAATGATCAATAATTAAGTTAATGGGTGACGATAATCTGCTTTTATTTCCGCATTGCATTTGTGCACATCTTAGAATAATTTTTATTAAGCCGCATTCAGTGTCATAAGTACGTATAATTGTTATAATTATTAATATTTACGCTGTTGGATTTGTATTTTAAGCACTCAATATAAATGTCAGGACTGGGTTTAACAATACGTTTTTAAAGTAAATACTGTACATATACATACAGTAGTTAATATATTTAATATCACAAAAGAAAGAACTAAAAGTAACTACAAAAACAATTAACTTATCTAAAGTCATTCTCCTGCTTTGTTCTCTGTGGAGTCTTGTTGGAGAATTGTTGTCACTGATCATGTGACTTCAGCATGGTGATATTCAGCCAATGGGGACGCGTTTCCCCTCACAGACCGTGTGGAGAAGTTACCGGTCCGGGTGCAAAGTGTCAGATTCGCGTAACTTCTCTTGGAGATTATTTTATTCATCACAACTCTATGAAAGCAGATGACCCGCGCCGGCTTTTCGCTTTAAAGATTAATATTGGTTTTGTTTCACGTATTTGTTCCTGCCTCGAGCAACTGTTATTTACTGGAGTTGTCAATAACGACAGCACATACACGTTTATATTTTTATGTGGCATTTTTCTCTTATTTGTGATTACTTTTTATATAACTTCTATACATCTAAACGAGTGTCCTTACGAAATGTAAATCATTTGAAAAAAAAAAACTTTTTCGGACCTTTTTAATTCGCTTAACGTTGAGGACAAGCAAAGATGGGTTTGGGACGGAATCGAGCACGTTTGCTGTGTATGATCTTTTTAACTCTTGGGTTTTTTGTTGTGGAAGTTGTGATAAGCCGAATGACAGCGTCTCTCGCAATGTTGTCCGACTCTTTTCATATGCTGTCGGATGTGATAGCGTTGATTGTGGCGCTGATCGCGGTGAGCTTTGCGGAGACGGCTCGAGCCACAGATAAGAACACGTACGGATGGATCCGCGCAGAAGTCATGGGAGCTTTAGTTAATGCCGTGTTTTTGACGGCCCTTTGCTTCACTATTTTATTAGAGGCAATCGAGCGTTACACATTGCCTCATGAGATAGAGAATCCACGTGTGGTTATTTGGGTTGGCGTTGCTGGTCTCCTAGTCAATGTTCTTGGTCTTTTCCTTTTCCACGGACACGCGGGGTCAGGTGGGCATGGACACTCTCATGGTGGACACTCTCATGGTGGACACTCTCATGGTGGACACTCTCATATTTCCAAGACAAATCGAAGAGATTATGACAAATCGAAGGCATATGAAGAGGCACACGAACTCATGATAAACAGCAATATTTCACCAGCTCAAACTCCTGAGCTGAAGTCAGGTATTAACATCATAATACAGTTTTAAGAAATCAAATGACACATGTAAGTTCAGGACTCCCAAAGCCATTGGAAAACCTGGAAAATTAGGGAATTTTAAACGCGTTTTCCAGGTCTGGAGAAGTCATCTTAAAATCTTAAAAGTAATGGAACGTTTTCATGCTTAGCTTTATAAAATATTTGATTAGAAACAGCTCATTTCTGAGTGAGCTGAGGTGATAAAGAGTCTTTATGTTATATATTTTTATATAACATAATGTTATATTTTCACAAATTACAAAAAATCATGGAAATTTATTGGTCAACAACATGGGAACCCCTAAGTTTGCTTTGCATAAAATCTCTCAGCTACATTTATGCATATTTGAAGCTGAAAATGTATCATTTGATTAATATATGTGTATATGCTTTTCTTATTTTTATTTCTCTGTTCTCTTTCTATGAATTTTGCTGACTTGTTGGTTTGTTCTATATGTTTAGACAGTTTAAACATCAGAATCACGGCCAACAGCTCATTGGAGGATCTGGATCAAAGTTCTGATTCGGCGTCCCAGCTGAACATGCGTGGGGTGTTCCTGCACGTGCTGGGAGATGCGTTAGGTTCTGTCATTGTGGTGGTCAATGCCTTGATTTTTACTTTTGTGTGGACACCTTGCCAGAGTGAGGAGATCTGTTACAACCTCTGCAGTAGCGGCGACTTCACTGAACACCATCATGTTAATGCATCAGTCCTGAGCATATCCAAAGCATCCAACAGGGACCACAGAAATGTATCTGTAGCTGGGCCGTGTTGGGTGCTCTACCTAGACCCGATGCTATGTGTAATAATGGTGTCTATTTTGCTCTACACAACATTCCCTCTTCTGAAGGAGTCGGCTCTTATCCTCTTGCAAACGGTACCCAAGCAGATTGATCTGCACAAGCTGAATGGTAAGTTGAGGAACCTAGAGGGTGTTATGGCCCTTCACGACCTGCACATCTGGCAGCTGGCTGGAAATTGCATAATTGCCACTGCTCACATCAAATGTGCGGATCCAGCCTCTTACATGGACATAGCAAAGCGCATTAAAGATATCTTCCATGATGAAGGCATTCACGCCACTACTGTTCAGCCAGAGTTTTCCTCCATTTCTGAAGAATTTGGTGACTCCCAGTGTGAGCTTTCCTGTCAAAGTCAATGTGGCCCCAAGCTTTGTTGTAATCCGAGTAAAAGAGCTAAGCCAGAGTCTGTTTTGCCCTTGAGTAAAGGAAAGTCCTGCAGGCACACTGAACTTCACAGGCACAATGTAGTATGGGGTGAAAGGAAGGAAGTAGAGGATTATGTACACGCAGAGATGGAATCAACTGTGTAGGCTCAAGTGTAGCATTAGCTTCATATTGCATATTATGTGGAAGTTTGTTTTGTTTAATGCTGGTTGTAAGAATTGTATCAAATTAGGATCATTTTATCAAAGCTGCTTATTGCAGAAGTATGTGAGGCGGTCTCAGAGAAGGGGTTTTGAAGCAATATTAGATTCCATTGACTGTTTTATATTTTAATCTGTGAAACACAAGAAAGTGAATACAAATGTATCCATGTTCATATTGATTTCCATACAGATATCACAGATAATAAAAAGATGCAAAACGTATTTGCAAGTTTTTGCAAGAGATTTGTTGATGCAGTTGATATTAATAGCAGATATTTATTTTTCATAAGTTATAATAAAGAAATGCAAAAATATATAAATTCATTTTTGTATCTCTGTTCATTATATGTTTTTATATATATTATTTTATATTATGATATATTTGTAATAAGCACTTTTGTCAACAAATACAGACATAGAATATAGAAATGTTCACCTGTAAGAGAAATTATACCAATAAAATGTAGTAAATCTTTGCATTTATCTGTCAGATTTATCTGGCATTTATTTTCATTTGATTGTTAACTGTGACTATTTGATTGACCACCAAATTGTAAAATCATTAACAAACCACATAATGGCATCATATGCCAGCTGTGGCTAGTTTAACCAGTTGTGCTGGAAATGAAACCCAATAATCTGTTGCTTGGTTGATGAGTCACGTATATGTTACTGTGCATAGAGTTAAATATAAAGTGTAGTCGTCAGAGGCGTCTGCTCACGCAGAATAACAGCTCACTCCTTGCACAGCTGTACAAACACATCATGTCTTGAATGGACCTTGGAACCGACTGCGCTAGCATAGCGCACAAACACTGTGATAAGTATTTAACGACAAATTTTAATTCTTTAAATAGATTTCCACTCTTGCAGGGTCATGTGGAGGATCAGGGGATGCTTGTTGTGAAACAATAGTATTTGAATAAGGGGGAACACAGTGTGGTTTAACTTAATGAGAACAGTGTGATGCAATCACTAAAGCAGTGTATGGGGCCCTGTTTCAAAACAATAGAGAATGGTCCTTATTCACTCACTGCACAGTCCTCAAATCAATTCTCTAAGATAAGAGACCTAGAGTGTTGTCTATTCTTTAATGGCAATTATGTGGCAATCACTGCTTTTTTATTGTTTACATTGGCCTACATTGTAAGCTATATATATATATATATATATATGTATACAAATAACTGGTTTGATTTGAAAAACCTATGTCATTTAAACCTGAGAGTGTGATTAGGGACTAGGATTTGTCCCGTCTCTTGTTCTGGTGAGTTTATCATGTGATAATGATCACGAATTGTGGATGAACTACTTGTGAAAGTACAAGCTTTACAAGGAGAACACTGTAACGCACAAAAGCAAACCTTAAAATAGTGAAGAACTATCATTTGTCAAGATAAAATGTCCTACATTTTTACATGACCTACATTTACTGTACTGCATTTACATTTTAAGTATACTTATATATTAAGTATATTGGATTATGCATCTGTGCCATAGTAACTGTTTGATTTATTATGAACAATTATAGGTTTATTAACTATAAAGGTAATTATTATTTAGGTACCATATTTTATTTGCTAAACTTAGTTTTGGCTTTTTGGCCATCTTGTGGCTGCATATCACATTGCAGGTTGTCCAATTGATTTGGAGATGTTTAAAGAAATGCGACAGATTGTATTTATTTAATAAATTATCATAAACCACAGTTTGTATCATGTCAAGAACTAGCATGCAGAAGGTTACATATACTGTACAAACAACTGCGGGGTCCAAAAACCCGAGAGCACGTTGCAAATCTGTGATTTTTTTTTTCAGATATATTGGTATTATTTCTATTAACCTGGACTGTTTTATCACTTTGAATCATATAAAAGTTGACATGAAACTGAATTCAGAAGAAACAGTTGAGGTGTTGCTTTATTTGCTGGGTCATGAATTCAATACAAGTACATATGTGACATTTTTTTCTATTAACTATTTGTAGAAAGTGTCAGATTTTCTTGCGTCAATTGAAGCACACTAGATGCTGTTAGAAACGCTCTCAAATCATGCTGAGATCATCAGGTCTTGCATTTCAGCTATATTGTCAATATTATTTACAGAGAGGTTTTCTATTCATTTTTTTATTCGTATTGTGTTCCTATAGTCTCTGGGAAGCGTTAGACATTATTGTTGTGCTTGTAGTGTGAATGTAAATGTGCTGTAGGGTGATGAGAATCTAGGTAAAAGTTCATTTGTGACTGTACTGGAATCATGTCCTCTACCGGCCTGTCTGCAGATAGTCTGTCTCGCCTCTGTGTGTGTCTTTTTGTGACTTATCCTGATCTGACCCTCACTTGTTGTATAAGCTCTTATGACTTATGAGTCTCTTTCATCATTTTCCTTCACAAATATCTTTTTTAATAAAGGTGCCACCATGAGAACCTTCATAGTTGCTTCCTGTTATATATATATATATTATATATAAATATATATATATATATTTTTAACTGCTACATAATAAATGAAATTAAATTCTCTTTTAATATTGTTTATTTAGCTCATACACGTCAATTATGAAGTCAAGGGAGATGTAGCAGTGGTCCGCATCAATGACACAAGTTCAAAGGTAACAGTTTTTGCATATATATATATATATTATTTTAAATGCATGTATTTTTTTATTAATTGGTGATTCATTTGTTTAGTGTTGATTTTCTTTATGTAAAACACTTGCTATTTTGGGAGCCGGGTTGATGGGAGCAGGTGTTGCCCAAGTGTCTGTAGATAAAGGCATTCATACCATTCTAAAAGATACCACACTGGAGGGACTTAATCGTTGTCAGCAACAAGTCTATAAGGTGTGAGTGTTAAACACCTTGTACCAAATTTAAAATATACCATTAAATGCATTCACCAATATATGTTTAATTGTCCCAGTGATGGAAATGCTAATTAGATGGTAGGAGAGATATCAGTATTTTAGAAAGCTGTATTATGCTAGTTAAGAATTTCATAATTTTATATCCAGGGTCAGGTAAAATACATTATCAAAAAACAAATTTTCTCATACTATACGCTTATGTCGCACCTCTTTTCACTTTCTGCCCGAAATACCTAGTCTGCTCTGATTGGTCAGCTGGCCTTCTCTCTTGTGATTGGTCAAACTCAAACAGTGTCTTCCCTGCCTTTGCTCTTGTTTTGGTTGAGGGTGGATAACACTAGATGCTAGATGGGCATTATGCAAATGTTTTACACAGTGATGTAACCACATGACGGAAGTAATGGCAAATGAGGTGAAAAAACTACAAATGAGACATTTCAGTCAGTTTAGGAGAAGTGTTTTCTGTTGGAGAAATCACACAAACTCCCCTTGGCATGGACTGCTTCCTAAACATGCAAATTGCTTACATGCACAAACAGATATTACTATTTATTAGTATTTAGCACACTAAAAGAAAGCCAGAAAAACCTAATAGGTGTAACAATTTAGGTTAAATGACAAAACTAAGAAGAAGAGCATAACATCATCTGAAAGGGACAGTATTCTGTCCATCCTCACGGGGCAGCCGGACTACAGCAGCTTTTCTAAACCTGACATGATCAAGAACGATCAATGTCAAGAAATCAGATTCTCATAACAAAGTTAACTTCATAACATTTTGTAATCACAGGTCATTCCTTCACACTGTATATTTGCAACAAACACATCTGCTTTACAAATCAAAGATATTGCTGCTATAAGCAAGCAACCTGAAAAGGTATGAAACTTTAATCTGCTATTGAAGCTACGTGATGTGATTCTGGACAACCTCAAACTCTTCTGCGTTTCATCTCAGGTCTGGAATGCTCTACTTTTCTCCAGTCGATAAGATGCAGCTGCTGGAGATCATCACCACTGATAAAACATCTAAGGACACTACAGCTTCAGCAGTGGCAGCTGGCCTGAAACAAGGCAAAATCATCATATAGCTGTTGGAGTGAGACATCACACGTCCTACCATAAATGCAAAATAAATTGATTTATGCATTTACACTTTAATCCAAAACCACATTCAAGGTGCATTCAAGTTGCACATTTTTTTATGAGTATGGGTGGTTTCTTAGAATCAAACCCACAGCCTTTGTGCTGCTAACGTAGTGTGCTATCAGTTGAGCTACAGGAACAAGTCTGGAGTTAATCTTTTGGATTTGAAATTGTGATGTTTATCTGCAGGATAGAGCAGGATTCTACACCACCAGATGTTTAGCTCTCATGATAGCAGAGGCAGTGCTACTGCATCGCTACTGCAACACAGCTGTGGGACTGCACTATTCAACTAAACCACTTGTCACAAACCACAGGACACAGATCTGTTTCCTTGCACCTTTGAAAGGAATTATGTGTCGGACACAGCATCATTTTTGTTGTGTTCTATCTCATACCTGTTTACACCTTGATTCACCTTGATCAGGTGATAAAAATATTACATATAATTATGCATTTGGCAGACACTTTTATCCAAAGCGACTTACAGTGCATTGAAGTTATACAACGCCTAAGTACATGCACTCCCTGGGAATTGAACCCGCAACCTTTTATGCTGCTAACGCAATGCTCTACCACTGAGCTACAGTAGAACCGTAGTTAATATATTTAGAGGGGGGTTGGTACAACGAAAATAGATTCATAATCTGTTTACCAGTACAAACAATATATGGGCATATATAAACATTTTATTAACACATAATTCTACAAAATATAATTATAATCTACATAATATAATATAATATAAGACAACTAACTGCTCAGCTCATTCATTGTTTTATATAGATTGCATTAACACCAAAACGCACAACACTACAAGACAAAAGACAAGCATTAGATGAGAGTCAGACGAGTCAGAAGTTTATTATTGTCATTCAACCTAATATATAGCAGGTGCAGTACATGAATGAAACAACGATCCTCCAGCACCATTGTGACACCCTAGTTCCGCTCATGGGAATCCTTTGAGAGAATAACTGCATACAGCATAATGAGGCTCTTCCCTAAAAATCTGCTTTATTCAAGTAAATCTGTATTCCTGAACATTTACAGACCAGTTAATATGTGGCAGTTCAACAAAAATATTTGTCCTGGCTAAATCAATGAACAAACTCTAGTAGAAAGGTCAACGGTGTTGCCCATTTCCTTTTAGATCCTATAGGAGGCGCTCGGTGGCTCAAATGAATGCATAAATACATAATAATACAACAAATAAGAAACCCCGGCTATTTTATTAGCTTGCTTAATGTATGTGTGGTGTTTTTAAGATGTATAATGTTTATCATAACTAAACTAAATCAGCATGTAGTTTTAGTTCTTGGTTACAACATATTGACTAATATTTTGGCAGCCATTTGAACTCAATGGGCCATAAAACACTTTAAATTCCAATGAACCCTTTAGGTTGTATTTATTCATCTGTGAAAATATCAGCTTTAATCGTTTATGTTTCTTTCTTAGCTGGTCAAAGACAACTTCCGGGCCGAGGCGAGTCACTTTAGCTCCGCCCTTTTTATTGCATTGTTGTCGCGTCCTTTACGTCAGTTTTAAATCTATGGGAGGAGTCCTGCCACCCGGAAGTTTTCAATGAATGATGTTGGCGATTACAGCGTGTTGATTTATTCGTCCATTGCAGTAAACTCTTCAATGAGGCAAGTGAACGAGGATGTGAGCCGTCCCGATTTCCTGTTAGACGCTTTTAACATGAAGAGGAGTGCATGACCAGGGGCTCCATGAATGTGATGCGTCCAGGACCTCGGCGAAGGCAGTGACATTTTAGCAGAATGTTTCGGCTGTTCTCGGCTCTGCTGATTGTTGGGCTGCTGCTGGCGTGCTTCACTTCTTGGGTGATCGATAGATACGACACCACCTGGCACCCTAAACGCAGTTTAGATCAGTCCGGAGAAGCAATGAAGAAGAGCGGCCCACCGTATCCCAGCGGACAGCTGGAGAACATATTCTGGTTTGTGCAGGTAAGAGGAGGTTTGGTCTGCTGGTGACGAGAGGTCATACTCTCATTGTACTGTCAGTGAATTGATCATGTGATTTGTTGTCAGATGGCTTTTATTTTGTGTTCTGTCATAATAATTTATTACTGCCTTAATAAATAGGCTGCTCGCGTGTGAGTGATAATTATGAAAAGGTAGGAAAATGATGTTCATGTCTAATGTGATTAAATAGATGATATATTATAAATATAAATTAAATAAATAGGTGTTTAATAAATAGTAATTAAATATATAATCATTAATCTGAATTTTACACAGAATCACTTCACTTCACTTTACACAATCAGGACAAATAGAAAACTTTGTTTTATTAAGTCACCTGCAATGTTTTCGGTTCTTTTATGAACAACTTTTATCTTTTGGGTGCTGCATAGGAAATGTTACTCTAAATCCAGACTAAAATTATGTTGTATTGTCATATTAACATGTAGTACTATCTAAGTAAGACAGTTAAAAAGCATGTATGTTACAGCATTAGCCACATGTGACGTGAAGCAGTCAGTAGTAGAATCCCTTGAGCAAGATAACAAATTTCATCCAGACCTGTTATACAGATGGGCTGATGTTACTGTGCTCCTATGCATGTCTATGGGTTTGCACATTTCTGTGTGTTTGAATGGTAAAACAATACATTATCAGCAACTAACTGACTTGAGTACAGTATGAGTGTACCTCCTGTTAAATGCCACTGACACTTGTTCTATAAATTGGTTTTATGTGTGAGATTTTAAACCCTCACTGTTAATGGCAGGCCTGTGTCAGACTGCTTACAACGCTGATTATTCTGCACAGGTATCTGACATCCATATCAGTCGTTTTCATGATCCCAGGCGGATTCCAGACTTTGAAAAGTTCTGTAGTGACACTATTGATGTGATAAAACCTGATCTTGTGCTGGCCACAGGTGAGTGGCTTTAGATATTTAGAGAACAAAATTGTAAATTATCCCTATACCCATATTGTGTATGTAGTAATTTTACATAAAACCCAAGTATGTTGTTTTTGGAATATTTTAACAGGGGACTTAACAGATGCAAAGACTAAGAGTAAAATGGGATCTCTTCAACATGAAGTGGAGTGGCAGGCCTACCACAATGTCCTCAAAAGATCACGAGTGTTGGAACGCACAAAATGGATTGACATTCGGGGAAACCATGGTGATTATTCCTTAACTTCTAGTGTCAATTGTGTCTGGAAATCTACACTAAAGTGGCTGATAGTTTGTATGTGGGATTTAAATAAAGATCAGAGTTAAGTTTCTTCTTTGTACATCATGGTTGTTCTAGAAGAATAATTGATCATGCCTGTCCTGCTGTCTGTTGGCAATGTAACAATGCAATAAAGGACATTGAGTCCAGAAGGATGGACACTATTCTGCAGCTCTAAGAATAGTGCAAACGGAAGTTATTAATTCATGTCTTGCCTTTTTATTGCAGCCCTCCTGACACAACCTCTTGTCCACATTACACACCTCACAACACAATCACAGGCATTTATAACACACGTAATGTTTAATACATAATTAAATGTAGTAGGATCTTGGACCAATGAGATTTCACTGTGGGTGGAGCTACCCAGCAAAACGGTACCAAAATAGAAACCAAATCCCAGATGTCTTGTCTTGGCTGTACAGTGATTCAGTATCCCTGACTATCTCTGGACATAGAGTAGCCATTCATGCTGTTCAATTTATTTATATTTAGCTACAGAAATGGCTGTTTAAATGGGTGTGGTTGCTGAGTAAAACTAATGAATATCTGTAATGAGCTCACATAACTCAGCTTGCATATCATTTTTCTTCTTTTCCCATTATCCCTTTCTGGTGTTACATTACGAACGCTGCCAGACATGTAATAAGAGCTCCATTATCAGTTGTTTTGTCCCCTGTTGTCTTCCATTTCCTGGAAGTCCTGACTAATATTCTCTTGTTTCCTCAGATGCCTTTAATATTATATCACTGGAGAGCATGAACAATTATTACAGGTCTGTACAAATATCACAAATGCAGAATGTTATTCCTGTAAAGCTACAGAAAGCTTAAAATAACTGCTTTCATAAATATGAACTTAAACTGTTAGTGTGAAAGCACCCTGAAACAATTTTCTTTTGATGGCTGACATCACCAAGCTCTCTTTTCCACCTCTTCTTCAAACCATTTGTCATATTTTCACTACAAAAGTCCCACCCTACATTTCTTTCAAGATGAATTGGAATGGACCCTTTTGACAATATCCTGGGGCCCTGTTTTTTTCTTGTTAACTATTAGTTAAGTCAGCTAATGGCTTATTGTCTTTAGATATGGAATCAACACTGTTTTTTAGACTGATTCATGTAAACGCTTATTGAGCCTGACCAGCTGTGTAAGATTTAGACTAACTTGAAAAATGTTGCTCTGTTGCATATTGTCCCTAAGATTGCTGATGAATTGTTGGTGAAACAAGAAGCTGAGAGCATTGAGAGCAAGCTATTGTTTCATTTTCACTTTTCCTGAATATCTAGAAAGTACTCTGCCAATCAGAAAGTTGGATCCTTCCACTACATACACAGAACTTCCTTTGGGAACTACTCGTTCATTTGTGCCGATGCCACTCTGACCCCCGGACCCAAACGGCCTTATAACTTCTTTGGTATTCTCAATCAGGTAGGAGAGATGTTAACTTCAGCTTTGTGTATGTGATAAAAGCCCTTTATCTGGACTGAAATGAGTATTTTCCCCATAGGCTCAAATGGATTTGTTGGCAACGTTTAGAGAAGAGAGCCTCAGCAGTAACAAATCTATCTGGTTTGGACATTATACCACATCTACTGTCATCTCTCCCTTCCCAGGAGTCAGAGAACTCATGAGGTTTGGTCTGGAGAAGTCTCTGTAATTAGCAACAACATTTATGAGATTATTTGTTATTTTGGGGCGGAGCAATAAAGGGAGGGATGCGTTTGTTTATATCAACTGTGTTTCTCTATAATCGCTTACTGTATCTTTAATACAAACAGTCAGTTATGTCTTAAATGTAAACAAGTTGCAGGGTAATAGCTGCCTATAGGGCCCTTTATTATTACCTTTTATTGTTTGCCACAGAACAGTAATCTGAGTACAAACGCATAATGATCTGCTAACTCTAGACTCGTATCCATTGTTTTAACAGCTCAGCTGTGGCGTATCTGTGTGGGCACCTACATACACTAGGAGGCTTCATGCCGATACTGCATAGCCGACATAAAGGAGGCACGCTGGAATTAGAGCTGGGAGACTGGATGGATAACCGCAGGTAAGATTTGCACTTGAGCAAGAAAACAAGGCCCACACTCAAGGGAATGCTACCAGATGTAAATATAGCTGACTTATCTTAACAAGTGCAGGAAAAACAGCTGATATATGAGGAAGACATTTTTAATGCCCTAACTCTTTGGCATTGTAATGTATTGGCAAAAATAGTTTGCCAGTAGTCACACATAGTTTTTCTTCCTTGGTTCAGAAACAGAATATTGGTTTCGACCATGACCTGCTTAGTTTCTCTCACTTATTAAACTTTGCCTGTCCTGCACACTTTGAAGCTTGTTAAAAAGTGTGTTACTGTTCTAAAAGAATCTATCTAATCTATCTAGTGCCATATGTAGAGGCTATCTGAGAAATTTGGGGTTTGGCTTATTTGACCTGTGCCATTTAGCACAACCTAGAACATAGTAACAACTACATAGCAACATGCTTGAGACCACTCAAAACACCCTAAGTAATCGCATAGCAATGTCTGGACAACCACCTGGGGGACTCTAGCAACAACACACATAGTAACCATCATGTTTTGAAAACCTTTGTACATGTGCTTAAGTTACATAAGTTACTTTTCTTTTGGTACAGGTACAGAATACTGGCTTTTGATCATGACCTGCTTAGTTTCTCAGACGTGACGTTTGAAGACTGGCCAGCTGTGCTCATCACTAATCCCAAAACGCACAGTACCTGCATCCAGGCGTGGAACCTTTGGGTCGGATCCACAGTTCCACACACATCAGGTGTCTCTGTGTGTGTCCTCTTAAACCTTCAACCACTCATCCAAACTCATGTAACATTATTGTCTTCCATCCAAATGTGTTTATTCCCTGCAATGTTGTTCTGTCACCGCAAGAATGTCACATTTTAAAGTTTTCTGTTTGGTACACTGAGCTTATTGTGGGTGCATGTGCTGTGCATTGGGTCGTACAGGGTCCTGGCCTTTTCAGAATCTCCGATCACAGCTGTGTATGTGAGTGTGGATGGAGTTTTACTGGGAGAAGCTGGCAGTGTGGAGGGGCCTCTATATGTGCTTCCCTGGGACCCAACATTCTACTCTAATGGACTGCACACCATCAGTGTTAAAGTGGAGGTACTTGAAGATCAATGCCTTTTACTGACAACATTTTCATTTTATTTCAATGGATTATTTCTTCTTCCTTTTCTATTTCTCTGTTTCTTGCTAAAACTTAGAATTCATTTCAGTAAGAATTTCAGGAGAATTGCAGTTCTTAGTCCTGTTCACAACAGCAAGTATTACTTAACTAGTGTTAGGGACCCTTAACCAAGGGTTATTAAACTTTGGTGTGTTGTTATGCAGCATTTGTGCTATGGACATAAATGATATCTCAAATCATGTGGCTTGCTGAAGAGAGAAGAGTGCTGTTAAGTCATTGGACGTATGACAAAAATAACATAGATTTAGAATGAAAGAAGGACCCTAGCCATACCTTTTCCACAATATCATATAGATCATAAAGAGTCACTCCTTAGCAACATCCTAGCAACCACATAGTAATATGCTAAAAGGTGCTAGAAACCAAATAACAATGCTCTGGCAACTACCCAGAACTGCAAAATCAATAGACTATAAAAGCATTGTGGTAAGCATGACTCACACTTTCTCCAGAATACAAAAGCTAGTTTATTTATATTTGGCAAGTAAATCTTCTGTAGAACTGTTTATTTAAATCAAAACTGCATTTTGCAATTCTCATGCCAGGACTCAACAGGTCGCTCAAAAATACGTGAGCAACAGTTCACCCTGGAAGAAGATCTCATCCCCAGCTTCAGCTTCACACAGTCCTTCATTCTCCTGACAGACCACTACATACTGGTATGAAAATGAAACAGTCCATGTGTGATGTTTCTGTAAGCTTCATTAATGTGACATTTCATGAGGTTTAGTGTCAAAAGAAAGCTATGCTAGCTACTAGTAATAAATACACATGCTCATTTATGGATTCGCTTTTCTTTAAACTCTCTTTTAATTCATCTTGTCACTTTTATTATAATTTTTACTACGTGTTTATGATTATTTACACATCTTCACACCTGTTTGTTTGCACAGGCTCGGATTGCTTTTGTGGCAATAGTGTTACTAAACCTGGGTGGGCTTGTCTTCTTCAGATTTATGCATGTTTCTTCTACAAGAGGTATGTCGATTTGCTTTGATTTTTTTTTTTTTTTTTTTTTACAGAAATATCTTGTAGCTTTCGTAACAAAATCGTCATTTTTCAGGGTTGTCTTCCCAAGCATGGATGTCCTTACATCTTGTCAGTAAAATCAACACCTTTTACCATGCTCTGCTGTTTTTTAACCTGTGTACAGCATTAGGTAAGTCACTGTCACCTGGGTAACTATGTGCAAACTGATGGGACATAATCACATAATATGGCACTGTAATCATTTTTCAGTCTTTGCCCAACAGACAATAAATGGTAGAAAATGACAACTGTAGGATTTTACATGTAATTTATTGCCTCTTAGTCTAATTAATGCTTATAACTAACCCCTGACCCCATCTACTTGCTCAAGAACACTCCAAAAATATGTCAGGATGAAGTCCTGCAAGTTCTGCTGTACTACTGAAGGAACTTTTTTATTCTGTCTGGTGGTTTTTTCAGGTCCATGGTTCATTGGGGAAGTAATCGATGGACACAACGGGGCCTGCTTTGCTTTCGGTGTGTTTGTGGATGGGCATTTTCTTGAAGGAAGTCTGACTTATGTTGTGGGGGTTATTCAGGTAATACAGTATTTATGATGCAGATCATTATGAAACTGGAGTGTTTTCATGAGTTTATTAGGGTTGGGCAAAAATCAGATATTAAAGAATTAGTTCACCCCATAATGAAAATTCTCTCATAATTTACTTACCCTAATACCATCCCAGATGTATATGACTTTCTTTCTTCAGACAAACACAATATTCTGTAATATCAAGTAATGCCATTGATCAGTGATCAACATGTTTCAACATCATGCAAGTTTGTGGCAAAACTAAAAAAAACAGTAATTCTTCCTATTAATACCTGATAGGTAAAATGCATTTGTTAACTAAATTAGATACATATTTAGTTCAGTACTATCAAAGCAATTAATACAGACATGATTTTTGATTCAGAAGATTTTAATTTTGCCATACAGCAGCACAAATTGTCCATCATATTGTCAGATTGACAAAATGAACTTAAAAAAAGAATACAATTAAAATAATGTATGAATTTAATGCATCATAAAATAATAAAAAACAAAATGTGAACAAATATATAAAACAAATATGGACAAATGTGGACAGTATTTGTTGACAGTATTGTATTGTAAAGGCATAAAAAAGTTGTAGCATTGTTGTAGCAATGTCTAGTGTTTTTATATGAAAATAGATGAAACATATTAAATGATATTATAAAAAAAATAATTTAAAAAAATTTTAAACAATTTATTATATTGTTTGTGAATTCTCAGTTCAGGTTGTAATGAGCAGACTGTATGACTGTATGAAAAATTCTGTCTGTGCTCAGCAGATCCTGTTCTTCAACATGCCTCTTACGTATTACCTCTGCTGGAGTCTTCATCACAGGTGTCGTGGTAACAGCTTCAGCTCACATTTCTGCCGGCTGGGTTGTCGCTGGCGGACTTTGGCCGTGCACCTGGGAATGCTGGTAGTTTTGATCTGGCAGGCTTATTCTTGCTTCTTCCTGTTGGAGACCTATGGACCACTGGCATTTTTCCTGTCTCCAGTGCGTACATGGGCCCTGCTCTTGGCCCTGTTGTTGGTATACAAGGTCTGGTGGGGTCCGCCCCCCCGTTTCTCTGATGGCAGCACAACCAACAGACCGTTGTGACAGTGATGTTCTCACCTATTGTTTTCAGACTTTTTTGTGCCAGGTTCTTCCCTCATTTTGCCTTTTTATTCTCAATAATTAAATTGCCACATGTAAATAATAATAAAAGATGTTAGAATAGAGGAAACCCTAATTAGTATTTAAACATTTAATACCAAGTGATGATCATGCTTGGCTGATGGGGCCCTTTCACTGACACCAATACATAGATTGGGACCCTTTTCAGACCTGGGGCCCTCCACACTAAGACAAGTTTATAGATTTTATAGCCAAGTCGTGTTAAAGGGATAGTACACCCAAAAATAAAGTGTCATTTATATCCACCCTCTTGTCATTCCAGGCCCATATGATTTTGTCTCTGTTGAACACAAAATGGAGATGTTTAGTATAAAGTTTCCATACCATCAAAGTGAGCGGTGATTGCAGCTTTGAAGCTTCAAACATGACAAATTGGCACCAAGTTATATAGGATTAGCAAATCTATATGACTCTTCCCCCATGCCAAAGCTCTCAAATCTATGTGCCTATTTATGATTCAGAATCGGAATTTGTAATAAAAAATTATTGACAAAAGGGGAAGGAAAATAACAATTTTAATTTTTGAGCCAACTGTCCCTTTGTGTCAATGTCTTGTTGGTCTTTAAGATATGTGTGTTGCACACCTATTACTTTGATAAACAACATAATACTTGTCAAATTGTACTTGCTTTAATTTGTGAAAGGCAATCATAAAATTAATAACTGCCACCAGTGTATTTCTTTACACAGAGGTAAGGCACTGGAATGAATACAATTTCAAAACAAATCTTTAAGCATGATACATGTCCTGCTGAGGGAATTTGAGGTAATGGCTGACTGTAAACTATCCCACTTATTACACGGCCACCTAAAAAATATACATGTAAAATTGACCTATCAGAATCAATTATTCCTGAGAGCCTGTAATAAAGACACTTCTCTCCCTGATTTCCTGTTGGGTTACAGTATTGTCTACAAGTGTGAGAATTTTGAACTGAATATTTTTAAAATTCATTAAAAGGCCTCCAGTACAAAAAAATGATGAAATAATGTAGAACATTGTCTGAACTGAGGTTGTCACCACAAAATTAAGCGGAATAAAATAGTGAAACAATAAAAGCTCTGTTGTGTATATTAGGTAAACATTGTTTAACAGCTCTTATTGTGCACAATTGCAAACCACACAAACAGCCTAAGGACAATGGTCTTTTTTTATATTGTCCATGAGGTCTTTCTTCTTACTCCCATAATCCACTTGATGGGTAAGAAGTTTCTGGTATATTCACTGATGTTTGTGGCTGTTCTGTGTTTTGTCAGGTTTCTGTTGCCTCTCAGGAAAGTAAAGACTTGAACAATAGGCTGCTTTAGTTTGTCTTTCAATGACCGAAGTGTTATATTGGAAGAGTTACAGTTTAAGGCTCATTACAGTGACAATGAACATTTTAAAAGTCTGTATTTATTTAATTAATGTTAATATAGATTTGTGGTGATACAACAGGACTTTATGAATGTTTGATATCTGGTTTTATGTGATTTTGATTTTTAAACATTTTATTTTGGAATTGTAATATTTTAATATATTAATTCATATTGGAATTGTACTGTATATTGATTCTGGTTGTTCTGCACTGTTTAATAGGCATTTTCTGTTGATGTGGTCACATGGCTTTCATCGTTTCAATTGATACTGCAAAGTGCTGTTCACTTCTTTTGTGGAATACACCAAAACTATTTTGTAAAACAAAAACACATTTTTCAAATTTTACTTTAAAATGGTTTTCCAACAAAATGAGGGAGAAACATTTAGTTTTAAACTATTTCCCATAATGATCATAAAAAATGATCTTGCTTTATATATTTTTCACTTTTCTGCACATTTGAATCATTTGGCATTTATTGGTTTATCTGGTTGTAATCATGTATAATGAAGTAAAGGGGTTTCATTGTGATTTTTTTTTTTTTTGAGTAAAAGCACTGGTCAAGATGTTTGAGATTTGACTTTTTATATGCTCTGTTATATGATGTAAAAATAAGATAATCCAACTGTAAAACTAGCCACTATCTTGATGCCTGCCAAATACATGAATTGAAGAATTTATTTTCATTCATTCTTTTATTTTATTATGGCAATGACCTTAAACAAACCTATTTAGTCTAAATGAAACTACTTGGATCATTTTAAGTATATTTAAAATGGACACTTAAGAGTAAGGCAAACATTTCTATAAATTAGTATATCTCAACCTTTATGATTTCAAGACCTCCCATTGTCAACCATAATACTGAAAGCCACTCCCAGTTTCTATCCAATAAAATATTCTAGAGCTTTGCAAGTACTGTTTACCTATGTTGCCTCTGGTCATCATGGAGTTTTGGTATATTTATATACCAAAACAATTCATTCAATATGTATGCAAAGGAAACTTTGAAACCTTAGTCAAACAATGACCATGTCAGCTCTCACCTCCCATGTTTTCTATACCATTTACAACAGTTTCCAACACCTGTGAAATGAAGATGTTTTTGAGGAGTTAATCTTTCATGTGAAGCTACATAACTGTTCCTCACAGCCACAGTAAACGTTGCTGGTTCTACCTTTATCTTGCCTGTCTTTACCCAATGGCTGAGCTGCATTAGACCTTCTCCATGTTTCTCCATGTAGTTCAATACAACACATCTCTCTCTGTTAACATGTTTAGATCACTATGTTTATACAGTATATGTAAGAGAATATGGAATCCAACAAATTAATATAAATACACACTGAACCACAAACACACACGTGACAAACTAGGCTTACAAACTAGCTAATACTACCTACTCTCCACTTCGACTCTATTGTACCTTGTAATGTTGTGACGGAAAGCTTCTTGGGTATCTTCACTAAGAGGGGAGGGTAAGGAACATCTCTATTGTACTGTGAGATTTGGCCACACAGGATCACATGACTACCAGTATTCATCTGCACACAGTAAGAACTGTACTTACACACAAGACCCACAAAAAACACTGTTCTAAGAGAACAGCACAGTGTGAGAGTACCTGTGATACAACAGCATTTCTGATGGGCCCTTCCACATTATCAAAGTAAGAATCAATCCCTTTGGGGCAATGTTCTCTCAGTGCTGAGCTGATACCTCCATTTCTGTAGTTAATGGCTGACGTAAAACCCAGCTCTGTCACCAAGGCCTGGCATTTCTGGTCAGAACTGCAAATTCCCACCACTCTCTCACAACCATCTTATCTACCGATCATAAACAGAGTGAACAATTAGCATAGAGAAACATCAGAAAGGATTAGTTAAGAATGTTTTTGCATTGAACACAACATTACTTTAAGTACTTTATACAGTACCACATTATGCATGTGTCCATTAAACTGCTTAAGTATTATGGATTTGTTTTACAAAAGCACTGTTGTGTAGGTGCTAAGGTGTTCTGCGTGGTTGCAAAGGGTTGCTTATTGAAATAAGTCATAACAATCCCCAAACAAGTCTCTGTAATGTAAGTCTATGGAATATGTTTACCTTGTATTGTCTGCCAGACTAAACTCTTTTTTTTTTAGAAAAAAACAGCTGTTTAAGGTACTAAACATGTATGAAGTATGAATAATTAATACTACTTTTTAGCCATTGTCAGGTAATGTAATAATATTAGTAAATAGTTAAGGAATTGCCCAAATCTTCAAGCAACAGTAATAGATGCAACACTATCTATAAAACCTTAAATGATTATGAACCTTTTTATAAACTAACATATAACTCTCAGTAGAGGACTGACAGATTTCATTGACTAACTTATATTACCTGTCCAGCAACTGACCCACAAGCCCCAGCTGCTCCACTGACAACCATTGTCTGTTTGGCCCCTGGAGTCACATGACCTTTCTTTCTCACACCTAATAGAGAGAACAAGAACATGACAGGTGACCATCTACCATCTCTGGATTAACCTGCACAACCGAATATACCACACATCATATACATTATGAGGAACATACAGGCGAGTATACATGCTGAAATGAATATTACCTTCTGTTAAAGGCTTCCATCCATCATATCATAGGTTTGCCAGTGCCAGCTGAAGAGGTGACAATACTGCCAACAGATAATGCTTCATTCTTGCTTGTGTCTTCTGTTACAACGCCACCTCCATCCACAGTCTCCTCTAATCTCCATGGCAACAGGTAGTCAGCACCAGTATCACTGTTCATGCGACTGCATGTGTTGTTCATTATGTATTGAATACGCATCAAAATACAAAACTATATATGTCCATTCTAATCAGACTGATGTAACGATTAGTTTCTTTAAAAACACAATTCTGTGATCATATCGTTATAATGAACATTAGCTTGTCCTTCACAAACCGCAAAAATGAACCACATCAAATCTAATAGCCAGAAGAAGGTGGTCGTCTCACCATGTAAAGGGTCAACTGACAGATACAGTGTGCGAACTAACACCTGCCCTTTATTCAGTTCACTGGATTTTACAATTCCTTCGACGGGGAGTTTTGTTTAACCATTTCTGCAATTATTACGTACAGATGATAAGGACACGCTTTGCAGTAAACACTGGTGTTTACTGCAACAGTGGTTGACTACTGTTAACGAGTTAATGTAAACCATGTTCGTCAAAATGGTTTACCTGGGCGAGAATGCAAAACAACTCTTTTCACCTTTAGCATGATATTATTATGTCGATCAACGCTTTGTATTAATGGAGCTTTGCAAAAGTCAAAACTTGCGACGTTCAAAATCATGCTTGCAGCGAAAGTACTATTTCCGGAAACAATCACGTGTCGCTCACCCGCTTTTCTGATTGGTCGCAGCATAGACATTAACGTGCTGGTCGTAAATTCCATGTGTTTACTTTGGACACTTTCATTAGTGAGTGTTTTACTGTAGCAGAAGAAAATGGCATCATTTTAACAATGATGTTAGTACACTAATGGTTTTAAAACACATCTAACACTGGGAGAAGGGGCTTACACTGGCTTCGACATATGTCCGTATTCATATGTTGTTTGCCACGATTCACTAATGTGTTTACAGATGAATGCAAGAGACAAATGACATCACTGCGATTTGCAGCGGGTGGCGCTCTTGTAACCAACAAGGAAGTGACGCTGTAGGTAAGGGCTTAAAGTTTTTCCCTTTTTTCTTGAAAGCAACACGAAAAAGATCCGAATCGTTGGAGCAACGTCGCAGATGTTTCTGAAGGTAATTTAATGCGAAAGAAGGCATTCCCACCCCGATTAACTTTGAATGCATGACAACTTACATACGTTTGCATAGTTTTATGCAGGACGTCGAAATAGTACCTTATCCAGGAGAATGAATGCGATTGGGTGGTTCCGTACTTTTGACAGAAACAATTAAATGCGCTTTTGCAGGCATTGCAGTCATTGCTAAGAATGGGGAGCTGTTTCACGTTAAGCTCTTTTGCACGAACGCAGCCAGCCTCGCCACCTCGCATGTGAGAGGTAACCGAAAGTGTTTAGCAATAGAAAGACGGCAGTGTTGCAATGATTTACTTAATCTTAATATCAAGTAAATGGTTTTCATTTAAATCAGTGGCGGTCTCAGCGGTGCGTGTCAGTTCTGTACCTGCATTATGATGGATCATGTTGCTGTTGTGCAACATTTGGTGGTGTTGCAACAACTGTGTCTTATAAACTTGTATTCGCCTCCCCCAAAGCCATCGCAGCGCTTATTGCAATCCCGATTCAGTGCATGCATCGTTTACTAAATGATCCATTTACATCGAGAACAAAATGAAATATAATTATGTACTTGCAGTGTGAGTACTAATAGGAGATCATGCATGCATTGTGCTTAGATGTAAATCTTATCTGTAAGGATGTTTGGTGATTAAGAGGCGGTTTATAAAATTGTCAGTTGTCTGGAGTAAGGAACATGCATTTAGAGTATTATATAATAATAACATTACCCCTTAAAGCCAAACATCCGAACACTATTCGAGGCATCAGATTGTTTATTGATAGTCAGAGACAGGTACACTTAAAACATGCCACACTCAAAGAACGGCTGACCCGCATGTCTGTTGGCTTTGCACTTTATTTTAAGGCACAGCTGAGAGAGTCCACAAACACTGACACGATGAGGCCTATGGGTGTCTACTTACGAGCACATGCTCGTTCATGTCAGTGGCTCATAAACCTCTGCACGCACGTAGAAATTATTCTTACAGGCGTGATTGGTGTTATACAGACTGGTTCACTGTCCAGAACTTAAACCAATACGATTATAAATGCAGTCTGTGTATCACAGAGGGCTGATACTCCTTGTTAGTCTATCATAGTCGTGTAAAGGTCCCAAAGGTTTTATTCATGAAGATGGATTGTGACCGTGTGTTTCTGTCTGCGTCCGACGTCAAGTACTTAAACTTCAAGTATTAGAGTAGATATCTGTAAACCAATACTAGTCTATAATTTGTGCTTGTGCTGTTAGCGTAATGTCATCAGATCATATGATTAAATTGTTTGATTTATACTGTTAATAAAATTAGTCTTTTTCATCAATTTAAACCATGTGAGGACATTTATTTATATACATTTTAAGTTGGTTTTGGCTTAAAACAGTGAATGCACTGATTGAGAGTTTAATGGATATGAAACCGAATGCCAAATGTTAAACTAACTTTACCGCAGTATAATTAGAATGGTGTTTTATCTACAACAAAACTATTGTTAGAAGATGATTATCTGTGCATCCAATTTATTGACTCGTTTTCACGTTCAAGGTGTTTGTTCACTTTGCATTTTGTCATTTTAGTTATTGATCGCAAATATGAGGATTTTGTAGTCCGTCATACCTTCATTCAGGTGTGGATGGGGATGTTTGGTGCATGCTTACAAAACGTTTCCCAGTGACGGAATTTCCCGCATGAACTGTGCATTTGCTGTAATGTGCAGCGCCCGCATGGAGGGGGAAAGGCCTTATATAGTCACGGAAGTGGGTGTGGCCAACAGGACAGTAGAGGATCACAAGACTTGAGCTGAGAGAGAGTGTTGTGCCATACTCCACATAACTACGGAGTGAACCACGGCGTGTATTCGGCCTTTTGGTTTGCATGTGTGTGCAATAATACCGAAATCGACTGCATTTCTTGAAACATCTGTCCCGCCATTTTCTCAAAGAAGCCTTCCATTTCTATTTCTCCGTGGTTTGTAAGCGTATCTGCCTCTTGACTTGAATATTACTCGAGTGAGATCACATAGCATGACTCAATCGTGGATAAGCATGCAGTCATTCCTGTACGGTTGCATTGGTCATTCGACACATGGACTATGCAGTTGTTCTTAGGACGACCTGAAAACTAAAAACTAAGGAGCACGGTAAGGATTCCTGTTTTACATTTCTTAGCATATGGGGTCACGATTATATGTACAGAACTGGAAGATGTGTTCACCAAATCGAAATCGTGCAATAGGCGATCATTAGCAAGTTGTTACATATTAATCGTATCTGAGGACTCCTTATTTGTGTCCTTGTAATAATGAAAGCAAGAAAGCAGTTTACGTTCACTAAAGTTGACAACTAGGATCGGGGGTTGTCATTTACTGTTGTTATTTTGCTGCTCAGGCATGCTTCATGGGGTGTATTGTTGTTTCAATTTGTTGCAATGTGCCACGGAATTAGTGACTGGATAATCCCTTTTCTGCAACAAAGGACTTCTGGTAAATAACGCTGAGCTGGCTGCACTAGGAAGGGGGTCCAGGATGGGCACTGACATAGTATGCAAACAGTTTGGTCGTGTCTCAAAATACAGTGAACGGTCTTCTCAGACGCTATTTTTGGGCATCGCAGGCGCGTTTGTTTGAATGCAACATGGACATTCAAAATTCGCTGTTTTTAGCTGTTGGTTTGTAAAGCACACATGCGTATGACTGACGTTTTGATCGCTACATCTCCCGCCACGACTGCCGGGTTTTCAAACAGCGTATTGAGTTAGTAATTCAACTTTTAAAAGCGTCTCTGCTGTATGTTGTACGTGTGCTGTGTGCTGTTCAGGTAGGCAGCTCACTTCTGTTCTTAAACACAACCTCTCTCTCTTTTGCTCTCATGCATGTGACTTCATTGTGACACTGCATTCGTCCATAGTTTATATTAAGAACCAGGTGAGGTTAAGTAACCTTCCTTGACGTTACAAGCCTATTAAACGCGTTACCTTGTCAACAGCTAAAACTGGGGCTTGTGTAACCATGCACGTCGTTTTTGTGTCGGTAATGACATTCATCTGCCTTTATTTATTACCAATGAAACGTGTTCGATTAGATGCACAGATAATCTCTACATTCATTGATGGAACAGTGATGGCAGCTACTGTATTAAAAACAAAGGAAACAGTCGAAAATTATGAATTATTGTTCATGGATGTATATAAATACATGGGGTTAAAATTTGTCACGTAGCAATATAGGCTATAGGATGTATATGTTTTGAAATATATGTGCCCAGTGATTTGGGTACAGGTAAGAGTGTTGGGTGTGAAGGGAAAATAAAAATTAAAACCCCCCCCTGATATAATTTAATATAATGTGAATATTTAGACTAATATTAATTAATATGTAATTCACATATATAACGTGGATTTATATAATGAGGTTACAGCAGGTATACGACTATAGATTTTTTTTTCATTGTGAGTTGTGGGGGAATCACCTTAAAACCCTCTCTCATTGTGAAACTGAACTAGTATACTTTTACACTGTTGGCGGGATTATGTGTGCAACTGTACATCACTGCTCCCCTTCCAAACTATCTCTCTTTTTTCTCTTTGCAGACCCACTGAAACCTCTAAAACCCACATCCCCCCGACTCACAGTTAACAGTCACATGTGTCATGCATTTTGCTAAAATGAGTCAGGTTCTTTTTGTGCATTCGCTACATAGTGAACAGATTGCACTAAATGTTTGTGATGTTTATATTTTGTATCATGGGAATTAAACAGCTAATAACACACACAACCCTTAACAATTCATCTTTCCTTTTAAAATCCTTTCTCCAGGGCCTCATTCATGAAGTTGCTGAAACAGGGCTTAGTGGGGGGGGTTCGGTTAAAATGACTGAGTCCTGAAGGCTAACCATAACATTTCTGACCACTTCCTTCTCAGGGTGTCTCCCAGGAATGAGCAGCAACCTAAACTAAAGACCTTTCATCCCGGTTTTATATCCCAGAACTTGAAGATTTGGCAGTGAAGAAAAACAAACAGACATGTTAGAGCCACCCTGTACAGAAACTGTTATTTCTGCACTACGGATCCTGCAGTTCTATATTTTAAAGCTTACTCGTATTCCTACTATGTTGAGTAGATTTGGATGACCATTAACCTGCAAAGAGTCTCACCTCATCCTTTCACGCTGATGTTTTAAGACATATCATCATATTGGAAAGAACTTTGTGTGGTTTGGGGATTTGAACTCTTATCTCCACCTGAACCACCCACTCCACCATTCACCAGTGTCTTTATTTATGAAAGTCATGAGTTTGCAACCTCAACAGAAGCCAAGCGCAAAGAGAACAGGAAAGCGTATTACTTTTTTTAACGATCAAGGTGTGGCAATGAAAGAGACCTCTCAGCATACAGAGGCCTCAGCATACTATGGGATTGGAGTTCCTCCCCCAGGGCCAGGTCACAGTGACAGAGGGGGTGTGGAAAGCTCTAGTGCAGAAGCACCACATATGTACCTCAATTCTGTCATTTTCAGCCCAGAGAAGGGTGATCAAAGCCGTGGTCACTACCAACAGACAATGCCCATGAAGTGGTCACACCAAGACCCATCTTTGCAGCCTCAACAGAGACTAAATAGTTGGTCACAAGGTATGTCAGGTTGGCCCCAGAACTTTGCCCCTTACTTAGGGACTCAGACAGCTTTTGCAAAACAGATGCATGAGGGCATGCCAATACAACAACAGCCACAGCCTGAACCCTCCACTATTAGGGCATCTGAGAAACAAGGGGCTACTGGGCGGAGCATGGATTGGGAGCAACAGCAAACCTTTCAGCAGACACAAAAGCCTGGAATGTTAAATCAACAGCAGCATGGCCAATCTACAACTGGGAATTCCGTACTGCAACCTTTCCAGTTAGCGTTTGGACAGCCTAAGCAGAACTTGGTAGCTGGTTACTATCAGGTAGTTCAGGGCAATCGGACCTTACCAAATTTGAATTACAGTACACAGGCAAATTCCCAACATCAGCTGCAGCAACTACAGCAGCAGGAACAACAGCAGCAGATACAGAGACACATAATACAGCGGCAAATTCAGCTGCAACAACAGCTGGAACAGCAGATACGTCAACAGTCACAGCAACAGGTACTTCAGCATCAGAAGCAGCCGCGACAAACGCCACAGTCACAGCCATTACAACAGCAAGCACAGATGTCAGAACAGGCCCACCCACCACCACAACATATGCAACAAATTCAACACGATTTGGCACAACAGCAACAAAAATCTGAGCAACCTCATAAGAACCAGCACATAGTGGTCAGTCACTGTGATGGCCAGCAGCCACATGCCCCTTTACTTGATCAGCATCACTCTCCGTTAACAGGACAGTCCCAGGAGATTACTGATCCTCCATTGACCCAGGCCCAGGACTCTGTCCCCCACCCTTCCTCAACCGTTCCCCCGCAATCCATTGAGACTCAACAGCCTGGACCCCGGAGATCACGTCGTCTTTCTAAGGAGGGTGGAGGCCCTGTTTCAGAAAACCCATTTGTCATGCCAACTGATCATCCTACCCAAGGCTCTCAGAATGGGGCGTCTGTGACCAATGCGGTGCAAGACATCAGGGCTGCTCCGACAGGTGTAATTCAGAGCACACGACGTAAGAGGAGAGTTTCACAAGAGGTTAATCTGGAAACCTTGGCTCAGAAAGCTTCAGAAAGGGAATCTCTTCCCCCACGTAGTGTCAAGGTGAGTCAGCTGTATGTTCACACATCAATATATAAGGCAAGCAAGTGTTCAGTTTCAAGCATGTATTTATTTATATTATTGGCAATTCATTGATAAATACTGTGAAGGGAAGTTTATCTGTAATAACTTCCATAATTCTTAACCACTACATGTTGACATTATTATCAGTTTCAAACTGAGGATGCACTACCTGTTTCAAATGCTTACAGGTTCTGCAGGTTTCTCAGTTGTTAGGGGAGTGTAACGTTAGTGCAAGGCACTCACTGACTGTCACCATTAAGTCACATAATCTGTAGATCCAAAACAAAAACTTTTCCACACTGCAACTACTGTCTCATGGGTGACACTTCATACCAATACCAGCACCCCACCCTTAGTCCACTGGCCTGCTTAGGAGCTGCAACATTTGGGCCAAAGCCCAGAAGCACATTTCTGTTGATTGCATGGCTAATTGTCAGATAATTGTCTCGCTTTGGAATGGGTGATTGAAAAGAGAATTTGTCCCATTGCAGGAAAGCTGCTAATTCACCTTCCGTCTTTGGACTGATGTTAATTGCTTGCTTTGATCATTCCCTCATTGCGCACAAAGAATTAGTGTAATTAGTATCAACTTAGGAGTGAACCTAAATGTTTCTGGGACATGCTGTTTAGTGTTTGTCTTCCTTGTTACGTAAACTTAATTTAAGAAGGACTCCCTCAAGACATCCACGATGATAACAAAGAAAGAGTGTGTGAGTACATAGAAATGTTTGCAGAAACAGTCTCTAAGGGACAATAATTAAGCAATTCTTATTAACTCAATTAATTATTAACATCAATTCTGTTAACTTGGTTCCAGCTATTTTTGAAAGGAGAAAGAAAGAATCATCATTCATCGTTCAATGTGTCCAGGTGTTGATAGGAGTAATGTTATGCCTCTATACCTACTTTACTCTGTATCCATGCTGAAAAACATCTCAAGGGTGAGTGAGCTACCAGGGCTTCATGCTCTGAACTGAATACCTCAGCGGTGCCAGCATGGTCAGAGTTTAGATAAGACAGGCCACATCCTCAGGGATTTCTTGGTTTCACTTTCAAATGGACTTCCAAGTGGTAATAGTGATGCATATATTGCAGTTACATTTTTTTATAACAGGTCAGTAAAGTTTCAGTGGTTTTATGTTCTTTGCTTGATTGCTTTCACTTAGTAATGAAGAGAAACAGGAATTGTTCTCATAATAAGGGAAACTAGGGTTTAGTGCTCCTCCCCAAATGCATTTTTTTCTGACTCAAACAACATTGTATTTAGAGGTTTGGAAATTTTTGGGCATTGTGAAATTGCTAAGAGATCCACTTGTGTCTGATTATTTTTTTAAGTTCCTGTTTTGTATAGAACTATAAATGCAGATCAGGGAACCTTACATAAAAGGAACACCTTCTCTAATCATTAACATACCCACAGGAGAGCTGGGTTATATTGGATCTGAAATCTTGTAGTTTTATATTATATGCTGGTGACACAGAACGTGTGTATGCAGTCTGTTACTGACTGTAGGTCATGATGTGTCACCCTGCAGCAGAATTGAGGTCACATTTGATTTAGGTTGTTTTTAAGGAATGGTCTTGATCTGACCTCTTTTCCTGTGCTATCTTATCAGCTCCTAGGCACCCACTTGTTTCTCTCATGCATATCAGCTGTGGAAGGAAGGAAGGATTCACTTTGCGATTAAAACTTTTTGGTTAATTGTTAATTTAAATGTGTATGTTGCCAGCAAGAGCCACACAGACCCTGGAGTCCCCCAGTGGCCCTGTCAGGTCCAGGACGAGGAGCAAGTGGGGTAGAAGAAGTGAGTGTCAAGAGGCCCAGAGACGACAGCTTCATGCCACTGGTCATTCCTGTCTCTGTTCCAGTGAGGCAGACTGATCCCTCATCTCCGGACCACGAGCAGGCATCTCTCTCAGCCAGCTGGCCACTGCGGCCTATGGGCACTCACAACGTGAGCTCAGATTACAAGACGTCTGTGATTGTCACGCGGCGGCGCTCGCTGAGGAACTCTTTGTCAGAAAGTACAGGCCAGGTGAGCACATTACTAATCTCAAATCAGAGACAGCAACATTTGTATTTTTTTTGCTCGTAGTTTTGCATTCTGCCTGCTGACCTACTCCACCCCCCTTTTATAAAACCCGAGATTAAAATTCCCCAGTAATCCACACATTTCTGACAACTCCCGTCTATTCTCTGCACCCTAATCTAGCACTCACCCCATTTTATCACCAGATTTATGAGATATGATTAGATTCTTATCAAGATCACTTAGATTGCCTATGGTGTATGTATTTAGAGGGTTTTTCCACAGTCCTGCTTGACAATATATATTCTCTTCAACAGAATGGTGGAACAGAGAGTGAAAGCGACGCAGATGGCAAATCGGCCAAAGCCAAGCGACGACCTCGCCCAGAGCCACTCTTTATTCCTCCACCTAAACTTGGCACTTTCATTGCCCCACCTGTTTACTCCAGTATTACACCATACCAAAGCCACCTACGTTCACCTGTCCGCTTGCCCGACAACCCTCTCAACATGCCCCCCTACACTCCCCCACTCATCCTCAGCCCGGTTCGAGAGGGCTCCGGTCTTTACTTCTCCACCTTCCTGTCAGCTGCTGCTGCTGCTGTTGCAGCAGCAAATAATCAAGGGTTGCCTCCACCTGCCACGCCCAAATCTGCCACCCGCAGCCTCCTGCGCTCCAGTAAGTTTCTTTTTTGAGTACAGTAAAAAATACATAGTAATACATAAATAGAGTTCAGGTACTTCATTTACAACTTATTTTTTAGAACTTTATTTGATCAGATGCAAGGTAACCTAAACCTAGACTTTTTTTGTGCCAAAACCTAGTGATTTGTGCCAAAACCTAGTGAGATACCTTCGATCTTCCAGCCTACAGGCAACATCCTTCTTAGGCCGTGTCCTAAATGTCACAGAATCTTGGATTGCTCTACACAGACAGCAGTTCTTTTGAAATATGATGTGAGAATTTGGCTTCCAAAATAAATAGCAAAGTACTGGATAAAATAACCTATTTTAATAATTTATTAATCATTTTTTATGAGTTTGTCTCAGTGCATTCTGGGATTGCCTGATCCTCATAGGATACAAAAAGTTGCCTGTCATTTGGAACAACGTGTGTGTTAAAAACACCTATTATGTCTTAAAATGCTCTGTTGGCAGCTCACTAGGTTTTAGAACAAAGCTTTAGCATATACAAACAAAACAGGATTGTATATGAAAGACATACTTGTTATATCTAAGTAAGTTTTTTTTGTTTGTTAATGTCCAGGCAGCAGTGATATAACCCCACCAGTGCTCTCTGCTATGAATGAAGCTACACCTGTTAGCATTGAGCCGTAAGTACACACACACACACTCTATTAAATTAAATTTAGCAATTTATTAATACATCTGGTTTAAAAGAGTTTCACCCAGAAAATAAATACTGTTATCATTTACTCACCCTCATATCATTCTAGATCCTGTCTTCTTTTCCTCAAAACACAGAAGATGGTAATTTAAGGAATATCGGGTTGGCTGAATACAGTACAATAGCAGTACATTATGACTCACTTTAACACTTAATAAAGCACTCAAATGTGGAGCTTGCTCACCATTTTCCATGTACTGTGATCAAGTTTAGGGGAAAAAGAACTTTAAACAAGTTTAACACTAAAGAAAAATGTTGGCTGCCATGACACCTCTTAATGTGTGTGTTTTTCTACTGAAAACAGCACTTGGGGTGTCATGCTGGCTGGCACTATTTACCTGTGAAACAGATTTAAACCAACACAAGAGCAAGTAAATGGTGAAAGACTTTGGGTGAACTATGCATTGCTGTTGTGCTGTTCATATTATATAGGCAGCAAACTGTTGTTTGCAAGATACATGGTTATAGATTTTATGTTAACTTTGGGGGAACTGTGATATACATCAATGTTTTTCTTTTAGTGTATTAATGGTTTAACAATATCTAAATTGGCTTGTTAAATCATACATGAGAGTGGGTGGGGGATGGTGGCCGAACAGAGGGAATTATGGAATATTGTCTCTGACTGGTAAACTCTAACTGGTTTATGTAATGATCGGATAGTGTTGAAATTATTTCAGTCTTGCATAGAGATTCTCTCTTGCTCTCAATAAATGGCTGCAGATCCCTTCAATTTTGAATTTGCTCATTGCAAGATGAAAGCACATCCTAAAACATAATACAACAAAATCACTCTTGTCTTATCCCCAGACTTTGGCAGTCAGATACTGGAACATTTGGCTTTGAAAAACAAGGGGTGTTCATTTCATGCAAAGTACCCGTGGTCAGAGTCTACGCTGTCTACGCCGTTGCTTGAATTCTCAGAAAAAAAACTGACAGTAGAGATAAAGTCCTTCATATGGCAATCTGAAACAACTTTGTTTTCCTTTAGTCTTAACTCCAATCGTTAGTGTGTCTGACACATTGAAACAACACAAACTACCTTTGGGGAAAAAAGTGCCAAATGCAGTTTCCAGGAATTTCCCATGAGAAAGACATGTTTTAGTGACAATAAGCTGAGCCTCTTATTTAGCTCCCAATACACTCTGCGCACCCCTTTAGCTTGTATTCGTTTTCCCAAACCACTCCCCTACAATTACAAAATGATTATGCTTTGCCACAGTGCACTTCAGAGATTCATTATTTTGTATATTTAAATGTAGTTTGCTTCCAGGGAAAGAATAATTGAGTAATTCATTGTAATAAAGTGTTGCTCTTGGATGCTAGTGGTTTGTTAAGCCTGTGAAATGAAGTGATTAAATCGTAACTTGCTTCTGTATTGATGCTTGTCTGTGATTGAGATTTACATACAGTAGTATCCAATAGTCTAGAACTAGATTTTCTATTTAAAATAAAAAGTAAGTTTTTGAAAACATATGTCACAATGTTTTAAAAAGGTTATGACGTAAAATGAACAAGAAATATTTAAGATTCTGAACTACTAGGTCATCAATTAAATATGTGACATTGACCATTAACTACGATCTATGATCATTTGGGTTCATGCCGGCTGGAAGGCTTGACATTCAAATAAAAAGAATCTCAAATGCTAGGACATCTAATAAACATGCTAATTTTACATGTCATCTATTTACTCAAATAGTAAGATGATAATGTACTTTTCAATAAGTTATATTAATTAAAAAAACTAAGTAAAAGCCTTTTATGGTGGTGTCACTTAATTAGACCCCTCTGTATTTTAGAAATTATGTATGCGTATGTGTGTGTATATATATTTGGCTCGTTACAGCAGCCTGTTTATATTCTCCTTCTCTTTGTCTCTGTCTTCCTTTCTCAGCCGGATAAACATTGGGTTGCGGTACCAGGCAGAGGTTCCTGAGCTCCAGGACCGTTCGGCAGCGCAGCACGACCTACACATGGCTGAACTAGTGTGGGCGCCACTACCTGACCTCGAGGCCAGTGCTGAGCAACAGCAGAGAGGTTTACATCATATACAATTCTACATGAACATTTATGCCATGAAGTTGAATGAATGCAGGAATTCGCAAGAAAATATGCAGTAGTTTGAAGAAAAATGGCATCAGATTTAGGTGGATCTGCATGACTTTGTCTTTAGGAATTCTTGACGTTCTTTGTTTGTCTGCAGTGGATAAACTCATGCACCTGGCATGTTGTAGTGCGTTGTCTGGAGGTGGGACCAATCAGGAACTGGCCATGCACTGCCTGTATGAATGCAAAGGTGACATCATGGTGAGTGTCATGATGTAATACCAACACTGGTATAGTTTTAAGAGGTTTTGCTGCTGTATTGTGTACTAATCAAACCAGATGGCTAGTCCACTCTTTAAACTCTAGGAAGATAACTCTTCCTAGCAATTGAGAATGGAAAAGTAATGCGCGTGAAAGACATTTAAATGATAATTTATTTTAAATGGGGAAATAGAAAACACATTGGTTGAGTTGAATGTATTCAATTTGCAGAGATTATTAAATTTACATGCATGCATTTGGCAGGCATCAAAAGCGACTTGAACTGCATTCAAGCTATACATTATAAGAGTATGTTCATTCCTTGAAACAGGACCCATGACCTTGTTATTGCTGGTGCCAAGCTATACCAGTTGAGCTACAGGAAGTCTATTCTTTGTGGATTTATGTGGAATGTAGAATTATGAATCACAAAGCCTGACCAGGCACAGCGCATATGCAAGCGACACATGCAAACATGCTTGCGTAATTTCGGAAAAATGTATGTAAATCACATGGCCTGCTTTGTTTTCTTCAAAAGCATGATAGCACTCCAGTCACACGCAAACATGCATCTTTTATAAGGACGCAAATGGTGCGTGTTTTGATATGACTCTTTTCAGTGTTCACTCAGCTAAGACAGCAGCTGCAACAACAAAAGCCAGTCTCTTACTGCTGAGCTGTCACACTGCTGCCATGGCAACCACCTGTCAATCACAGGCTTACATGCAGAACGACACACTATAGATGACTGGATTCTGTGCCTTGTGTTTCTGAGCTGTCAAACATGCGGCTTAATACACTGCAAAATAATGTTGACTTGCGCTGTAAACTCATTTGATTTAGCGCTTTTGTTTCATCAAATGAAAGCCTGCAATTAAAAGTGCTCAGTTGTGTGAAGCTTTTTGAGTTATTTTTTTTTTTTTGGTGTTAAGTGTAGATAAATAAGCAAGATAAGTTAGATTACATTGCTGTAAATAGTTTTATCTTATTGCATCTTGGGTTTTGTGATGAGTTGCTTTTGTGATAAGACCTCTGTTGCTTGTAGTTTTGTGTTTTATGCAAATCAAGTATTTGGCTAACATGAAGTTAATATTGCTTTTACAAATACAGATAGTAGGTTTGTTGTAAAGGAAGTATATGTTCTTCAGAGAGAAATGGGGTAAAGGAACGGATTTATACCACAGTGATCTGTCATGCTATGTGTTTTGATTCTACATTTTCTAAATTGATTCAATCTCTGGATTGATTCTAAAGTTTGTGTTTGTTGTTAAAATTAGTGTTCGATAAAATATATCTTTTGTTTTAAATGTACGGTGGCCACAAATTGTATTAAAGTATTTAAGTCACACCTACAAGCATATGAATGCTATTGAATTAGATACAAAATGTCAAACTAATTAACATCTGCAAGCAAATTACTCTAAACCTTTTCCCAGAGCTAGCTTCAATTTCCTGATCCACACAGGTGTCCTAGCAGATGTGTAGTTTATCACATTAACCATGTTATACCAACCGAAAAATCTTGGTATTGTTTTATTTTTTAACCAGTATATTAGTTACAGTAGATCAGCTTTAGAAATGTAATGTTTTGTAAAGTGCTTTTTATTGGAAATGTTTGTTTGTTTGTCCCTTACTTTATAATGGTTATATATTTTCTTATTTGATGTAGTTACATCAAGTGTGGCCTAAATGGCTAAATACGTTGGGGTCACTGTACAAAAACACATGGTTCTCATGCAGGAGACGTGAGTTCTTACTTAAGTTTGAGTTCATTGACCCAGAAAAGGTGTCCTTGATTTACTGTAGCCTAATAATCTGTATCATACAGAGAGAGGGAGAGAGAGCTAATAGAGAGAGAGAGAAAGAGAAGTATTCAACCACAGATTTACACAGCAGGAGACAGTCTTGCAGAATTGTATCTCTCCCCTCTTTTTCCCCCCACTCCATCTCTTTCATATATAGTGCAACGCATCTCCCACCCTCTTTATAAATTTCTTCTTAATCTCTTCATATTAACTCAGGGGGATAACATGCCCTGACCTGTTTCTTATTACCCTTGCTGCTCTCCTTCAGGCCAAATCACATCAAACAGGATTATCACACCCTAAAATGGAGATTAAATCTACTGATTTAATTACATTTTCATACAAATAAAATAAATTAACAAATAAAATGTTTGGAAAAAAACTAATTGAAGTTAAATAAACTAAAACCAAAAGTTGTTTTGTATAGTTATCTGATCTGTGTTGGATAACACATCCCACCTGCAGGTGGCAGTATAACACATAATACAGGTTAATTATATGATTGTGCTAACAATGTGAGCAGCAATGAAGCCCATTATCAAAAAATGACTAGTTATTGTATTAATGGATGAAGTAAGAAGTAAGGTCTGGCTGCCTCGCTCCATACTGAAAGAAACTGGCGCAATGTTATGCCACAAAACCACATAGCTCCATTGTATTCAACAATGCAGTCTACACTGCAAGCACAGCAACATTGTGTGCTTGTGCTGACAGCTTTGTGTTTATAGTTTCTGTAGCTCAACTTGTGGAGCATGGTGCTAGCAACGGCAAGGTCATGGGTTTGATTCCTAGTGAACACACAACTGATGAAATGTGTAGTAACTCAAATGCACTTTGAGGCTCCTTGAGTAAAAGTGTTTGCTATAAAGCAATTTGTAAATGTATAAAAGGATGTTTAATTTTGTTTCACTGCTTGTTTGCTGTGACAAATGTTTTTCTTGTTTTGTTTTACAAAGTTAATCGTAAATTTGAAAACACACAGCTGTTGGTATTTTCTCTTGTTTTGAAACAAAGCTAATTTCAGGTTCTGTTTTCTTTTTTTAGGGGGCCCTCACCTGTCTGCTGTTAAAAAAACCCATCTTTCCCAAAGCGCACCCTCTGGCAGACTACCACTACTCGGGCAAGTCCCCTGTCACTGTTGCACTTTCTTTTACTTTCACCCTTTCACTGAGATGATGTGAGATAATTCTAACAGTGTGTCCTCCTGTGGTCTCGGAACCCACTGCCCCCCTTGCTGGCATTCTGAGCCATGCTTGTTTGCCCTCGGTTATAAACAAAAGCAGCTGGAGTGCAGCGGGGGGAGGGGCCGGATGGAGAGAGTGCCGGGTGACGAGTGGGTTGCTGGGTAGAGTCTGGAATGGGTGGGTGGGGGTGTCTGTGGCATGTTGTTAATTCCTGGTAGAAGACAGGGGCATCATTGTTTATCTGGAAGTGTGTGCTGGCTGTCTGCCCTCTTGGGCTTTTGTGCATGCATGTGTTTGGAATAGAGCGTGAGGGGGGTCTGTAAGCACACAGGGTATGTGGACAGCCACTGTCTGATTTCTTAAATAGTTTGTCTGTCCCAAACAGGCTCTGACTGTTGGACGGCAGAAGAAAGGCGATTCTTCAACAAAGGCATTGCTGACTACAAGAAGGACTTCTTCATGGTGCAGAAACTGGTAGGATAAGATTCAGATAAGCACAGTCAGAATTGGTTCTAACACTACCACTCATTATTAAGGCAAGCATCACTATTATTGTTGCACATAGTAAGAGTTAGCGATTTGATCAAACACTTGACCCAGGTATTAAACTTGGGCATGTGTATCGTCCTGTGCAAGTCAAACTGTATGGCTTGGTAGGGTTTTCAGAGTGATCAGGCTTAAGATTTTCACCTAGTGAACTGAAAAAGGACTGAAAAAGTCTTGCATTTAAGAAAAGACACAAGCCATATCTAGAGACTTGAATCATAGGATTTGTTTACATCTGGTATTAGGATCCATTTCAGATGATCCAATAGCAAGTGGTCAGATGGGACAAGTCACATTGCATCTGATCATGAGCATCTGATCTCATGCTTCTCCTTTGTCCACTTGTGTGTATGGATTTTGAGAGTAAGGTCTCTGATATATTATGTACATAAATCACTGATTGCATTTTACAACGTGTTAATACAGTGCATAAAAATAAAGTGTGAAAATCAGCACACTGTTGGTTAGAAATATACATACATTTTTATTAAGTACAAACCAACATAATGTTTTGTATGTGTGTTTGTATCTGTTGTCATTGTTTGTAATTGTTTTTGTTTTAAAATGCAAAATTAATCATACTGCTTCTTCCTCTGTCAAGTGGTTATGTTTGGTTTGTAATAATTGATAAATAATTGCCAGTTTATACAGTAGGTATCTAACTGCTGTGATGGTTTTTTGGTAGATCTTACAGTATACAGTAATATAACTGTAGTGTGCAAAAACTAGGGATCTGGAAGTTCTGAGCTGTTTGTGTATCATATAAAGGTGAGCTCCAAGACTGTGGCTCAGTGTGTGGAGTTTTACTACACATATAAGAAGCAGGTGAAGATCGGCAGAAACGGAACACTCTTATATGGAGAAACAGAGCCACCGGAGACCAAAGCTACAGTGGAGGAGGAAGTAGACAATAAAGTCAGTTCCTGTGGCTTTTTTGCATGCATGCACTTGTTTGGTTTGATTCCATATAGACCAGTGCACACTGTAATCTTTTCCATTCGTTGGCAGAACTCACAGAAATTTGAATCACGGAAAGAAGAGGAAGATAGCAGGAAGTGGGAAGAGTCATGTGACAGGAAGCGAGAAAACAGCCCGTCCAGGGTGACACAATCTCTACAGGCCACAGAAAACGTGAGTTCAGAGATGTGAGCAGAACCTTGAAGTTGCAAAAATGCAAAAAAAAGTTTTAATATATTACTTATAAGTATATTATACTCATTATTATAAGTTTAAAAAAATTACTTGTTTTCCGGTGTTTATGCTTATTTTTGGCATATTTAAAATAACAGTTACAAATGATAGGATAGTGATTTTTAAGTGCAGTTATCATGGCTAGTTTTCCAGTGTAGGTTATTTATAGCGCCCTCTACTGGTGTCCACTGGATGTTTTTGAATGTAGTTTGATTTAAAGTTAGGCTAGAGTGATGCAGTGTAGAAGAACTACTTTGGCACACTCGTAAAAAGTGCACTTCTTACAGGGACAGCTTGTAGTATTTGTAGTATTGTGAGATACTACCCCTGTAGTATCTTTGTAGTGCTTAAACTTAATACTACAAACTAGGTAGCTTTACTTACAACCTTTTCCTGTTAGACTGCTGCTGTTCTGGTCCTAAGAAGTCAAGCAGACAGCATGAGGGATCCATCCAGACTGGGTATCAGTCACGGTCCAACAGCACCATCTAAACCTCGTGGTGACCCCACCGTCCGGAAAAGCGGCTCTGGAAGCACAGGAAAGGGACAGACTAACCAGGAGGGTGAATTTCCCTGCAAGAAGTGTGGCAGGTCAGTAACTGCAATGATAACAATTAAACTTTATATGCCAGAATTAGTTTTAAGGAAATCTTTTTTGTCTGTTGTTGTCTTATCTAAAAAGAATAGATTCATTCACTTAGCACAAGAAAGAATATAGCTTAAGATAGACTTGTAGTTGACAATTTTAACACGTACACACAATACAACATGCTTTTGCTGAACTGTACGTTTCAGCCGTGAGTTTTTGTTGAGCTGCTTGTGCTCAGTTAAAGTGACAGTACATTGTTTATGGACAAAATAAACACTGACTAGAAAAAGGACCGATTTAATCATAAAAGCATATAAAAGTTATGTCAGCTGTGTTTAACAGTCAGTATAATCTCCAGCACTGTTAAAATAAATACCTGAAAATAGAATTTCATTGTTTGTAGATACCTAGGTTAAACAAAGGGCATGCAGACAAATGTTATTATTGTAACAGCTTTGAATTTATTACTATTAACAGCTTAGATGTTTTAGAGAATGTATCTGTGTGGAATCTGTATCGACAGATACACAGGGTTGCAGTATCACTATCGGTACTGGATATAAAAAAGGGGTATCGTGCCATCCCTAGTTACAATCAGCTTTAAGCTAATATAACTTCTGCAATGCTGGTGAGCTGTTGCAGCGCATGCGTCTGTAGGTCATGTGCACAGACAATCATTTCATGTAGCTGCTCATAATGAGAGCAGAGGTCTTACAGAGAGTCAATACAGCCTGATGGTTCTTACGTTACAAGCATCCGGGATCATTCTAGTAGTCAAGCAACATGTGATTGTGATGGGAAATTTTATCCATGGCAACAGTCGGCTTGTTAAAATCAAGTCTCTTAGCAACCAAGTCCATAGAGATATTAAATGCCATGTTCTCTGGTCATTAGCATGTGTCATTGTGACGTGTAGTATTACATCTCCCATCTACTATTACATGGCATTTCAAAAGAATAGAATGGTTTTAATATTGGTCACATGCAATCTTTCTGCAGTTTATAACACAAAGTAAGTTAGAGATATTGTAGAAAAAAACCTGTGCAAGTACATGAACACAGATGTATCTTCCTGAACAAGGTCATTTACACACACTATACCAAATGTTATCAGATGTCTCTGTATAATTCAGACACAATGACACTGTGTTGACCTAACTATTAAAACAGGACGTTGGGTGCTGAGGATAGTAAAAGACTTGTCGTCTTTTTCAAGTATTCAGTACCCTTTAGTTTATATCACAGCTGTGTTTCAATGAGAAGACACTGAAGCAGGTGCATTATAGGGAAGAGGATAGTTTCATTGTTAAGTGCACTAAATTGGATATTTTTGAAAAATTTGGAAATGCCATAAGTCATTATGTGATTATTGGTCAAATTTCCAGTAATGGATATGTTCTGTGCTCTTCTGAACTCTGTTCTGTTCTGTTCTATCCTCAGGATCTTTTACAAGGTAAAGAGTCGCAGTGCTCACATGAAGAGTCACGCCGAAGCAGAGAAGAAAGCGGCTGCACTTCGGCAGAGGGAGGCTGAGCAGCAGGCAGCGGCCGCCATGCTGGCTGCCCAGCAAAATGGAGACATGGGGGATCGGAACAGAACGAGGAGAGCCAGCAGCGATGATTCCTCAGAGGAAGAGGAGGATGCAGATGATGAAGACTGGCACTAGCTAACGCTCTTCCCCATAAGAACAGACTTTTATTTATTTTTATTTTACCAGCCAACAAGACCCATCCCAAAACAGTTTCAGGGACTGGCTCACTCCCTCAGTGTGTGTGTGTGTGTGTGTGTGTGTGTGTGTGTGTGTGTGTTTGTGTAAGTGTGTGTAGATGTCATGGGTACATGAGAGATTTAAAGAGACAGAGAATAGATGCTTCAGCAGCGTTCAGGGGCTTATTATCTTTCAGATATAGGGCTAATGGGAGTGTAAGCCATGCCGTGTGTGTGTGTGTGTGTGTGTGTGTGTGTGTGTGTGTGTGTGTGTGTGTGTGTGTGTGTGTGTGTGTGTGTGTGTGTGTGTCTTTAAAAATGCACTTTCAGACTCATCTGGCACACACTGATTGAACCACAGCACATCTCTCCAGTATCTGTGCACAGAACTCACTCATTGTTCTCCTATGAAAAGAACCAGGATTCAGTGCTGTGGATGTTAAAGGACGCAAAACAAGTGTGTGGGTGTGTGGGGAACGCTGTGTGTATGATTGTGTGTGGACTTCTACTTTCAGATGAGTTTGTTCTTTTCCTTTTTCTCTTCCACGTGACTGCCAAATGCTTGCACAACTATGTGTATGCCTGGTCTCTCTGATCTCCAGTGCTGTAATTTTGGCTTTCTGTTCTGACTGTTTGAAAAAGTAGTTCAACTTGAAAAATAAAAACTCTTTATTTAATCACCCTCATGCCATCGTTCCAGGTCTTTGTTTCAGACAACGGAAAAGGAGATGTTGGGCAGTATTTCCAGGCTGTTCTTTCTCCGTACAATGAAAAATGGTGACTTTCACCATTGCATATTTTCAGGTTCTTTTGGAGTTTGACAGCGCCTGCTTTTTTGTGTGGGAAAAGGGCAGCTAAGACATTCTGCCTACCATCTCCTTTCATTTTCTGCAGAAGAAAGTCAGTCACAGGTTTGAAATAGCCTGAGGGTGAAAAAATAATGACAGAAGCTTTATTTTGGGGTTAGCTATTCCTTTCATTTCAAACGGTCACCTCGCTGATGCCTTTGTTGTTTTTGACACTTTCTTTTTTTACATGACAATCACTTTTGCAATGGTTCCTTTTTTATACTCCACAGATTGTTTGTTTTATCCTTTATTGTTATAATAATTGTTACTATTAGCTTTGTATGGTTTTGATGTGCTTTTTGGGGAGTTCTTTTTCTCAGTTGACTTGAAGTTTTAGACATTTGCTACCTGTGATGAACTGAGGATTGCATGTGATTGCTGAAAGCATGATTATAAAAAACGTATAACACAAAGTGCAATAGAGGGACTCTTGAGCTCCTCACCCACTTCACTTTTTATTTTACTCTCAGCATCGTGGAACAAAAGTATTATTAGATAATCAACTTATATTTTGTTTTCAGAACAAATCGTATCTGTTTAATGGAACAGGGATCTGTTGGCTGGTAAGTTTAGCTGCGAGTTGAGCAGAAAGGATTTCTGTCTCTGCTGGCCAAACACTTAAAGCACTTGGCTTTGTCTCCATGGTAACAAAGAGTCTTCTTTTAAAGGATAGACACACAGGGGAGTTCACAGCTAAGAGTAATGGCTCCAATTATTGCTAATCACACTGAAGTTTTTGCAGTGTGTGTGTTTGTTTGCGTGTCTGTGGGTGTGTACGCTTGTGTTGCATGGGTGTGCATGCGTGGTTGTGTGGAGGTGATGCAACAATATTCAAAACTGTTTCAAACTCAAAGCCAAGTGAGAAAAAGAAGCTTTATGGACTATTTAATGTCTTTTGTTACATTTAAAATTCTCTATATTATATATACTTGTTCATATATGTGAAAAGACTGGTTTGCTCTGATATGAAGACACGGGGCATTTGTCAAAATGATTTAGCCAAGCTTTGTATTATTATTATTATTATTGTTATTGATGTTGTTCAGATATGAATTTTCAAAAACTATAATGAATTTAGGGTATGTTGTGAGGGTGAAACAACCGTTTCTGTCTTTCATCCAGCCAAGGGAAATTCTTATGTAGACTGTAAAGTATGGAAAAGGCTTAACTGTATGCACACTTTCTATGCTATTTTCATAGGGGCTTGTACACTAATGATGAATGTGGGAAGATTTCTGAAATGCTTTTTACTACAGTCTAACTTATTGTGTTTCAACTGTTTTTCTCACGTGTTTAAGAATATTATGACAATAAAACTTGGCAATGTTTGTAACGGTATTTGCGCTGAAAATGTGTTCATTGGCTACATGCTGGCTAGAGGGCAAGAACAACAGACTTAAGGTGAAAATGGAAACCTTTAACATGGATAAGTATTCATTTTGTTATTGTGTGTGCAGTACACTGTCCACACGATGGCAGAATTTATACTGCCATACTGTTTTGCTGCTGAAAGGAAACTGTAAGCTCTTATTGATCTATTGAGGCCTAACCTTAAAATTGACCCCAAAGTAGTTTAGTTTAAATTGTTCAATTTTCCTTGCATGTTTGGAATCCCACCAAACTAGATTTCATTACTTTGGGAAGGTCATTGCATCTTAAAGCAAACATGTAAGGATCAAATTAATGACTACTTGAGTTTATTAATGTGTTAAATTAAGAATTTGCCTTTAAATACGTTATATAGCATAACTTTTAAAGCTCGTGTAAGCACCGTCGTTGGTCGGAATTATGCACTGTTGTTTCATCAGTAACCACGTGGTGGAGCAAGACAGCTGCTAAACTAATATTATTTGAGAGCATCAGTGCAGATGGAGAGCAATACTGTCATTTGGTCCAGAACATTAAGGTAAATAAATAAAACACTAACAAACAGGCTGCTTTACACATTCAAATGAAAGGGTATGTAAACAAGACTGTATGTGTTAAAACAAAGTTGTATTTTGCCATGTTTGCACATGCACACCAGCAGTTATGCTCAGGTCTGAATCTTGCCTAAGTTTCCACTTTCAGGTGTTTTGAATTGTTGGACTTAATTTGTTATTCATGAAATACCATTACATACAGTGATTTTGCATGTTTGTTTTCAACAATCCAAGGCTATTAACCAATCAGCATTAAGGACAAGACCTATCTCTTTTATAATCCAAAGTAAACAAGTGGGATTTGGGAAAACAAACCAGAACAGTGTAAAATTATTCTATGTGCAATCCTATCCTTTTTTCTCCAATTTGGAATAGTGAGAATGGCCAACATAACCTCTGCAGACAGAAGATAGTAGTTTATTTGGAGTCTTAAACAACACATGGAAATGATCAAAGATCAGGAGGATCAGTTTTGCCTTATAAAAGGACACACTGAAAAGACTCATTCTGCAAAATCTGCAACACAAACTTAAGTGTGTTTGGGGGAAAATTCCACAAGACCATTCATAACAGATGTGATAGTTTTGATCATTAATCATTGGAAAGCCTAACAATCACAAGCTTGTTGAATGTCCCTGATGTCCCTTTGCGTGTTGGAAGCATGTTAAAGATGACAGCAATATATGAATGATGTTTATAGGTACATGATTTGGTGACCTGTAATTCTGTGTGAAGTTGTGGAATCACTTTTGAAATGTATATAGAGAAAGAGCTATGTTATATAAAAAACTTTATACTGATTCACTGAACAGATCAACATTTACAATCTTCTGACTGGGTGAATCTTACCAAAACATGCCCAGTTCACCTCACCCCGAAACTGTTCTATTGAACTGTTCTGTTTGGGTAATATATCAAAAGGCTCCTCCCCTTTCTTAAACAGCCAATAGGTTTTATTTATATACAGCTATGAACCATGATTTTCTGCTTGCTGGTGCCAGAGTCCTTTTGAATTTAGAAAGCATCTGATTAACATTCAATCCTGAGTTCATTTGTGTGTGTATTTTGTATGTCTACGGCTATTTTTGTCCAGTTTTATTTTTGTTTGGCAGTACATTAGCATATACAGTAGATTTGTATATGGAATTTGATAATGAAGTAATGGAATTTGAAAAAAGAAAAATAAACTCAGGGTGAGTCAGTAAGCAAACTCTCCATACTGTAGCCAGAAAATATGTTCAAAGTGTACACAATGTTCCTTTGCTACACAAAGGAAACTAAGTAATAGCAGACATGATAAAACATATCCAGAGAGCAATATTCCATTCTTCTTGTGTGTGTCTGCATAGCATCCTCTCTAGATAATTAAGTTTATAGACACATTACATCTTGGGAGGAAAATCTCAGAGGGTAGTGGACCAGAGTCTTCCAGTTAATTTTCATTTATATTTACAGCTAGATCCACAATTAAAATAATTACATGTAATTTACATCAGACATTTATCTCGTTTTATAACTTTCTTAAATTGAAACCATGAAAAAGACAACAGGGAGCTGCCTGCAGGGATGGAGCTCTAACTTGCTTTGCCATACCACCAGTGAAACAAAGTCAAGCCCTCCACAGATGCCATCACCTCCATCTTCTGGGATTCTGCAGGAAGTTCAGGTCTGTTCACTAATCTGCAGTGTGAGACAGATGTGCGGCCCCTCACACTTCACAGGTGCCTGAAGCTCAGATCAGCCCTCTTCCTGTCTCACTGAACTGTTATTAGTACACGCTGGCTTACTCATTAAACATTTGCAGAAATGTACTGCCAATCAGCTCAGATTGCCTCCAGTCGTGCCCGCCCATTTGTGAGGAGAGAGGGAGAGAAAGCAGGGTAAGATGGAGAAAGTGAGGAAAGGGACAGAATATTTCATTCAAGTGTTGTGTGTTGCCAGTTACAGAGATGAGGACCAGATTCAACATCAAACTTCTGTTTTCTCTTGTGTCACATTCTGGCAGGCCAGTCCGCTATGAATAGAAGTCTGTTGTACTTTCTCTGATTAATTTATGCATTCGAGAGATTTATTTGGAAAACTTTGTGGAAAATTGTAATGTTTTTTGCAGGACTGTTTTTCTGACATAGCAACTTCTACAGTAGAGCTCTGCACAATAAAACCAACCACACATATTTTATACATTAAATTATTACTATTTCTTACTATTAACAAATCGTAATAGTATGATCTTCTACTTCTAAATCTTCTAACTAATGATCTGTTAAGCATTTTATAATGTTATATAATGTTTATAATTAATATTAGTTATTGTACTTAATATGAGTTATTATAAAGTGTTACCAAATACTGACCCCCAAGTGTGCATAAATTAAAACCACTGATGCAGATAATTAAGATGTGGCGACATAAACAAGAAAAGCTCATTCTTTGATGTGAAACAAAAGAATGTTTACAACTTTGCTTTTTCTATTATTTGATGGTGTTTGCCAAGACAAACATCCATATTAATAATTTTTTGAACAATCCCTGAACTCTAAATAATAAATTCCAGCAATATAAATAAAAAATAACTCAGCCTGGCTTTGTGCTACAGATTGTTTGGCCTTTGTGGAGATGTTGTATTATTGTTTTTCAAAGCAATCAATCATACATTTTTTGTCTTGCAAACAATTAAACAGGGTGATGAGAGTTTTTTGGGGGGCTTTTTTGACTTCTGATTTGGCCAATAAGCAAACAACAAAGCAAATTTCTAAAACATTGTAATGTTGCTGCCTTTCGCTGGCAAACACATCATGTTTGGCATGAGTAAAGCAGGGGTGATCAGTCCTGGGGCCTGTTTTGCATAAACTTAGCAGCTAAATTAATAACTAGTACAAAACTTAGTATCTTAACTAGTCTGACCAACTACCAATTGGCTAATCACACTTATTAAATTTAAATTGGTCAAATTTACCTTTTTAATGTCACTGACTTAAAAATGTTGACCAGGCTTGAAGAAATAAAGGAGATGATTCACTTTAAGAGACTAATCTAAGTAGTAAGACTAATCTAAGCATTTTAAAGAACTGGCCACAGGTCCTGAAGATCGACCTTTCTGGATAGTTTGATTTTAATCACATTCTAACACACCTGCCTGTAATTCTCAAGTGAATGTTAAGATTGTGATTAGGTAGATTACGTGTATTTTATTGGAGATGGACCTATGCTCTGGAGCAAGGTAAGGTTTAAAGGCTGCTATTACAAAAAGTATAGCTTCAGTTTGCTAAATGGTGAGTTGTAAGCATTACACTATGACAGGTTATTTCTGAGAGACTACAGTTTTAATATGACCTCTGGGTAAACTACTGTCTAGTTAAGGCCATTTCAGTGTTTATTTTCAGTATTGGAACTAAAACAAAAATGAACTTAAATCAAGCTTTCGTTAACCCTAAAGCTCTCTTTGTTTGAATCTGAACAGACATTTGTAGCTAAATGCTTTGTAAAAATGTCTACAAACGTATGTTTGAAAAGCGTAAATGGAAATAATTACCACTGTAATAAAATGTCATTTTTAAAATAGCAGGCATAAGATGAAATGTCCTGGCAAATGTGTGCACCATTGCTTGCATGATGGAGCTGGCTAAAGGTTTATATAAATTTCATGACTGACTCTGAGCATCTTACTAACATATAAAACTACTTTATTGTTTTTGTGGAAAAATAATAAACCTCTTTGGTCCATAGCATGTACTATTGCTTGCCCATTTAACGTCACTTAAAAGAGGAAATTCACAAATATCCTGTCATAAAAAGAAAAGTTAGCTGCTGTTGCAGGTGTGGTGAAGAAAAATTACAAGACAATGAGATCTATTTCACACTTTAACAAAAGGACTATAAAATAAAAAATGTGCTTTTGGCACCTTAAAGCAACATTTCTACTGGACGAAGATTTGTTGCTGTAACCTAATGCAGTCAGGCTGATTCAGTCATACTGCTTGGCTCAATTAATTACTATAAAAATGAACACATTCCCAATGCTACTTTCATAAAAAATTATTTTAAATAGTGAATAACAGATTTTGGAAAATAACACTCCCTTTGCTTGCCTGCTTTTTCTCCAGATCTTAATAAGATAAAGGGTCTTTGTTCAGGGGTAAATGTTAGAGACAGAGAGAATATTGGCCAACTTAGTGTTGGGCCTTATTTGTGTCTGTTACCATAGCAACTACTGTCCTCTGACCCTCCAGCAGTTGTTCTATGTCGGGTGGTGGGAGGGAGTGAAATAGGTGCGGGCACACAAGTCAAACAGTCAGTGAGCGGAAGTCTCTGATCACTGTGATGTGTGCCACACTCCCTTTTTGAGTCTCCCGTAACATATGTGGGTTTATTTTGAGCAAAATATGTGCTCTTTCTGGTATGTTACCATATAAGGATACTGTAAATACAGTCTGGTATGTTAGTTCTTTGTGACATTCTGTGAATCAAAACGTTACCAATTAATCTCTTTGGTCTAGGTTGTTTCCTGGAGTTCTGAAGTACTTCTGAAGTACTCTGAAGTACATTTAAAATGGCCTGACTTGAATAAAATGTATACCAGTGCTGTACTGTACTTTCTTGTTTTCCATACATCTTTTCTACAGCTCTGAACCCTGTTCCTGAACCGTACCATACTAGTGATCATAAGCCTTTGATGACAAAAACTCAACATCTGTTGGCTTTTGGCTATTCAAAGTGGAGATGGTGATGATTGATGATACATCGTTCAACGAGTGATATATTTACAAAGGGACATTTTGTTTTAAGAAAGAACAGAAGAGCAGTAGTTTAAAACATACATTTAATGTATATAATGTTCTGTTGAATTAAAAAAAGGACCTTTGAATAGTGATTCCCCATTGAAACATCATATCATGCTGCTATAGCAGACAGCCTTTTATACAAATTAGTAGTTTCTAAGTGGTAAGGTCATGTTTTTTTGTTTTGGTTTAGCTATAAGTGGATAAAAGTAACGGCATCCGTGCCTTTAAAAACAGGCTTTTAAAGCGAATAACCTGTAAATGGAAAAGCACAGTTAGTATATGTTACATGTCCTTATTATAAGTGCTGTGTAGAACAATTCCTCAGTTAATGGTATGGTATCTAACTTACCTGTATAACAGTCTATTTAAATGTGTGGCTCTCAGTACCGCCACGTCCAAACCCTAAAAAGCAGAAAAAACAAAACATATGAGGATGTTTGAGATTATGCATAGATAGTGCCTGCTTGACTTCGTGAAGCAACTTGCACTGGTTATGTTAGCTTATTAGGCTAATTGATTAGAATGCTTGCTATAGGAAATGCATAAATGACAAATGTTAGCTAGTTAATCTGCGCTAACTCCAAGGTGAAGAAATGTGTATAATACAGTACTTGTCTTAAAAAAATGTAAAATACATCAATTGACATTTTCATGGCTAAGACTAGAAAAATTATCGAATGATAATGTTGGAGTTTCATGGTACTAAACAGAATACCCAAACAAGTTCTTTAGAATATCCAAGTTATTTGTGCTAGAAATACATTTGCATTGGATGTCGTTAGATATTGCCACATGACTATATCTGAAATAATTTGAATAATGTCCTGAGAAAAGATAGTGGCATTTGCATAATAATTAGGGACCGTCCCACAACAGTCCCAAGTTTAAAGTTATAAAGGGTTAAGTTATAAAGTAAATCACTAGCATGTATCATGTGATGCTCTAGTAAAAATTTAACCTTACGGCACAGTAAAATAGAGCACTTATCCATTACTTTGACACATTGCAGATTGGTGACTTACCTTTGGGTCCAAAGAGCGCAGAGTAGCATGGGTTGTTACAATAGGGCTTCCCATCATGCTGTGAGGTAAAGCACATTAGTCAGTCCAAAGAACGTTAATGGACTGGAATGGGGTCCATAATATTCTGACCGCATAACCCCCTGAAGTGTTTATGTCAGGTGAAAGTATGCCAAAAGTTAACAAGACTCTCCATTAAGTGAAGTAATTGAATCTCTGCTTTGTCCCAGTAAGAGGTTGGCAGTTTATGTGTATTTTCTGAAGCTTTTAGCTTACCTCTGCATGTGAGCCAGCCGAGAGGGTCTTATTGCATTTCTCACACTTCAGACAGGGTCTGTGCCAGTCTTTGCCAAGTGACGTGACTCTCTCCGCTGAAACACACCGATAAAACTTTATTTTCCAATTCAAAATATGGAAACCACCTATAACCAGGCAGACACCGAATCTATGCCTGCAGTTTACTGCCCAGCCAGAACACCTATGATTCCAAATGTTATACACATCTTCTCGCCCTTGTGTGTTTGTTTATTAAATATTTTGACTAAATTAATTAGTCTAATTTATTTCCCAATAAAAGTGTTATACTCTCTGATGCCTTCACCTGATGTTTTTATCTCCTGATGAAACTGATGTTTTCTGAAACTGAAAATGTAAAAAAAAGAAATTCGGGATTCTTTCCTGGCCTGGGTGTAACCCTAGATACAAGTGGTAAGAATCTTCTGTAAATGATCACTCATTAGCTTTACAGATGTTTTTATAAAGGCGTCAGGGGAATACAGAGTCATTCAGACATCCATGGGCAAATTAGTTGATTTGGTGCTATTATGTAGTTTAGGATGAACTTGTAATGTCAACAAAACTCAAATCTGGAGTCTGGACTGTTCACAGATCAGGCAGATTGTCTCTGTGTATTGTCTAATAAACTGAAAGAATTGAGACGAGTTTTCTCAGATCAGAGACTGAGAATATGGGTGGGTGTGGACCCGGTACACAGGACACTCCCAAAGGAATTTATTCCTCCCTTCCCTTACAAAAGAGGGTGATAAAGAAGTCTTTATCTACAGCAGAAAGAACCAGCCCTTATGCTGAACTTCATAAAAGAAGTGGGAAGACGAGACAAGGTTTTGCATGCTCTGATGTCTCCAACAGAGGAGATACTCAATTTGTTTTTTACAAGGGAGGTTCTGGGCAAGCGTTTACATATGGATGCCAAGGTCTGTCTGAAAGCATGATCATGTGGAAAAGATGTCTGATTTATGGTTCCCAGACAACAGAAGAGACTCATTTTAAGTCACTGAGCTTTCTGGCAAAAAAAGACCAAAGGATTCACAAAGGGATGATTTAGATTTAACATCTGTGATAAACATATGGTAAAAATGTGATGAGGTGTTAGTACAGGCTCCAGACACAGAGTGCTGAGGGATAGCACATGGAGAACATAATGACCATTGTTATGGAGCTGCTATAATTGCTGCTTGTCTCAGTCAAAACAGTTAGTCAAGACATGTCACTATAGTGGATTACACAGGAAGCTCTTTTGTTTAGTACTGGACAGTGAACACATGATCAGACAAATTGGAAGAGCTGTTTGCAGAATCAATGGTTCATGTGAGAAATAACATTTGGGAAGGACAAACAAGGAAGAAGAAATTACTAGACTGGGTTTGAAAGCAGTCCTTGCAGCACTGCCAAGAATGAGTTTGGTTAACCACACCTAAGGCTGTAATTGCCTTGCTGCATTTAGCAGACCAATACACACTGATCTCTTTCTTTTGGTACACTGGACAATACAAAGTGTTCTAGACAGTGTAAAATCTTCATCCCACTGATTTGTTATCTGCGGTTAGGTGAATTACTCTTATTATGTGCACCATCTGTTTTTAAACACAAACAAAACATAAAAGGAAACAATATTATTAACAATATTATATATAAATATAATTTTTTTACTAAAAATAAGCTTTTCTTAGAAAATTTTCCATTGTTCAAAATAGAAATCCTGGATTATTATGCAAAACACTATAAGTATTTGCAGACCATTCGTAGGTTGATGTGGTTCTGTGGTGCTTGGTTTGTTCCCTTGGTTTGCAGCATACCAAACAACACAAAACAGCAACACTGGCTTAACCAATGATGTGAGTTTGGAGTGAAACTATCTATATGAATGACTAATAGCAGAATGACTAATGAATCAAATGTATTACATTTTAAGGAATAATTCTGTCTTTGGTTACTGGTTGGAAATTAAATTATTCTGATCAAGACTACATTTTATCTTTCCTGCTTTTCTCTTCGTGGTGGATTTTGTTCTCCACTGCCGATAGGCTGCAGATACTGATTCCATCAGCACATTAAATAGGTAAATGAGAACTGCAGCAGTACCAGGCATGTTAAGCAATTTTGTATATAACAGTGTTTACAGGTTCAGAACAGAATTTGAGGAGAATGGTAAATGTAGAATAAAACAGTTGATGGAGCAGAGGCGTCACATGAGAGCATTTTTATTGCTATCCTAGAGGAAATCTAGTAAGCTATTGGTATAAACAGCAGACAGAACTCAATGAAAAGTCGATGATGAACTTTAAACTGCTTACTGTCTACTGAGATATATAATAAAGTACATTCAGAGACATTCAAAGAAATGACTAAAAATGTCTGTATCGTCAATGCTGGATGACAGAAACCTGCTGAAACAACATGGCATGTTTATTTTGGCTTTTCGTGTATTGTAAATCAGCAAAGCAGAAAGCAGAATGAAAGCAGAATGGCAAAATGGATGGTCAATTTAACTCAAAGAACAAAGCCCAAGCCCAGACTTGCAGCAGAAAAAGAGCAACTGAACTTGAATTTAAAGGAAATGCATGTGCATGGGTCAAGACTCGCATAAGAGAAATGCTCATATCAGATCTTTTCTTATCTATTATTAGTACTGAACAGAATTAAGAACTGAACTCAACAGCAAATGTTTCAGTAAATTCCACTAAAATCTTCTTGAGGAAACAAATGTTTTACTTTAATGTAACAACATTAACTTGTAATCATCTGCTTAACATATAATTCCTGGATGCACATAACCAAAACGACAAAACTCTTTACAAACATGTCTTGCTTGTCTTGGTGGTGCATTACATATTCAAATAGGATGATGAATCAACAATGCAAACAAGTTACTTTACAATGTAAAACAGTATATTTGTGAACATCTTTGCGCATATGCATACCACACACACACACACACACATATATATATATATATATATATACAACACTCAACTCTATAGGTGTGAAATTACTTTTATAAACTTCTCTATAATATACTGTATTTCTTTATTATTATTGCACTATTTCTATAGCAAGGTCAAGTAGGTCTGCACAATAGTGCAATAGTTGCAAAGTTTCAAACAGGAATCACTTGACAGCGGGCTTTCTTATTAATCCCCAGGGTTGTTGGTAAATCATTTATTCTCAAAAAAATCGTACAAAGGCTATAACAACACAACATATTTTTAATGTATTTTTCTTTTATTTATTTAAATGGCTTATATGCAAATACGAATATTGTACATAAGTCTCCTTACCAAAGTACACCTCCTTCTCGCACTTGGGGCATTTAGGCATGTTTGCGGTGTTTTAGTTCCCTGAAGGAGAAAAGTCCTGTTTGTGAAGATGAGATGAGATGAGATGGAGAGCAGCAGCGGTCCACCTGCAACAGCCACGCCTTCAGTGTGAGTTCAGCGCACACGCAGCTTTATTTATAGCGCTGAGAAAGAGACGCACACGGTGACGGAGAGAGAGGCGGCGAGAGCGCGCCGCTGTGCACGTGCGCCACTTTGTCACTGGGAACCGTGTTTTTTTCAGCTATGAAATACGTTTTCTGTGAAATCATTCTCTATGATTTATCTTAATATCTTAGATTGATTTTATTTCTATTAATATCAATATTGCATGTTTCTAGTGCTATAAACTTTTTTTCCTTCTCCCTCTCTACTCAGCTGCAATCAGTTTCATTACAGACATTTGTTACATTATTTAAATGTCCGAGAATTGTTCTCATGGTCAGCCTTTATTAGTACATAATTCCTCATAATTCCGTTTGTGTTCTTTAATATTTTTGTTGACTTGATTGTATATTTTTTTAAATGTGTAAAATAGGAATAATAAGGACTAGTTGGTGGGTCAAAACATCCACTGCTACTGACAGCTGCTCTGTTGTATGTGTCGTTTTTAAAGCACAGGGGAATAAAGAACTGTATTGATTTGACTTTGAATAGGTTTGCAGAAAGTTGTGGAAATACTGGAGACAGCAGAGTCTTATAATTGTTTGTGTGAATAGCTTTTATCAGGTTTGAGCTCTGCGCTTGTTTGAACTGGACAGTAACCTGATCTCTTCTGTACAATACAAACCTTCATTACATTTCAGTGGGATTGTCCTTTTCAAATGACCACGTGATAACACGCAGTCTTGTACACGCAGAACAAGCAGTCAAGTCACCTGGAATCTGATGTCATCAAACACCCCCAAATACCCAATCACTGCTTCTCTTTGTTTTTATGATGGTTCTTAAATTATTAGCAGATCATGTGCAATAGCTATCAGTTACTACAGGAATTTGATTTCAGAAATATTTCAGAAGCCTTTCACACACAGAATATACACATATGTTTGTGTAAACATGACTGTTCTAATGAGGTAATTAAGCTAGTAGGAGGGCAGTTGTGTACAAGAGTCAAAGCTGGTTTACTCCTCACCTTTCATTATTATAAATATGCCAGTGAGTCTTTGTTTATATTTATTTCTGTTTACGTCTGTGTGTGGGCATTTGTATGTATTTGTATTTGTGTGTTAGGCATATTTGTGTGTGTGTGAGAGTTTAGTAAACAGAATTAGTTTTTAATAGATCAGTTGTTTTATGAGAGGACAGTAAAGTTTCAACTTAACCCCTGGGTTGATCATATATGCACCATGGTAACTGCCCAACATGTTATTTATGTATGGCAAAATACATCATTGACATATGCGCCCAACAGGCTTATAATGATGTCATAAGAATGTTTTACTAGATGTCAGATAATTCATCTTTTTTTACTTAATTGAATCTTTAATTGTATTATGTCTAAAATAATTGTATATAATTATCATATCACTATATTTAATTTCATTTTCAATGATAATTGAAAATGATTCACTGTGAATTTAATGTGAGGGTTTTCATTACAATTTTTATTCTATTTTTATGCAATTTAAGTGAAACCTTTAAAAATTCTTTATAACGTTTCAGATTTTCAGTGTGGATTTTTGGACCCCACTGTACATACATGTGTACTTCGTATGTATGTATACTGAAGATAAATGACGTGCCACGTTCCCATTTGTACTTGGCTGCAGCCCTGATCCTTTCCTGCCTGATGTTTTGTGTTTGAGTTGACAGCTCTACACACAGTTAATCCGTAAGCAAGCTCTCAGCTATATAATGCCACCCATGTTTACCCAGTCATGCCTGGCAATCATTCCATCTTAGCAGGCTCACTGCCACTAACAACCCACCCACTGTTTCATGTCTAGCAGCTCAAAGTTCTGGATCTCTTGCTCTGTAATTGCAGTCCTGTACGCAGAGCTTTCCCCGTGTTGTAGCTCTTGTGAAGTTCACCATCAAGGATTTTCTACTGATCATAATTTCCTCCATTTTGACAGTAGATTCAGATCACTTTTCCTGCCTGTCCCTTTCTAGTTCTATTATCACTGTCAGCTTCCCAGCACTAGGACTGTTATCTGATCTGAGCACCCGCAGTGCTCTCTTCCTCCAGCACAACGCCTGGACACTCAAACTGTTCATCTGTAAACAAAGCAAAAGGCTTTGTAAACGAGCTTTGTAAAGTTTGGCTTAAACTTTACAAATGTGCAAAGTACAGTTTTACTACAATAAAACATGGTTCATTTTCATAAAGGAAAGCATTTTTGACTACCTCAGTTCACTCTGCAAAATGGCTGTGATTACAATGTTATGTACAAACAGCATTGCATCCCTAATCAGCTACTGGGAAAGCTACATTATTTTGCTGCTAGAGCTGAAAAATGTAAAATTAGTATCAATATTTTTAGTTAGTTACTTCTCAATGATAGTTTGTTGTCAAAACATGAATCTGTCTCTGAGGAAGCACAACTGTAACCTGTCTGGCATGGGATATTTTGCAAACTGTCAAACTTCATAGATCATTATTCTATTATGGTGCTGTTATACATTATTGTTGACTTATAGTTGTTATCCTACAAAAGTTCAGTATATTTTATGAATAGGCTATATATGAATAATTGTAAAAGTTCATTGTCAGTTTGATGTATCAGGGTGTATAAGAGGGGTGAGCACACACAGACATCTCTGATTAGGTAATCAGGGCCTGGGGAATAACAGTTAGAAGAACTTAAGTCATCACTGCCAAGTAAAGGGAGGGATGAGAACAGAGGCTGTTGTAGCGATCTCATCTTTTTGTGGGCAGATACAGACAAAATGTTACAACATGTCTGTGAGTAAAAGCTTGAGATGGAACACATACACACACGTCTGTACACACAACAATGTGATGGTGTCAGGAGGACATAGGTGGGACACAGTGTTGCTATAGTAACTCTGTTGTGGGTTAAGCCTGACTTCTGACAGACGTCTGAAAGTATGCTGGTGTGGCACTTAATGTGCCTTTCAAATCTTGACCTTATGAACTTTTTACAGAAAACATAATGTTCACCACATACTGTACATTTTACTTGACTTTAGCATTTTCTCAAGAACTTTTACCATAGGTCTACAAACTGTGTTTTAGGGCTACAAACACATACATTTGTGTAGTATAGTGACACAGTGTAGTGATATTCAAGTTTCATAAATTACTATAGTAAGAGATGCTTAAATAACTTTGGTTTAGTGTGTAGTTTCAGAGTCAATAAGGGTAAGCAAGAAATGCGAGTGAAGCTTTTCCATGCAAAACTCACACCTGCAATTCTAGGGTTTTGAATGGTTGCCACGTGCGAGGGCATTGGTATGCGGTTGCTCAGTTTTCTGAGAGCCTTTTAGCATGTTGTTACTGGTTGCTAAGATGTCCTAAGTAGTTGCTTGGGTGCTGCTAAATGGTTACCATTTGGTTACTTACTGGCCCAAGTCAAAAGAGTCTAAAGGTCGCCTATTAAAGTTAAACCATTCAGTTTGAAATATCATTTGTGTTTGCAGTACAAGTAGATGTTGAAGTTTAATACTTAGCATTTGCAACTGTAGTAGTATGATAGTAGTGATGATTGCATTAGCAAGCAACACAAATTAGCAAAGTCATCAGTTCATTTATCACAGGCTTGATGTGCTAGTAAACAGACAAAGTCATGTGATACTCTTTCAACAGCTTCATGTCAATACAGTTAAAAATGTTTGTCTTGGAAAAGTATCAAAAGGTGAAGGAAGGTTTACACAAGTGAACGATTGTTTTAACTCATGTTAGGAGTATGTCAGCTCACATGCAAGCAGAAAGACATTTGTCTTTGTTTTGTAGCGTGTTTGTGTTTCAGACCTAAAGTTGTGTTTATTTAAGAAACTGTGGTAAGAAAACATGACTGTTGTAATTTAAAGGAGATTAAAGATTAAAAATATGCATACATAGTCTGTTCACTTTGGACTGATTGAAATGTGATGGTCATTTCCTACTGCCTGTAAAAATAAACATCATTAAGCGTAATCTCTTGGTTTCGCAAAGCACTGGAAAGAATACAACTATTTCCATAAAAAGGAGGGAGTTTTAAAAAATGTTGTTTCCTTAGCAACTAGCTATTATTTGTCATAGTTTACATCCTGTGCCATGGTAACCAGAAAAAAAAACAGGATATGATGTTTCTGCATGTGTTCAGATGGTTGTTAACAGTATTGCATGAAGCTGTCCTATTATATCAGCCCATGTCAGTCCGGTACAACATCACAAGCTAAACTATTCAGTTTTCATTGCCATACATATACTTATTGTCAAGTTGGACAACATAATGTTTTTGTAAAGCCTACTGTCTTTTTTACCTAAATTGCAAGCATATGTGGCATTTGGTTTTCCTATTACAGCCTCCAACTTTATTAAACATAAGAACAAAAGGAACAGTGCCTAGCTTGTTGCTTACTCAAAAGTGTATTCTGCTGCATCCCCATTTAAAGTTTATGACATTGAGCTGGTTAAGATTTGTTACCAGTTTTGCATTAAACACCCATGTTTCACACTGTGATGTAATTGGCATTTATTATTCAAGGAATTATTACCTCAGCTGACTTGGAATAGTTACAGTATAATGAGCTTCCCTGTAAATGCTGAAAGAACGTCATGTGAAGCTGAGAAGGCATCACAACAGTGTGATATGAGCACTGAACAGACATCCACTGAGAAAAAGATCATTTTTTGGAGTCCTCGCTGAATCAATGATCCAGCGAACAACAAGATAAATTTAAATCTTTTCTTAATATCTTATGAGTGTGGAAGACTTACAATAAAGCACATCAATGGCATGGATATTTTTGTGAAACTTTAATGGTTCTTTATCTTCCTTATATTTCATGAAAAAGAAAGTCAGAAATTCAGTGATATAAAATCATTGAATTCTTGTCTTTGCAGACACACCTTCTGTTTGGTGCCAACTTTCCATTCACACTTTTCCACTCTTTATTTCACTCACTTGGTAGTTCAGAAATACCTGTAGGTAACACAGAAGTTAGCTGAACCACTTTATTTTGGCACTGGTTTCCTCTACAGCATAGAAAATTATTCTCATATGCCCCAATGGACTTTGAAAATCAAGCGACTGGCTCGGAAGCCCTGTCAATGGAAAAAAGTACCAGAGACAGAAATTTAACATTTTGCAGGATTTTGGAGATGGTTGAATAAGCCTCAATGTGAATTTAAGGTTGGATTTCCGCCACTAAAATGCTGCAATCATCCACTCCACTGTGACACCATATATACTGCCATAAATCCATTGATACAAATCAGACACAATATTTGGGTAGACTGCACAACCATACGGTTTCCTTTACGAGGCCTGTAAACCACACTTGGCATACAGTAGATCAGTAAGAAAAATTACCAAGAAATTTATTGGTGTCCTAGTGAAGCTTTATTGATACTAAATAGGGGATTTTCTTCACCATGTACTTGCAGTGGAACTCCAAAAGTCTTACATTGCAGGGCAGTTTCTATTTGTGTACTCTGGAGTTTTCATTAAACAGGTTTATCAGCACGGAAATGACTGCGGTTGCAATGGACAGAGTTTGGCTCAGGACTGGAGGGTTATGTCATAATGGGGTAACAGGCTGAAGGAAAGCAGAGCAGACAGGAAAAAGACTTTAGAGACAGATGGTAACCGTGGTAACCTGCCACTGTTACACTGTATCAATTCCCTACTCTGTAACTTTAGCACCTACCTGTACAATAAACCAACATGTAATAGACTGAGAAAAGAGTCAGCACGCTAAAGGAAAACAGATTTTTCTTTAAAAGAAAAGGAAGTGGAGGAACTCTGAGTTAAGAGTTGTCTTTTATTTCAAGCCAAATTCTGGCATGCCTTGACACAAACTAGGAAGAATTATAAAGGTTTTATATGGAAAATTTGCAATTTGAGAATCACAGGGTGTGTAAGAGTAAGGAAATGTGCCGTATCCCTCTGAGAAACCTGGAGAATCGATCATTCTCTTAGGCTCTACTGTGTTTGGCACTGCTTCATCATTGTGCTGCATCCATCCATTGCAATTAAAAAGAAATGTTTGGATTTGGCAGACAACAAATGTAAGTTATTATGCTGGATATGTGTTAATGTTTATTCTTCTTCAAAGGCCTTTGTGTGGTAAAAGCATCACTGAAGTAAAATTAGACTTTTATTTAATTGATTTCTGCAGTTTAAAGTATTTTAAGAAAGTCGCTGATGGAGAAGTCATGTCCATATTTGGAAGGTATCATGGAAATGTTTGTGCCGATAAGGATCTTAAAAGATTTTGTCTTATATATAGCAGATGCATAATATTACAGTAGTTAAGTCATCACTGAATATTAGCCTGAGGGGTTTGTTGTCAATTGTTTGTGAATGCTGCCTATAAAACGAGTTCATTAAATATGGCAGTATACTGTGGAAAAGGCTAGGAAATACAGGTTATGAAATAATGACTGTATGAGATTATGGAGAAAGCAATGAGAAACACATTTGATTTGAGGCAATAAACAGACCAAATCTAAGATTTACAGTAAGATCATCTCCGTCATTATGCCTTGTTCAGCATAAAATTCTTAAAGTGTAAAATGGCACCACAGGCCACTTTACTACACGTCTGGAGTAGTTTCTTAAAATAAATTATTATTCAATATCTATCTACAGTTTCCATAGGACCCAGCTGGTGGTCAGACAGCTGTGGCTTAATGTCATTGTGCATTCCTAATTTAGTTGTGTTGTAGGCTAGTCCTGATGTGTCACAGCTTAATTCTCATGGAATTTTGGTTTGCTTGGTAAATTTAATTGCTTTATGTCTTTTGGCCACAATAAACGTCAGACTTGAACCTACACCTCATTCATGAGCACCACAGCAATGTGTTTGGGGTAAATTTAAGGCACAAATGTAACACTTGGAAGCTATTACTACTGTATGTTTAAGGCTGTGGAACAATGACAACAATCATTATTATTATAACTGATTTAAACCAGTCATTAGTGTGTTGTCAGGGGGTAGATCATTTTCTACAGCCAGTATCTCTGACTCTGACTGCAGCTGATGGATGGAGCTCTGATTGGGCACAGTTTTCTCTGCAAGGCTTGAATTAAACTGTGGTTCAAATCAGAGCCCACAGGTTTTGGCATCCTTTGGTCTGGCTCTCTGCTGCCTGCTGTTTCTGTAGCTAATCAGTTGCTAATAACAGGTTAGCATACTAACAATTCAAAGTAGCTATTTTTGAGATCAAGATTTTGAGGCTCTGTTTGTCTTTTAAAATTAGAATTAATTTTCAAAAAAGCCCTTACGTTCCTCAGTGCCCACATGGCCCCTGATTAATAACGCTAATCTTTTTCAAAAGCAGCAAATGGGGAAGTTGATTTAACATGTTCTATTATCTGAAAAAATATTGGAAGAAATACTCTGGAATGCTGAATGTCTGAGAACCTTCTGTCTCTATGGAAACCGTTGCTCAACACAAACAAATGCTGATTTGCTCTCCAGACATAAAAAGGAAAGCTCAGAGAAAATGTTTTCCCAGAAGAGTTTGACCAAAGGGCTCCTCTGGTTGGTTTATGTGGGAACTCATTCAGACCACTGAAGAATTCAGCCAAATCAAAGAATAGCAGGGCGGCTGCTTTATCTATCGCAGGAAAGTTGGCATCTTTCAGTCTGCCCATCAACCTACTCTAGCCTCAGTGTGTATAGTGCTTCTGTTGAGCTGGACTGAGAAAACACTAATCGTGTCCCATATTTCCTGTTGACACTTGCCTGTGCAAAACTTGCCACCACAACACTAGGACGTTTGCAAGCTCTTACTAATATGTTTCAGTGGTTTTAAGAACATTGTTGTGTGGTTGCTAGGGTGCTTTCTTATAAGAGTCAACCCTGTGATACTTTCCCTTGATATGGCTTGACTCCCTCCTTTGATGTAGGCAAATGAGCATTTTGCAACTGTTTAATCATCCAAATCTAATTACCTCCAAAAATGGCACACTCCTTACCTAGCCACAACAATCTGAGGTATCATTCATGTAACCTGTGGGTATTATTCATGTACCTTGTTTAAAAACTGTAACCTTACGGGGGCAATATGAAAAATTAAAGTAGTGATGTTTGCCTTAGCAACCACTACTAAAAATACACCTGCACTAGACCATTGTATAGTAACAGGAACAAACACCACAAAATCAATACAGGGATATTGGAACAATCCAATATGCAATATTTAGTTTGGAATCAGAACCTGTTTAAATGCTTATTCTGTCTTTGTCTTACATTTTTATAGAAGGGTTATGGAAGGGTAAGCAATGTACAGTATGTTCCTGCACTGGTAGGGTGTTGTCGCTTTGGCTGCTGTTAGCTGCTCTCTGGTTTTGGCCTTGATGATGTCTTCTCAGGATTTTAAGGCTACCAGACAAACATACAGATGTGTTAAAAGATAAAAAATGTCCATGAACTGAGGTTTGTCACTCTATTAGTGTGTCACAATCAATCTATCATTTCTGTGCACAACTGTGGTGTGTTTCTGATCTGAAGTCCCAGAGGAAAGTAACAGAATAAGAACTTCAAACTGAAATACTGCTGCAATGGAAAAGTCTGGGTTGGATTAATGCTGGGAATGCAGCCCAGTTTTGATGCTGGGATGGGGAGGTAAACACGTAACAGGAAGTTCAGTGACAAAGGAATTGGAAAATTGAGGGAGACTTACGGAAGAGTCAGACATGTCTTATAATCAGTTGAAGTTAGCAAAACAGGTTACCTTCATCTGAAATCAATCATTATTTTAAAGTAAGACAAACAGGGGATCCACTAAACAGGTGTGGCACTTCTGTATGCAAAAACAACCTGCATTTTATTAATTTACCTGCAGGATGGGAAATAGCGTTGTGAAGATTGTTCAAGATTTTTGTGTTTTGCGCTGTTCCCCCATAAATTGTACCCTGGTACAGCTGTCTTCAGTAAAACAACTGTTGTTAAAAGTTGCTCACGCCACAGTAAATGTTTGCTGTATGTGCTCATAGTCTCTGATGTGCTGTTTTCAAAATAAGTTGGTATCGGTTCTAAAAAGGTTTCAATGAAGCTTGATAGCCAGAAACTGTCAGAACATACCCTTTGCATGCTTTTAAAGGTATGCCTTCAAAAAATGTTTTTGTGCTTTCTAATGCAGGACAGATAATTGACTCCACTCAGCAATGGAATGAAGTTTTACATACCGTGTGTTCTCATGTTTCCACTATTGTTTAAACCTAGTACCCACTGTAAAAGCAATACTTATTACATTAAAGACTGATTTCCTAAATTTGACTACAGTAAAATGAGTGCAGCTTGACAAAAGACAAAGACATCAACATATAGAATAGTCTTATGTCTGGCTTGATGGTTTACAATAGACTTCAGTATTGCTGTTACAATGTAGTGTGTGTCATCTATGTGATTTCCCATATGAAACAGTGTTGTTTTAGTCTTGTCAATCATGGTTTAGCTTGGCTTCATCAGTTAGCCTCTGCTGGTAGAAGCTTAAACTACATTGTGGGCAAGAAGGTTTACAATGTCATAAGAAAGCTGTTGGTATTCTCATATTCCCTTTCGTCTAAGTGGCATTGGACATACCTGAATACAATTTAAAATCTGCCATCTTTATGGACACTCGTGTGCCAGATTTGTAGGCCAATGATGTTTGTTTTTGCCCATGAAGCTCACATAGTTTGAGTGCTACATTCACCTGTGCTTTAGATATTGGTCTTCTGCATGCGATACTGATGTGCTGATGAATCTATAATTAACTAGCTTAATCTGCTAAGCTTTAGTGGTGAAAAACAGCACTAACCACAATAAACCAGCCTAAAATTTAAATTCTTGCAGACCTAAAAGGGTCTTATAGCAGGAATCATCGGTCTGAAATGTAGTTGCGTCATGCAGCACACATGTGCAGAACGATCACATTCTACTGTAAGGCAGTGACAGCAGAAACATGATATTGGAGTTTATTGTTCAAGTAATACCGTGTGGGCTCTTAAGGTATCAGGGCTATTTGACTTCCATTCTGGTCTCTTTCATCAGAGTAACATTACAAAATCAGACCTTACAGCACTGAAGACCAGTAATGCATTTTTCCCTACAGGCAGAACTGAGAAGAGTGGAAGTAAGCAGATTTCCCATGATGCATCAAACTTTTAAATCTAAATAACACATGGTATCATGGCTGCACTAGCTTAGAAAGACCATTAGACTAAATAACGTAAAGTGTTTTCAGGCCATTGTTGAATTTAACACACATCTGTGTATCGTTACAAGAGGAAGAGAAGAAAACATTAAGCAGTGACAGAGACTTTGGACTATTTAATAGATACAATAAAATCTCATTTAAGAAGGTAAATGCTGAAGGGATTTCTGTGGATTACAATAAAAGTGAGAGGCAAAGATATTAATCTCAGAATTGATTTCAGAATCAAAGAGGTTTAGAACAGATTAACTGTAATAGTTATTTTCCAATGTATTTTCAATGGCATAAAAATAAATACTTTGTAATAGATTTTTTCTTTAAATTAGTGTTGCAGTTCCCACATAACATCATCTCTTTATTTAAGTGCCACCCATGGGTCTGCTCTTTGCTGCTGGTCAATGTGTTGATGAACTGTGTACGAAACCTACAGTACCTGACAATTCCTTAAACTATTCCCCGTTTAGAATGAAATGAGCAGCAGATATCACAGCAGTGGCTATCTAGTGGATAAATGTAGAATTCTTTGACCAAAGAGACTAAGTCTCTTTATGTTTGGAATAAAATTGAGCATATGTTCAGAAACGTGTTACCCTTAGGAATAAGGGTGTGCCAAATAACTTAATTAAAATAACTTTTATCACAATAACCACCCATACTTTTTATACTTTACGCTTTCTGTTGCTGTAAAGATTGTGTGACAAATACATCTTTGAATACTTTGAATTCACACGCCTTTGCAAACTTGTGCATGATGCTGCATCCACTCATATCAAAGAACATCAGCAAGTACTTTTAAATATTACAGTCCATGAAAGAGTCAGTTCTGAGCTCCTGGGACAGCTGGATCTTTCTGTATCAGAAAGTTTAGGTTCAGAACTGTCTCCCTTTTCTTTTATCTCTCTGTGACACTAATTTCAACAGACCCAGTGAGTGGTTACAGCTGGTCTCCTTTAAACCTAATCCGGCTCTGTCTGGCCAGATCCTATTGCCAGCTCGGCCACCTTTATCATGGGTCTGCTATGTGTGTGTTCGCGTTTTATCTGAGTTTATATCAGAGCTCAGGAGTACTGCATGATTCTGAGTCACAATACTGTACAAATTCTGATTTTAAGAACAGTTTGTTCAGTTACAGAGTTCAGTGATTTAAAGGCATTCAGGGACCGGAAGTGTATCCTGGTAACCAGATTCCTCTCTAGGGTAAGGCAGAAGTCACCATCCAGTCAATTTAGAGATGAAATCACAGTAGGATCTTACCAAATATGGAAGATGCATTGCAAATTGTGTAAATCGCAAAAACAGTGTTGCATAATATGTTGTATAAATTAAGTTTTGACAGTTAAATGTTTAAAGGAATTTATTACAGTGTTACAGTAAGCACAATGGTTGACAGACACCTCAGCATGAATACCTGATTTATTGCATTAATGTGACAATTTCATATTGACTGTAAATGGCTTTATGTGAAGCTGTTTTACCTGTTTCCAGCACATGGGCAGAAACTGTGTAGCAGCTTTGCCCATTATGTTGTTTAAAGATTATGTCAGGGTGAAACCTGCAATTGACTCTAATGCTGGTTAAATACCTGGTATGTGATTTGTTATTTCCGTTTCTATGGACGTAGCCAATACAGTGGCCCCAAAACGGACAATTTGTATTTGAACAATTACACCACACTGACAAAATTGTATCTGCAAAATAGCATCTGCAAACAAATGATGCTACAACTCTTACATTAAAACTAACTTCACTTTTGCTATTGTATGTTTAATAAAAATGTTAACACTGTTTAACTAATAACCAGTTGGTTCCAAGGTCATTTTTGTATGAAGTTAGCTCCACTCAAGTACACACAGGTGTCCTTGAGAGTAACCACAGGTGTATTTCAACCAAATACTTTTGAAGCATCTTAATTCAAATGCATGTAGCAGATGTTTCTCCAGAGCAACTTGCAGTGTGATCAAGGTATCGTTAAATCAGCTTTATGCATTCCCTGGGAATAAAACCCATGATCTTGGCATCATTAGCACCCTTCTCTACCCACTCAGCTAGAGAAACACATGATTTTAAACAGTAGTCCTATATCTAGCATTTTGCTTGTGTCTTGTAAAAGAAATGCTACCTGCTTTATTTTATAATCTAATGCATTTACATGCATGCATACAGATTTAGGCATTGTGCTCCCTGTTATACTGGGTAAAATGTTATGAGCTTGGAGAAAAGAAATTGTACATGTCAGGTAAAATGGTCACTGCACTTCAACATTTAATACATTAAGTTTTTATTGTACTGTTTTGGAAAGATATATAGTCGTCACATTTTCTGTGGGGAGTAGCATGGTTTGGATGTTCACCTAGACCAGACATTACACATCACCATATAGTGGAATGGCTAATTATAGTATTGTGCAGTCCCCTAGCAAATATAGAGAAGTCTGGCCATTTTAAACACTAGGTGGCACTGTGATTTATATATTTATATATACTATTCAGTTTAGAGGCAACAATACAAAATATTAAGTCAGTTTTGTCTAGTGCATGAAGATTCTTTAGGAAAATTATGCTGTCCTGCATTTTTAACTGGCTTTGTAATCTTGATTCCTCATGCTGAGTGCGAACGCAAACGTAAATAACGTTTATAAGCAAATGTCTAAAAAAAACATTCTTAGCATGCATGACCTGCTCTCTTGATTTTGCCAAGATCTCAATATACAGACAAATAAGGGTAAACCTATTAAAGTTATTAAAATCAAGACCTCATGAGTAATGCATAGTAATAAGGTACCACAAATACATGTTTTGATCATAGTATAGAAAGATAACATTACTGTGACCATTAAGTACTGTGAAAAGGAATAACACAATGATTTCCAATTTTGTAAAGTTTTTACAGGAAAACAGTGACTGTAAGAGTTACAGAGAATGTAAGGTCCATCTGAATCCCATGACGCTCCCTTCCTAGTTTATAAGCTGAGTATTAATGAAAAATGTTGTGTAAACTTTAACGTGGGGTTAAACAGACAGAAGCAGCAGGACTGAAGTTCAGGTTCTATTTGCATAAGAAATATATCAAAAGAACAAGAGCCTGATACAGCAAAAAAAGGTTATAACAGCAATATAACATATAACAGTCAGAGTACAAACGCACATTCAGAAGAATGTAGCAGAACAATACAAGCTGAAGCCCTACTGAGAAACACAATACTTCAGTTTCATCATTTTGAGAAACTGGCGTTCTTCTAACATAATCAGATTAAAGACAATACAAAAGCTTATTCATATCCTTTTCTCCTGAATCTAAGTCCATGCTTTAAGCAATGGTAATACATTGGCATCATAAATACTGGCTGCAGCCACTCAGTCACCAAGCATCAATCACATAGACCCCTGCCCTCATCTTTCCCTGTGGACTTTAGCTAGCTACCATAAAAGAAGCTTGTCCTAAAAAACAAGAGCCATGCCATTTACTTCAGTGTCTGCATGCATCTTGCAGACCATCTCTTAAAATGCTGCAGTGTAGGAATGTTGCCACATGGCCAAAATGTGTTTTTTTTTAGATTTATGGTGAACCGCACCTGAACCGCACCTGCACGGAGGCTATGAGGTGACGTTAATCTGCCTGTCAGCAAATGATTCAAACAGCCTGACTCTTCTGCATAAAACAAAGCTCCTATAGAACTTCTGTTGTTTTATGTGCTACCAGACATAATGTATGTTCTACTGTACATGCAGTATTGTAAAAGAGGGTCTTGGTTTTCCCTTGTAGAGGAGCTACAACTTTGTTCTAACATTGGGCAACACTGATTATACATACATAATAAAGACATACATTTTCATAAATTAGAAATAGTATTGAAACAGGTTAAATCAGACATGAATCAGACTGACGTGTGCACAGTATATCATGTCAGTCAAAATATTCCTCTTCTTGGGATTGGAAGAATATCAAGTGGACCAATAAGGGTCTTTCAAGGGAACATTTGGAGCTCAAGGAGCAAGGCATGGTCACAGTACGTGATGTCACTTTTCTGCAGAAAAATCCAAGGTGGTGTGTGTTATCTGTGGTAAGGCAAAACATGGGAATATGTGAAAGTGTGTGATGTTCTGGAAGTGGCTGTGATTATAGTGATGTTGAGGATTCCAAAGGACTGAAATCAAGGCTGAGCCTCCGTGTTGAGCTCCTTCTCATAGATGTAGCTGCCCACACCACCAGTGTTTACACCTGGAAATCCAGTGAATCGGTTATGTTAAACTGTTAGTGACATGAAACATTTCAATAACATTTGAGTAAAACAAAAGAAAAAGAAATAAAAGATTGAAATGATCTAATGATCTAATAAAAATGCTGATTAAGCACAACACCAGTTTTCATGCAACACCAATTTTCTTTTATAAATGGCAAATGAATATAAAATGCATAACCATTTATCTTTAATGCTAACAAAGAACAACTGTCACAAACGTGGCAAGATTCAATGAAAACAACAAAGTAATCTCATAGCGCCCCCTAGAGTTAAAAACATTATACACAGTACCTTTTGGTCCAAAGAGGACAGCATAACATGGTTTGTGGCAGTAGGGATGACCGTCATGCTTTAAAAAAACATTTTAGCATGAATAAATATGCAGTCTGCAGTTTTTAACAAATAGATTTCCTACTATTGCAGGTATATATTATGTTAAGGAATATCCTGGCAGTTAATTATGTGGTTTTCTCTAAGCAGCATTTATTTGCCCTCACCTCTGCATGGCTGCCAGCTGCCAGGGTCTTATTGCACCTCTCACAGCGCAGGCACGGCCGATGCCAGTCTTTCCCAAGTGATGTCACCTTCTCAGCTGCCATGAGTAAGTGGCAAGATGTGTCATTCTGTAAGCTCTACTGCATTTCTGTTATGCATTTTTGACATTATATATTAAGGCCTACAGTCTGACATATCAGAGACAGAAATACATACCGAAATAGACCTTTTTGTTGCATCTGGGACACAGATTGGCTTCTCCAGAGAAGGTAGTGATGCTTCCAGCTGAAATAAGACATGCACACAAAAACTTAATGTTGCAAAACATTTTATATAACCTGGAAGAGTTGCACATATACATTGTATAGATTCTGTCCAGCTGTAGAGCTGTATGTGTGCTGCAGCTTTTGCCCTGTCACTGGCCTTTAACTCCAACCAACCCACATTAAGAATTCAGCTACAGCCGTCACTATAGACAGCATGAGGAGACCAAAAAAACTAAAATACTATGAATTAGTGTAGTAAATATTGTAGTGTGAATTTAGTCTCACACAAAATGGAAGATTCTGCAAACTAATGCCAACCGTACGTTGTGTGTGTGTATGTGTGTGTGTGTGTGTATGTGTGTATATATAATATTACACAAGTTTCAAAAAAAGTCAAAGCAATCTAATATTGTAAAACCCCCAAGGGTAGTCAGGAATATAAGATTTTAAGATTCTATTAAGATTTAGAGTCTCAGAAAAAATCAATTAGAGATTCAGCTTGCCCAGGGATTAAAGTAGCAACTGCTTTCTGTTTACCTTTAGAAGGTGGCCTGGAAGGTGCTGGGACCCACTTCTCCTGAGGTTTGGGTGCCGAGTCCACAGTGGACGCGGGTGGGGTAGTGTTAGCTGGAGCCTCATACACATAAGAGCCTGCACCTCCGATGTTCACACCTAGATATTAAATAAGAATGTCATGAAGATGTCTCACACCACCCACAATAAAAACCATACAAGTGTGTATCTGCAACAAAGTCGTACACTTTGCAGGATCTGCAAAATAAATGATCTAGTATAATTACAGATTCTAAAAAAATTGTAAAAATTGTTTGTGGGTGATTTAATCATGTTATATTTTCTGGAAACCAAAATGTTTTTACTACCCAGCAAAGGGCACGTTTGAGTTTGTTCTGTATCTTACTAAACTGTTGCAAAGTGTATTTAGCATAGCTGAAATGAAAGTCAGTCATTATATAGCATTAACTGCTGGTAAACAGTCAGAACAATTAATTCTATGACAGATTCTGTGACACTTGTAATGACTTCTCTATGAGCGACATTAGCATATGTTATCTCTTCTCACCTTTTGGCCCAAAGAGGGCAGCATAGCATGGCTTGTGGCAGTATGGTTTCCCATCATGCTGTGGGGAAACAGAAGAAAAGGCATGGTCAATAATTTAACATTTCAGTTACAAACAAATTAATCTGAAAGCAGGAATACATTGTCCTCTTTACAGACTTATCCTTCAAAATTAAGAATCTAACAGTAAAGAAATGTGTTTTCTTGAGTTACTTAAGTCTAAATGTCACAGACTAGACTGTTATCCTTCAGCACAATCTGGTAAACTTCCTTTCCCAGATAACACTCACAGCAGTTACTAGGACACAGTCTTTGTTGATGTATTAAACATTAAACATATGCATCTTTGTAAGTCTATGTTTGTACATGGGATATGAAAGACAGACCATACTTCACTGGTAGGTCCTCCCAGAGCCCTTCAGTCAGGGCCAATAGTGGGAGATGGTTGCCATGGGAACCGTCAGAGGGCAGCTGTGTGACCGTTACAGCTGCGCAGGGCAGGATAAAGGAACGGAAGAGGCTAAGAACAGTGGCCTCATGCCAGTTCAGAGGTATGCAAGGGGAAATCATGTGTAATGAGCCCCGCATTTCAACAATTTCCTTGGCTCTGATTGGAAAACTTCATCAATATTAAAAATGTTAAAAGAAAAAGTTTTAAATTTGTTAACTACAGGTTCTGGTATAGATTTATTAGGACCATAAAGTAATAGTTCACCCAGAATTTCAGAATTTTACCAACTCCCCCAAGTGTAGTCTCTCACAACCAGACTTTTATATTGGCATGATGTCTGGTCCACTTTGCAGGATATTCTATCAAAGAACCGCACACATTGATGGGAAGAAATTGAGCTTTTAATTCACTTTTCTGTGTGATATATAGGAGCAGGTAAAAAAAACCTTAGGTATGCTGAAGGATATCTTGTTAGCTAAGTATATCAAACAAAACCCTTTAATATCTTTTAATTGATTCAATGTCATGAAATGGCAAATCACCTGATTAATTCTTCTGCTGAACTTCTCATTGTAGCAAATACCGTAAACCACTTTGTTTCCCAGACAGCATACAAAACCTGTACACCTGACTACAATCTAAAATTGTAGCTAATCAGATTAAATTTTGCTGTTTTGGAAAAACTGCTGCCATTTCTTGTGTGCAACATGCATCAGACATGAAAGGTTTGTGGGCGTGATGTATGGGGTTGAGACTACCCATGTACCCACAATCAGCGTTCCATTTCAATTCACCTCTACAACTCTCATTGGTCTTATAGAGATCTCCCAGCCCACACTTTTCCCAGAACCTTTAACTCTCATATACTGGTAACTAAATCCCAACCTTCCCCTGCCTGTCTCTCCTTACATCCCCCGTTCCTGTAAAACATTTACTGCCTTACCCTGCCAGAACACATGAAGGACACTTAAGGATATCATGAGATGCTCAGGCACAAGGCTGTCTGACAGAGATGCCATCTGTCATTAGCCACAAGTTATAAAACAGTGGAATCCAGCATGGAAAAAAAGCCTGTCAGTAAAGTGTTTGACACTGCTTTGATTCACAATCCATAGTGAATGATTATCTTGAACAAAAATGTCTTATCACCTTATTTTTAACTTTAATTTTATGAATATTTACCCAGAATTTGAAAATATTTGAAAACAGGAAGGTTCACAAACAGGAAGGTGTTATCCTTTAACAAACCCTATATTAACATATAAATCAACCCCATATATATAATAATTATTAATATATATGCCATATATAAAAAAATATAAACAAATTACACATTTATGCATTGTATATTATTTACATATGTGACATACATAACTAATATATCACTAATAACTAATATATGAGTCACACATATGGCATTATCACTCTCGATATAGGGACATACATGTCATATATTACATTTCTGTATGGGTGGGAAGTGACACATGGGCACTTCTGATCATTATTGGCTAATGTTGACATTCTTAACCCAACCTCATTCCTATAATGTGGAATATTCAACAGAAATCAGAACCTCACCATATCAACCTGACCTACATCCTGATTTGGGATTTAATTCTTCTTGTAGGGAAAGTTAGATGTTTCCTTTTCTCACTCTCTAAGTGTAATGATAAAAACTTATATCATGACTATATAGGTTTTATCGATTAATCAACACAAATAATAGCTTTTAAAACCAATTAGTTAGAGGTAAAAAAAACAATGCAACAATTCTCTGTTTTTTGTCAACATACCTGCTGTGGTGTGCATTCAGGTTTTACCTGTTTAATTCTAGAACATCTTTAAACAAGTTCTGCTCTAAGTGTAAACTTGTCATTCTTATTATCAATTTTAACAAGTTATCAGCCGTTTTATCCACTTTAATGATCATAATGGTCAACCTGTAATATCAAGATAACATGTTGGAATCCCAAACCTATGTTGATGAAGACGATGAGTCCTTTACCTACAAAACATCACTGTCCTTTTCCTTACCATCTACAGCCATGCTGATCTAGAGTCATCGCAGTGTGATGTAATAGAATGTTGTACAGGGTCATGCAGAATTTCATGTAGTGCAGTGTCATGCAAACAGGAGACTCAGGACATACAAAGCTTTCAGCTGTCAATAAAGACAAGCATCATGGGACTTCAAACATTTCACTGTGTTGCATTACACACAGCTGTCAGAACAGGAAAGGTATTAAAACTATGGAAAAGATATTAAGACGGTTCTGTTTGCCTTAAATCTTTACATGTCTTTTTATGATTGTATCATTTGTTTTGTATTTACACTACTGAGTGTGCAGAAAAGACATAGCACATGGCCACATCACATGGGCTTCAGTCCTACTGCTGGACTCTTCAAACAGAACTGCTGAGCTTCTGATTGAAATGCTCAGTGTTATAAAGTCAATACCCAGCTGTTGGGAGTTTGAGTTTTCCGAGCTAGACTGCAGAGATAATGTGTGATCTGTAGTTCTCATTCACTCACCTCTGCGTGGCCACCTGATGTCAGGGTCTTACTGCAGCGCTCACACTTCAGACAGAACTTGTGCCAATCCTTCCCCAGTGATGTCACTTTCTCGGCTGGGAGAAGAGCAGAAAGACAGAAAGAGGCAGAGAGATGAACACTAGTGAGCTACATCTTTACAATTTCTGTAGAAAATATGTGAGGGGTTTGGCTGTGCAAAACTGAGTGATTGGCTTTTGGTGCATTGCTATGAGGCTGCTAGTGTGTTCTGTGTGGTTTCTTACTAGCATAAGTGCCAATCTTTAAGTCTTTATGACATAAGTCTTTATATCTTATACCTAGATACATGACTTAGGTTCCTAAAGCATCCTGACCTTAGGAAAAACGGTACAGATGAGTCACATGCCAAAACTAAATACTTAATGTCAGGGGTTTGTTTAAAATGATGTGATAATTGTTTAAAATAATAGTGATTCTTGCGTTCCTTTGACAAGAGTTTGTTTTTAAAAGTACTTGTCTGCCTAATATGATATGACCCATGTAATTTATGTGGATTATCTTATAGGTGTGACTTGCATTTACATTTAAACTTTAATTTGCAATGTAATGCAGTACAACATTTTCACAAGGCATATAGAGCACAACATATTGTGTGTCACATTGTAATAACATTGGGGCAGATAGCTGACCAGCCCCTAAACACACCCCAACATTTCTTATCCTCAAGATGAAACTGTGGGAAGAAAACTATACTTTACTGTGGCAATATACACCCGGCAAAGAAGGTATTTGATGCCATTTTCTTGGCTGTACTTTTCCTTTAGCCCATATTTTGGTAGTTGCAGCTCCTGATTAGTAATGAATGTGTCATGAAATAACATCCAACGTCCTGTCTGAAAATCCAAGCTCCTGAAAAAGCAAAGTATGCAGCGCATTTCCTCAGGGGATTAAAGCAAAGGACCTCTCCCTGTTCCAATGCCAACAGTTAGTCTTAACATAGCATTATTAATAGTGTCTTCACATAGTTTTGAGAACCATGGGAGAAAGAGCTAGCTTCACATTTTGTGTGCTGGTCTTGGCATTTTCATTCTGACAATCAATGCAAGATCATTTTACACTGGGTAAAAAAATAGACCAGTCTCATTGTCAGAGGTCATGGTGGTTCCTTCCATAAATGAGATGTGTTGAAGTGGAACACAATGAAAACTAGTGTCGGGGGCTAATTACAGCTGGGAAGTGACGACAGCCAACAGAGACACCTTGGGAAAACACTCCTCCATTTTCCCTCCTGTACCATTTCTATAGGAGGGTCCTAGGAGACTTCCACAAACCTAATAATACTCTTTCCAATTATATATACTAGTCTCCAGACAATGTATAACCTAGCCCTGCTGAGACAACTCTCTCATTCTAGAGGAAACACCTTCTCTTATCAGAACCAGGCACATTTAGCCTGAGTGAACAATTGGTTTCCTCCGGCTACCCCCTTCTCCCTTGCTTTCCCGTCTGGTGAAGTATTGTTTTTACTCAGTCTTGCTGCCCTCTTAGTTCATCTCATGGATTCAATTTCACCCCCAGAAGAGAAGAGTCACACAGCCAAATGCATACAGTAGTACAGAAAACAAAAATAGTTTGAGATAGGCAGTGTACTCCTACACAGAGCTGTGGGAACAATCTGGAAAGTGTGTGTGTGTGGTGTGACACATTTAGGCATGTATCTTTGAAAAGCTGAGATAATCTCTGTGACGAACGCAGAAAATTTGAACAAAAGTTATAACTAGGTTTCAGTATTGTCTGAATAAAATGTAGGGGGATGCTTGCCTGTGCAAAACCCACCAACATCATGCTAATGTATTATGGATGGTTGCGTGGACATTGCTATGCAGTTGCTAAGTTGTTCTGACTGGGCTTGGTGGTGGATGATTGATGTCTGTATCACATATGGTATGAGGTGAAATATACACCAAAGTCCAACACCTACAGTTAGGAGGTTTTGAGGTTGATAAATACAAATGGGAATTCAGGGTTCCAGACAGTAGGAGGCTAATTCAAGGTAAGAATAAGAACCTTTTCTCAATTCCCAACCCTATATGCCAGAGAAGATGTGTATGAATGAAATGGGTGACCAAGTGTAGATAAAAAAACCTGCCACAGAAGGGATTTCTGTGTTGTAAGGTAGTTGGGTAGGCGTTCTGTTGCATGGCTGAATAAAACCACATTCTTGTACTACAGTCAAAAGAAAGAAATGTGTTGGTAAATTTCAGCCACATCCATACACAAATATCCCAAGTTAGGTTTTTACACCTAAACATTGGCATTCCAAAAGAATCTGCATGGTCCTTGAACCTGTTCTAAACAATACACAATCACCACAGAGGTATCCCTAACAGCATTGTGATGCTATACGTCCTTGAGAGTGGTCATTCAACAGGAAAACGCTCTACTATTCAGGGTTTCATTAGGGAGTCATGTTACCCTGGATGAGAGGCATAGATGCACTAAGAACCATAATAGATGATTTTGTAAGACTATATGTGAGGTTGTGACGCTTCACGTTGTCTGGCTCTAATGAGCACCAACAGGTTACAGCACCATAAGTACACCTGATCACAGATAATCAGCCTAACTCTTTGCTTTGAGCTGCAGGGGAAATCTCTTTAGTCTCCTGCTTTATTGTTGTTAAATGTCTCTACTGTCCGGCCAGTTGAGGCAACATCCTCTCATGAATGTTTTCCTGTGGTTTACCCACAACTGCATCCCTCTTTAACGGAGTCAGCTGATCCATGAGCAACACAGAGGTTTGTTTAATGGGCTGTAAAGGGGTTGGTATATGAAACCGCGCTCATGTGAAAGTAATGACACCTTCACAAGAATGAGATTGTGCCAGCGGAAGATGCAGGCTTGGATGTGGGCTAATGGTCTTGTGTTGTCAGCTCATGTTTCCAAGCTCACTCAAGACAAACAACTTTCTCTACCAAACAAGAACCATGAAATCAACATTAACAAACAGGACTCAAACTGATTTTAAATTAGTAAGACTCTTTAAAACATGTCATGCCCATGCCCTAATGAGGAGGCTCTCAAGGAGTCTTACTCTGCCAAAAAAACAAGCCACGAGAAAGACAAATTAGCACCAATCTCCATGTAATCATTCCCAGGAGTGTCTGGTCCTAATCCTGGAAAACCACTGTCCTTCTCTCCAGTCCTAATCAAATACACCTGACTGTGATTTTCAAGTAATTCTGAGGAGCTTGATTAGCTGGTTCAGGTGTATTTGATTAGGGTTGCAGCTAAACTCTGCAAACCGTGGCCCTCCATCTTAGTGGTACAGGGCAAGTTGTGACAAATTCGATGTCAATGACACCAAACAGCATTGGTTCTTGCCTGTCTCATGACCAATCATAATGATGACAATTTTTTATTTCTGGAGGCTGCAAATGGGAAATTCTTTTTGGTAAGCTAGTTGCGGTTCTTAATTAGGCTATAGTCACTGACAAATTAAAAACCTTACAGAGAAACTCTAATGTTTGGTCGTACATGAGAAAACTAAACACAAAGGAGGGTCTCTCACACACTGACCCTGCCTAGAGCAAAGTCTGAGATGTGTAATCACAGATAAACAGCACTAGACTTTAACAACATTTACACAGCTGAACACCCTACGGGCTCCACAACTGGAATGCACCTTCAACACCCAAAATCCTTCTTTCTTTGTCTTTGTTTTCTCTAAAAAACAAACATATACTTACAGGGTGACAATACGCTATTACAATTAGTTGAATTGTACTTTTGATTTCAGCCAACCATTCAAGTTCTGCATAGATGAAACTCAAATACAATGACATGTATTATATATCTGTGCAGCTGGAAATCAATTTGAAGACAAGGACAGATTTGTTTCCACTTTGGCAACTATTAAAATGGAGCCATCTGTTCTAGTATCTAGTATCTGAACTAGTATGGTAGTTCTCTCTCTCCAACTGTATCCTCCTGCGCTGCAAGAACAACATACAGGCCATCTGGGTCCAGTGTGGCATTTTGCTTAGAGTCACTGATTACAGTTCGACCCGATAGCTTTGCACCTGAGGGCCCGCAGGCCACAGCCAAACATGTATGCTTAAACGGGTAACAGGCAGCTCAAATGTACTCAGAATTACATACACTTCCTGGCTCCAGAAACCAGGAAAATAATTGCTGTGGTTAGTTCCCATGATCCTCAGCTTTTTCAAACTATAAATAGCACACGTGCACTGCAATCAAACCATGATCTAGAACACAGCAAATGACTCCTCTGTTCCATGATGGCAAACAACCATGCTCTGCCACTAGTAACCATCTTCTGTGTGGCAGTTCCTTCTCCAAAACAAGTCTCAAATTGTTGTCAGATTGCAAGCTTGGATTTCCAATTTGCATTGGCCTGTGAACTTCTGTACAGTAGTGTGGAAAAAATGGGTGTGGTTGTGGGCCCCTGCTGCACAGATGTGGCCCTGCTCTCCCCGGCTGATGCAAGGCTGGCAAGCTTGTCGTCTGTCTCCTCAGTCTAGTTCTGTAGCCTAAATGAGAGCTGCATGTGCATGTGTGCTACTGCAGTACCTACAGCTGTCAGTACAAATCAATGCTGCCTCATGCATCGCTTGGCTTCCCTACAGCTAATTCTAAACTCCATTCATGCACATACCTAATCAGTGCTAGCAAATTTCAGTAGCAGTTGACCAGTATGGCCTTTATAATGGCAGATGTATATATAGGATATAAGACTAGCACTGAAAAAGTATTTACATAATGTCTGTTTTACTGTGCCACAAAGGCAAAAAACATCTTGTCACTATGGTGGAGGTTCATGCCTGAGAGAAATAAAGAACTGCCTTCCATTCTGACTCCCAAGATTATGCAATGCCCCTAAAAGCAGGATGCAAAAACTCAAGAAGTTGCATTATATAACAGACTCTGCAAATTTAAACAGCTTCTGAGGTGGCCATAGAGAAAACACAGGGTTTTACAAAGGCACAGGCAATACATATATGTGAGTCAGACAGAGATGGGGAAGGGGAGAGTACAAAGAGGTTGATGACTTTGAGGCTGAGAATATGTTGGTGTAAAGTACAATGGAGAAAAGAATTATGGACAGGACAGGCACTGTCTGCATTGCTGAAACCAAAGGACAGTATGATAGAGATGCTCTCTCACATTTCAATGTGACTGGCATTCTGAGAAAGCATTCTTTATTTCTATTCAAAAATGAGTATAGGCCCTGAAGGTACAGCAGGCAAAAAGGTAAGATGGAGAGAAGACAAACCAACAGAATCTATGTGCCACCAGATTCTTGCATCATTCTCTCATCTGTGAGCTCTGATACCAGCAAGACTGCTGTTTACCATTATTAAGGCATGATGTGCTATAAACAAATTTGTTGCGGGATTTACTTACAACCCCGCCTTCACTTATAATTGTACATGCATTGCTTCACAGTCTGTTTGTTTAATTTTCTCCATTCTGAACTGAATAAAGCTACATGGAATCAGTAGTTTTTCACACATAATTTTTGGTGAAAAGTGGCTAAAGCTTTAACATTAGGAAAACTCACAGTATCTGCTAACAGCTGTTCAGTAAATGAATAAAAGGTGCAGCTGAACATTTTTCAGTTTTCCACTCAATACAGTGGCTTACCACTTAAGTCTGAAACAGGATACAGTCAGAAAGGAATTTACAGGAACACACGCACTGACTTCCACAAACGCAATTTGGAAAAACCTTTTGGAGCCACAGGCTTTACAACCAAAACTGAATTTGGTAGTAATAATGTCATATTCATTTTAATATAGTTTACATTTAGCATTCAATAATAACATTTAACAAAAAAAAACTTTTTTTAATTTAATCTATAGATTATGCATCATCGCCTAACACATAAATTCAAAGGCATAATGTCAAACATGAATGTCAGTCCTAGTTTCCACTCATTTTGTGTGTTTAGACTGTGGGTTTGGATGTGGCAGTCACCCTCACTTTCAAACATTCCACTTAGTGACATTTACATATTCAGAAGCAGCCCTGCCGAGGACCAAATGAGGAGTTTTGAACCGCGCCCTGGCTCTTCCACAGCTGAATGGAATGTGTCTTGGCTTCAACTTTGAGCCTAATATTAGCACAGTCACCCGCATCCTCCTGACCAACTCCCTTATGACGTACACAGAGTTCTGAGGTGAGATCTTATATTGTCTTTTCCTCAGTGTTATGACATCATGGGCCACTTTATTCGTTGTGCCGTTGCCAATTCAGCTCAGGTCCAAGCCTTCCCTTATGCTTAATCTAAATACATAATTATTACCATGAGAACCAACCTTCATGTCTTAAGCTAATGAATTTATCCTTGACCCAATGACTATTTACTGATGCTGATAGAAGCATTATCTGTAAGTATCCAAGCATCTTGTCATTATTTTTTTAATCTTTCTCCTTATTTCTTTACCTCAGTTATATAAGACAGTGGTCCACACTTGTCTGTTCTGATTGGGTTGTGGATATGAGGGAGAACACAATGCTAAATGCAGATAGCAAAACGCCTAACTGAAATTACTAGTTATGTAATTGGTGCATACTTAGGATAGCCAGATAAAATGTCTTATCAACTTAAAGGCATGATAAAACGCTTCCCATATCTTTGGTTCTTACTTAACGTTAAAGGTTGAGCATCTAATCAAACTGTACAGCATTCTGGCGCAAATTCAAGCTCCTTGGTAATAGCTAGCCAAATTTAGGAAGATGCCAAAATGAACAGGTTGCATGACACACCCTCTTTGTTTTAGCCAATTATATACTGGCTGCACACGCTAGACACCTTAAAACCTCCATTTTCTATTATGTCACACCTTTTTAATATTGTTGGGCCTTCTAGCAATATGCAGTTATTGCTAATACAAATAGATTTTATGGTTTGATTTGAGAACATCTTTGTTTACTTTTGTCTGAGAAACAGTTTCGGTACTCTGTTGTGTCTCCTGATGTTCACTTATACAATTTGGGTCCTGAAGCAAAACCAACTGAGAACCACTGAAGAAAAGAAATGTATCTACCCACCCACTGATGCACAGCCATGCAAATAGCTGCATTTGCTTTTATATAACACCACCTCACTCATACCATTGATTTAAAACCTTTAATGATTTAAAACAACTTTAGAGTTTGTGTGTCATGGCTTATCAGTTAACACACAGATTATTATAACATAAATAAGAGCTAAATCATCTCAGTGTTTGCCACACAGGCACTGATGCACAGATAAATAAGCTGTGGTGAAGATAAGGTCAATTGGTAGAGAGACTATTAAAGCGTATAATGGATTGAATGATAAACATTGAGCAGGGGTCAATGCTGGGCGAAAAATGTATATAAATAAAAAGAAGAGTCTATGATTTACTGTGACAAACATACACAGCAAGAGCCATGTGCTCTGTTAGAAAACAAAGTCTATAAAAGCAAATTGACTTCCACCTTAAAGTTTTTTTTAGAGTTTAAAATAGCACTTCACCTGGTCAGAAAAGAGGAACATAATAAAGAGAAATTTTAGTTTAACTACAGACAGTATGTAGACACAACAGTTTATTATTACTGTACAGAAGAGAGCAATAAAAGTTTATTTTCATTAACTGGCTGTCATTACACACAGCGTTATCTAAGCATCAAGCTGATACTATAAAGTTTCTATAAACTTTCCTATATTTTCATATGTCAGCACAAAGTGTCTGGGTTTTGAAATAGCTGACATATTAAAATATGTTGAAAATAAACCGGATTTCTGTTAATGCTAAAGTGATGAATTTATGTAAACACGATTAATTTTACGATCTATAGTAAATCTGTCTTCGACTGCTATTGACTTCTTCAAGTCAATTTTATCAACAAGAGTGCAAACAAACCAATTGTTTTCCTTGATAAAACAGCGTGGGTGTAATTTCTTATATCAAAACGTTACACAGTGTTTCAAACGTAGAGATATAACAGAAAATATAAAACACACTTACCAAAATACACCGTCTTTTCGCATTTAGGGCACTTTGAAGCCATCGTCTCTTGTTTAAGAAAATTAATTCACACTATCGGATGCTAATTTCAAACTGGACTCAGTAGCAGGTTTTTGCTCCACGCGCGCAGGCTGACCAATAGCTGAGAAAGCGGAGAGCATCCCAGTCAAAGCAGCGCTCCGTATTTGCATAGTCCCGCCCCTTTCGGAGATTTATATTTAAGCGCTTCCTCTGTCGGCTACTCTTATTGGTCAAGCTACTAGTCAGTCACCAAATAGGCGACGCCGTCTGGTTCCCCGCTGCTGGCGGCAGCGTCTGTCTACTGCCGCGGGCTCTTCCTTTAAACATCCTTCAGCGGGAATGTGAAAGGCGCTCAACAATGACTCCTTTCACTTCTCATGAATAGGGATTCTTCAGCACACGCCAGACCGTTACTAGTGGAAATAAGAGGGAGAAAGATATTGGCAAGTTGCAGTCATACTTAAAACACTTCTCTTTTTGTTTGAGGTTGAGGTCATTATGACAGTATTACGTTTTTGACAAATTTGTTCCCTACGTCACTTTTCCGCACATCCTAAAATTGTCACCATGTCTTTTTATACTCCAAACCAGTTCATGCTGGGATTTATCAGTCAATGGGGGAAATGTGTGTCTTTACAGACTGTTGGTCTTCGCCTGTTCACAGTTACACAAAGCCAAGTCCTGTTGTCCTTTACAAATCTTTTAATTTGTTTAACCAATTAGTTAAACAGCAGCCTGGCTAGTGAAGAGTTTCTTTGAGGTTGCTGTTTTGAAAGCACAAGTGAGGGACCTGTAACTCTTGTAGAGTCAGTTTACCTTAAGATCATTTGTGTGTCAGTGTTACAGCATCAGTAGGTTTGCTGTTTTAGCAGATCTGTACAGCTGCATTGCAGGGGGTTGCTGTGTAGGCTGTGTGGGAGAAAATGTTTTATCTTTATCTTTCAGTAAAGATTTTTACTGGTTAAATTGTATTAAGTGCCCACAGTCAAATTAATGGCCCGCATAGTGATAGAACAAAATATAAATAACCTATCAAATTAGTTAATGAGTTGACAGGATTACCTGCAACAGTTCATTTTTATTTGATTGGCTGGTGTAAATTTTAAATCCTGTTCACCTCACATACAATCTTTAGTGGAGTGATAATGTTTAGTTTGTTGTTTTTTATTTAAATTCTTTTCACCTCAAGTTCGTGCTAATCCAGAGGGTCAAGTGGCCAACAGGTGCCTAAATGCCTTCCATAAATAGCTACTTTTATCCGCGCCCAATCCCAGTGGGACAGATTCAGAGCCACATGTTGCCCCAAAAGCAAGTGTGATAACCTCAGTTGCGTGATCCACCCAAGGAACCAAACCACCCACAAAACACACCCAAACCCAGTTCAGTTCATCACACACGTGCCATATTATGACTCATGTGGGAGCAACTTCATACTCAACGTATAAAGCTTGTTTTCTGACGAAGTCACAAATAGCACTAGGTTTTCAAGGCATTATCTAGGTGTGGTTGTTAATTTGTGCTCTTAAGTAAGAGATGTATATGTTTGTCCATTAGGGATAATTAAATTAAACAGACACATGATACTCGAAACTGCAGAGAATAAACACACTCCCAAAGTGGCCTTAGGAATTTAGCCAAGTGTTAACTAGTCGAGTATAATTGATCATGTTGTTATTTTAGTGTAATATTTAAAAGCAAATGTCAATGAGGATCCAGAAGTAGCTTCTGAAACCAACCTGTCCACGAACTGTTTATTGTTGTATTTAAAAAGTTGTTCTGTTATCTGCAGAAGACTAATGGAGCAATAGTTCTATATCTGGCCATGTAAGCGTGTCTACAGTTAAAGGCAGCAGTCTGGGAAAATAGTAGCAGGTGTTTGTGGAGACCGATAAGGCGGAGAAAGCACAGACTCCACATTATCTCCCTCTAGTCTCTAAGCAACTTAACCAAACTCCACTATCAGACAGTCACAGTTCAGTAACAGAAGTCTTGCGGAGCATTTGAGAAACTCCTTAACAGGACGGTTGTACAAATGGTACTCCTTGTCATACTCCAAATGTAGCCGATAGATGCCTAAGAATGTGATCCCTAGGTGTTTGGCTTGACTCTTGGCCTAAGATAACAGCATGTTGACCCGGTTCACTGTTCTCACTACACGCTTTGAGATTGTAGCTCTGTTCGATGGAAAGGTCTGCGAAAGAGCTGTACTCAACAGTGCATTTCCCAGTGGTCCTCTTTTAGGAGTATCCTCTGGAGTATCTCTGTTTTATCTAATCAGAGCAAGTATATTTAGAACGCTTGCTTACACATTATTTATGTTTTTCTCCAACCAATGTTTGTCTAAGCACAAGTGGAAAAATTAATGCATTTTTAACACTTAGTTGAATGGGCCTGGTTGCCTCTCAGGAGGAGAATGAGGGAGAAGAGATCCAGATTTAAAGGCAGTTTATTATGATGGTCAGACATACTGTCTAGCACCTGACAGGAAAACACAAGCCACTCATCTGTTGATTATGTAATGAGGGAATTTTCAGAGGATGTTGACTGTTTTGGTCACAGCAGCTGGTTTGTATGTGTGTGTGAGATGGAAATTAATAACATAATTACTTGCCATTGGAAGTAGCTATGGCTCATAACCCAAAATATTAAACAGCATGTCCTGTACTACTTGCCCCACTGATTTGAGTGACACATTAAATTGTGTGGCTTGTTGAGAAGAAGTGTATTTTTCTATTACGATCTGATGATTTTCATACAGTGGACTGTAAAGCAGGTGAAAAATCTTATAGATTTACATTTATGGAGAATATCGGGGTACAAGAATATTAAAGACATTCTGTGAATACAACAATTACAACCCAGAATGCATTAGTAACCACATATCAGTACGTCTTTACTAACTTTACTAATTTTAATTTGGTTATTAATTCAATCTTTAAATGGCATTTTAACTGCTGGTAAGCAGTATATGTATCTAAATCTTTTGTGGCTATTAACTACAATTATTTTTTAATCTATTCCCATGTGGTCTTAGTCAAAACAGATTTCGCTATTGATCTTACACCATGAAATATCATACTGCTGGGAGTATTGTCAAAATGTTGGCTAATGTTCTATCATAGTTTTAAAAATGTTTTGCAGTAGGTCAGTACAATGATTTTTTTTTCAACGTTATATATCATATTACAAAGTGTTACTCTTAAGTTGATAGTGGAACATTTTAAAAACATTACAGAATGTAATAGTTTTAATATCATTCTTAAGACCAAGCAATAATATTAATAATAAAATCTAAAAAAGCTGGAAGTTTTTAAGGTTCCTACAACTTTCAAAATAACAGTTTTAACATTTTTGTTACTTAATGGAAATGTTAGGGAAACATTTCTACAACATAAAATTGTTAGCTGGGTAGAAACCTCTAGTTCATTGTATCATTGTATAAATGAAAAGCCTATAAGCTGAATGCAAAGATATCTTAAGATATTGCTTTCTCAAGTGATGTAGCTTATTTATTTTTTGCTTTTGTCTCAGATGGGATATGAGATCACTTCCATAATGTTTTAAACGAAACATGTCCACATGTACTTTTTAAAAACACGTGCATGTCAGCGCCCACACAAGAACCCCAAAACTAGACATAAAGAGAAATAACAACCATTTCTCTCACACACTAGAGGCATTTGTCTGTTTGACACAGGACAAACAACAAGTACACAAAAAGTGGGGTTGGGTCAAGAAAAGACATCACAGGTCACATGAGTTTGGCTCTGAAGAGGCACATAAACCAGTACAGAGCTCCAAAAAACCCTTCTTGTATAAACATGCCAATACAGTATAAAGTAAAACAGAAGGTCCCAAATACTTGCTATTTTCAGTAGTGAAAAAATTCAAAGCTAAAATAACTTCACTCCATGTAATGCTCTTGGGGATTTTGAATAATCTTTCTTTCAAACTTTAAACTTTTTGGAAAATAAATAAATGTAGTGATTTTCCTAGGATGCAATCAATGTGCCAGCACACTTAAAAAATTCACTAGGCATAGAATGAAGGGGTTTGCAGCAATAAAATCCGAATTTAGTTTTGAGGAAAGAAGCCGTGGTTTAGTTTAGAGCTGTGTGCACAAGTAGCTCTCATAAAAACAGAACATTTATATCATACAGGACCATGACTACAATGTTCGTAAATGACATTTATCTATATACATGTGAGTTCATGCATGTGTAAAGCTGTCTAATCATGTTAGATTGAAAGTGCCTGCCTGGGGCAAACCTTCGCTTCATATGATTTTACTGCCCCACATTTATTTTGAAATTACTGTATATTACACAGTGCATGGAAACCTGCACATGAACATTTATTAAAATAGATATGTATTGACATACATATTTCACTTGTGTGTGGGATGTGAAGGTTGGAGCCAGAAGCCCAGCCCTGTAGTCTCTGGGGTCAGCTGTTTCTTTTATTCTGCAGATTTTTGGCATATGGATGACTCCACTGTTCCACTGCCAACTGTCCATGGTGTTCAGATAGCACACTAAAACAAGGACAGCTGGCCTCTTGTAGGGCCTTGCGCTTTCGATGCCTGGCTCTCCATGGTTTTGCTGAAAGAGGCTGGTATAATTCTCTAGAAGGGCAGGGCAGATGGAGACGCTGTTTATGCCAATCCAGAGCAGCTGAGAGCTGGAAAATTTGTTACTTCACAACAGAGCCAAGTTTACCTCTTACTGATGCCATTGATATTATAATATTGTTATTTGTAGTATTACTTAAAGAGGGTCCTTTCTTGTTATATTAAAGGTGATGTGTGTAATTTTATGGATTTATTTATATATCGACATTAGGTTGTGTCCCCCAAAAGTGTAAACACTAGTGCTCTGTGGTGCTTTGAAACATTATCTGAGCATTCCAACTAGCCAGACATGTAACATTAGCTTGATCAATGGCTTGAGTTTGGGGCGGACTGTTCAGGGTTTTGGGAAACCTGGAAAATACACACATTTTTAAATGTGGGACTTGATTTTGTCTGTTGGGAATTGATTGGTATGTGAAAGGTGGTCCTATATGACAGGGATTGACGAAAGGTTTCAAAAGGTGACATCAGCTAAAAGCAAAGTTTTTCAGAGGCAGAGCAAGTTATCACATTTTGATCACAAGTCTGCACCTTGCAACACTTTTTTGTAATAATGTGTATCATTGAAATATTCACAACAAAACCAGAAACATAACAGTAAAAGAGTGACAAAATACCAGTTTTTTTATGTTGTCTTGTGGAACAACATTTTAGAGTTGCCTATACAATTGCAACTACACACATTTTTTTTTAAATTTTACATTATTTTACATAAACAATGGGTAGAACAGCAAATATTGTGACCTAGGTTCGAACTCACATTGCCCACACCATGTAAAAGCACAACTACTGAGCCATGGCTCCAAAAGCCTTTCCCAGAATGGTGGCTAGCGTTTTCTCATAGTTATCAAAAGTATTAATGCAGTAACCTTAGTAGAACATTTTTTAACGTTTTTGTTTATATATATATATATATATATAACAAAAATATGTTTATTGTTTATATATATAAAACAAAAACGTAATTCTTAAGTACTTAGTGAAAATGTTTTAATTATTACAGAAAATAAGTTTAAATAATGTTCTTATAACCAAGCAATCACGTTAATGCAATGTCTACAAAACTGGACATTTTTTCATAGAACGTACAGAATAAAATTATTAATGTTTTGGTTATTTATTATTTGGTTATGGAAATGTTACAGAAACATTCTTACCTAAATCCTAAACTTGTTAGATGGGTTGTACTTCCACACCACATAAATTCACATACAAACATTCCCACACATGTCACACATGTATACACACTTAACAAATGTCTATCACACAATAGTTTATTTCCTAATCTAATATGCCACAACACAGAAAATGGGAAGAGGAAACTGATAGTTCTGGAAAGGAAAGCTTTTAATCAGACAATGCTTGAGATGAGCTGGGTCAGAGTTAAGGTTGCAGTGACAAAATATGTGTCATCAGTTCCGGATCTAATCCGCTGTGTTGTAAAACAGCAGAGTGCCATTTCCTCTGTCAGTGTCAGTGCTGCAGTGTTTTGATTGCTCTCAGTGTACACATTGTTCCATTTAGAGAGCACGTGAGGACAAAGACATGCGATAAAAGATGGTGTATTAGCGCCCTCTTATGATGAGCAGCAAAACCTACAACCTTATGAAAAAGTCACATTTCAGCAATTCAGAAAAGATCAGAAACACAAGAATGTAACCATATAACAGTTTTATTAACGGTGTTCTCTGTGAGGTTTTCCATTCAATCCTTAAAATCAGTTATTTTGTAAGACACGTAAATCAGTACAAAATCATTTAGTACACATGAAATTAAGTTCAAATTTATTGTAACTATGAGCATATTTGATAGGCAGCAACAAACAATCCACAAACTGATTGTAGTGAATAACATTAGTTCTGCTTTGGCTTGGAGACAAAGAGGCAATGATATGGGTGAGACAGTCATCTCCTGAGTCATTTACCGTTTAATGTGCTGTGTGACTCTGAAGACGATCAGACATCTTATTGCTTTCATCTGCATAAGTGTTTGACTGTTTTAATGTTAATTTCTGTTCTGTTTCTGGGTAAATTTGGCCATTTCAGGGTTTCAGCACTTACTTGCACTTTAGATAGAAATCAGTGCAAGATAAAAATAATAAATTGTCCTAATTTCAAGTTGACTGAAAACAGTTATTTGTGGACAGTATTTGACTGTAATTAGAGCTTGTAATAAAAAGCACAAGGAAAACAGAACTTGATCAGGCCACACGCCTTAATTGATTTCCTCAGTTTCTCTAGCAGTTGCCTGCTGTGCTGGTGCAAGGGCCCTGGGATAAGGCCAGCTGGGGTGCTGCCTAGAGCAGCTAGTGAGCGTGGGGAAGATCCAGACACAGACTAATAAATTGTGAAGCCTGCTGCTGATGGTTAGAGGGTTTAGTGGGCCATATCTAGTTTTGAGTATGGATAGACTGCAGCAAAATTAACAATGCAACCTCCTTCATGATTACTTGGTATATTCATATAAGCGATTGAAGCTTGAATTTCAGCCAGACTTTGTGATTTGACAGTGGAAAAAACACACTCAAAACACACATATTTATGAATAAACATGTAGGGGTGCACACACACACACATATCAGCAGTACGGACTTGGCTTTGTTGTGAGTCTCCACAGACGGTAAGTCAAAGCCTGCCATTGGCTGGGGCCAATCATGTGATTGCAGATTAAGCTCGAGGCAGAGCTCAGTTTGTGAGGTTTTCATATGGCGTAAATCAGCTGCTCACAACAGCGTTCCACTTTGCCTTCATGAACAACAACCACCAAACACTAGGTGCCTTACCAATCCTCACCCAACCCAGCGCTTACAGAAACCAACCCAAAAATCCCCAAATCTTCCCAAAATCTTCTCCACCAAGACAGCATTATTCAGGCTTTGCTTTGTTATGTATCTTTAAGCTTTGTCTGAATAGAAACAGACTTTTTGATCACATTTTGCTAATTGAAGCATTACTGTCAGCATGTTTTTTTTATTTCACATTCCTGTACGGGAGGTTTTGTTATCTAAACAGTTGTGATTTATATTATTTTAGCAGAGTATGTTATGAGTTTTGATTAGATTGACAGAATATCAGCCAGCAAAGAGTAAAAAATGAATGTGAAAAAATGAACCATCAGATGTTAAATGAAAAGTTTACCCATTGTTCCAAATCTATGACTTTCTTTCTCAGCGACTGACAATTCTCCATTCTAGTTCATTATATAGACAACAGCAGCATCAACATTTTTCAGAATTTCTCCTCTTATGTTCCATAGAAGGAAGAAAGTCATACAGATTTGGAACAACATGAATGTGAGTAATGATGACACAACAAAATTTTTTTTCATTGCCATACTTGAACAAGAGTGCACCCCTCCCCCCAAGTGTTTCACCAAGGTGTGTTATTTCAAAAATCAATGTTGATGTTGCCCAAGATATCAGATGTTGTCCAATTTATTTTTAGAATCAATTAAAAATATTGTAATCCTTTTTACAAGATGGTCATTATAGATTGAAAGGAATGAAATCAAAAGGTTTATAAAACCTCATGTTTTTATTGTGTGTAGTTGACAGTTCAAGGCCTAATTACAATGTGTGTCATACCACTCTCTTTACCACTTACCTTTCCTGATCCTGCCACAGAGGTCCCACAGAAGTAGATGGGTGTTTCCTGTTGTAACATTAGTCTTTTGCTAATGTTTTTCACATGCTGACTCATTATATGCATAAAAATGTTGGAACGTGCCACCTACAATGTCTTACTGTAAAGCAGTGTTTCACATTTCCCTAAAACCAAACTTAGAAGAGGCTAAATCTTAGTTAGGAAAGTGGAATTATAAACTTACTTTTGCAATGCCTATTCCAAGGCTATTGAGCAAATAAATAAAGATTTAGTTTACAAAAATCTGGTTTTGTTACTGTCAGGAAAAAGTGTTTAGACTACACTCTCTTAAACTGTGTTAGAAACTACCACATTTCATTATAGAAGACATTTTAAGCCACTTCCTAAGTATGCCACTAAATATGCGTCTAAGCTTGCTTTAATAATCTGCTAAACAGATAAATGTACATTTTCTCTACTTGCTTATCTGTTTTTGGTGTGGTCTTATATAAAACCAGAGTATCATGTTTTACACTGCTCATACTTCGAGCAGTGTTTCTCATACTCATAGGCAGTTGTGGCCTACTGGTAAGTGAGTTGGGATTGTGATTAGAAGGCTGCTGGTTCGATTCCAGTGCTGGCAGGTAGCAACTGAAATGCCCTTGAGCAAGACACCTAACCCCCAATTGCTCCCTGGGTGCAGTAGTGTGCTGCCCACTGCTCTGTGTGTGTTCAAGACTTGCAGTGTGTTACTCCTCACCAGTGATGGGTTAAATACAGAGGTCACATTTCGGGTATGGGTTACCATATCTGACAAATATGTCACTTTCACTTTATCTTTGGAAAGTAATAATAGTTTACACGTAAAACCTTTGCTGGTCGACCAGCATAGTCATGTTGTTCATGGGTATAACTGATCTGCATGACTAGTGAGGTCTTGCTTGTTAGGGAAGTTATGAAACCCTTGGGGAGACCAACACATCAGCATCCAAAATACAAGGAGGATAACCAAATCCATCACACTGCCTTTCAATTTGCACTATTTGAAAAGCTTTTTCCACCTGTTCATATGAGTGTTTCAAACTCTCTCTAAAAGCAACAGTTGTTTATTTGTTTAATTCCCCTCTAGTGAGCCTAAAGCAGTACAGCAATAGTCTGGTCATTTAAAGGAGGCGGGGAAAAGCAAAAAGGAGAGTGATGCTTCTTCCCTCCCTCTCCCTTTCTCTAAGCCCGTGGCCGAAGTCTCTCCTCCCTACCAAACAGCCGCTTTGTTGCGAAGGTGTATATGAACACGCGGGTAAATCTGAACTCCAGCTCCCACGCCACGGCGTCAAAAAATATGTGCACTGTCTCTTTAAGATCCCGTCGCTGGTCCGCTTCGTATTGATCAATCCACCATTTTCCAGCGCACAGCTCACATCGGCGGCGGCGGCAGAGAGAGAAAGCCCTACCTGGAGACGCCAGGCAGGACCGGGGGCAGTCATGGCAGCCAACATGTACCGGGTCGGAGGTAAGAAAACAAGCTTGGTAAAAAACATCGTGTTCTTTTTTTTCGCGTCACCCTAGTACGTGTTGTTTTGCAGCAGAGCTTAGCAGTTTTAGGTTTGTCCTTCCTCTTTTATTTTTTAAAGTACGGTAGGACTACAGTGAGAGGATGAGGAAGATGATGGTGACGAAGAGGATCACTCTCGTTTCCGGACACCGAGAGTGGTTTGATAGTAACTGGCTCAACATTTATCGCTAGCAGCGTGATGTAGCGTTTGAGTGTCGTGGTAACAATCGGGTAACTCTTACATTTAGAAAGAAGGGACGCATTAGAGCTTTTAAAGTTAAGTTTGAGCTGCATGCTTTCACTTTGATACGTTTTGAGGTCTGAAACACTGGTGCATGATTGTGACACAAGACAGACTGGTTCTCTGTCTTGTGTTTGACTTTTTATAGGTATATGCGTATAGATAAAGTGAGAAAGTTTGGGAACATAGACTTGAAGTCAATAGATGTAGTGCAATTTGATTCTGTGCTCATGGAGCAGTTGCAGTCCTGTAAAAACATGCATTGAGAACAGAATAGAAAATGTATAGACATACAACAGAAAAAGTGAGAAGGTTGGGGATAGATATAAAGCCAGTAGATGAAGTCCAGTTTAATTCTGTGCTTATGGAGCAGTTGTATGTATTGAGAACAGAATAGAAAATTTGGTGTCAGAGGTTGAACTTAATTGAGATGTAGGCTACACTGATGCACTGTGGGTCTGTGATCATAAAGGCGGGTGGATGGCAATAATGCAATGCAGTTTGACTAAATGTGGGTCACATTTAAAAGGTGTCCACAATTATGTCTAATTACATTAATTATCCATTATGACTGAAGCTCAGGTACCTATTTAAGTGATTGCATCTGGGCTCTGTTCAAAAGACAAGTCAAAATGAACTGGTCCCATGATGGTATCAGCTATCCATTAGGGTGCTGGATATGCTGGTTTAAGTCCAGAAATGTGTGCTTACAGTGGCCAGTGTGTAATTATTAATATAATGAGTGTATTTGGCTGAAGAAGTGTAGTCTAGAGGGGCTGTAGAAGGTGTTCTGCCCTAGACAAAATCTGATCTCATGTCAGTGCTTTACGTTAGTATCCCATGTTCCAATCGAATGCATATGTATACTATCATGGAAATTCGGCCTTGATGTTCTCGTTCTCTGCACCTAGACGGTTGTAGTTTATGTGTATGTCCAAAGTAGCATACTACCCCTTAGTATTTCTGTCGTGTATATTATGTATAGTATGCACATTTTCTGTATGCATAGAATTCCCTGGTGGTCATATTACATTTGTGCCAAAAATGTGTTGTGTGGGATCTTTAGTGCGTTTGGCTTGACTGTCCATGTTCATCATGATAAATTAACTGAATGTAATATCTACAGCAATTTTTAACATCTTTTTCTCTATTCATTTGAATGGACTGCTAAGATTTTTTAACAATTCGTTACAATTGATTAGTAAGTATTTTATTTCCTGGATGATAACTGGGTGTCGCTAAATGGTACATATGCATAATAAAATAATGTGACAATTGTAGCATACTATTGTTTGAAATGTTCATTGTTTGATGAGTGTAGAATATACATAGTGTTTATAAAAAATAGAATGCAGCATAAACTGTATACTGCCCAGTTAGAATGCATTCCATTGTGTACATCCCACTGTTCTCTGTAGATATACTGTACAGAGAAGCATCAGTGCTTCATGAAAGCATTTAGTCAGGACTTCAAGAATATTGCGTAAATATCTGTTACTCTGTTACATGCTCCTCCCAATGTTTGCAACATCTCTGCTGCTGAGCCTGAAAATGGCCCCAGGCTCTTCGTCCAGCAGAGAATCTCAGTGGGCCTCCATACCTCTGGCTACTGCATCACCTGATACATATCGACAGTTACTGCACTCTCTCTCTCCTTCTGTATATTTCTCCCATTCTCCCATTGGTCTAGCATGGACCAAAAAGAAGCACATTGAACTGCCTCAGGTTGGAACAAAGCCAGTTTTGCGCAATTTTACACCTCCTTGTTCAGACCTCTGCTGTGCACCTAACACTTAGCGCAACCATTCTAAAAGCTCATTGCTGATATGAGTTTGTGATGTAGTTATGCAGCAAAACTATAATTTGAATCTAGTAAAAGGAGCCCAGATCCCTTTCCTTTTGCAGAGAAATCTGGACTCTCCTGATATCTCCATTCCAGTCGAGGGCTGTGTTTCTCAAAAGCATCACAAGCCTAAGTGTATCATAGCACCAGTTGGCACCAGTGGTCTCTGCAATCAGCGTAAGCTCACAATGCTTTTGAGAAACACAGCCCTAAAGTAATTTAGTGGATTTTAGTGGCATTAAATTTGTATGTGGTGGCATACTGGTTAAAACAATGCCCAGTGAGGGAGAAACAAAGCCTGCCTTTGCCTTCCTACCTCTTTGTCCTCCCTCACACTTGATGGAAAAGGTAGTCGTCCTGAATTCTCTCTCATTGAGCTAACAGCTTTTCTCTGGCTCTCTTTTCTTCTCCCAGAAGGGGCTTCTCCCAGAAGGGAGGCTTCTCCCAGACTCTAGCGTGGAAGAAATGTGGCAACAAAATCAGAGGGAAAAAAATTCAAAACAGACCACCGTGATCAGCCACAGAAATGATGGGAATAGGCCGAATCACATTAAGATTGGTGACGTCAAACTCAGCCTTGTTAATGATGGGCCATGATCGAGTGTGTAGCTGTAGATAAGAAACGTGAGCCAATGAAAAAATCTACAGTATTTGTGAAGCTGTTAAGCATCTTTAATATGTGTACGTTCCATGAGTTACCTGGTCATACTTTAAGGTATGTGCAGATCCATGAAGCAGTTGGACTTTAGATTTTAGGCAAGGCGTTCTGTTCTCTGGTCCCCATTGCAGATGTTTCTTCAACATTGGTCTTACTGAATTTAGTAGAAAATTGTCCATAGATTTCACCTGGGTCCAGTCATTGGGTATACCAGATTATGCAAATCAGTCAGCTGTGAGATTTGTACTTTTATAAGGTTTGAATACAGGTAATGATGGGTTGCAAAAACTGTAAGCTGTCAGTTGCCAACTACAGCATCAGTCCATGCTGTTCTGCCCCTTGCCGAGTCCTGAAGCTCCTCCCAGGAGCAGTTATCTAGCTAGCGCAGTTGTATGATTGACAGTTAAAACAGCAACATTATCATTTATTCAATAGTTCCTCTGCTGGCAGAGAGTTTGTAATGAGATGTGGAATAGCGTTGTTTCTGAGAAAATGCTCCAAGGATTTACTAACTAGTTTCTGCTATTACTTTAGCACTAGTTTTTTCGTAACGATGAAGTGTTTAAACTGTTGATTTGTTTTCTTAAATTGATTTGACCCTTGGTCCATAACTACTAAAAATGCCTGCAGGTGGTTGCTTTGTTCACTGGAAACTAATTCCACAGTTTATCTTAATTGCTTATTGTCTATGTTCAGACTGTCATCTTTGACTATTTGCCCCAGTGGTCTTACACTGTCTTAATCGATCACTTCCATGTACGTCGAACTTTCTGTACTAACCAGACATGACATGTGACACTTAATTTTATTGCTTTGCTATAAAACAGAATTAGGTTCATGTTGCTGCATCACATTGAGTTGCTCCTCCTACAGTGAACGCTCATTGGTCCAAAACATGATCCATCAATTAAAAAAAAATTAAATTGACCCCATTTAATACACATACACAATTACACATTTCTAGGCATATTGTACACAATACGTAACTGCACATAATTTTCAAAACAAATTGATAAAAAATATAATTTTGTAAAGGTTTTCCATCTGTTACTGGCTGTTGGTTAATGTTAATAATAATTGCCAAACAGCTTTAAAAGCATTGTGAATGTAATAATTCAATACTAGTGTAAGTAGTTAATGCAGTAATTTCTTATTGTCAGTAAACGTTATAGTAAATATTATAGCAAAAATAGCAAGTAACAGTAGATTTGATGGCGAAACATTGAAACCATTTAGCCATTATTGTTTGTTAAGATGCTCTTGAGGGTAAACTTGACCTTTAGGCTTTACAACTCAGTCAAGAAACCTCCTCAAAAGAGGGTGTTTGAAGAGGGGGAGCTCTCTTTCAGCTCTGAATCCATTCTGCTATAGAACCCCCTTGTCACGATGCAAGAGAAGATCAAGAGAAGAATCCTGCATACATACTGAAAACTCAGCCTGAATGTTTTGTCTTTGAATATCATAACTGACTCTGACTTTGACTGTGAATTCATAAAGTCATGCAGCATTTTCACTTTCATTTAATTTTAGGACAGTGTGAGGACTCCTCCATTTTTGCGTATGTAGGTGAATGTACACATGCCTTGCTTCTTTTTTTTTGGGGGGGGGGTATTCTGGTCTTAATGACCTCAGGCGTATCCTTATTATTCCAAAATCTACACATTCCATAGTCTACTAGTTACAGGTCAAGATAAAGTTTATAGACATATAGGTCACTGTATAGCTAGAATACGAGGCAGACAGTGGCTATATAACATAAGAGCAACACTAATGCTCTGGGCATATGTTTGGCACATAAGATTGAATTAACAAGTATTGCCATAGTGACGGATGTCTCATGGGTCATGGTCTGGTTGTCCTAAGACAGGGATTGAATGGCCTCACTGCACTCTGTGGACTTGCGCTGGCTGGGTCACGGAGACCTCTTGTTCTGAGTGGAGCACGTGGACAGCTATACATAAAGAAGTCCTGCCTGACTGTGTGTGTGTGCAGAGTGCCTGTGTTCTTTTCTCTTGTGCATTTTTTTGTGAATCGTTTCACTTCACTAAAATGGCAGCTTCTAAGAGACTCTTGGCCCATTTATCTCATATCTTTCTCATTTTGTCTCCCTTTGCTCAACTTTCTCTGGCCTTATTAGATTCCCCACACCTAGCTCTCTCTTTCTTTCTTGGTGTCTGTCTTTCTTACACCCTCAGTCTCAGTAAGGCTCAGCAACATGCATGGATTGGATCACAGGAAATTTGACTGCACTGTGATGTCACAGCCTGTGTCGTGCTGATTGGTGGGGGATGGGGGCACAGTATTTGCTGTGGGCACAAGCAGGAGGAGATGGCAGGGGGGTTGGCAAAAGCTGTGAGAGACAGCGGTGATGCCTTCAGGTCTTCTGTAAGCTCCTCAGCGTTCTCCAACCAGTTCTGCTGGAGGCTCTGACAGACTCCATGTCAGGTTTTGCTGGGGCCCAGGAGGCCTCTGGTAGAACTTGTACTCATTAAATAAGCAGCAAAGAGGTGCGGTTGCCACAGAGTCCTAGTCTTACACATACACACAGCCGCAGTCAAATGCCACATGGCTGCTATGTAAAACAAAATGGATGATTCACTCATGTGTGTATGCGTTTCACATGTTCCCTTTTGTAATTTGTAGTAGATACTCAAGGTATAGAAGTCTGACATTAAGAAGATGCACTCATTAGATGATCTGTCTAAACATCTGTGTGAAATACTTATGGATGCCATGTTAGCATATCAGCCAGTGTTCACTTCTTGTAGGAAAACAAACACAATAAACAGAAACATAGCCTTGCAGACTTTCCAAGAAAACCCTAGATCTTCAAGACTGATACCCTTTTCCACTAAAATGGCTTCCATTAAAGTTCTCATGCCATAGCTGGTGCTCGGCCAGGGTATCTGTGAACCTCTCATAACCATTCCATGTTTCCACTGACTTGAGAGCCGCTGGATATAATATTTGTAAATAAAATCGTTTTAGACAGACAAAGAATAAAGCACTCTGCATCTTCCCAGTCCCAGCACTGTGATTTAGTGGTTCCTGGTTTGAAACCAAAAGGTTTAAGGGGCCAGTGCAAAGCCAGTTTTCTTGGCCCAGAACTGCTGTTTCTGCAGCGGAAATGTGCGGAATGGATCCAGATTGGGCACCAGCACCCTGATAATGGAAAAGGGTGCATCAGTACTTTATAGTAGGTGCTAATATCATGGATTGTCTCTTGTGGTGTTGTAGACTGATCTTATTTGGATTATGATTATGGCTACTGCATGAAACAAATAGTAATTAGGCCCATAAGCTGCCTCAAAACATAAACAACACACTCTTAACAATGAGAGGGCAGTTTACTTACATGTGACTTATATTAATACATTTAGTTTGGTTTGGAACTGAAACACAGAAAATGCAACATTGTAACAATTTTAATCCTTGTGTTAGAACAAAGGAAACAAAATACAGGTCCTTTGTCAAAGCTGTGGCATAGTGGTTAACCTACATACTTTGAAATACTGAGCCTTTGTGCTTATATGATCAACGTGAGTTTAAATCCAACTGAGCACCTGCTCTCTGTGTTCCTCTCTTATCAAGAAGTGGTAAAAAGACCAACGTTTCTTACCAAACTAGTACCTTATTGGGACTATTAAGGCTTTCACACCCAGTGTTTGCAATTCTTAGCCTTCAGGCCAGACGTCTAGTCCCATTTGATTTTTGCCCATTAAATTCTAAGTAAAAATCGTGTTTTGATGTATAAGTGAACTAGTAGCTTTCTTTGTGAAACAAGAAATTTAGACTCAATAGTCTGCATTATATTTTTGCAAAATATTTTTGATTCTGGTTTCCTGCCCAACCCCCCTCACCACAGTATTATCCTGAGGTGTGCATGTGCGTATGCTGTCTGCTGTGTGTGGGGTGTAATCTCCCAGAGGTCCCGGCACACACAGGGTTAAGACCAGGCACCCCACCAAGCCTGAGGCCTGCGGGGACATCCCACAGAGCCGTAAGCCTGCACAGAGCCCACACACCCTGGAGCAAAGCCAAAAGCAATCACTCAATCACAACACACGCACACACACAAAATGCATCAAGAAAGGGAAGATAAAACAAGAAAGAACTAAAGAATCGGTTAGATACTGAGAAACAAACACATGACAGATATTTCTACGGTAACCCGGCTATTCGGATGTCACAGCGCTTCCTTTAAATCTTCGTTTTCCTTCAAATTATACCTCTGAAGATTATCTGTACTTTGTTCAGATTTAAAAGGTTGGTTCATCCAAAAACCATCACCATGTAACCTTCTCAGCCTTCTGTAATTCTAAACACACATGCTGTTGTGTTTTTGAGAACTTGAGATCTGCAGTGACCAGATCATTATATCGTCCAGCTTGATTCATGAATCAGACCTACTGGTTCATTTAATAGAACTAGCTCAAAAGAATGATTTGTTCACACATTGGACTAACCTGATTCAGTAATTGATCGCAGAGGATCTTGAGTTTAATTAACTCAGTGAAGGGAAAGATTCTGAGTGGCAAATGACCAAAGTTGTGTTCTATTCCTCAGACAAAGCTGTTAAATGACTTCAGAGACTTCATAATCTTGTCATATATAACGTTGTATGGACTGCTGTACCTGATCTTTTCTTGTACTTGAGCTTTTCAGATGTGGTCAGTTTCATTAATGGAAAATCAATGAAAAACATAGCAACATGTAAGTTGACAAGTAATGACACAGGTAAATAATAACAAAATTTTCAGTTTTGGATGAACTATTCATTTAACGCCCTATTTCATTTGTGATGGTCCTTTTACTGGGGTGTCTGTGCCAATTGAAAACAGACACTGAAGGTTATCTATGAGGTTGAATTACAAATGCCACAGCTATTCACACAGTGTCAATGCGTTTGTTGTCGGGTGTTATTATCGGTGAACTTGCCAAAACGTAGCGCCACTGCCATCATGCAACCTGATGGAGAATGTTGTGTTTAGTCTGTGAAACAGCCCGGTAAGCCTCAGCAGGTGTGCGAGCCTGACAGGAGATGCTGCCTGCCGCTGACAGACTAGGTGTGGGAACGCTAACAATTGTTTCTTTCTCTCCTCACAGATTATGTTTATTTTGAAAACTCCTCCAGTAACCCACTGCTGATCAGGCGGATAGAAGAGCTCAACAAGGTGAGTGAAAAACAAATGTGTCACTGAACCCAGACCTCAGCGAATGACAAATCTTAACTCTTGTGGCTTGCTGCCATGTTCACACTTTAAAACCTTCTTTTCTGACATCACATTCTGACATCTCATTACATCTTTTACTTCCACCCTTTCCATCTTTCATGAGATCATCTTGTGTCATTCAGCAAGGGCAGAGGTGTTTAGGTCTTGGTTGTGATTTGATCCTCATTTGCATATTGAAGCCTCTGCAGCAGCTGATTGGTCTAGATGTGTCTAGACTGCGACAACTATGTTTCTGTTTGCAGACTGCGAATGGTAACGTGGAGGCCAAAGTAGTGTGCTTCTACCGGCGCAGAGACATCTCCACCACGCTCATCGCCCTAGCGGACAAGCATGCACGTGAGTAGCTGTCAGAGACTACATTGCCCACAATGCTTGATTGTATTCACAGAAATAGCCCAGCAGTTACTTAATGGATTTTTGGACAGCATATAGTAGTTAGGAGTGAAACACCAGTAAAGAAAAGCAAAGTAGCGCTGATTCTTTCATTTTTGAATTTCAAAGTATGTTTATCATTAAACATTTTGTTTTTAGCTTTTATGGTAAATATTGCTTACGAATCTTTTGCATTTTGATTTCTACAACCAACTAGCTTGTTAAATTGAATTGCTTGAATAGTGAATTTAATATTTGTAGCACTGGTGCTTTTAAAGGAAGGACTAGTTGTCAAACAATTGAGAGGTGCAACGTCTCGGAGACCGTTTAAAGTCCAAAATAGGCATGGTTGGACTTTAAACTGCTGCTGTGAGCAATGTTTTCAATGTAAATTATAATCCACATGTTAATTTGTAAGGTGTTGTGGAGAGAATAGTTTGGCTTTCACTTACGGATGTCTGTTAGAACATTGCAGTTGGACAGATATTCCCAAGAAACAGATTTGAACAGAATCTGGTAAACACAACATGAAACAAAACCTCAAAAGTGACATTGACAAGCCCATTACAATGCATTCTGGGATTGCTGTATTAAATGATACATATGGTGGAGCGTTTTGCTGTTTGGAACTTTTACTAATGTGAGCAAAGCTAATATGTTGCCTAGATGGACAGCACAAGAGGTTTAAAGACAGAGCAACAAAGGCCCAAGTTTGTTTTCTGTCCACATTGGCCACCCGCAATCAGCTCACCAAACCTGAAAGGTTTTACTAAGCCTGGTTTGTGTTATCATTCAGAACAACAAGGACAGATTTTTTTTATTCCTCTGTCCCCAAAGTTATGGCTCCTAAAAAAATTAAATACATTTGCTTAAGTTAGATTTTTAGGCTCACACGACCATGGCTATATCTCAAGAAAAAGCAAAGTTGTTGGGGTGTTGTTTTTCAATTTAATCCATTAATTGTGCCATATTAATTTTCAGTCACATCACCCAAGTAAAAGCACAACAGATGTTATAAAGTTTTCCTAAACAAATGAACAAAGACAAGTCTTAGGCAAGTTCATTTAACTTTAGTCTTTTTAAGCTTGATTTAGGGTTATTGGTTTAGTCATTGCTCCAAACAATCATTTCATACATTTTAAAGGAATAGTGACAAAGGATGTAGATCTTTAAACCCAAATAGGGTATCATAATATCAGTCCATGTGCTCTGTATTTTAAGTGTTTTGCTTTGTGGAAGGAACAGACCAAAACTGAAAGCATTATTCAATTCACTATAAATCTTCTCCTCTGTCAAAATTCCATCACAGTTTCACTTGAATGACGCATGTCAGGTTTGACCTCAGTGACATCACGGGCTCTCTTGTGTCATGTGACGTGTGGTGGTAATCATCATTAATGTTATATTAGGTATAACGAATCTTTGAAGACAGTTTCTGTTCTCTGTCCTTGTGTGTGAAAGAGCAGCCAGGTCCTTCTGCAAAATATACATGAGAGTGTGTGAATGAAGGAAGAACCGTTATTTGGGGGTAAACTAATCCTTTAAATCTTGTTAGAGGCTGAGAGCTGTAAGACTTTTGTGTTGTCCATTATGTAATGTTCAGATGATCTTAAAACATCCTGCTCTCTTGAATGAAGCGTAAAAGGGAATCACTTCTAAAAGAGAATCTGTGTTCCCGCTGTGAGCAGAGCCTTCAAAATGGCTGCTGTGGAGATGTATCTAAGGGGTGTCTTAGGGATTTGTGAGTTTTTTCTTTGGCTCACATCACAGTCCAATTCTGAGATTGTGAGGCTTGTTTGTTCATGTGGACCTCACAAAAGCAGTGAGGAGGAACTTTGTGTGTGTGTGGATTATGGACATCTTCTCAATGCCAACAGCCTCTCTGTGGACCTCTAGACATTTGCAATATGTGAAAAATGCATGGCAGGAATGGTCGTTCACCACATGGGTGTGGGCTACATCCTGTCTGTGCCTGTGGATGAGGGGAGGGGCGTCAGAGAATGAGTGGAAGAGAGTACGGAAAAAGAAGTCACAGTGTGGGGGTGGAATGAAGAGAAAGTCTCTCCAAACGACAAAGAGGAAGAACCAGCACAGGCTAGAGGTGTTCTGATGTGCCTTTATGAAATATCTGGAGTCAATGTCCCAACCTGGTGTGCCCCTGACACGGAGTACAAAACTGCACAGTTTGTTCTGCACACTATGAATGATTCATCAAATTGTGTGACTTGTGCGATTAGATTCTGGTGAATAAAGCAGGTTAAAAAGTCCCATAGACCTATACGAATGGACCCAGGCCATATCTAGGAACCATTGCATCATCATGATTTGGAGGTGGTGGTGTTTTTTTTTTTTGACTCAGATCAGTAATTAACCACCCAGAACATCCTAGCCACCACCACGGGCAAGCGCACTCATATTTCCTTCAGAGGATGTAAAATCTAGTTTCTGTGGCTCTTTGACCCCTGACTGGACCCAGCAGAGCTTGTTTTGTGTAAACCTCACTTCTTCTGCGTCTGAGGAATCAGAGCTGCACGGGTGCTGTGACTCACAAATGAAATATTTTGCTCTCTCTGTGCTGGCTCCACCTCGCTGGGCCTGGAGAGCATGAGGCAGTGAGGCGCCATGTGTGGCGAGGAGAGAAAGAGAGAGAGACAGACCTGGCCCTACAGTGAACTACACGCCGCCACGGCCGCTCTGCTTGTTTGAGCTTTCTGCTCGACCTCCCTGTGCCGAGCGGAACCGCTTTGAGTCACAGCTGTCAGAGTGAGCTGTGTTTGTGTGTTTTACATTCTTCCTGAATTGGAGGGACAAAATAAACAGAGCCAATGGAAAAGGCACTGGAATTCATTGCTTTATTCATTCTGGTGTCCTCATCAACGTGAAGGCTACACACGGTGTGTGTTTACGTGAATATTTGGGAGCAAGTGCAGTACATGTGAGTGTGGCATAATCAATTTTCACAACAGCTCTATGAATGGAGGCTTTTGTGTGGTTATGAAGGCCGTATTTTTTGTATGTATTATATATGTATCTCAGCCATGAATGTATAACTCTCGTATTCATCCCCCAGTTATTTGACAAAGTAGTGTAGAATTTTTTGGTCTGAAATGGCCGAACATCAGTTAATTGAGCAAGTAGATAACAGATCGATGTTCAAAACTGTTTCTATATCATACCCTGATTTGCAACAGTAAACTTATAATAATGATTTATAATTTGAGCTGTTGGGTTTGATTTTTGTGAGAAATATCAGTTTGAAGTAAGTTGTCTGCGTGGTCTTGTCATGTCAGTAAACAGAAAGAATAAGAGCATGTGTGGGTGCTGGAATGGTGGAGCATTTGTAACTTGTTCTTGCAACAGTGGATTAGAATAAAACTTTACTTAAATCCACATCAAGTAAATAACTTTGCAAGTAACTTGCAATTTTATGTTTCAAGCAGAGATGGCGGTAGAGTTCTGTATTGCATATTTAAAGACAAAATAAAATTAGAATCAATGCTTTTACTTAATCATGTTCCAGGTTTTACTGTGCATGATTCATTAGTTTACATTATTCAAATAAAATTTTGTGTTAATCTTATGTTAATCCTTTAGCGAAAAGTGTCTTGCTCTGGCTTTTAAAATGGCTTTTTTTTTTTGGATGACATCACAAATTCCGTTTGTGATGTCTCCTCCCCTCCAACCACTTTTCAGGATCTAAACAGTTCCTGATGGATAAAATGAAGTCCTGTCCTACATTTGTTCCCTAGTTAAATATTCGGTTTCAGTCTGAAATGCATAAAAAAAACAGTCAGTAATTAAACTTTCATTTAGGTCTCAAAACCCTGAAGTACAGCAATGGTTCTTGAATCGTTTCAAGCCGAACATATTGAACAGCGATTCAGTTAGGCTGATTAAAACCAGTAACTAATGAGGTTGAGAGTTTTTTTTTCGCGTTAACAAGACCCAGCTCATAACAGGGATCCATTTGTGATTCAAACTGCACTGGCTACCACTATTTGTTTGCTGTTGTGTGCAACCTACCAGAACAGGAAAATAAAAAGATGCTCTGGGTGTCCCAATCTTTTCCTCTCATCAGATCTGGCTAAGACAAGGCTTCTTTGTCATGATGCTGTGTTTTAGTATAATTCTGAATACAGATTTTCAAGAACTGATAACTAAACTGAATGGCATAATTCATTCAGTGTTACAGTATTAGAAAAGGAACTGGCGGTTCTAAATAAGAACTGGTTCTGGATTCTCAACCCTACTTCTCTTCATATGTCTCTCTCTGTCCCTCCCATCTGCCTGGTAAGGTGATTTGGTCATCAATAATTGATAATTGGTTAAGACAGGTGAGAAGGAGAGGTCATTTGTAGAGAGTAAAGGCTGAGCCATTTGATTGGCCTCTCTTTCTCTCTCTCTTTCTTTTTGAGGTTTACAAAGTTTGGCCGCTCTCTTCTTACTGGCTCTTAAGAACATGGCAGACTGCTCTTAGCCACCGGGCTGTTCTTCTTTGTGCTCAACCCCCCTCTGTTCCTCACTCTCTGTGTATCTCAGCAGGGGTTGTCTGTACTCCATTCACAGCTGTAATTGAACAGTTACTGATGTGCACTGCTTGTAAAGTGACTGCCAGCTTTTACTTCTTGTGTTTGGTGTCAAGGCATAGGAAAGGTTTGGCTGCTTAGCATTAAACAGTTAGCCCCTGCTGGAGAGACTTTAAAATAACAAAAAAAAAACACCATATGGCTTCAAGTAAGCATCTTTCTGTATTGACAGACATTTTAAAGTAGCTGTGTTCTAAGATTTTTTGCACACAAAATATAACTTGCAAAAAATTTCTGTATTTGTAGTACAGCATGTAATGGAGTGTTTCACAAGTGCCAATTGCCACATAATTGGTGGGCCCTTACATTGTTCCCTCCTTACTGTCTTTGATGTCAAAACTCAAGATAGTTGCTAGAGAGGTGTTTGGGGCTTGGTGCTCATTCACGTGGCACCGTCAGCCAGTCAGCTTTCTGTGACTTAATTTTCCTGCAGCTTCAAAGTCTTAGTCACATGACCTACAGCTCGGGTGATTGGCTCAAAAACAAACTGCCTGCAGAACTGAGCACTTATCACTCAAAGATGGCAGGTTTAAAATCACGTACTTCCTGGATTCTGTGCCAGCCAAGCTTGTGAGATAAATGAGGTTGCTAATAGATACTGTAGCACTCTCCAGTTATTACAGACCCCTTGTTTGGTGTATTGTCAGATTTGTATACACATCAAAGGAAGATAAAACCAGACTGAGTGTGTGACAGGCAGAGAGCAGAAGGGTACGTGCATGCTAAATGCCAGGGTGGGTGAGAAAGAGAAGGGAATACATATTGATTTCAGACAAACATCTTTTTTCTCTCTTAAAATCCCTTGATTCCTTTTGTTCTGCTTTCTGCTCTGTATCTCTTGCACACACACACACACACACACACACAAACACACACTCTCTCTCTTCTCAGGTTTCTGCATATATCTCTTTTTCCTTAATGAAACTCCAAATGAATTGGAGTACGCTTGGTGGTTTTCCTCCCTCCCTTACGACTCTCTCCCACTTATCATTCTGCGCTCCACTCTGCATCTATACGCCACATATGTGTAGGTTTGCTAGAGACATTTCCTACTCCTTTACCTCTATAGTATCTTCTTTCAGAGAGAGGAATTAAGAAATGGACTTTGCGTCATCAGTGTTTTCACAGTTATTTTCACATTTGTGTGTGTTGTGCTCGATCAGCCTCTGTTTAAAAAGCAAAGACAGTTTTGGGTTTGATGAATGGCCGTCACAGTCTCATCTGCACTTCAATTAGAAATGTTCAGGCCTGTGGAGATGGTGTGATTTCCTGATTGGGGTCCTGATTAGGTTTGGTGGCTGTTGGAAGGTGTAGACTAGAGCTTATGTGTCTGTTCTGTAAGTTGCTTTGAATTGAAATGTCAGATAAAAGATAAATGATTAGATGGACTGATATGGGTTTTTCAACCACTGTTTTCTCAATGTCAGTATCTTGAGAGTCACTGATGGATATTTTATATAGAATTATAATGAATAATTGTAACATACAATGAATTTGTGTTTTTATTCACCACTGTTCAACACAGCATTGTTGAATCTACAGACACTGAAGAAATGATATTTTGTACATTACGATAGATTAAAACAGTAGGTGCCTCAAAATAATACTAGAACAATGAATAGTACAACAGAAAAACATCAATTGTCTCCACTAGCTGCATGCATAAATAGACATGAGTTGTGAAGTAAGATTTGCAAATGATTTTGGCTCTTGTAAGCTGTTTTTTTTTAATGAATTTGTCAAAAAAACCCTGCAGACTCACGAATCATTGGTTTGGATCAGTCAAATAAATGAATCAGACTTACTGACTGATACACATTGCCCAAAGATTGTTATTCTAAAAAATATTTTAATTAAATAAAAAAAATATTTTAAAATAAACTATTTTGTTAAGTGTGTATTGTAGTAGCTGGGACTAATAAGTGAGGACAGGATTAAAAACAGAAACATGAAAAAACATGTGAAATGTAAAATGATTTAAAAAAATGAAGAAACACTATTATTCTGCAGTATTTGTAAGCCTGTAATCCAATAAGTAATTTTTGACACCTTTGTACAAAAACAGATTTTTGTTTCCATTGAAGCACATAATATGATCCTTGGGACCTACTCATATCATGTTTGGAGAACATGGCTCACCATGTTTTATTCTTGTGGCATTCATGTCAACTTTAGTGTGTTACAAAGGGAAAAACTTTCTAGGCTGGTAACTGTAAAGGTTAAAGGTTAAACTTCACAACATTGCTCCAACCCACCAAATCTGTAAGTTATTTTTAAGTTAAAGGATAAACGATTGATCGGTTGTTAATTTATAGTAATCTTGATTTCATGTTATTAACAATGAAATTTTATTGTCAAGGTTTTTCAGATAAACGACAATGTTTATCTTGTTCCTTGACTTGTAGGCGAGATGGAGGAGGAAATGGAGAACCCTGAAATGGTGGATCTCCCCGAGAAACAGAAGCATCAGCTGCGACACAGAGAGCTCTTCCTCTCCAGACAACTGGAGTCTCTGCCGGCGACGCACATCAGGTAACCCAGAAACGACTCGTGCCTCATTCTGCCGAGGGTGAGCATGTTCTCCCCGGCAGCCGACTGGACTCGTTCTCATTAGCGTCAGTGCGTGAGTCATGCGCTTTATCCTGATCCGTCCTAATGGAATCTCTCACACTGAAGTGTATTAACCTCTCATTCATTCACAACGTTTCTCTCAACGGTATGAATTCAGCAGAGAGCAGCTGAAGGTTGAGTCAGTCTCTTTCTTGCTCAAGGGGTTGCATTCCTCATCCAGTCATTTATGAATATGAATACAATTGTTTTATGAGGGTCATAGCTGTTTTTATTTTGGGGGTTGCTATGAAAGCTGATGTCAGGAAAATGTCTGGTCACCATATCCACTGGTGTCCTACTTAGAGGTCTTGGACTCAAGGGTGGAGCATGTCTGCGTTCAACCCTTTTTGGTTCAACAGGATCTTCACTGTTGGTTGGTGATGGAAGATGAACAGCCAGCAACACCATTGTCAGGGATTGGAGTGATTCCTCAAGTGATTCGAATTTTGTTCCACAGTTACTGTACATTATATTATGGGCCTACTGTAAAACATGAACATGAAGGGTACAGCAATGAAGACCAAAAAAGTTTTATGGGAATTCCAAAACTGTGGATTCCAGGTTTCTAGGCTAGGTATTACCCCTTGTGTTTACCTGTGTAGAGTGAAACATACAAAAATTTAATGAGCTGGGTTTAAACACCCACATAATAACCACAGCTCAGTGCACATGTGCTATTCACTAGGCCATGTGTCCAACTTTGGCTAACTAGTACTTAAAAAATCTAACCGATAAAGTTTGATAGTTTTATTTGATGTTTTTGCTCTAAAATCTCTCAGGAATGATGTTTCATGCTGTTTTTATATTCCAATAAAATTTGAAATAATTGACTTCAAATAAAAATTCTAAGCAACTGTTCTTATGTCTTAACATCTTGAAGATTTTTGTTTTGTTCATTTATTAAATTATTAAAATTAAAACAGCTTTTATTATTATTAATAAATTAACACAGCTTTATAAACAGCTGAGACAAACATTTATAAGGAAACTAGTGTGATTTTCTTTTAGCTTCAAGTCTAAACCTGGATTATATTTCTCAAATAGGGTTTAGGGTACAATTTCTTTATTTTTTTCCCTAATTGGTTTACTTGACTATATAGTGAACAGGCTAGCATGCCTGATTAACAGCTGGGAAGTGTCTTCTGGTCCAGATACCATTAGACTCGAATCTAATAATCGAATAAAATCGAATGAGAATCTATGAAACATTTTAATTTCTGAATGGTTCATCATACAAGGTTCGAAACAAGCATAAGAGTGATTTCATAACATAGCTGGACAGCAGAGCCAATACAAAATGCCTTTTCTGTCCAACAGCACTTGGAACATAGAGTGTGAGGCAATTCTGATCCATTCAGCAGCATATGGGACTGTGTGATTCAGTCTATTGTAAACTCTGTCTCTCACTGTGTTTTCAGGGGGAAATGCTGTGTTACACTTCTGAATGAAACAGAAGCCCTCAAGTCCTATCTAGACAGAGAGGTGAGCATCGCTGCACTGAAGCATTTGTGCTGCTTTTGTTTGCATGAATTTGCCTTTCGCTCTGCATCTCTGCTCACAGTATGCCAGTAAAAGGGAAATGTTTATCTGACGCGTGCGTGAGAGTGCGTGCGTGTGAGAGTGCGTGCGTGAGTGCGTGCGTGAGAGTGCGTGTGAGAGTGCGTGCGTGTGAGAGTGCGTGCGTGAGAGTGCGTGCGTGAGAGTGCGTGCGTGAGAGTGCGTGCGTGAGAGTGCGTGCGTGAGAGTGCGTGCGTGAGAGTGCGTGCGTGAGAGTGCGTGCGTGAGAGTGCGTGCGTGAGTGTGCGTGCGTGAGTGAGTGTGCGTGAGTGAGTGAGTGTGCGTGAGTGAGTGAGTGAGTGTGTGAGTACGAGAGCTAGTTTCGAATCCCAATCTGGATGAATAATTCAGCGTGTTGACCCAGTATGTTCCTTCTCATATTTAGTAATGAGGAGACTAGAGACTGCTTACGGTATGTGTCCACTGGCGTGGGAGAAATCCGCTCAATACTACTTAAAACGACAGGGGTCTGCAGCTGTGGGGGGGGTGTCTGTAAAATGTACAGCAGTGTGGTTGTCTTTAGTATGGTCTGTGATTACTTTCAATACATCGTCATCATATGCATAACAGTTGGTAGCAATTCAGATTTATTAGACTTTTGACTAACAAATCGCGCTCTCTCTCTTTCTTTCTCTTTCTCTCTTTTTCCCCCCAAGAACAATGTAATTTCTTGCTCTAAAATTTATTGTGAATGGACATTAGAAACTGTAAATTGCAGCAATCCCTAGGTGGCACTCTAATAAGGAAATTGTTTTCAGAAACCATAAGGACTGGAAACAAAATTATGTTATGAACTGAATTCTTGGGTCATGCTTAATTTGACAAATAACTGGCATGATTTAGAACTGTCAACAGTAATGAACAGAGAACAGTTACAGCGATGCCAGACTGTATATCGCTACTCCATATTTGTATTAACATTCTCAAACTTGTGTGTTGATTGGTTCCCACCTGGTGCTTATCGCTTCTGATTTGTGCAAAGTTTTAATTGACGTTCCCAAAACTTGCTCCACTCCACTGTCAATCCCACAATCCCCTGTGCCAGTCTGTCATTTGACTCCCATAGAGAGTGAATTGAAAACACTGCACCTGTGGACACGTACTATAAGAGTCAAGCCGCTACTCTAATATCCACAAACACTGCCCATCAGTTCATTTGATTGTGTTTTGTTTATATCTAAGACAAAATCAAGGTATGTTTGTTTTGCAGGATGCCTTTTTCTACTCACTGGTGTATGACCCTCAGCAGAAGACTCTGCTGGCTGATAAGGGAGAGATCAGAGTGGGAAACAAATACCAGGCTGATATTACTGACCTCCTGAAAGAGGGTAAGACCATCTAAAGCGCAGATGAGATTTTACACCCAGTGCTCTTCAAAAGAGACCACTAACACACCAGACATTCAAAACATAATGTTCGCTTCTGTCATTTTGTTTATCTTTATTTATCTTTATATTAACATATGGCACTTTCTGCAAATCGGGTGTAAAATTGGGTTGAATCTCTAAAAGTCAGTTTTGTTTTTTGTTTCCTTTTTCTGAAAATGACTGAATTGAAGTGGCACTTAGACTTCAGAAAATGATGGTCATCACCCACAGGAGATCAGACTAAATGTTTGCTTCATTTGTTGGTTTGTAGGTGTTGGTAAATGACACATTTTAATGTGAAATTTGATGTATAAGATAATGGTATAACAGCATAACATCTAATAGTTCTTACAACAAAACACTGAAGAGTGTTAACAATAAAGGATTTTGTTTAATGTATTATTCTTGAACAAACTGCTTTGAAATACAGTACCCAATAGAAGGGTAAAAAATTATACGTTAGAGGGTAAAAAGAACGACACAATGTTGAGAATCCTTTTTGTATTATCCCTCTTAGTGTCACACAGTACAAAATATTTTATCTGCAGAGGCTTGTGTTTTCACAAAGCTTTGACTGAGAGTCTTCTGTCTTTTTGAGACTCAAGTGTAATTTGTGACTGGGTTTCAAATTTAGGTTTCCATTTCTTCCCCATGCCAATAACCTCAGAAGATCAGTGACTAATTATCCTGGGCGAGTTACTGTTCAACCACTAATGCTGACATTAAAAATTAGATTTCACAGATGTAAAATGCAATTTTAAGCAGTAGGTGTCCTGTAGTGAATTGATGGGATCTGTGGGTGTCGGTTTGTCAGGAGAGAGTGACGATCGAGAGCTGGAGAAGCTGGAGGAGAAAATGTGGGATCCCACCAACCCCCTCAACGAGAAGCAGATCGACCAGTTCCTCGTCGTGGCTCGGTAAGATCCTGCAGCATGAGCACGTTTCTTCTCTGTATCAGCAGAACAGTGAGCTTAAAGGATATTTGAACAATAAAAATTCAGGAGATTCTGAATATCTCACCTTAGAATATATATTGTTTTATTTGGCCACTTTGCTAATTTCCTGTTTTCAAACTGTTTTTTTCTCTCATCTCTCATTCTTTCACATTTTTTTCACTCTCTTTGTCAAACTTCCCCCTCCCCTGCAGGTCTGTGGGTACGTTTGCGCGGGCTCTAGACTGCAGCAGCTCAGTTCGGCAGCCCAGTCTGCACATGAGCGCTGCAGCAGCCTCCAGAGACATCACACTGGTACAGCACATCTCACGTACTCACACTCACATACACCCACTGCTAGAAGACTTCACACTTTAGTTTAATCAGTAGGTTTATACTAATTAATAGCAGCTGTTTACAGAGTAACTCTAAAGCCTTTGGAATAATTTTGAAATTGGTTGTAAATGCTCATGTTATTCATTATTTTTTGTGCATTTTCAGTGAACAGGCAGTATTACATTCTAGCATATAAAGGGAATATAAAGAAAAATATTTTTTCACATGTATCCTGTTATTTTAGAAGTATTAAAATGTTTAGACACTTTGTTCTGAAATGTCAAAAAACACAAATTAATTGATAAAGTGCTTATTTAACAATCAGTCTAATTTAAAAACTCCAAGTGCAGGCTAGTGTACAGGATCATTAGTTTTGGCCAAGTGTTATACTGATAATAGTAATTTATAGTTATTTCTGTATTATGAAAAGTGTCATACAAAAATGCATATGTGTTGTATTTAAAATGCGACAAAATAGTAAAAATGATTTGCTAATTACTTATATTAAGATTATTGTTAAAAATAGTAATGTTTTCAGCCATTGGCTAGACAGACAACTAGTCCCACCCCTAACTTATACTATTGGTTAAGGCACAATTGCTGGTCGAGCTGTCGATTGAGCTAGTGAGAAATCGGACTGTGAATGACTTACCCAAAAGCTGGGTTCGTACAGCATATATAAAGTACAGCATGTTAAAAATAACATGACCTTTAAAATTGGCTTTTATGGACAGCAACATGTAATTGGAATTTAAAGTGCACAGAAATCACAGTTTTATCAAATAACTGTGATTTGATTTATTACAACCACTCGTCCGCAAGAAGAGCAGCAGCACAGGGTTTCAATCAGCCACCTGACCCTTGTATACAAAACATGAAGGAATAATGCCAAAGGGCAGTGTACCAATGCATAAACAGACACTTATGCACTGCCCACATACACTGTTCCTCTGCACTAGTGTTATGTTATTCCTGGGGTTTTGCCATTTTAGATTGAGTTGATGCACTCTCCTGAAGAACAACATAATCTAAAGTATCTGATGACATGGAATTTAACCCTTAAGGTTTTTATTCCCTAACATTTCCTCTTTAGTTTCACGCCATGGATACGTTGCATAAGAATGGTTACGACATGACAAGGGCCATCGCGGCACTGGTGCCTCAGGGCGGGCCGGTGCTCTGCCGGGATGAAATGGAAGAATGGAGCGCATCCGAGGCCAACCTTTTTGAGGAGGCGCTTGAGAAATACGGCAAAGACTTCACTGATATCCAGCAAGACTTTGTGAGTTTATTCGTGAGTTACACTTAATGGTAACAAAGAAAATGTTTTTTCAGCATTTTTTTTCAGCGTTTGCAAAATATAGTGCATTTAAAAGAATTTCCACACTACACACACTGCAATTACAGCTGACTGATAAACTGCCTTTGTTTAGGTAAGAGCGGGTGCCGAGTTCATGTTTAACTCTGCCACCTGGTGGTTTCTGTGTGCTACTGCAGTATTTAATGTGTCAGCACTGGGCTTCTATCTACTTAGGGCAGTAGGGAGGAGTCAGTCATGGAAAATGGGCACAGGCTGAAGAAGTAAACCAGCTGAATCAGGGACACAGAGGATGGGAATGGACCCACAGTTTTATTTGACATCAAGACTAGGGATCGAAACCAAACCTGATTTTTAATTCAGAACTGGTTTTATTAATTTTTTAAGAAAAACTGGATTCGAAGGATTTAATTAACTTTGGTTCTATTAATGTTAGTTAAGTGTTTCCATTCGTTCGCTAATGCACACTGAACACAGAAGTAAAATACACAGACAGTGTTTCCTGGTTCACTGAATCTAAAGCACCATAGTCAATGAAACTGTTTTAACAGCTGTGAGCAGTGAGCTGTGAGCTTGCCATCTGAATTCGGTGTGTGACGGTAAAAACTGTCATGTATATCATATATTTAGGAGCAGTTATTTTGTGCTTCCTCAAAAGTGCAAATAATTATTAGGAATAGTATTAGGAACTAGAAATTAAGTGGAATCAGAAACAGAATAAGTAATTTCCTTAAGATTACTATTCTAAATATAAAATATGTCCTTATAAAACCAGTAAATATGTAACTACCTAGTTCTGGTTTCAATGTTTATTAATTCTGAATTAGGTATTGTTTTTGCATTCTAGCTACCTTGGAAATCTCTAACCAGCATTATTGAGTATTATTACATGTGGAAGACCACAGACAGATACGTTCAGCAGGTAATCCAGAATGACCCTTTCACACCTCTCTCTCTCTCTTTACCTTTACACTTCAAAACAAGCTCGAAAGCTCGGACTGTTTTTGTTTTGTACAGAAACGGTTAAAAGCAGCAGAGGCTGAAAGCAAGCTCAAGCAGGTTTACATCCCCAACTAGTGAGTACCGCAAGGGTCAAAGTTCAACCCTGGATTTTGCATTTCACCACATGCTTTGAGTGACTGCACTTCGACCGGATGAATTTCAACAGACTGTGTGACCCACTTGCTTTGTCTCTACAGTAACAAGCCCAACCCTAACCAGCTGAGTCTGAACAGTGTGAAGCCCGGGCTGGTAAACGGAGCAGGGGCAGTACCAGCAGTGCCAGGCCAGCCTGTTGGACTGGGCCGGGCATGCGAGAGCTGTTACAGTGAGTCTATAACCTGCTCTCTCCATCCATTGCTTCTTTAAGGGCTGATAGCCACACTACAGTTCAGTTAAAGTAGATGCTTGTTCAGCATTTACCTGAGATTCTCTACACATTTGTAGAATTATTTTTCCCTCATTACAATGTTAGCCAAGTTTTTTATACTGTACCTTTAAGACTTATATGTAAATGACATTTGGTGATTGGCTTACATCTTGTGAAATGCTAATGTGAAGTTATTAGCATGTGAAAAACACTGAATACTAAATAGCGGTTCACATATAAATGTGTGTGGGGATATATTAATGTGCGCATGGCTCTGACATCAGTACCATGATGATTTCTCAAAATTACCTTGTTTTGTAGCTTTGTTTCCATAAATGTCTGGGTGGAGATATTATGTCAATATCTGGATCACAATACAGTGATATTGTAATTCTTTGTTTCGTGTATAGCGTGTATGTTTGCACATCTTTACTCACATGTTAGTTGTTCATTTGCTCAATTTCATTTGCTTTTCTCAATGATATTCTCAGTTCATTCTGAGTTTGTATTTTAGTGGAGTAGAAATAGTTGAGAATTGATGCTACAGTAAATGTTATGGCGCATATTGTATATCTGTATAATATATATAAATATTTTTAGAAGAGTAAAGGAAATCATGTTTTTCAGTAACCGTCCCTTAGTATGAGTGTTAGGATGAAGGCTAAACCATAAGAAGCAGAGCAGAGTGAAGTTTGAAGTAGCTTTCTTGTGTTTGAGTGCAGCCACTAGCTCATATCAGTGGTACTCATGGGGACCGGCCAGCATGCAATGTAGACTGTGTGCCTCCTGCTGGACCTACTGGAAAAAGTATGGAGGTCTGAAGATGCCAACCAGACTGGATGGAGAGAGGCCTGGACCCAACCGCAACAGCATGGTGGGTTTAAAGGGGTCATCCCCAAATATGTTCCAGCACCCTGGAGCATCCAGCATTCTCTATCTCTCCCTTGTACCTGTTTTATTTAATCTTTTCTTGCACTTTTCTTACACAATTCTGTTTTATTATGCTTCTTTATGACTGATAAAAGAATAGAAACCAGAACACAATCACTTTAAAAGAAAACTAAAATGCAATATTTAGAGTTCCCTGTCACCTGTGTTCCCGCTGTCATCTCTGTGACTTCATTTGATGTTCAGAGTCCTCATGGGCTGCCCGTGAGACACAGCGGGAGCCCGAAGTTTGCTGTTAAGACAAGGCAGGCATTCTACCTACACACATCCCAGCTGACGAGAGCAGCCCGGCGCGTCTGCCAGGACCTGCTAAGATCCAGATACCTGGCCAGACACCCATACATACCCGTCAACACTGCCGCCATCAAAGCAGAGTGTGAGTATCTACTAACCGCTGCAGGGTTTGTGATCTCATTGATCTCAATCTTCAGAAAAATGTATGTGCTCTGTAAAATCAAAAGACAGATTTAAAGCAGACCACAACAATCTCCCAAGAGGGCCTAAAGATGACTTAAATTGGTTTACAAGAAGGCAAAACAGGCATCCAGATAAACTAAAAAAAAAAAAATATCAAGATATTTCTTAGTGTGTGGTTATTTTTTGAAGTTATGCCAAGTTGTACAATATTTTATTGGGGGGGGAATTGTAAGTGGTGTTATGGACAGTGGGGGCCTTTATATGAATCCAAAGTAATAAACGCTGATCTTTTAGTCTTTAGATTTCAGTGTCTCTGTAACCTTCTGGTCACTAGATATGGCTTGAGCAAAGAGCAACCCTTTTCAATAAGCTATATAATCAGATATGTCATTTTTAGAAGTAGCACAAACTGTGCAGGACAGTTGATGCGTTGTAGTTTAATACCTGGGAATTTGTTGCATTAGCGAGCACCACTAATAACCAGCTTTCAACTACAAATTCCAGCAAAACAAAACAAACTGCTTGTAAGCGCATCTGGCATGACGGGCAATAACTTGGAATGGCAGTTTTTTATCAGTGAATGAGAGGCAGGTAGTGTGACAATAAAAGCATATGGGTGTGTTGTTCTCATTAACAGATTTGTTATTGTCTTGCAGCGAAGTTGCTGCCAAATACAGATCACTTATGTTAAATAACAATAGTTAAATGATTCAATGAGGGTGATTTAATGAGCTGCTCTGTTACTTTTTAACAGACCAGTTCCTTATTGGATATGATACGAGAGGGCCGCTCCTACAAGTGTGATTTGAAAAAAAACTTTTATCATGCATTTTAATTATTAATAAATGGATAATTATGCCTGGTAAAGAGACAATAATTATTTCATTCTGACACATGACTCTGAGTCATGTTTAAAAAATGAGGTCTTGTTATTATGACCTGGGCTGCTGTATTAAAGAAATAGTTCAGCCAAAAGTGAAAATTTTTGAAAAACAGAATTGCAGTCAGTGAATTAAACCAACTGATTTTTATGAACAAATTACTCAGTTTTGTGAACCAAATCAAGAGATTCTTTGAGCAGCTCCTACTCAGGAATGATTGATTCATGAATCAGGCATCATTAATTCTCATGAACTTTCATGACTGCACCAGTGTGAGCTAAAGCAGGTGTTAATACTTTTAGTGAGTACCAGTTCAGTTTCTGTCTGTTTATCATGCAAGGTCAGGAGATTTGGAATATAGGGTATATAGATCACCCAAATGATTCTTTTAATGGTCTTTTGTTTGTATTGCAACTGCATGGAAAAGAGTAATGAGTACATTATTTGAGTGTTGTACATTATCCTTGGGTGTTCAGCAGAGGTATGAGTAATATACACAGTGATATAAGAAGTGATGAAGTAATTGTTTTGGTTGAACTATCCCTTTAAGAGCTGTTCCACTTTATTAACTCCCCACACATTGTAATGCATGGCTGTAATTGTTTCATTGGTTATTAGGTGCTGTGCGGTTGCCAGACATGTCTAAAAAGCCCTCATCTCTGAAGCAGATGGTAAGGAAGCCTTTGGAGTCAGTGGTTAGATATCTGGGTGAGTGAAATCATCTTGTCCTAACTTTTGAAAGCATATTGCTCCTGAAGCTGTTCTATTATAACCATACCTTGTTAAAACAATCATGTTTCAGAAGCCCACCCCTGCCCACCCAAATCAGATCCACCTCGAGGGGCCACCATTTCCACCGGCAGCCTGACGCCAATCAAATCCATGCCCATCCTCAACAATGGCTCCCCAACCATCCTGGGCAAACGCACCTATGAGCAGCACAATGGCTTGGATGGTAGGCAATCAGTAGCAGGAGTTTCAGTAGCAGGGGAAGTCGTATTGTGGGTTGTGTGTGTGCAAAGATACTCTTCCTGTGCAGCCTACACAACTCCCTCTTTCTTCTGTTCTCCCACTGTCTCATTCACTCTTCTTGAACTCACCCACTCGTATCTGCACCAGCCCTCATACAGGCAAACACACACATGCACTACTTTAATCTCTGAATGGCTTTCAAGGTTGTCATGGTAACGGATCAGCAGTGACTCGCAATGGATCATTAGTCCTGCGGGTGATCAGACCCCAAAAAACACACTGACTAAAGGCACAGTAACAGCCCATTCAGTTGGGGGTTTCCAGACAATGTGTCACGTTTCTGTGCAGCTGATATTAGGAAAGCTCATGTATATACCCCCATCACATTGAGCTTTGTCACCCTCTCATCCTTACGAAGGGTGTGGAAAGAAACCAATGTTCCCCAGTTATATAAATTCCTGATGAGCTTGGCACCATTCTGTCCAAAGCAGCAAATCTGTTTTTTGTTTCATGCTGATGCTGATTTTTAAGTTTGCTTTCATATTCATTCTTTATGGACTTTGTATTGTTGCAGGTTGTGCATCATTGTTTCAAGAAATGTTGGTAAATGGCACATGATGTTTCCATGTTTTCTGCCTTGAACCTTCAACTTTACGTGTTATGTAAAGGAAGGCTTTAGCAGAAGACAGATTGTAGTACCTTTTAAAACCAGTAGGGGACCTTTCAAAAAAAATGAACAGTTTATGAAAACTACATAGTGAAGCTTGAGTCTGGAGCTTTAGTCTAAAGCCTAATAAAAGCAGCAGCTCTTTTTTTAAATCTAAGGTAGCATCTGAACCTCTGAAAAAGAATCTTTTGTGTGTCTGATTTGAAAAGCTCTACATAGGCAGATTCTTTGTGCAGAACACAAACAGCACTCCTCACTTGAAGCGCATGGGAGCCCCGACTCGCAGCTGTTTTCTCTTTTGAAACAGCATTCACGTTAAGGTCATTTTGTCTATGATGCCTTTAAAAATGGTCTAGCTGCTAGCTAGGATTTTGAAAAGAGCCTAGAGGTGAGATTTCAGTTATAGGTAAAAGTTTTTTTATTTCTTCTTTTTTGATTTGTGCATTATTAAGACTTGCCTAAACATTTTGGTTGATTTATCTGTCTTTTGTGTGTCAGGATCCAAACCCAAAGTCCTGGCCCCTCAGTGGGACATAATGGCAAAGAGGGTGTCTGAACCAAGCCGAACTGTCTCTAGCTTGAAGGATGAGGTTCATGAACTGGACTGACCTCTGCTTTGACAACTGACTGCTGTACTTTGACAAGATGAGCAGGTACAGAGCACCTGAGAATTTCAAATGCATATTCCTCCATAGGTGTTTGTCTATACCTGCCATGTTGCACTGGGTAGTCCTGTCTGCTATGAAATGACATTGGTCTATAATCTCACTTCTTAATGGTATATTAGCTGCAATATGGAACTTTGCCATCTCTGTTTGAAACACAAAATTCCAAGTTACTTGCAGTTATTTTTTTTAACATGGATGACAAGTTAAAATTGTAAGCAGCTGCTGTAAAAACAAGCTACAAATGCTTCACCATCCTTAGCACCCACACATGCAGTTTAGTAGCCGGATTTTCTTCCTGTTTACGAACGTGACATGACCATGCAGACAAATGACCTCAAACTGACATTTCCCACGCAATCGAACCCGACATCTTAAATTATAGATCATCTTTATAAGCCTGTCATTTCAAATCAAGGTAAGGTAAAAAAGACCGTTTTGATCACTGGTGTTATTATAAGCACTTGCTCAATAGTTTTTGTTTATATTTAGCCGAAAAATGTTATGTATTGCAGCTTTAAACATTATGTATGTTCTGATTAGCTTTTACTGTCATGTTACACAGAAGTTTTGCATTCAGTGTGGCCAGACAAATTGAAACTTGCCAGAATGCTTTTGGTTTAAATACTGTGTGAGTCTTATCAGCATTTTAAACTACTGGTGAAGATCAGTTTTTCCTGCCCATACAATTTATTTTTATCCTTTATGAACGAAGCCCACTATGTGCCAAAATGTTGCCTTGTCAACATTCTTAACAGCAAAAATGCCCACAAGAAGTGTTGCACAACAAGCTCTGATAGCCAAAATCTGACATCATCTCTCTAATGCTCAATTTCTAGGTGACTCGAGAGATTTTTTTTTTCCCAGCTCTCGCTAATGGATGGACCTAAGAAAGGATCTGCGGTCAGCATGCCTTGTCCAAGCGGCCCCTTTTTTAAAAGCTGAAGCCATCGAAAAGACTGCAAAGCCCTGCTGTCTCCATGGGTTGCAACAGCCTGTGGCCAATTGCGGGACTGACCTGATTGTACAGGACTGATTGTTGTTGTTGTTATTATTATTATTATTATTATTATTTACTATTGGCTGTTACTTCCGTCATTGTAATTATAATTATTATAATGATTACAATTATTATTACTGTCCTTTTTATCAAAATATAACCTGTTTTCTTTTTAATGATTTGTTGATAAAATTAAGAATCTTGAACGTTTCTTGAAACAGCTCTCTCAAACTGAAATGTAAATGTGGGAGAAAAAAATTTTTTTTTGTCTTTGCATTTGTAACATGTCGGATCGGCACTGACATGAAGGATTATATGACTTGTTTCTCTTCGTTTGGATGCTTGTATTCTCCGGTTCTGTTAGCTTGCTCTGCTACAGTGGTGTAAATTATTCAGAAAGACAACAGAACGTTTTTTCTACCTTTTTCACGAGTATTGCAACTATGCTTCTATATGTAGTTTCTCTTTTGTGAATATGTAAATGAAAACGGGAGGGAGGCATTATTGTACAGTGGTGCATTTCGAAGCCTCCAATGGTTATCAAAGCTTGTTGTAATGGATTTGCCATGCACAGCATATTCTTTTGGAACATCTCTTTTTGTAACATCTCTACCTTTCTCCTGCATATATGGAGAGTTGTCTAGAGATGATGGGATCTCTGAAGAGGTACTACCTTATTAATACAATGATGCACCTTCTTAAGAATGAGCCTGTACCGAGTGTGGTGTTCCAGTTATTCCTCACACATTGCACCAGTCTGAGTGGGAGCGTTCAAACCCGGACGGCTTCAGGCTTGGAGTATGCAATGCAAACCATTTTACTGTGCAGTTGGTTTACTAAATATTGATCTTTAGGGCAACAGTCATCCCATTATATCCACTTGTCACTATATATACAGGGTTTTTTTTATGTACAACGGGGTTTTTTGTCCCGAACAACTATCACAAAAATGTAAAGTTTTTCCACTGTTGAAGCTAAATGCTGAGCTTGTATCTTTAAGTTAACCCTTTAAAACACGTCACATTACATTAATTTCCAAATATCACCTCAAAATCCTAAAACGTATACATAATGGAGATGGGGGATTGAAAACTAGTTTTATCATTACCATTCTTCTAAATCTAAAGTCCATACAAAATATTCAATAACATTTAGACTCCTAGGATTGAAGTTAATCATTCACAACAATTTTTAACCAATTGCTACTGTTACATTAGGTTTTTTTCAATTATTTCATACAATTGTAATTAACTGGCCTGTTATTTTACAGTATACATTTAAACACTGGAAAACCTAGTGAATAATGATGAGCTAAACCACTGAGTATTCTGGTAAACGAAGCAGTGAATCGGTTAACAGTGGGCGCTTGAGCCGAGTCCGTGGTTGTGCACTAAATCCCTGGTGAGCTGCCCACCTAGGCAGCATTTCCAGGCATCACATGTTCTTGCAGCACCTTTGGCCATCATAGCTGCCTTCGTCAACGGGTCGAGTCTGCGCGTCTGCGCTCAGCCGACTTGAAAGGCGCTGGTGATGGTCAACATGTTGTTCAGGAAGGCAGCTCGCTAGTGTTTTGAGACGCAGCCAGTGTCTGAGCATGTGCTATTAGTGCTGCAGTGGAGTAAAATATGTCACTTACCATCGGCCGAGCGAGAGGAGAGACGCGGGCACAAATGCACACTGACCGGCAACCGGTGCAGCGATTCTGTTTCATTCTTTTGTTTTAAAGCAAAATGAGGCCCGGTTCCTTTACATCTGCAGCGGCGGAAGAATAACACGGTAAGTCTCGCCGGCTTTTAGGATGTTTCATCAAACCCGTTCTGGTTTGCTCAATGAGTTATTGCGAAATTTACGCGGGTCAGAGTTATAGTAAACAGGTCGTGTTCATTTTTATGTTATAACTTGATGTATGCGTGTTTGTAAACGTTTTCTCGGCCATCGTATGCTGTCTGAGAAGATGAATGAGGAAGTACATGCTGGCATCTTTACCGAGCACTTTCGTATATTCTCGTATATTTGCTCAGATCTTTATTTGCGTAGGCACTTGGTTAACTTTTATTAGTAGCGGTGTTGCGTCCGCCACGATCGTTTCTTTGTTTAACGATTTGGCAGAAACTTCACGTAACGTTAAATCGTTTCCCAAATGATCCACATCTTCAACAATAATAGTAACTCGTTCGTCGTATTGTAAGGTTGTATCATACTGTGCGATATCTGGTTGCTTAAGTTTCTAAATTGTCGCAGCTCCACGAGCGGTGTCTGCGCAGCCGGCGCAGCGCTGCGGTAGTCGGTTGTCATGGAGGCCTGCGCTGCGCATCCGACCGGCGCAGCTGTCACGACTGCGGTATATTCAGTCTCACGCGAAAAACCACCACATTTACACATCCCAAACTGCTTAAATTTACATTAACATTGCATATGCTAAAGCGGCTATACTCGGTTCCGCCTCACATTGGTGAACACGACAGTGTTTTAGAGAAAACGGAAACCCCGTTTACCCCGCTCACTTGTCTCATCTCCATCTCTTACTGATATAAAACAGGGCAAGGTGGAATAAATATGATTGCGTGCCCTTTAAGGGGTCGTTCCGGGATAGTTTGAACAGGTCAATATTTACTACGCAGACTCCGTCCTCATATTTCATACCGCTAAGCTGAAGCCCCGCTTACATCAGCAGAGTGAGATCAAAGACAGTCAAAGCTCAGTTGATTAAAACCGGGGATTTAGTGTGGCAGATCGGCATCACTGCTTTACACGTAGTTTAACTTTACACATCTCAACACAGTCAAAAAAGTCTTGCAAACGTGTCATTATGGCAAATCCTTGGGTTTATTATGGTTAGTAGATAATGCTTTACGGCAAATACAAGAGTCCTGCTATGTCAGACTTTATAATGTCATTGTGGCTTGGTAGTCATGTGACTAAACCTTTTAATTAAGACTCAGAAGTTGCTAATCTCTTGGCAATGGCCTTCTTTTCACACTCAGAAACTGAGGAGATAAGCTCTTGGGCTGCTCAATAAACATTTGAAGTTAAACGGTGTATATGTGGGATTTTACACTAAAAATAATATGAGAAAGTACCGTAACACCCCCCCCTTTTCCCACCCTGTCCACAATAATGTTACCACAGTATGTAAAAATATCAAAGTGTTACCATGTTATACTATTACTGTACCATAGTACTGCTGTAGTACCTTTTTGTAGGGGCAATATGAACATTTTTTGCTAAAAATCTAAAATATGTTATGTTCTCAGATTTCTTGATTGTAAAAAATGCTCTTTTCAATACTCTGATGACTTTCGGCTCAAGCGTGGTCATACATTTAATGCATTGTAATTTTAAGTATATAAAATAGAAGAAAGTCTTCCTAACTTTTCCTTTTTTAATCCCTACTTACAGTCTACATTTTTTACCACTGTTTTGCATTTCATTTCATCTGTGTTTTGTTAAACAAACCAAACAAGCTCTGATTGGTGAAATCCTGCAGGCTGACTCTTTCGCCTGATGATAAGAAACTAGTTTCACCTCCAAATGAAACATGATAATCACCTAACAGCTCTCAGAGGCTCATCTGGACTACTCAGACCTGATGAGAAGAATGAAGGCTATGTGCGGGCTGGAGCCAAGATGTTGTTTAGGAGTAACTGAGCTGGGTGCGCTATTGATCCTTTGCCATTTATATTAGAGTGGATTGAACTCATGGCAGGAGACCAGAGCTCTCATCAGTCACCTCTAGAAATATGAATGCATCAGAGCCCTTCATTCCAGTGCCGCAGAGATGTGCCTGCGAGGTGTATAGTTGATGTTGTCAAAGGAAGGACATAGTAAAAAAAACAGATTGGATAGTTTAGCTTTTTATGTGCTATGTTTTATTGTGTGTTCTTTAAAAGGACATTTTCTATTCATGCAAATATTTTAATTATTGTCTTTTATAGGAGATTAAAGGATGAACCACATGAAGAAATGTCTGGATTACATTTCATCCCCAAATCAATATTTTGGGGATGAAAGATATTACATTTTGCATAAAAAATAAAGCCTATTTTTAGGACCAATATTTTTTTACGTTATTATTTTCCTGACAGTTTTCACCCAAAATTGTCATTCTAATGTAAAAAACCAAAAATATATTTAAATTGTAAGGTCTGTTTGAAAAGTACACATTATAATAGTAATTCTTGTACAAAATTTTATTTATACTTATCATTGTTAAAAATCTTGATTTTTTTTGTTACTGTATTAATGAGAATTAGCGGGGTGCTTAATTGTCATACTCACAATAGTAAACATGTCACACTAATAAAATAGGCTTCATTTTCTTTATGCAAAATGTAATATCTTATTTCTGCCTTTCAGTTGGGATTGAAATATGACAGAAACAAGTTCTTGAAAGATAAATCTGACAAAACCTTTTATTTCATTTAGTTTACACTCACCAATCATTTCCAGACAGCAGCCAATTCTTCTTTCTTTTGGCTGCACAGTGATTCTCTGTCAGTAAGATTTAAACCATTCTCATCTCATGTCAAACATTTGGTTAATAGCACGTTCACATCCAGGCAATACATCATGCTTTGATGCTGATTTGTGTGGCTGAGCCACAGTACAGCTGTGTCAGTGACTGGTCTTTCCAGATTCCTGAGAAGGTCAATAGAGGTTTGACATGGCCGATCAATAGCAATGCTGACTGCAAGGCCAGCGAATGGGGGTGGATAGATCCAAGCACAACATAAACACACCATAACGTGGAGCTCTGCATTAGACACTTTTTAATCCCTCTAGGTTGTATGGATGGCTGGGCACTTGCTTTTTTTGTGGGATAAGAGCTGTCTTATCTCAATGCATAGATTAATATTTCATAATGGAGTTCCATTAGAGTTGAGAATATCATCCTTTTAGTGGAGGGCACTACACTCTCATGGAGGTGTGTTGATAAAACGTTATTAATAAAACGTTATTAATAAAACACTTTTGAGTTCTAGAACCGATAGGCTTATATGCACATATAATTGTTATACGTATACATTTACACATAAAAAAATTCCCTATTTGGTCAAGTTAAAAATGATAAAGTTAACTTCCTCTACATTATATATGCATTCATTCTCGTGTTGTAGGAATTCAAATTACATTTTGAATTGTGAAATCCATACATGAACATACATTTATCATAATAGGAATTTTTCCCTCTATCATTTCCCTGTACAACCTTTCCATCCCATGAACCCTCAGCAGTCTAATCCATTGACAATAGCCTACATGCTATTAGTTCAGTAAATCAAGTGTGATGGGACACAGTTGTTAAGTTTGTGCAGCAGTCTGCTCCCAGGAGGTGCCAATTGTAGAGTTTTACAGGTGATTGTCACAAAATCTGTTTTGGTCAAATTTCATTAACCTAATTTTTTTTAATGACAATTAAGTACCCCATGACCAATTCTTAAAATAATCTCATAATGCAAAAAATCCTGGTTCTTATAAATTACTGAAAGTACTGAAAATAACCAGCAAAACAGGATGCATTATGGTAATAAGAATTGTGGGTAAAAAAGCCCTGTTGTGCTTATTTTAAAATATTTGTAATTTTTTCCTTGAGTTTGGGCTGAAATATCACCCAGACATTTCTTGACAGGCTTTGTGACGTTCGCCCTCTGGAGTTCCCATGACACTTTTTTAGAGCAAGCCACTTAACCTCCATATGCTCCCAGCTGACTGTCCCTACAATTAGTGTACTGTAAACAGCTGTAGAAAAGAGACAACACATCTGCTGAATGGAAAGTCACCAAAGTGTAATTGATAGCCTGTAATGAGGTCATGCTCACCACTAATTCAATTTAACCTCTCCACATTCAGATGAATATCCAAACAGCCATTGCAATTGCTTTAGAGTTCACCAACCATTTCTAAAGTCATTCTGATAATAGCACACAGGATTTTAAGCCATCCAGAGGCCCTCTGACGCAAGATACCTTGATGTGAGTGGAGTACAAGTTTACATGGATTTACACCATAAGATGGCTGAAAGTGTTTATTGGTTCACATACATGAGATCAGTTATTTTTATTTTACTCAATTCTCATGTCCTAAAGTGACCCATGTTCATTCACATTCTCCTTTAGATTATTAGTAAACTAGTTGATATTAAATACTCTGTTGTCTTTTGTCATGTAGCAGTAGTATTTCTATGGCTATGTGTGGAATAGCATACTATCAAACTATTATTGTTTCTGTAGTATGTGTATTAGGCACTGTTCTGTATACATGGAATACTTTGATGACCTAACATTTTGCCTCGGAATTGATAAAATGTGCAGTTTTGAATAGAGCACCCTGCACAGAATACTGTATCCCACAATGCACTGGGTTTAATTTAATCTTCCATTTCCACATTATAAATGAGCCTAAAGAAATATCAGTAATGATATTAAACATCTCTTAGCAATCCTATACAATCCTATACAGAGTTAAAAAACAGTTTTGATGTATTTACAAAAAAATTAACTAAAAATGCAAAATTGTGTTCTTTTAAAATGTGATAGATAACTGGTTGCCACTTCCTGATTTGAGCATGCATCAGGCTCTTTGAAATCAGCAGTTCTGTGAAATGTTTATAATTGGATCGTGCAATTTTCAAAAATAGTATGCAGTATGTACTGCACTATAAGCAGTATGCTACTATTAAATTCTGAACCTAACTTTTGTCACTGCGTATGCTGTGGATTTGTAACCTACTCTTATTTTTACTTCCTAAAGCTTAACAACAGCACACATTGAAATAAAATAAGGAAGATGGTCACCATGGCGACCAGTGCAACCCCTGAGCCACTTACAGCCCTTTCCCGGTGGTACCTGTACGCCATCCATGGGTACTTCTGTGAAGTCATGTTCACGGCCGCCTGGGAGTTTGTGGTCAACTGTAACTGGAAGTTTCCAGGCGTAACAAGCGTATGGGCGCTCTTCATCTACGGAACATGCATCTTGATCGTAGAGCGTATGTATCTTTGTCTGCGGGACCATTGCAACGTCCTACTCCGCTGCATCATTTACACGCTGTGGACTTACCTGTGGGAGTTTGGAACAGGTCTGCTTCTGCGACAATTCAATGCCTGTCCATGGGACTACTCTGAGTTTAAATATAATTTTATGGGTCTGATCACAGCAGAGTACGCTGTGCCCTGGTTCTGCGCCTCCTTTATTGTTGAGCGGCTAGTGATACGCAACACTCTGCGATTGCGCTTTGATGAGGCTGTCGAACCCAGCCAGGTCAGAGCGCAGTCAGATAGAAGTGGTGGAGGAAGAGGTGGAGGAGGGCGAAGAGAAAGAGGGGCCAGAGTTGGAGCCACTAGCGCTAATGGTTATGTAAAGGTGGATTGAGACTACTATTGTCGGCCCCTTTCCACATCTGAAAGATGAGTTGATTCAAGTCCTCTCCCATCACTCACACCTCTATTTACACATGCATCCGTCTCGCTCCCACCTGATTCCAGGGAAAGAGTCACTGGGACACAGCTGCCATGGTTCCATGACTGGTTTAATCTTTTCTCCAGCTGGCTTTTTTTTGCTTGTGTGGAGGAGCGTTTGTTTTCGCCACACTAGTGCCCAACATTCATTGCCCTCAGTGAGGGCATAAGCAAGTTGTTGGTTCGTCAGTAGGAGTAGTTTCTGGTGACAAACAGAGAAATAACTCCTATCTCAGTACCATACTGTACCTACCAAACCAGTTCATCCACTCCAGAAACTCTGGGAGGAGACAAACAAAACAAAATAACTAGTTTTCCTTTGAGGATATGACATCTCAATAAAATGAAAAACAAGAACACAGGCATTATTAAGAAAGAAGAAAAAGAAATACAACAAGTGCTTTAAAAAAGTGAGTCTTGAGAATAGACAAGATGTGTCCATGATGTATATGTAGTAGCAAAAGCAAATAACTGTTATGATAAAAGCTTACCTTTTGAGCGTTAGTTTGTGGTATTTAATAATATCTTAATGTAGTTAAGAAAGTTATCATAATACATTGAATTGAATATTGATTGTACATATATACTGTATACTCTAAAGCAATGCATTGTACTTGAATTTGGTGGGTTTTTATATGCATCAAAAATTCAGTGCTTGAACATGCATGAAAGTTGTCTTCCAAGAGCATTTTCATATTATGACCTGTAAATTTGATGTTCTGTAAATTTAGTTTCTTCCATTTTTTAACGTTGTCATTGCTCTGAACACATACTGAACATACTAAAGAGGTACTGTATTGTTTTTACATACAGAAGTAGAGTGCTGGTGCTGAGTACTGAACATAAAAACATCACAGTATGTCCTGTGATTACACTGGAGAGGGTGTGTTATTATTAGATGTGTAAAGAACTGGTGCTAGATTCTCATCAAGTCATTTTAAGAGATGATGGTAACAATAAAGGCATATACTGTATGTAGGTTCACTGAGCTCAGGAATGTGTATGTTAATTGTTTAACAACCACACCATAGTCACCCATATGTCAATATGTAATGGAAAGATTAAGTGAAATTTTGTGGCCCATAATTTAAAATGTCAACATCACCTTGGTATTACCTGTAGGGTAACAGTTATAGATTATGGATTTGCCATAAAGCTTTGTTGAACATCTGTATTGGTTACGTTAATGACCAAACAAAACTTGTATTGGAAGCATAAAAGTCACACCTGTCCAATTCATTTTACACTGAATCTTAATAAAGGTATGAATGATTTTATTTGTCAGGCAATTTTGTTATTTTTGTATACATGGAACTATACATAGCCATGAGACCTTTAACAAAAGCTGCAATAATATATAACATGTTTTAAAGTAAAGTTTGGCCGTGCCTCATTTGATCTTGAGTTCATTGTGAGCTGAACTGCACTTATCACACATATTACATATCAAAAGTTTGTGTTTTAAGTTTATGTAAAACAGAGATAATGGTATTCCCAGACAACACATTTACACAACGTCACGATCATCTTCACTTACACCTTCTCGGTCTGCTAGGAACCTCACGGTGGGGTTTGATGACCAGCTGAAATTTACTACCCACATTGCAACAATCTCTGACATGCAGGTATGTGTTCTACAACACCAGAAAGATAAGACCTTTCCTGTCTGAACATACCTAGTCCAAGCACTCGTAATATCAAGCCCTACTGGCTGGCCTTTCAGCCAACACAACAAAAACCCCTAAAAATGATCCAGAATGCAGCAGCATGTCTAGTCTTCAATCCAAAAAGCCCACATTAACACCTATCTAGATCTGACTCAGATCCAGCTACCTGTAGCTGCCCACATCAAATTTAAATTTCTGACCCTGGCCTTCAGGACAGTCACTGGACCTTCACCCTCCTACCTTAAACTCACTCTTTCAGGTATACATGTTCTGTAAACAAGCAGTGTCTGATTGTTCCCTCACAATAAGGTACCAGTTCACTCTCTTAAACATTCCCCTGTTTTGTTTCTTCCTGGTGGAATGAGCTGCCAGCCTCATTCCAATCATAACCTTCAAGAAACAACTTGAAAACACCTGTTTTGCAGACACCTGACTAATCCATAATGCTGTGATGTTTAACCTTGTTTAACTCATTTATAAAACAAACCTGTCTTCTTCTGTTCATCCTGTCCCTAGCATCAGAACTATTCCTACTTGTAAATGTAGCTTTGTAGACTAGACTTGTTGGTTCTTAAGGCAAATGTTAAATGCTCTCACTCTGTAAGTGGCTTTGGATAAAGGTGTCTGCTAAATGAATGAATGTAAATGTTTTAAATTACTATGAAGTGATGATGGACAGGTTTATTATGTGTCCTTAAATTTTGGGTACTATTTGTCAGCGTTTCTAAATTAATCATAATAATCATCTTTTGTGATATGATACAGATCTTTCACCTACTGGGCGGACCATATCAACATCTGTATATAAGTTGTGGAGATATTACACAGTGTCTTTTTGTTTACCTCTTCTTAGTCCTGCATTCAGGCAATGATAATATGACACGCAACAGGAATGCAGCTGGTGCTGTTATTTTAATTTTAAATGTGGTAACACCCACAGCTCACACTGATGCATTTTACAGGTTTTTTTCAGTTCATTAAGGCAGTGATAGTTTCACATAGAGACCCCTATTTTTCAGAGTCAAAAAACTAGCTTCAAGGTGAACTGAAAAAGTCTGGGAGCGGATCAAAAGTCAGTCCCACAAGAACTGAAATAAACTGGACAAATTAAATTTAAATATAAATTTAAAATCAGACCCTGCATTTGAAAAGTTGACCAATGTAAAGCATTGTTTACAACACTGCTTATAGTCTGTAGGGATGGGCATGGATACCAGAATTTCTCATATCAGCTTAAATTTGCTCCTTACAGTGACTACTTCAGTCTGTAGTCGGAGAAGGAACCTGTTCTGGATACGTTTAAATTAGGGTCCAGCGAGTGAAACTTCAAGAGGGATGGAGTTTTAAAATGTTTAAATCCACATAATAACCTCCAAACACTAAGCACCAACCATACACCCTGCTGAGAAAACATCTAACACCAGCCTAAGGTGTTTGGTAGGTCTTCAGTAGGGACATAAATACAGTTTTTGTGCGTCTGTGGCCTCCTCAGTAAATCTCAGCCATTTCCACCACTGCATAGAACTGTTCATATTTTCAGTTTTTTCTTAGAATGTAAATAATACAAAAACACTTTGTCAGCCCTAACAAAAGCAGGTGCGTGTTTATTAGGATGATTTCGGTAATCATCAGGAAACGCGGTGTAAAGGCGAGATCTTAATGGCGGTTAATGGTATTGAGAGCTATTTCTGATCACCAGACTTGTGATTTCAGTCTTAGTCATGAGATGAAACAGTTTTCCATTAACTGACCTTCGACTGTAAATGATTTCTAATTATTAATACATAATTCATTTCTTATAACAGTTACATTAAAGAATGAATTATTAGTTATTTGTGCATTAAGAAATAACTGATTTATCAGTTGACATAGGTTGTTTACTATGATAATTGTCAAGCAAACAATCTTCCCAGAATCTAGAAATCTTTCATTGATGTTAATAAAACTCGGGTGCGTAAGAAAACTAACCCACTTAATGCACGTTTTAATTTAACTTGAGGGTTTACATACACATTTTACATAGGGAACATCTGCATCTACTTTAAGAAACATTTCTTGAAATATGTTCGTATGCACTTTAATTTACAGTGGCATCCTTCTCTAACCTGTTTTGATGTTTGTTTATAAGTGTGATGTTTTCACCAGACCACTAGATGGCGGAGTGGCATCACCGCAGAAACTAAATGGGTAATAGGTATTGCAGTTATTGCTACATTTGTAGTATGGGATCTGTTGTAGTTTTTTTTTAATTTGGCTAATACCAAATTACCATCATTTTACTGTAGTCATCATAACTTTTTTTAACACTACTTTTAACAACTCAAATTACAAATAATCGTTTCTGTTGTATGATTTTGGCCTGATTTTCTTTTCTTATCTTCCTTTCTAAAGTTTCCTGCTCTTTTTGTAGATGCAAAACCTCTCGCAGTTATCTAGGGCACTTATGACTCACATCGTTCAAATGTGATTTTCGAACTCTTCTGTCATCACTTTTCATTGAAGTGACGACACACCTATGAGCTCACCTGACTGTGGGTGTGCCTGGTAAGTTACTGTGCATCCAATCATCTATTAGCATTCCAAATATGGTCGGGCCGTAACCCTTGAAGGAACAGGTGAAACATTAAAATCCTTCATATTTCCTCTCAGACAACAGATGAGTGTTTGCGGACTGATTTCTGTGCTGCTTCTTTAGATTTATTCCATGCAGTGCAGTGTCAGGGCCAGTGTCAGGGCCCGAAGCCATTCACAAAACAGGTTAGAAATAGAACTGGGCTGATATTGTGTGGGATTTTGCAGACACAGATGCTCATAGTGGCAGTGGCTACAGGAGACTAAAAAAAATTGATTCAGCCACGCCTTCCATGTTTTGTAAACGGTTTAGGCTTCCATTTAAACCCTGACATTGCCGGTTCTTACATAATGGAACTGTTTTCTAAATCAGTGTTTTTGACTGCGATGTGTGCTCTTTTTAACAGTGATGTATGTCAGACAGGTTACTTTATACTTTCATATATCTAAAAGTTAGAGAGAATATCCCAAAATATATTGTTAATTTGTTAGTTTAAAAATTGAGTACGTATAAGGTATTAAATGACAGCAGTGTGTGATTAATGTATAACCCTCAATTAAAAAAATCACAACTGAAGCAATTTATATTTATATAAAAGTAATAAATAATTTGAATTAGTGTATGTGTGTAACAGTTTTCACAGTTTTGTCCCCATGCAAATGATTGTGAGCATAGTGGAAACTGTGTGATGTTTGGATTACTAGATTGAATTTTAGGTTGATACAGATTACTAACAGGGTTCACACCTCAATTTTTAATCCTGCGTTAACATTATTCTGGGTTATTTTGTTCTCCATTTCAAAACTGTTGATGGTAAACCTGTTGATAGTAAATCACACTTACACAAATAAAAGTAGTGCTACACAGTTAAAAGTAGTACTAACTCCCTTTTAAAATGAAACATGCTAACCCAGGGTTAAAACGTTATCTCATTATTTTACCATGGCACTACAATTTTCTTCTGCTCAAAACCTTCTTCTGCTCAAACAGAGAAATTCCATGGGTCTTTTTACACATGCACCCCAGTAGTTAAAAAGTACCCCAGTATTGTTTGCCAATAATCTTTTTTTAAAAGCCAAAACCAACAGTCACCTGTGGAAGAGTAATTTGTGGCTGCTTATGACAGTTTTTAAACGGTGAACAGATGTACTGTCGCACTTGCCTGTTGCCGTTATGTAAACGGCCATTGCTTATCTCCCACTCAGCTTTGCATAACGTTACACAGAGGTTTCCCACACTGCTTTGCATTTTTACCAGAGTATTTGAGCAGCAGGCTATCCTGTTTTCTTTCTCCTTTTTTGAGATAAGAGCAATAACTTTCCCTTCATTTTTTTCTCTCTGGTTTGTGTATCGTCTGTTAAATTTAGTGCATGAACTTGAGACTTTATTGTAAACAATGAAGCAGATGCAAAGTGGTTCTCAACCTTTGTCACGTCACATGTGACTGTTATAAAGGCCATAACTTTATTGGAGTAGGTGAGGATGGGGAAGAGTCATTTGCACAAGCGTAGAATAAAAAACCTTGTTTTATCTCTCCATGTTGTGATTTGAACGACTCTGCAGGTATCAACAAAGCTTTAGCCTTGTGAAAACATCCCTAGCATTCATATCAAACTTAAAAATGGTCTGGCCATGTCTAGTTTGTGGTCGCTTCGAAGAAAAACACGGAACTCTCTGTTGGTTGGTCTCTTTCTGTTTCAGAATTCCACGATGTTCAAATCCAGAACTTTTCCAGACTTTTAAATCCAAGACTCTTTAAAACCACACTAAAGCTCTCCAGGTACTGTGCAGAGAGTGTGAATTATGGTAATGGCTCCTGGCAGGGGAGAAAATAAGTGCAGTTATTAAAATGAATGGCTGCTGCTCATCCTGTGGTCCAGACCCCAGGCAGGGGTGGAGAGCCAGGCCTCTCAAATTTCTTCCGTCTCTTACCAACACCTCCATCACGGGTGTGTTCTCATTACATGTCAAAGCCCCGTCTCTTTGGACTTTTCCGTAGTTGGTTTGGCCTGGCGCGATGGCTCGGTGCACGGTGCGGCTGCGTGCCAGACACTTGACGGTCACTGAGTACCTGGCCCCATTTACAAGCTGCAAAAATCTGCTGACAGACCCTATTTGGTTAAGGAAAAAATCTACCCCCAACTATGACCTTTGAAGTGGGACTAGCTGTGCTTGGCATAAGATGATGTGATGTCATAGTGGGTTCTGATCGACAGAACCCAGAAGTGAATTTTAACTTAATCTTTAGCTTTGGTTTCTTTTTTGTATATTGTATAAGTCTCTCAAAGCTTCCATCACACATTTTTTCACTTAACGATAGATTGAAGCCGAGGGACATTAATCCTCAGCTTTTACGTTGAGCAACTGTGCATGTGAGAGCAGGCAGCAGATTTGCTTGTTCTGCTCTAGGCTATCCAAACGGTTGGTACCAAACAGCTGTACCTGTATGTTTTCTTTGATAGTTAAAAAGGTCACATAGAAACGATCAGATTACACCTTCTTTCTTTATTCTCTATACAAAGATCGTTTATCAAGTAAACTGCAGAAAGTCGTTAGAGTTTCCTCATTTCAATGAAACTAGATTAGTGTAAATATATTACTGTAATAAAGATAAAGGTGTCGGTTATGTCTTTAATGAAGGATGGATGGGCGTTACCTTCAAAGCAGCTGCTGGCTGCGCAACATTTATGAGCAGTATCTAAGTTTTAAGCGTAATAGGTGTTTATGTGTTTTTAATAAGGCATTAAGGTAAACAACTGGCATTGCTGAGATCTGTACACATTCATGTTTCCACATGGAGCCAAAAATTACATTCAAATGCACTAAAAACATAAACTTTACAGTTAGATGAATTTCCTATATTTGCCACTATACATATCACTTATAAAGTGTGACTGTGTGACTGTTTTGTTTCAGCGCTATCTTGTTTCTTCCTCTCTGTATAATTCATCACAATAGCCTGATCGTGATTTAATCCAGATTTTAGCTGCGTTCAGGGATGCAGAATGAGGTCCAAAGACAAGAGTTACAGTACAGCGTCCCCAGCTGGGGTGTTTGGTTTAAAAGCACACCACTGGGGTGTACAGTACAGTGTGACCCATGTTATTGCAGGTGCACGCATATTACGTCTGATTATAAAATATGTGAGACATTTCACTACCTCTGTTTGCTCAACTGCTCAGTCGGTGTTAAAGTGGTCATTTGAGGCTTTAAAAAAGCAGTGAAATTTCCGCTTCTCGCAATGAAGAAGCAGGAACAGAAAGAGAACGTGTGAGAGTGCTTCTAGCTATGAAATAGATTTTGAGGTTTATTTTAAGAAATGTTTGCTGAATGACGACCAGCAGGGTGATGTGTGAGACTGTAAATGTGGGGTCAACAATGATCTCATCACCCTGTCATGTGCGTTTATGTATAAACAGTGTCTTTTTCTTTAATGGTGGTTAATAAAAATTCATTTCTAGCTCTTGAACTGAACCTTAGGGGATAATATACTAAAGCGTAAAGCTGTTATTTACAAACCCTAAATCCTCTGTACCCATAGTGAGGAACTGATCTTTGTATTAGATCATACATTACTATTCAGCTTGCTCCATCACTTGCGGTCTAGGTGGTTTTCCTTTCTCCCCATGGGCCCATTCGCTCTCTGTGGACCTGTAAAACACGCTGGAGCCACAGGCCCATTTTGGTTTCTGTAAAAAGTTTCAGATTGTAAAATGCATGATTTAGTGTGGCAAAAAAATATGCTTGCATTTCACATGTTATTTTTGGACTACAAGTTCGGCTCAGTGTTGCCTCATTTCCCTTAGGGAAAGGGTTTTTCTCCTTGTCACATCATGTCCATACTTCATTACATTTTAACTATCCACTGTAAAGTTTGTGGTCATTTAGAAAATTGGGCTTGCCCAGGCTTTGCGTGGCAAGGGTTAGGTGTGAAGTAGATTTGCTATTTGAGTGTGTACAGTGGCCCCAAAAAGCATTTGAACACTTTAGTCACACAACAAAAATGTCTGAATGTCTTTGCGTTATATAACAAAACATCAGGCCATGTGGAATTTATTAGCACAAGCACATTTTCAAGCAAAACATTTCAAGCAAAGAGGTCTGTTTTAAATTATAAAACAATCAATATATTGTTCAAAATGAAGACAAAAGTTTTTGGGCGCTTTCAGGTTAGTGGAGCATGTCCATGTGATGAACTACACCTGTGGTTGCTGTGCTGGCACACCTGTGTGACCTTGAGGGGGACTGAATTTACAGATCTGCTAAAAATCACCTTTAGAAGTAATTCAGTTTATGTAATGCAATGGCATTCAGGCATTTTAAGTGTATGTATGTAACCCAACATAAGGGAATTCTTGCAGGTAACTAAACAGCACCTGTGGGAAACAATCACACTGTTGGGGTTTTGTCTGAAGCTGACTGGTACTATTAAAATTACCCAGTTAATCCACAAGTACCATAGCCTCTTCCGTTTACAGTTAAAATAGATCGAGTTGCGTAAGCCCATTAAACACATCACACATCATCATGACTACATCTATAACAGAAATCATTGTTTTGTTCCTGTGAAACAGGCCTCCATGCCTGCCTGCCAATAGTTAAGAGGCTTACCGGCCAATGAGGTGCTTCTCGGCAGGATTTGATTGGCTGACAGCTCGTCACCAGACCGAGGGAAAGCAAAACCCAAATATATTATGATGTAACAGTGGGAACACTCTTTTCAGAGCTCTACCCTTGGGCTCTCAGTCTCTCACAGTTTTTTTTGGTTTCAGTTGATAGATTGACGTGTATACACTCACACATATATACACTGACTGACATTTAGCCTGCCTTATTATTAAAGCTTGCTGCACCTCCTCACTCATGCTTGTGCTTGCTGTTCTGAGACGTCAATCATTCTCTTTAAAACCAAATTAGAAGTGAAAGTTTAGTGAAAGGAAACTCGGTTGAGTTGACAAGCACAACAATGAGCTATGGCCAGTTTGGTGCCAAAGTCATTCAACCAACAAACTTCCACTATATGAATATATTGCTGGTCTTCCTGGCCTGGTTCTTAGAATGACAACTGATCTCCACAATGTGACTAAATGACTAGAATTAGACTAAAAGTCTCAATGCATTGGCCATGGATGCACATCTGCATTTGCATAGAGTGTGTTTCTGGACTTTTTTGATTTGAAGGCCTTATATATAATATTATTGCTTTGCAATAAATGCTAATTGGGTTTTTAAGGAATTTTGAAGGTCATGAGGTCATCTCCAGTGATTTGTAGCATCTTCAGCTTCAGTTGGTTCTTTGTTCATACTAGTAGGAAATCAGAGAGGAAATAAGTACATGCTAGTTTTTTGCAAGAATAGAAGCAAACTTTCTACAGTTATCTCTTGTAGTAAAATATAATTTGGTGATTAATATTTGTTTCATTGGTTTAGTGAGATGCATTTGTAGTATATGGATCAAATTAGGGTAAGTTATAAGATATAATTATAACTAATATCTTATAAGTGCAACTGTTGCCCTTGACAGTGGCACTGTGAGTGGGTGGGTGGCTTTGTCTTCCCATGGGACCCTGTTACAGATCTGAGAACTACTGCTGTGACCCAACAACAGCAGCTTGAGCCGTGTGACCAACATATTCACGGTGATACACACAGATACACACGTGTATCGGGTCACCTCTACATTCAGCCCTCCTGGTCTTCACATTTGATGTGGGCTCCTCAATTTTCCAGAACGTCTGTTCTTTCAGCGTTCCTCAAATTCCTCAGCCTCGTATCAGACCACCCGGTTTTCGTCAACATTTGCCCAACAGCCCAGGTCTATGTCCTTTTCTCGTGTCTTTCCCTCGACCCTTCGGCCCCTCAACCCTCATCCCATCTGGATCTTCTGTAACCTGCCTACTTCCACAACCTGTGTTGGGTTCAGAGTATATGTGACCAGCCTTGCACGAGACATTGAATCTGTGCTATCTAATATCTCCTGTCTGGACAGTGTGTCTGGGGTAGATACACAATCTTTAGTTGCCACTCATTAAAAGGGATCAAGACCTCTTCGGTCCTGTAGGTGCTTGTGTCTGCGGTCAGTGTAGCAAAGGTTGCAAACCCAGATTTCTTGATAAGGAAGGAAAGAATGTAACACTGCAGAAGAGTGTCAATTCTGACACACGCAAATCAAAAATTGTAACGCTTGAGCCAAATAATTGTGAGAAGCATCTCTGTAACAAAAATATACATATAACAGTATGTAGTATTTATAATGGACAAAATGGACAGAATGTACATAATTGTACAGATGTTTTTGTAGACTCACCTTTGACATGAGGCAGAGTTTATTTCCTTATATTGTGCACATGCCTAAGATGTTAGCCATACATGGGCTATAACTTAAAACACTCTTTATTTTTGTCTTGAGGCCAAGAGCAGAGCAACTTGCAGTACATTTAGTGTATAAATTATATCAGAATTGACTATGCTGTAGTTATAGGAAGGCATATTTTTGTCCATTTGCCCACCACAGAGTTGCTGGGTTACTCTACCCAACATCAGGGCTCATAGCTGGGCTGTATATGGAAGAATTTATAGATGTCTGGAGCAGATGTGAGATCAGAAAAGACACAATGAGGCCGGTATAATTATTTCTGTGTTGGGTCAGATAAGACCGGTCGTTATCTCACTGGACTGTCCTTTTAACATGACCAAAGTGTAGACTGCTTGTTCAAAAGTTTGTGATGACATAGTAAGTGTATGTGTGTGTCTGTGTGTTTTTGAAAGAGGGGGCAGGCTGGAGCTCTTTCAACAGGATTTGTGGTGGATGACTCAGCCTAATGTTCTCAGATGTTTCAGACTGTATGTGAACAAAGCGTGTACATCATGCTGGTTCATTTGTTTAAAGATGGACAACATTCAGCCTTCACAATGGTTGTCCCTGTTGGCTTGCTTTATTTTGCCTGGCTTCTGTGTGTTTTTGTTGTGGCTGTTTGCCTGCGACTGACAGCAAACTTTTTGTCAGTTCTGAGCACTCGATGAGTCACCCTACCTGAATGGGACGCACTCCAATCATGCTGGGACAAACAAATCTCAGCAGTGCTTCTTACTTCCTTATCAGGCAGTGTTCTCTGCTTACCCATTGTTTTCTCGATAATCATGCCTTAAAACCAGTAAGGCCAAGCCAACTTAAAACCACCAGGGAATCTCCAGCCAGTTCATTGCTGTCTGTCCATTATTTTGTTGGAACATCTTGCTGATTGACAAGTGAACAAACCAGAATGTTTACTTGTAACAAAGGCTCATAATTGTTTTTTGTTCCACCAGGCCTGCCAGTGGTAATGTTTCTTCATAAAAGTGGGAAAAGATTTGGAAAAGACTGATAGTCTGTGTATGTTCCAAGTTCTTACTCAACAGTTTCATAATAATGTGAATGTAAAACTTAGTGTGAGATCTTTTTCTCTCTCCTGCACTTAATTGGATTTAATTAAGGACATTAAAACATTTTATTATAAGATTACCTTCATCATCTCCACTTCAGTACTGACTGCAGAAGGCTTTGTGACATTTACGAGCTAAAACAAGAGCTAGAGCCTCGATTCTGTGCATACTGCCTACTACACCTTTTGTACTAAACTACACACTGTTCTTCAAAGCAGTAAATGACATGGTACTTTATATGACAGACCAATCACAATTAAGTATTCCAGACAGCCGTGTAATTAATTACAATAAATGGTTTAAACGTGCTGAATCATATCGCATGATCTAGAGATCAAAATTTCAGTTCAAGGTGAATTGCAGGGCACAAATCGCATGTTTGTCGGACACATATCTAAGATCTACAGGAAGTGTATTAAAATTCACACATAAACAATCTGACAACTTGACAGTAGGGTGCTGTGAAATCCCCACAATAAGGCATCTAATAAAATCACTGTCATGAGCTAATCAAGTGGCTGCTTAAGTTCACACACTTAATTAACAAAAATGCCAGATATTCCAGTATGTCTAAAATGTTTAGAATGCAGAAATGGTAGTATGTAAATGGAGGCGTAATGTTGGACAAAAGTATAGCTAGTAGACTCTGATTGTATACTGCAAATTGTATACAACATCCATACAGAGTTCTTTTAAATGTAGTCCAGGGTTTGGGAAGTGAGGCCTAGAAAGGCACATATCAGATATAAAGTGAACTAATCACGTTAATAAAAATAAAATGTGAGGATATCCTTACATTATAACCAAGAAGAAAAAAATCTTTATATCCTCTTTCTTTTAAAGTTTTTGTTATTCATAAATATAATTCTTATGTTTGGATTAGGCCTTTTACAGCTTGTGGTTTGAACCAGGGCAAAATACAGCAGTTTATTGCTTTTGCTCGTATCTTTACAGTGTTAGCTGTCCCGTAATGTTTCTTATATATAGGGGAGATTACTAGTTCCTTTAGGCTCAGGAATACAACATGAGGATGTAGGCATTAAATAGGGTGTGGTGCCCATTTGTGGTGTCAGGTTCTCTTAGACTCCCAATTCACCTTCGGGGATAAGCCAGGGAAAGAGAGATGGCTAGATTCTGGGAAAAGGAGTCCAAATGACAAAACCATGCACCAGATACAATTCATCTTTCTACGAATGCTCAGGATGGTCCATGTGACCCTTTCCTGTCTTACTAAGAAATTGCACGGCCTGTGTGATGAGCTTTCCTTTGTATAATGTGGAAAAACATATGATAGTTCAGTTTCATAACCAACAAATTATTGTTTTTTGTAACCAACAAATTGTTGTGTTGTCAAGGTTTTGGAGGCACCTAATCAAGTGAACAAATTTTCTGCAGGACAAAGGTTGTGTGCTCAGCCATGAGATATAGAGACTTTTTTAAAATTTTAATTAAGAGGCTAATAGTTTATCTTCAGCAAAAAATTTAAAGTCTAAAATAGTAACAGCTGATCCAGCAGGGGGCAATCTCAAAGTTCCCAGAGGGGTTTTAAGGGGAATATCCCTCTTTGTGGATATCAAATGAACTACACAGAGCTGTCATATTTCAATAAAAATGTTGTTTCTGATAAATACATGCGCGATCTCATGCTTCATAGATTTCAAATGTCTTACTTGTTAAGTGCCTTTACTTCTTATGACACACACAAGTTGTTAGTCTCCCCAGATTTTCAGAAAAGACCACAACAATGTCTCAGACTGTGTTTGCCAAGATGCTATAAAGTCAAAATATGTATTTATCGAATTCATCCAAGAACAGTTTTGAGATCTGAGACAAGCTATCCATATTAGTTTTATAGCTCTATATGCTTACTGTGTGCACTCAATGGTCTCATTCACCTTATATCTTCTAAGGAATTTTAGGAGAAACATCTGAGACAAACTTGATACTTAACTGAGACATGACTGAGATATCCACTAGTTCTCTTGGGCTATGAGCTCTGTACAACTCTCATTCCTTTGTGTGTGTGTTTTATCTCTGCGTGAACTAGTTTTTTACAACAATGGTGGTTTATAAACTAAAATGATCATTGTATACTTCTGTTTCAATGTGTTTCAATGTGTTACAAAGTGATATGTATGTACGCTTTTTTATGTGTGTTTGGTAGGCGCGTGTCTGAGAAGTAAACAAGTGATGCAGGTTTCATGAAATGTTAGAACAACAGAATTTGAGGAAGTGAAACCCGAACTTCCAAAACTTTTTATTTTCTGTGTGTGAATCATACTACTGAAGTGCACATGCAATCTGCTAAGCTTGTCCGGTATCAGAGGGTGTGTTTGTGTGCCTGTGGGTGAGTGGGTGGTTTGGCTCTCTGGAAGCTGATTTCTCTGGAGGGGACCTCCAATCATTCCCCTGATATGGTGAAAAATGCAGGGCTGCAGAAATGCATTCAGCCCAGGGAGAGAGCAAACACAGTTTCCACGATTATCAGGTTCTCCTGCACGCCTGTGGTCTGGGCCCAGCAGTAAAGAGTACCGAAAAGAGCATACATTTTTGTTCTGAACTGGTCAGACCAGATACAAATGTGGGTTCTCAATGAAAATGAACAATTCTGCCAACACAGAGATGAAAGTGGGTGACAAGAGAAGAGTCCAGTTTAAGCACTTTACTATACCGGTGAGCTGTGTGTGTATGTGTTTGTAATGTGGCGTGGGTGTTTGGGTCCTGCCTGCATGTGTGTTCTCTTGATTCAGCCCAAACAGATGGATCATCTTAAGTTGACAAAACCTGCTCAGTTTTGTGTGTAAGAGAAAGAAAACTGTTCCTAAACCTAGTGAGCTACCTATCTAGACAGCATACAAAGAATTTCAACAAGAATGTTTGATTAATTGAAAAAAAACGGGAAATAACAAATCTAATAATCTTTTCTAATCAATATTTTTATGTATTGTAATACTGAAAAAGCAGTGATGAAAATAGTTAAATTGTGTTTAAAATGGACCATTTCACCAAATGTTTGTGTTTTGTATTTTTTTGTGTATTGTTGCAATGTTTGTGTTGTTCTGGTGTTCCTAAGATAATGGAGAGTTCTATATGGAGAGCTAAATGTGATGCTTATGTAGAGTGTTTCAAATCAGTAATATATGAGGTTTAATTTTCAATTAGGAAGTTGGCAATAGACAGCAAGGCAGCAAGAGTTTTGAAACAGAGCTAAAGGGAGTGTGGAAAGAAAGCACCTCTGGAGTAGTAATAAAAAGCCCTCTTTTTGCATTATATCTATTTTAACTTCACCTTTACCATCACTGTAGTAAACTAACAATAATCATACAACCAGCCAAACATAAACCAATCACTTGTGTTTATACTATATAACATCAATATTTTTGTTAGATACTTTCTAGCCACAGTACAAGCTAAATCTATCAGGCCCATGTTTCCAGGGGCAACTGTCCATCTGACTTAGGGGGGCGGAGCTTCTCCAGGCCTTTACCTTTGGCTGAACGCTGGAATTCTTTGTGAGGGACTGAGTTGCCAAGTGGAAGGGAGGGTGAGCTAAGCAGGGGAGATGTATGTAGGTTCTCTCCCTTGCTGCTTTCATTCTTAACGTGGGCTCGATTCACTTGTCTTCTGTCCTGCAAATGAAAAGATAACATTGACACTCCCCTTTGTAATTCTCGGTGAGACTGTCTCTTTCCGTGCTAGATTAGACACGGAGTGTCGCCTGTTTACTTATTAACTCGACTTTCTGTGTGTTTGCCTGTCTGTGAGGGCCTTTGTGTTGGTGTTTTTTAGGGAGAAGCAGATGTTGCTCTCAAATGCTTTCACTTCCTTCATGAAGTGCAACGCCTTCCCATCCACTTCCTCTTTCCCTTCTTCTTTTATATTCCTTTAAAGTGATGAGTACGTGATCTGAATGGTGCAAAAACATTGTTTTACACTGGTTACAGGGTAAATTTAACTTAGTCAAATAGTGGTTCAAAAAGTTGCTTAATATCCAGAGGAAGCATTTAGTTTTTTGCCCATTTGCTCTAGAAGAGACACGTAAGATTACTGCAGTCTTTTTCTGTGGAGAAAATGTTGAATTAGGAGAATCGGGAGTAGGAGGAGTCACTTGCCTGGACCCTGACAGCCTGGAATTGATTTCATGTGTAGATGTTTGGGTGTAGCACAGGAGGAGGAAGTGATTATTTATATGTCTGACTACAGATAAGAGAAGTTTCACATGCAGTGAGTGTGAATTTTAGAGTTTGTTTGTGCTTCCAGCTGAACCGAAACTAAGATGAAAGAGTTCTTGTTTCATACTAAAAACAAAAATGTGTTACTCACTGGGAGTATTATCAGAGTATCAGATAAATACTACTGCTCTGGAGTATTTGACAAAATCTCTGACTAGAATGTGCATACGCAGGCAGCACATAATTAAATCACTCCACATTATGATCTAACACACCTGCTGGTGTGTGTTTTGTGTGAAATCTAAGACTTTGGCTCTGTCAAGTAAAAACTGTTTTTCTCTTTTTCCATCTGTCTTTGGACACCGGGAAAGGGGCATGGCCAATGATGTCCTGATGTCCTGTAACCAATCCAATGTTCTGTTATGCAATGATTTAATTAATACTTGCCCTTATTAAACACCTTTTCCTTCCTTGGTAGGTCTTCTAGCTGATGGCTAAAAGAGGCCATAGAAAGTTCTGTGAAGTTCTGTTGAATGTAATGCCATCTATGTCTGCCGTTGATGTGTGCTGCCTGAGACTAGACAGGGGAATTGTTGGATATTGCAGAATGACCACAAGGTTATGGACAAGAATAATTATTTTTTTAAATATTCTGCCTCGCTCAAAGTGAGCAAATAATAATAAGATTTCCGCAAACCCCAATGATTTGTCAAATGTACTGTGTGCGAAATCAAACTTGGAAAAAAGTGTCTGGTAGCTCCAGCATTAGAAAGACATATGTGCTAAGATAAATTGGGATGAAAATGATTTAGCAGATCTATAGCATCTTTCTGCTCCTTTTTATTCCTTTCTTCTGAACATGTGTGAGACATATGTGTGAGCAGGCTTGACTGCTATATAATGAAATTGTTTGATTTATATTTTTACATTCTCGATAGGTTTGGCCTTTTCATGTCAACACTAGCCAGAGCCTACGAGTGGCTGGTAACCTTATGTAGCTTTCTGTTGGACCTTAACATTATTTAAATTGTAGCTATAACATGAGGTTCAGCGTAAATCATGTGTAATTATGATAAAGCTGTCACACACTGCTTACCGCCAGTTAACTGTCACATCTGTTCTTGTGAAAAACCGCGATAATGGCAACATATGGGTAGCAAGCGTATTTGTTACACTCTTGCAATTATTTCAAAGACGTCTCAGATGTGCAGAGTTGGTAAATGCTTGCATTCCCTTCCAAAGAAAGACCAGCTTAAACCAGCAAGAATTTCCATTGGTTGTTGATGGTTAGTACTGGATTAATGTTGGTCTTTGTCATGGACAAACATAGACATGGCATTTAATTGATCAACCAGGATGATTTTGATGGTGATGTTGGATGACCAAGGAAATCTTGTTGGTTAAGCTAGTCACAAGTAGGAGCACTTGTTTGGAGAATGTTTGCAGAATCTCCAAACATATGTTGGGGAACAGCTACTGTATGCTGGGTTTTTTAAACATTGTTTCCAATGTGACTACTCAAGTGTTATTACAGAAGGACGAGAGTGTCATCAGTATAGCACGAATCTTCCTGTCCTTGTGTTCCCTCATACTGCTGGATGGGAAGTGACTGGTATCTTCTTCCTATCCTCATTCATCTCATTTATTTTTTTTCCTCTAGCACAGAAGATCCAACAAGAGCATTGAAGCGACCTACTTTCATAAAAGCTCAATAGCAGGGCCTGTGCCAAGAGTTGGCTTGCCAGCAGTTTCACCCTGTGAAACAGGTCTGAGGCCTGATCATGCCAAGGTGTGAAAGAATGAGCTGGATCTTTTGTAAACCCCTATGCCTAGGAACATGTCGCAGTATTTTTGTGTCAACAGGGACAGAGTGGTTTGCAGAGTTAACTGTGTCGGTGGAGAACTCTTTACCCAGATTTGTGGTCATTAAACAGATTTATGGCACCCACTGAAGTTAATATGTATGAACGAGTGGGAAAATCAAGTGTGTAAATTACAGGATGTCTTATATTGGGCTTTTAACACAATTTTTTAATATACCAAGTGCCCCAACACCCCCCTAAGCTCTCTCTCTTTCTCTCTTGCTTTCTCATTATCATTCTTTTTTTATAGTCTGGCCTGCCAGATTCTAAGCACCCTGCACATAGACCTGCATAATGGAAAACCCACATCATTATTAGACTCGCTCCCATCTAGCGCATTTTACTCCTGCCTGAGATCCATGGGCACAAAAACACCCATCTGTCTTTTTGGGTCCATGGAACCCATAGAATTTCCAACTTGCAGCTGCACTTCCTGTTGCTGTGTGATGTTGACGGTTGGCAGCGTTTGGGGGAGATGTTGGAAGTTTAGACAGGTTGCTGTGTTTTTTGGTGGGTCACCCTAATGAGCAGCTCTTCCACTGAACCAGGTTTATGGGGCGGCTGCCAGCATCATTAAGAGCACCTCATAATTGCCCTTTTCAGCCAAAACCCAAAGCTGAAACATCTGCTGGCCCCTATCCACCTCTGCTGATTTCCTCTATTCTTCTCTAATTCCTGCTTCTGCTCCATATACAGTTAGATCCCATGCCAGCCTGTGGCCCATGCAGCCCAGCCATTATGGAAGAGTTACGTTCTCACAGTCTTCCACAGAGAAAAAGTTTCACAGCAGAATAAAGTACAGAGTTGTTATTTAATAAATGTAATAAGCTTAATAAATGGCTGTTTTATCAATGTATGCCCCTGAATAATAGCCTAGTTTAGCTTATCTAAAGCTAAACTGATTTAGCTGGTACCAGTTTTAAGTTAGAATTCTTATTGGCAAAAATGTACTGACTACTGGTCTAGCTGGCCTACCTGCAACAATACCCAGATTAGCCAGTTTGTACCAATGACAAACCAGACCAGTTGCTCATCTAGAAATCTAAAAGGATTTTGCCCACCTAAACTCCAGCATTTTTCATCAGGGTTAAAACAAGACATAAACCAAGCAAAATACCAGGTTTCTCTGACTTGTTCTTTTTCTCTGTATTAGTCCATCTAGCATTTCAGTGGAGGCATGAACAGTTATAAACCTGATGAGTACAATCCCTTATTGTTCCTTCCGAGGTCCCTAATTTATTATGTGTTTATTTTGTGGGAAGGACACTGTAGCTGTCCAGTGGACTGCCTGATAATGCAACTACTGTCTGTCCCTCTCTGCCTCGAGTTCTTTGTAAGGAATAAGAGAAGGTGCTCTAGAGAGGACAAAAGAAGGAGTAACACTTGTGCAGTGTCTTTGATGTAATATCCTGTCCTTCAGTCCTGCACTATGGCAAAATAATTAAAAGGGACAGTGTGAAAGAGTGCCGTAATTAGGAGAACATTAATGAATAAGATTTTTATCGGTTGTATGGTGACCATATTGGAGTGATTGTCTGATAGCATCTACAACACAGGACATAAACACAAAACTCCATGAGCAAACAGATGCAGAAGCACAGATGTGCATACAGTACTTGTCACAATGGCTTCTGCAGATGATGAACAGACACTAATATTTAGCTAAATTTAGCTCACTTTCATTCTTTCTTAATTATGGCCTACTTTAGTTTTGTTCTTAAATACACAGTTGTTATACATATTTTTTTCCAGAATCTCTAATGAGACTGAAAAAACACGATCTTTTTGTAACGTTTTAATGCTATATCCACCAGCTCAGCACAGACCTTCATCCTGCTCTCACTTAGTGTTCTTTATATTTTGTAACCAATTAAACACACAGTTTTCTAGTAGGATTAAAACTCTACTAAATCCCATAGACATTTACTGTAAATTCTGATGTCCTAAAGATTACTCCTCCGTGGCTTTTGCACTGCTCAGACCAACAGTTTCCAGGACAGTTTGGAGAACAATTAAAAATACCAATTAATTAAATGCATGTAAGTATCCGCCTTTACACAGTAGTCTAAAATTGTTACTGTAATATACAATAAACCAATTTAAACTATGGAATTAATGACCATGTATGGTCTTAATGAACTTGTATGGTGTTAATGAGCTTCATCTTTCTCTTCCTCCTTCTAGCTCAGAATATGAGCAGTTTCCTCAGCTTATCACATTATGCTGCGCACATCATGGATCACATGTTGCAGGTCAATGTCAACTCTGTATTCCACAGTAATAAGCACTTAAGTCATAAGTCTTGCAAAGAATTAACCAGTTTTTGATGAGCCGTAAAAAGAAAAACGGTAATCATGTCCAAAGGTTGTTTGTAATTGTTTTGCCTTGATTATCTGTCTTTGATATGGATACTGAATTATTAACGGTGCCTGCTTGCTACGCAAGAATTACTATGAATTACTATGACTATTGCTTATTTTTGGTCAGGGATTTGAACAAACCCCTAACCCTAGTATTAAATTTTATTGTGTAGCTTGTTCTGCAAATAATCTCAAACCATGAAGTTAATAGTTAGTTAATAGTTAGTTAATAAATGGTTCTAACGCATAAATATTCAGTCCTACGACCTCGTAATAGAATCAAACACAGCTGTTTTGCATAATAAAAGGTTGAGTTGGTGGTTTTAACATGTCTCAAACGGGCCTTTTTAAGAAGCAAAGCTCTGGCAACTGCTCAACACTTGCGATAATGTTTTGTTTGGGTCTGTCCTTCCAATCGATCACCTGCCTCTGTGAGGCACAGGGGGTGAATAGAACAGGAGAGGGAAGGGAACCATGTGTGGCCGTAGGCGCTCTGGGACAGCAGCCTGCGGACAGCTGGACCGTCGGTTCGAGTTTCCCTGCTAAGCGAGGCTGAAATTTCAGCCCATTGCTAATCAAGGGCAATAAATGATTTGGCTCTCAAACAACTGAATAGTGTGAGTTTCCCGCCCTTTCTTGTCCTTTTCTTTTTTCATCAATCCATTGCACAAGAATAACAACAGCTGCCCTGATGCAAAACATAAACCCCAAACTGCATAGAATGGTACTAGCTCATTAATTAGATAGGCTGGTTTATAAACCAGACTGGACTTGGTGCTGCTCATGTGAATTGTCTAACTTAAGGTGATTTAACCTGATCTGGGGTCAGCTGTTAGAGTGTGTGTTTGTACAAGGAAATGTTTTTAGGAAGTACAGGCTGCTGACATGACATTTAAGTAAGGCCACACTCACTTTAAGGATGGAACACAACAGGATGGAGAGAGGCTGTGGACTGGCCTTGGTCATAAAATGTTCAAAGCTTTTGGGGGACATATATGTTGCCAACACTAACTGGATATACTGACTCATACTCTGCTGTGCACTGTGGAGCTAGATTGCCTATTTAGCACTTACAAAACACATGTATCTGTCAGTATGACCAGGAATAGTGTGTAAAACCCAAATTTTATCAGTCATGGGGCCCACCCAATTGAAGAACTGTTTCTTTAAACCAGTGCTTACTTTATTAGCTGAGCAGTACATTCATTGATGCATTTATAGACAGGAAATAAACCTGATAACTGTTAAAATGGTTTATAAAATGGTTATTAAATGGTCATGTTTTTCGGTCAAAATGTTGAAATGTTAACAGACTTGCATGCATGAAACACTACATAAACTGCCAGAATGTCAATATCCTCCCAACATATATTTACCATTAAGCTGTTTGCAGCTACAACGACTGATTGCTGAAACCCAATGGGCATAATAATTCAATTTTCATTGCATTACATTTTTCACACTGTACTACAAATAAATTACATGAACTGGCTTGATTGTCTTTTGTTGAAGCCAGTACTAATATATTAAAAGGCCTTGGGGTTGAGGTATGAAATTTGAATTCATAGCTCTACATGCTATGTATCCTTCAAGTGCCAGAATCAGCTCCATCAAACACATGTTTGTCATAGCTTGGTCTGTAATTAAAAGAAGACACCAGCATAATCTAATCTTTGGGCTCCACTGCAGTCTTCCTTCCTCTCTGTTGCTCTCATTCTTCTTCTCTCCTTCCACCATCTCTTCTTTCATTTGATGAGTTGAGGTTTGTGAATTCTCTACGGCCTCCCAGGGTTTCTGCGGCCAGCCTGAAACAGCTGAACAAACAGAGGCTGTTCTGGAGCACTGCTCAACCACAGCAGCACATAACTAATGGGCTCACTGAGCGAATAGGGGGATGTAGGTAGAGGTATGTGTCCAAGGTACCATGGCACTCTTTACAGATAAGATAAAACTTTTAGATACAGATGCTTAGTTTCTTATTGTAATATTTTCAGGTGGGGTAAAACAATTAACCAATTGATCATTTTTGTTTAAGAGGAACTTGAGTTGTGTTTGTAGATTTGTGACTCGCATGCTTTAGTATTGTTTTACTGGCTATTAGGAAAACACCTCTAAAAACATTGTAAGTGTACTACACGCTTTCAGTCTTCACAGTGTCATTTGCCTGAGCAGCCAGGTGGCAGACTGATAAAATCCTGTGGATCCCTGGGCACTGTCACCAATAACTTATCTTTTACTTGCATCTTTGTTGTTGTTAAATTGTGACGTTCAGTTAAGTGTTATAAAATGCACAGTAGACTGCTGGAGGCTCGGGGAGCTCTGTAATGATCTGCAGGCAGTGATTTGACTATTCTAAACCCCTTCCCCCTGCCAACAGATCTAGCCAGAACATTCCTCACACATCTGGCCTCCAACGCTCTTGCCTGTGCCATAATTACCCACAAGCCCTGGTGTTCTCCTTTTCTCTTTTCTTTTTATTAGCTACAGAAACCTTTCCCTCATCAAAGAGTGCTGCTTACAAATCCCAGAGATGGGCGGGACCTTGAGAGGAAGACTCTATAGAACAATAATACACTTATAGATGACTTAATGTGTGTGGAACTTTCTTATTGTTATGATGCCTCACCCTGAACTTTGTAGAAGTTGCTTTGAAACTGTAGCCTCCCAAGCTGCAAGCTATTTATATAAGTAGTAAAAATGTAGTTAAATTAGCTGTGTCACTACTTTCAATTAGTTAAGTCATCAGCCAAGACTCACCTAAGCTACTCAACTAAGCCACATGTTTTGGAACAATATGATGATTAATTGTCATGCTGATTGAACTGTCATGTTTCTTGTTTTTTAGGTAATTTATGTGTTAGTCTATAAGTCTGTCCCAAAATCTAGTTAACTGTCTACCTCTACAATAGTTTAAGGCACCATGGGGTGCCATTGCAAAAGTCTCTTCCAATTATACCTTGTTATGTCCAAATTATAAGGCAACATTGCATACATCCTTCATAGACGATGCAATCCCAGAATGCTTTGTGGCAGGCCCTGTGAAAAAAGTGCATCAAGTTGATTAATACAGAAGTGACTATTTAATGCATTAATAGAGCATGCTGTGCATTTTTAGGATACTTGGAATATTACATTGTTAGCTTTGCAACATGTTAACACAACTCAGATTTGAGCCCAAGTACTGTTATGTGATGTGAGTTGCTGTCTATGTAGAACATTTTTATATAATAATAATAATAATAATAATAATACACTTAATTTATGAAACACTTTTCTCATACCCATAAGCATTAAAGTTATGCTGCATTTAAAGGTAGCCTATGTAGGTCATAGGCATTGAAGCAGCTCACAAAGTTTTGAAACAATTTGTTTGTTAAACTTTATAGTTTCATGGGAGTTTCTGAATTTTGGGTGGTTTGGGGTTAAATAGAGGTCTTGGGGAGTGTGTATGTAAGTTGATGTATTGTAAGTAATGTGATATGATATGGAGTGAGGCAGATTGTTTTATGCGCACATGCTGAGAGGGGTGAGGGGTTGTCAAGTAAAAGCATGTGCGTCAGGCACATGTCTGAGCGTCGCCACTTCTCTGAAACAGGAAGTGAGGGCGCATGCAAGGGGCATGCAGAAAGGAAGAGGCTTTGTTGGTATTTGTCGGGAAGTGACATTGTTAAAAGTGCCGGATTGTTTTCATCCTTAAGAAACTGTATTCCAGCTCACTGTGTAATCACGCTGTGCTGGCTGCCTTCCAGGTTTCAGTCTTAAAGCTCTGATGTTTCAACTGATACAAGAACAATCAGTGTAACACTCCAGTTCACCAGTGACGTCATAATCTGTGTCGGTCCTGCACACCACCACCAGAAAGACTGAGACACAGTCTGCAAAACAACCATGAGTCTGTTTACCATTGCTCTTCCGATGACCCACTGATTTGTTTAGTGATAGTGACAAATGTTTATGATCTCACTGCACTGCAACAGGTGATGACTGGGTGAAAAACAGTTGTATGGTGATGTGTGTGTCTGGTGGGGGTGCATCACATTTATTTTCTATAGACAGTTTGATTATGAATGAACTACAAGCATCTGTCTGATCAGTCATCATTTCCTCTCCCACCAGTGTGTGATGGGCTGTTTTGTGAAGCAGGATATTTCTTTTAATGGATTCCCAACACTGCAAAAGTTTATTAGGACACAGAGCATTATAAAGTATGAGTAGGGTTTTTTTTTAAACTTAAACATTTCAAAGGATTTACATATACTTGGAATTTAATTCTAAAAAGGAGTAAAAGCTGTTAGACAGTTTGCTTTTATCAGGTTGTGTGGTTAAGATTAACAAACCAAAGTTTTTATTATTAAATTAAAGGCTCACGTGGCCCGAGAGCATAATAGCTGCTTTTCATGTTGTTTGTCACAGTCACATTACTGTCTATGAGTATGCTATCAGTCTGAACAGTAACTCTTTACTAAAGCAGCAGCTTTCTAATACATCATGAGGAATGATGACCTAATTGATGTGCGGTACATAATCATATTGCAACGAAAATTAAATCACAGGAATATTTCATCAGAAAACAGAATGTGCTGCTACTCTCTCTGTGCCTTCTTGCTTTATTTACATAAATATGTGTGTAAATCATCCTAATCATATTTGAAAGAGTACTGTAATGTACAGTTCAATGATGTACAGTAATTATGATGAATGACACCCTCAAAGACTCAAAAGAAGCACTATTGCATCCTGTAGTAATAATAAAAAATAGAATGAATCACAGTGATCCGTTGTGGTCTCCTTTGCAAGGTCAGAAAGAGTGAGAGAGAGATCAGAATAAAATGCCCTCCTAATCAACAACTTGGAGAGGGAGAAAGATCATTCATGATGTGTGTGTATGTGAGTCTTTTGCGTCAGTGGATCTATTTGCTGATTCCCTTGACAAGGCCTGTCTTTGATGTGCTACTGCTTCCTGCTTATTACATCAGGGCTGGTGTATTAAATTGAGTTTGCCTACTGTTGAATGAATTAGGCTTTAATAACATTATTGATCAAGCAAATACAATCCTATGCAGGCTCTAGTGCTACAGACTCTGCTTTAGACCGCCCATGTTCCAGCTAATTTAGGGTTGTAAGAATGTTTCTGTAACATTTCCATTAAGTAACAAAAACGTAAAAACATTACTTTGAACGTTTCAGGAACATTTAAATGTACAGTTTTTTAGATGTTGTATTGACATAATTGCTTGGTTATAAGAATGTTATTCAAGCATTTTTAATTCTGTATTGTTTTTATAATGTTTCACTACCTACTTAAGAATAATATTTTGATATGTAACATTAGAAAAGTGTTATAACATCATAATTGTATTATTAGAAAGCTAAGACCATTCTTTATTTTTCAAAGCATAAAGATCAAAATGTGCTTCTAAGTCAAAGTGACTTATATTAGGTCACAGATAGAAATCAGGTCACATATGTGTGAAGGTTTTTGTGTGTCATCTTATGACTCATGTTTCTTTTGTCTCTTGAGAAAATTGTTGGGTTTTTTCTTTTTGCTTTGTGTGACAATACTTGATGAAGTGTCTGTCACACTCTGATTCTGCCAATGTAAAGAGCCAACAATTCATACAACAACATACCCAACATGCTTTGTATTCTATAAAGATTTGGTTTGTTTTTGTTTGTCTTTTATCATTGTATGCATGCTCAGGGAATTCCTCTTTTATTACTGGTAATGCTCTGAAGAGTTTGTGATTTTGTTTGTTTCTTTGTGACTAAAGTAGAATTTATTCAATGGATAAAGCCAAATTGAATTTAGAGTTCTCCTGGGTCAAGAATTTCAAACATGCACAAGTAGGTGACATTACCAAAAACACACCAAAGTAGAACAAAACAAATGCAGTTGGTAACCAGTATATATTCAAATTGTTAATTCAAAGTATATATTTTGTGAATGTGTGTTCCATGGGAATCAAACCCACAATCTTGACATTGTCAGCATTGGTTAAGTAAGTGCCAAGTTTCTAATCCAGAACTTAATTACAAGTTAAATTATGTATAATAGAAATATCAGCAATAAAAATGTATAGTAGTTGGGTGTTGGAGGGATTCTGAAGGGTTTCCAGTAGAATTGTCACAGGAGAGATAAGCAGCCCTTTATAAATCCCAAGTGTTTTGATTGGCGAGGTTAAATGCAACCTGCTGCTCTTGAAATTTTGTTTGGGATTCCATATATAAGATTTGTGTGTGTTTTTTCTATCTTTGAACATCTAAACAGGTTCTGTAAACAGTCAGCGAGCAGACATACTATGCTCAGCAGGTCAGATGGAAAAAACATTTGGCATTTTGGTAAAAGCTCTGTTCCTTCAATGCAAAGTTAGCCGTTACAGAGCCTGTTCCATGATGGTAACCCCGAGTGATGTGTGTCTGGGATCTCACAAATCAAGAGGGAATTCGGAAATGTGTGGGAATTCGGTCAAATCAAGAGACTTGCTGTAGAGACATGCTTCCTACAGATTCCTCCAGGGGCCCCAGACCCTATTTTCCTGTAATCCCACTAATTTACTCTATTAAACTCAGTCTCCCACTTCTTAATCATTTAAACTGAGATTGGCTCAATCTCAAATTAATGCCAGATGAGATAAACACACACAATGTGGGTGTACATGACCACATAAAATGTACTGAAAAACTGAGGAGATAAACACTGAATATAGCTAGATTATTAGACTTATTTTGGTGTTGCTAGGGTCACCTTGATGTTGGGGTATTGTGGGTGGTTGCCAGGCCATTGTTATACAGTTGCCAATGTGTTCTGAGTAGTTGCTAAGGTGTTTTGGGTAGCTGCTATGTGGCCTGCTTGCTGGCCCAAATCACAAAGATGTCGACCCCAAGTTAAGATAATATGTTACATAGATGTGTAAGCTTATTGTTTTTTACTGTTTAATCATCTGCCATGCAAACATTGTAGGTCCAGACACTTAAAAAGCACAACCTTCCTCAACAAGCCAAATATTTGTGAATAGTAATACCAATAGAATTAGCTGTGGTAAAAGTCTTAGAAAGCATCACTTAAATCAATGAATTCAACCAATGTTTCCACAGTTACTCAGAAGCAGGTCTTGTGTTAACCCAAGAGGAGAATTTTTAAAACTTCCAGGATATTTGAGATCATTTTCATTTCTCCTGTTACTCTCTATGAAAGTGTTCAAAGTCACCACTGATGCCACAGAAGAATGTTTATTTATTAGACATCCTGCCTTAAATCCGGTCATATTATACACCCGCCATATGAATTATACATTGGAATCGAGCAGAATTGTTGGTTAATTATTCTAGCACACCTTGCCTTGGTAGACATCGATTTCCAAGTGCCCATTTTACTCTTTTATTATGTGAATTTATGCTGTGTTGTTTGAAAAAACATCCTCTGTTAGAGCCTTTCTTGTGGCAAGTTTAACAGAGAAAGAGCTATTGAGCAGATCACAGGATTCAGATGGCTCTAGCATGTGTGCTACCTTGTAGTTGTTGTCTTTTGTTTATTTTCTCCCTGTTGCTAACTCGTAAATTCAGGTAAACAAACACCCCATTCTCTATTCAGTAAGAATGTTCAAGCTTATAAGGCTTTCAGTATCTCATACCCAAGTGATAGTCTTACATCTTCAAGGCTCACCCACTCAGAGTTAGCTAGGTCAATGAGATAGTTGATCTGCTGGGATGATTGACACGGTAACTGTCAGAGTAAGACATTGATGGATGGTTTTTGTCTGTGGAATAACCAGACCCATCACATTCCACAAGATCTTGTACGATATGGAGGACTGGCAGGCCATAACCAATAAGAATGTTTATTTTAACACATAACCCATCCCGTCATGCATTGTTCACTGAAGGTCCAAATTAGGACGGGTAATAGGTGTTCTCAGAAAATGTATTTCAGAATGCCTTCACCAGGTAATCTCAGCATCGCTGAAACTGTTTTTTAAACATTAGCATGCATGACTAATGTTACACTATGATACAGTAATGGTGACAGCTTGTATAACAGGCATCTCTAAACATAAACATTATCAGGTTTGCCAAATTCCTGAGTGAATTGAAGATGATTCATAGCTAAAATCAAGGTGCTTATTTTATTAGTTTATAAAGATAAGCCCAGACTTATATCAGTATTATTCATAGCTACAGTAATTCTACTGTAAATAAAGCCCACACTAAGACAGGACGGGATTCTATGAAATATCAATGTAATGTCACTGCAATTCAGTGGAAATAAAATAAAATTTAGGATTTCTGTTTGTCCAAAGGAAATATGTGTTCATTATTTAATTATTTCAATGATTTAATTATTTCGTTACAAATTCAGAAAAATAGCAGAATACATAGATCTGCTCATGGATATCTAGTTAATTTACTAGTAACTCTGACTTTAGAGTCTCCAGAAGATTTGATGATAACAAGCTTTGGCAAATTCAGTAATTCTTCTGTACACAGATAGATAAGTCTATTGTATGAACACACTACCAGCCCACTAAACACAACTTTATTTCCAGACACATGGCACTTACTCTTGGAAGTTGTGTCAACTAGCCACCAATCAGATTAAACCTTTCCAGTTTTGTACACAATATAAAGTCAGATACAGATTTTATGCAGCCTGTATGTGTGTTATCTGAGGCTGAAACTAGTATGTTTCTGAGCACTGCTAATAGCTAATAGCTTTCAGCTATTGTTACCGTGAGGTGCAATGGAATGAATTATCGCTTTCTGCAATAACAGAAACAAATACATACATACAAAGAATATACAAAATACAAAAATTAAAAAAGGAAAAAGAGAGAGACTTAGCTGATCCTATCACACATGAAGAGAGGTCATACTGATCAACAGCACTAAAAACAGAGGGGTCAGAAAAGCAAAACTCTTTGAGTAGGGGAGCGTTAAATCTAGACTAGTGTGCACTGATCCCCAAATCCCTCTATTGTCACAACAAACAGAGAAGTAGAAGACGTGTGTATGAGTGTGAGTATCCCAGCATGTGTGCAATCACAACCCTAAGTTTGATTTAAAAGGGATTGTATTCAATTTTGTGGGTGAGGGGGCAATTAGGTTCAATATTTTGAGGACAACAGTTCTTCATTCGGTATTGAGCCACATTATTTTTCATTTATGACTTGAAGTAATGAGGCTTCTTTTTATTCTTTTGTTTAAATGGCCCAGTGCCAAAGTCTGCTAACTTATCTCTGTGCCCTACAGGGCCCTACATTTCATTAACTTTCCTGAGCAACCAGGGAACCTGCTGGACAGCCATTAAATGTCATTTAGGAATCCACACTGTTCTGCTGTTTCGGTTCATTCTGTTTGACTCTGTCCTTGACTGAACTCTTAAACATACTGTACAAACTTATAAATGTATTGTATTGTATTGAGGGAGGAATAGAAAGAGAGGGAGAGAGATTAGTGTACCATTTAAACTGTACTTAAATATACTGTATGTAGTATTTATTTTAGGACATTGCAAAAGGTTCACTAAGAAGTTTAATAGTCTGATCCCACAGGAAAAAAAATCATATGATGCTTTGTTTTAGCACAGTGGATGATTGACAGGGGAGTAGGCTGCCCTTTGCTGTGGCCAGGGAACCAGGAAGTAGATCCTGCATCAGGGCATATCTAAGGCTTGGACCACATTTAGACCTGTATTTAGTGCTATCCACTTGTGACTGGATGACAAGAAACTTACCTTAATATCAAGAGTAGACAGGACCTAAAGAAAAATACTCTAGATCTGTTTCCCTGCTCTCCCATTGATCTCTCTTCCTTTCTTCTGTGCGTCAGTTAAGACAGTTAGACGTGTTTTGTGCACTATTAATCAACTGACATTTCTTTTCTATACACATCCTGCTCCCCATGTTCTTTTTTTGTTCCCTACAAACCTGTCTCATCTCCCACAGAGTTAACCATCTCCCTGCAAAATTGGCATGAACCTGTAACTCCGAAGACCTGTCTCACACACCACATGAGGGGCTGTCCCCACAATCACATGACTCTTTCATTTTGATCCACTCAGTGTGTAACGGTCATTTCCCAAAGCGAGCCTCTATCCTCTCATGGGGGCAGGGAGGATGTCTACAGGCCTCAGTTCAGTGAGGTGGGGGGACGTCTGAATGGTCACCCGCTGGGCGAGGGGAGGGTGTGGGGACAATGGTGGTCCTGTTTTAAGAAAGCGTGGTCAGGTGGAGCTGACAGAAGGGCTGGGGGTGTTTGTAAGGGCAGGAAACTGGGAGCTTATGGGAATGCAGATTGGCTCTCTGAATTGAACTGGCAGGGGGGATTTTCATACGGCCAAACTTTCATCAAGTATATAACCACGCCCCTTCCAGAACTTAATCTCTCCTGTTTATCTAATTTTTTTCTTTCTGCCTCCCCACTCCATCCTTGTTTGTCTGCCTTTGAACCATGGGTTTCCGTTTAGTATATCAATGTTTCATTGACAGCAATTAAGTTTATTTAATTAGCATCCTTTAATTTGCTTAAAAAGGTATCCCTGCTGGAAAGACCAGCACAGCACAGTCACCATCATGTTTCGTTTTGCATGTTAGTCTCCAGAATCGAATGTGTTCTTTTTATGTAATATAACAAGCAAGAGTTCTCCAGTCTAATTGCTTTACAAAAATGACAATGCTAGTTTTACTGTTAAACAGCATTGATTTAATGGTCCACCAGCTAGATCAGAAAGAACCAGTTGCATAAAAATAACTGTTAAAAACTGTCATGAGAACTAGTCTGACCAATTAGTCTTTATTTAGAGCTAATCAGCCTTAATTTTTTAGATTCAAATGATACCAGTCTACCTTTTTATTCAAATAACTTAAAAAGTTATGACCAGTCATAAAAATGTAAAAAATTAACTAACTTGTAAGACTAGTCTAAGCCACAGGACTAAACCAGCACTAACCAGCCTGAACCACATGGAATGTCAAATAATCATCAAATATTTATTTATTTACAGGGATTATCATGGTTTACTGGACATGATAATGCCATGCTTGTCCAAATACCAATACCATAACACATTGAATACCACCATAATGGTATTACTATGACAAATATTTGAAGTTCTTTGGAGAAACCAAAGTGTAAATACTACACTACTAGTATATAAGTAGAGCACTGTAGTTTTGACCATCTGATAGCATTACTGTACCGTAGTACATAGTACAAGCTACACGTAGTTAACAGTGTGTAAGTTGGTATTACTGAGTTAATCATGATATCCGGTTAGCTTCAGATGGGTTGGAAGTTTGGTGCAGCATAGAGGTACAAACTTTAAAACCTTGTAAAGTTCTAATTTAAGCCCCCCTGCAGCACTTTCATTAATTAGACTCTGACAATGTTCTTCTGTGTGTGTGTTTGAGAAAAACAGTGATTACAGCCAAACCCAACGGCCTCGTCTCTCATACAAATGCAAAACCCCTGAAGGAGACACTGCTTTATATTCACAGAGCACACACACAATTCAAACCTCAACACTTACTCTCTCTGCTTATGTCCTCCAAGAAGAATCTCCAGAAGAAGCTGTTTTGTAAGGAGGAACAATGAGGTTTAGAAATTGCTGAGTGGTGAATTATAAAGAGATATAAAAAGAAGTGAGAGTGCAGTGTGTTGTGTATGTGTGGGGGTGCTAATTACATTTCTTCCTCTCTTAGAGGAAACACCTTCTATCCTTCCAGCAGGGATGGGGGTTAGATGGGGGTCCTGCCACTTAAATCTTAGGATCTGAGAACTTTTTTTGTGTCTTTGGTTCTTCTTTTCCAACCTGCTACATTCAGCAGATTTATTATTTATTCCCCCTTTATTCCAGACTCTCCTGAGTATCTTAAAAGAGCCCGATCAGGAGGGTCGAGATGGGTGGGGGTGCCTTGGTTAGGCCTGTGGGGCTAATTGCAAGCTCAGACCTGGATTTAGGAAGTTGGTCATGGAGAGGGAGGGGTGGAGTGGTTTTGCTTCAGAAATCACTTGAATAATAGCTGGAGAAATGCAAGATCTTGTAACAGCATTTGTACATCATAAAAACCATGATTACAGCAATTTTCATGGATCACTACAGGCGGTGGAAAAACGGGAAAATGAGCAGCCCGGTACAGTCTTATGTAAGTCACATGCCTAACTGCTCTGAGATCAGACTAGAGAGGGTGGAAGATGTAGGCAGTGAAGGCAGCATCTGCTTGAGCTGATACCAGGTCAGATGTTTCCCTTAGATAACAATGAGTACATTAGCGTACTCGTCTTAACTGTGCGTGTTTGTATTTGTGTGGCTTTCTTTCTATACAATACGTAGGTCCCTCTCATTTCAAGTCATTTCAAGAAAATCAGGTCTAGTCGGGTGGCTTACAGTCCAAATTGTATTTGCCAAATTAGATGAATGCAGTAAATACTATTGCTCATTACTGAAGTGTTCTTCCTTTAGGACAATGTGGCTGTGTTTAAGTATTAGAGGAGGAAAATTAACTGAGCTATAAAGAGACAAAAAATGTTACTATTACATTACTTCCTTTGACCTAATTGAATATGTTAATTTAAGCTGCTGAAAAGACAGCTTTAAATTCCAGGTTGGTCCAGGTTGAGTTGTTCTGGTTTGATGCAGGTCTAGTTGGTGCATCAGCTATAGCCATGCTGAAGTTGATTGACCAAGGTTAACAGCTACGTAGCTGAGAGCAGCTTGTCAATCCATTAAATCAGGTCAGACTATAAGAACATCTAAACCAACTTATACCAGCTAAGGCTAGCCAACCACTGGTTCACCATGGGGTTAAAAAGCCCAGTGGAGACACTGACACACCAGCATGCCATGCTGGAGACCAGTGACAAAAACAACATGCTGCAAACCCATGTCCAAAACACAACATATGACTAAGGGCAGGATGTCTCAAAGCAAGAAACTCTCTGTGGCATTACGGCCAAAAAATATCACATAAATTAAAGTTGAGACCCCCTTTAATCATCCTTGAATCATTCAAATGTTTCCATAAGCTGCACTTATCATATTCTCAAACCACACACAGGCGGCACACTACAAAATAATCCATGAAAATAAATTGGTTTCTGTTAGAAAGTATATTGTCTGCTCACAGGTACTATATATATTATGCACAAGAACAGCACAATGAGATTCTGGGGCTACAGATAATGCTGTATTAGGCGTCAGATTCTTGCTCAAACAATCAAAGTGTCTATTTTAAGATACGTCAAACCATCACCAGAGAGAAAATGTAAAGGGGAGGGTTCTGTTTTGTTAAGAAGAGAAAAAGGAGAAAGCAAGATAGCGGGAGAGAGAGAGAGTTAATCATGTTTCCTGGATCAGTCTAAATGAGAGCAGTCCAGTAATGGCAGTACTGGAATGCAGTCAGTGCACTGCTCAACCCTCCCTAAGTCTTGGCTTCACTCCACTCTTTCAGCACTCCACAAAGCTTTCTTTGTTCAGCCTGCTCTTGAAAAGCAGTGCTCGGTCACTCCCTTTCTCTCTCTCTCTCTCTGTTGTCCTGTCTCGCGCCTCTCTCTTCCTGTGTATCTCCTCTCAACGCTACACTGGCTGTCTGCTTATCTGAATGTGCAGCTTCTGTAAAATATTTAATGGTCAAAACTTCAAAACTATAGCACAACATTTAATTTAAGTATCAACTTCAGTACTTTGATATAATAATTGATAATTATTAACATAAAGTAAGGATATGGGGAAATTTGATGAAAAAATGTTTCAGTTTGTATTAATATCTATGACTTTTTATGATTGCAGACTTTGGGGTTTTGCCAAATCTGAGCACAGTTTGAGACGTTAAGATCTCTCAAAAACCAGATAAGACGTTTATGAGATTACTAGAGTGTGTTTCTCAGGAAACAAACTGGAAAGGAATGAGACTTTTCAAAATCTCTATTTAATCTTATTGTTGTCTAGGTTTCATTGTTGCTGTGTAGAGGAAAACTCATTAGTGTTTCTTTTCTGTGTGATTCTCTCACACTCATATCTCAGAATGTTGTGATTCTTTCTGTCTTTTGCTTTCATACTTTCACCTTTTGTTTTGGCCAACTTTTCTCTCTGTTTTTCACAGACCTCGCAGTTGTTTATCCGCCAAGAGGTGAAATCCAGCCAAGAAATCAGCATTACCATCTGTATTCACAACCTGAACCAGGGCAAAAGAATTTTCAACCACCTTTTTTCTCCTCAACAGCTATTTTAGGTTAACCACACATTTAATAAACTGGAATGGTAGGAGGGAATTGTGCTCTTGTTTTGCTCTTGTTTTTTTCAAGGCTTAGTGAGATTTAGCCCTGCCAGTCTCCCGTGAAAGAGAACTCTCTCTCTCACACACACACACACACACATGCATGTACATGACGAAACCTTCAGGTGTTCTGACTGTATGTGATTAACAGATAAGCAACCTTAAATCAATGAGTCACACAAACACCACATGATTAAATAATTACATTTATTTCCCAGGATTCATTAGAAGGAACCTTGTATTGGCCACTAAGCACTTTGTTTAATGAAGGCATGTTTCAACACCAGCATGTTTATTCTGCAAGTATATTCAGGTCATGCAGTCATATCTTTTGTTCCTCCAACAATAATCACTTCATGTGAGAACCTGTTGCCCCAGCAACTTCATACAAGCCGTGTCCTGTGGATTTTAAAGTAAAGGCATTGGATGGCCCCAAGCGTGAAATTATGTCCATCATCGCCTTGTGACGCAGCCAGACTTTGCACAACCGCTTGCTGATATTGATGCATGACTCTGTAAGCCTGCTGGCTGACAGCATACCTGCTGTGAAATGATTATTTCACGCCTAGATTTTTTATCATGGTGTATAGTCATACAATCAGAGACATTCAGAGACTCGCTGTTAACTATAAACCTTCTGATAGATGAGAAACATAACAGAGCAGATTAACTCAAGCCATTTAAGGGCAATTAATTATTTTAAGGGGCCGGGCGTAAAACATGGAGCATATTGCCGTTTTGGAGCACATTGCCATATTGCCAAACAAATAGCAACAATTGAATTATGTGAATTATGTGGGAAGGGTTGTATTTCAAAACCAAAAGTCATGGGGCTTCAAAAAATGCAAATTTTAAATTTTCACGTAAGTACATATATGTTTCAACAGCACGAAACCAGTTAAAATTAAATATGCTTTCGATTGTTGCTAAAGAAGATGCTCACAAACAGAAGCTGAGCTATCCACTCAAGCACTTTCTGTTAGAATCTGTATATAACAGTTCATCAACAAAACATAATTATTTATCATTTTATTATAGATTAATTTATCACAAACATTTAACTATATATGTATATAAAATAATATATGTTGTATAAGGATTTTTAGTCAATGCTAGTTATTTGCATTGATTATTCTAATCAAATGAAGAGACTCAATGCTCAGACAGCTATTCATATATTTAAATCTATGTCTGTGTTTGTAATGTATAAATGAATACTACGGCCCTTTGCTTTGTGAAAAGCCTGGGACACAGTGGCCTATTTGAAAATGTAATGACACAAACACACACAGAGCTTGTTTTTCTTGGTTCTAAGGCTATGCACAGAATCCAGCTGCTGTTTCATTCCCATGGTGCTCTGGGTGTCTCCTCTAGCTGCGTCCAATCAGAACACAGAACCTTGAAACTGAAACGACTACAGTCTGAAAATACAGAACACTTTTCGTCCTTTATCTGGATATCCCATTCATGAAAATCAGACTCACACCTCTCCCTCTTGCTCTCTCTCTGACCATCTCTCACTCACCCTCTTTCTCAAGAGGTTTTGTAAAACTTTAACTAGGCCTCTTTACCACAGGTGTTGCATATTGGTGATTAAAGCGCCTCTGCATCTGTTGTTCCCCAGGCAAGGTTTTGTCTGGTTACTGCTCACTAGGGTGAAGAGTGCCATGACCCATTTTCATGTGAGTTTAGACTCATTTTGCTGTCCTTGAATGTTATCACAATTTCTCAAATCAATATGTGGTTGGTTAGCTTCATTTCATCATAACAGAAGGTGTTTTTAAATGTTTTAAATAGCAATTCTCCATGTCTATTTACTGTATTGTGTTTAAGTCTTTTTAATTTATTAGTAGCATTGGACACTTTCTGAGGTTCAAAATAGACTAGAGACTTGAAGCGTAAGTAAAAACTGCATTGAGCAGTGTTACTTTTCTCTTGGCCCAGATCTACAGTAATCTGCCTCAATGTACCATGGAGTGTTTATCATGTTCATTAGCTCTTGTAGCACAAGCTATGAAAAAATTATGCCACAGTACGCAGTTAGACATTAACAAGTCAGTTAGCAATACTGGTTGATTCAGCTGTGCACAACAAAGAGGTAAAACGATGACAGTCCTGGGGACTCAGGGCTAAGAGTTAACATAGAGAGGGGAGGGGCATTAACAATGAGGGCCTGCCTCTTTAAACTAGGACAGTGTAGACTGACTGTCTTCTTGTCTCTGTATATGGTGTCAAAGCGGATATGTGTGCGAACCAAATAGTGGAGAAATGTAGGGTAATAGCTCAAGGGGCTTATATTTCAGCAGGCTGAGGTAATTGGATTTTTCTTTAGTGTTATTTAAAGCAGATCACGGTGATTCAGGATTATGAGGCCCGTGCGTCAATTCGGCTGACTCACCTAGACGTGTTTCCGTTTAGCTTCAGCGATCCAGTCCTTGGACAGCTCAGAGCCACCTCACCTGCCAAAAGCAGTATCGCAGGACAGATGTGGTTATTCAAAGTATCTCTCTGCCTGGATTTGTGGCCATTTATAAAAGTGCAGTCATATCTATAAAGCAAGTGTTTGTGTGAGTGACTGGGAGAAAGGCATTAGGAGGGGGGTTGGAGGGGATGATGAGATACTGGTGAAGCAGTGAGCCCACAATGGGCCGCATTGTTCCGAGCTCATAATCAGAGCGGACATGGAACTTGGCTGGAAGATCGTCCCTGTAGCCCTCAACACAGCTGCTGTGACTTCAGTTTATATTCCCTCCATTCTGCTTTCATCAGCATCTCTCTCTTACTCACCATCTCTGCCTTTTCCATTTAGTGGTTGTTTTTCCTTCCTCTCTTTATAAACGAATGAGCGGAAGATGAGCAACCACCGTTTGCAGTGACTTAGAGTTCTGATTTTTCACTTATTACATAAACAAACAAACCATGCCAGTCAAAGAAAGACGTTTTAATAATTTAAAATCAGAAGTGAAGATATGACCCCACTCTCATCACAATTCTCAACAGTCGGGGGCCTTAATTCAAATGTTCTCCTTCAAGCCTGCCATCTTCATTGCCTGTATGTGTTTCAACTGGTGGAACAACCAGTAGCCCAGTGTGAAAAAACCTAGCTAGGAACAGGATCTTTAAAATATAAGAGCCCCACTTCAATTGCGAGAGAACTATGAAGCTTAACAGCTGGCCCAGCGGCAGTAGCTGTGTTTACAATAAAAGCTCAAAGTCAGCTGTGAAGCCTCTGCGTCACTGGCACATAAAAATAAAACAAGAGACCTCTCCAGTGTGACTCAAAATTTCCACAGAGGCCTAATCGGAGGATGGTGCTGCTCTTCCTACATGATCTGATACACCTCAGGTGGCTAGAACAGGACTTAATGCTTTCCTGTCCACGTATATTTCTTCTCCCCCAAAACGTCCAAGAACAAATTCCATCACATTGCCTGTCAACAGCATGTTAACCAATAATCATAGCTTTAGAGCTTTCCAAATTGATTGGAGCATGTTGTGTGTGTTGGCCGCACATATGGTTGGCTGCAATTCCTGGCTGTCGAGTCTGTGAGGTTGCGTGTCAGTGGGCCAGTGGTTTTACATATAAACATTACACAACCACAATCAGCATCAGGCCCCTTGTACACTGTTGGGGTTACTGGGAGTGAGTTGTATTTTTGACCCTTTAGGTCATGTGTCAGCCCTTGTGTTACCTCCCATATGTTCTACATTTTCTTACAATATTCTCCCAGCCCCTCTGCCCCTGTAATTGGCAGGTAATATTTCGGCACCAACCCCACCTCTACTGCCATTATTACTCATCTGGATTAATATGACTGCCAGTAGTGGCCACAGGCTTGGCAGCATTTCAAAAAGGGGCCCACCTTCGATACATTATACAGCAGCAGCTTTCACCAAGGTATGCATTTCAAGCCAGTCTTCCTCTGTGTTAATACTGTTTTTTTCCTGTTAAATCAAAGCTAGAGGGGTGACTAGAGACCCCCCAATCTGATCTCTGTAACCCCTCCTAGCCCATATCAGATATTCCCCAGCTGCCTGGCGCCCACAGGGAGGCCCACCTTTACACCCAACATAGGCTAAATCATAGAGACCTGCTCAGTTTTGTCAGACCCAATCCTGCCCATTTCTCAACATCCCTTTTTTTTAGCTGAACAACTAAACCAAAATCCATAATAATGGATTTTAAAGAATGAAAACATTTACTATGTGATTATATTTCAGTAGCAATGTTTTACATATTCTGGCCTGGGTATCACATTTTGAATTCTGGATTTTTACATTGTGACCTGTTTTTCCTTTCTTCCTCTTTTCAGCCAATAGAAAACCACTTAAGGTAAACTGTTGTTAAAGTGACCAAAAAGGTCATCATGTGACTTTTCAGGTTTCTGTATGTTTTTTTGCATGGCTTACAAATAAGAAATGCAAAATTTGAATTTTGTATAAAATGTACCTAGACCACAGAGCAGGGAAAATGTTACATGGGGATCTTCCAACAAACATTTCTTGTTCCTCGTGAGTGACCACATAGGTGTAAGCAGACAGGAAGTGCCAGGCAATGGTCCAAATTGCCACTAAACACAAGCTAAACACAGGGATGATGTGAAACAATCAAACGATGACACATGCAGTCCGGGAAGTGTATGTTCCACTGAGCTCACTGATTATGGGTAAGCCAGAAAAGGATTATGTAGCAGAAGTTATGACGTTACAAGTTAATTGCCTAAGGATCTGTTTAGGGTAATCCACTCACATCCCTATAGTTGGTACTTAAAGCTCACACTGTCTACTAAGATACAGTCTTATTTGTGATATCTTTCTATCACCTGCTATTCTTAAGCAGTTGTTTTACTTTCTGCCCCAATAACATTTTAGAGGAAGTAAAACTCATATGTGCTTTCCAGAGATGTTTTTGTCAGTCCTAATGCTTTCTTTTTTAGTAGCTCAACTGGTAGACAAAGATAGAGGTTTATTAATAAAAGCTATCTCCAAAAGACCATCTCCTCTCGACTCATTTCCATTAAGGGGGCTTAATGTCATAGAAATAAAGATTTTACCATGATGGTTATCTTTTTTACATTTTGGAGGATACTTTTATTTAAAGTGACTTGAGATATGCATTTATTATCAGCATGTGTGTTCCCTGAAAATTGAACCTACAATCTTTGCACTGCTAACACAATGCTCTACCAACTGAGCTACATCTCCAGACATCTCCAGCTCCTAGCAGAGAAACTTAGGTTTCAGAAAATGTTTTCAGACTTTTTGTGAAGACACAGTAGCTCTTCTCACAGCTCCACACCTATTCTCCTCCAATTCTCTCCACCCAGTCCAGGCCCTTTAAACTTGCCTATTCCTGGCAATTTCCACTAAAAGAGTCAGCTGTAATTATAATAACCATTTATTCGTGTTAATAAAAAAGTCCCCCCCACACCTGGAGCTCATTTGCCTTTTCCTGAGAATGAGAAGTGACGTAGATGGGCTTTGTGCATCCACAGTCTTAAAAATAAACGTTTCTCATCGGCTCTTTCTTTGAATTCTTTTCAGTTTTGATTTATATATTTAATAGTATATTGTGACTATGCATGTCACAGTAATGTATCCTGGGATTGCCTTTTCCACAAAGGATAGATGCAATGCTGCTTTTCCTACTCTTCGGGAAAGCCTTTTGGTCCAGAATGTCTAATGCTGCTTATGGTGCAAAATAGGTTCAACTGAAGACAGATCTTAAATGCTGAGTGAAAAGGGCTATTTAATGATTCCTGAGAGAAGAGTGAACACACACACACGGACACAAACAGGTGGTGGATCATTTAGGCAGTGATTTACAGAGCTCTCTGAGTTTCATTGTGCCGCTTTTCCTCTGACCTCCTTGGTTTTCTCTCCAGCACTTCTAAAAACAGTCTGATCTCCTCTCTTTAACAATAGAGCAGGCCACCCTCTGTTTGCCTGTACAGGACTATGACAGCACGTCTGCGTCTGCCTGTACAGCTGTGAGTCAAAGCCATTTCAACTCACATGGGTTTACACTGTAACCTTGTAGTGTTCCTGTATCTCAGTTGGTGGAATGCTGTGCTTACAAGGTCATGCGCTTGAATCTCAGGAAATAAACGTACTGTCACAATGTATAAATGCTGTGAAAATGCTGTAAAAGTGTTTGCTAAATGTAACAAAACACACATTTTTGGTAACCCTTTATTCAATAGTCCATTTTAGACATTCTTCTAACTCTATGTAACGCTGGATCTACTTGTTACCAGTCATGAGAGTATTACTAGACTGTTTGCTTAATATTTGCTAACACTATATTTTGATGTTCCCCTAACAGAAGTTCTACTGACTATAAGTAACTCTGCAAGTACATGTCAACTTTTTCTACTAACTATAACAGTCTGCTAATACTCTGATGAATTAGTTGTCATGTAGTTGCAAATTAATGCAAATTAATTAAAGTCTTAAAATAAAGTGTAACCAGATAAACTGTTGTAAAGTATATTCCATCATGTTGAAAAGACCAGCATTGCTTGTCACTATATTTTGGGTTGGGTTTTGGCCCTCAGCATGGGATGCTGATGTCCTACCAGGCTTCTTATCTATCCTAACAAGACCAGGCTGATAACCAGTATTTTTTTAACCAACATAAACCAGCCAGGACCAGCATAAAGATCCATGTTGGTTTAAGTTAGCATTTTCAGCAGGGTAATCACTTTGAAGTGTAAACATAACACTGTATGGCAGTCCTCCTGTTTTTGTGTGATCAGACAACCAAAAATATATACATTTTCTTTAGAAGTTGTGTGTGCTAAACCCCCACTGGTAGCATTTAATAGTGATTTGTGTCCAAGTGATTTTATGCTCTGTTGTACATATTTTCATGTCAAGGTGAGAAAGATTGCTTGTACATGTGCGTACGTAGGTGTTTGTGTGATTCGTCTGAGAAAGCGAGCGTGCCCTGAGGAGAGAGATGGCAGAAACAAGCCTGACTGGTTTTGTTTGGGCTTAATCTTGATGGAACATTGCCTTAGAGAATCTGTGGGGAGATTTACAAACGCAATCTCAGGTTAAGTCTTGTTTGTTTTTTCAAATGCTCAATCACGCCCCTCACCCAACCCCCACCATGTTAGCATGCTTACATGGTGGTAAAAAGGTGAATGTTACCTGTCACAACATTCCCAGCTTAACTTGTGGTGAACTAAAATGGGATCCTGCTAATTTGCTCCTAAAATTAACTTCTAAAAGGTCAATATTTAAGATATTTAAGATTTACAAATATAGAAACCAAATATACCCATAAAGTCAGAAGCAATCAAAAATAACTTGTAAAACGACTGTAAGTGCTCCAAATAAGGGCACCATACCTTATAGAATTCATATGTTTTAGAATGTAGAATACATGCATTGAGTGACAGGTTAGTTATAGCACAAATCCCTTACAGATCTGCTCTCTTTAATTTTCCAACACACCTTCTTGTACAGTGCCCTTAGCAGACAGATTATTCATTTTGAACTAGTCATGAGATAAGACTGCTATCAGGTCTGTGTTTGTCTGTGTTATAACAATGTTATCATGGGTTATTTTGAGAGACAGGTTATCAAAGCGTGTCATTTCTTAGTACTCACTCAAGGTCCTACCGTGGATAATGAAACATGGGATGAGTGTGATTGTGTGAAAGGGGCATAAGCAATGTTCCCCCTTAGGCATTTACCTAAGGTTCATCCAGAAGATAAGCAGCTCTTTGGCCTACAGAGCTCCTGTCTGACATGTTGAAGCTTGAGTGTGTTGAATGGCTTCTTAGCCCTCAGGAGAAAAAAACTGGGCTAAAACAAAGCACACAGATGCTAGTGGAAGGTTTTCTAAATGGTTTGGAAGAAAAAACATTATGCCCACATTTCTGTCAAGGATCTTTGTCTTGTATGAAATTTAAATGACTTGTCCTCTTTGTATCTCATTTCACAAAAATATTGTGGGAATGTGTTGGTGGAGCCGAACTGAGCTTGAAAGTCTAGTTGGATCATGAAGGTTTCATCGTATTCAATTACACTTCTGGCCTGGCATGAGGGTCTAAGTGTCCCCACTTGTTCCATCACCTTCACACATGTTCATGCAAATAGCCCAGGTTTCGTGCCTCCCACCGCCTTTGCCCTTTACCACCACATCAACCTGTGCCTTTCCCCTAGTAAGTCATGTTCACACTCACAGTGATTAAATTCCAGAATCACATTTTGGTTCCTAGTAGATGTTCCTGCTCAACAAGCTGTATCCTTTTGCATCTCTGCACACGTTGCCTCAAATCACCAACTCCTAATAAAAATGGTTTCTGATTCTGGTTCCTTTGTTGCATGTGGTTATCAGTGTGAACACCCCACATCTGAAACCTGCATTTTAATTTTCTGTAGTTATAAGAATGAAAGCACAATTCCCATTGAGAGCAGCTGAACATGTTATCAGAGTGAGAAGCCTTCAAGAAGAGTCAAGGGCAGGTTTTGCTTGACATTGATGGCTTCTTGCTCAGGGTCTGCACAGGTTTGAGAATATGCGAGGCAGGAAGGACATGACAAAGACGTGGTTTATAAGTTCAGAGAAATCATGTGTCATTCTGGTGCTCCAAAATGTCAAAAGTAACATCAAACAATCTGAGATATGCTGCCTCCTCACTGTACATCAGCATTTTGAAATACTGCCGTAAAAGTGTTAATATATACACTCTCAATATAATCCTCTCAAGGTCTGTGCCCACACATTGCTGCTGTTATACCTTTTTTGGTCTGAGCTTTACATATTAACCAAAGCTTTGCATCCTCCAACATAACATCAGACATCCACTATGTCTTTCTTTTCAGCCTACCAGTGATAGTTTAGCTGCTTTATTTACATAGCACAGAGTTCAGTCTCACTGTCATATTCATGTAAACCAGAAGCTTCCAAAGTCCTACGCTAAGGCCCAACCCAAACAGTATGTGTGGTAAACATTAGCGATGTGACAAGATAAAGTTGTTCAGCTTCATCTCTCTCCATTGACGCCCCCTCCCCTCAGTTCACTTTATGATACATTGTGCTGTTTTTGCAGCCAGAGCAATGCTGCAAATAGAACCCAGTGTTTGGTTGCAGTCAAAACCACATTTTCCTATGCACCTGGTTCCACAACCAGCTCACCTTTATGTTGTAACATTTCCAAACCACACACTTTTTAAACTGTTCTCATTCTTTCAAGCTTTCCTGTAGCTCAATTGGTAGATCATGGTGCTAGCAGTGCTAAGGTCATGGGTTTAAATCCAAAGGGATTACATTTATAAATACTTATAAAATGCATATCCTGAATGCATTGTAAGCTGCTTTGGATAAAAGTGTCTGCCAACTATGTAAATGATCCTAACACTGTTTCTCTGCTACACACTTCTTTTCATGTAGGTCAAAGGCTGCAGAGGTAAAAGAAACCATGTGATTGATTATGGGAACAGCCAGAGGGGGCCAAGGTTAACTTTCATGTCCAGAGTAGAGAATACCTGAATGGTCTAAGAATAAGGTTGTCTGGTGAGAGAAAGAAAATTATGTTATGATAGATTGGAAAGGTTCTGAAGTCTGTTTCATAAAGGGTATTGAATTGTATTTACTTGATCATCAAACAGCACTCACCTGAAGCTGTTGATGGAGACCCTCCATTCATCTTAATTGGGCTGAGATGCTTAACAAAACTATGTTTTTACATTGAAAAATGTGAGTGGCACTGTTATGGTGTTGTGGGTGGTTGTCATGCAACGTGCTATACAAGTGTGTAAGGTGTTTGATATTTTAATGTTGTTTTTAATAATTAGAGTTGGGGTTTGTTTAAGTAGTGATACTTGCCTTAGACTTAGTCAAGACTGAAACAGTCTCTGCTGTCTTCAGGCATTATTGTGTTGTAACCTAAAACTAGTTACATGTCTACAGGGCCATGGAAATTCATCTATGACACAATCAGTTTGTTATTTCTTTTTAACCAACCAAGTTTTACAGTAACCTTGGTGTTGATACACTTTTTGTTTTTGGTACACTGCTTTGTTCAAGTTTATGAATGAACTGTAAGTCTGCAAGTAAAACGATTTCTCTACAGAAGCCTTAATGCCACAGAAAACAAGCTGCTTAATCTTTAATCAGAAGTTATCAGTGACCCTGGCCTTCCACTTGAGTTCACACACACACACACACTTGTACACAAACACATGCTCTGCTGTGGCTAATGCTACAAAAAAAAGCAGAATTAGCACATTTATGTCTATTTGCTCTGGTCAAACATAGTCATTCATTCCAGGACTTTCTGATAGAGGAATTTCAAAGTCTATGAAATGCAGTTTCTCAATGTTGATACACAGGCTCAGTTTGTCTCCACTCTCAGGTGAACGACAATGACATAAAAAGTCACACACGGCTTTCCGGACTGTGGCTTCTCACTCTCTAGTACACACTCCAATTGTGACATGAAACAAAGACCTGCTTCCTGTTTATGACGAGAACTTTTTACGTACCTATATGTTTACAGGCAAATTTTACAGAGTGTTTCAGGATGTGGCCAAGCTCACGAGGGTGGAGACTGAGCATAGTGGAGAAAAGCTGAGGAGGTTGAGGGTTTCTTTATATAGGTTTACCTGACACAACATACCAAGCAAATAGAGCAGAGTTCTTTCCATCACCTGCACAATGGAAATACAGCAACAACAAACATGTTTAAGACATGTTTTTATGTTTATAGCAGAGCTGTACCTGTCTGGCAGATACTGTATACTAGTACTAAAGCCCCAAAAAGTGGCTGTCATTCCTTAAGATTACACAGGTTATTGTACTTTTTAATAAAAGCCTCTTGGTTTTATATTCTGTAATAAATATCTAATCCAATGAGGGTAATATATATTTTAATTGCATTTTTGTTCTCCCCCTGAACCTTTGAGATCAGGGGCACACAAACTGTGTGTTAAAGGGGGATTTTCAGTTAACTTAATCTGTTTAAGTTACATAATGGACAGACTGTAACAGTTACCCTGATGTAATGTATCATACTTTGACTTCTCACCTCCTCTCTCATTATCATCTCAACAGAGACCAGGGAAACAGATATCAGTCACTATGATCAGAGAGATCCAAGTGGAGTTTGACCAGTCAGGTCAGTCAACAAACCTTCTGCTAACAACCAATGACCACACTCCTCGCTGCAACTCCCTCATCACAAAGTCAATAGGGGTCAAAATGCTTGATAATATGCAGGATATCTGTTTTCCTACATAACGATTGCCAGATCCACAATGATTGAGAAATCCATAATGGTCTAGAATTGGTCTTCTGTGAAAATTGTTTTGCTAACCAAATAGGTTTGTGTTCTTTTCTCCTCAGCGGTCAGTCATGAGTCTCTATAATTCAGAGTCAGGGTTGGAATGATTCTGTTCCAAGCCATTTTGGTGGTATTAGTTGCCAAACACTTCTTCCCTGCATTATTGCAGAATGTATACCATTATTAGTGTTATTGAATGTTCAAATTTATTGCCATTATCCTTGCCTAAAACATCCTGTGCTCTCGAGCATTCACCACAGGCTAAACGTTACATAGAATGACACTCCAAATCAGTTATTTTCTCAAAAATATGGGTTTTTATTGGTTTTAACTGCAATCAGTCATTACAAAAGAGAGCTCAACTTTATATAAACACATAGAAATTACTGTAGTGAACAGCAAAAGCTGTTTATTAAAAAAAAATACATTCAACTCTTTAGATACTTTCTTTGTGTCTATACTGTTAACCAACTTGGACAAACATTGCTTTCACCACTAAGGATACAAGCAAAGTCATAAAAAAAGAGGAGCATCCCAAGTTTAAGGCAAAAAAAAACAGTTGCTCATGGAATGTGTAAAAAAGGCACTTTACATATAGACTGGAAGCTCTTCAATCCAAACAACAGAACTTCAAACCCACAAGGTCAAATTTATTGCCTGCAACTCATATCATAACTGAAGAAACTGCTTTAACACTGGAGGTTTATTACCTGCAACATCAAACCTTAAACTTTGTAACAAACGATTCACAACAATAAAAACGCACTTAAGAGTGGCATTTAAAATGCGGTGCTTATGTTTTAAGGCCACAAATCTCCTTGCGTCTTTGATCAACTCATATTTAAGTGAAACAAAATTGCGCAGCTAGTATCTTCTCTTGTGGCATATAATTTATGATCAGCCTTAAACATTACCTGAATTGCTTTGGTAATCCAAGTTTTGAATTTGGACTACAAATACAATTGGTTCAGCACTTCAGAACCGCTAGCAGTGGGAATTCAGCTTGCCTCAAGCTTGAGAAAAAAGTGTGGGGCGAATGGTGAGAAGGTTTTATTATTTAACAACTGTACTGATGTTTTTTGTAAGTTCAATTGTCAAGGAATGATTGTATAGTAGTACTGATTTTGCAGTCAGATGTTTGGGAAAAGGGAATGACATTAAATCTACAATAAATAAATCAAAAATGCAGGATTTTTTGTTTGTTTTTGCTTTAAATTAAGTCTTAAGTGTAGTTGCCAACAAAAGTCATTGTAGTACAATATATTAAACTGTGAAAAAGAAAGCTGACAAGTCTTCACAATCTTAAGATTAATACAGAAGATCATAATTTAACATAAAAGAAAATATATTCTATCGTTTCATTATCAAGATAAATACAAACAAAATTAACAAAAAATGCATATGATCACCAATAAATATGTTTTTGATAAGTTAAATAAGCAGTGACAAGCATAACCTTATGTTCTCAAAGGTTTTCAAACAATAACAATAATATAACCATAATAATAATAATAATAATAAACAATGATCACATAATAAAAAAACAAAACCAAGATGTGGATAGATGTGATGAAATTACAAAGTGCTCCTCTGAGCAGAATCTAGGGAATAACACGTGCTTGCACTAAGAACTAAAGTGAAGCTGCAGGAGGCTGAACTGCATACTGAGGATGATGGAATTCCCCCTCTGCTTGCTGATTGGCCTGAGGGGAGGCAACGTTTTGAGGTGGGCAGAAAAAAAAGAGTTTGTCTCAAAGTTTTAATAAGATTCCCTTCCCAACAAATGTTAAGTAACCAGCAACTAATTGGGAAACAGGATAATAATAAAAACAACAACAAAAAAAAACTTAAGGAATTGTTCCGTTTTGAGTGGAGACGTCCCATCTCAGGGTTTTGTGCTGGCTTTTGAGACACAGAGCATGTAGCACCTGAATTATAAAAAATATGTGCTTGAAATATTCCAGACCTCTGTTCTCATTCAACCCTTTTGAGACAAGTCCTTCCTGCAGACTAATGTAATCTGCAGTTTCAAGGGAGGAAGAGCACACACTCAAAACAAGAGCTACATAATCAGGCCACAAGGAACGACAAAAAAATATAAAGACAAAAATAAACAGTGGTCCATTTACCACAACAATTAACCCCAGGCACTTTTGTCGTATTTTTTCACCATTCATTTAACTAATTTTCCTTTAAGCCGGTCTAGAAAGAAAGTTGTGAAAAGTCTAAGCATGACACTTGTGAACTTTAGTTTGTTATGAAAGACTGTCCTTGAGAAAAGTGGTACTTTGCGATGGGGGGAGGGCGCAGATCTCTCCCTTAACTGTGCCGCTGGCTTCGCTACACTTGACTGCAGCGGTAGCACCTGGCGCAACAGTCTCATACCTCTCACGATTAGCGTTTCACTAATCCACTTCCTACTCTGCATGTTTGGCACAGTCACACCAGGAACACAGCAGGGGCTCTGCAAGATGAAGCCCCTGAAAACAGAACAATGATGGAGCAGAGTTTCAGCTTGTTCTGATTAAAATGAGTATTCAAAAAGAGAAAGATCCCTTAATTCACTGCATTGAGACATGGAAGCAATATAAGGAGGGAAGTCTGCGGCTTCTAAAAGGCCGGAGAAAGGGTGAGAGGTAGAGGGAGTGCTAGCATCTCATCCTCTCTGCCCAAGACTGCTGCGTGCAGTGGAAAGGGGGGATGGGGGTCTGGCTCAGTGTGCTTTAGTCATCGGAGATGGAAAGCCTGCTGAAGATTGGCAACCGGCGGGTGGTGTCAAGGGTGGGTGATTCGGAGCCACTCAGACTTCCACCTGAGCTGCTCTGGTAGCCCTCTTGGTCAGAAAGCGAGTCAGGCTGGCTGGATGGAGACTCAAAAAGTTGGGGTGACTCTGACATGGCTCTGAAGTAGTAAGGCGTTGACGTTGGTGAAGACGGCGCTTGGTTAGAGGGGTCAGAGCAAGATAAAGGTGCACTGCCCAGGCTAGGGCTGAAGAGGTTGGCCAGCTCCTGGCTGGAATATGTGAAGGGGTTGCTGCTGGGCCACTCGGGCAGCTCATCGGGGGAAAACATGGGTGGAGGGGTGACGGAGGTGGGGCTGTCCCTTAAGCCTCCAGAGCTGGAGAACCCTGCAAAGCTGTAGCTGTGTTGCAGCCGTGGCCTTTCCATCTTATTGGAGGTTGAAAGGGGGGATGGGGTGGGTGGTGGTCCACGGCGTTCCTCCGCATTATGGATGAAGTGGCACCGCGGGCCATAGGGGCAAAAGCCAATGGTGTGGAATGTGCGGCAAAGCTCCGTCTTGTACTTGGGATGGCGGCTTAGGCTGCGCAACTCATGGATGCCATGGGCAAACTGGCACTTGTCACCGTACTTGCAGGCACCATTCTCCTCAAAAGGCCTGCATAACTCTGTCTTGTAGCGGCTTGAGTTGACCTGACTGTTGGGGCCTCCAGGGCCCGAACACTTCTGTAGCAGGCGGTCCCCCGTCTCAGAGAAAGAGCGGTCCCGAAGCCGGTTCTCTTTGTTACTGCTGCCAGTGTTTCCTAACCCTGAACTGAGTAGGGATGGATCTGCTTTAGCAATGTTCAAGAACTGATTTTGGTTGAGTTTGGTGCTAGCCAAAGTCACAGAGTGCCGGCGCTGATAAACCCCACCTGTGGAGGGTGTCCCTACCGCCTTCCTGTCCAGCAGGCTCCCAGTGGGGTTGGAGATGGGCAGACTTGCCCCCGTGCAAGGGACAGAGATGGGGTGCGGGGTGCTGAGTATGTTATTATTATAGTTCAGCATTTTGTTCTACAAAAGAAGAGACAAAAGAAGAAAATTAGGAAAACTGAAAGGAATTAAATGACACACCAAAATCTTTTTATTACATTTGGGGCACAGCCAGAAACTTGTTTGCGTGCCATCGTCCTGTTGCGCAAGCTTCAAGTTAAACCCATGAGTATATACAGGCCTATACAACTGCTAGTTTGGCTTGATGCCCACTAAGAGAATGCTTGACTACTGTGCATGTCAGGCATGGGCAAACCCAACAATGCTCTGTCTGGGACAGCATCAGACCTGAGACCAAGTCTATCACGCTCCGATTACATTAACAACATTACTACTGTCCATCTAAATTTTTCATGTGAAATATATGGCTGTATTGCACAGAGAAGAAATATCATAGCCATACATAGACTTATTCATGAAACCACCACAGACACTGAGGAGAACATGTCCCTACCAGTATTCAGAACAGTGATTAACCAATAAAGAACAGACCTTTAAGGAACAAAAGGTGTACACTTATATTAATCTGCTAAGTTGACTTGTCATATTCTGACATGCACATTAAAAACAAATCTGATGATGATTCCATTAAATACTGTCGATTACAAAGAGTTTGGATCACGAATCAAGTTAAGCTGGTTGCAGATAAATGGTTAGACCTTTCTGTACACAACAAAAACTCATTAACTTCTGACAAACTTTAGTTATGGATTAACCACTGAAGACAGAAACTCAGTTTAGATCAACTCACAAGTTTAACTGGCTTGATCGTAAGTCACTCCTCCAAGTCAAAGTTTAATTTAATGAAACCAAATCAGACGCACGTAGAAAGCGCTGCGCCATTCACATAAAAGTTTAACACCCAAACAAACAGTTTCGTGTGGTTTGGGAGGTGGGGAAACAGGTTGCACCGATTTCAGATGATAAATACTTGAAACATACATGACTGTTGTGAAATCACAGCCACGGATTCACCAAAACAAGCCAAGCAAGGAATTTTACTGCCTGCATGGCCGCAAACAGCAGCACGTAACCTACTTTAGGTTTGTGCATTTACTGCATTTTAACCAAAACTGTTCCCGCTTGACACAGCCACAGACGTCCGTTTAAGTCATTGCTGTTTTAATACTTAATACGAGATACACTGCCCGTTTCATAAATAAAAATAAAGCGTAAAATCGTACACATTCCATGAGACAAGCTGATCCGATTAAAACTTTCTCCGTACCTTGTTGTTGATCACTTCGCTAAAGTCGAAGAAAGGCGACACCACGGCCGTGGTCATCTTCCGATCGAGAATAAATCAAACTTAGCGAGGACAATCGTAATCTTTAAAGTGTAACACGATGGGTTTTGGTTTTGTAAACTTCTGTTGCCCTAATAGAGAACCCCCTCTGTCTAGATCCGCAGTGCTGCATGTCCCTTATAATACACCCGCAGGAGGGGCCAGAGAGCGTCGATACGCGGGGCGTTTCTTTCTCTACCGAATCGCTTCTTTCTCCAAGTTTTGCTCTACTTTCTGTATTCAGACTGTAACGCAGTTTGTAAGTTTAGTAGATCTCCTATGCATGCAATACCCATTCAATAACAAACCAGAGAACTCGTGTTTAGTTGTTTGCTTTGTATATGAATGTAAATAGACTTTATATAAGCAATGTTTAATTTATGCTCAGCGAAGCCACACAGACTTCGCGGCGATGATGTTCATTATTTAAATCTAGGCGCTTTTAAATGCATTGAATCCGTAAGCGATGCGTCTGGCTAAAGTCAGATGAAAAAACGTCATGCATATTTCACATTATTTACATAAACTTACTTGATTGTATTTTTATTTTAAGTGAGCAGTAAGACGATTGTTCACGATGGTAGATCATTCCTTCACATGGCAACTTATTTTCATGCAGAACAACGCAACGCTCCTGTTCTTAATACTAAACTCGTTATTTGCTCACCAATATTTGCACAGCTTTGTAATAAATGTAAACGTTTAATGTTTAAAATGTGACAGATGGGACTTTCCAGTAAACTTGAAAGATTTAACCCTTTCCTGGACAAAAACACAAGGAGCTTTAATTCTCACTTTTACATCAGACTGTATACTACATCAGTGGGCATGGATTTTTACATGCCAACATGCATATACATATTTAAGATGTTAATCAAACAGTGGTTAAATGGTGACCGCTTAGCACAAAAGTTTTTCAAAAAGTTGGAGGAGGGACTGGAGGCGGGGGCAAAATTTACTGGGGATGTTTGTTACAATGTTACATTGCCCTGGGCTGTGTATGGGGTGGTAGAGAGCAGGCGTAACATCTCCCATCTTTCCACCTTATCTCAGGCAGAGTTTCTCATACAAACCCCTTCTGACATGATAAGGCGATAAACAGACAAACCAAAGTAAAACACCAAATTGAAGAGTTACAGGAGGGGTAGATATAACATACCTGGTACCTTATTGTTAATTTTAACATTTACTAAGCTTGTTGATCTTATTTACTAAGATCAACAAAAGTTGTATCTGTTAGTGATATTCATTTTAACCAAAACTATTCCGCTTGGCACATCCACAGATGCAAATATATGTGTAATAATTCATTTAAATATTAATTCATTGTAATGCTTGTGACTATTTGGCCAGTGTGGTCTGTCTGCCTGTAGAGGGAGCACTGAATTTCAATCTATATTTTACAGACTCCTGTGCTGGCGAGCTTCAGATAGTAGAAGGTATGAAATGACAGATCCTTTGAGAAACTGTTTCTGTATGTGCTGTGGTAACTGCCCCACTTGTAAAACTGAGCTGTTATCACAATATGGAGAGAGATTTTATATCTTTTTAGCATGGACAGTAGACAAACTTATTATCCCTCAGACAAATATATTTATTTTTTAACTTAAAATATGGACACAGAATCTGAGATTCTGTTGTCCCTCTCTCATTTTTTCTACTCAATGAGTCTTTTAAAGCCTAAGGACAATTAAAATAAGAAAAAAATTAATTGTCTATAAACCCGTGACCACAGTATCGTTAGTGGTACACCACCAGACCTCTCCAAGCATGTTTTTCCCATGCAACTCCTCAAAAGCTTGTGCTCTTTTAATGCAGCGCTCCAGCTGTACAATTAGATGTTTTAGGAAGAAGAGTGGATCAGTATTGAAAGTGACACTGAACATGCTGTGAAAACATATAAACACTGTTAATTCTCATTGTCACTTTGTATTCTACTCGTTGATTTAATTGTCTTTTTATGTCAGATGGAACGCTAGAAGTACTTGAACCACCAACCGTTATTTTACTCAGGAAGTTAGCCAAAAGGTCTAAATACATAATACAGGTGCATAAGCCAAGGCAACAATAATTTAAGCTGTAGTTTCATGAAGATCAGAAGAAACAAGCAGAATCATTGCGTAAAAATTACAATGCTGCAATCACACCCATTTCTCTTAGGACCCCTGAGCTATAGTAAATCCCTTAGAAAACATTTATTATTCATCCACATTGACAGTAAGACAAGCATATCATATTCATGCTGGAGTAAAAGCTCCTTCTAAATCTTAAATGCTGAACATTTAAAATTTCATTGACCTCTGTGTCAATGTGATCAGATTGCCCCAGTCAAGGTGTTCTTAAGACCTGACCTCTGAACAGGTGTCATGGTCATTCTGCAGACAGTTCTGAAACGAGATATTATCGAGCCCTTTACTCAGCATCATCAAAATCAATGATCTCTGTGAGCACCAGCCAGCTCTGGAACAGTGGAGGCCATTCTCCGTGTGAGAACTCTGTCCATCTGTCGCCATTCTAGAGCCGACCCCCACCCTCAGATCCTCTCCTGTGCAGCCAGCACTAAACTAGAGTTGTACAGGCCATGTGTCCAGAGCTGGACAACAGACAAAGTGTGAAGCTACTCTTTACTTTCCTCACATGCATGCCTGCATCGTAAGTGACAAGTAATGTTTACACTTAAACACTCATCTTTTGCAAAATGCTAGATTCCTTAGTTTGTTTTCATAAGCAGCATTTAAAACTGCTGTTCTGTTTTCTTCACAATGCAGCGTGTCGTGTAAGTTAATGTTTTGTGTACTGTGCAACAATGGTAAACTATTTTTAAATTGTTTGTTCCAATGTAATGCAGTCCAGTATTTCTGAATCAGCATATGAAGTTCATGAAAACAAAAAATGTTGGAAAGAACTCTAACCAATCCTTATAGTCTGTTTTAATGCTGCATTTGAGTTATAAGCTTTTTTAATAGTTATTAAATGAATTGACTGTATAAACAGGGCTATGTACATGATAATAAAACACTATTAAATCATTACATTTTCTGGAGAAAATGTAAGTTATTTTTGCCTGTGCAAAACTGATGTGAAACTAGGAGGTTATGAAGTGTTGCGGTGTGGTTGCTGGAGTGTTCTGAATGGTTTTTAGTGTGTGTTTGTGTGGTGCTTGGGTGTTGTGAGTGACTATTAGGTTATGTACTAGCCAAGGTTAAAAAACCCCACCCATAAGTCTTTATTATATTTTGTAACTAGATACAACTCGAATCCATGCTTTTAAGTTACATTTATGGGCATTTTTTCTTTGTAGTTGACATGTAGAAGAAACAGCGGAGGAGAGAGGGGAATGAAGTTGAGAAAAGATCTCAAGCCAGGACTTGAACTCTGGTCACCTATGATGGTAACATCATGTGGCAGCACACAGTCTATATGGCTATGGCTCTGAACTATGTTTGCCTTTAATGTAAGTCTATAGGTTTTTTGGCTTTAAATAAGATCTGATTATTCATGTAGATCAGAAACATTAAAAACATTTTTGATCACATGACATTTTGTCATTACACATTATCATTGGGCTGTTTTTGATCCGATAGGAGGTTGACAAAGTGTACAAACCTGATATGACCCATGAACCAGAGCTGAGATGTTGAGTGACAGCTCAGTGTGATGTGTTATTTGTACAAGCAGAACTGCCCAACTCTGCCCAGTTTAAGTCTGTTTGAACGTGTCTTCCCAAATGTGCTCTCCACTGTAATTACTGTTATCCACAATCTACTCAACATTTCAGCACCTAAACCTGTACTTGTGTTCCACACTTGGAACATTCGTATCTATTATGTTCACCAGAGACGGTGTATTTGAGCCCGGGCTCCTAAGCAACGTCTTGCGATCCACTTATGGGCATGCAGGGATAATGAACACTTTCAGACAGCGGTAAAAGAGTGTGGTCAACAGAGTTGAATGCAGCTCTTCATTTTGTTCAGCATATAAAACGTCAGGTGTCTCCAGCGAATCAAGCTGTAGGAGGAAAGACATTAAAAATGCTTCTCAGATGTTGACTTCACGGTTTAACTTGGAGATCATGGAGATAAAAAACAGGGATTTTCTCTGCCTTGCTTTAATGCCTTACCGCTTGTGTTCCTTGTAATAATGATTAAGTGGAGGTGGAGGAAGCCCTTATGAGTAACACTGAAGGTATGTGGGACGTGGACAGGCAACCACAGCCCAGTTGATCTTATCCATTTGCGTTTATCTCATGGAGTGCGGGAAAGGTTTTAAATAAAAAAATGAGTTTGTGTGTGCCAGCTTGCCATAAATGATCAGTAGCTTCTTGACCTTAAATTTTGACTTCAAAAATGTTCTCAATCCTGGTCCCCAAACGTTTTTTACTGTGGCTGTCATCCATCAACAAAGTGGGTTTATATAATATTTAATAAACTAGTAACATAACCACCCAGAGGAAAGTTCTAGTGCGCAGAGGTTAAGCTTTTGTTACTCAGGAAGCTTAATTGAGTTTTCAGTCACTGTCATTAACAATTTACCTTAGATGTTTCTCCTAATGTTCCTGATCTGAGAAAATAGACTGATGAAAATAGACACACAGAAGTTGTTTAATAAGAACGCAAGAATGTAAAAGAATGTAACATTGTGGAAAGCATAACTCAGATTCTTTGATTAATTTATAAAAAGCATGCATATTTTATATTTTTGATTATAGACTCATTGTGGTATCACATATGAGAGCTCATCTGAAACTCTAGAGGAGACATATATGATTACTGGGGTCTTATTCTCAAGAAAAACATCCAAAAAGCAGAAGACTTCAGTTGATGTCTTAGTTTTCTCTTTATTTTGTCTTCTGCTGTCTAGGAGAAACAGTTGAGATATTAAAGAGATCCTTTCTTTGCAATGGTCATACAGTTTGCGTTGGAAACTGAAAGACTATTTTGTTAAATGAAAGGCATCTTTGATAAAAGAATATTGTAACTGAGATCTGTGGTAGGTCTTATGTCATTAAGATATATACTGTTATATGTTTCTGTAGATTAATCTACAGTTCCTTTCTTAATAGACTGTTCTTGACTTCCTCCTGACTTTAAACTTTGTTAAAGGTTTGAGATTTAAGTTATAAAACATAGACAAACACCTCTAAACCTTTATCTGTTTTCATAGCGCATTAAGCAAGAAGTCAACCAATGTTTTTCTAGACGTTTTAAGTACCTTATATTTTTCTTTCCACAGATCTTAAGATATCTGCTTAAGTAAACAGAAAAAGACACCACTAAAGAGAAGTGAAACAAGAAAGACCTTCTAAGTATCTCCAACTTCAGACCACATGTTCTTCCCCATTTGAAGATGTGAATTTTCTCTCTTGAAGAAAAATGTATTGGACTCATACCCACTTTTCCTTGTCAAAGATCTGAGGTGCAGCTGTGTGAATCCTGAGGGAAATAATCTGAATGTTTTATGTGCTGTTCTCCATCATCATAAGTTCTAAGCCTACAGTTGTGTGTGTTTAGGACAAACTCCTCATGTTCTCCACTAAACCTTGGATAACAGAGACGACAAATAACATCTATAAACTGTAATTTTACTTTCATCTCTATGTATCTTTATCTATTTTGGTCAGTACATCAGTTCATTTTTTGTTTTAGGCTGTCAGTCTGTGTGAAGAAAGGGGAAGGAGAAAGCAGAAAGAGAGTGAGAGTCTTTGTCAAATAGAAACTGGAATCAATTACGCCCTGGTGTTCACTGTGGACATATCCATGCTTAAATATACAACCCCTCAACCTCAGCTTTTCTCGGGCCTGGTCCCATATGGCAGCCCACACTGTTTTGTCAGCTCATTCTGTGTCCTATCGTGTGACAATGCAGTATGGAAACTCTTTTGGTGCGTGTTTAACAGTTTTGGTTTGCAGTTTGTTTGCCTTGTGTTCCTATACGCTCTGTAAAATCCAGTAAATTAAATGGCTTTCCCAGAATCCACACTTTATGAGCCCCCATCCCCTTCCACTCACAACACATTCACCAAACATTTGAATCACACAAGCTTTCCCTTCTTACTCATAAATGAAGTACAGATAGCCAAGGAGCTAGCCTGCTTACACCGTGATCTTTTGACAAATCATTTTAGAGCTGGCAAATGCAGACTGCTCGCTTATTTTACTCTGATGTACCTTGTTTTGATTTTGACCACCACCTTATTCTCCAGCTGAAGTGGTATTGAGGTAATAAGAAGAAAAAGAGAACTAAATGGTTTCCAGATGAAAAGATTTCTCACTGGGGAGGAAGAAGGTTGTTGATACATATAGAATATGATATTAGTAATGAATCGTCTTGACATGAAACAAGTCTGACCATGTGTGGCCTTCAGTTACATTTTCAAGAAAAATGAGATCTTGATAAGTTTAGACTACTGAGTCACAACCATTGGCTTCATCAACTAAACAACAGTTTCTAATATACCAGAACAGGTTGCTAATTATGGGGGTTTAGGGGCAGGCTGACCCCCAATTAATGCGTAAACCCCTGAAGTAAGTCAAAATAAAAGTCTAGGGAGCTCTTTAAAGTACATGTTCATTTAACCTATAAGTACATGCACGTAAAACAGTGTTTTAAAACATAAAGCCACAGAAGCTAGATTACAAATTAGTCAAAGTGTGTGTCTTTAGTTACTTTAAATAGATACTCACAAATGGACAAACAATAGTGACATTGTTCCCCTCAAGTATCTTACACTATGGTCAGTATGGATGGCATATCAACATAAGCTTCATTATTTTTTACTTCATTAAAATGTTATATAAAACAAATATATCACAAATACTGTTGTGATTTGTTTAAAAAGCTGGCCTTTTGACTCTCTTTTCTTCCCTATGGTGATGCATAGCTGAATTAAAAATATAGGAAGGGACTTGATTTTGTCCTTTGAAAATTAATTGGATTGTTGGAAGGTGGAGGGATAGAAACTACCTGGCTATTAGACAGTCAATATAATCCTTCCTCGTGCCAAGACAAACTGTAAGCCATCAAGAGAAGAGATCATGTTTGTGAGAGGGAGGGCAGGTTAATGTTTCTGATTAAGGATTACAAATGCACATACATTGTAATCATACAAATGCATGGTCATTCATCATTCATAATATATAATGCAATATTCTGTAAAAATAGAAATAGTTCATGGTGACTTTAACATAGTTGGCATTTGACTGTTGACTCTAACTTAAAGTAAAAAACCTTTAGTTCTTTAAAAATGGAGGATTATTTTGCTGTGTTAGATATATTATCTGTATGTATGCATGTAATGTTCTCATGTGTATTTTTTAAGAATTGACCTTTAGACTCAGTTTGGTTTGGTACAGTAACAAGTCTGGTGCAGATATAATCAGACTAGTATAGATACCTCCCACACAGGCAAGTTTGCACAAAGAATTATTAAAGAATGGAAAAATCAATGTTCTAAAGTTCTCTCTGATGTTTGTCTTCAACTATATCAGTGACTCCTGAGAAAGCTAGTGGAACCCTAGACATCACTTCCAACATCAGACCAAATTCTTTTCCATGGTTCTACACATATGAATATTTCCACAGAACAAATGGCTACAGATTAATACGGTTAACTAAAAAGGTTTTCCACTTAATTCTTTCTGATCTTCTATCACATTCTGTGGTAAAGCTGACTAATGTTAAAGCCCTTATCGCCCTCTCCCATTTCCTGTAAGGAGCTCTTGTGCCAGCCTAGTGGCGCAGAACAAAGATAGCTTAAAGGTATGTTGAAATGAAGTAATATTGTTTCTCCTTATACTGGTTCTACCATGTATCACCACAGTCAATAAACTGTTTTCGTAACCCAGGACAAGGCATGTCCCACAGGAAAGAAAAATCACACTGAGATCTCAGTTATTTCTCATAGACAGCAGTAAATTGAAGATTACCTGGCATCTTTTGTTTAAGGCTCTTGCTTCCCAGATATTTTACCTGAAAACAAGCTCCAGTAAACTCACATGTGTCTCTCTCGAATTTTAAGATTGATCTCAATAGTGTCTCAAACTATGCACAGACCAGTGGCAGTGTTTTAATATGAACTGTCTATAACAAATTTGCCAACTGTATTAATTTTTAGCTCTTACTGCATATTTCTCAATAATTGTATTTTATGCCTTTTCCCCTAAGGAATTTATGTAAAAGATGAAGTCATCACAAATGAAATGGTATTACACATGGCACCCTCGATAAGTCTTAGCCTCAAAGAGAGCCTTTCAGCCGGATGCAAGCGCTCTGCTCTCCCCCCTTTAATGGAATGGTTGATAAAAATGTTCCTGCTTGTTTATGAAATCTGACACATGCTATCTAACAGACTGTGATTGGACTTCTGCCCACTAGTGTTGGCTTGCCCCTCAAACCACCCTCAAAAATAGAATGATTACAATAGCATGTGCTTAAAGTGAACAAGCTCTGATAAAACAACAGGAAAAGGCTTGTTAAGCTAATTTGGAATCAAGATTTTCTTGCTTTCAAGAATGAGTTTGGCCTTGAGCTCTTTATGTAAGCGGCCTTTAAAAAGAAGACAAATTTCATTGCTTTGTTTTTTTGAACGCCTGCCTCTGATTGAAAAAACTATCACACACGAAAGTATGCATTCTTCCCTCTATCTCATAAAGAGAAGACAGATGCAAGACCACAATCCAAAGCCAAGAAAGCTCCAGCTTTTATTAGCCAAACAGAGCGTTATGGGTTGTTGTACAGTGTAAACCAATGCTACTAATGGGTGAAAAGACCCTAATTATGATGTTTTCCACAGTGATGAACTTCAAAAAGCTAGAAGAAGACATCAGACAAAGTAAACTTCATGCTGATGGCTTCTGGCCCTAGTATAAGCAAAAGTGAGTGACAATACAGGAAACATCTGGAAGAGGATCAACGGATATCTTCTGGGAGATGACAAGACAAGGATTAGTTTCCCTTTCCACACCGCCTCATGCCCTGGAAACAGTATTGGATTTGTGAAGGTCTCCTAGCAGGATCGAACAAACTACATGTAGCAAAACAGCTGCAAGAATGAGATACTCAAAGCACATTGTAATTTTCATGAGGAAATTTTTTTGTGTGGTGTAAAAATGGCTGTGTTGCAAAGTGAAAAATGCTGGACTGTATTAGAGATTGAGGTCCGGTTTTCCTCCGTGGGTAATGGTTTCAGTTTCAGCTGTTAGTCAAGGGTTCTCAAAGAAGGCTTCAGTCCAGCAGAACTTCTTGCTATTCTGGTCTATACTTCCCCTCACATGAATCCAGCCTTCATAAAGCCAGCTATGTTTGGCCTTCTTTGACCCACATACATGTAAATTCTTGACCTGCAAGTTTGCACATTTCTTTCCATGTTACGCTACAACCGTGAACTCTGAACACCTTTTCTTACTTACGTTTCTGTCCCTCACAAATCTCTCTCCCACCTACTTTCACAGTTAACTTTCTCCATCTGACATGCACATTTTCATGCGTCACCACTCTCTCCCCTCACACTGTACATTGACACTGTACTCTGCTTACCCACAAATCTTTGACACCCCCTCATAAACACTCACAGTAACCACTCTGTCTCAGTTTCCTACTTGAAGAACAATGGTAAAGATAAACTTTGAATGAAATAACAGGTAAGACGCTAGTAAAAATAGGGATGTAGAAGGAATCAGAGGAGATTATGAAGAAAAAAGGATTGTGGGATAGGACAGAGTGCCATGGGAGAGAAAGTGCGCAGTCATGCTCCTGGAATGCGGGGGAGAAAGGGGGCGGCTGGCGTGACTGGCCCATTTTTCACAGCCTTAATCAGAGACAGCTGTCAGTGTGAGGGGCAGCCAACCGTCCGTGCGGGGGAGGAGTGGGGAGAAGAATGAGCGTGGAGGAGAGAACCGTGTTTGTGTACTTGGTGAAGCTGAAGTTTTCAATCTTTCGTTCTTTAACCGAGTGGAAAGTCTGGGGGAATGTGGTGAAGAGGGGGGATCCATCCTGCTTCTGTTACTGTCCCTTTGCTGTGTCTTCTTACTGTGCATCTCTGTTTAAGCATGTATGTATATTTACCTTCAATTAACCCTGCACAGCCCTATAACACACATTACAACAAACATTAATGTAGAACAATAGATCAGTAACTCATAACACTATAAGTCTAATGCTGTGGTTTTGGTATACTGTAGCTTGTAGTACTGAGTGGTGTAGTTTGGTGGCTAAGCTTTGGTGGCTGGTAACCAGAAGGGTGTTAGTTTAAGGCCCTTTTTAAAAAAAGCCATGAGAAGCTGGGGAATTCTACGGAATGGATTTAACATAAAATGTGTTAAATGGACCTAAGGGTATTACACTATAATTGGTTGCTAAAAGCATAACAAAAAACAAACAAGAAGGGGGCCTCTGCTTCTAAAAAGAAGTTTGTGAACAACAGCTGAAGGGGAAATTTAGCTGCTTTATCTGCTTTTTATAATTCACTTACCTTAGTTGTCTGTCCTTCATTAAAGCAGAATTCTGTTCTTCGGACAATACATTTGGAGTTTGGGTGGCAAATGTATGCATATATCACACTCAACTGACGCTCAATTGAATCCCATTCAATAGACTTGCTGGGAGAAATTCAGCCTCACATGGGTGCTTGAGTGTTTGACAGCCAAATTCCAATGATGTCACGATCTTCTCACCTCATCATAACGGTGGGCCTGTGTTTATATGAAGACAAAACAGAAAGCCTAGGGCGGAAAGCGTTGCCCCATAGAGACATGCAAACATGGCAGCGTAAGGGATAGCTCACTTTAAAGAAGATAAACAGTTACTGAGTACAGCAAAGATGAAATAAGCAACAGTCTCGTCTGTTTACTTCAGCGTTAAAGCTGGTGAACAGGGTTGATATCAGTGGTGGAACCTTTTTGATCACTGGTCTTCTTTTTTGTTCCATTTCTAAGCACCTTGTTTATGAAGTCTGAGAGTGTTTCCTGTCTGCAGTGGGGACAGGCTCATAGGAATACTTTTGTGTGATGAGGCTGACGTATTGGCAGACAGCTACTCAGGTGATTTAAGGTTCCTCAGAAACTGGGCTTTACTTTATCTTGATGATCAGCGAGGGACAATTTATTTATTTCTACAGCTGGGTCAATCTACAAACGGGTGTTCATCATTAATATATTTAAACATTAAACTTAAACATTAAACTTGAGCCTTAACCTTGTGGGAAGCGCTTTGACATAACACAGTGCTGTTACGGGTGACTGAAGTTCAAGTCTCAACTTGAGGTCCCTAACTGATATATCCCTGTTTCTTCTACAATGTGCTGTTCAATAAACTTGAATAAAGGGCAATTAGAAATAACCCCATGTTGTCATTATAACTAGCTAGGTGTTTGAAAAATATTGCCATTAAATTTCTTTTTAATTAACTCTCCTGAAGTGTCATGACCTTGGGCAATATTTGAAATGTCAAGATCACAGTAAAACAGTAAACTCTGTTACCATTATGTTACTTTTCGAATGGTGTAGTTTTACGTCAGCATGTATTAATATTTATCATAAGATGTCATTTTATCAATTCTTGCTGAAATATACTATAACAATAAGCCTTTTAGTAGAATGACCCAGCTGGTGTAAGATCACATTCTGATTAAAACATTTGATCAACCTGAACAAAGAGGCTTAAACTCATGTGCCTTACATTCATATACTGACAAAGCAGGATTGATGCAAAGCTGGCCTAAAAAGTTGAGACCAACTTTAGAAATGAGGCCAGATATCTTCACTTTAAGGTCTATGTGATAGATTATACTGAAGCAATGATAGATGTTCTCCTGTAGCTCAGTGGTAGAGCATTGCGTTAGCAGCGCAAGAGGTTGTGGGTTCGATTCCCAGGGAGTACATGTACTAAGAAAATGTATAACTTCAATGCACCGTAAGTTGCTTTGGATAAAAGCGTCTGCCAAATGCATGTAAATGTAAATGTAGATGGTAACCATAAAGATCTTGCTGTCAAAAACAGTAATGGTGAAAAGAACTATGTAATTAGTGCATGTTAATGACTAAAAACCATAATAAGCTTTAAATGTGTCATGATGTTGTGTGCAGCCACGTAGTCAGAGATATTCTTGGTGTTTTCCCCAATAACCACCTCTAAAGTGCAACCAAACTGTGCAATGAGTGTGTCAATATGCTGCCTATGTGGGTGTGTGTTTTTTAATGTATATCTTTGCGTGTTCTATTTTGGTGGTGAAGAACTCCCCTCATCTGAAAGAACTCATTTCCTGTGTGCATGATGGTGTAACATTTGTGTGGTCCCTCTTTTGTCTTGCAGTGAAACTCAAAACATGGCCTTTCATGGCTGCCTTTGGCTGTGTATTTTTTGTTTGACTGGAACAAAGGGAGAGTTAAATTGTTTTGTGTTTTTGATGTTGGCATGTAACTGAATTTTTGATTTTATGATTACATTTACAGTATGTTTTTGGAGGCCTTTTCAAAGTGAGCTTAAAGAAAGAATGTACAGTACGCATTTTCATATTGCATAAAGTTAGGAACACAAGTTCCGTGCAAAATTTGAAGATGAAAAAATGCCCAGTTGCAAAACCCAACATACAACATATGATACAATTGTATATGTGATGCCAATAATGTTTAAAAGCAAAATATTCATATCATAGAATGGATCACTTAGGATAACAAATCAAACGAGGTTAAACAGGATATTACAGTATGTCAATGGTATTGATAGTGAAAACTAAGTGGTATTGATAATGAAATTCTAAATTATTTTAGTGCTGTTGAGCTGAGGAGTACAGGGACTGTTATAAGTAGAACAGTTTTAAAATTCATTATTTATTTGGCAGCATGTTATTGTTTAATCACATAAGTAAATATTTAGTGATCTCAATGGTCAAGGCCTACTTAATATGTAATAATTTACAAAAAAACATTTAAAACATATTCATCTAATATATGCGTATATATACACATATATATGTGCATAGGTACACAGGTGTAATTTTTGCATAAGAGGTGTACCTCACATATGTTTATTTATATTTTACACTGATTAACATGAATTTCCTGTCTTGTGTATATTCTATGAATACTACTGGACTTTGTGATTTAACCTCTCCCCTTTGTCCTCACATGTCCTGTATTATCAGGCAGAGAGGTCACGCTGACCCAGCCCTGTGCTACTTTAAGGGGGATCATTCTCTTTGACTCATAGCACTATCCCCCACAGGTTAAAGTTCAAACCTAATAACCCAATCCCATTGGGTTTATTTACCCCCATATCTCTCCATTGCTAAACCCTTGTGTGACTTGTGTCAAATTGTGTGTATTCTCAGCCAAACTAAACACACCCATGAGGTATTGACCTCATCTCTGAAACACTCTGATCTCCACTTTAATTCCAAAACACTATCAGGATATTCATCTGTTGTTATCATTGTTTAAATCACACAATATTGTTGATGGATATAAATGGTCTGCAACACTTTCTTCTCTTTGAAAAGGGAGCTTTCTTGGTAATTTCCAAGACACTTTCACTCTCCGCATCTGTGGTAATTATCACCCAGTGTTTGCTAAACTGTTTAAGTCAGGGGTTGTTTCAATGAGTCATGTTGTAAACCTGGCTTTAAAAGTTTCACACTGCAGACTGCCCTCTTGCCCTTTAGTGGTTTTACTGCTATCCAATAATCCTTTGCCCATGTTTCAGTTAGATGTCTGCTGCTATCTTTGAGATAAGTCATGGAAGTTATCTTGAGCTGTAGGCTCAAGCTGTAGGCTTCTATACGTTGTATAGAAAGTAGTAACCAGGTTACAGAGTAACCAGGACTTTCTCACACCCACGTATAATGAGATGAGGGCCAATTTTATTGTCTGTTTTTTAGTTTATACCGCAAAATGCTTTGTTTCATATACCTAATTCTTAAAGATTGTATGACAAATCTCAGCTCATTCAAAGAGCTTCTGTCTTTCAGAAAACTTTAAGAAAACAAAAACAACAGCAAGTGTTATGTGCGGCATCTTGTTTTGTACTTTGTTGTGTATGGTACTTGTGACAGGAAGTGAGGTCACATCCTGCCATACTAAGGTGGAAAGTGGTCTAAAAAGAAGCCCCCAAATTGCCTTAGCCTTTTTTATCATGAATATTATTAAACTCACCTAAGGTGACAAACCTAAATGTCCCTCCTACAGCATAAAAAATCTAAAGATATAAACCTAAATATAGTGTCATTTCACTGTCTTATAAACATTCCACAATACGTAAATACACATTTAAGCAAGCTATTGTACTGTAATAGATCTGATTTTACCTCAGAATAAAGACAAACAAACTTTACCATTTTGTGTGAGACAATCAGTGTTAAGAGTCTATAATCAATGTAATATCAATGGCATGTTTATCCACACAGACGAGTCATCCACATATCTATATTGATATAAATGTGCTAGACTGGGTGATGGCCATACATGCCCAGACCTGAATCCCCGATAACATGACATTGACTTTGTGACTTTATTGATATAGTTTTTTGCAAAGTTCATTAGCACATTTTTGCACAGTCTGATATAAGCTTCTTATAAATGTTTTTCAGAATAATTATGCATTCAGTGGATTTTTCTGCTCTTTATGTTTATGTAAATTTACACCATATGTGTAAATCATCCTTCTAAACCCAGAGGAGCATTTCTGATCAAAGAGTGAAAGTGAAATATTAAATAAAAATTACAAAGTTAAACATCCAAAATCTGCCTAAATTCTTCTAAATTAGTCACAGTGCAATATCTGAATGAGTAACTTGTTTGAATAGTTTCTGAATGAATGGGGATAATCAGCACACTTTACAGAGTGTTTTATGATGTATTTGGCACAAAATATAAACTAAATGCAAAAAGTGAAAGTATCTACAAATGTTTGTTTGTTCGTGCATGTCTGGTGGTGTCTAAATGTCTTAGCCCACACAAACAATCAGGGATTTTTTCATGGAATCTTGTAAATAAACATAATTATTTTGGTGTTAAATTGGAAATTTTCAAACCACAAAAAGTTATGATGAAATAAAAACAAAATAAAATAAATAATCTCTATTTCTAGGTCACTGATCAAATGTTATGTTAATATTTAAGGTTATGGACTTTTGGTTATAAGGTTATAAGGTTATGGACTTTTGGACCCCAGCATACTGTTTGTGTGTGTTCTCACAAATGGAGCAGGATGTTCTGAGGTTACTCTATAAGGCGCCGATATCTCGCACACACTTTTTTATCTCAGTGTGGAACATGCAGAGGAGTTCATAGGCAGCGTGTACTGTTTCATAAGTTTTGGTGCATATACATAAACGCACATGCACAACCCACAGCAATGCACTAGTTTAACCCTTTCCGTGCCCACACAGGAAAATCCTTTTCATTTCACTTCACAGATGCAACACCTACTAAATTGTCAATAATGTCTTACTGGAAGATGGTACCAGCATAATACTGTTGTATTACCATTATGAGGTCTTAATGTTCCTATGAAAACTGCAACATAATGACATACTATATAAACATCAATATATCCAGTTTAAATGAGTTTAAATAATGCTTCCTTTCGAATTTTTTAATTATTTAACATACCCAACAAAACAAGTCCTGGGAAACAGACTATATAGTATTTATATAGCTTTTGTCCGCATTGTAACAAATTACATTCATAAGTATTTTATAAAAGTGGAAATATTTTTTTTTTTATTTTGGTGGTGGTAGTTATGGTAGCTTTTGTTTTCCAACTGTTTTCATGTTAAAAGCCCTGTTCCAAAGGCCATATTTGTGTGCTTGAATTTTGTACGGGGTGGGGGGGATTTAAATGTTTCAGGGTTAACTGTAATTCAGACACTAGAAAAGTAAGTGCCCAAATTACCAACAAGCTAAAATAATTTCCTGTAGTGGTGCTTGGAAGCAACTATTTCTGCCTCGCCTTGTTTATTTTGGTGGGGGTTGGATTTAGAAAGGGTCTATGGACACATAATCCTCTCCCAAAAAAGTGATTTATTTTATGAATTCCAGCCCTGAACTGCTTTCCTCCCCTCTCTGCCTTCATGCCTCTAGAGAGTGCAAGCCTGCCAGAAGTCACCGGCTGATGTTTACAAGACTGTATTGGCTATTTCCCATGGTGCCTTGTGCCTGCACTGATATCTTATTTATGTAAGACCCGATATGAGAGAACAGACGGTTTTATTTTGGGCTATTCCCCATAGATGGATCCGATTCCTCCAACTAGAGCTATTTCCTAAATACGTGCGGCCTTTCAGGTCTTAAACCATGTTAGTGGACCTTGATAAAATCTTTATTAATTGTCACTTTTGATCCATTCTTCTGGAAATCTGTTTTGTGATGAAAGTTTCTGGGCTTCATTTCTTGAATTTACTGTAAAAATAAAATCTAGTTATGCGCTGTGCTTTTTGAAGAGCTTTACATGTTCCCAGTATGACAACCTGTTAGTTGTCAACACAACAAACTTTGTCTAAAACAAGTTTTTTTCAGAGTCTGGACAATATAAACTGCCCTCCTGACTGTGCTCAAGTACGTGTGGAAACATAGTTTTACACATTCACATTTTTACACGTTTATGCACATTTACAGTGAAATGCAAATTTTTGTGTTTGGCCAGGATTTTGTAAATGTTTGAGCACTAAAGTACAAACAAACAAAAACAAGGCATATTTTCAACATTAGGGCAAACATCTGGCTTTTGTAATACCTTGCGTCATGGTGCGTGGCTCTCTCCTCGGTTCTCGGACAACCTCTGCTGCCCCTCAGCTCCAACCCCCCCAAATGGGTAATCTGCTGCTATTTCATTTTTCTGGGCTCTCTCTTGGCGTGTAATCTGTGACAGACTTGTAGTGACAAGTATGTTCTGGCTGCAAAGCCAACTGAGCTAATGAGCACGGCATTGCTGTGGAGGGAATTATGGAAAAGCTTTGCGCTTCCCGGCTACGTCAACACTGCATCCCAGATGTGCATAAATGTAAAAGTCTTTTAAGTGTGTGTTTTGTGTGTGTGCCTGCATTGGGCTCTTTGAGGGCCTGTAGAGATTTCTCTTACAAGGGCCGCACTACCAAGTAAGGAAGAGGAGACTCCAGAGTGTCTCCAGCAACAATATGTTACCGTGTTTTCACTCTCTCACTCACCCGACTGTCAGAAACTGCCTGCCTGTCTGCATAGCTGTCTGTCTTTTCCAGCACATTTATTTGACTGAAAAAACAGCTTTTCTTAAACTTGTCAACAATGCACAATTTGTTATTTGCTTTGTCCTCCAACAGCTACAACAGGATGTGAACAATTTATTTGATGTTATTTGTGGAATTTGAATTTGTTTTGGTTTGTATGGGTATGTTAAGAGTACAGTAGAGAACTTTTAATCTTTTTTGTGGCAAAATATTTTGAGTGTTTACTGTTTTCTTCATTGGATGTATTTTATCCTAACATGATTGTGATTTAATATCAATCATTTAGGTTATTAAGTCCAACTCTGATGAATACCAAATGGGCCTCTGAGGGCTCCCTTATAACAAAATAGCTTTAAGACACAGTAAACACAGTTTTAAGGCATCTTAGATGTGCTCCCAATACAAAGGTTTTCTCCCTTATACTGCCTTCCAAGATACCTGTTTATCTACAGCATTGCAGGTATTCTCTGCAAAGGCAATCCCAGAATGCAACGTGACATGCTTAGTGAATAAAATTTATACGAGATGGCACATTTCTCACATTGTAGAAATGTGGAAAAGTGGAAAAATGTAGAAATTTAAAATTTATTTATTCTAAAAATATTCAACTTATAAGGTCAATGATTTCAACCAACTTCACCAAAAAGACCATGGTGGTCAAAACTTAATCTTGTGAACAGCATGGCTGGTCCACCAGCTACACCAATACCAATACAGCACACACCAGCATAAACCAACCTAACCCAGCACAGACGTTTATGTTGGTTTTAACTAATCTTTTCAGCTGGGTAGTGACTGGACAGCAAGACACCAACATAAAAGGTCTTTAGAAGATCAACTCTCTACATGTAGAATGGATGCTGCCAATAAATGCAGACCTTCAGTGTTGCATTGCTGCATTTGTGAGCTAGAAACAGGTTCAAGAGTTCAACCCCAGCTAGAAAACCAGCTGTGTGGAGTCTTAAAGAGCAGGTGAAAGTCTTCAAGGCTCTATGCCCACAAGCACAATTCATAAGTAAGAAGAGAACAGATCATTTTGATCATATGTGTTGACCTCAGGGTTCAATACTAGGCTCCTCTATGAGATCAGCCTTGTGCTTCTCAATATAGCTACCATAAGTCCTCCTGTATGAAAAGATAATGCTGGAGGTCAGCTTCCAGCAGAAAAGTCAGTTCCATCTGCTGAAATCTACTTTATATCACTGCTCTTACTGTAGATGGTTTACGTCAAGCCATGGCACACGCATCAGCGATCTTCTCCTGGAGACAAATGATTTACTGGAGATAGCGTGTTTGAAGCTGAATGCCAAACATTATTACTTTTATTATTGATTTCCAGTCATGGCCACTATATAGTGTTTCTGAAGCTAAACTTTCACTACCCATATTGTTTTGTATCCAAACTGTCACTATTCTTGAACATGAGCCAACATTGTTTTCAATCACAGTTAAATCAGACACCAGACCTGAAAAGATAAAAGGCTTGTTTAATGGTTCTCTGTTTAATGATGTAGAACAAACCTTTTCACAGATTGGAACTGAAGCATCGTAATACCACGATTACAGATTTTAGCACCTTTGCCTTAACAATGAGCAGCTTTCCTCACAGTGGTAAACTTTACACCACTGCATTATTCACCAAGCTGCTGGCTCCTGCTAAACGTCCCTCCCCTGGTTTAGGGTTACCTATAGAGTTATGTTCGCATGCATAATTTGTCTGTTTGAGAAAAGACAGATGTTTTCTTCCTTTTGTGCGTTCACTCGCTAAATCAAGTCCATGTTGCTCGTGCAAACCATTCCTAATGGTCCATACACAAAGGGTTATTTTATCAAACTTGGGAAAGTTCAACAGTAAGTTTATGTTCCATCAAAGTTTCCCCATTGAAACGTTTAACCAAGTTCAATCTGTTTCTGACACACAAACTTTGAAACATAGCTTATGAGCTAAGCTCAAAAGATTCAGAAGAGGGCAGATGTGCGACTCCCTCGAGGGGCTGAAGGATGTTTGCATGCTGTTGTGAAACTTCCTCTGATTGGGAAAGTGTTGGAATCATCAGCAGCCCGACTTCCATCTTTCAAAAAGCAGTTTTGGAGATTTTGCTGAAGCAGCTGTAGAATAACCAGAATAACATGTCACTTATTTAGATCTTGAGGGATGTTCTGATGAATCATTAGCACAAGACTTTTAACATCAGCTGAAATAAGCAATAACTTCTATCTGTGGTCATTTGTTATCTGAGTCTTGCAAAGTAAAAGAATGTTTTTACAATGTTAAGGTTTTAACTATTAGAAGATGGTTGGTAACCTAAAACAACTTTCATAACTTAGTCCTAACCTGAAGCTCCTTGTGAAGGAATCTTAAATTTATCTGATCTCCCCTGTCCTCTTCTTTTCTTCTGCTTCTCATAGACTATTCTAGACAATGTACTCCATCTGAGCTTTTTACTCGAGGGAGTGTCAAATTCTGACTTTAAGCAAAGCTTCTTGGCCTGATGCCCTTGTTTGTACCATGTCCAAATGTCTCTCTTCAGCACCCTCCTCCCTTCTCCTCTCTGGCTTCTTTTATTTGTGTAATTTGTGGGAAAACCATAAACATTTGTGTATGATTTGTAGAATGAGACTGGATAGGGAATGAGAGAGAAAGAGAGCGAGAGAGAGAGAGTGCTCTGGACGTCGAGGGTATAATGTATTTATGGAGGTATCTAGGGGGTGTTCAGAACTCATGAATGTACCATGGGGCTCTTAATGGCAGATGAAGAGGCTTCAGCTGTTTAATATCTGACAGCTGTATTTTGCATTGTTATGTCTGGGTCGAGTCTTATTTTCAGTTTCAAATATTTGTTGTTGTCACCTTGTGTACTTTTTACCTGTAGCTCCCATGTGTTATTATAACTGAAACAATTAAGCAATACATGAAAAAAACATGCAAATTGTTTAAGTTTGTTAGTCAGGTGGATCAACACACACTATTAAGGATAAAGTAATTGGAATGGAACACTATCATACTGAATACTATATATTATATATTGTTAACAATTGTTTTAAATAGCAGGTGAAACATTTAGAACTGTTTATGTTGTTCTGTTATCATCTGATCAATGAAAACAGTGATTTACTTTGTTTAGTTTAATTCTGCAGTAATTTCAGTTTCAGCAATCTAATCATAAAATTAATTTAAAAATAAATTAAAATTACAGGTCAACACATTCTGGCTGCTTTGTCATGCTTTCAACTTGTAACACAATGTAATTGAGTGCATTGCATTGTGGGAAATTGTAGCAAAATTGTATGAACAACTCAAAAGAAATGCAAAGGCGCAGCTGATCTTAAGATCTCAGAATGATCCAAAATATGTCCAATTTTTGAATATAACATTGTTTTAATAGTCAGCCAATCATTCAAAAAAAATTCAATACTACTATTTCTATTATTCTGTGTACAATGATTTAACAGCCATTCTTTTCATAACTGTACTGTAGGTAAATAATTGTAACATAATTGGTCACATTGTAAAGGCAAAGTAAACAGTTAATTACCAGCAGAACTCACAGATGCAGTCAGCTTGCAAATATTACCTTTTGTAATGTGCTCAGATTTAGCAGGTGTGTGTGTGTTTGTGTGTACGTGTCACTCTATGCATTATGCTTTGCCTGTGTCATCCAAGACAGCTGAAAAACTGATGAAAAGCAGAAGTGACCACATATGAGTGGCTGTTGACGCTGTTGTCATGTGCATGAATCCTCATTTACGACCCCCCCGACACACACGTACGATTCACGCTGAGTTCGGTGACTGTCTTGAGTGTGATGAAACCAGGTTCTTGACCCCTGTGTTTAGACATTGCAGTCGCTGTGGTGATGACAGTGTGTGCTCACAGAGGTCAAAGGTTAGGGTGGGGAGTGGTTGCTCAGAGGGAGGGGTGCTGATGGAGACACCACAAACTCATCTGTCATACTTTACTGTGACCTGGATCACTGCCTTTCAGCCATTATTTATGTTTGGATATGGGTGTGTGTTTGTGTGTGTGTCCATTGGTTTAGTCTCAATGATTGATTCTCTTCTTACATAAGAACCTGATGATGCTTTTAGTGTAACCACAATCAGTAGTGTGACTATTCAATATTACATGATAGAAAGAGGAATTACTATATTTCTGTATTCTTCCTCTATTACCAGAATGAATGCAAGACCATTACAAGATTTCAAAATATCTCTCTCTCTCTATGCCTTAAGCCAAAGTTGTATTGCTCAGAAGTTGCTCTTTTATAGCTCAGGAGACATAAGATTTAAATACAGAGATAAGTAAGACAAACTAAAATCATAATCATTTGGAATATTCTTAAAAATTATGTTAATCAGCAGAAATATGGGGAGAATTTGCTGAAAAACTAAATAATAGATTGTTGTATCCTTGCAAATACACAAAATCATAAAGTCACATACAACAACATTTTTTTTTGCTTAGCAATATAAAAACATAATATGGAACACTCAGTAGGTGGATATGAACAGAAAAGTGTAAGTGCAGCAGTTTCATTTTTCTGTTGCCTTTTTTATGTTTCTCTTCTTACCGTAAGTTTTGCTATTTTTTCTAACTAACAATTTTCCTCTCACATGATGTACACTGTAATGTTTTCTTTTGGCCTGTATGTTGTTTTCCTGTGAGGAAACATCATACACTGCCAGCTACTGTCAATAATCTGCATTACACTACAATATTGCTGTTTACAGTAGCACATTAACCAGTTCCTGTAGATGAAAATCAAATCACAAGCTATTTAAACAAACACACTCACACTATTTTACCCCAGATATTTCTTTAGCATGTACTAACTTTAGTCCATACTGTTTCAAATACTCAACTATCCCTCATTAAACTTTATAATTAGAATCCAAGCCAGCATGCAAGCAGCACAGACCAATATATGGGCAAGACATTTTTTAATTGGTGATGAGATCTTTGGAAGGTCTCAGTATCAGAGCTTATCAGTATGAAGGGGAGACAGGACTGAGCTCCAGGGTGTGTGCTGACATGGGAGTGATAGCTGAAGAGAAGTGTCGATGTGTGATAGAAGACATGTCTGATAACAGCTTAAAGTGCTGAGTGTGATTTTGGAGGTTCAGGTAGGACCTCTGTGAACTACAGGTTAATTTAATGGACATAAGAGAGGTTGCAGTGGATCTTCTTGAATTTTAACATCTGGAAAATTTGGACTTTTGATAGCTTTTTGAAAGTTTTGTGAGCATAAAGTTTCTTTTAAATTATGTCTATTTTTAGAAGTTAGATGTTCATTCTACTGCTTTTAAATATTCTGTTTGTTACCCTAAATATTGTTGCAATACTGCATGCAGTAGCATCCAGGGTTGGGGTCAATTTCCTGTCAACTAGAATGATAGAGAGAGAGAGATTTAGTGATGGAATGAAAGCATTGAAAGAACTGACCCTCAAGAGTTCATAAATTTGTTGATTTAAATGGAATGACCCTATGAGGACGGGACAGGTGTCGTTTCCTCCCTCAGGCCCAGCTTTACTGCCAAAGCGTTCGGGGTCAGAGGTTAATGGAGCTGAGTGGTGCTGTGCCTCCCATTCTGTGATTCACTAAGTGTGGAGTTGGTAAACAGTGAAGCTGTCACAGCAGATTAACATGAGGAGAGAGGAGCACGGCAGGCTAATGGCTTCCTCCTTATAAGACCCTTCTACTTTGTGAAGGAGAGAGAGAATTAGAAAGAGGATACTTATACTAAGTCTTAGCAATAATGTTCTTTTTTCATTGAGACAGCATTCCACCTTGCATTTAACTGTAAAACATAATGCTGTGGGCAGGGAAAGGCTAGCTTTATACATTTTCAATCAACTTCAGGAGACAAAGATTCATTCACCTGAATGTTACATTTTTAATAAGTGTTTCCATCTGCCATTTTCTTTTACAATTCTCACACTGGTTGTCAGGACAACTGTAAAGTTTATGGCAGCCACACATAGCAAATCCAATGTAAATGATGAGTACTGAATCAGAATCTCTTTATTTTCCCTTACCAGCATATTTTGCATTTTATAATATACAAATATCAGGGTTGAGTGTTTGTTCAAATCTCTAAACATATGAGCAATAGTAATAGTGACGTTTGCCTTAGCAAGTGCCACTAATAAACAGAAACCATTACCTAAACTACCCTACTCCCACTACCCTGTTTTCCGTTTATATATAGTGAACACATTTACCTCACAGATTTTTTTAGACACAGATGTCATTGCACACCAGCACCACCCACATACCATGGCAGTCGTGTACTCATCTCTGTGCAAACTCAGAGCAGCAGTCTGTCCGTGTAACTCAGGTGAGTGTGTGTATAACCACAGGCCTGTGCATAAAGGAAGCTATTGAATGTCACTCAAAGATGCATGTGTGATGTTTTGAGATATGAGAGATATGAGAGTAGCATTTCTTCATTCCTCTGCGGTCCTGGAACAACCAAATCTTTTATGTGACACTTCAATACAGGTGCCGTAAAGCATAAAGTTACTTTGAAAAGACACAAAATATGTGGTGTAATGCAATGAGTAATGTAATGTAGGTATCGCAATTTCCTTGCATGCACGCACACACACCCACATACACCCACACACACGCACACACATTCAGCTGTCAGTTAGCCAGCAGGTGTTAAGCCCATTTTCGCTGTTTTATTCAATGGCCCCATTGGACCTAATGTACAATGAGAGTAAGGCTTTGATCTTAAGGGGGCCAAGAACATATTCAACACTTCCACCCCTGGAAAGCCTCTTTCTCCCTCTTTCTCTTTGCCTTGAACTCCAGCCTTTATAATGAGGCACAGAACTGAGAAGGATGGAGCAACAACACAGTTAAATAAATGGAAAATATATAATTTAGTTAGTAGTAATGGCATTAATAGCAAAAATACACATATGAATGTTCAAATATGTAGTTTTCCACATAGAAATGAGATCTCGTTATTACCAGTTGTTTCTCCTAGAGAGCAATGAGATTTACCAGAGATCAAATAGAGACTAGTTATTTATAGCTCATATTATAGCTCATATTTTTCTGTAGATTTATTCTCCTCAGGAGTTTCAGAAGAGTTCTCAATGATGTTGCAAACTATTCAGATGTACCGGTCTACCAACTTCAGCCCTCAAAAGTCAGAGAATTCAGTATGAACTTAAACATTTTCCATCAAATTCTTCCAAAATCAAATCATTCAAGTAATGCAGGCCATGCAACTCTTCTAGTTTGTTACACTTACTGTGAGAAATAGTCTCATTTGTGTCTATTATTCGTTTTCAGAAATTCAGGAAATGCATCTGAGACAATGTTGATACTTCAATGAAACCTAACTGAGATCTGCAGTAAGACCTTTAAAAGAGCAACTGCTGAGCAATAAAATAAACTCCCACAAATACTACATCAGCAAAGAACATGAATGCTGTTTATCTCCAATGATCTGAGGTGGAGAATACGGGCCCATATAAAGTGATGTCAAAGCTGAGATGCTTTGGTACTGATTGCCGGAGTCTTTATTTGTTATTTCCAGGCTGGGAACCCCCACCATTAATCCTGGTCAAAATGTACCTTTTTGCTTTGTATTGCACTCCTTTCCTGCTTATGAAGGGAATTCAGAGCTCCAGCTGTCTCTCTCTCTCTTCCAGCAGCCTAATGCTTCAGTGAGCCTCTATAGAGTGCACGCTGGGCAGGCAGAGCATGGTATTGTTTCACCCGCCTGGCCTCCCTCCAAAACCTTGCCCAGCTTTTGGTAAGCTTGTCAAGTTCCAACTCCCAACCTTTTCTTCCTATTCTGTTTTATTCTCCTTGGCCTTGCTCTCCTCTCTTTTTGCCTTTTTTGTCATGTCTTTTCAGCTGAGATTCTTTCTAGCCCCCTTTCTTCCCTGCAGTGTGAAGCTGGTGAGTATTTATTGATGCTGCAGGTATTGTGAATGAATGAATAGATGTACAGGAGAGGAGGTATGCTGAGAGCTGTGGGAGAATTCTGAATGAACAGTATGCTTTCTTTTAAGAATGAAGAAAGGACAGAGGGAGCTACAGATTTGGGCTGCTAGTCTATGCTTGTCTCATTCAAATCCTTTATTAACAACCTATTTTTCCTTTTCTATTTTTTGATTTTCCTCATTCTTTCCGTTATATACGATGAAATATGTTCAACAGGGTCATATCTCCTTAGGGTAACGTGAATGAATAAGCAAGTTTTTGTTAGTCACTTGTTAGTCCTTGTTAGTTACCCTACGCCTTATAAAAATCAGTACTGCCCATTTCCAAGGAAGGAAATGGTTAACTCTTCCTTCCTCAACCACCATGGCTGTGCTTCACACCTGGTAAACACGGGTGACTAATGGACCCGCACTATCAGGTGTCACAGACAAGAGAAATATATTAGATAACAAAGACAAAAAGAAGCAGATTCAAAAAGCCCTTACACAATATTACAAGCTCAAATAAACCTCTACACTCTCAGAGATTCTGCTCACGTCAAGAGAACTGAGCTACACCAGAGGTTATCATTAAGAGATAGTTCAGAAGAATTTCATTTATTTCATTTCATTAAGTATTAAGTATTATAATTAAACCAAACAGATAAAATCAGATAATTGCTGACATACAGTAACACTATAAAGGAATAAAATGAAAGCAGATAGAATAGCTCAGATATTTGGTCTTATGAGAATCTGATGAGAAATGGTTGTTCATGTAGAAATCTCTGACCTTTGATTGTAGACTTGTGTATTTTGATGAATTCGAGCACAGTCTGTGACATTATTATCTCATTGTTAAGATTAATATGGTCTTCCTCTTAGAAAGAAACTCTTGAGAGGCAGGCGATAATAGGCAAACGCTCCCATTTGATCTCCATTAAAGTCATCTAGGAGAAACAAATGAGATGTTGAAGTGTTGTCATTTTTTGATTTTTCTGTACTTTGTACCGTCATCTGCAAGAGTATAGAAGGCAGGGTTCGCCAGTATACACTGCTCCAGCTGGACCCAGAAGGCAGAACGTAGCACAACAGTCTCTCTCACAAAGCTGTCTCTCTCTTCATCTCTCATGAGGTTTGGCTGAAGACCATCTCTGAGCAGGAAGTTGTGGGCCAGCCACACAGCTGGACTGAGACAGACGATCTATTGTCTGTTTCATCTTGTCCATGCTGGTGGTCAAAACACTGTTGGAACAAAATAGCTGGAAAAATTAATGTGTGACAGACAAAACTGTGGAATAAACTTTCACTCGGCATTGCGAATCACTTTCTTTATTAACAAAACTAGTATGTTTTGTACATGATCAGATGTGGTTTGCTTTGCCAGGCCTCTTGAAGAATGCATGGGGTCAGAGGTTGATACAGTCTCTATGGCCTCTTCGGTATGTTCTCCATTAGCTCCACAGGGCAGGTCTGGTGTATGTTTCCTGTCAGCTGACTGCCCACAGTCAGTCAACATCAAACCACATTGCAGAAGGAAGCAGTTCAGAGCAGAAATCTGCATGATCAGCAGTTCTTCACAGTGATTGAAGGAATAATAACTTCTCTCAGCTTCTCATTTTTGGAGAATATTTTTCTTCTTGACATTTCTTCAGACATCAGGCATATGCCAGTATCATATTATTATATCACAACAATTGTTGAAGCTGTTTATAAAAACTGGGGTCACAATAGCATAACCCTGCAATCACTGTATGATATTACTGAATCTAATATCAATATAACTGTCATTTTCATTACATGTGACCTACACCTTCAAAAACGTAAAACCAAATAAACAGCCTTTACAGCATCGTGGGGACGGCCCCATTGCACATGCTCGGTGAGTATCCACATCTATTCACTGGTTATTGCCATTCCATAACAGGGTTATGCTGTAGATTTTGAGTGCCAGTGGATGATTGGCCAGTAATAAATCTAAATGATCATGCAGGGTCCATCGAGCACAGTAAGAGGTGAATGGGGTCAGATGGGTTTGGGTCAAGGTTAATAACAGTCTCAGAGATTGTAGACTGCTTTCCCAGGAAAAACAGCTCTTTAATGTGTGCTCCTCATTAGTGGATCACAAGCCCCCTGCCAGCTCTCTACCAGATCTTCTGTGCATGCATTACTATGTCTTGTCTTGAGAGCTTTACCAAGCTCCCATCAAACAGAGACAATAGCAGATTATCCAATGATCATATCAAAAAGGCTGTTAAGTTTGGGTTAAACTGGGTCATATACCTCCAGCTGTTTCTTAACTGTTAAAAGCTTTATATATGTATATAATGTTTAAATATATTTACAACCTATAGACAGAACAGTAACTACAGTAATAATCATTTTTATGATATGCAACTGAACACTGTAACTGAGATATTCTAATATAAGTACATTTAATGTTTACATTTTTGGGGGTTGATTACAGGATAGGATGGTTTTGGTCCCACTTTCAAAATAAGTCTTTCATTTAAAAGCCATGAGTGCAATAGCACAACTCTCCTCAAAAAGGCACATCATTTGATGTATTGTTTATGGTGGAAGCACATACATACCCTTATGTATGTATTGCCTTAGCAAACAATACTAACAATTAGACATTTTGGAAGACACTTTACACTTACTGTGCCCTTTCATAATGTCCATAACCGTTTTTTAGACCAGGCCAAAATGCTGCTCTTAGTTTCATGCTTTTTATTTCTCTGGAGAACATACTGGATTCAGCTGGGGAACTAGAGAGCATATAAGTGTGTGTGCTTGTGTCTGCATGCACTCTACTGACCTATAAGGCCTTGAGGCCATATGTACCCATGTGAGAGAGGAAAACTGTGGATATGGAGCTCCGGGAGATGTAGCTCTTAACTCTGGCCTTGTTTCAGCGTGCTGGCCTGTTCTCTCTCATCTGTTTTTACAGCTGCTACAGCCATGAGCGCTGCAGAAACTCAATGCCCCCACACCCCACCCCCAATCCACTCCGATGGGGTCGTCACCTCTGACCCCTCACCTAGGGGTTATTTGCTGGGACACTGCTATTAAAGAAAGCTGTTTTGTTTCAGGATCTTCTTCAGACTTCAGCTTAAGCCCCCTGTCACCAGTGCTATTGATGTGCTCTAAGTGAGCTGATTAGCCGAGCCAGACAGCCTGTCAGGAAACTTGCCAAGCAGCCCACGTACTCGATTAGTGTGTTTACTTAGTTTATGTAAGCATTTCCAAAATTTTGGTAAACTGCGGGGCATTTTAGATGATGTGAAAAATATATAATCCTGCCTGTACGAGCAGCTTATTTGCCCCAGCTATACATTAGTGTATACAGTATGTGTGTTTGAAAAGGTCTTGTGGATGTGTGTGTGGGGGTGTGTGCATGTAATTACAGACTGCAGGTAATTTAACACTGCATTCATTCCCTTAGGTACTTGGCTCATGTTTTATTAGGAAGAGGGTTTAAGGGAGGGAGGGTCATAACAACAATAGGCCATAGATCTGCACTGATCTAAACCAGCTATATACGTCTCAAATAGAACATAAACACATTGTTCAGGTAGGAATACTGGGATTGCTGTACAATTACATAGTGTACATGGGCACGCCTATATGGGCATCTATATTTATGGTAAAAGCGTAACAGATATTACACTTACCCAAACAATTAAATGCAACTAAAACCATCCGGTACGTACTCAACAATGTGTAAACAGCTTTTATTCAAGCGGTTGGAGATCTTTGATGTTTGGAGATTTTCAAGCTGTTGTTTTTATATCTTTCTCTCTCTCTCTGTCTCAGGTCAAAGGTCAGATCTGGAGAGCTCACTGTTCCAGCAATTCATGCATTCACATTCGTCTTCATTAACTGTCTGGAACTCCTCAATCCACACAACGATGGATTCTCCTACTCCCATCACACAGTATACACACACACTCTCTGGCTGGCTACTATGAGCTCTCTATGAGAGGATTGTTTTGCATAGTATCAATTTTGTTGTTTCTCATAAAATCACTTGGGAGAAATAAAAACAGATAAAAATGAGACAATTACATTAAACAGTTAAAAACAGTTAAAATATATTAGAGTATGGAATTGTAAAATTAATGTAGATTATTAAAAAAGAGGAAAAATAATCTGGATTTTTGCAAATTTGATGAGAAATATTTGAGTTACTGAAATTGTCAATAATATTGTCATTTGATTGCAGACTTGGCAAATCTGAGCTCAGTTTGCAACATTGTTGAGATCTCTTTAAAAATTTAATGGAGACATTTGGGAGATTTCTGAGTCTTTCTCATGAGAAATATCTGAGGCACAGGAGAATAAAGCAAAAGTTTTCATTTACTCTCCATTTAATCTCACTGCTGTCTGGGAGAAGTGTATTAAAGTTATTAAAGAGGTCTCATTTGTTATTTTCCTTTCCTATGAGCTGCCAGATTCTCTCTCGACCAAAATCAATGTTCATGTAACACTGATGTCATACATCAGATTTGTTTCATTCAGTTTTAGGATTCAGTTGTTTCCTATAGATTCTACTATAGTTCATTATAAAGTGGCCTTAATTCTAAAGGTCTACACACCTGTGCATTCACATTAATAAAGAAATTAATAAAATTAATAAAGCATTAATGTTTTTATTAATTTTAACACTGTATTTTTGCAGCTTTACATACTTTTGAGTTTGGGTTTGCTTACTTGGGCTGAATATTTATTAAGCATTGAAGTACACTGAAGACCTGAGGACCCGAGACATATCTATGGAACAGACTACCTTGGCTGTTTTGACTTGAAAAGTAAGCAAGACCAGCGTCTACCTAGAACTCCTCACCAGCCACACAACAAACACACACACGACAGCATCATGACAGTGAGGTTTGCACCAGCAAGTTATACTCATGTTTTCTTCAGAAACTGTAAATCTAGTAGTCTTTACAACATCGTAAAGTTAAGGCACATTAAATATAACAGACAAGGAAGCCCATTCTAATAGTCTGTACTTCCTACTAAGATAAATACATAATGAAAGAAGATTCACCAGTATGTGGGTAAACTGATGACAGAAAGATAATAAAGTTAGAGTGAGTAAGAGAGAGAGTGAAAGAGAGTAAGAGAGACTCTTACTGGTGACTTGGCTGAACTTACTGTGAACTATGCCAGATTTATTTTCTCCAACCTTTCTCCCAGTGGAAGCCAGATTTACATGGTTCCTTCTCTGTATGTATGTTTTGTGGAGAAGCCACAAAGACTCATGGGAGGCCAAGAGGAGGAGAGACATGGGAGATGATGGGGATTTGTGGGTTGGGGGTTTGTTTGTTTATGGCTTCACAAGTGAACTTTAACCAACTCTTCATCACCGAAACACCCCCCTCTCTCTCTCTCTACCTGAGGTCTTAATTCACCTTTTCAAACTCTCTCTGCAGAGCAATCAGAACCAAATGCCTGAGCTTATAGGCTGGTGTCCCCTGAAAGTAGATAATGTGCATCTGTCATCATTCATCATTGTATTGTATTCATAGGAGGAGGTCAGTGTGGCCTAGTTTGGGGGTAATGATTGAACGAGTCAAGGGGCTGGGCAAGTCTTGTGTTTGTCTCTAGGTGTCGATTGATATTAAAAGACCCTTTGTAATGGCTGTGATTTAGTAACTATTCAGGCACATGGTGATGATTGAAAGGGCAGCGTGTGTGTGCATAACATCTTAAATAGCATCTTACAGTAAATAGTGTTAATGTGGCAAACAAGGGGCACAAAGTGACCCAACAAAATAACATTTTGTTATATTATGTGTATATTGTGCTATGGCCAAATTTGCATATTGTCTTTCCTAAATAGTATTTAGGATTCAGATTAGTATGGGGCAAACTACAAAAAATTAAAATTATTATGGTAGAGTCCTAGATTATGGTAGAGTCCTAGAAGACATGCTGTTTTGAATGGCTTTTCAAATTGTGCAACAAAAATGTGAAGGCAGCAGTTTTTAAGTTTCTACAGCACAAAAATGTAAACGTGATAATAAATTGTAGTGTGTTACGTGTAGGTAGATGCCAAATTGCAATTGTTTTCTGTTAATGCATATTTATATCTCCTCTGTAAAGCACTTTGTAAACACAGCTATATAAATAACACAGTTTAATTATTTACTTACAATTGGTCCCAAGACAATTGTATGATGTGCTAGTATGTCCTAGTACTCACAAACAGTCTTATTACTTATCAAAAGTGCATACTTTCCCATTACACGAAAGGCACATTTTAGTGCATACTACAAGTATGCAAATTGTGGCATAAACACAGTATCTTTGTCTTAGGTGATAATGTAATTGCACTGTCCTGTGAGGTGGACCATGAATAACGACAAATACTCGCACAGCCATGTTCAAAGTACAAAGCTCCAAACGCTAACATAAACACTTTAAACACTAAAGTAATTCTGCATGTACACACAGACACACGTACGCACACCTACCTACTGTATGCACCCAGGGCAAGTCAAGTGCATAAAAGAGCCAGTGGTTGAAAAGGAGAACACAGTGTGACACCCCTTTGAACATAAACAGGGGGATCTCCTTACGGAACAATACAAAACACTCCATGTCCAACCGTGCTGGGAAAAGTGAATGAGGTCACAGTACTTTTCACTGGCAGAGAGGCAGAAGAAAAATCATTAATTACTGTAATTACAACCAAAGCCTTTTGCTCTCCCATTCAAAGTGTGAAAGAGGAAGGTGGGGTTGCTTTAGTCTACCTGAATAAAGGACACACATGGCACATGTACACATGCAAACAGATGCACAACACAGCGCAACGCACAACACACTCATGTACAGGCATGCTGACGTATGGACAGGAATTGGCTTGCTGACACACATGATGGTGCACAGATGCACACAAATACCCTAGCAAATCCCCTATACCCATACACAAATACACACGCCACACACAGAGATGTCATTTTTTCATGTTTTACTTTGAATGATGTGGTTAGTGTCAGAGACTAAAGCTGATATATGAAGTCTGTGTCTCATGTACTCTGCTTGCTTGTTTTATTATTGCTGTGAACCCTCATGAGCTTCCAGCACAGATTATTTATCAAGCCCTGATAGATTCTTGTTGAATGAACACTTGAATGAGTTAAATGAGTTCTTTAGTATTGTAAAGGGAATTTTAAAAGGAAATTCAGATTTTCCTACATAAAACAATAGACTGCGCATACGTTAATGTGCATTTTACGTTAATGTCAATTTTTGAGATACTTGGCATAGTTTTTACAATACTATAAACTTTCTACTGGCTTTTGCTAAAACTGTTTCACAAATATGATTTATGTAAAACACACAGTCTGTTGTATAGTATGTATGTTCCTGCATAGATGTGGAAATACTATGAACCTGGCCATTATCATATGCAATGTTTTAAACATCGATAATTTCATCTTAGTTATCACTAAACCATTCCAGTTTAACCACTAGTGAATTTCTCAATTCTAGTACGCTGTCCACCTAAACAGAATCTCCTGGGTACATATGACACAAAAGTTGTTTCAAACGGTAGGCCACAGAATTATATTGCCTTCTAAGAAACCGTACTTTAGCCTTATTCTGAATCAGCATTGCATTTATCTTTCTTGGGTATGACAATCCCAGAATTACTGTGAGCTCACTGAAAAAAATACATCGCAAAAATGTCTTTCAAAAGTATAGCTAAAAGTGATATATCATTTCATACATTTTGTCATATATCATTTCATTACTTTTTTGTTGATACATAGCAACATGCTATCATCAAGCTTTATCAATTGCGAGTTAACTTAATAGCATTCACATTGTGGCGTGCTGAGCTCACGTCAATGGAGAGTGTTCCAAATCACTTATGAGGTTCCAGTTCAGTTGGCTGCTTTAGAAGGGGTAGGCAGCAGGACAGATCATTAGGTTTTGAAACAGAGTAGTTTTGTTGTTAGTATTGCTATTCAGACCATTGTTAGATCAGACACTTTGTCTGATACTCAGTGAAATCCAATGCTTAGGTCATATTATCTGGACCATTCAAAGCACTGATGATTGACCTACTCAAGAAATCAAGAAATCTAAGCTTTGCAAGCCCTGTCCTGCAAGGAAATAGTAAACACAAAGAGTTTTACTTACGATTTATTTGTTTGTATTTATTTATTTTGTCTAATTTGCACTACTATATATTATACTAAATCCTAGAGTTGTGTTACCATCAGATCTCTTTGACTTGTGAACTTTGTTGACAGAGTGTAAGTCACTTGCTTGTGTTAGATCTTGACTCAAAGTGTGTTGATGTAAATAAGCCTGATCTGATATAAATACAATTATGGACAAGATTCTTTCTTCTTCTGTTAGCTGCGGGTGCCCCCAATATTTCTAAAAGCCAGTGTTCAACCTACTCCATATTGTATTTAGAACACTAGTGAAATACAACATTATAAATGATGTACCCCCAAGCATTCTCCATGGACAAGTACTGGTCTATCAGTACCTAGAACAATGACATCCATCCATTGCTGGAGGGCAGGCCTTGTCCTATATAGCCCCCAAATTCTAAAATTAAAAAACCATTGTACAGAATTAGCTACACTTTCTCAGTAAAGTATAAATATCTACTCAATCAAATATTACATTACCTTTCTATAGTCTTAAGGTTATGGACCATAACCATCAAGAGTTAAACAGAATCAAGATGTTTGTTCTATCTTTAAACCCAAATGCTTGTGTAGGTCCACAATTCATGTAAATAATTTCAATCTACAGTTTTTATCTCACTCTGACTTTCATTACACTTGCTTTGATCATCATCTGGTTAGCGAGACAAAACAAATCTTTCTAATAAGTGCTGACCAAAGGAAGATGGGTTCCCCTTGCTGATTCTTGGTTCCTCTAAAGTTCTTCCTTCTTCAACCCTTAGCATCCTAAGGGGTTTTTCCTCACCATTGTTGCCTTTATATGTTTTGCTATGTGTTTTAAGACACAAAACTCCTCTTTGGTCCACCCTTTTAATTTAGCAGTTTAGCAGTTCTTTAGCCTTTGAATTTTTCACTATGTGATTTAAGACACATAACTCCTCTATGGCCTGCCCTTTTAATTTCGCCCCAGGACCTTTAGTAGTTCTGTGCGTTACTATATTACTTTAGAAGCGCTGTGCATTATCCAACAGCCTGTGTAAGAATTCTGCTTACAGTAAATAGTTAATTAATTGCAGTAATTGTCAACCTATTATTTCCATTTATGGAAATTTACGTATATACATATATATCCTCATTCCAACAAAGAAATGTCTTGAATTGCCTCCTCACACAGTTGATGTCACACACTAACAACTTTGAATAACCTTCAATTGGCTAGTTAACTAGCTTAGCAGCATTCCAGTTTATATTTGCTTGTCAACTTTAAGCCCCTGAACCACAGAAGTTCAGAGTGATTTGTGGTCTGCAAAACTCCCCGTAGAAAAATATTTCATATTTAAGCTGCTTCAGGTCAACCAATACCCACATGTGACATGTGATGCAGGCTACAAAGATAAGAGCACACTGTGTTATTATTCTGTTCTCTAACATCTCTGGCCTTATGTGTGGTGCATTATTTTGTGTACTGTGACTTACATTTGAGCCTACAGTATCCTTTGTCACACTCAGAAATGTGTTTTGTCTTTTGTCAAGGGGAATTGGGTTCTGGGTTAGACGGTAAGGGTGTGTTGTAGACAGTGACCTAGTGCACTGTTGTTCAGTCTGTTGTTCAGTCTGTGTTGTTGCGTTGTAGTTGGCTGTTAAGGGCTTTACCACAGTCTTGAATGTTAACTCATTACAAGCTGGCTGTTTGCTGCGTTTCTGTATGTGCACGTTATTGTCCAAGATCATAGAGTTCAGATGTCACCTGCTGGTCACAAATAGAACTGCAGTCACAATTTCAAATTCTACATTTCACTTTTTCTTTGTCTTTATACAATTTCATTAATAAAGACCTTAGAAGGGAGACTGGAAATGGTAACAGAAGAGGCCTATCCAAATTCCTTTAAAAAGCATTTTAAATTTGAATTCATTTAATGAATTTAAATAGCAAACATGATATGGAAATGTGATTTGAATTTAAGGACGTAGAATTAAAATTGAATAACGTTTAAATAAAGTGTCGTGAGTGTTCATATTTCATTTATTATTACCAATACATTTATTACTAATTTGTGTTGAATTTAGATCTATTTCACTAACTGCCAGACCTTATTTACTTTCTAACAGACGTTTCCCCTAAATTGTTCACATGGTTTGCATGGTTCAATCAGCATGGTTTGCTGTTTGACATTTGCTGTTTGAGTTTGACATTGTAACCTGAGAATATGGGTCACTTCACTTTTACCTAAATTTCTTTACCTTTAAAAACCATGACATGTTTGCATTAGTACATACACTGTAAAAAAACTTTGCTGCCTTAAATTTTTAAGTTTAATCAATTTGGCTATACAAGTAATTTTAACTTACTCTTTGTAATCTTGACTGGTGTTCAGTTGCTGTAACTTTTAAGAAATGGTTGAAAAATTGCTTAACCTTTAATTTTTTTTTTAATTATACCAGTAAGGATCTAAAATGTTACGTTAAAATGACTTGTATAGCCTAGTCGATTAAACTTCAAAATTGAAGGCAGCAAAGTTTTTTTTTACAGTGTACTGAATGTAATTAGACCTTTCATTGTGTTCACAATAGTCTGCTTCTGCGTGTTACAAAGACAAATAATGACCACACCCATAATGCTTACATATATGTTATATCGTAATATGTTCTAGTTAAAGAGTTCCCTAGTACAAAACTCATTTATAATGCATATACTGTACGATTAGTCCATTTTCCACTCTATTTCTTCTCTCTCATAACCACGGCCAGCACAGCAGCTGTGGGACAGATGTGAAAACAGTCGAAAATGAGAACAGGTTTGACATCAATCCCCCCACACACCAAAACCACAGTACAGATCTCCATCAGTCCAGAAACCTTTAGTTCCCTAGTCCTGCTGCTTTTCGGTTTATTTACAGATGGTTTTGAACCACTTAAATGTCTGTCAATGGAATTATTTTGACTAAAGGAAGCTTGACAGCATTGCATGTGTTGTTTGGGTTTGGCTGACCAATCAGCAACATATATGTTTATAAGTGGTGCATTTTTGAATGTGGGGAATTATAACTCCATAACAGAGCCAGAAATCGGATTGCAGAATCTGGTATTTGTTAATATAGAATGGCCTTCTTATGGCATCTACAGTAGGCTGCAAGTTTTGTTATGGTGCTGGGGAATCAAGTGCTAATGTGTGTGAATTCACTTTGAGCACACTGGATTTTAGCAGGTTTCAAAACTGAGCAGTGCAGATTTCAATGGTGTCACCACAATGGGCATAAATTTATGATTGCTTTGCATGTCAGACCCCCACTTCTATGATATTTTGGTACTTAGATATGGCTTATGTATCTCCTTAAATGTAAAAGTATAGTTTTTTGTGCACATTTTAAATTCCAAAATAGTGTGTGTGTGTGTGTGTGTGTGTGTGTGTGTGTGTGTGTGTCACGGCTTACAGTGTTCACACCTCACCAGTGATGGGTTAAATGCAGAGGTCACATTTCGGGTATGGGTCACCATATGTGACAAATATGTCACTTTCATAATGTACAATTGAGTAGTTTGCTAAATAAGAACGCAAAATATAGTTGACGAGTGTTCATTACTCAATAAGAGGTGACACTGGGGGAGGTTTGGTGGGCAGCATGTAAGGAGAGAGTGGTCTTTTTCTCTTTCTTTTACACAGAAAACTGAACAAGGGGGCAGTTGATCCTGAGGTCAAGACCCCAGCCTCACAGTGCAACATTAAAGCCCTCAACAACAAAACAATTATGCTTGTTTCATTAACTGTCTTTTCTTTGTAACTGTCTTTCCTGGAAGAAAAATTAGTATTTTGAATGGTCTTGTTCAGACCTGGGTGGAGGAGAGGGATGACAAACACACCTTTTATTTCATTTTACTGAATGTAGGAAGTAACAATCATGAGTAAAGACGGTCAACTACAAAAAGAAAGACAGGCAGAGGGCAAAGTACTTTTTTGAGTGGTGACCACAGCTAACAAAAGAAACACAATACACTAAGAACAAAAGAAACGGGATAGAGAATCTGTTTTTGATTTCCAGTAAACATGTCTGTCTGTTCATATATCCTTTTCTGTATATATGTCAAACATCCTTTATGTATAAATAGGCTATGGGGTATGTACTTGAATTCCGTGAACAGTTAAAACCATTAAAACCATTTTTAGAGGAAAAAATACAAAAACTTGCTTTGTCCATCAGAACCACACACATAACATGCTTATAGATACATGCACATAGTGAAAACAACATTTTGACATTTTGATGGTACATTGAGAGAGTAAATATTTACATATAAACTACTCAAAAATGCTTAAAGAGAGCCACACACATACACACAACTGTCATGTGCTTTTCCATATTAGTGTATGGTAATAACTGACTTGGAAATAAATAAAACAATGAAATAGCTGTTTTGGCCTCAGTTTTCCTTGAAACATACACAGAAGAAAGAAAGATTTTTAAAGACGCATTTTACAGCATCTTCTGAGGCATGTAGAAAACAAATGTTAAACAGAGTTAGCAAAATTTGACAGAAATATGCTTTTAATAGTGCTTATTATTTTTGCTTTTTAAGCCTTTACAGACATTAAAGAGTCATGTGCTAATTTTAAGAATTTAAAATGGGGCTAAACTTGGGGGCTATACTAAAGTATGAGTTACATTGCTCCATGTTTCATATGTTTTACCACTTTATGCTGGAATTAAACCTAGCCTAGGTTTCAAGATTTTACACTGTTCGTTGTAAATCCTGGATAAATAGTCTAGTTAAATTGACTGAAAAGGAGCAGCACACAATGAATACATAACCTGTTTTAATACATTTAACATTATTTTTTTTTCTAATTCCCACAAATGCTATAATTAATGACACATAAAAGTCAAGCATTTAAGGTTTTTCAGGGTCAAGCAGTGTTTAGTATGGTTGGTATTCTGTTGTTAAACAACCTTAACATTCTTGCCCCAAATTTTTTACAGTGTTTACATTTGTGAAGCGTTACTTACGCCATTAGTAGGGTTTGGTGGAGAGTAAATGGTCTCCTGCTTTTCAAATTATTTTTCTTAAAAACAGACAGTAATGGTATGTCAAGTAAAATAGTAAGCTCACATGTGTTTCCTCTGGACTTTTAATGTTTAATAGAGTAGATGTTTAATAGGATAAGAGCTCAAAATAGATTTCAATGTAAAAGTATTCCAGAACGTAGTTTTATAGCTCTAAGCACTTACTCTATACAAAAATGTGTGTTTTTCTGTATTTCCTGTATAATTCTAGGTGAAACATCTAAATCTGAGAACTCAATTAGGCCTCCATAAACATCTTAAGCGCCTCCATGTGGTTGTTTTTGGCAATAGAGTATATTTTGAATTTGAACAACAGGGGGCAGCATACCACATTAAAGTTTATATACAATAAATAACCTTTCCTCCTTTGGTTCTCCTTCTCTCCCTTTCTCTCTCTCTCTCTCTCTCTCTCTCCTTCTTTCTCTGAAACACACAAGTGCTCTAAATGAAAATCATGTTTCTTCAGTGGTTTTGCAGTGTTTCATCTTATCCCCAGACGCAAAATGACATCAGCCAGGGAGCACATTAATCACACCAGACTACACACATGGCATCTCCTCGCACTGCTGTTCCATATAACACTGCAGTAGATCATGCTTTCCTTTTGTCTTTATGGTATAGTTATTTTCAGAAGAAATTTCCATATGTAGCTGGGCCTAAGACCTCTCTAAAGTGCAACCAAGGACTTCAATAGTATATAACTCAGGCTAAACCCGCATAAAGGTGACAGGCATATAAAGTCACTGTCAAAAATATTTTACGTCCTGGGGGCCAGGTTTTGTGTGCTAAAGTTTCTGAACAAGAAACGAAACAAAATGGAACAAAAATATGTTTATGCAGAAATTCAGAAATTTATGAGGTCAGCTTAACTGTACCTCACATACAGCGCCGGCATGTTTTTTGGCCCTCTGCACTGTAAATGTGCTGTTCTTTGGCCCCTCCCCCAAAGCTTATTCCATCTGTGTATGTCTGCTAAAGTCATCACTGCACTACCCCCATCCAAATACACCATCCCTGTCTCTCACACTCTATGAACATGCCCTTAACTCCTCTTTACTGTCTTAAGATGACAATACAATGACATACACAATAAAAGGTGAACTTTTATTAAATTTAGATCCTTTTATTAAAACTGCATACTAAACACTTCACTGATAGATGTTATAATACAGTGACCTGTATTATAAATGTTAAAAAAAATAAAAAAATAATTTTAAAAAATAAAAGTTCATACAGTGAAGTTGATACATAGAACAAATGATAAAAAAGATCCAAAAAATTTAAATATGAATTCTACTCCACTATTCCTCATGACTTCATATTTTAAGCTTTAAAGTTTATGTCAACTTAATTTTTTATTAGCCTCCTGCATTTGTGTGCATATGAATGGAAGTTTATGAAGGGAAATGTTTAGTGTGACTGTTCTCAGTTTGACAGACAGATAATAACAGTATGTCTGTTGTTTAAAAATTAAAACTTCTTTCTGTGGAAAGTTTTACTTTAAAGGAGTTAACTATCTTTAAGTTTTCTTCAAAATAAATGACACTTGCATTGATATTTTGTTATATAATGCAATGGCATTCATATATTTTAAGTGTGCTATAAAATAGTTTTGGGCTCACCATATGAATGTAATACTCTTTTCACACCATGCACAGCTCAACCTTCCAGGCAAATAATCCTGCTTTCTTTGTGAACCTTTGTTGTATAGTTATGCGGAGCAGATTTGAGTAGATTCTCAGACTGATCAAGGTCAGAACTGTATCAGCCTGTATCAAAACATTCATTCATTTTGCAACAAGTTTTGTGTGCAGGATAACCTTTAAATTCTGCCTTTATGTGAAAGTAAATGCTGAATTCCCCTCCACATCACTTGAGACTCTTTACATCTGAAATCTACAGGTACATTTTTGTAATTTAGCAATTATTTCTGGGTTAGCAGAGAATAAGTATTTAAGGGTTAGTACAGCCAAAATCAAAAACTTCCAGATGTAACAGTTCTCTGTTGTCTTACTGCTAAATATTTGGAAGTCTTCCAGTCAAAAGGATTGTTACTATAGCTACAGTAATTGTGAAACACTATGCAGTAAACATAGATGAATGATAAATAGCAAAACATGTTAAAAGTTTGGAAAAAAGTTGGCATTACAAAGATGAGAAATATTGAATTGATTATACACTAACCAAGACCCAACTAAGCTAATAATGATGATATGATATAACATATCTTATATATCATATCAATAATGATATTCAATAATGAACTTAAAGTTCAACACAACACAACAACAATGTAACAATTGTTGGGTACGTTAAATGTAACAGACTAGCAAAAAGTCAATGTAACATTGTTTTTAGTGGTATAAACCAAAGATTAACTTGAATGCCCCCTTTGTTGAAATTACAGGGTGTTCAGATTAAAAGAAATTAGGCCACAGATATGAAAAACAAAGTTATAATTGCGTCTTTACAATCGCAAAGATATAAAGTTACAAATATTAATAATAATGCATTATGAGATTAAACATTTCATGTGCATGATGCACATAAAGGTCCTACAAATATAAAACATCTAGTTCGGAGGACACTGAGATGCTGAGAGACGCTGACGAGGAGCCAGGAAACCAAATAACATATTTATTCTTTTAACATATTAACATATTACTTTATTTAATTAACATTGTGCCAATCCTTCTATGTTTCTATATTTTCAGTCTGTTCTGTTTTTTCACAGCTTTGGGCTTTGAGTCAGAGGCCCCAGGACCTCATCCATTAACCATCCTCGAGTGGCACTGGTGCATGTATGTGTGCAAAATTACAAATAACACATTTTCGGTGGTAATTTTATTTAGAAATATAATTTCTAAAACCAGACTGTTTCAGAAGAAGGTAAAACTTTGGTTAAAGGGGGGATTCATGTTACTGTAAGTGCATTATTTGTTGATGATTGATATGGAAGCAAAGGTGATTTCCAGGAGTGTGTGTATCATCTGTGGGAGTAAGACACTACTGAATCAACCTCAGCCGGAGTTCAAACATTGGTTCGGAATGTCTGCAATTCCTTGGAAATACACATGACTAAGACACCTGACAATAGCAGGTGAGGAGGACCACTTAGAAAAGGAGTGAGAAGATGGTTATCAGTTTGGTTTTGTTCTTTTTGCATGTCTAAAAGCCAAATGTTAAGGCACTGAGTGGGAAGTCCTGTGGGACATTTACAACATTGTAATGAATCAGGGATTTCACTGGGATTAGGAATGCTGACATAGACTTGGAAACAGGTGGCAAACTGGATGAGGGAAGTGGAAACTGTGAAGATTCTGTGTGGGCTTTACACCTCATTGCATGCACACATACATGCACACATTTACTTATCTGTTTAAATAGGGACATTACATAGACTTTTATTATTTTTATACACAGTTATAATCAATATAACCTAACCACAATCCAAACCTAACTAAAAACTTTTAGCATTTTTACAATTTACAATTTAATTTTTAAATTTATTATATATATATATATATATAGTGTTTTTACAAATGAGGACATCCCCAGAATTAGGTTTTCAGATTTATCAGGTTTTGTTTAGTTTTGGGTACAAATTAGTCCCTAATGTACGGTTAAATAAAAACCAAACCCACACACACACACACACACAGACCTTTGAAACCTCTTATAGACCCAATGGTTCATTTATGAAGATTACTATATCCTATAACCCCTAAACTTCACTCTCACAGAAATTTGTTGATCCTATTTGATTTAAAGAAAAACTGATTTAGCTGAGTTATGAGCCTTTCAAATGGTAAGGACCACTTCAATTGTCCCCACAAATCAGTTTGGCAGGTTGTACTATATTTATTACACCTTTTTTTAATTTTAGAAATTTGGCACTCACAAGTATAGCCAAACCTGTAAACACACACATACAAGCACACACACACATGCATACATACATACACACTGCATTTCCTGTCATAAAGCCTGTTCACACACATTACAACTTGAAAAAAAAGTGTGCAAGACACACTTTTACAATGAATTGAAAAGCTTTCTGCAGCTTTTCCAAAGGTGGTCCTAAATCTTTTTTTCTCCTTAAGCTCCCTGTGATGCCTCTCCACTGCTGTTTTTTTAGCATGCTATAACACAAACACGTCTGCTATTTAGTGAGAGATCTCATCTGTCCTCAGGGGCTGAGGGGAACCGTGTGTTTTGTCTAGGGGTAGCAGCGTGATGGATGGAATGGGCCAGTGATGTTGTGTGTGCGTGTATGTGTATAAAGACAACCCTACATGAAAACCTAAATCAGTGTACTCAACAGTACTGAAGAAACGTGTGCTTCTGTGTGTAGGTCTCTAAAGGTGACAGGTTTCACAAACAAGGACAGGAAGTTAAACACATTTTAACCTGGGCAGCTGTTATGGTAAAGGTCTGAGAAAACACACACTCTGAAACATCTAACTTACAGTAATAACTGGCAACAGAACTTCAATAAAGAGTCATTTACTGTAAAAATACATTGATGATGTTTTAAGCATTACAGGATGGCCTTCTGCTGCCTGTATATTTTTTAGTTGATAATCATATAATAATAATATAATGGCAATGTACCAACCTACCTGATCTACTTTAGTCTGCTTTTGATTTTACTCATAATTTTCCATAGCCAATAGACATAATGTAAAATTTTTACAGTAGAATTAAATACATTGCCCTCTTAAATCGAATATAATTTCAAAGTATTATGTCAAAGTAGCTCACAATCTAATTCTTTTTATTTTTTTACTATAGATTTACATTTGCTTCTTAAAATTATGAACACATTTTACAGTGTGTTTGTGTGTGTTGGGATATAGTGTGTGTTTCTGTGTGTGAAGGAGTTTTGGCAAAGACAACTTCAGTCAGTCACAGAGAAACTAATCCACAAGATTTAAGAGAGCACTGGAGCTGAGCTCTCTGTGTGTATACTATAATTTACAGAGAGTCAGAGCTTAAGAAGATATTCAGCTACAGACATACAAGACACACACACAGAGACAATAGCAGAGTTCAGTTAAATAAAGTAGAAGGTTCAGAAATAAGGGGCTTGTGTGAATGCGATAAGCAGCCATCAGTTCTGCAGCCTGTGATTTAAGGACAAGTGTCTGGCCGTATTTCTACAGTCTCCATCCAAAGTACATGGACCAGCACTGATCTTACTTTATCCAGCATCAATCCCTGCAGGCCAAGGGAACATGTTGTTTAAAGGTAATACATTCTGTTAAATAGATAAGTTTAGCCAGTGTTGTAACCAACTTTTAAATGTGTATAAACAGGCATCTGTTGCAAGAAGGGAAAATGTCATGTTACAGTTAAAGAAACAGTTCATCCAATGAAATATAATTAAATTCTGAAAAAAAAATGTTCTAAAACACATACCTTTGTTCTTCTGCAGCACACAAATAAAGATAATTTGACAGTTGTCTTTTATTATACACAACTGAAAAATCTAGCCAGGATTAACCTTGTCCCCTAAGAATCTTCTAGCAGCCACATGGCAACACCCTGGCAACCACCCATTCTAGCTTGTGTTACTTTATAGGTTCTTTACAGCAGGACATTGGTTCTTACTGAAACCTGCAATGATTCTCATATGCCATCAGGCTTTGAAAGCCTTGTTGGTTCTGATTTGAACTTGTAGAACAGTGTAGAATTGTGACTATTAGCAACTGTGGCAAATGATCTTCACCTGCTGTACTCCTAGACATCTTCTGTACACAGAGCACATGCTCAGAGAGAGCAAGAAAAAGAGAGAGACCTATAGGACAAAATGTTACCAGAAGACATAGGTATACCATGATTGAACCAATAAAATGCAACACCATTGGTTCAATCTCCAGATTCTCTTAGCCTAGGCCGCTGCAACATGTTGTTGCTGTCCGTTTTTATAAAAGGAGTTTCCATGTTCCATCATGTTCCACTCCCTCTGAGGTTCCAGAACGGCTGGCCAAACGGCAATAAAAGCCTCTGAGGACAGCAGAGAGCAGGAGTGATGAAGAGACAAATAAGAGATGGAGAGAGGATGTGTTTGTTTAAAAAGTTAGCTGAGTGATGACAAAGGCACGTGAGTGAAGTGTGTGTCAGCCTACTGCTGGGTGACCTCATCCTGTGCTTGACTCATACTGTGACCAATTCTTTAACTCTAAATATACAATTCATGCACGCAATCTGTACATGGACTGGCATTTGTGTGCACACAAACAGTTTCACTCTGGACTACTTTATTTGAATTCTTCTCTCCATTTCCAGCCAGTCTGGAGTCAAGTGAAACATGACATGTTGAGTTGTCATGGTTTGTTTTGACTAAGGGCAATGGAGCTCTCTCTCTCTCTCTTTCTATCTATATTTATTTTTAAGTTAACACAAGCTCAAACAGGGCTTCATGACTCTAGGCGGAATTCAAAACTCACATTTAGAAGTTCCACCTTTTAGAACATTTCAAATTTAATTCATGTCATGTTATTGATTACCACCGAAAATAATTTCACATTGTTCTTTTACCTTAAGGCAAGCACAAATTTACAATAATACAGTAGTTTATAGTTTACAGTTATTCACTTATTGTACAATGGGGTCTGTATGAGGTTTGTTTGTTTTAACAAAGTGAGGGAAGAAACAAAATTATTGCCTGTGATAACTGACAGCATTTCACAGAAGACCTTAACCTGATTTGAACTGGAACATTCATATGCAAAATTTGCTTAGCAATACAACTACTATATCTAGCTACCAAAATTTAGGTTCATATGTAAATGTGCATGGCCATACATTTCAACTGTTCATAAACAAAAACTATTTTGGAATAGAGTACTATATTACTATAGTACTATATATAAGTATTTACCTAAACATAGTAACTAAATATTGGTCCACTTTCACCAGCATAAGCTGTATTTAAATATTGATTAGCATTTAGCAAGACTATAACCATAAGACTATTCCATACATTTCATACAAATTTAGAGTAAATAACCCATGGCAGTCGAGGACTGATCTGAATGTTGGGGGCACATGTCCCCAAACATTTATAAGACATATAAAACATATATTTGCACATGCATTAAGCAAAATTATGCAAATGCAGTAACATGTTGCCTGTTACTTACACATGCCTAGTGGAAATACAGTTACATAGACTAAGAAATATTACTTTTTAAGCACGATTTCATTCCGCAACTTTATTCCAACATGGGGCTACAATCGTTCATGGCTTTAGGACACACCAGTCAAATTTCTGAACTGTACACAACAGGGTGCGGCTAACAATGATCTCAGCACACATCATACTCAAGCATACTTAAGCACACACACACACACACACACACACACACACACTAGATACACAGAGAAAAAAATTGCCTCTCTAAGAAAGTAAACCTCTTATTTTATCCAAACATCTGCAGCAGACCCAAAGTTAAATTTGTGGACTTTATATACAAGGGTGTTTGCTCTGTGAAACCACAGTAGAGGACAAAAAAACCCACAGAAATGATGCTGGAAATATAATACAGCCGATAATGGCATTACATGCAGCTACACTGCAGGTAGTCACAGTATTCTTTATAAGGAAACAAACCAAAAGGCTCAGGATATAAGGATGTGGAGGCAATTGAATAACTTGTTGATCAATGTTGATTAACATTGGAGAAAAACTCCTAACAGGGGTGTCCAGTCCTGCTTCTGGAGGGTCACTGTCATGCAGAGTTTAACTCCAATCCTAATCAAACACACCTGAACCAAGTCACTTTAGGAAAAGCACTTGGTGGCCATATCTGCAATGCCTCCGGGCAGCTATTTCACTTATATAAGACCACATCTTAACTACTTGAATGTAGTCTCTAAATGTAATCTCTAAAATCAATGGTTAAGGTCACAATGAAACAATATTTCCAACCAACTACTGAACCTGACATCAACTGTATCATAAATTCTGTTTCTTATGATCAAATTGAGTTAAAAAACACTTTTAGGTTGCTTTAGCTACTGCCCATGTGAAAAGGCTGGCAAATACCTCACAACACTGTGTACAGAGCTCCTGCCCCAGAGAATCGTTAGTGTTCAGCGATTGACAATTAGCTCCTTTAACTGGTAAGTGGGATTTCCTTGAATAAAGCAGCCATACTGAGCATTGCACATCCCCATTCATAGTAACAGAACTGTGGCATCTTGTTAATCTCTGTAATCTTTGCCTGAACCAGCAAGGTCTTCAGGATTACTTGAAAATTACCATTAGGATATATTTGATTACGGTTGGAGCTAAACTCTATGGTTAAGACCTATACTATTTGTTGTTTTTTTTTGTCATCTTTTAGAAGTCAGATGAAAAATGACATTTAAAATGTGTATGAGGTTCATGAGCGAAAGCATATATCTCAGTCCTCAGGAATTGTTGTCTTATTTTGAAGGTGCCAATTAAAACAGTAGTACTAAGAAGAATGCAGACTCCCCTCAAAAACTTTCTAATTGCTCTCCCACAAACATTTTATTGCCCTGTAATAATTCTTTCACACTGTACTTTAGCCCTGTGAATGTATTGTGGTTGGCACTACATGGCAAGTAGCAAGAAATCACAGCTCTGTTAGGAAGAGGTTTAATCTCATGACTATGTCGTAAATGTCCTGCTAAGATTTCTGTTTGTTGCTTAATAATTCTGTCTGAGAATTTAGTTAAAGTTTTGGACCTGAAGTTCTAAACCACATGGTTGGACACATGGCTGTCTGTACTTTTAAACTGCAAACACTTCATTGTTACTATTGAGAAGTTTATTGGAAGTGGATTGTTAACAACAATCACATGGGGGAGTGGAGGTCATAGGTCAATGGTTTGTTGCTACTTAAATCTCTAGATGATTTAAACAACATTTTCAAAATTTGAGATAAAAATCTGGAGCTCATGAAAAAACTGATGAAACTCATGATCTTTTGATATAGACACTTGTGCTTAAATGCTTCATATTGCATATGCTTCATATTCTGAATTATATCATAACATAAAATGTGCATATAGATGAATTTCTTTAAAAAATTACAAATTAAATCATCAAACCTTATAAACTGATGAATTGGAATGAATTATTAGGAAAAGGGGGAAACAACTGTCCAGCATTCTTGAGAGCTCCTTTAATACTGTTTAAAAAGCATCTCAAGAGATTCATGAAGCTGGTTGAGAGAATGCTCTGTGTGTGCTGAGAACCACTCATTCAAAGGGAGGTGGCTTTGAAGAAGCTAAAATACTTCTTATATACTTGACATTTTTGGTCACTGCATAATTCCCATGCTTCCATTTTACATAATACTTCCAGTCTTACATAATTTTACAACTTACACTAAAATGTAAACAAAAAACATATTTTTCTGTACTGCTTCCAAACCTTTGACTGGTAGTGTATAAACTGCAACGCTTGCAAACTCCTGTAAAAATTATTAAACGTCAAAAGAGCGATAAAGAAATGGCAATACCATAGTATGTTGATGCGTACCATGGTACATCAGGGCAATACTTTTGTAACTGAAAATAAAAAGGTTGCCTGTAAATGTAAAATTAGTTTCTTCTAAACGCATCAGCATTCACAGTACTAAACAACAATGAGACCCAGTTGTTAATAAACAACAGTTATACCCAGAATGTTTCAACAACATCCCACTCTAGTAATAAGTGAGTCAGAAAACTTTGAGGGGACAGTAGTGAGTGGCCCCTGATGCAATTTCCTGTGTGTGCGGGGCACACACGCGTGTGGAGTGGGTTTGGCTCCCGGCGTAATCTGACCCCAGCGCTCTGCTCTTTAAAGGAATAAAGGATGAACTTACTGAATGGAGATCCGCTGCAACGTCTGCTGAGTTCAGAGCAGGAGTGAAAACTTCTCAAGGCGGAGCGACGGAGAATGAAAGCTGCAGAGGAGCGTTTAAAGTTTACAAACTTTAGAGGCGCAGCGATGTGATGAGCCGGGTTAGAAAACATTAAAGTGAAAAACTCAGGCGGTCAACAGGACAGTCACAAGGTAATCTGAAGTCATTATTGCTGGACGCGCGTTTCTAAGAGGACTGTGTCGTTTCTCCATTAATAAAAAGCACGCAAGTTCTGTTTTCCGTGGCGTGGGTGATGGGTCGCTTTAACTTTATAATGCTGTAGGTTGCGTCTCTCAAACCGCACTGTTAGTTGGCACGATCGGGGGTCTGTCTGTTAATGTTGACATTTTTCCATCGTCGCACCTGTACGTTGTGCCCATTTTTTGGACAAAAGTAATCCCAACATTTCCTACACGTGCCATCGTTGTGTTTTCAAGGAACGTTTCCTCGGTGCAGGGACAAGTGTTGCGCTTTACCGTGCAATATCGTGCCAAAGGAAGAATGATATTGCTGTGCATAAAACAGACTGTGAAGTGTTTTAAAGTGTGTGTGTGTGTGTGTGTGTGTGTGTGTGTGTGTGTGTGGTGTGTGTGTGTGTGTGTGTGTGTGTGTGTGTGTGTGTGTGTGCAGATGTGCTCACGTTGAGTTTTTGATCGCAATGAATGAGTTTGATAACAGCTGGCCTTGACGTCACCCCCGCCTCCAGCAGAGCACCGCAAATATAAATGATAAAGCAGGAGTTTTCTCCAATAACTGAATGCTTATAGTACAAAACTCAACGTTTTAATATGTGTTTTTAATAGGATGCAGCGTAAAGTACTACAATAACAACAGTGTAAATACTTACTGTACATTTACACTGTAAATACTTTTCAACGGAAACGTATTGTGAAATAAAACATTTACACATTTAAATAACATAATAAACATGGGGAGGTTGTATTGTGTGTGTATAGGTGACTGCACTGAAGATGTTTACACCTCAGCATGGAGGAATGTCTTAGGCTATATTTACTGCTCAAGCTGATAATGAGTGTGGCCAGTTTAAAGAAGCCTGTTATTAGGCTGAATACAAGGCTTCCTGTAGACCAGATAAGAAGAGAGCAGCGACGGAGGAGACAATATTTGAGCTGCTGGAGAACTTCATGGCTCATCTACAGCTGTTATGGACTCTCTGTGATTCATGTAATCCAATCTATTTATACCACCACTAAATGGGTGTTGTGTTTTGCAGCAGATGTTCTCACTCCTAAATATGAAAACTGTGCAGTCTAGGACTGCGGTGATGTGCTATTTTGACATTATTGATGCGCTAGCCGTAGACTTGCAGCTGTTTCTCAATGTATTTTTTATTCAGTTAATTTCTGTGGCACTTTTTAAAGTAATATGTACAGTGAATACATATTGATTTAAAAAGAAAAGTGCTTAAGAAATAACAGCAAGCTAGAGGTGACAGTGGCAAAAACATTTAGGTTTAGGTAGTAAAAAGAAACCCAGGTAAGAAACCCAGAAATCAAGCCATGCTGAACTGCTTAGCCTATGGTGGTTTGCTGGGTTGGCCTCACAGCCTAGTCAAGCTGGTTTTCAGCTGGTTTCCCAGTTGGCAACCATCAATACAGACCATCCTAACCAACTTGGCCAGGCTGGTGGACCAGCTAATCGTCTTAAAATGGTTTTCGTTTTTTCCAGCAAGGAAAAGCAAAACCATGGGAAAGATCAACTTTCTCAGAGCTTCTAAGAAGTTCTGAACTGATTTAAGCTTCAAAGAGAAGGGCTATACAGGCAAAAAGCATCTGCATGGTGGAGTGATGTTTATTTTGCTGTTTTCTGATTACCAGCCACTTTGAGCTAGTCAAGCAGGCTTTTATAGTTAGTCAGACCTCCAAAGCTGATGTTATGGGTGGCCATAAATTGTTGCATGGACACCAAATGGAAAACTTTGCTGCAGACTGGAGAGGCTGAAACAAAAGACGTCAGACTCAGTTTTGTTAAGTGTGGTGGCCTCTCTTTTGAGATCTGTAGTCTAGAGTTGGAAGTTTACAGGCTGCTTGATCCAACCTGTAATAGCTACAGTACTTCAAGTATTTATTTAGAAGGTCTCATACAGTCATAACATCATAACAATGTCATGGGTTTAATCCCTGGGAATAAATGGATTGATCAAATGCATAGGACCTTGAATCATAAATCGCTTTGGATGACAGTGTTTAGCAAATTAAGTCCAAATTGTATTGTATTCAGGTTGTGTTTAATGTAAAGGCAGAATCACTTACATACACACACACACATACCACAAACCAACCCAGACATGCAACACATTTGTTTTCTGCTGATTTGAGTAATTCCAAAGAGATGCCAAATTCTTGGAAAACCAGTTTGGTCTTGACACACACAATCCAGAAAAACAACAGAGGGGATTTCGCACGAATGTGGTGATGATATCATTTAATCACCTAATCGCTGACATCACCGCAGCTGCACGGTCAGCAGAGATTTAGGGTGTGTGTGTATGTGTGCGTGTGACCCAGAGCTGATATGCAGTTTATTGGAATAACAGAGGTGGTTCTGTCTGACTGAATGATGCACCAGAGATATTGTTTCTTCCTTGCGATATGAATTGGGTCATAAGATTTTGGCTTATTTTGTTATTCCATTACTGTGAACAGTTCATATTGACACTGTGTTTCATAGAACACAATGGAGCATCGCTTTAATGTCAATGAATTCTCCTTTGTTAGGGAATGCTTTGCAGTGATCTGGCCTACACATTTTATATGGGAATGTGTAAGAGCTCTTACAGTTGTTTTTATGTTTTGAGGAGACAATCTAGGGATCTGGGAAGCTTCTGGCCTTCAGATATATGGTGGAGAAGAAGCATTAAGTCATTACGAGTTCTACATCTTTACACACTGCTGTGTCTGAGATGACGTGACCCCATCATAAAATCTGTATCTGTATTTATTGTTTTTGCCTAAGCTTCGTTTTGCAATGGATGCATTTAACATGTGATTGTGAATGTGAAATGTGTGTGAATGTGATTTTACGTTTTAAGCAGTAGGTGAACAATCAAAATGGAATGGGGTCATAGTTTAGGTATATTTCAGTTCTAAAGTCCAATGTCTTACAATGAAAGAGGAAAAAATATGGTCACTCTCTCTTTAGTTTGGGTGATCTTTCTCTCTCTCTTCCTCCCTTCCCCCGCCAAACAAGTCAAGGGTGCAAAATGCCTTGTTCCTCAAAGCATTAGCACAGAGGCTTCAGGGGCAAATGGGTTATTTGTGTGTGGCTGTCATATTTGACAGTACATGTTGACATGGGCTGAGTTAACAGGAACATTGACTTCATTTGACCTTGCTTTCTGACAGCCATGCCTGCCTCTGCCAGGCTACATTTCCCAAACCTCAGGTTTTGACTTCAGTCGAGTCTGTACATAACTGGATAGTGAGTTATAGTGCTCTGGTCAGCTAGAGGAATCTCTCTGTGCGCCGCTTCTGTAATTTGTCAGCAGGGCTGTAGTTACGACCATGCTAATTGCAGAGCGCGACAAGACACAGTTGCGCCGCTCTGCAGTTTAAATGTCTGCCGCGGTAGAGACTTTTGGTGTCACCCTGTCTCGTTTACAGTTCTGCTTTCAACTAGTTTCTGTTTATTGTCTATTACAAGGGCCATTATATTGTCAAAATGTCAAAGGTTACTGCTTTGTAGTAGTCATCAGAAACATCTCTTTGTGTTTATTGTCGGGTTATATTTTACAAAATGATTTCACTATTCCACATTTCGCATTGTAACCTTACGTTTTATTTCCCTACCATCTAAATAGAGATGTTATCTTTAGCTGTTTTCAGACTTTGAGGTTAGCGTGTTTGCGACAGGCTACATTTAGGCTCAAGTAATGAGAAGATCTACCGCTCGCACAGACTGGTGCTTTGATTTGACACCCGCCGCTGGGCTGCATGAGCCTTTGTCACTGCTCGTCCAAACTGTGCTAATAACACAAAAGCTGCATACCTTTTAAACGTGAATGTAAGCTACAAACTAATAGTGGCCTGTCAGCTTTGCACAGGTAAAAATAACCCATGCTTTCAACTATTCAAAAGCTTGCCTTCTTTGAGCCACCACATTCTTTATCCTTTTTTTTGGGGGAGACAGAGAAAGACCCCCTCCCTCATATTAGTAATGGGACTGTCATGCAGAAAGACTCCATTGTGTGGGCCAGGATCCTGTTTCTCTGTGGGCCTGTAATTAAGAAGGGATTGCTTGAGCAGGGATATTTAGGTGGCTGAATATGGGGTAGAGTTTGCTTGGGCTTCTGGGTAAACTGTCTACACATTTATAGTTGGACTTACCCCTTCCCTAAGGCCTACAAACTATATATGAACATGCATTATAGTGCCTACGCTGTGTGTAGTATGGTGAGACAGAAAGTAGCCTTTGTTAAAGTGTCATCTTTGTGAGCTCACAGTTCAAGTTTGCTTTTCAGCAGTTACCAAGGTAATCACTAAAAGTGAGCTCATTTGAAGAGAGGGAAACAATACAAGAGAGGTGAATAGAAACCCTGGGCCCCAGAGGGTTTACCATCCGACCTATGATGTCAGCAGTGTGTTCTCATTTTATGATATATATCAGCCTTGGATTACTGGGTTTTTGGCCTCTTTTGTATAAGACTGTCCAATGGAATTAAAATCCAGTCTCTAAAACACTGTAAACATGTCAGCCGTTTTCCTGTCAGTTACACTATTATGATATTGCTGGATGAATGTGTTTTTAATAGTTGATGCTGATGTCAATATCTAGAGTGCTGAGCGGCCAGTGGCTCATTGAATGTTGATATACAGTATGCAGCACAGTAGTTAAATAATTATTAAGACATTATTCTTACAAGGTGAATCAAAAAGTTTAACCAGCCCAAGGTAGTTTGCTGATATAAGCTGGTTTAAGTCCTTTAAGTTGGTATTCCAGCTAGTCTGTTGTTGAAACAAGCAGAGTGCTGTGTGCATTGCAGTAATGCAAAACCTCAAAGTTCATTACGCTCATCATGTTCTCACTCCACCTTAAATTTTAATAGATGTTTCTATGTGTGTTGTAGGTTAGGTAGCAGTCTGGCACACAGGCACAGATGGCAGAGGTGATGGAGGGCAGCGCAGCCGCAGCAGCAGTGTCCAACACCTGTGTGGACTGGCAAAAACGATGCATCGCCCTGGAGACACAGCTCATGAGGTTTCGTCTGCAAGCAGGAAAAATCCGCCACCTACTTGCAGAAAGGGTAAATGAAGGGCATTATGGATAACACAGAGTTCAGAATTCACACGCTGCATTCCAGTTATGCATATGATAAATTTGTTTATTTTCTGTACCTTTTTACTAAACTTATCTTTTTTGCAAATGTTTTGCCAAATTATTTTTTGGACATGTAAGATGATATTCTTTACAGTATCATGCATATACTGTGGTACGTGAACATCATTCAGTATTGTGGTATTGATACATGACTAATATATCTTTCATGTACAGTAGCTCAAGTGGTAGAGATAGATGGTGCTAGCAATGCCAAGATCATGGGCTTATTTCCCAGGGAATAAATGCACACACTGTAAGTCACTTTGGATAAAAGCATCTGCCAAATGCATAAACATAAAGATTCTATGGCACACTTCCTTTCAAAAGGTCTTTAGCCTGAGTCACAATGGAAGGAGTTTCTCCTCCTGTCCTCCATTTCTCCCTCCTGCTCTACAGTTTGGTCATGCTGCATTGACTTCAGTGTTTCGTCTTGCGAGAAAAGGTTAACTGACAAACTTGGCAGGCAGCCCTGCAGGGAAAGTCATGGGGAAACCACTGACTCGTGTCAATGCTTGAGTGGATGTTCAGGTGTGTGTGTCATAGATAAGGGAAGGAATCCTTTATTATTTACCAGATCAGCAAAACTGACCAGATTTTGACATGTGAGGAAAATGTGTATGGACTGTCTGGCTTGTCTGTCCAAAACTTGCCACAGTTCTAGAGTTTTGTGGGTGTCTTCCAGAGCACGAGTATGCAGTTACTGTGGTATTCTAAGTATTGGTATGTTGTTATTCAGTTGCTAGGGTGCTCTGTGTAATTGCTAGGTCATTTGCTAAGTGGTTGCTAGGTTGTTGTGAGTGGCAGCTTGGTGGATTCTTATGAGCCCAAGTCAAAGCAGATGCCATAGCCTCAAAAATGGTCCCTAGATATGGCTGCAGTGTAAGTCTATAGGATTTTTTCATGTTTGTAGTCAATGTTGCCAAAGGTCTGATAACGCAGTAAAACAGTATGCATGCATGATGAAAAGTAATAATCTTTTTAATAACCACACAAAATATGGAGTTATTTAAGATCAGAGCCCAAATGGCATGGGATGAGTTACATAGTAAAATAATTTTATTTACAAACACTTGCCTGTTGAAGCACCACTAATGTTTAACTTTAAATGAGAAGATTGCATACCATTTAAACCATCACAACACCTTCCAACCAGTTTTCAGTGCAAAACTTTGCCTTCATAAACATACAGTGGAATAAACATGACTTTATTGAGGAAGAGATAAACGATATAAGGTTGATCTGTAAACCATGTGTATACATGGTCTTCTTGATGTTAATAAGAAAGCAACAACATCAGGGATGTTTTTCTTTTAGGTCCAAGAGGTTGGTCTGTTGTTATGTGCGTTTATGCTCTGTGTATGCGTGGTGGTGCCATTGGGGTGTTTACTGTCCAAACACGCAGACCACAGGGACATTAAGTCTTGGATATCTCCCAAACATCCATCAGGTTTCTTCCCTTTCTGGTCATCGCTCTAACCTGACCTCCACTCTCTCCCGCTCTCCCAGTTTTTCTCAACCATTCCATTGAATATCAGAGTTTCAACTTGTTTTGTTGAAGGGCAAAGGAGGAGCACAAAGGAAAGTTCTGAGAGTTTGCTGCTGGAGTCTGTTTAGAAAAATTCAAACGCTTCTCATCTGCTTCTCTGGGTGGTGTTAGGAGTGTTTTACACATTGACCCACTTTGCAGAGGAAAAACTTGACACAGAATTGTGTAAGGGGTGTGATCTCTTATTCTGGCTCCTGGGAAGACATTTTCCATTCTGTTTGTGTACATATGCCCTTTTGTTGTAACTGTGTGTGAGTTTGTCACAATGGGATCAGATTAGGATTGTGTGTGAGTGCACATTGTCTGTGTTCAGAATAGCATACAACTATACTATTGCTGTGGTGTGTGTACTTGCCAAAATGTGCAGAATACCACAATACAACAGAACACACTGTGCACAATACTGTATCCTATAATGCAGTGCAATTTTATTTCCAGTGCAATGAATATACCAGAAGTAACGTCTGCCATGATCTTCGTCTTGACTCATCCTCTGATTGAACTGCCAAGATTTAAGACCTTTTCACATCACTCGTGGAATCAGACATGTGCATAATGAGGTCATGTGTGTCATGCCATATATGCAGTAGTATCTGACTGTCAGATGTAATCACGCTTCAGTTCTGACTGTTTTGATTTGACTTCACACAAAAATGATCCGTCTTCATGCACGCCCTGCATGTGTTTGTGTTTAAAACGGGAGAGTAGATGTAGGAGATCCAGTAAGCTGCTCCTCATGTTGGATTTGGCCTAGTTCTCTGTGCTGTCTGTTGAGCTGTCTAGGATCTGCCAGACAGTCAGATTAGCCTGCAATAGCAATAATGCTTTCTTACCATCTCTCATCCACTTACTCCTCAGTGCCTTTGCTTTTCTTCTTTTATTCTTTTCTTAAAATACACCTTCCCTCCATCAGTCTTTATCTTCTCTCTAACATCTCCTAATTAATTATTGAACCACGGTTCTTCTAGACCTTTGGTGTCTCTGTCTAATATGGTTAATCATTGCATTTCAGACAGTGGTTTCTCTGTGGTTAAAAGCTGTGCTTTTAAAGAGAGTTATGAGCCGATCATGGTGGATGGACTGTGAGTTGTTAATGCATAGTTCTCATTCACTGCTTCCATATTCTAAAGTAGTGTAGTCAGCTGCATTAGAAAATTCTGCAGTTCACCCAAGGAGGAAAACCTCATTGTGCCTTCCCATAGCACCTGCAAGAGGAACAGTTGTTAAATGTTCCACATACCTGGTTGTCTGACGCCTGGTCAGCTGCCTTGCTTCCAACTGTTTAACTTGTGGCCTGTAAGCCAAGTTAACCATAAACTGTACCATCAGTCCATCCTTAGAGTTCTGCTGAGTTTCTGTCTTAGCATTAGTTTTAATCTTAGCCACAGTATTAAGCTGCCACAACAGAATTGAACAGAATATAGGGTCCTCAAGACATCTGTTTACATTGAGATCTGTTTACATTGCTACGTAAATTAACGTGCCATGGCTTTTTAAAAATATGGCTCTCGTGGCATGAGACTCTGATGGTGACAAAACGACCAAAGATATCCATTTGACACGTCTGCATATTTAAAAATAATATGGCAAATAGAATGCAAGTATAAGATGTGTGAATGTGATTTACTTGATGCCCTATTAGTGATGTCCTATGAGGCGGAAAACCTGAAAAAAGATCATGCTACTTTGAAAATGCTACTTACACAAAGGTTAGGTTGTGAGGTTACAGTATGTTAAGTATGTCATACAGTTGTGTACCATCATGGGTGTCAATCATTTAGCCAAAGAAATATTGCGGATTTCTAATGTGATCTTGATCAGTTTATGCTAATTTAACGTTTAGGTCTTTTGGTAGACTTTAGAATAGACCAGTTTTTTGATTTGACAGAAACAAACAAGGTTTAAATGAACGGAAATACTGCATGTTTAAGTGTCAATCTTTCAGGTAAAATCTCTCCATGAACAAAAACCCTTTCAGAAAGCAGAGGTTGTGAAAATTGGACTTGACATGTGACCTTATTTTCAGGAACAAAGCTCTCACACAAACTGAACATACTGAGTCTTCCCTTACAGCTTCATTTTTTGCATCAAATTTAAATGTCATCTACATTGACTAAATCTACACTGTCCTGAGATTTCACTCTATAGGTGTCTGTTTGATACATTGGGTACTTTACATTTGGCTGTATTGAGGCCATTTAGCTTAACACCCACCACTCTCTACAGCTAAACCGTATGACAGTTGTTGAATAACATTTAATGCTCTGTGAATCATTGCTGAGTGGTAAGGGAACCTGAGGTCAGTGCTCAGCTTGGCTTAGTGGACGCTGTTCCCACAGCAATGTGGATTGATGATGTGTCGGAGAGACACTATGCCTGTTCACATTTGTCGCAGATCCTCTATTCATTGCTGTACATTTGCTGACCCTGAGGTGAAGAGTCAAACCTGTGCACAATGACCTCACAGGCTGTTGCACTGGCCTCAAATGCTTAGAGAATGCTCCAGTGGAGAGGGTGCATTCTGGGAATCCTTGGACTTTTGGGCTTGAGGAATGGGAAGGGTGGAGTGAAAAAGATGAACAAAGAAGTCAGGACAAAAGGAATGCTCCGCCATACAGTGGGAATCTAATAGTGTGCTTGTCTTCCTTATACTGGGTCAGTGAGCACAAGGCATGCCAGGTCCAGGAATTGGACCAGCTTTCTCACAAGCTTTTACCACTGTACATATATGCAAAAGCATGTCTTCATACATATACTGTTATATGTGTTATCCATGCAACACTGTAACTGTTTTAATGTCTGTTTTCCTTGTTTTTCTCCCACTTCCTTTTTTTGTCTCCCACTGTTTTTGTATTTGAAATGTATTTTTTTTTCCCAAACTAAACAACAGAAACATTTTAATGGAATCATAATATTATAGGCTACATCTGTTTATGGTTTTTAGTAAAGATGATTGTGCAGAGTGACATTTAGCCTCAGACTGCAAACTCAGCAGTAACCCTGCATGTGGTCTTACAATGCATTTTCAAATAATGTAAAAAGTGATAAATCGCATTTCTTTCATGGTAATCTGAGTTTTTGCTATTTCTGTCATATGTCTGTTTCTATTTCTGTTGTAGCCCCACCCACAGTACATTCTCATTGGTTACTAATACAGTTGGTTCAAGAAGCCATGTTTTAACCCCATCAAATGTTTGTTAAAAGGCTCTGATTGTCACTAGACAATATGTAACATTTTGCTTTCAGCATGGGGAGAGTATTTACTTGATATTCAAGCATATGTAAGCAAAATTGTATGTGGGGTGGAGGGGGATGGGGGGGGGGTTGCATATAGTCCTGTTGAACCACAAAGGTTTCTGGCATGAGGGTGCCCAAACCCACATTAATACACTATGCCCTCAGTATTTAGGGAAAGATTATGATCAAAACCATTTACGCATGACAGGTACCAATGTTCAAAGTGTGATATACAGTAGATTATTCCCTCACGCTCACTCACAGTTTAGATAACTAAACTAGGACTCTCTTAACATATGTTGCACATGCAGTCTGTATGATGAGTTAAAGAGAAACGTCATGTATATAACCACAGTCCTCTCTGCTTTTTATTATAGATGCAGGAGTTGGAGCAGAAAGTAATAGAGTCTGACCAGCGGGCAGAGAATGCTGAAAAACAGGTTAGAAAACTCACTTGCTTCTTTTTCTCCTAAACCTTTTCATATAGATTTTGAATTATTCTCACTCAGTGTATATATCTGCTATTGTGTGTGTACCATATATGAAATTTCCTTTCATACTTGTGTGTCTAAATAATACAAAAAAATACCTTTATCAGGATAACCTAATTAAGATTATTGTTGTAGGTCCATATAATGGAGGAGAAGCTCAAGTCTGCAAACATGCAGCCCAGCGAATCAGAAAACTCATTGTACAGGCAGTATCAGGAGTTGAGCGTTCAGATGCAGGAGAAAGACATGATCATAAAGAAACTGGAGGAGCAGCTGGAGAAGCAGGTATGGAAAGACCTTGCAAAAAGGAGGATATATATGTCCATATATGTCCATCAAACTCACACTCAAGGATGCATTGAAACTTTCAGTTGTACAAAACTGTCCTGCTTATCTCCAGAATTTGATTCGAGCCCAAGAAGCCAAGATTATAGAGGAGAAGGCAGCCAAAATCAAAGACTGGGTGACTTTTAAGCTACGAGAGGTGAGTTGTGGAAGAACTGTGGGTAGAAAACACTTTGAAACAAATAGCTTTATCTCTTTCATCTTTTCTAATCTAGATGGAAACGGAGAACCAGCAGCTGAAGAAGGCAAACCTAAAGCAGGCAGAGCAGATCCTCATACTGCAAGACAAGCTTCAAAGTAAAATTTGTTCCTACCCTTTTTCTATACTTTTGATTTACTATTTTTATTTTTTGGCTTATTGTGGTGTAACCTTTACTGTGTTTCTGTCAGCTCTTCTTGAAAGGCCCATGTCTCCAGTGGTGGATGCCCACCTAGTTCCCTCCAGTCCACTCCACCCTCCGAGTTGTCCAGGGACACCCCCTGCCCAAGAGGAGGGCTGGAGACTGACAGGGTCTCGCATAGCTGCAGCAAACTCTACAGGTGCGTCATCATCATCTATATGAAAGATGTTTTAAGCCCTCACTAGTGTCTTTGAACAGAAACAGAAGCTGGTTCAAATTTAATTCAAGTTTAGATTTGAAAAAAAACTGGCAAGTGATGTTTATAGTATAAATTTGTTACATTTTAACATATTCATGTCCATATTCTGCAATGTTTCATTGTTTATAAATCCACTTATGCTACGTTGCACATGCTGGCAGAGGGCCAAGACACATTAAAGTGAAGCGTGTACCTTCTGTGGCACAAGTGCATCCAAGCGGATTTGCAAGAATAATGATATTCTGCTTATCTTCCAGTGGTCATTGAACAAGTCATTACCCTCCCAACTCATGTCATTGTTTGTTCCACCATAGCAACATTCATTCAAACAATGTTGAAAGTGTCACAGAGCAATTATTTGTCTTACAATTTTTGGAAAAATCCTGTTTTTCTAAATTATCCCTGTACACTTTTCAATGACCCATGGGCCAAATTTTGGAAGGTTTTATATTTTGCTTTTGTTTTATCTGAGGTTGTGTAATCTGTTTCTTATTGCAGATGGAAAGAGGAAAGTCACAGAGGGCTGTGACTCCGCTTTTCATAGCGCGTCCTTACTTCCTACATTACAAGACAAAGGAGACTCTCATAAGTCTAGTCAAGATGAGGTTGGCATTAGAACCATAGTAAAGGAGGGCGGAGAGGGGGCAGAGCCTTCTTTTGCTGTGACACGAGAGAGAGTGGGAGGGGCTTCAGACAGAGATCACTCCTCTGATGAGCTCAACAGCAAATTTCGTTCCCAGCGCCTCCGATCCTCTTCCTCATCCTCCTCCTCATCTTCGGCATATGAGACCCCTGGTACTGGTGGCTTTGATACACCTACCCCAACTCCTAAGAGCCCTCCCCCCACACCCCTCTCACCTCCTTTAATTCATCTCCCACTGTCAATCCCATTTCCTCTGACCTTACCCTCGGGCACCAGCATGACCCTGCCCAAAGTGCGCACCCCTCTAACCCCCCGTGACAGCATCCAGCTTGTGAAAAAGCACCACAGTCAGCCACAGCCTGGCATAGAGCGCTTCCACCCGGTCAATGTCAACATTGATATTGGAAACTGCACCTCTCCATCTTGCCAAAGTCTGGTTCTGGGTTCCATTTCCACACATGGGCTAGAGGAGACTGACATTGATGCAGGACCTCCAGAGAGCATGGAGGGTGTGGTGGAGGGACCAGAGTTGGAAGAACTGTCTTCTGATGGAGTCTTATTTGAAGGGTTGGACAAAGAACTGGAGATGATGGACCCAGAAGCTCTAAAACCACCTACTCCACCTTTGCACAGGTTCCCCTCTTGGGTAAGATGGGAAAGGGCTTGTTTATGGTCCAAAAGAAGACCATGTTTTGCACTGGCAAGCACTACTCACAGTTATTTTCTTCAAAAATGTAAATATCTAGTCTTTGTCTTTCAGGAGAGCCGTATCTATGCGGTAGCCAAATCAGGAATGAGAATGTCAGAGGCCTGTCTTGGAGCTAAGACTATTGGCAGAGGTCAGTCAACCAGTCACCAACAATCATACCTCAGTCACTAACCAATCAGTATCAGTCTGTCACAATCAACTCGCTGTAGTTTTTGTCACTTGTTGTTATAATGCCATACAAACAGACGCTCTTAGATCTGTCAATTAGAGGTCAGGTGTTGTTTGATGTCACTTCCTCATACCTAAGGGGAACACACCTGTGCAGGTGTGACCTCCATTCATTGAAGCTTTAAGAGGGTTTGTAGAGGAGGTCTGTACCTGTGAGTAGAGGGTGAGAATGGAAACCCTGCTCTTCAATCAGCCATGATGAAAGCATGAAAGCGGTGTGTAATTATTTTTACACAGCCTCCCCAAACACACACACTCTCTCTTAAAGAGGCTGGAACTCTATGCTATAATCAGTTTGTATATGATCTTACTTTTCAAAATTTGCCCAGTCTAGGTCTGGTGTCACAGCTTTAACAACTAGTTAACTAGTACGTTTAAAGCGAAATATGTTGTTTATCCTTGTTTTTGTCCCAATAATTGGTAAGTAATTTCTAAATAACCAAACTCTGTACAGTAAAGCATTATATACTCGGAAAAGGAGTGACAGGGTTTTGAGCTGCAATATATATGAGGCTTTACTGAGGTGTCCCATGTGGCATTTAAATGTCAAGATATTTTGGGTTTAACCTATTCTGTTCTTTCAGAATAAACAAAATGAACACTTGAAAAAGGAGCTAATTTACAAAAACAAGTTTGCCTATAGTGTTGGTCTTTGTAAGCGTGTCCTTTTGAAATTATATTAAATTGTCCACACAGGCCTTATGAAATTTTTACAGCTTTGCAAAGTTTATGTGAGTTGGACACATGTTGTTCGTTTGTTTCTTTAGTATCCACCCAACCTCAACACTCCGTTTCTGGCCCCTTTACTCACCTCATTTATAAGAACATGAGTGTCCCTGTGTACTCGACACTTAAAGGGGTAAGATTACATTATCAATATGATACAATATTTCCTAATCATGACATGTCTATGTTTTAAACCTAATGAGCTGTATAAATAGATAACATTTTATCCAAATGCTGAATTGTCAAACATAGGGAGATTTTTCTACCTCTTAGCCTTTTTCATTCTGCACTAACTTTGAGGCAATGTCACATGTATCCTTACTCAGTAAGAAAATCCATAATGCATTGCAGCCAAAGCAGTCATTTATGAGGGTCCTCTTCTGTTTCAATCCTGTTTATGTAAACAGCTGCCACATAGGCTCAAACAGGCTCATAGATGTTCTTAATAAAGCATGTTTGATATTTGTCTCACCTTTCCCACAATGCTCCTCTACCCTGTCAGAAGGCAACTCTGATCAGCAGTGTCCCTCTCCCTGATGATGATTCTGGTTCAGAGGATGACAGCAGTTCATTGGCCAGCCTGCATACGTCCACATTGGGGCCAGATAAGAAGGGCAGCACTCCCGGCAGCCCCCGCGCTGTGAAAAGAGGTGAGAAAACTTGTCCACTCTAGGTTCTTCAGAAACTCTCTTTGACTGTTTTCCTGAAACATGTTTAAAAGTAAAAGCGTGTAAAAACAAATGGCCTTTTTTGCCCCACAGGTGTGTCTATGTCCTCCATCAGCTCTGAGAGCGACTATGCCATTCCTCCAGATGCATACTCACTAGACAGTGACTGCTCTGAGCCTGAGCACAAGGTCCAGCGCACCTCCTCGTACTCCTGTGAGAGCTTCGGACCAGTAAGTGTCTGAACTCCTCCTCTGTTGAGCCAGCAAAAATCTCCTTCTAAAAATGTTCATTGTTGAGTACAGAGAACCTTCAGGTAATAATTGTCACCCATTTTGTCTGATTTTTGTTAAATGATTAAGGGCAGGGTTATGCTAGTGGTGTAGCCTTTAAATCTACCTTGGAACGATTGCAAGAATAATGCACTTATAAAAAATATATTAAAAAATAAAATGCGGTAAATACTCCATTGCAAAATGGATCGCCATAGAAGTGAAAATTAAAATTCAAATCAAAATTCAATACTTTTTCACTCAGCCACAAAAACATCTTTATTATAATATATTATTATTTATTATTGTTAGCCTACTTTCTGGCTATTACTAATAATAATAACACAAATTATTTATATATAGGCATCTTTCACAACACTCAAGGTCACTTAAAAGCATAACATGTCATCTTAAAAACATTATTACTTGCATTATATAAACAATGACAAACAAAATCTCAACCTTTATAAATACAGCTAAAAACAACTAACAATGAATTCATTAAATTCCCAGAGAGGCAGTGGCAGTCTACATGTTATTTAATTAATCAAACTCTGTTTATTAGATTAATATTTTAATTTGATTGACAGTCTTTGTGTAAAATAAGCATGAGTGCCATTGTACTAATTATCAGCATGGCTGTGCTTCAGCTGTTAATGGCTGTTAATATAGTTAATATGTATCTTTGCAGGAAACTCTAGAGAAAGCAGGTTACCTGCTGAAGATGGGCAGCCAGGTGAAGGCCTGGAAGAGACGCTGGTTTATTCTGAGGAATGGGGAGATCTTGTACTATAAGTCTCCAGTGAGTGTACTTTTCCACAAGCTCTGTGAGTGTGAGGAAAGGAAGTTTAAAATTTCAGCATTGATGAAATCTGCCTTTTGTTCTGCTCTCAGAGTGACGTGATCCGGAAACCTCAGGGCCAAATGGAGCTGAACTCCTCGTGTCAGATTGCCCGTGGAGAGGGAGCGCAGACATTCCAGGTGAGACACACACACCAATGCATGTAAACAGCCTTTAAGAAATCTGTCAGCCTGGGGCTTTCTGCAACGGTCTGATATGGGTATCGCATGCTCTCTGCTTGTGTTTTGAGGGGGATGTTTAGCCCACAAGTGCTGTCATTATTGGATTTTCAAAGATGTAATAATAATAATAGTGGAAAATTATGTATAATTTTCTTCAATCTTTAATCAGCATAATCACCTCTATTACGTCTTGGGAGGGATTAAATATCATGATTTTAATACGTATCATAGGATGTAGTCTTTGTCATCTGGACGTATTTTACTGTTATCTTGCATGCTGTAAAAAACATCAACAGTAATTGCCTTTGAATAAATTCTATAGGACATTCCACAATAGTCTGGATGATAAAGAGTCTTTGTGGTTAATATCAAATTCTTAACTTATTTAACAGACAAAAAAATCTAAGAGAAAGAGTAAAAAAAAAAAGCTTCCATTTTCATATTGTTTGTGGTCTAGTTAATTACAGAGAAGAAGACCATTTACCTGGCTGCAGACTCTCCAAATATCCTGGAGGACTGGATCAGAGTTCTGCAGAATGTTCTGAAGGTTCAGGCCAGTGGACCTGTTTCCATGGATCAGGAAGCCAAGTCTACAGTGAGAGGCTGGCTTACTAAGGTCAGAGTTCACATGAGTGTTGCTGAGATGTGACAGTGTTCCGGAAACTTTCAGCCTCCTCTCAACCCTAAATGTTTCTTCACACTGAAAATTGTATAGGAATAGGAATATTCTGCATCAATATTCTTTGTAACCTACACTTTAAATTGAAACAATGCTGTGGTGTGGACCTATTTACATTGGGAACAAAAACTCATCTGCAGACAGAACATTTTTTCTGTTTTGTTGGTTTTCTTGCAGAGCAATAAATGTAGCTGCTGTTCTTTTTGGTCTCTGATTTAGGTTGGTTTTATTTTGTTTTGTTTGCTCGTCCTTTGTTCTTTGTTCTATGGCTGTTTGCAAACTTTTAAGTTATGCAGTGTAACTTTTAAGGTTTTTTGGTTTATGGTGGATAGCAGACCAGCTGAAAATGTATACTATTTATAGTATACATTTAAATGTATACTATATCTATACTATTTACCACTTTATTTCTTAATAGAAACTTTTTTAGTTTAGTTTACTTTTACAGTATTAGCAGTATTAGCTGAAACTTAAAAGTTTCTTAATTTATCTAGTCAAAGCTATTTGAACAGTGTATCTAAATCTAGTTCAACATTCTATCCATGTTTATACCCAGTAACAGTAAGAGTGTGTGTACAGTGTATACAGTAACAGTCAGTGTGATGAGATCTAGAGGAATTAACAGGTGACATTGGGGATTGCAGGGTGAGATTCTTGGATGGCTGGTACATGCTGGGACAGAGCTGAGGTCAGCAGAGCTGGAATGTATCTCAGGAGTTTGTGTTAACTGTTGTGTGTGTGTGTGTGTGTGTGTGTGTGTGTGTGTGTGTGTGTGTGTGTGTGTGTGTGTGCGTGTCAGAGTGGGGAATGTGACTACCACATCAGAGGGGCTTTGAATAATATGTTCCTCAAAACTAATTGACAGCTCAGGTTTAAATTAATGCTTTCTTCCTCTGTTCTTTTGTCTGACCATCACTTTCATTTTATGGCAGGTAAAACATGGACACTCAAAGCTTGTGTGGTGTGCTTTGATTGGGAAAGTGTTCTACTACTACCGTAACCATGACGACAAGGTAGCTACCTCTTAGATTCCTAACAACACAAATGCTTTGGATTTTCTGTTCGAAAACCAGCAGCTGTGGCTGTGCCAACATTCCTTTTAACATTAAAATAATGTTGACAAATAATAGAGATAATGTTAATCTATGTATGATTCTATTGTATATTGACATCGACTGTATGTGTGTTTGATTTAGTTCCCATTAGGTCAGCTGCGTATTCGCGAAGCGCGGGTGGAAGAAGTGGACAGATCATGTGACTCTGATGAAGATTATGAAGCAGGTGGGCGGGGCTTCCTCTCCTCTCACTTTACCTTAGTGGTCCATCCCAAAGAGCAAAGCCCCACCTACCTGCTTGTTGGCACCAAACAAGAAAAGGTACCACAAAAACATCAAACGAAACTTTGATTAGCACTTACCCAAGTGCTGTTGTGCATTTTGTTCATTAGAATAGCATATATAAATGACTTTATTCTGATGTAAATGAGAGTAGAATTCCTGTTATAACTACAAAAGTTCAAATGTTTATCTCCTTCAGTCATATTAAGTGTTGAGAGATGACAAAATCATCACCTAAAATGCAGCTTTATTAAACATCAGCAAATTTACAACAGATTTTTAGATGATTTTATACTCAGTTTTTACTGTTTGTCTTTTAGGACACTTGGTTGTACCACCTGGCTGTCGCAGTGGGCAGTTGTGCCAATTTCAGGGTGGGCACAGAGTATGAGCAGCTGATTGGCAAGCTGTTGGACGTAGATGGAGACCCAGGTGACACCCACTATTAAATATCTACCAATTACACATCATCCACAATACACAGTTGTTTCGTGTGAACTCACACCACAGGCTGAATGGTATTAAATTGAGACTGACAGATTAAATGACCTCATATGGACCCCAGACAGTGTTTACAACTAGATCCAAAGGCCTGATGGCAGCTGTTGCTCTATTTTAATTTAGTTTTGAATGCAGCATGTTTGTGTGAGCAGATTCCACTCTGTGGAAACGTGGAGTGCTGTGCTTCAGTAAGGAGGGTCTGCGGTCCCCCCTCACCACGCTGCCTTCTGAGGCACTTCAAACAGAGGCTCTCAAACTCTTTAAGGTGAATATCCGTCTGTGTTGTGATATCGCTGGTTTTATCCTTCTGTCTGCTTAATTCAGTTTCACAAAAGCTGCAGTATATTTCCTTGTTTTATCTCCCGTGAAGGCTCTCTCAGACCTTTTAAACTTGTCCTCATCTTCTGCTGAGGGTTTATCCTTCTCTTCTGTCATGTGTGTTTGAGAGGGCTACTGTCTCTCACAGCAGGATCAAAGGCAGGGACGGGAGGCCCCGTGCTCATTATAGCTGAGGAGATAATGAGCTGTATTTGGCTCTGATTGTGAAAGATCTTTCTTTTGTAGTGTAGCCATGTTGGGGTAGCTACTATTTTGAAAACATATCTTGCTAAGCTGCAAACTACTTCATAAAAAAAGTAGTTAACACGCCTACAAGTTAAAAAAAAATTGGCACGTAGACTATGAGTTTTTGCATTATGAAAACATTGAACCAGGACACACAGAATTATGCTAAATACAATTTATTAAAATAAAAAAATGTAGTGATAAATAGGGTTGACTAATTTGTTTATTTAGAAGATGACATCAGGGTTCCCAGGTTGCTGTTAATGCAAATAAGTTGTTCGCATTTGCTAAAGGGAAATATGAACAGTCTTCTTTTTTACTTAAATTAATATGAAGATAAATTGAAAACAGAAAACATACCTGTAAGTGTAGTTACATACTGACAATATAAATCAACAGAGTGGGTAAGGTTTCTCAAAATAACCAGACATTGGCCTTTTAATTGGTGCGGCAGATATAAAGGTCTTTCAGTAGACTAGACAATTGTAGTGTTTGTCTGAGTGGACACAGACATAGCAACATTTACTAGCTAGCCAAACAATGGAAGATGGGGAAGTGTTTGAAACTTGATTAAAAATAGTCCAGTTTTTGTGATCCTGGTTAATGGCACAGAAATTAAACAATTCAGCTTTATGAATTGTCGGATGAAATACACATGAGTCAGTGTCTGTGGAATCAGGCAGTTACGCCTAAAGTGTAAAATGTTCCATTTCTTTGGGATTGTCTCGCTTATTTGTAGTTGCACATGACAAGATATATAAGGTGACAACAGTGATGTAGGAAAGATTTTTCAAATGACATTGCTACCTGTTGTAAAACAAAGTTCACTACTGAAAAATATCAACTATTTTATAAACTGCTTTCACCCTATGGAAAACTGCAGTATCTGTGTCCATCTAAAACTAGTAGTATCACTACATTTAGCTAGTTATTACCCAACACAGTTGCAGTGTGCTCAGCTCTCTGTGTGGGAAATGGCACCAGCACTGTAATGTGTCTCAGTCTGAGGACAGGCCTAAACGTTTCATTCTGAGTTCAAAGTGGATTGCTGACAGCATTTGGAGAGATAGTCTTGTTCCAGTCTCTCGTCGCGTCTCCTCAGGCTCCTGTTGCCTATTGAGAACCCATTCTCCAGAGGTTTGCAGACATTATGCCCTATTTACAGTTCAATGGCGTATCCTCAGGAGCTAGCATCATGCTCTTTGAAGATCAAGACGGGCTTTTTAGGGAGTCATTTGATACTGAAAGAAAATGCTACCACTCTGAAGTAATGAATGGGGGGTTGACAGCTGCATCCTGACTTCATTTCATTTGCATTGTAAGGATTTCTGTAAGAACAAAAATGGAATGTTAATAAGAAAGTCAAGCGTGCTATTGCATGCGCTGTCTGCACGTCCCAACCGCAGAACTGGCTGTGTGTGGTGATGTGCTGCGTGAAGGGCTCGCCATCTGCTGGCTGTTCTGTGTTCATCTGAGACTGTAGCGTGTACAGGCACTTTTGCTTGGGTTAATGTGCATATTTCATTACTTGCCCGAAAATACAGTTAAATAGAAACACCAAATGTTGCCAAAATGAACAACATCACAGTCAATCAGAACATATTTGAGCTTTTAATATATAGGTATGTGGAGAAAACTATTTGACCAATGAGATTTTACTGGGCAGAGCTACTTAGAAACTAAAAAGACAACTTTGAGGGAGTATTTTGAGTTTTTTTTATTGTGATAACTAATTGGGGCACAGTTTCAGATCTGTGGTGCTGTAGTGGTGCAGGTTCAAGTTCAGCACGAAACACCTCCTGGCCTCATTTTCTCTCCCACACCCACTTCATGTCTCCTCTAGACTGTCACATTAATAAAGCATCCAAAAAACACATCTAATATTATAAAGCGCTTAATAATAGCATCTAAAAACAGATAAACACTATCACAGGCACACATACAGTACACATTACTACAAATATGTTGTCTTTGGCAGTCCTGTCAGCTTTTCATTAATGTGCTGGTGGAGTCGCCATCCATAGACTACCACACTTCACTGGCCCAGAATGCACTGCAGGTGTGCCTAACCCATCCAGAGCTCCAGAATGAGATGTACTGCCAGTTGATCAAACAAACGAACTGCCGCACTCCTCACAACTATTCCCTCATACAGGTCAGTGTCATATTTACAAACACTGACACTTTCACATACTCTGTTATCATATAAAATATCTTATATCTCTACTCTCTCTCAAAACAACGATAACAGTGCTGGCAGCTGTTATCATTGTGTGTGGCTCTCTTCCTGCCTCAACATCACTTCCTGTGGTACCTAAGACAATACCTGCAGCAAAACGCAGATCCTAGGTGAGTGCCTGCACACATGCAAATATATATAAATATATTCAGTTATACTGATGGTCCCTCACTGGTACTCAATTTAACACATTTATACATCTTGCTTGTAATGAAATGAAATGAAATTATAACACTGCCAAATGTTTTGAAAGCATATGTGTGTGTCCACAGAACTGAAGTAGGGAAGTATGCTGTGTACTGCCAGCGCTCAGTGGAGAGAACTTTACAGAATGGAGAGAGAGAGGCCAAGCCCTCACGGATGGAGATTTTGTCTATTCTGCTGAGAAACCCTTATCATCACTCTCTACCCTTTAGTATTCCTGTCCACTTTATGAACAACACTTATGAGGTACACACACACCTAACTAGTCATAAATTCACACACAAACCTTTTCAGTGCCTCATGAGCTGGCTAACAATAAGTACTATGGCATCATGATACTTTGATATACTATCATAGTACTCAATAATTCATATACCATAAAATTGGATCATTACTCCAAGGTGCTTTTTGGTGTTTTTAATTTTGGTATGGTTTCTTAATACAACAATACAATATTCACCGTAAAACAACACAAAAGCAATTGAACCCATGGCCAGGGAACACAAATTTTAGTTCATTGTATACTTTTTGAGTATTCAGTGTAAGTCACTTTGGATAGAAGTCTCTGCCAGATATGTAAATATATTTTAGGAGGCTTTTCAAAAGGCTTTTGCCTCTTCATAAGCTTCTCTCTCTTTTGTGTAGGTTGTAGGTTTTGATGGTTCTACCACAGTGGAGGAATTTTTAAACACACTGAACCAGAGGGCTGGGATGAGGAAGCCTCAGATCTCAGGTTTTGCACTCTTTACAGATGACCCCTCTGGAAAAGATCTGGAGCACTGTCTGCAGCCCAACTATAAGGTGTGGTATTTTTACTGTAACAGATCACCTACACAATACATTTTGCATTAAGCATGTAAACCTTGTGTTTTGTGTTGCAAAGAAATTAGAGGAATCAGTTTTAGACCAGATTTTATCTCGTGGTACAGATATGTGATGTAATCTCTAAGTGGGAACAGGCTTTGAAGGAACTTCATCCAGGAAAATATGAAGGAACACGGATTGTCCGCCTCACTTACAAAAGCAGGTGCGTTTGCAGTTTCGGCTACCCCTTTTTATGAGTAAATTCAGGAATTCTTTTAAATGTTCATGTTGAAAGGTTATTCAATCTTTGTTTAGGCTGTGTTTCCGAGCACAGGCAAAGGGCGAAACAGAACGAGAGCGCCTCCTGTTGGCATATCAAGTAAATGATGAGGTACAACAAGGGCACTTTCCTGTCAGTAAGGAACTGGGCCTGGAAGTGGCTGCGCTGATGGCACAGGTGGGTGTTTAGAGAGTGTGTGTGTATGTATATCTGTGGGGGTGTAAGAAATATACACTACTATAAATTTATCTTGTAGGTCGAGCATGGTGATCTAGATCGACCTGCAATGTCTCCTGCTTGTTCGCCTCATTCAAAGACCCAGCAGATCCTTCTGCAGGTACTAGAGCGTTTTTACCCCAAGCGCTACAAGCAGGAATGCAGCATGGAACTTCTCAGGTAAAATCATATCTATGTTTATATGTCAACTGTAGAATAAATAAGTTTATAATGTAAATATTTCTAATTGATATCCAAGAGTATCTTTTACCAATATAATATAATGTCGTAAAATAACTCAATAATACACAGGTTCTTATTTTTCTTGATTATAAAGTACAATAAAAATGAAATAAAATAAAAATAAAACTAAATAAAAATGGCTAAATAAAAAATCATGTTAATGTTAAAGCTAAACTGTTAAAGCTGCAATCCCTAAGTTTTGGTTAAAAATAAACAGAGAACAGTAAATACACAGTTCAACAGAACGCTGTCCTTACCTTTGCAATGATAAGCTTTATACTAATGATTTATAATTTGAACTGTTGGGTCTGGTTTTCTGGAAAATGTTTGGCTTTAATTGACTTCAACATACCTAAAGAAATATATGTAAAGTAACCTGGAATTTTTATGTTTCTAACAGAGATGGTGATAGAGAGGCAGAAGTTACAGATTGCAGCTTTTCTTATAATGGCAACTTTGTTTCACAGGGACCTTGCTGAGCGTTTGGCCACTAAGTGGTCTGTTCTGCGTGGGTGCACAGCTTCAGAATGTGTGAGAATCTATCTGACTGTGGCTAGAAAATGGCCTCTGTTTGGGGCCAAGATGTTCAGTGCCAAGGTAAGTTCAGATGTAACCAAGGCGACAGTTTCTTTAGCAGCTGCCAGAATTAGATGGGTTTTCTTTTCTATGCAACCTTGGACACATAACATGACTTTCAGATGTACCTGTTAACACAAGTAAGGTTGACACTTTATTCCCACTGTTTTGGCGTACAGCCATTACCCCCCTCTTCATTGGACCAAACTCAAGTGTGGCTGGCTGTTAATGAAGATGGACTCAGTGTTCTGGACTACGCCATGGTGAGTGTGTGTGGATGTGGACACAGGCTGAATTATAGTAAGAGAGGCTTCTGATAGTAAGAGAGACTGAATTAAAGGAATATTCTGGATCATTTACAGCTTAAGCTCTCATGCATGTTGTTGATTACCAGAAAAAACTGGATTCGCTTAGCTTGTTAAAACAAATTAAAAACATGCTTGCCGTTACAATGGATGCCTAGCTAGCAAGTATGCACGTTCAATAAACATGTTAAACATGCAACGTTCACACTGAAAATAGAACCATAACTATTATTTTATGTATCTGTGTGTGTGTGTGTGTGTGTGTGTGTGTGTGTGTGTGTGTGTGTGTGTGTGTGTGTGTGTGTGTGTGTATAATGTTTAATTGTATATATAACATATTACAATAGCTGATATTGCCAACAACTCATTGTGAAAGGAAAGACTTTAGTGATGGTACACTGAAAGGAAAGAGACATGAAAAGGATGTGATGTAACAGTACTAAAGTTTACAATGAACTCTGCAAACTACATCCGCAGGGATTGTATAACACATAACCAGACAATCGTGCACCTAGAAAAGCAGTAACAGCATAATACTCTAACAAAACAATGACCTATGACCTTAAATTGCATAACTGTAAATGTTGTACATTTTTGTACAATGTACAGTTTTGTTCTAAATGAAGGAAGTGTCTCAGTTGTTTTCTATGGTAAATAACATTATGCCACAGATGCTATCTGTAGACTAATATAAGAAAGATAATCCAGAAATGTTTCTTTAAAAGCATGAACACTTATGAATTGTCTTTAGCGCCCTCTGCTGGTTTTGTGCGTTTTTGTCACCATGACAACATTTACCCAAATGCTGTTCTTTAGGCTTCAAGTACTGTGTATATGGTATCTTTCTGGCACTGAGAGGGCCACATATGCAGGTGTGCTGGTTTGTTGACCATAAAGTTTTTAAAATCCTGCATAATTGTCTGCTTCCTCCAGTACTTATTATCTTAGTTTGCTTGCAGAGACCCAGTTGTTCTCAGCAAAATAAACGTGGTCAGTGCAGACTGTAATTTTCTGCTGCCGTGTTCTTCCATGTCAATTTTGGTTGAGTCTCTTTATCCAAACAGTATTCCAAAGGCTTGCTGTAAAGTCTACAAAAAATGGTCCATGCTTTCTATCAAATGTAACAAGGCATTAAAATAATCAGGGAAATTGTTTCCTGATTGTTTGGTGTGTGTAAAAAGATATTAATCAGTTGTGTATTTGTTACTTTGCAGCATCCTTTAGCCACTTATCCATACCAGTCTGTGATTACTTTTGGAGGTTGCAAGGAGGATTTCATGGTTGTGGTCAGCCAGATTAAAGACCAGGCTTTGGGCAAGAACACTGTGGATAAACTTCTATTCGCAATGACTAAACCAAAGGTAAGGTACAGCTACAAAAGGTAAAACTCACTTTAACTGCCTTTGCAAATGCAGTTGGTAAAGATGGAATTCTGATATACTGGAGTGTTTTTATCATTACATTTTATTGCATATTATAGAAATCTGATCTAGAGTGCTTGGGGAAGAAATCAGAACTTTAAACAGCTTAAAAGCCAAGTTAAACTCTTTTCTCCCTCCATTTGCCCGTCTAGATCAAAACTGATGGTAAAAGCAGGTTTGTATATTCATTGAGGGTTTCAGATGTACTTAATAGCTCCGACTTCCTTTTCTACTATACAACATCACAATGCAGGAAGTGCTAATGAGCTCCACTGTGTTGGTATGATGGGGGTCATTACGTCCATGTCTGTGGTTTTTGTGTCTTTTTGCCCTTTAACAAGTTGAAACTAAATATTTCTGACTCTTGACTAATTCTCTCGGTTCTCCTTCAATTCTTAAGATCCTGGAAGTGACTCTCCTCATAGCTAGTTATATCAACTATTGGACCTCAAGTTTGCCAGGTGCCAGCAACCAGACACAAGGCTCTGCAGTGGGTCCTCAAGCAGACAGGAAGCTGATGGACATGGACAGCAGACACTTTCCATCAATGACATACACTACTAAAGGCCCCACCCTACTTTAAGTGCCTGGATGCACTGGCAACTCTTCAAATAGTGTACATGCATATACAGCCATACACAAATGCAACCATGCATTTCAAACCCTTTTGATCTGATCTGAGATCATTTAGTTGGTAAGGATGTGATTTGAACGTTTGTATTGGAAAGTCAATGCAATAAACTGTGGGAGAAAAGTGATTATGTGAATAGGTCAACTACTTGTATTCTGTTCATAGTCCAAAATACAGAAAATAAACAGATCAGAGCGGCTTTACAAAGGGAGACCTGCTATAAACAACCCTGAGAAGATCACCCACTGAGTAAGAGGAGCTCCAACTTCTTTCTACAATGCAGAATTGTTGGAGCTTATTTGCTCTTAAACTGGATGGAAGTCACGATTAGAAGTTTTCATTTGTTCATAAAATGGTTTCTCTATGATCTCTGTTTTACAATATTTTTATTTTTTATTATTTTCATCTGTTTGTGCAGTATATTTCCACTGTTTAACGATACACTATTTAAAGATACTGTACTGTCAGTAATTGAAGTGCATTCAGTGAATTAGAGTGAATTGTGTTGTACTGGGATGGGTAAAACATTACACAGGTAATCATCTCTAGTATGTTTAATAGATACAGTATAGTGAGAAATAACTAACCAATGGTTAGCATTGCATGGCAAAGTGTTCTGTATTGCTGTTTTTTCTGAGGCTAGTGATGATGTTGAAATGACCATCTTAAATAGTGAAAGCACAGAGCTGCACTTGCATCTACTGGTAGTATACCATGGTTGAAAAAGTCCCATTTAGGTACTAAGTTTGTCTATCCAAGCTAAAAAATTACATGAAGATCAATACTATGTAATCTACAGAGTGTGTTACAGAGGTTTTAGTTTCTTTTATATATTGCGTGTCATTGTTCTGTAGTGCTTCCAGACATAATGCTTAATCTGAGCCAAACTGTTAATGTTTATAAAACAATGATATTTAGGTGGATAGATGCAGAAAACTAGACATGTTTGCCATTGCCTTCTGTAAAATATTAAAATAACACCCCGCACCTGTCTCATCACAATGTTATTATGTGCAGAACCATGCATTTTTGTGAAATTTGCAATTTAAGTTTTTCATTATTATCACAATGTTTTAATATGCTTTGATACTTTCTTAGCAATTTGATCTTTACAAATATTAGATCTTAGTATATTTACTACCCAATGAAAGATATAGCACATTTTCTGCCTTTGAAAATAAAGGACAGTGTTAACTACTCTGTATTTTTTTGGAAACAGATAATTGAAAAATGTTGGTAATGGCACACCGTACCCTTAATACAGAAGGACCTGAAAAATTGGACACTGAGGACACTGCATTGTGGGGAGCATTTTTTTAAACTACAATAATGATGAAAGTAACGACTTATTCTATGAACCAACCCACTGTTTCTGTATTTTGAATTTTATGTTTTAGTGTAATCAACCTTTTTGTTTAACCTGTGTTCTTTTTAGAAACTATTAAGTGTTTCAGTAGTTTTGGGAATAATCTCCCTTGAGTTACTGCTAAAATGCCCCAAAATGCCCAGTGACAGTATCAAATACTATATTTACAGAGACGTTGATGAAAATAAAGTGTTTATTGTGTACAAGTTATGAAGAATGCAAGTTCAAAATTTAACCTTTACAACATAACCTTTACAACAGTGAGGGAGTAAATGATATCCTCATGTGCAATATAAATATTACTATAAATTCCTTTATTTTATTTGTGGAAACACTTTTCCATTCGGTTAGATTGAGGTTATGTTTGCATCTGTTGTCCATCCACGAAATACTTTTCTTTTAGGAGCAAATGGATTCTTGCACCCATACAGCAGTTATAGAAAAGCCCTTTTGATTTTTTTACAGAAGAGTTTGTTTAGTATCACTTGTTCTTTTGCAGAAAAATGGATTAATAACTGAAAAGGTTTACAGAATTGCTGTAGGTTTATAGACGGGGTGGAGTTTTCTCTGCTCTCTTTATCCAGGAAGGTCAAAGTGCTAATGGTATTTTCCTGCCAATAGTCTGCTATAAATTCATATTTGAAAATTAAACAGGGAAGTGTATGTACTAAGCTAATATCCTCATTACTTAGCCAGGCTCTCTCTATAAGCAACTTTTGATACTAAATTAGGAAAAGCCTGCTTTTCATTGTTACTTTCAGAAAAAATAATCTGTGACTCACAGCTTGGTTTGGAAGAATCCCAAACTCTCTCCATGTATTTTGCATGTATCCTAGCTTTGTTTTGAAAATGCATCTTTCACACAAAAATCAAGCTCTGGGAATTTAGGATTTGAAGCAATACACAATAACACTCTTGAATGCCATCAGTGTAAATATTGGTCAGACAGCTCTCATAAATAACTGCAGTGTTAATGTGCCATTGAAAGGCATTTGTTTCTTACGGCATTCTGAGTAAAGATGCTGCTGAATAGTTAGACTTGTGTTGTTGTCAGAATCAATCCACTTTTTCAACACACAACAGAAATTGTTTATTATATTTTCATCTGAAAGTTTTTGCATGAATTACTTAAATTAGTTTGTCACCATACATCGTCCATTTTTGTCCATATCGTGTAAAAAAGTACACATATTTTTTGATAATGTAAAGTAATTAGCCAGCAAGTGTATGCATGAAATACTGTTCAAAAACATCCCAGGATAACTCAAAAGACTCAAGAGAGTGCAGAGCTGTAATCTGCAAGAAGGACTGTGGTAAGAAATCCAAATTAAAATGTTAAATAATTCCAATTTTTGTTCAGTTTTGATAACTATTATTATAAATGTGGAAAAAGCATCAGATTATATATCTAATTATTTGACACTTGTATTTTATTTAGTAACTTTTATATCAGATATAACGTACTGAAATGACAGCACATGTATTTAGTCACTTAATAGCTTGAAAATTAAGGTGGACTAAACCAAATAGCCAGTCCCAGCACCGTTTGTAACCTTTTGGGAACCTAAATTACAATGATCACCAAACTTAAGACACTTAACGACATACAGTATACAGTAGCAAAATGGTAAACAGAGCACAAGGACACCCTGTCAGGCCAAACACTTCACAAAAAACATCGTTTGCGTTTAATTAGTTGAACAATAAGTATACAGCTAAAACGAAAACAATGAATTTGGTTGGTTAAAAGTAACCGCAAAGTTTCATAAGCAATTGTATATCATCATTTCATACAGACATTTTTAAACATTTTGTAATCTACTCAAATGGCCATATTTAGTGATCGCTGTAAATGTATTTTAGCATTGTGCTTTTTTATTAGGCTTTTGGGGTATTTTCAGGTAAGTCGTGGTTCAGTTAAAATGAAACAGCATTGCCTAACAGTGCGCGCACATTGTTCCCCTCGCGCGCCACTCAGACGCGCGTGGGACTCTTCGGCTTACTCGCGCCCTGCATCGCCAAACAAAAACGAGGAACAGAAATTCTTGAAATATCAAACTAAAGTAAGGTTTACAAACCCCACATTTAGCCCGCAGTGCACACACCTTTGTCTACTTTCAATATAAACATATATAATATATTTTTTTTAATGAACGTTAACCAGGTCCAGAATTTTCTCAACTGTAATCTATAATGAACAAAACAATTGAACAATTTTTGACAAAAGCGTGCTAACAGTTTGTATTCCCCAAAACAGGGCCAGACAAAAACATGCCATCTAAAAAGCAGAGTTTACTGAGGGAGGCGTCTCATCAGATCATTGCAGGTGGATCAGCAGGTAAGAAATTATATTTATTTTTTACTTCACGTAATTTACAAACTTTGTTTACAAACTCTGTAGCATGTCGCGCTGCTGGCGCTGCACGTGCATCGCCTGTAGACAAACACTCAAAGCCGCTTTAGCTGCGTTAAGGATCCTTCGACAGATGTTTTCAATAATATAGCTGTTTTAAGGAAAGAAATTCAGTTGTTAAGGATTTAAATGTAATAGACTGAAAGATTTATGTAACCGGATGTGTACCACAGTTGAGCGCGGGACAGGCACGTACACTTCAAATAGTTCCGTTTAAAAACAGTTCCGTTTTAGTTCAAGGCTTCTTTGCTTGAAGATACTTTATTTAACTTCATTTAAGCATGAGGAAAATATTCTTTTGTTTCTCCAGATTATGCGTCTTGAGGTTTATGATTGTTTACCCTCTGCACTTGTTAACGAGGCCGGGGAGAAAAAAAGTTAATTTATGTTTGACCTGGTCACAGGGATTGGGTCTACACTTGGCTTCTTCCAGCCTTGGCCTGTTTTAATTTTCCTGACTCCCTAAAATTGCTTAAGTTTTTTCTGAAGGACACGGCAGCTGATGTCACCACTGTGCTTATGTTTTATATACCATACCAGGGCAATTTTATTTCACAACCATTTAGAACTGTAGGTACAGTATAGAGGACAGTATGTGTTTAAAGCATAAAACTGTTTGAAAAAACTATGATGGTGATGTTTTATTGACTTCCACAAGAGGGAAGCATTGTACTTGAGTGAAGTTATGGTCATTCTTATGGGCTATTGTTCTCTTGAAGTATCTTCTATAGTATCTTTGATGATCAATTTTTTGGCTTTTTTGGTATGTCTTTTGGTTTTCTTTTGCAAATGTTGCCATCATTCTAAATCTGTTGCAAAGCTGTTAAATCAAATACTTTGTGTCAATACCACATAACAAGTGAAGATATAGAAACAATATAAGTGACAGAGAAAGTTAACTGAAACTTGTATGTAATTTATGTAATTTAATTCAATTTACCGCACAGTCTTTAATGACCATTTTTAAAAAAAAACATCTGTTTTTACATATATTGGCTTTACATGTATCAACTGTGAAGTTATTTTTTAATCATAATTTTGTGTTACAGCAAGCCCAGTTCCAAGATAGGGTATGATACTATATTTAGTTGTTATATTGCTGGCATGCCTTTTATTTAGGAAATTAAGAGACTGCATATGTAACTATTAGCTGACTCTATTAGCTGAAGATATGTCAAACTTTGCTCAATTTAAAAAAAAAGGGCTCTTTTATAAATTTTCTCAATGGGAACTTATTTTCTTTTCATCATTTATCTTAGTTTTAGCCAGAAGGTCCGGAAAAATGATCATAAGTTACCCAAAGTGTTTTTGGTATTGATTTCCGCTCCCTGCCCCTGTTATACTGAGTAATTTGGTAAGATTTACACAAAAAATGTTTTAGTTATGATTAGTTTCTGTGTAAATGTATCCGCCGACTGCAAATGGAGTGTGACGAGAGAAGACAGACAGCCTAAGTATAATTGAACTCAGTCCACCTCTCTACAGCAGACCCTCACTTAAAACACTCAGAGCGCCTGCCTTCTAATCACTTCGAAACTGTGAAATAAAGTTTAGGCAACTTGGAATAACTAAGTTTATGCTGTGTTGATCGGGAAGAACAAGAAAAGAGTAAAAGAAGAGTAAATAAATACTGGCAAATGAGAGGAATATTCACCCACATTAGATGTCTGCCGTAAGCGACTGTTTCCTCTGCGGTCCACAATTGGCCGCTACAATCAGAGCAGAATTAGGCCTAATATTTATTTCCAGAAACAATTGTACATGCTTCAGCAGGGCTTTGATTGAGCTCCACTACGACATGTTGTGGACAGATGTTTAGATGACCTCATGTTTGAAGTAATGTTGATTTTGGAGGGTGCTTTTCTGTGCCTCTAAATCGCCTTCTTATGCATTTATACATCCATACACACACACAATCTTCTGCTGCAATACTTTGTGCTTCAAGTTTTGTAACTGCACAAATTCTGTCTGTTCTATCACTTGGTACATTAAGTGATTCTATGAAACATGCTTTTCGGATAATTATCTGTAATATATAATTATAAATAATATCATTCAGTGACACATAAGAAGACATTGTGTTTGTAGTATATGTTAGAAAACCATTCCTGAAAAATGCCATAATAAACCATAATAAACATTACAAAAACAAGCAGAGGAGATTTATTGACTGCTAAGACTAATTACCGCTGGAGGAAATGTGCAGGATCATAATGTTACAAGAAATCAGTTGACTGCAGCCAGGCATGAAGTATAATGGTAACATATGCAGCAAGGAGCTTAGGCTCTCCAAACAGATCATATACCTCCCACAGGTACATGCTCAAACCTGGGACCAACCACAGAATTACTCCTTAATAGAGCTAATGCTTCTAATCAAATGTATGCAATGTGCATGTATTGCAACTTATGGTTGACAGTGCTACATTGTGCAAATACAATACTTAAAATGTGACATAGCTGGTGATAAAATAGCCCCTCTGATCAGTTTATCTACACACTTGGTATAAGAACTACTGCTGAAACACTGTTATATGTGGATTGCTGTTAAATCAGTTGGTCTATTTATACAGTATGAATTGATGGAGTTTAGTTCTCTGTGGCAATTTATGAGCCAGTGCGGGACCTTTGACGTTATCTTAATGACATGATTTATAGCGGTCGCACACAGAACTAAGCAAAGGAGCCGGGACATTTTGAGACGTGCGTGCGTGACGTCTGTACTGTAAACTGCGACTGTTCAAGACGTGCGCGCACACAAACTCACGCATGCGCATTTCACCCATCACGCACACTGTTGCTGTAAGCAATATAGATAATTGCGGTGTTATGGTAAAAGTAGCGTGATTGCGATTGTTCGACATGGGAGGCTGTTCCTGGGACAGGGCTCCAGGGAAAATTATTAAAATAAGGCCATCGAAGGAGACAGGAAAGACAGGGTTGGAATCGCCAACAACAAACACAATGTGCTCTATCTGCAAATAATTGGTGCTCATCTAATCAGTGATGTTAATGTTAACCACATCCATTTTTAATAAAACGTAACGCACAGTGTTTAAAGTACGCTTACGCCATCAGGGCAAATTTAACGTCAAGTAAGTAAGCTTATTTTGAAATGTATTTATATCTGTAATCTTAACTTTTTGAAGTTGCAATGAAGTCAGAATTGACCCAAATTTTAGATGATACTTATTTTTGGTGTTATTATACACGATTCATTTTTTAAAATTCAAATTTAATACCTTGTTCTGCCTCTGAAACGACTTCGCTTTAAGCTAGCATCACGTACAGCCAAGAATTAACCAACAGCCAATAAAGCTGGCACAGTTTTAGGCTACTATTATAGGTAATGCAGCCTTCCTAAAATCGTGCCAATAGTTAACACAGTAATTGAAAGTTAATGTAATGCAGGTTATGACAAATGCAAGTAATGAAAGATATGATAAAGCTTTACCACTGGGTTACACCTAGATGTGGCCAGTGAACTTGGCCTTTAGCTTCCATATCCGGGTGACTGTTGTCTATGCTTCAGGAGGGGTGTAATTCTCCACAGTACAGCACAAACATATTGCTATGTTTCATATTTCATGAGGGATAAAATTAAGTCATTCCCTAACGGTGTTTTTCTTTTTTTTGTGCTTGGAAAAATATTACAAAAAATATGCAGTTCCATGCTGACTTTTAAATTGAGATTCTTCACATCTTTCACATGGTCTCTCAAGTAAAGAAAAAAAAAACAGGTGGTCTGACAATAACATGAAAACTCATGGAAGTCATGGAAAGGAGTCACTTGAATGTCAAAGATTTTCAAAGAACTGAAAGTTAAGAGAATTACTGTCATACTGTAACACACTGTATTACATACAGTATCGTAATACAGCACATGGCAGCAATAACAGATGGAAAGGAAACCGGCTAACAAGCTATGCTTAATTGAGCACTTAGTGTAAGTAGTCAAGGTCCATAGTTTGAATGACCCTGTAGGAAAATGAAACTGCACGGTAGATGATGCACTGTGTGCATGTATGGGTGTACATGCTTGTATTTGCGTGTAAGCATTCACTTTATCTTGGACTGGCGTCCAGTTGGCGGTTGTCCGACGTTGTAATTAGCTCAGAATGCTGAGATATCCGTTGGCTAGAGAAGAGCTTTTGATAGAGTGATCACAACATTGCAGTGATCAAGTCTTGTATGAAAGTGTTCCCATAAAGCTTTGTCTATAAATAGCCTCCTTAGAAGCACTCATTTTACTGTTTCAATTCACTGTAAGTTTTTATTTGTTTCTCAATCTACCGTGCTGTAATTTGCAATGACTTAACCATGGAAGACTTGTGCTTCGCTCTGCTCGAAAGGGAAACCATTGTCCCATTGCTGCTTTACATTGTCTGTAAACCTTGGGTGAATCTCTGCCCAGAGACTCTGTTTTTAGCAAGTCTTCTTTCTCACATGAAGGTGATCCAAACTGCTCAGAGGACTTCACAGATAAAGTTGAAAAGTAATCTATTAATCTTTTAACTAGGTGTAATTCAATGGGCTAGATTATGAAAAATGTGATTTTATTTTTTCTATAAAAGATTAAGAAAGATTAAGAAGTTCTGTCAAACACAACAACCGCAAAAAGGCTTTAAGAACAGATAGCCTTTAGCCCTTTTGTATGTCAGTTTGCAAGTTTATATACATGTGTGTGAGACTGTAAATATAAATGACTTTATATGCATCTGTGTGCAACATTTGTGCCTGCCTGGATGTTAACATGGCTTCTAAAATGTCTCTCTTCAAAGTTTGTGTCCCTGTGTGATACCTGAATAGTTTCAGAGATCTACTGCAGGTATTTTAGTATTTTGCAGTAGCTAGGGATAGTGCTAGCACACTTTTTTACCCTCCATGTCAGAGCCCAGGTCTGTAGCAGAGACGGCCTCTTCCACTGGGTTAACTGACTCAAGATGAGCCATGCTCGGGCAAAAGCTGAAATCATAATGTGATTTGTTGTGTTTGGGAGCCAATTTGAGTCTCTTATAGGGAGAAATCCGTGCCCAGTCGTCCGCTTGTGCGCTTGGCGCGGAGACCTTAATTAGGGAAGCTCAGATTTATAGACACTTTTGATTAGGGCTGATCTTGAGTGGTAAAAGGATGACATTGCCTAGGAGGGGGCCTTGGCATAGGCAGCCGCACAATTTGATAATGAGAACCAAAGTTTAGGAGAAAGGCTTGTTTTGAATTTGTTTACACATTTATTATCCTTTCAAAAGGAGTGCTTCATCCAATAAAATCAAGACAGACACAGATGTCACAATCAAGAGGGAATGAGAAGGGATGGGGAAGAAATGAAGCAATCTCCATTATTATGTTTGAAATAAAGGCAATTATACAATGGAATAAAGATATAAAAAATGATGTTGGGTCATGGAAAAGTGCCCTAGTTTTATGTTTTAAATTCCTGTTTGCTCATGTTACTGAGTGGCACATGGTGGGAGCCACAGGAAAGTGGGAGGCGATTATGGCACAGTTTTCATGCTGATTGGTTTATAAATTGATGTTAAATGATTGACAGAACACTAATCCAATAGAGGGGTTTAGTAAGAGCTTGTTATAACAGAATCATAAAAAAGAAAAATGAAAAATTGTGCGCAAGAGTTGTTTCAGATTGATCTGATCCATGATTATAACCTGATTTTGGTGGGAACAGTTTTTCCCAGCTTTGGGAAAAGGCTGCATCCCACTCGAATAACATGTCCACTAAAATTTTTGGTGAGCCTGTAAATCTTAGGCTGTCATAATATTACAGTAATCGCTTCGGTCTTCTGATTTTTCTCCCACTATTTTATGTCATTATGGAGTGTTTCAGTCTGATGGCTTGCTTGCAGGTACAAAGCTCTATAATAGGTGGCGGTAGAGAGCTATTTTGAAGTTACACTCCCTGGCAGGCCTCCTTTCCAGTCTTTTTAAATCTTTCAACACGAGATGACATTAAATATGGACTTATCGCAGTGCTTACACGTAAGAGAAAGCTAAAACTGAAAGCTTTTTATAGTAATAGAGAGGTTGTATTCAGCTATAATTACGTAGGAGTATTGTAAGGAATGGATAATAGTTATGATCTAGAAATTGACATTATGTTTGGATGAGAAAAACAGTACTTAGGAAAATCCACATAGGTAATTTTCCCTCAAAATCCAATGGGCTGAATTTCTGCTGCTGTCATATGAACTTCCCATTGCTTTAAAAAATGAAGGACTTCCTGTTTCTTGTGTCCTCGCACTCCTGCTGTGATGCTTGTGATGGTTTTGGCCTCAAAATAAGTCTCAGTATATTAAGTCTTCAGGTCCCTCTGGAGTTCATATGACGTGATCATATAGCACCGATTTAATTTCCCACAAGTGAAATGGCTACTAGGCAGTGGCTTAGCTAACATTCCTAAAACACTCCAATCTGTTATTTGCACATCACTGTCTAATGGTTGGGCAACACCATGGCAGGTGGTACTGCTCATCCGGACCGCAGTCTGACATTGCTGACCAGAACGTTCTATTCCTGGTGCTGAAGTCTTGAGAATGTGTCTGTAGCAACTTCCAACCAACCAGCTGAATGTTTGGTGGTGTAATATGAAAGATTATAAGCAAAGAGAAAGACCTCTATGTCCTCAAATGGCGTGTGGCTACACAGAATGAGACATACACGCAGAAGTCAGTGGTGCAGAGAGAAGACCACACATTCTGAGGGATCCTGGGGGCTCTCTGCTCGTTTTGAAGTGCAGTATGGTGGAAAGGTTAAGCTATCAGTCTGCCGACTGTGGCAGCATTGGGGCGGCTGCAGCCTCTGATGAGAGATGACAGATGCTTTCTGCAGGAAAAATGCTCCGGAAGAACACACCAGTTGCTCCGTGGACTCCGCATTGAGAGGGTTGCGGATTAGAATAATATCCAAATATGGAAATATGCATTTGTCGTTGAAAACAGCTGTGTTCTGTTTGACCCTTAGGGCACTTTATTCATTTACTTATTTTCTATAGGTTTTAAAAGCTAAAACAAAAGATATACTGTTTAAAATTAAGATATGAATGTATCTGGACATTTTGTGGTTGTCATACTTGTCATACAGGTGGAACATGTCTGTAGTTAATGGGATGAAGAACATCTGTGCAAACCTTGTTAGGGAAACTACTTACATGCACTAAAATTACTTTTTTGTGAAGAGTTATAGAATCTAGCATCATTTTTTAGAGATGCCACTTGCCATGATATTTTATTGTCTCATACATTTTAAGCATGGTGTTGGCGTCCACATACTTTCTGTATAATTAGATAGATCTAAAACTTATTTAAATAAGTAATTACATGCAATGATAAAGGCCACATATTATACAAATGCTCTCACTGGATTTGTGTTGTGTACATAATCTGATGGCTCAGCAGGTGTAAGTATGAGGGTATAAGCGCTGCAGATGAGATGGGAGATATATCTCCTCTGTAAGCACTTGTTCCTCCCCAAGAGCCCATTGCCGCCCATGTAGAGAGGAATCCAGTCTGTCATGCATAGCCGAGCTCTGGGGTGCTTTTGAAAACGGTGCTTTCCGCCTCAGTCGGGTGAATAGATGGAGCCCAAGGGCCACTTTCTATGCAGCCACCAATTTATCAGCTCATATCCAGAACGATACGGGCTGACGTTGCTTGTGTTTTTCCAGTTTTTCCCCTCCGTGTTTGGAGGGGGGCACAAATGGCAGTGAGTGAATGTCAATGCCTGGCGTAGAGGAAATGTCTCACTGTGATTATGTGCAGGTCACTGCCATTTTCGTGGGTCTGTTTGTGTTTTGATTGCTTAGGGAAATGTTTTGTTTGGTAATTTTTTTTCCAACCCACCCACTCTGAGATTAAATTACAATTTTTAACTGCACCTTTGTATACTCTAAAAGAATCCTGTTCAATATGCAACACTGGTTCGTAGAGCTTAGTAATTGTTTGGTATCGTAACACTGCTCAGTAATAATTATGAAAAATATGGAATGTAATTCACAGTAACATTATGGCTTTAAATATTTTGCCAAATGGCTGGAGAGGGCTGCAATAATTGCTCCAGTGGCAATTAGATTGAATGGCTGTGGGAGCGGCAAAGTTACTTTGTAAGCCAAACATCCTGGTGCTGGGCTGCAGATTTGGGCCAGCTTGCAGGAAGCTGTCTGTAGGGAAGTGGACCTGGTTTGTTTTCTTTCTCCCAGAACTCTGCCAGATGAGCAGCACCTGAATCTGAGAGTCCTCCTTTTTCTCTCTGATCTTTAATGCATTTATTCTTAAGTTGCATGCTTAAGCGCAGTATATTTTGCATTTTAAAGTTAAAAAAAAAAAAAAGTATACAAAAAATGTTGTTATTGTAAATGAGCTGATATATGCCTATCAATTGATCAGTTATCAGACTATATTAATTTATGTATCAATTAGTTGCTAAGTTGGTTACAGTTGGGTTACTTGGAGATAAAATGATTAATTTTGGATATAAAAGTGATGCTAAATTTGATAGTTTTGTAAATATTTTATTTAAAAATACATAACTATAGTTTAGCATGATAGCTAGATCATGTAAACTTAAAACAATGGCGTTGGAGGTCTCTAAAAGCTGTGTGGAAAAAAGACAATCAGCTAACCTGGGACACTGATCCCATCTCATTTTTGTTAGATCCCATACTTGATATAAAGTGGACCAGTTAACAGACTGAATAAGTCTGAGTCATGTGACATCCATCATCATGAGGCTCTTTGAAAATTGAAAAAAAATGAAGCGGTATGGGAAAAACTGGAGTGGAATTAGCATTTTGTGTGTGGCTTAATCAAACGTCATACTGAGGCTCTGGGCTGCCTAAATGGCAGACACAGTCCATTTATTAGTCATGCTAGAGAACCGTATTATTTTCCCTTCTTCTTTTCCCTTCTATTTCACGTTATACTAATCTAAGCGCACTTTAAAAAGTTGAGATGGAAGAGGCTTATATTTGCTCTTACAAATGAATGAAAATTAGTTTTGGCCCAAACTCAGGAATGACCAAACAGCAAATGACATCATCCTGGCGTTGTCAGATAATTAACTTTAGAATTACCCTCTTCTGTCACCTTGGCAAGGAATTCCACAATTTCACAAGATGGCAATTTTTTTCCTACGTGGAGTAGTATGTTTAATGCGGAATAAAAGCACTTTAAGAGAGGATGAAAAATGAACAGCCCTCTGTCATTTTGTTTGGTTCCCTAGCATTTTTGTTTTCGTTTGGGAGGTTTGGGGGAGGAGCGATGGTGTATTTGTCACTGTTGAGTTAGCACAGTCTCTTTCAGCAGAGTAAGGTTTGCCAAAGCTTCCCTAAAAACAACAAGGCACTCCTGCCAAGCTTCCTAGTTAATTTGCAAAGCATTTCACACGCTGCATAACATCAAAAAGTAAATGGAGAAGTGACAAATTTGGAGAGCTCGGCAGGGTGTTAAAACTGGCTTGACGTTTCCCAAGCAGCGTGCTACCTGGTTTAACTTAACAGGTTCTACACTGTTTAGTTTCTGAGTGCTCATTTTATTCAGAATTGTTTAAAAGGGATTTCATTCAGTCTAAAAATATTTCCATAGATTCATTACTGTTAATTTGTTGTTTACTGCCATTTCCCTAAACTTATTTCCTTGAACTGAGTGAAATCTGAGAACAATTTTAATGCAGCCACAAGTGGAGAAAGGATATTTGAATTTCAAGTTTTAGCAGTTCCCAGAAATGCTTATGTCAGATAGTGTTTTGCTTTTAGATAAGAATTGGTCTGTTTAATTTTGCTAAAACAGTTTCTAGGCCCCTAAGTGGTGATTATTTGAAGATTAACACTCATTGTAAATTAAATGAAAATTAGCATTAATACTCACCTCTAACAAGAAATCGCTCATTGTCTTGTTTCTTTCCAAAAAATCAACACGAACTGTCCTATATATTATAAAATGTTGAAAAAAAGAGCAAGAAATACTGATCCCTCTATTTCATGCCTGACTTTTATAGTTTGGTAGGCTTCCATGTCTATGTAATGATGACTGCCAAATGTTACGGGGAAAACATAGCAATGCTTTATTATTTCCCAGCACTCTTAACATTTTCTGCTTCAAAAACATCAACTGGAGAATTCTACAGCTTGTGAGTGCAGCTCCAGCCTTCATAAAGCAATCATATTTTTCTCCAACCTTTGATCTAAGGATTGACACCAAACACACCTGTTCTTATCTTATCATAACTTCATCCAAAATCTCTTCCTGTGCAACAGACAGCACCCTCCATTCCCGTTCCCCCATGAGCCTTTGCATACTGTCACCACATCGGCCGCAACAGTCTGGGGAGCTGAACTTGACTTGAACATATGTCTTCAATTTTAATAGCCCTTCATTCCCCCAGATGGTCCAGAGGGGGGAAGTTGCCTGAGAAGCAGCGTTTCATGTAAGAATAATTTGTGTTAAGTAGCTGGGCGATCTGTTTGTTACGTTAGAGCTGACAGTTTGTTTATGTTTCTTAAGGAGTATGATGGATGGGGCAGGAGTTGATGTTAATTAAGCTAAATTGTTGCTAAGAATGCCGCGGCCCTGTGGCACACTGCTTAGGCCGGATCCCATTGTTCCCATCTTTTCGCACTAGGGGCGTAATTGAAGGGAGCTTGCAGCCATTCATCATCATACTGGGAGGCAGGAACAGGAAGTCAGAGTCTGAGGGTTGAGGATGGACTGGGCTGGGTTGAAGTGACACTGATGGGAGATGTCACAATGACTTCATCACTCTCCCTTGTCTTTCTAGATCTCTATTGACAGACGCGCTTGAAGTCTAACGGATTATAAAATGAATGTTTACCAAGCTGAATGTGCAGTTAACTGTTGATTTCCTTGGAAGTAGACATAGGCAGTGTCTTTAAAACAGCAAGCAGGAGTGTGACATCTTTTGCAAAAGCTTTATTTACCTCAGTAGAATGATGTTAGATCTCTGGAAATTGGATTTTGGAAATAACATTTATAACAGATTCAGCTGCACCTGGATTTGTTTTTGCTGTAACTGGCTGTCATAGCATATGAGACACCGTAGCTTTAATGCCTATCTAAAGGCTAGTTCACATTGCCCATAAAACATGGGTTAAATAACAACTGGGTTAAATAACAACTGGGTTAAATAACTGAATCAGCAAGCCCAACAATAATTTTGGTGTTTGTTAGTGGTTTTTGTGGGGGTGTGAACAAATCTAGCTGTTTCCACACAGCATGTTGTTAGAAGTGGACATGTAAAGCCACAAAATCAACATACAAGAAAATTTAACTTCTAAACCATTCATACATGTAGACATGTACACATAGAGTAGGCTGCTAAATAAAAGGCCATCAAGAAACAGTCTCTAGTTTTCAGTATTCGTTTTTTTTTTCTGGCCAAGACCCGTACGACTGTCTCCCAAGAGAACCTGGGACAAATTGTATTTTTTTGCAAAACTTTACATGTGAAGGTTATGTAATGATATAAAGTTTTTTTTAATTGTTTTCTCTGCAGATCCCTTGTATACTTGTAATTATTTCTAATTTATTGTATCTTATTTCAAAAGGTCAACATTTATAACATTTATGCAAAGTATTATGAATGTATAATCTTAATATGACTCGGACCGTGTCACTTCCTCAGCAGCATTGCCGATCTTTGCATTTTCTACAAGTTCTTTAGTTCCTTCAGCTTAATTTGTTTTCTCTCCTTTCCCCCACATTTATTTTCCTTGGTCTGCCATTTTTCCTGAAGCAGGAAAGTGAGGAAATGACTTTCAAATCTTTAGACCTGTGGACTGCAGCCCAGGGGGCCAAGACCCCAATCACCCACCCCATCCACACGTGCCCCTGACAAGCATGCTAATGACCACTACTCAGATTGGCGTGTTTCTCACTGTAAGGGTGTGTAGGGTCACTTCCGCCTTACAGTAACATTATGCTAAACAAAGACATGTGAAGACCACACTAAGGACCTCAACACAACCCCCCACCTCAGGTCAGGTCTGTGATATGCTGCAAATGAACAGAGCCTGGCACCAGTCAACACGATTGACCCTCTAAACCCAATCGCCCCAGAGAAAGACGGAACAGAACGTTGTTTATAACGCACCCCCGTGAATGTTTGTGCAGAAACATGTGTTAGCGATTAACCTCAAACACGTACTTTTACTATACAGCGATGTCATCTGCAAGCAATGGTAATATGACAGGCTGAAAGGGATGGGTTGGGTGATGACAGAGAGCAGATGGGTTGACTTCAGAGAAGTGAACTCAGATTGTTTTGGATGGCCTTTGCTTAACTAGCCTCTAGCAAACTTGGAGCGAGTTAGCATTTTCTCTATTCTTGAGTCTGAAGCTAAACAAACAGTGTCATTTCAACAGTGTTTCAAAAGTCTGATTACGTTGAGGCTGTAAGACAACCTCTTGATGTTTGAGAGGTCTCTTAAACTTACATGAAACCTTCTTGAGAAGGCAAGTCAGAGCTGTAGCCTAATGGTTAGCTTATGTACTCAGACACATCAATGCCCTAATGTGGGTGAGGCAAGTTTGATGCTGCCTTAGAGTTGAGTTGGAAATATCGGAATTTAAATTGCAAAATTGATGTTTGAATTTGTAGTATGTCGGTATGACTGTGTGAAACAGAAGTATTACAATTCATGAATCTGGTTCTGTCATTTCCAGATCTTGCTTTTTTCCAAAATTTTCTGTACATGTGAAAAACCCAAAGGAGATTCCTTTAGTGTTTTAATTGTTCTTTGCAAGCTGGGATAAAATTAAATGGGAAACAAACAGAGGCATTGGCTAAAGTAGATGACTTCACAGAGGAAGCAGGATACTTACCCCAGTAATCCCACATTTCCTCTAGAGTTTAAGGATCTAAGTAATGTCTCTTTCTAATTGCTGTCTTTTCTCTAATTCTTTTTATTACCCTTATATTGCCAGGTTGTGCATTTTCTAAAAAGAAATATAAATACTGCTGTGAGTGCCATGACACTGTCCAGTTCTGTACAAACTAATATTGTTATAATAACCCATGACCAAACTTTTCCGGCAAATATGACTGCTTTCAACCTGAGCGGTTTATGTATCACCCCACAAGATACACAGTCACATTATCATATAATCCATCCGTCAAAGTATGTATCGAATGTTTTATGGGCCACATTTCTTTAAAGCAGTGTATCTATGTTAGCCTGTAGGTTACAGCCAGGTTGGGGGAAGGTCAGAAGACGGAAATAAGTGTGTTTAAATGGACGAGAGTGAAACTCGAGTATGATTGAGTTAGGGAAAGTAGAAGAAGCCCTCAGGCCCTCAGAGTCGGATGTTGTGTGTATACATAGGAGTCTTGTCATGCTACCCTTTAAGCAAGGGGAGGCCAACCTACAAATTGCAATGGGACTTCACATGCCAGAGGTACTTGCACGTTTTTTGTGCTGTGCTGTGCTGTGTGTGTGGTAGCGTGCAGTTGTACCTGTACATGCTCATTTTGTATAAGCATTGACAATCCAAATGCACACAGATGTTCGCATCCGTTTATTCTGTATGAAATATAAAAGGAACTTTAACCTATCTGAGATCCCTGAAGGCCATGTAAACAGATTATGACTATTTGTATTCTCATTTATTGTACTATGATAGATCATGTAATTTTATATATATATAAAATTACATGTAATATATAGAAAGTGTTTGACTAAATACTGGAACTAGGTATATTATCTAAAGGGAATGTGGTGTATGCCTGTGCAAAACTAGTCACCACAATGTGGGTAGTTTTTGGGGCATTGCCAGGCAGTTGCCAGTGTTGTTGCTAGGGTGTTTGCTATGTTGATTTAAGTGATTGGTGGGGTATTCTGGGTGGTTGCTATGGCATTGCTAGGCAGTTGCTAGGTGGTTGTTTATAGGTGTTGCTATGGTGTTACTAAATGTTTATTTACTGGCCCAAGAAAGAACAACACACCCCAGTCTTTGTGTCTGTGCTTGTCACAGAACGGGATTAAGCAATCAAAAGTAAAGTAATTTATGGGAGTGACCATGTTGATAAAGCTGCCTGATAAGAAAATGTGCAGGATGAGTTATATGACAGAGCTGGCTAGTAGAAGAATAGTATTTATAAGTAAAATCACAAAATTAAATAAAATGACATCACATGCACTTAATAACCAATCAAATCCTTTGCTGCCACCTAAAAAGTTTTTGACATCATCTGCTTCCTTTTCTTGTATGCCTTTTTTTGCCTTTTTTATTTCAAACTAAGAGTTTGTTCCTGCTTCTTGCTCCGCTGTTCTTTGCTTTAATTTTGCACAGCGTGTGAGGTGCTTTTTAAACTGTGGGAAAAAATGTCCCGAGCAAAGAGCAGAGTGGAGGCGCCGCTCTGCGCTGCAGCAGCACTAAGCAAAAGCAGATGTTATAAAGTTTACAGAAATCAGAACATTATTTTCCTGTTTCCATCGCATTCTTCTAAACACTTAGTGAACAAGCTTTGAAGTCACCCAAGAAATCTAGTCTGCAGGAGGAACGATAGCATCTCTAGAGCAACAGAGCAGAGGAGAGACAGAACCAGTCTCTCCTCCAGCATTGCTATGTCAAAACCAGTTTTGCACTGATGCGGACAGAGCCATTCAAGGCCATGGCAGACGCCGCCCCTGCACACGCCAGCACCGCTGTGGTCTTCAATGTGAATGTGTGTGTGTCTGTGTAGCCAAGAGAGATCAGATAAACTGATAAATCCTAACTGTAAGTAATATGAATGAATGAATATGATGAAATGATAAATCCTGTCTCTAAGTCCCGCTGCAGGAAGCAAACGCAAGTATTAATTTTCCCAATCCCAGTGTTGAGTCATTTGTATGGCCCTCAATCCCTCGACTCCTTCCTTGACCAACAGGGACTGTCACCCCGTTGATTGCCTTTCATTTGAGCAGGTTGATCAAAGTGTCTTAAACTGTTTCTAATCCAAAGTGGGGCCAAGCAGTTGGCTTCTCCCCTATTGTTTCAAAGTCAAAATTCATTTCATGTACACTTGTTTTTGATTTAGCAAGGCAAATCACTCGTATTACCTTGAATTAAGAGAAAAGCAGGCACACAAGTGCAGTTTCCTGTGGGGCGGGCGCTGGGTCAGCTCAGTGCTTGTAGTGTAGTGATTTGTTGTGGCATGAGAATGGAGCAGATGGCTGCGTGTTTCTGACGATTAAGAAAAATATCTCATTGACACTGTCACTTCCTGCTGGTCTTCAAGGCAAAATGGCTCCATAACACAATCATAATATATACATGGATGTAATTTCTGATCTTAATTCATCCTCCCATGACCCTACATGAATTGCTTTTATTTTTCCCCTGCTTTTTCTGTGTTTATTGTGAGCCTCTGTTCGTGTTTGGATAAGGGGTTGGTACAGGCCCTGAGCGAGGTGAGTTCTTCCTTTTCCTTGTCTTCTTTGTGTATCTTTTGTGGTTGATGTTAACGTTTAGGTGACTTCTTTGTTTTGAGGATTGGTATCTATGCCAAAGGTTATTATTTCCATGTTTCCTTCAGTTTTTCTCCTTTTGACTTTTCAAAAAGTCTGTTTAATGGTTAGAACCTACCTCAACAAAATAGACCTATTCTAAACCCTTCATAAACTGTAGTGAATCCATTCAGTGCAACTAAATTTTTATGTTTTCTGAGGTAAATATGACTAGTGTTTTCCTATACATCCATTCCAATTTCCTATAATCATTTAATTTGATTGATTTAAAATGAGAAGTCTTACTTTTCTAAGCAGTGTAATAAGGATGAGTTGACCCATAGAGGTAAATATTTATGGTTAGGGATTCCCAAATGCTAAGTATGAGCAATAGTAATGGTGATTCTTGCCTTAGCAAATGCTACATATTAGTGCTGTTAGTCATTAGTGGCTAGCTGGAGGGGTTCCATAAGTGTGAATTTATGTTCAAGACTCCAAAGGACCCTGGAAAGAAATGGCGTTGAGGAAAAGGTCCTGCAGGCATTTCTGCACCCAGTGAGCTTCTCCTTATGTGTTTAGATTGCTTCTCCACGCGCATTGGCCTGTTATCATTGGCTGAATAGCTGGTGATGCTGCTCCACTGGAAAGGCTCTGGTGTGAATTTTACTGGAGGATAGGGAACACAGATCATAAAAGCTGCCTGAGTTTTGAGTCGTGAGCCCAGGCAGGCTGATGAGGCACTCACCTTTGCTTCCAACCATCTGCTCTTGGGCCCACACACTGGAATGAGATTCTGAGTGTGTGAATGGAAGACCACAGGGAGCCAAAGAGATAGAAACCAAGCGAGAGAGGGAGAAACTTACCTCACACATGTGGGCACAGGGCTGTATTTTGACAGTAAGCGCCATAAAAAGTGCTTTTCCTTAGCAGAGGATCATGACATCATGACCCAAATATGTTTTGAGCGGAAAACATTTATTGCCCAGTGTAAACGGCTGATGGGGGAATTCGCAAGGGATGGTAAAACAACAGCCTGTCTTTACCCTATAATAGCCAGCACCACTCATCGCCTCCCCTCACACTATGGCATTAGGGCTCCAGATGCGTTGGCCACCCTGCAAGCTCATCCATCTCTCCAGCCTTGTCCACAGCTCTTGTCCTGTCCCATCCTTTTTCCAGTATGCAGACCTGCTGCAAAGCTGCCAAGCTAAAGATCCAGAGGTCCAAGGCAGATGGATGTTCCTGTCCACTGTCTACCCTCACCAAACCTCCCCTGTTCTGTGCGAGCATGCACGGTGCCGGCTGAGCCCAGGAGAGGTCAGGACCTCGACATGACCGCAGGCCTTGGGTGAATGTTGTCTTGAGGGGTCAGATGGAGGAAGAGTCTTCCGCTGCCTGCTGGCTCTGGGTGTGAAGGAGCAGAAAACAAGGAGTGAAAGATGGCCCAAGAGAACCTTAGCCAAGACGTGAAAGTTTAAACAAATACAAGAGGAGAGAAAGTTACCTTGGTGGTCTCGCATGCTTCCCCCAGCTGATGTTTTCTCTTTTGATGGGTCTTTTTTGGTGAGCCAGAGCTCTTTGTGCCAGTGTGGGCAGTAATCAATGATGCTGTTTGTTTTGAACAGCAGCTCTACTTAGTTTTTTGTATAAAATATCATAGTATATTAGTATTGTAAGTAATTATATTACTATATTAGTATAAAGATTTTGCATATTATTTATAATATACAATACAGTATAATATAAAAATGTAAATAAATATGCTATATATTAAAATTATGCATGCATTATTTATATTCATATTATAATAATGATCAGTTATTCAGTATTGTTAATTAAATTTCATGTGGGAACATGCTGGGAAAGCACATTACAAAGGGCTTTTCCTTTGTGCTTGAGAATGTGTATATAGGGGTATATACTATATTTAACCATAGAGGGTGGTTCAGATGTAGCGCTAATGTTTTGTGTTATATGTTGGTGTATGTGTGCGTTTGTGCACAGTATGTGGTTTGTGTGAGTGTGACATTCAATATGACAAGAAACTTTTAAGAATTGTTGAACAAATTTAATTTAAATAATGTTCATGTAGCTTTTAGACTCTTAATCTATCCATGAAATATACGTCAACTTTGGAAGACTTTAATATCATGAGCAAGTTATTCCACCCCAAAGGAAATATTTTGCATTTGTTGTTACACATATTTAAATATTTTGCACCTCTACATCTACCTTACTAAGTAAATGTGAAAAAGACTGAATGACTGTAATTATATATATAAATACCCATGATGAGTTATGATATATATATACACACACACACACACACACACACACACACACACACACACACACACACACACACACACACACAGAGAGAGAGAGAGAGAGAGAGAGAGAGAGAGAGAGAGAGATCTATCTATTATTACTTTTTACTAAAAATTACTTTTTTGAAGTTCTTAGTGTATGGACTGCTAAATGTTTTTAGCTGTTTAATGGACAGATTTAAAAGGCTAAGTAACATACTAATACTAATACAACATACTAATTTATATACAACATATTTCTTTCTGTCACAAGCATGTAGTCGTTTGCTCTGTAGTAAATGATTTAGAAAGTTGGTTTGTGTGACCTTAGCCACGACCAGATAAACTCCCTCTGGCTTCAGGCAAGTTAATTTATATCTACATACATCCATGATGAGTTGAGTGAACAGCCTGTCTTTATTGACAGACAGTTTTTGCGAAAAGAATAAGTTGTTTTGGTGCCAGTGGCATGTGTTCTATCTATATTCATATCATTGCCTGACTGAAGTCGAGGTGTTTTTTTTACGCGAATCCCCATGGAAATGATGAAGTGTTCGCTCTAAATCTGCACAGTTTATCTATGGAGTGGAGGATGAAAGAATAACACAACATGCACTTTGTTCACTCCATCCTGCAGTAAAAAATTAGGAATTACACAGTGAGAGACAGTTTAACTTGTGGTCGTAAATAACTTTCACCCTCTTTCTCTTGGTCTTTTTCACTGCTAAACTGATTCTCTGTGAGCATTGGTGAGTGGACACATTGCTCTGAGGTGCTTGGTGGTTTAATGGTTTCTCTGGGTTATCATTGCCCACAGATATTACCACTGTCTACAAAACACATCAGCCTTTCATCATGTAGTCATGGCCAGTGTTTTGTTAACATCACCATATGTATTTGTTTGGTATAATTAAAAAAAACCACAACATCTGCATATAATCTTGATTTCCGTTAACTAATATTTGATAATCTGCAGGTTTAGATTTCTTGTTTCCTCATCTGCACATTAATAGTGATTTACTTACGTGCTTTGGCAAAGACTGCTTCCACTGTAAACAATGTAAAAAATTTGTTAATGATCGTCCAGCTGACCAGTGTATTTGCTTAGCAAATGTTCTGTCAGGCTATGGTCTAAGGTAAATAGATTTTATATTGTAAAGATTAACCTTTGACAATTTTAATTCAGTCCACACTTCTCTACACACGTGTATGTATATACATTCAGTGTATGTGTGCGTGTATACATACAGACATGTGTATGTGTAGCATATATATATACAACAACAGTAGTAATCATGTGCAGTAAGCAAAAAATAATGTAGTGTGTGTGTGTGTGTGTATATATACGTGTGTGTATATACACACACACACACACACACACACGTGTATGTATCTATAGCATGTATACTATTTAATTATAACATGTATAGCACTATTTCATTAAACCTATGAAATAATCAAGTGCAGAAAATAATATAGTGTGTGTATATACATGCACACACACATACGCACATTTGTGTGTATTCGTAGTTAATATAGAACTATTTTATGAAACCTATGAAATAATATAGTGCAGTGAGCAAAAAATAAGCATATTAATATTAAATATTAAAATATTAAAAACATTTTTATATGCTTATTTTTTTACTACTTAATTCTTATTTTATAACTCTAGCTGTGAGACAATTTGGCAACTTCATGAGGTGCTTTCAATATCTTCTCCAGCACTATTAGAAACCCATTTTATAAAATGCACTTTTAATTGTAGTTTTAATTTGATAAAAAATATGTACTAATATTTGTGCATATGTGTATATGTCTGTAAATAAAACACCTTTAGATCAATAGATATTTAAATTTTATGAGAACCAAAGCTCTGACTGATAATGTAAATGTTGTCATTTTTTGAGTGATAAGTCAGTCAGCTTATGTGTGTAACATTTCTAAATGACCCATATTACTCCACCAATAAAAATAGGACCTTAATAGCCTAAATATTAATCAACTTCAGTATCAGTATTATTCAGTAATAGCCTGGTATAACTATCAGAGAGTTGCGGTACTTCAGTTGTTTGAAGCAGAGAAAGAGGGTTTGTTTTCAGCCTGTGGGAGTGTCCCTCCTATACCACAGGGGGGTAATAATCACTTAACCCAAATCAGAGGCAATCAGACCAGACTGCAGCTGGGAGAAACACACATCCCTGGTCTGGGAGGAGAGGCACAGGAAGAAGAAATGAAAGGGGATGAAGATGAGGGTTGGAAAAGAAAATAGCTTATTAAAGCTTGCGGGTCTGCTTCACTTGAAATTCCTCAGCACATTTGTGCTTACATATGAATGTCTTGATCGAAATACAATGAGTTATAGCATTATTTTACATTTTCCAGTTCCAGATTTGTAGTTAATATCGATCTGTTTTATAAGAACTGAACAAAATTGCTGAAACAGTACAGAGCTTTAAACTGTCTGCAACTTCTTTTAGAAATGTCTCCATTTGCTGATTTCAAATCTTTGGAGGTGGATATGACAATGTGATGTGCATTAAAATGATTTCAGATGAAATAAAATGGACGTGTTCAGCAATTTAATATTTATTCGTTTTTTTATACGGAAACCATTTTTTTGTGCCACAAAATGAAAATCAAAGAATGCGTGCTGTGTGTGATTGATTTTTTTTTACACTCCTGCTGCCACAGGGAATGATGGGAAATGTAGTTTTGCAGCACAAGCCTGTTGCCTCATGCTAAATAAATAGCTTTCTTTGGCAAGTCTTATTATCATTCTCAATCAAAAGACACGGAAACTACATTGATATGTACTCATCTTGTAAATATGATCTTTCCAACGTGACTTAAAAAGCACCATAAGCCCCCCTCCACCTTTTAAATAGTTTCTACAGCTCTGCTAAAATACAATGGTGATGTATTGCTCCCTTGCACTGTAAAATATAAATTAACTTTCCGGGCCCTTATTTCTTCACTCCTGTACAATCGCCCAGCAACCCTGTGCGTGTGGTGACGTGCCATGCTCTTGTCTGTACTGTGATGTTCTGTAGTAATAATTTCAAGGCAGAGATTCTCTCTGTGGTTAGAGTTAACATGGCCCCTGTGGCGGTGTTCCTTCACTGTGCTCAGCCGCAGCCAAGACCTCCAGCATCTCAGTTTGACTCAGGAGTCTGAGTCCTTCCGTCCTGCACGGTTTATCTCGGCATACTCGCTGCTTAGCAGCCTGGTCTGCTCTTAATCAACTGGAGATTGCAGCAATAAGATATCAGGAGCATAAATCTGTGTGTTTCTGTGCGCGTGTGTGTGAGGAAAAGAGTGCATGTGTGTGTTCTCTCCTGCCTTCATCTCAGGGCCGTTCAGAAAGGCTTTTCTGTTGCTCACAGCCTCTTACAGCATCTGCCATTCATTTGGAGGGCAAGACAAACATGCTGATGAAAATGTCAGAGACCGCAACATTGCCTTTACTTTCTGTCTCCCTGCTCAGTGCGGCAAGCAAGAGGTATTTCCACTCATTTGCGCCTGTAGAACGTTGTATGTTACTTTACAGATGGGCCACATTTCAAAATTAAATATAGAAAATTGAATTTTAAATTGTCTCACTTTGTGTCCGCTTGGCTCCAGAGTCCCGCGCGTGCTTGAGTGAATCTGCGCATTTTAATTTTCTCGTGTTGATCTTTATGCTTCTGTGATTGATAAGAAGAGATCTGAGTTTTGACGATGTCCGTAAAATGTTTAGACCACTTGGAACAGAGCAATGACAGCATGTTATGAGGTGTTGTCAACCATCAGGATTACATGACAGATCATCCAGATATGTTGCTGTACTTTTTCCATCCAGACCTGAATGTCCTCGTTTCAACTCTGAACTCTAATGCAGTTTACTGTCATCTGAGATACATAGTTAGACACAAGATCTGCCAGTGCCACCAGTGTTTTATATTAACCCAATCAAAGGATGGGTCTCTGGTTTCCAATGTAATAAAAGTGCTAATAATTCTGCTGTGTATGTTTAAATCTTTTGAAAGGGAGTTTATTGTTCATTAAGTCAGCATAAGAAATTACCTTAGCCTTATGGTTAGTGTAGTTCTTTGTTGGGAATTCCGCTATTAAGCACTATTTTTGAAAAATAAAGCTAACCCATGGATTCGAAAGTAGCTCATTTAAAATCAGAGCTTATGGTAAGACTGTATTATATAGTTCATACATTATCGATTATAATTTATCTATGGAGAAAGTTTTCCCCTCCAGAACCCAAATGTTGTTCTCTGTTTACAATGGGAGTCACGCACATTTTTTCCTCATTAAATATCCTGTTTTATTCAGAGACCCGTCACATTATGGAAGAAAAATGCTTTTTGGACACCATTTCATGTTGTTAGAACACACACACACTAGCAAACACGCTCTGAAGCCTCAGTTACAGTTAAGATGTGATTTTTTTTTTTTTTTTTTTTCCCCACAATCTTCCCCACATTTTAAATGAACATGTGGGATTCCTTCCTCTATCGCCCCAGCTTTGTTATTTTAGGTGCTTATAATAGCTATTCAAGTTTGTTAGGATTTTCTTTCTATAAAAGAAAGCAAGCGAAGCGGTGAGGTCTTTGAGGCAGAACATAAAGCATGTAAGTTGAGTTGGGGGAAGGTGCGTGTACATGTCTGTTTAATGATGAGGTGTTGAAGTGGAACTTCACATAGATCAGTGAAGGACACCTGCTTCCCACTCTCATTGACCCTGAACCCCCTAAATCCTCTCTCACACCCCTTAATGCCCAACTAATGGGGGAGTACACACACATACTATCCACAATCTCTCTGTCTCATTCTCCTTCGCTCATCTGACAGCCATGTGTTCTCACATCCCCTCAACAGGGAGAGAGATCGATGTGATATGAGAAATCTAGAATTGCATACTTTATAATTAACTGTTCTCAGAAGGACAGCGATGGGTTAAAAGTACATTCATTAAAAAAAATAATCTGCATAAACATTTTGTTTGCCAAGTAAAATAATTTATTAGCAACTGGGCAAATTAATGCGGAATTCAGCTGATTACTACATTTCTTGGCAACTATAAACAGGCTAATGAACTATATTGCTTGGCAGAAGAATTGTTTATTGTGATTATTAATATAAATGAATTTAAGTATTTGTGAAACAAGTCATCTTGTTTCCAGCATCGTAGCCGCTTGGGGCTTAATATGAGCAACTGTGACTGATGGTGTAGCGAAGTGGGTGTGTCCAACAGCTTGACAAAATTGAGAAAAGTTTTACTTGAAGTAAATGAGCAGTGACATGATACAGTGACAGTTATTGGGAGTGGAGAGAGTGGAGCTTATGTGATCCATCTCGTGAGATATTGCAGTTAAGTGTAGACAAAAGATACTTTGAGCAATGTCACTGTTCTATGTGATTTGGGTAAATAATGCGTGGAAAATCGTGTTAGAAATTGAGTGAGTGATTTATGCATCGGTAGATCGTTTGTTGTGTTTCATTTTTGTTTAAACCTTTAAGTGCAATGGCTAGTTATGCAGTCCACCAGTAACGATGGGGCAAGCAGTGGCCATAATGCCCACTAGCAACCAACAGTGCAGAGATCTAGCGACCTGGCAACCTCCAGCGATGAAATTTCTGTCAGTGTGAATGGGGCATCAAATCGCTGTAGGGGTAATGCATGGTTTCTCGTGGCCTGTTGCTTCTTGAAAACTTGATTGAAAACTTGAATGATTTATAATGAGAGCCTTCCCATTCGTGGTGCCACTTGCTTGCAGTGTAGACACGACATTAGACCTTGTTTTCCAGCATACAGCTCTCCTCAACTCGTCTGCTATGTGAGGTGTTTTTGATAAGATAATGGTGAGGGCTTGGCTGTCATTCCTCTTAGACTGCTGACCTATAAATGGGTGCTGAGTGGAGCCTTGGTGCGGTTTCATTCGCTCGGGATGGCCTGGACGTGCTCATGCACTGTTGACTTAAGCGTTCCGCCTCAGCCATCAATCATCAGCCGGGTGACAGAAGGCTTCTGAACCCAGCAGAACTTCTGCCAGCAAATATTCCCCTTTCTCCCTATTCCCTGCATGTAGCAACCAGCTCTCTAAAACAACAATGAAAACAACCCTGTTCTTCTCACACGCACACTGCAGCGCGCACACCGTGCTTAACCTCGCAGACCCCCCTGCCACACACACTGGCTCGCCCCGCTCTCTTTCAAAGACAAAGAATTGCTTCTAAATCCTTCCTTCCCATTTTTTGGAAACCGCTGAGGCATTTGGAAGAGGTTTTTTTGCAATTATATTTAATCATATGCGGCCGTCCCAATCAGCAGGAGCTGGAGTGATCACATTTGCATGGGTTTCAGGTTCTACCCCTCACGTCAGATCACTGCCCAGCAGCCACAGTACACAGGACCACCTGGGCAAGCCGATGTCTCGCTCTCTTGTTCATTCTTTCTATCTCTGATGTACGGTCACTCTTTCCATCCTGTTCACTCACTCACTCACTGTTTCCTGACATTAAACACTTAGTGAGTGGATGATGTGAGCATGCACACACACACACACAAACACACACACACACACAATGTGCTGCGGTGTGAACTGTGGTTGATCTGACTAGAAAAGCTTCATCAAAGGAACATTTGCTAAATCTGAATCGTAAAGGTTTTATTTACACCATGAAATTATTTTGTTACTTGTTCCTTTTGTGAGAATGTCTTTGAATTTAAAGAATAGTTCACCCTAAAAATTCCCTCATGTAGTTCCAAACCAGTATGAATGTGGAACACAAAAAGAACATTTTGGAAGAATCTTCACGTTGCCCCTTTTCATGTATCTGTCAAGCTCCAACAAAAATTGGACTGGAATGACATGAGAGTAAATAATTACAGAATGTTCACTTTTGTGTAAATGTTCACTTTTGTGTGTGTGCGTGCGTGTGTGCATGGGTATGCTGAGTTTGTCCATAGGATTAATCTGTTAACTCCCTGATTCTCATCTTAGGGTACACCAGTCAAGCGGCCCACCCAGTCTGTGTGAGAGCATTCAATCATTCCTACAGATGTGTGTGTGTGTTTGTGTGTATGGATATGCTGACCATTGTATGCATAAGTGTGTATGTGTATACATATGTGAGCAAAGCTGGTCCTCTCATTTTCCCCAGTGAAAGGCTGCATTATAACCCATTTCCATGACCTCAAGCCAAACTCTTCCAGGCTTCTCCATGGCCCACGTTACTGTGTGTTTGCGAATCTGTTGCGCATGTGCATGTGGACGTTCTACTGCTTTCCATGTCCTGCAGCCAGGGCCTTCCTCGCAGCGCTTGTTTAGACAACAGTGGCGCACATGTTGGTTGAAATATGGCCGCTGAGCTCCCTCACTCGGGTGAATTAAACTACGGCATGTGTGCTTAAACCCAGACAGCTCGCTGATTTAGCCATAGATTCAAATGATTGATTTAAGAGCTCAACAGCCCACACTTGTTGAAGTGATGACCTCTTGGAGCTTAGGTGGGTCTCTGTGATGGGGGGGGGTGGTTTACAGCTGAAACCATACAGCTTCCTTCCAGACCTGTATGTTTAAATAATCCATACAGGCCTCTGCAATATTTACTTTGTGTTTTATGATATTTAAAAGATGTTATGTTTGCAGATTCTGTACCCTCTGCCATTTTTGAGATTTTGATCTGAGTGTGATTTATCGTTTGGGTCATCACACATTGAATTCATTGGGTGACTATGTTTGTTATGGTCTAAAACAGTTTCAAAGCAGTCTTGCCTAGCATGAAGTCAGAAAATCTCTTTATCCGCGATACATTTGTGTTTTATGAGCTGTCTAATTATTAAATGTGTTGCAGGACGGTTCAGCCGGGACCGAACATTCCAGATTTGCTAATGGCTCCCTGACGTATTTCCTCTCCCTCTTTGATAATCATTTTCCTTAAGAGCCCATAAAATGCTTTCTCTGGGCTATATAGAGCCTCCCTTTCATTTCATAACAGCAATTCATCTTTACACACAAAAAATAATTTCCTCTGCTTCATTTTTAATATAAGGCTCTCTATAATACATTAAGGGTTAAGAAAGTGTTGGAAGTGAAATGCTGACTCAGCAGCTTTTAAAAGCACTATTTATAGCGATTCTATCAATAAAGGAAGAAATGGGGAAAAACAAGTACTGAATTCAATAAAATGGAAGGCTAATGAATACATCTCTCTTGCTCTCGTTGCAGTATACAGGACTGAAATAGGCATAAGCAAATAATTAGGTAATTGCCCTCTTGATTGAGCCCTATAGGAAATGTTTCAATTAGGCTAAAACTGAGCAAAGAGGAAGTAAGCTCTTACAAAGGGAAACATTTCTTGTCATGCAACTGTCAGCCCCCCCAAGCCCACACCACACATAAGGATTTACTGGATACGCAAAGAAGGAAAGACTTTTTTAAATAAGCAGGGAAGAGAAAGAGGGGGAAAAAGTATGCTAGCAAAGGCTAGAGACAGCAACAAATGATTGCGGTAATTAGAGCTATATTTAAACAGCCCTTTTTCTCTTATATGATTTGCTAGTGATCTCCTGTCCAGATAAGAGGATGACTTCTCAGTCCGCCGAGTCGCCTGTTACAAATTACAACCTTCCAGCCATGGAAGAGACATAGTTCCTGGAAAGAGAAGAAAGAGTTGGGGGAAGAGCTTCTGCTACAGAGAGAGAGAGGCAGAGAGGCAGAGAGGCAGAGAGGGAGAGAGGGAGAGAGGGGGAGAGGGGGAGAGGGAGAGAGGGAGAGAGGGAGAGAGAGACAGACATCGGGACACAGTGGCAAGGGAACACAGATGGGAGGGCATCCTGCAGGACATTAGCAGATGTTTAACCGTGTCATTTGTTATTTTGTCTGATGCTCATCTCAGTAGAGTCTTTTTGTGTCTATTATGTGGCTTTTTATCTTTATGGTATTATTTTGTTGGTGCCTTTAGTGTTAGTAGGTAATTGCTTACTAGCTCATCCCACAGTTCTGTGATATGGCTATGACTGGGCGTTCTTTCTACAATGAACTAAAAAGCTCCAGTCACTCAGAGAAATAACAATGAACCTCTGCTCAAAAATTGAAGTTTATAGTGAAAACCGTGCAAGATGAGTAATGGAAAGAAATGTAACTTTTAAAGATGCTATTACAAATGCTACTCCTTCAGTAACTTAAACAATAATTGTTTCCCTAATACTTGATCTTCTCTTGCTTGGCCAAACAGGCAGTCCTGATAATAAGAAACAACTGAGATTGAAAGTGAGTAGTAATTAATGTCTTCCCTCATGTAGAATTAAACCTTGTATTTCAGGTTTTAAGGGAATTTTTAAACATAGGTTTTAGGTCAGAATAATTAATTGGTGTGCCTTTAAATTTGAGGTGGACACTAGTCTAGACACTAATATGAAGTGACCAGAAACTCTGCAGCCTTTTTTTTTTTTTCAAATGTTGGTCATATTTACTGTAGGCTAGTTCTAAGAAAATTGATAAATTACCTTCAGCATTTTTCTTTCAAAGTTTGTTTTACCAATCCAGTTACATTCCGAATGTTTTGGGTTAGAATGTGAGACAAAGACAAATTCTGTATATTACTGTATGTAATTTGCAATTCAGATGGGCTGATTTACAATTGCAATAAAAACTGTTTAATAAACAATCTATATATTTGAGAAAGTAATTGTATCAGTAGTATGTCATGGAGACACACATAGCAAGGTACTTTGACTAACCTACCACTCTTTGTTGACTCCTGTCTTAAAGTTATTGACAGTGAGGGCTACCTGATCTGTAAATAAAGTAGAACTCATACAATGACTCCAACTGTACCCGCTCCTCTTTAAACTGCAGAGGAATGCTGCTGTGGTAAATGATGTTTGCATAGGCCTGAACCCGTTAGGGGAGAACTAGTCAGACTGTGTGCTCACTGCGTTCACTCTGTGCTGAAATATTAACTCATACAGAGCTTATATTTGACAGCTATGTTCCACAAATAATTGTTTACAATTGGTCATATGCACAGCAGCGGTTTGTTTGGGTGTTAATTGATCTTGTATGGATGTTTATATGAATAAAATGGATGGTAATAAATGTGCGAGCAGTTGGGTAGCGTTCAGCTGTGTGCGCGCGCGCCTGTGTTTTTGGTACATGTAAACAGGCGGTGCCCTACAGATGTGTCCCACAGGGCCACAGTGTGGTTAACAGAGTAAACTGTGGTCAGTGTTAATACGTTTCCTGTGTCTGACGGTCTTACCTGAACGGTTCTCACATGCTAATTGAAGAGCATTTCAGTCCGAATTTGTATTTCTGGTTAATCATTTCATCTGCTTATTTCTCCATCTCTTTCTTTTCTCTTACGTATCAGAAACGCATAGACGCAAATGTGCTTTGCAATCAAAGACCAATAGAATTGGGCAATACAATGAATATATGCAATGTGATTTTTTTTTTTTGCTGATTTAAAATTGAGCAACATCATGAATTCTGTGGAGATTTTAATGTACCTTTTAGAGGGTGAATTCTTACTTCAGAAGTTTATTAAAATATAATGAGTTTTCAAGAATCCGTTCAGAAGCAAATTATAAAATTTCTTTAATTTGCATTATCGCTTAAATATTTACCAAAGTCATGACATTTTTCATGTTAAATATATTACTAAATCAATGTAAAAAAAGTTTTTTTTATTTATCTGTATTTTATCTGTTTGTTTATTTATCTGATTTATCTGTATTTTATTCCTAAACATCTTAGCTGAAATGCCTAATTAATTAAAATGGTACTTCAGTAGAGGAGAAAAAATTAACACCATATCAGATCAAATGCATATATATATATATATATATATATATATATATGCCCTAAAAGCCATTGGTATGTCAAATGTGGGAGGCTATGATGTCCAGTAAGCAGACGTGGCACCACATTGTTTTTGCTTACATGTGGATTGGTCATATATAACTGCCCATCTCTCCCATTCATCTGTATTCAGGGTTCCTGTGACAGGTGTGATGAATGAGAGCCCGGCAGTCTCATGCCAACTTCAGGTGTCCTGCTGCCTCTTTCTCAGGTGGATTTATAACTGGCTTATACTTGCATTATCATTTATACAGCTGGATTTAAAGGGTTAGTTCACCAAAAATGAAATGCAATCTATCATGATTAACTCACCCTCATGTTGTTCCAAACTTGCATTCTTCTGTGAAACCCTAGGGGAGATTTTAGGCAGGATGTGTGCTCTTTTCCATATAATGAAACTGAATAGAAATTGATACTGGCAAACTCCAAAATTGAAAAACAGAGCGAAAAAAAATGCACTACAGTGTTAAGTACCATAAAAGTAGCATATCTAAAGCCCTACAATAACTTCCTATGCAAAACCAAATGTATTTATTGAATTCCTTCACTACATGTAAACTTGGCCATCATTATGGCATATTCAGTACATGTGCACCTGGGCTGATTTTGACAGTTATTAGTGTTTTTTTGTATATGTAAAAACTCATTTGATTTGGGTAAACTGAAAAAGTGCAATTATCACAGTAGCAAAGACATTCATGGCATTGTTAAATATATTCATTTTGTCGTCAGGGTGGGGGAGGAAGCGAGGGGTAACTAGCTCATTACCGGGATGGGAGAGGAGCAGTGCTGGTAATGTTTTAACCCCAAAATGAATTCCATTTGCCAAGGAGTCCCGTGTGGAGTCAGGGATGTAATGCTCATATGGAGCAGTTTATGAGGATTAAGAGCTTTTATTTAGTCTACAGGGCCAGGCCTGGTCTTAGCTCTGTTTCTCACTCTCTCTTCCTCTGTGTCCCTCTCCCTCATTCTCCCCCTCTTTCTCTCCCTGTCTCTCTGTCTGTAAGCTGTGGGTATTGGGTGGCCGAGCTTGGGGGCAAAGACTCTAATTCTAGTAATCCATGTGAAACACCCCATTCCATATCTGTATAATGCATCAAATATTTAAACACTTTAAAAATGAGCAACTCTTTATAGTAATTTTCTTTAATGGTTTAACGAACAACTAACTGATGTTCACCTGGGTCACCTGAGTGTAGTTACTATGGTTTTTAAGTCAGGTCCAGTGATTGTATGTTTTGTTTTAAACACCTTAAAATAAAGTGTAAATTTCATGCTCCAAACTCTATTTCTAATATCAGGATGTTTTAGTACTAGTTGCTGGGTAAAGAACTGGACTGGGTTACTTAAAGCACAAGGGTCTGTTAAATAATGAAGGTGGTTGTTTTAGTTTTATTATATTTTATTTCAAGAATAATTGTAGTGTACATTAGATAAAATGTATCCTTTTACATTTTTCCCTACCCACCCTGCAGCATTTTATGCAGTTGTGTAACATTTTATTTATATTTTAATTGTTTTACCATTTACATTTGTTTACAAATAAATAGCCTATAATAGGCTAGTAATCCGCTAATACTAACCCATTATGATAATTTACCCCATATAATGTGACATGTCCCATGCATTAGGGCTTGTTTTTAACAAAAGGTCAACATGTGTTAAATGAACCATATCTTCTATCTTGGCAGTATCACTAAAAATGTTAAACAGCTTTTAGGATTTTGAGACTTTAAGACATGTATAAACAAAAATTTATTTTCTAGTTAATTTATACATTTAATATATTAGAATAAAAAACAACAGTTTTTTGACAGCAAAGTTTTTCAAGTTTTATAACAGTTTTAAATGTCTGTTTGAATAATGCGTTTAATACTTTGATATTACAACATTAAAATCCATATGCTGTAAATGGCACTTATGTTCCTGCTTGGTCGCAGCTTCATGTTACCAAAAATGTTTTTTGGAACCATTTCTTCACATGCAGGTAAACATGAAGGTAAACTGCATGTGTGCGCGCGTGTGTGCGTGCGTGTGTGTGTATAATATAATATATATACAAGCATAAAATAAATAAATTTGATTTAATTTAAATTTTATTTTTCTTTCCATCATGAGGAGTATTAAATATAGAGTTAATTAAATGCCCATGTTCATTATTATGTTTTGTCTGTTCACTTACTATGTAGTGGCTCTCTTTGGTAGTAAAGTAAGGTCATTCTTTCCTTCCTGTTATGCATGTGTTTAATTCTTGTGTGAGTGTTTTTGTTTGTGGGGGTCTGCTTTCTCATTTGCATGTGTGCTTGCGTGTCTGAGTTTGCTGTATGTGTGTGGCTTTCCCCTCCTCCTCGCTCCCAAAAGGAAAAGTTTCATGTTCGCTTACTAACTCGTCCCTGTAGAGGGTCAATTGCAACCAGTTGGCCACCAGTCTGGTCCAAAATAAACATTTGGAGAGAGGAGACTATATAGGCAGGTACTGGGGCCTCTCTCACTCGTTCACTTTTATCTGCTGTGTTTCCCTGGGAAACTCTCTCTTAATGTATGTATGTATGATATTATGTAAGTGTGTGTGAACAGGCTGTGTGATGGCATTATATAGCCTTTTACATGGAAAGTCCATGAGCTACAGGCACTCTGCAATCTTTGATTTTTTTTTTTATTTGCACAAAGAAAACAAAAGCATTCCTTTAGTCATCCTGTGAAATGTGCTTTATTTCTCAGTCTCTCATCTCAAGATGCATTCATTACAAGCAAAGCTTTAGGCTGCTGCATTTGGGCCACATCATGTATGTAATGCTTGATGTGGCAGGTGTGTGTGTGTGAATTATGGGTACAGTGTGGTGGTTTGAGGCTGATGGCCAGTGACTGGTTTAACTGGGACGGGGGCGCCATATGCACAGCTCAGTTTAGGCCCCATTAATCACACTGGCATTTCCTCACATCAGCCTGCGTGTCTGTTTGGCCTGTTTGTGGTTGCCGTATAATGATCTCAGGTGACTGTGTAGAGAGGGTCGCTCTGTTCTCCTCTTCCATTAGGGAGTAGGCAGCTGGCCACCGGCACTTCAGCTCATTTGTAAGGTACTCTGTCAGTGTAGAGCACAGGAATCTGAAGTGGAAGACTGGACAGCTTAGCAGTAGCTTTTCTATGGACATTTAGATCGTAGAGAATGCTAATTTGGGTACACAGACTAGTGCGTTTTATTTTATATATATGTGTGTGTGTGTGTGTGTGTGTGTGTGTGTTTATAAATATATATGGGCTGTGTATTGGCTCAAGATACGATACATATCACAATACATGTGTCACAATATGGTATATCGCGAAACAATAATTATAGCAGTATATTGCAATACTTTGGTTAAAAATAAACAAATTAAAAAAAAGAGCTAAAAATACAACTTGCTGTGTAACACCTGTGTTATATCTGTTTAAAGCATTACAACCCTCTACTGAGACAATGAAGCTTGTGTCACCATTGGTAGTAAATTGTTTTATTTTACTTGCCAGACTTTTTATATAAACAATGCAACTGAAAAAACTAAAAAATATATTATATATTATAAAATTTATATTATATTATTATTTTTTTATCACCTAGCCTAAAATGTGGTCGCATTATTTACTCGCATTATAGATTTTTATTTTTAAAAATGTGTCAATACTAGAGGTTGGACTATCGATACACTGTCGTAAAACAAATATTGCAATAGTCAGTTTGTGTGACACACACACTTTATACTAAACACACTAAACACTATATCTTCATGCGTACCTGCACATGAAAACTCTTGAAAAATAATATATACTGCATGGAAAAACATTCCGATTTATTTGCTTCCTCCCTTTTACCTTGAGGATTTCTTTGCTTGCTCGGTTGCTGTGGTAATTCTTTGCTTGTACTTTCTTGTTCTGCATTTTGACATCTTTAAAGTATGTTTCATGCTGTCAAACAGATTGAACTGAAAATTGCTTTTAGACTGGCTGAGGGATAATGAGTGGTTTACTGTTGGGAATGCTCTAAATGGAAAACGAACTACAGTAACTACTGTAACATACTTGTAACACTACCTCTTGGTACATGACAACATATTTAAAAAATGGTTGGTTTCACTGAACAACAAAATAGGGCAATTTTGAAGTGATTTAAATGTGTAACTCACAGTAGAGTACAGTGTGTAAATTCTAATAACCAGCTTATTAGAATTTAAATTTTCTAGTGTTATGCGGAAAAAAATACACACACACACACACACACACACACACACACGTATATATACATATTTGATTTTAAATATTTAATTTAAACAAATATAAAAGAATGATCTATATAGCAAGTTTTAACTATGTGAGGTATTTACAGATCATATACATTTCAATGATTTTAAAACACAAAAAAAATATTTTTTCTTTACGACCCTACAGTAGCGCTGGCACTGTTTAATGGTTGTGTATAGCATGTTGCTTAATAAATTACTATGTATGCATGAATACAAATCCCTGTTGTCAGATGAGAAAGAGAAACTTGGTGTGTGTGTGTGTGTATAGAATGAATGTGAAGGTGAATGTGAGGCAAAAGCGATTTGTGGCTAGTTGTACAGGTGCTTATAATTTGCAGTGTGTGATTAATCGCTGTTGTGTTTGAGGGTGACATGTTGTTTAATGCATCTGTCTGTCTCCCTCTCCCCATCCTGGGCCAGCAGGCCACGGCATGCTGGGTGTCACTAAGGGGTTACTGTGCTGACGCTCTGATCCTGATTAACACCAAGATCATCGTTTTAACAAATGACACCTTCAGAGATGCTAAAAGAGACGGCACTCATTGGATTAGAGTGTATCTCAGACAAGATCTCAGTACAGTGTATGCCTTCTCACAGCCTTTATATAAATAATGTGTGTGTGTGTGTTTTCTTTGGGTACTGGGCAGGCAGCCTGGTCAGTGCAGGCTGTAAATCAGCCTGCTCTCTGATGGAATTCTGACAGACAGAAAGCTAATCTGTCCCTTGTGTGTCATTACAGCCAACCTCCCAGATTGCCACATATCCTGCTGCTACGCTCATCTTCTGCACACACATTCAGCCCGGCTGCCAGAGACAGTAACAAACACACATGTTGAACATAAAGTGGCTTTGGCTGTGTCAAGAGTTCATTGTCCACATTTGCCAGAGGCAGAGAAAGAGCTCACAGGCATCTCTTTCTTCTCTGCATCTGTGCAGATCATCCATGCTCACACAAATTATCTAACACCAGTGGATGGTGACCACCAAAAATGTATAGTATTGTTTATTTTACTGTGCTTGGTGTGTAGATTCTATCCATATTTAAAGTGATATTTTATCAAATAATGAAAATCCTCTTATTATTTATTTATCCAACAATGTTGTTGCTAACCTGTATGATTTTCTGTCTTCCATGGAACTCACAGTGGAATATTTAAAGAATGTCCAAGCTGCTCTTTTACTCAGTGAAAGTAGATGGGGACTGAAGCTATTAAATTCTAAAAGTAAAAGTGGTCCATGTGATGCCTGTGTTTTAATAACAATTAATAAATTAAATGAATTATCCTTAAAATCTTTCTCTTCACTGTTATTCTCAAATCTCAACAGCACTTCCACATATTCAAAATGTGTGTCATAAGTAATTAAGAAATGAGAAAAGTACAAATTCCCTCGGTCAGTGTTTGCTTTCATTGTATAAATGAGTATTGGGGAGATTCTGTCAAATAACTTTTCTGTTCCATAAAAGAAAGTCATAAAAGATTAGAATAAAATGAGGGTAAGTAATGACAGAAGTATAACTGGAGGAAATACTTCTTCAAAGTTAACTTTAATTCTCAGAGTTGAACTTTTTCTAAGACTGCTCTAAGCCACTCACTCATTTTGAGCTGTTGTACTATTAATCCAAGCTCACAGGAGTCCAATTACATGTAAGTCTTAATACACAAGCGTTCTTCTGCATGTGTGTTTAAGGCACCATGTTTTCACTGTACATCCCAGCTTAGCTCTTCTCATCACAACACACTACTTACTTTACAGCTCTGCTGTAATACCACAAGCTCATGAACAATTTCACTCTGACAGTCTGAAATATTTTGTGAATCCTTTGACAAATTGCCGGTTTAAAAAAGCCCAATGCATAATGGGCCGGCTTGGATTGTGTCCAGTATTAGGATCCTGACCCTTTAATTATGAAGTTACAGTGCTTGTTTCCATGCGTGATGCTGAATTTCATTAGTGGTTACGGTACTTTTGGTATCATGAATACTGCTGATCAGCAGTAATGGTGCGATTTGAAGGGGACCTGTTTTTTTTCCTATGTGAAATATTATTAAGGTTGTGGTAAGAGAAAACTTGCAGGATTATGTCATGTTAATGCATTTTCTGTCTATACGTATATTTGTATGTGTGTATACACTACATAAATGATTGGTCTCTGATTGGTAGATGCGAAATACGGATTAAGTTAGATTTTTCCCAGTGTGCTTGGCAAGAGGGCCGTGCAGGATGATGCCCCATTACCTGCCGCCAGCTGCTGTCAAGAACACTGTCATCAGATCGGATAGGGCAGTGCCTACACAGTCCAGCACAATTCATTCCACTTATTACAATAATGACAGTAAATCTTACACACACACTCTGTCTTGGTCCTGATTGAGTCATTACTGACAAACATGCATGCATACACAATTAGTCAAATGCACAAAGAGCCGAGCCTCACGGCTGATTTCATAATTACAGCATCAAACCACTGCTGTATGTAATATAATCACAGTCTCTCATCAGGCACAAACCACCACCACGGCTGCCCAGCATCACTTATGTAACGCTTGGAAAGAAACAGTCTGTGTGTGTATGAACTTTATAAAACTGAGATGTGTGTAGATTCCTAAAGTTTAGAGATCCTTAATGTGTTTGTCTTAATGTGTGTGCGTGCGTGCGCGCATGTGAAACACAGGGAGCTGTGAAACAATGCTACAATATCACTACAGAGTAGATACACACATCTTGGCAGCTCTGGCTTGTACAGTCATCACCTGTGCTGGATAGATATATTTTGCATGAATGTGTTTGTTATAGATCTGTATTTCCCCTCCAAATATTTTCGTTGTTTCCTCAAAAAGACCCCCTGGAGAAAGGAAAGATCATATCCTTCTCTAAGAATGTCCGCTGTTCTTTCCCATCATTCTCTGATCTGTTTACGCACCTTGCAGGCAGAGGGCTGTTTTTAGCACGGTCCCCTGCCTTACCTTGGGAAGCAGTTCTACTCATTCTGGAAGTAGTTCTGGAACCATCACAGTCTACCGTAATGGGATGGCAGGGATGAGTCTTCACTCACATAAGTTCTCCCTAGCAGGGCCTCTGGTGTACACAGATTCAGGGCCCCTACTCATGCACTTGTCCAAAGAGACACAGGGTGTTAACAGGTAATTAAAGAATTTACTGCCCCACTAAAACTCTATTATTGCTGTTCCCAGCTCATAATTGGGTTCATTATCAGCTTTTATGGACTATATGTGCATGTTTCTGAAGCAGTGGACAAACCCCTCTACTGCTGCTGTCCAGGTCATATATGGTGCATGAGTTTGAAGAGGTCACATGTTGTTTCCAGCTCTGAAGGTCTCACCCTGTATGGGCTTATTTGGCAAGAAACAATCATAATATTTAGGTAAACTTTTTTTTTACATAAATACACACAACCAATAGCAGGAGTTTGGGACAGGACTGTTGCCGACCATTGGCAGACAAGGGTGATTGTTTGGAAACCTGTCTTCCAATAATGTCTTATTCTGTTTCATGCCTCTGTCACTACTTAAAATACTTTCACCTCACTTTAGTGTTAATGGTGTGTGGAGACAGCCATTTGCTCTGCAAAATACAGCAAGTGCAGGGTCTGTATTTATTTGTACACCATCACAAATCATGTGTCCTTCTTAACCCTCTTTCATGAGTGTCCACTAGGTGACAGTAATGACACAGTTCACCCTCTGAGGTGATTGACGTTAAAAATAGTCTGTGTGTGACAGGCACTGATAATACAGCTCCTAGAATGACAGTACAGCACATCAATAGCTAACATCTGCAAGTCATAATCTGACAGGCCTCATTCATAGATAAACTAGTTTTTAAGGTACCTAGTGGAGAGCCTGTTTAGATTTGCCTAATTATTAAACAATAAATATCACAGGTTTATCACATGGTATTTTAAAATAAGCATTCCATAAGCAAGTATTTGACCAAAGTGAATTGAACAGAATGCTGTCTCACATTGAATGAGCGTGCTCTTTGAGGTAGGTCTCCAGCTGCATGCCCAGCTAACATGAAAAAAACACTCAACTAGCTTAAATAAAAAAACACAGACAAACAGTTTAAACGTACAAAAGCGCCATTAAACTGACACCCACGCACACAGAGGTGTGTACCCGGGCACCATAACCACCCCTATTTGATGCTGAGGGGTTTATCAGATTGCACAGAGATTGTGTGCGACTGGGCTAGCTTGCGAAAACGGTGCATTGAGTTCAACGGCTCCTTCCTTGTTTTATTTTGTGGAAATGTTAATGTAAATGTGAGGAGTGTTTTTGCATGTTGTTCTTTGTTATTGTTCTAGCTCTTTGAGGTGTACGTTTCGTAAATGAGAGCTCAGAACTGAGTGCGAGGATACAACGATTGCAGAATAAAACCAATTAATTATGAAAGTTACTTTTAGGATTAAGATTGTTATTGCTAGCTAGCCTAGGTAGCTCAACAGATGATGTTATAAGAAACAGCTTGCCTTCATATGCTACACCCTAACCACCCTCTTTAAGAGAAAAAGAGTTTTGGTTATTGCTTTAAATTCACAGTTTTACTTAGATTCTACCTTTGCTGGCATTGCATGTCATTGTTGTCCAATCTTGAACTAAACTGTATTATTTGTCCACATTGTTGTTAATTTTAGCAAGAACTTTGTGGGTTTCTTTATTTGCGTAAAAGTTTTCCACAGAATAGACTACAACCCTAAATATATCTTAGATGCAAATACAGTGTTAACTGATGCTGACTTGGAAATCTAATAACCTGTCTACTGTACCTTGCTTGTCTTTATATGTAGTTTTCATGGTATTTGCATTCTGTGTCTTATCAACTATGTTTTCATGAAATTTGATCTCAGGTATCTAACTGCAGGAATCAGTTGAGAGAAGTTGCAGGAGACAATTGTGTAAATGCAGGGTCACACAAGGTCATGTCACATTTAAATTATTCAGCAGTTAAATTATGCATTTATTAAATAATTAAATGATCAATTATTAAATATAAATTGATCAATTATTAAATATAAATTATGTAATAATTACATTATATTTGGTATATAATAAACATTAGATTTTGGTTATGTTGTTAATGTTAGTGTTTTGTAAATTGCGGTATTTATCAACCATTAATAAAAAGTAACACATAACCATACCTCTGTACTTCTGTGAACTGTACTGTGGTGCTGCCACAGTATGTTTTTGTAGTGTGATAGTATCAGAAGGTAATTTTGTGGTACTTTGAAGAGTTCCATGGTATTCAATGATTTCCATATTATTGTACAGTTGTATTACCACTTTTAGTGTGTTTTTCGATATAAGCATAAAAGTTCTTAACACTTTATTTTACAGTGTCCTTGTTATAAGATACATGCACTTACTATAGTGCAGCTAACCATAAACCATACCCTAATCCTAACTCTAGTAAGTACTTTTTAATTTATATTACTTAAATGTATAAAAACGCTCTAACAAGGACACCTTAAAATAGTTTAACCAATTTTTTTCAGATCTAAGCAGTACATTTCTGTGACACAAGTAATGAGTTTTATGACACATGGTTGAATAGCCAAAGACAACAATGCAATTTTCACGTGAAAGATACAGAGAGCATAGAATAGACTGACCTGAAAAATGTTTCTAGATAAAAGCTGTCCATTAAAAAAAAAAAAACAATTTTAATGCACCCACAGAGCTTTCCAGAATTAGTCACTCTGGAGAGTGAACCAACCTAGTTTGATGACACATGACTAATAGCTTATTTGTTTTGTTCATTCCCCCAGACTTCATATTCTCCTCTAACACTAAACATAACATTCCCTTCAGATTACCCCATTTGAACAGTTTAAATGTCTTACAAATATGTGAAGTCCTTTATATTAGCAACTTGCTTGTATTAATGAATAGCATTTTTTCATTTTTTTTGTTGATTACAATCCACTTCTCGCCGTGTTGAAGAACGCCTCATCCCTCAAACAAAACACTGATGCATGGCATCCTGTTGTTCGTATCTTACTAATATAGTAATTGCTGTTATGCAACACATCTATTGCTCATGATTTCCAGGTTTGCTGATTATGGTTACACCATATTAACCAATCAGCATCCAGTACTGGAACTGTCTGCGATAGTATCTTTGTTAACAGTTATAAAGTTATAAATCTGTTAAGCTTAATTTATATGTCAGATTTGACCATCTACATGCGTTTATATTGATTTAACAGTAGATTCTAATGAGCTTCTTATCTGCATAGCTCACACTTCACCTAGTTCCTGTATTTTCAAACCAGCAATGAAACCTGATGCCGGTGTGAGGCTACGAGCTTCTGATGGCTAATCAGATGTTCATTGTTACTCAGGATGACAAATGGTGCAGCGCACCTCATACCGCCTGTATGTTTAGCATTCCTGTGTCGCTTTGTTTTGAGAAGTATTCATGAAGTTTAGTGTGGAGGTGTCACGAATGATAAGGGTATGCTCAATTAGCTACTGTTAGCATCAGGAAGACAGCCAAACCTTGCTGCTTTGGTCTCATGTCAAAAAGGAATGCCTGATATGCAGCTCTCAGGATACAACAACTATAAAAAGTGCAGCAAAAGCCATCATAGGAGAGTTTGTGAGGTTTCATGATATTGTTGTCAACAGTGTGTTCACAGCGAGAATTATTTTGTAAAACATCTAGTAAAATAATTTTTAAGAGTTGTGGACAAGCCAGATAAAAAACAATGGGGCATGAATCTACGGCACAAAAATTACAAGACCCCTCAAACCTAACCCACACTTTTAACTTTTGTGCAGTATTTTGGGCCTTTAAGAATTTACATCTAGTGGATGTTGATGACCCTTACGGCTGGAGCACAAGGCCCTCCAGAGTGTTTTGTTGGCATTTTGACAGTAGTCTGTCAAAACCAGCATGGCTTACTGTATTTTGTATAGCATGACACTCTTCTAGCGTGTCATGCTAGGCCATTCATACTGAAAATGTAACAAAGAGGAAGCAATTGGCATGTTCTCCAATTACTTAGACATGTAAATCTCCTATACTGCAAGTTATTGTGGTTGTTTTATCTCAGTAACTCCTAAGCAGGCACAGCCAAAGGCATTTTCTGCATGCTTTGAAGCAAGTCAAGTGTGTGTGTAATGCATGTGGCTGGATAGCCAATGAGGTAATGCCAGCAGCTGTGTTAGTCTAGTAACACTGATAACGGGTGTGGCACTGGTAGTTAGCATCGGTTGCAGCCGCAGCTACAGACTGATCACCTTTGCAACACTGTATTTGGCATGACTTCCGCCTTTCCTTTTCTGACGTCTCCTCAAACCTTTATTCGGAGGCTTTGTGGAAATCTGCTCACTCAGGCGCTGTCTCTGGTTGATTGATGACATCTGTGCATGTTGAGCAATCATTTACTGTCACTGCTTTATTTTTCTTTCTCACTTTTGCGTGGGAGCAAGAGTTGAGCGCTTGCCTGAGCCAAAACCAACTGCAGATAGCGATCTCAACTGTGGTGATGTATGGACTGCTATCAGGGAAGATATCGGAAGAACAGTTGCTTGGGTATCAACTAAGATCGACTGTCCTTATCTTTCTCTTAACCTTGTTGTGGCACATAACCCGGATACCTACAAAGGACTTTAGGCAACCCATAGTACAGCAATATGTTTGAAGAATTAAACTTGCATTTATTCATTGCACATCGAGAACTTTACACCTAACTTTACATGTATGTTAAACCTGATTTGCATGAGTAGGATACTTAACATAAAATAAAAACATCTTGTCAAAATACACGATGTCACCAGTGAGGAATTGAGGAACATACACTCTATTTTAACTATTTTGGCTTCATTGTTACAGAGTGAGGTTTGCAACATTGGCAGGGAAAGGCAATTGCCCTCAAGACGCACTCACACAATTTGTTGCAGTGTATGTGTGTGGCCGCTTGCTCTTATGTAACTACGGGTTTAGAAGCTGTGAATGACAGAAACTGTCAGTGCTATTGTGATTCAAAGACAAAAGACTTGCCAAATAATGGAACTCAATGATATGTCACGCACTGAGGCGGAACTAAGCCTAAAACACTAACCAGATGGCAGGTCAATTTCTGCCTATACTTTGACTAAGTGACATTATTACAGAGGACATGTTCAGATAGAGTGAGTTCCTATTTCTCCACACCACTTGAGGGACACAATCAAACAGTAGCATGCGCTGACAGCCAGAAATCCTGTAGTGCTACAGAACATTTGGGTGGCAAAGCCTACAGAGATTTTAGGATTTGAAGGCTCTTGGTTTTTGCTCTTCTGTATGGGTTTAAATTGACAATAGTTTTTAAATTAGATGTGGTGGAACAACATACTTTTATGCTGCCAGCATTTATTCAGTGGCTGTATGTGATGGCCATTTTAGATGTTTAGATTTGGGTAGATTTTATTTAAAACTAAAGCAATGCAATCGACTCACACACCTCTATCAGGAAGTAGTCAAATAAAACCAGGCTGGTATTTTTCTTAATTTGTGCCCGATTTTGTATCTGATAAGGTAGGGAATCGTATTTCGTACATTTGCTTGGTCTGTGTCTAATCTTGACGTTTCTCATCACTAGGGTCATGTGTTGCTTTCATTTGTCCTTAGCTGTCAAGGAAAACATGCAAATATTGCTGGCAAGTGTTCCTCAACCACCACTCATGGTGGAGCATGGTGGAGCATGGTGGATTCTGTCCTATACTGAAGGGAACAGTTTTTTTTGGGTGAGGTTGCTCAACAACACTGTTGTACTTTGCAGTTAGGGAAAAGCACAGAGGAACGTGAATCTGTCAAGCTGAGCTTTGGGATTGCGGTTCAATCTACAAAATGATCTTGTTCCCATCTTGTTCCAGATTTCTACCAATAATTCCTTTCATAATCATCTCATCTCTTCATATATTGTGGCTGATGCCCCAGGCCTCTCTTATGTCAAGAGCACAGCTGCTATCCACTTTCAGGGTTGTAGTGGTGTGTTGTAGTGGTGTGTTTTCCCCCCTTTCAGTCTATCCATCTCTTGGCCTGATCTCTTATTCCTACTCACTTAAATCCATCCACATGAAACATGCCAATAGTGCCTGTGGTTTATTCTTGTACAATCTCACCTTGTTTGTGTATTTCCTGTTTCCTGTAACTCTAACAGGATAAGTCTCTGTGTCTTGCTTAACTACAGTGTTGTTTTCTGCCAAACGTGGAGTTCATTAGACTCAAATGAGTGACAGGTTTTCTCAGCAACTCACAGCTTCCTACGACTCACTGCTTCCTACCTTTGATCCTCTACTTGGCTCTTTCATACACTCCAGAGCAACAAAGTTCACACAGATTCAGGCTGTACACTTGGCTCCTTGATCAATGTCTTTTGTTGGTTCTGTAACATTACTGTCAAAAAAGCAGCCCTAACCCTGAAATCTCATTGGTTGATTGGAATGTTGTTCAAGCTCCAACCTCAGACCATCTTTATCCTTATCCTAATAAACTGTAACTTCACAATCTGATTGGCCAATAGGATTGTAGTGCAAGACCAGCTAGAATGTTGAAACATGTTCTGTTTAAAAAAATCTGAGTACAGATGATGTTTCCATCCTCGATCTCCCATTTAAGGATTTATATTTATCAGGTATAATGAATTCACAATAAAAAGTGTTTTACCTCTTTATCAACTGCCACATCAGAAACCAATAAAACATCCCTAAACATGGTTTTATCCATACCACCCCAGTGTCTCTCCCTTATGACTGAATGAAGTACACAGATAGATAGGTCTATTCCTCCAGCAGCTTTGGTTCTGAGATTGCTCTCCCAGGCCTCCTTCTCTTTTATTTCCTCTGAATGGATAGAGCGCTGAAATGGAAAACATCTGTCTCCAGAGTGTCTAACATTATTTCCCCCTGTGATGCCCTGGCAGCCGTGATTAATTAATGATAAATGTTATTGCATTATTTTGCCTTGGGAGACAAGCCGATTAAGATATACACAGTTGGCAATCTTTATCCTTGTTTTCTTCTCTGTTACTTCCCACCAGCTCCTATCAGTGGGACATAAGATGAAACACAGTCGTTCATCCTGTTCTCCTGCTAAGATTTGTTTATGAATGTGCCACAGACTCTGTTCAGAAAGCTCATGTTCCATAACAGGTAACATGCCAAAAAAAGAACAACACAAGCTTGTCTAATCTAGCTTTTTATCACCTTTGTATGCATCATTTGGTTTATGACAGCCCCTCACTGATCTTCTGCATTAGCATTGCCTAGATTAAGTCACAGTGGTGGACTGTAATTCGTCTTTGGAAGTTCTCATGATAATTACTTTCCTGGAAAATCCCCAGGGATGCAATGCCTTGTTTATGGACAATACATTTAATGGAGGAAATTAAAATAGGACTGTATTTCTTAGCAGCTGTGTACACACGGACGAATCTGCAAAGGAAGCCATTAAAGTAAATGGCAGAATGGAGCTGAGAATTGCGACAGAGACACATAATTATTTAAAAATGCCTTGGCTACAATCTACTTATCTCATTCTTCGAACACCTCCTCAGTCTGTTTTAGGAGCTGTATCAGTGTGTTACAGCTACCTGTGTGCGTACTTTAAAAAAAAAAGTCCTGTCACTTACTGTTTAGTGCAGAACACGTTGAATCTTGCTGTTAACTATTTACATAAACTGTGTCCCAACACAGATACTGTTTCAGCTGCTGTTCATTGCATGTACTAAATGAAACCCAATCTTCATAGTAACAGCACAGCCAAAGTATTCTCTGTTTTGCAGTGTGAAATCACCATTATTCAGCATGTTAAACACCCCTCAGCCCCTCTCTCATGCCTCAAGCGCACATGAACTGCAGTCCTGGCATTAGGAGGGCCATTACTGCAGCCTCTCTACAGGCCCGTCCAGATAAAATAGGATTCAAAAATATTATGGGATTTTAGGTCCATCAGCACTTTGGAACCAAATAAAATGGATGATGTTAATGACTTGCAGGCCAGGGAAGCACAACGTCCCACATCTCTGCATGGAGGCCATTTTGTTGCCAGATCCCTTACCACACGCATGTCAGTTGCAGTGGAGTGGCAAAGAGGCAAAAACAAGATCAGAGTGATGAATGTGGCTGCTGGCCAAGTGGCTTCTGTCGGATGTGAGTTTGGGGGACTGTTACATTGGGAGATGGAGGCTTTTCCCCTTAAACATTCCAAAGACAGACGGACACACTCGCACCCGTGCCAAAAGCAAAAGCCACCACATATATGCTTGGTTCACAAACATCTTTGATTTTTTATTTGTATTTACAAATGTATGGATCATGGTATATGGTATAATACATCTCTATTCTAACATGGTGCATGTTTCGTCTCGAGAGACTTGGCATGATCCAAAAGCTCTTTCAATGGTTGTGTTTAAAGGAAATAAAGCTTTATTTGGCCTGATTATCCAGCTAAAAAAAGACAATACGCAATGCCATGAGACTTGAATGGCCTGGATGAATAACTTCAGTGCCAAATTTGAAACATAACAAAAATTGACTTGTGCAGTGAAATATGACGAGAGAAAGCAAAAGAGAAAGAAAACTTGCCATTTGGTAATGACAGCTTAATGGCCTGTGAGTGAATAACAAGAGATTAGTTTTACTTATGTCTCTGTTCAATGACTGATTTACATCAGTTTTAACAGAGCAGCGTATTACAGATATGTAATTGTCTATGGTTTTCCTCCTCTGCAGGTCTTGTGGAGATTTGCTTGATGCACCCATTGGATGTTGTAAAGACCAGGTAAAATATATTTTATTATATTCACTCTCTATTTCTCTCTCTCTTTTCTACATTTCTTAATACAGGGCTGGCTAGCTGTGCATATCCTTCCTCTGTGGGAACCCATGGCAGTAGCTACAATCTTTCTGTGGAAAATGAAATGCATCATTTACTTATTCCCCCACAATGTTTAAGTAATACCTTTTAATGTTCTTAAATTGCTTGCATACTTACCTCATTATTTCCCTTGTTTTGATGCCTGTGGTTCTTCAAGTCAAAGAGATGTTGATACAGAGGAACACTGAATCTTTCGGCCAGCAGTACCTTTCCCTCTGTCATGCAAGAAGGATGGTTTGTAGTAGAAAGTAGGGTTGAAAATAACAGAGTTGAGATGGTGTGTGTGATGAGGGCCCTCACGCTGGAGGTTCTCTGTAAGGAGTAAACAGGCTGTAGGCTGGTGCTAAACCTTTACAGCCTCAAAGTGCCCTGACAGGACCTCGCACACGGTTCGCACACACACACACACACACACACACACACAGTCACTCTTCATATTGTTTCATACTGTCCACCTCAGTTTTGAGGTAACTGAAGTTCTAGAAATGAAATGAGATTCCTGCTCAGAAGCACAGTTGTTAAGATGGTATGTTTGTGTTTCTTTGTATCTATTTGCTTGCTTTTGTTTGTGGCTGTGTGCCCATGTGTGTACACTTATATGAAGTGCTATTTGATACTCTAGAGTCCTGTAGAGTGATTTAAGATCTGGTGTTTGGGGTAAAGGTTTATTACAGGTAAGGCCACAGTTAGGCCACTCTCTCCTCACACAGGGTCAGGGTTAAAAGTGCACGCTCTATTTTCTTTGTAATGCTCTTCCCCAAGAAGTGATAAAAGTCCAATGTAAAGAAAGGCAGTTTTATTTATTTTGGTCTGTGTGTGTGTGTCAGCGCATCAGTCCAACTATATGCAAGTATGGCTTGCATATGAGCCGGTATATTTCATAAGCTTAAATCAAAAGGTTTCAGAATCAGCCAATCTGACAGCAGCTGGTTCTGTTCTTTCACTAGATGTAACTCATAATGCAATACCATAAATCAGAAATTAATTATTGTTGAACACTGGTGCTTGCTAAAGCTAATGTCATTGTTACTGGTGCTCATAGTTACTGTATTGAAAAGTAAAATTTGGCACATAACTTGTCCCACACCATTTGTGCTACAGATATGAATCAAGTTATAGTCAAATTAACACAATCATGTTAAATGTAACTTATAGAGAAAAAGAAAAGTGACTTACTTTACTAAGTGACTTCTGCCTGGTGTTTAAGGCCAGAAGACAGGACGAATCCAACAGACTTATATTAAAAGATGGCTCAAAATATATTAGTCTCTTGGTGGTGAGCTCTTTTGACTTTGGGCTAAGTAACCACCTTAGCAACCACAAAACATTGTGCTAACAACCATCTGAAACAACTTGCAACTCCATAGCAATGGCCTGGCAACCATCCACAACACTTTAGCTTTGCAGTGGCAAATTTTGCATGGGCAGGTATTACTCACCTTTTCTTCTAAATCAGTTTTCATCAGAATGTTGATGAAATCAGAAATGTACGTTTTTTTCTCTCTCTCTCTCTCTCTCTCTCTCTCTCTCTCTCTCTCTCTCTCCTCTCATTCTCTCTGCTTTTCGGTCACACTAAAGCAGGGTAATTAGGGTTAGCAGAGCTGAAATCTATTAGCATGAGTCTCATAGAGTTGCTGAAGCACAAATGCCCAGCACACCTTCTCTGTGACATTAGCTGCACGACTGGCTCCTATTAGTGACTTGCTGCCGCTTTAATGTCCACTGCTCTAAATTGGATGCCAGCTGGAGCGTTTTTTTTTGCTTGCTCTCTTCAATGAGCCGCCTTAGTGGAATCAAAGGCTTTTTTTCTGAAGGGAACCTGACAAAATGTATACTTGAGAATACATATTTACTCTGTGCAAATGAGGGGGCTGGAGCCATGTAGAGGCGGAGACAGGAATTAGGGAGCCGAGGGGCCTGTAGATCTCAGAAACCCACAAACAAACATCTGGAAGTAGATTAGGAGAACATTAAGAGGATGTATTTCAAAACCACGACTGGTTGTAAGCCTAAATCAATGTTTACTTTAAAGTCGTACTTCACTTCTTCATACTTGTCCATATTCAGAAACAAGCTTTCCCAGCTAAATGTATAAAGATGCGTCTCACCTTCTCGCACTGTCATATGCTGTGTGCTCAGATGATAAAATTCACAAATAGAGGTTTCTAAATGAGGACAGGTCAATATGCATCTTGCGTTTACTTGCATTCAGTGGTGCTCAATTCTGCGATGGAATGTTGACGTATTTTCAAAGGGGGCTTGCTGGGGTGTGGGTAGGGGTTTTCAGAGGTTAGTTAGACTTCTAAGGAGACAGTGAGACTGGAGTTACAGCTTTTCATTAACCTGGAAACCACCTAGTTACATGGTTCATGGGCTGGTCTCAGCTCACTTGGAGGTAACAAAGGGTGTCAGGCGGCACTTTCGGCAGGGGGCGGCTGCTCAGGGCACCCCATCTGACTCTGATCATCATGCCGGCCGCCCTGCCGCACTCATTAGAGACGAGGAATGAGCTGCGTTGCTCTTGTTGAAGGGCTCCAGTTACATCCCTGCCTCCACCCTAAACATACCTTAAGCCCCTCCTACAGACTCACATCTGTCCTTTTTTCCTGTTTGCATGGGGGCAAAATGTTAAACGTTCAGAAACATTTATATTTATTTGCTCTTATGTAAATATTACAAAATATTACAAACATCTTTTATTACAAACTTTATTAAAAATGTTGTTCCTTAAAGAAATGAATCATTTAAAAAGTCAATTCAATAGCCTAATAAAAAGTTTTATTTATCATAGAACTAGACTGCCTCATGGGGTAATGTCCAGCCAACCATTACTTGACTAAACCCCTTTTTAATGGACACTTTCATGGAATAAATGAATCATGTTTGTCTTCAATATGGCATTTCTACAATGCCATTATTAACATGAATGTAAATGTAAGTTTAAGTCCAAGGGCAACTAATATATCAACCAGCACAACATACAGTAAACTAAAAAAACAGTACCCAATTTTTTTTATTTTAAGAGAACTGAATGTGTTTTTTGCGCACAAAACTCAGTGCTAAGCATTAATTACTGTGTCTGTCCACGTTGAGTGATCTACAGCATGTCTTTTGGTATCACTCCATGCACACAGACTGTCCTGCATTCTTTCCATCAGTGGGTCATTAAAAAACCTGGGGTTACCTCCTCACGACAGTCGCAATGATGTCACAACCTTCGGCAGATCCCAGCATGCTTAAAAGGCCGCTTCACCGAGGGTGGGGGTGCTGGAAGGATGTTTGATGAGGCCAGTGACAGATGACATGTCTTGTCAGGACTATGAGGGACAAGCTCACAAACTTCCACCCCCGACTGCTGACTGAACCCTGCTGCACTCTAGATGGAATCCCCCAACCAGCCTTTAAACAGCAGGGCTCAAAGCTCGGAGGCCCAAGAGCCGATCTAGCCCAGTAAAGCAGCACGTCGCTCAGCTGTGCTCCAGTGATGTCTTAATCCTAGCCTGCCGTGGCTGGCGGCTCTGATGGAATAAACTGCACACAGGTATTGACTGTGGCTATCTGTGCTTTGGAAGCCAGTTCTCCAATCATTGGTCAGACAGTTATTATTTACAATGACAGTGAGAAACGTCAGTACATCATTGGTTGTGGCATGTTTCATTACAAAGGGAATCCAGAGCCGGTCCAAAATAACTCCAGGGCACTACTATTTGTGGTTTAGAAAGGGAGTTAAAAAGCCTTTATATTAGTGGCTTACCACTGACGTGTTTTGGTCAAAGTCTTCACTAGGGTGTACAGAGTATAGTATGACTGCACTATTTAATTCAGACCTCTGGACAATCAAGTGCTATTAGTAGTGTTCATTTTATTTAGGATTATTAATTGTGTATGGGTGGGATAAACTGTAGCAGTAAAGTAACACTAGTAAAACGGTAAAATTTGCCATATACAGTCATAATTTTAATCGTTTTTAAAAATATGATCTGGTATCATATAAAATAATATAAAAAGATCCAAAGTCCCAAAAAGTCACAGTGACATTAAATTTGAGCCAGTTCTGGTCAAATGAATTCACATTTACACAAAGAACAGCTTACTCTGCATTAAAGCGCAGATATACCTACAACATACCTGACACTACAGATTTTACCTGCTTTACAACCCATAGGTGTATGTATTCACCAGGGATGGGGAGTAACTAACTAAAACAGAGAGGGTACTTACAGTTTTCATTAGTTTGACAATAGCTCAGTTGTTATAAAAATAGTGCAGATTTTCGCCTAAGTTGCTTTTGATAGCTGGCTTCTGATTTTGTTGTTAAATGCTGCTGTTTACGAAGTTAACCAAGTTATAGATATGTGTACGTTTTTAGTGTGCATCCAAAAGCGTACATTTAGGGTAGATCCAAATCATTTTGTACAATTAAATACTGATTTGATTAGAGAAAAAAGTAATTATCTGGCTGGTTACTGTAATGTGATTATTCTTTCTTTCTTAGGCATTAAATTGAGTAGCTGTTAGCTAGGGAATCATGTAATATTTAACATTTAATACATATATTAAATATTGTACTAGCTAGGTTGTGTGTAATATTTTATTCTCATTTTGTCAAAATGGCTTTTCATTTTTCTTATTTTCAGAGACCAACAATATCAACAGCTCAGTGTCTACCAAGCCATAGATTTTTCCTCAAAGTAATTTTTCAGTGTTCAGTGGATGTGAATTATATTTAATGTCAAGACAATTGTTGAGGAGAGCTGGGCCACCTATAAGCACCCTAACAATCCCCTGCATTGTAGCGTCAGCTTTTGCACAGGCAAGAATCAAAATCTAGTTGGTTTATAAAGTCTGACAACCAAACAACTTGTGCCAATCCTTCTGCTGTTGAAATAACCTCCTGTTGATGTGACAGCCATTGCATGTTATGACCTGGTATTAAACCGGTCTGCTCTAAGGAGGTGTCACAATCACCCAAATGCATTAAGTTACCAACATATTAAATATAGCAAAAATGCCCCAGCGTGCTGAAATGACCCGTTTTAGAGGAGCAGTAAAGTGCCTGATGAAAACCCATTTGTCTCCAGCGTCTGTCAGACGCCTCACAGCATCTGTGACCCACTCCTTCAGATTTTTGTTCTGTATCAGCCATGCTCCTACCAGGCAGGGGGTGAGAGGTGCGAGCGGCGGGTTGTAATTCAGTGTTTCTTGCTGAGTGCTGTCCTGATGACCTGGTGCTGCACTGTCCTGATGGTCTGTGTAATAGCTGCCAATCTCCTGCTGTCTGAGGAGTCTCCACTGTCCTCAGCAGTTTCCTCACTTCAAAGCAGCCATAACTATGCTATACCAAGCTGGGCTGTTCAAACTCTTCCCATCTGACATTACTAGCTGGGCAGTGTTTGTTTGTATGGGGAAGACTGCTTAACGGAGGATCATGAATATTTTATTACCACCTTTTCAGCAAGTGTGGTTGTCATTTTATGTGGCTAGCTACAGTCTATGGGGGCATTTACATGACACTGCTTTCAACTAAAACCAGAAAACTTTATTTTGGCTGTTCGTTTATGCAGCAACAGCATTTTGAGGCCCTGAAAATAATTTTTTAAAAAGAAGTTTTAATGTTGTCTCTGTGTAAACTTCAAAAATGCAACTTTTGTGAAGAGTGACCTCATGTGCACATGCATATTATGCGCTCAGTCTAATGACATCAACTACTGGCCTGACATACATACAGTGTTTTTTTTGTCATTTTCACAGATCCGTGTGAACAGGGGGTCGTTTTGACAATGTTGTCATTAACTGCGACAACATCTGTAAACTTTTCTGTTTTTGGTCATAGTTGTTGTGTAAACGTACCCTGTTTTAGTAGTGCTAGGACTGTCTTAGCAAAGACAAGCATAAAGATCTCTATTTTTACAAGAGGTCAGCAAAAGGTTGCCAACCTTAGGCCAAAACCAATGCAAATGTGGGAGGGGAGCATTTGTAGGATAGGGTAAACCATGTCCAACAGATCGTCTTAAGGGAGGATGTCATTCCTTGTTCCCCTCATGCCGCTTCATTACCCCAGTCACAGTGGATTCAGTGAGGCCTGTGGTGCCACTGAAACTCAAGCTGTCCTAACCCAGACTGAGACTGGGAAGCATGTGGTGTCACAAGCGCCATGACTTTATCACTTCCCTTTGCCCTATCTTCTGTCTTCTCTTCTGCTTTATCTCCTTCCCTCCAAATCCTCCAAAGGTTCAGCTTTATAGACCACCTCCAGTCACGGGCCCAGCAGTATTAGTTTACCTGAACAGGCCAAAAAACAGAGCAAAGCTCTGCAAATGTATGCATGAATCAAGACAGTTTTAAAGAGAAATCTTCCCTGTGGGTTTCCAAAAGCCTCACATTTCATTGGTTTTGGTCAATGGCATTTAAGCATCAATGATATTTAGCTTTTGTACAATCAAATTATCTTAAATCCAGTTGATTAGTTGATCCAGCTGAAAAAATCCTTTCCTCTGCTTTTGTTCATCCTGTCCCTAGCATCAGAACTATTCCAGCTTGTCACTATGGCTTTGTAGACCAGACTTGTTGGTTGTGAGGGCAAAATGGTAAATGCTCTTCGTAAGTCACTTTGGATAAAAGCATCTACTAAATGAGTAAATGTAAATGTAAAATAATGTACAAATTGTAGTTGCACCGAAGGGTCAAATTAAGGGCGGCTTGAAGCAAAAATGCCATAGAAAAACTCCTGAAATTCAAAATGTAATGATTTTTTAATTCATTTTTAGAAAATAATAACCATTATCAAGTCCCTTTATATGCAATTTGTAGGTTATAGTTGCATTTAGTTTTACATTTAAGCACAAACACGAGTTGATGTTGATTTAATTTTATGGGTAAAAGGTATATTCTCCAGATTAAAAATGTATGTTAACCAATTAATTGTTTGCAGTTTATGGTTTAAAAAAGCCCCTGAATCCAAAATCCAAATCCAACAGAAAAATATTGTCCATTAGTGTAAAAGTTAATTTCTGACTTAGTACAGTTTAATATTGGTGAACACCGTCACGGTCTTACCTTAAGAGCGATTGTTTCTGTCTGCTCAGAGTTTCATTGGATGTCTGCATTTGCCATGGTTTAACCTCATGTACCATTGCAATGGACGTCTGCCATCTTTATGATCCTGCTCATTAAAATTAACTGTCTAGCTGTAAAAAATAGATTTTCTTTTAATGCCGCCTTCTGGATTCTCTTATGTAGAGCTGATTGCGTGTAAAAGAAGCCTTGCTCACATGCACATTTTGCTTTTCTAATTTTATTCTTTTTTCAGCTCTTGGCTAATGTGTTGTTTACAGGCAACTCATGAACAATCTAATAATAATTAAGAATTAAAAGAAATATCATGACTTTAAATAGGCTGATATGGAGATTATATGTAATTTTGTTTTCCATTGGAATATACTGTTGTTGAAGAGCACTTTATTGTATATTGGATTGAGTGTACGCAAATACACAGGTGAAAATTCTGTCATGAATATGTATTAGTAATGTTTTTTCTTGACATTCTGCTTTACATAAATCACACAATATTTGGTTATTATTGTAACAGACTGGAAAAAATAGACTGCCAGCATCTAATGCTATCCAGCTACATTTTTTTCCTGACACAGACTTTCAATGTGTTTCATAAGTCCTGCAAAGGTTATAAATGGTACATATACAGTACTGCAATTGGTTTTCACTCACTGAACGTTGTTTATCATGAGGTTAATGTTTTAGCAATAAATGAAATAATACAGTTCCCACTCCACAGTTTTTTGGGGAATACCCCTATATTTAACAAGGTGAATTTAAGAGACCTTTTTAAAAGTTTGGCTTGCCCTTTTAAAGGCAAACCCATCAAACTCAAGCCTTTTGATCAACCTAAAACCTCCCACCCTTTCCACAGGGCTTTTTTTAACACCATCATTATTAGGCCTCAACCCATCAACTTGTCTTCCAGAGGAGTGGACCCGCTCCTGGCCCATTACATTTAGGGTCCAAAAGAGGACAAGGCCCTAGAGCTCAGCCTGGATCTGAAACATTTTATTCCTCTCTATAAAATCACAAAGAGAAGGTGTTCCTCTGGTCCTTATTCTAATTTACCTTACTTTCTGAGTACCCAGAGTTCACTGTTTTACAGGCACTTTAGGGTCAGGTAGAGATGGTAGGGTTATTTACTCCTGGTGCTCATTTACCACTAGAAGCTCCAGTGGACTCACCTTCACCCTCACCTGGCCGTCCATGATGGTCCTCTGGTCCTATAAAAATAGAGTACAGGAGGTTAGTGGTGCTTTTTGATGAACTCGCAGAAATCATCACCTGTAAGTAAATATATTCTTCTTAGGTTTAGTTTGAGAGGGATTCTGAGAGCTGGATCTTTTAACAAAGCCCCTGGGCTTTCCCCAGTTTTTCTGTTTGTTGACTTTACGACTGGGGACTCTGCCCCAAGGCCAACTGAATCAGCTCTCCTTATCCTCTTCATGCTGTGAACTACTTCTGTGTGTCTCCATATCTGTATAAAGGTGCAGTTGTAATCTGATGTAAAGGCAAGAAAACTTTGATTTCTGTGACCAAGGCCTCTGTGATTTCTGCAGGCAACATAAGTTTGCTTTCCGTTAGACCTGGGGTATCTTCTGCTATCTTCTACAAGAACTCCTTACATCTTCCATGTTATCTCCCACTCCCTGGGCTGTGTCGTTTGGTCCAAGGCTTTTATTGCAGGGTAGGTAAGGGGCATGAGGAAATGAGGTGACCCTAAGGTCAGCAGTGGAGCCAGGCTACTGAAAGTGGACCGTGGCCCTGCCACCTCTTGGCTAGTACAGGTCGGGCCATCCTGTGTACCGCGAACATGGAAACTCTGCCCCCAGTGGGACAGGCCTCTTTAGTTCTTTGACCTTGCTCTCATGTGCCTTTAATTAAGACAGATTTAAATTTGTTTACAAGCTTCACTGGCCTTAAATCTTCTGCCTCTGTGCCACATCTTCACGCTTGCTGTCTCAGGGTCCCTCTTATCTTCTTTCTTTTAATATGGTGTTGGACGTCCATTTATGATGCTATTTTAACTGGTTCTTTGGCACAAGTTACAAGCTATTTGGGAATCTACAAAATTGAATGCTGGACACCCCTCCAAGATGTTAATCTGTTGGCGATATGAAAGGCTGTTCACCTCAATAAACCCCCTCATCCGATGGAACCAGAGAACTTTATGGCCCCATCAGGCACCCGCCTAAATGACTTACTGCTAACCTCTTGACCTGGCAGTCAAAACCATATGAGGAGAATCTTTCTCATTTCTTGTCTTGGCCTCAGAGCCTGGTCTGGGTTCATCCATTTACACCTGAAGGGGAAAAGTTGGTTTATTTATTGGTCTATCTGTGCCCAAAAAGATACCCAGCCTGTCGACAACTGTAAATTGTCCTGGCATGCAGGCCTACAAACAGAACATACTGTTATAGTGTGTTGTGTCAAAGTATCAAAGCTCCTGCAGATGTTTTGTCCATTTCTTAATGCTTAAGCACATATAGTGCATGAACCGTGGGGGGGTAAAGTAGTAAATCCTTTTCCCCAAACCCACACTGGTACCATGTTAAACATTTACACAGTGCAGTATGCCCTTTATTAGGGAGTTACTAGCATGCTTGTTGCTACAAAAACATCTCTTGACCATTTGTATCGTGTAAAAAATTTACACAGAACCGCACAACTGTTACCAGCAGGTTACTTGCATGTTGGTAGCAAAGTTAGCAGCTAGATGGTCTGGTTACGAGAGAAGCAGAGTTAATTGGCAGGGATGGGTTAAGTAAATGTTTGACTTCTCTGCTGTGCTAGAAAAAGCAGGGAAGTCAGTGCAGCCTTGGGAAGAACAGGAGTTGATAGCAGGAGGAATGAAAGTTTGGCTTTTGATAGACGTCTGAGACAAAATCTTAGAATTTGCACAGATTAGCCAGTGTCCCACATTTCTTGTATGCAGATAATTGAGAGCATATGGTGGATCTCTCTGTCATGTAAGTAGACGAATGTTGGAATGTACTGTAGGAGTGATGATGTTTTGAGGAGGAGGAGGTTTTGATGGTTTGTGGACATAATTTTGGAGTTGTTGTTGTTATTCAGATATTATTTTCGAACCATTTTTGGCATGTAATAAATTGGCTGTTTATAAGGAGTTTAGAGGAGTAACATAATAAAAAACAAAAGACTTATGATAGTAGCGGTGTCATGTTTAATTGTTGGTTTTCAAAGGCCCCATTTTTTAGATTTTTACAGTGCATGAGCTGCTTTATACCCTACAATCATCAACAATACAGTAATCCCATTATTATAATTAAATTAACTTTTTATTTGCCTTATCTAAACAAGTTTTCAGATTCTGTGTGGGCCAGCTTTTAATTTAACTACAACTGTGATTGGTGACCAGTGGACATTATTTTCTCTTGTAGGTTTCAAATCCAAAGAGGGAAGGGTGACCCAAATAGCTATAAAGGCCTTGGTGACTGCTTTAGAACTATATTTCGAACAGAGGGGTAAGTCAAAATTTATTTATTTTTTAATATTTTATGTACTTACATTATATTGTTTCACACTAATACCAAGTAAAACACATTTGATTTAAAAAGTAAATAGAAGTGGTGATAACTTCTGTTATTAAGAGCATAATGTTCTTGCACAAGAAGAGTTCTATAATAAAACTTGAATCAACTAAAACCATTTTCTGCTTTTGAGTTTCTGCTGGTTACTTTCCTGACATGTACATGTTCATGTTGTACATGTGCGTTTTGTGTAAGCCAGGCATTGATGTCTCTTGCGTGCAGCAAATACATGGTAACAACATGCACCTGGTAAAAGTGAATGTTTAAAGCTTTAGGAAACTTTGTGTACAAAAATCACAAGCTTAAATCCCACCACCCATTGAATATGCACTATGTCAAATGAGTGAAGTCATAGGTTTACATTATGCAGTTAACAGCTGAATGTGTGCCATGCTAGCTGACTGCCTGTGTAGGAAAAGCTCGCATATGACATAGTGTGGTTGAGGCAAAGACTTTTCTCTCTTTCTCTCTCTCAACCCCACACATACGTACACAACCTCAGTGTGTGTCAGTTCCTGCAGAAAATGTGAAAAAGACTGTTTATGGCAAGCTGACAGTTTTACACTAGATCTAAAGGATCTGTTGCAAGGTGTGAGAATATATGTGGCATACGGCCCTGAGCAACACTGACGCGGCAGCTTTCGGCTGCAAGATCCATCACCGGTCTCGCCATCGTACTTTCCTCTCCACTAAGCTGTCAGCAGCTGTGTCCCACAAGGCCTCTCCTGCAGATCGTGGTTCTTCTTTTCTCGAAACCAATTATCACCCTTCTTCTGTTTGGACTGCGGATGGAATTGCCACACAGTAGCAAGCAGCACGATCAGCCCCAGGCTGAACCACTTAGTTTTAATTTACACAAATATTGGTGGGAAGTCACTGTTGTGGAATTATTATTGAAAATAAACACACACTTGCTCTGTGGACCAGAATTGCACTTTTGCGCATGGCCCTTTTTCATTTTTGGGATTTTGTCCTTCCTCTTTGTGGTAGAAACCTGAGCTCCTCTGCTTCCACATACCAATTTGTTCAGAGCAGGAGTTCCATGTGTGAACTGGCTCTGAGTCCATTTGGGCTGATGTTACGAATATTCTTTTGTGTTATGATGTAGCATGTGTGAATCATGCGAGGGACAGTCGTAATTGTTTTTGGATCACTTACATAAATAGCTTGATTGTTCATAATTATTTCACAGTATGTGTCCTGTAAAGTCGTTTAGAGGACATTTGAACTTTGCTTTTTTGGGAAAGTACCTCAAGCACCAGTCATGATCTATGGGGAGTTGAATTTAGTGTTAATATGTACGTTTGTGTCTGTATGATCCTGATGCTATGTGAGGATCTTTAAAAATGAAAAGACATTTAGTGCTTGGCAAGTGTGACATGCCTTAGTACAATCCATGCTTGTCTGTAGCTGTCTTTTATGCAGTCCTATTTTTTTCACATTTGCAAGTAAAAAGCTTGTGCAGATATTTTAGATTAAAATAGATTAAAAAACCAATGTGTCTGAGCAACCAGTTTTCAAACAGAATAGTTGCATGAATATGTGTTTTCTGTAAATTTGCAAAGATAGCATATGCTCCTATATTTCATAAATTGTTCCTGTAATCTTTCGATATTACTCAAACATACCTACTTATTTTTTGCGTATCATGAAATGGTCATTTTAATAATATAAAACCATTTTTTATGCTATATATACAATGTCTATATCTAAAATATCTATTTAAAATGAGTGTTAAGTGTTTGTCTGTTTGGCTGTTTTATGCAAAACAATAGAAGCCATTTCCTCTCAAGTTGAGCAACTTTAATGTTATCTAAAAGATGTATATGTATCAGTACATTTGTATTTTTATACAAATTTCATTTGTTACTGTTATTTTTTCTCCTACTTTATACTACTTATGAGTTAATTAAAAAATCAGCCTCCAAAGTATTTTTAAATGAATATTACTTGGGGCAAAAACTCATTGCGGATAAATAATTAGTGTGTTTTTCTATTCTGCCTGTCATGTTTGATTTGTTACAAAAACACAAGAAAAGTTGACGCCTTTTTTCTTTCTCGCTACTTGATTTACGAGCGTGGAGCCGTTGTGGCGTTCCAAACCAATGTCAAGGTTAAAGCCTCAGAAGGCAAATGACAATGTTTGCAGATCAAGCATTCAGGTTGTTGACAAGGGAAAGAGCGGGAAGTGCTCAAAGTCACCTGGGCTGCCGCGACCAGGCGCATTCAGGGTGTAACGTTACAACCGTACACACATTAGCAGACATAAACATCAAAACGTAAATATTCCTCATATGTTTCCCCATCAGCCCGTGATTCATTGAGTGTCGGTCCCACAACAGGGATCAAACATTTTTGTCCCATTATCCAATTTGGTTAATGTGTCATTTCCTTCCTCTCCTTTTGTTATGTTGAAGGATGTGGCTGTGTGCTGAATGGTAGAAATGGGATTTTATGTAAATCAAAGACAAATCACACCTATACAAACACTGGCAGCTGGACCCACACGTATCTAAATGTGCAAGCATTTGCTTATGAGGGCCAACTGCGTGCTTACATTTAGAGTCAAATTGGCATTCAGGCATAGTCAAACCAGGCGTAGTCAAATGGGGTCTTGAGTGTGTGTGTAACAAATTGGAGCTTTATCTCACCACCTGATGTTTCTTAGACTGACCACACCCGGGAAACATGCGGCCAGTGCGTTTGCATGCGCCACAATTTGGGAGGGCAAGAGGAGGGGGGTCTTCCATTCTGGTCAGGCACTCCTGTTTTGACAAAAGCCCATTCTCTCAGCCCACCCTCAGCAGACAAATTCAACACAAAGTTGCTTTGTTGACACTTTGCCATTACCTGACAAGCAAAGCTTGTACGACGTGTGACACATCAGGATGTTGGTAAAATAGAGATTGTTTATCATCCAATGAGATGTGTAGTGGTAATTAGCCATGGGTCAGGGGTTTCTGAGTGGTGGTCATGGCACGGTCAGATCATCCCCGCACCCATGTTTAATCGCTCTATCTCCATTTGCAGAAACAATAATATTTACACCCCAACTAAATCAGCCGAGAACATCTCTGCTGACTACCGGGCCATGTTTTCACAATAAAACAACAGGAGTTCACATGCGGCTGTCACGCCACTCTGTGCACCCTGTCCACATGTGTGTGTTCAATATCAATACGTGCTTGAACTGATACTGAGAATCTCATATATTTTGTTTAAATACATGTTACATGGATGTTACATAACCTGAAGTGTTGAATATCAGATAACTTTGGGCAAGGGTAAAACCAAATATGTATGACTGGGGTTCACAGAAGAAAAATGTATTTAAAATTGAAGAAACAATGTTGATCACCCAGGTATAGCTCTATAGCTAAATGATTAAAAATTCAATCAAATGAATTAAAATATCCTACATTTCATTTTAATTTGTTTTTTTTGTTTTTAAAAAAAACAGCTTTAGAAAATAAAAATGAAGCAAGCAAGCCAAAGGCAGCAAAAGATTAAAAAATGCACAGTATCCATCAACATTTGTATCTTATTACAACTAAAATCCAATGACAAACATTTGTATTAAAAATAAACTCCAAATATAAAGCAATAGCCACTACAGGGAAATGTTAGCTCTTTATCATACTGGAGAGGATTTTTGTGTTTGAGAGAATTAGGAGAAAAGCTCAGGTGTTTCTCTTGCTTGGACTTGTCCTAACTTTTAGATTGACAGAAAGCAAAACAGAGTCAGGTTTCAGCTTTAGTAAAAGATCATGTGCTCTCCAAACAATGTCTGCCAGTGGGGGAGGTGGGAACTGGAGCATTGATCAGATTTTAAAAAGCAGATTTATTTATTTTGATCTTCATTTTTTGTGTCTGTGACTTTTATTATTATTTTTGAAATCATATAAAACACTACCGTCACACCCAAAATAAAAGGTGTCAACTTTTGCCTTAAGAATGGCCATAAGAAGAGAACTCAAAGATATCCACTCTTCTTGTGTTACACTATAATAGGCTAACGCATTTGGATTATCTACAGTTTGAAGTATAATTTGGGCCATTCTGCTGTTTACCTGTATCAACGGCTGTTAAGCAAGCTGTCAAGATATAAATTCTGATAGTGTCTTGTTGTTCTAGATTAATTCGGGCAAAGCTTATTTCAGCTTTCTAAGTATATTCAAATATGAAAAGATTAGTGATAATGGTGTTGAAAGACAAAGCTGATGTCTTCATTTGCTTATCATGCAGATGACACAGATGATGTTGTTCTGAATTACAGTCTGTATTTTGATGTTTCCCTTAAAGCTATTTTCATTGGACAGAATATTGTAGTGACAGTTTCAATTTCCAATGACCTTACTAATTACATGGTAGAAGCGAATGACTCACCAGACAGATGTGCAGAAAGATGATTCCACTGTTGCAAACTCTTTAGTTACAGAAAACCTAAAAATAATGTTTCCTTTATTGAGCACTTTTGTTTTCTTTCTTAAGAGTACTTGTTTGTGGTTTTGGACCAGTTTAACCTGTTCTGGTTTGGAGACAGTACCTTTGAAACAATGCCACACGGCTGAAGCTGTTTCGAGCTCAATGTTTGATGATGAGGGTGGATTTCCATAGAACTGACACATCAATGCAGGAAATGTACTTATACCCTCACATATATCTATTATGTTTATAACAGATTAAAGACCCCTGGCTATTTACTTAAGAGAGTTTGGCATTAAGGGAGGCTTGTGTAAATAGGGATTAAGTTTAATTCCTGATTAATTAAAGGTTTATCAAATTATTCAACCTTTAATCTTTAAAATGTAAATCACCCTCTTGACTCTGGTTTTAATTTTACATTAAATATAAATCTGAGTTTAAAGCGATGAAATTAAGATTTAAACATACCGTTTTACAGTTTACAGGAATTTAATTTTTCACGTATTCACGTAAGGCAAAAAAATAGAATGGGCTTCCCAGCCTAGTGTAGTTTTATTATAATCAAGTATTGAAGACATTACCAAATTATTTAAGATTATAAAATAAGATTTTGCAAGATCTGTGTTGTGCATAATTTTAAAAAATTATAGCTTGCTGAGTTAAAACTGAATGCGGGTTGTTACAAAATTTTCTCAGTCTGCTTGGTTAGCCTTTTATGCCAGTGATCTGCAGTAATCCCTGAAAGTAAAAGTGTGACATTGTGTTGTTTTTAGTTTTACTAGCAAATCCATCATGGCTGACAGGAAAATTTTATTGCAGATGAAGGTTATAGGTTAAACTTTAATCATTAATTTAAGTCATGATTATAACTGAGCAGTGTCACATACCTCCAAATAAAACCTAGATCAACAGATCTTGGATTAACTCTTAACTCAGTTTATTGTAGTCCTTATTAGTGTAACCCACCCATACAGCCTGTAAACATTAAATCAAATATGCAGTGAGCTGAAGTTTGTGTGCATACAAAATGTTGTCCAAATGATAGATTGTTTTCTTGCTGAGCGTAAAATGCAGTTCTGTGCATGACCATCAATACACAACAAAGCGTTCAAGTGTTTAAAACAGTTTGTCGTTAAATCTTGTTCATTCATCATGTGGGTCAGTTCTAATAAGCGATCTCTTTCCCTCAACAGTGTGTACGGTTTCTACAAGGGAATTCTTCCCCCCATTTTGGCCGAGACCCCAAAGAGAGCAGTGAAGGTAACAGGAACCATATTTGACTCCAAGCTGAAGTTCATCACTTAAACCATACACGCTCTGATCTTTGCAACCTGGCCTGCTGAGTGTAAACATACACACAGACTACATACATATGTCCTCAACATACCAGCCCTTGCCAGAAGGATCAAAAACACTCATCTCCTCTCTGTGTTTGTCGTCATGCTACATGTGTTTGCTGTTGAGAACTCCCAATATTGACCTACATGACCAGATATTGCTACTGGCCTCTTTAGTATCATGTATAAACAGTACATATATACACTCTTGAGATTAGGTGAGCGAGTAGCTGGTTTTAGGTTATTACTGAATGTTTTATTATTTAATAGCTGTCAAGCTAAGTAAAGCAACAAAGCGAATATTTCTGACCGGTAAATTTTCTCAATGCAGCCCCCATTGGCAGATGTGGAAAATTGTTAATTTCAGACCTAGTGTGTATTCATATTTGCACAATGTCATGTTGACAGTTCAATGGCTGTCCCAATTTACTGCAATTGGGCTCTGTTTGCTCAGGGTGTGAACATTCAGTCTGTGTGTGTACATACAGTGGGGTTTCCAAGTCTGAGACCACATTGAATGTTCTGATAACAAATTTTTATGATTTTAAAACTTTTTAAACAAGCAAAATTCATGACATTAAATGAAGTAGTAACGTTTAAGATTCTGCACTCTTTTAAGGTCACTAATCAAATGTAAGCAAATTTGTGGCATTGACCATGTTAACAATTTGTGACCATGACCATGTAATCTTTGTACAGAAGGTTAGATTTCCTTGCTTCCATTGAAGCGCACAAGGTTATTTTTGGGACCTTCTCAAATCATGCTTATCAGGTTTTGAACAAATTGTGGAGTTCATTCCAGCTGAAGTTCAAGCTGTAAATAAACATGGATACCAGCTGCTAAAACATCCTGAAATTTATATACATGTTGCAGTTCAGTTTTACTTAATTCTGCAATCTGTAATGCAAGTTTAGTTATTGAACAGCTACGTAACAGATCAGTGTTCAAAACTCCTTATTTTACACCGATTAACAAAGAGAGAATAACTCTGCAAGTAATTGGCAATTTTATGTTTCAAACAACATAAGGGTTACAGATTTCAACTTTAAATTGTTATGCTGATAATATAATTTGCAATTAAACATTTTCATTGAATTAGATGCTCTCACACTTTTGGATTTGTTTAATGTGCCTATGTGTCTGGTCTGAAAACTCATGTTTATAGTTCACTCTGTTTTTGTAGTTCTTCACCTTCGAGCAGTATAAGAAGCTGTTGGGGTTTACTCCTTTATCACCCGGCATGGTGAGTCATCTGATACAAGCTACACACACACACACACACACACACAGAGTCATACATATTATACACAATCACATTTTAAAAGTCAAGCACGACACTCCACATTACACAACACAAGGCAGCGGGATCGTGGTGTAATGTAGATGAACGCCATTCAGTGAGGCGTGTGAGAGATTGCCCATTACTTTGACAGCCGTCTATCAGGCTTGACGGATGTTCTCTGATGGGTGACATGTCTCGCATGTGCAGCCTCTTTGTGGAACTAGAAGGAGAGAAATATTTACCTGCACTATCAATCATCCCTGTCTCCGCCCACCCTAAATAGTGTGCTGCCCGGGGGTGCTGAGCAGAATGATGTATGAAGTGTGTGAGGCTGGGAGATTGAGTGAGATCATCAACGTAGGAATTAGCGAATTAAATAGAGTGGTTGAGCCGTGACCCCACCTCACTCTGGAGCACCTACTCAAACAATTCGGTATGATTGATGAAGATGTGTGCAGTAACACGACTAATAAAAATTGAAAGAGTGGATGGCTGGCTTTGTAAACATGCTGCAGGCCAGTTCGAGAAGATGTGCGGTTTTACTGTTTAAGTTGAAAGAATCCAGTGTGGAGTAATGAGACTTCAGTATATTCACAAGCTTTTATACGTTACTATGTAAGAGACGTTTGCGAGCACGTCTCACACACACATAGAGGTTAAGCATGGGTGTGTAGTATACCTAGCTCATCTTATGCAAACACACACAAAGATCTCCTTTGTCACCCTTAAAGTAGGCCTGAAGTTTGCTGATATGTATGTCAAGGGCTTGGAATGGGCATTACAAATCACAAAGACTAAAGCCAACCAAACGTTGTCATCTGTTATCAAGA